>JALPQD010000181.1:2558755-4005729 GCA_023101885.1 Typhlomys cinereus
CTCTCTCTCTCTCTCTCTCTCTCTCTCTCTCCTCTGATGGAATGGACAGGTGATGATAGATGGGAAGAACAGAAGTTGAGGACACCCTATCTGAAGTAGGGGCTCACCACTTCTTCCACCCCAGCACCCCGTCCCAGCTCCGGGCCACCTTCCCAGGGAGGGGGGCCATCAGCGACAACATCTGAGGGTGGGCTTACCGAGAAGTCCTTTGGGGAGGCCGAGGACCCTCCTGTGATGGGCGACGTCAGCCCTTGGCCTCCACTTCCCGTGGGCGCAGCCCGCGCTTCTCCCCGCCGCCATCTGCTGGGGGAGAGGTGACTTGGGGGTCCTCCTACTCGTCAGCTGTCCTGAGAAGCCCCTCTGCGCCGGCCCTTGCTCCTCCCCACTTCCCGCTGCCCTGTGACGCGGGAAGCATGGAGACCCCGTCCAGGTCACCTTCCTCGGTGAGAAAATGCGCAGACTCTGACCCCACCACTCCTGGGAGCCACCGGAAGTGCGCCCCAAATCTCTGTTGCAGTTTAGAGGCAGCGCCTGCAGACGTTGCGAGGCCATCGGAGGCAGGGAGCCGAAGGACACTCTGGCCAAGTGCCTGTGGCCCTCTGAGTTGGGGGCTGCAACCCCTCGGTGACCTCTCAGGCGGTGTCACAGGGACAAAGGATTTCATGTTTGGCTTACGATTGTCCAGTTACAGTTCTTACTGCAGCTTGGCAGGAGAGCTCATGCTCGCTCCAGGGGTGGGGAGACCGGCCACACCCTATCCACAGGACCGCGGGGAGAGGGGCGAACCTCACTTGCCCACCAGCATGTCAGAGAACGCCAACTCCCTGAATCAGTTACCCCTACCCATCGCGGGCTGAGTCTTCCCCGTGGATCAGACAACCTGCAGGCTTGCTGCGGGTTTAACTACTAATTCTTTACACATGTGCCCAGAATTGACTCTTGAATTGTCAAGTTAGCTATTGTTCACAAGTAAGGGGGTCTTTGCTGTGCTCTATTTATAACTTTACTGCAGGGTTTGTATTAGATGAATCACAAATCCCAACCACCCAATTCAAGTTCTACGAGGTATTGCCCTTTGAGGTGGGGACATCAAGATTTCAAACCCAACTCCCTGTATCCACCCGAGGAAGCTCCCAAGTCAATACTTTAGCCCCAACTCCTGGTCACCATCTGAGCTTGGGACATCCACTTATACCAAGGTGCCCATCTCTATCTCAAGTAAAATATCACAGATTTTTTTCAGGTTCCACCTCCCAGTTGCTATCTGAGGTACCCAGATACAATTCATTTTATATCTGACAAAGATGCCAGAAATATCCACTTGAAAATGGCAAACTTCTTCGAAAACGGTTCTGGGAAAATTGGTATCTACATGTGAAAGGATGAGACTTGATCTTTACCTTGCAACCTGCACAAAAATCAATTCCAAATGGACCAAGAACCTCGACATTATATATGTGGTGAAATTGTGAAAGAATAATTGTGTGTGTGTGTGTGTGTGTGTGTGTGTGTGTGTGTGTGTATAAGAGGGCACTTGAGTGTGTGTCTGTGGAGGCCCAAGGGTGTTATCCGGAGCTATTCTGGATTTCTCTACCTCCTTATTGCTTTGCTCTGGGGCTTCTCAGGCTCTGTCTTCCAGGTCCAGAATGGCAACAACCCAGTCCAACATTTTTTACATGGGCCCAGGGAATCTGAACTCAGGTCTTTTTGTTTGTGACACAAAGGCTTTAACCCCTAGACCATCTCCCTAGCTCAAGAATAAAAATTTTAGGGCTGGAGAGGTGGCTCAGGGGTTAAGCTTCCGCCTTGCAGGTGGAAGGTCCTGAGTTCGGATCCCAGATCCCACGTATAGACGCCGGGCGGAAGCGGGGGCGGCCTGCGCTTCTGGTCCTGGTAGGGCAGAGCCTGTGAGTCCCGGGGCAGAAGGAGGTGGAGGCATCCATGGTGGTTCCCGAGTTCGTCCGTGGTTCTACACACACACACACACACACACACACACACACACACACACACACACACGTACATGCATACGCACACGCGCACAGTTGAATAAATAATAATAAAAAAATTAAAAAAAAAAGAATAAAAATTTTAAAAGGAGAAAACAAAGAATGCAAAAAGATAAAAAAAAATTATGAGAAAGACAAACTTAGTACTCCCATCTTGGTCTGCCTCTGTACCCACAGATGAACCTGTCTGACAGAGGCATGAACAAAAGTGAAGGTCAAGGGTCAGGCCAGCCTGCTGGTGGCCAAGTTGACCTTTTCTACATAAGGAATCTAAGCATAAAAATGGACATGTAATTTGTCTGTACTGAATATTTCATTAAAAAAGAACATGGGAATAAAATGAGGACTGACTCTTCCCTCTTCAGTAGAAGTTTTCAAATATACACCAAAGCCAACATTATTTTCTATATCTGTTATTTATGCTTATTCACAAAACGAAGTAATTTCCTTTTTATACCATACAAGCAGGAAAAAAGAAAAGAAACCAAAATGTTGTATCTTCATGTAAGCATTTTTGACTAAGCTTGACCTACATTTTATGAACTGGAATGCTGGGAAAGCCTTAGTTTCTTTTCTTTCTCATTTGTTCTCTGATTTGCCACTAATAGAAATTACTTTGATAAAAGGATAAGGCCACACTTTACTTATGACTTATGTATGACATTATTAATATGATTTTTAGAAGCATATCAAACTCACTGAACTTTATGGTTTGTACTTTAACATTTACGAGGATTATTTCCATGACTATTACATGTGTGACATTTATTCAACTTCCTAGTCAATCTTTGCAGGTAACAAACAACTTACCTGCAAGTCCCTCTTACTGTTTCCTATCAGTATAAATATGTGTATACTGAGGTTTGGAGAAATTAAATTTGGATGGCTGGACCTTGTGATTCATCTATTGCAAACCCTGCAATAAAGTTATAAATAGGGCACAAGTTCAATTTCCCATATGGAAATTTTAAGGTGGCCAATAAAGAAACTGACATTTCAAATTTGGGTGTGTATGCACATGTATGTGCATAAATGCTAATCATGAATATAAATGGGATAATGTCTCATTAACTTATAATTTAAAAATGAATATGGTGGAATGGAAGTATCTGTCTCTCTTCCTCGAAGAGCCTTAATATCTTTGAAGATAGAATATTTTCTTTGTGGTTCACCTTGGAATACTGCTTGGTGAATGTCTTCTCATTCTTTTCAGCTGTCCTGCAACTGAATCCCTTCTGAAAACTAGAAAATCTATTTTTGTCAGTTATACAAGTGAGCATTTTGTGCTTAGGGCTTGGCTTGTGGGTGTACTCTATCAACAGCTGTGAGAATTATAATTTCAATCACGACCTCTAGGTGTGTGTGTGATGTATGTGCACAAAGAGGGAGGAGATATGCTCATCTGTGTGTGGATATATGTCTGGTGAGTACATGTATATATGCATATGTACTGCTATGTATATATGAGTGTGGTGTGTGTGTGTGTGTGTATATAATGGAGGGAAATCCAGAAAGGCACTGGTACCCAAGATGAATTTGGCAGGAAGCAGCACATAGGTTTCTAAAACCACTTAAAAATGCCCCTGCTGTCAGTTAGGATCCACGGCTTCAGAATGGTAGAGATTATAGCAGATATCTCCTGAGCCCTTATCACTACCTTTTCCACAACAAGAAACTGACAGAGCCCCTCCATATAACAATGGCTGTTTTTCCTACCAGACACTGATTTACAGACAAGACTAATGTGCAGATTAAGAATGGACATTGCTGACTGAAGCAATTTCAGCCTTATGGTATTTGAAAATACTGATAACTGCCATAGGAACCCACTTACTGTGTGTCTGCTTCCTTCAGTCAGTCTACACAGCTAATTACGGTAGCCAAGAGATTAAGACAGTGTTAGCTTTCAGAAGCAAGGCTGAAAAGGGGCCAGGATACTTTATAGGAATCAAAAGCTCCTAAACTTAAAGTCAAATTGATGTGATTGATTGGCCGATGATTGATTTGGGGTGCTGAAGATTGAACTCAGAGCTCTGTCACTGAGCTATATCTGTAGCTACAAGAATACAATACTAATCATAAAAGCTGCATGGTGGAAATGTAGATTTTCTCTGTTGACATTTTTTCATAGGATTGAAACTTTTCAAAATGAAATTCTGTGGGGAAATAACTCCCACATAATGAGTGATTGTCATCCAGGACAGGCAAGGCCTCAGGTGCAGGATCTAAAAGGCATGTTCAACCTTTTCACATTACAACATGACATTGTCATCTAGAAAGTTCAAATTTGAGAACAATACAATCTTGTAACAACAAAAAAAGTGCCAATCTCATAGTGTTTTAAGTAAGTTTACTAGTTTGTTTTGGGTAGTATTCATAGCTATCCTTGGCTGCTTGCAGCCCAAAGGCCACAGATTGGACAAACTCGATAGTGCAGATGTTGTCTCTGGAAATGATTGACACCTGTTTTCAGAGATTGGAAGCTCAAATTACTTATAAAAGCCAGCAGTCAAAATAACTGAGCAAAGTGGAGCAGAAGTGGCCCAGGCTGCCCTGAGCCATAGCTCATCTGTCCAAACAGGACCCCTTCTTCAACTCCAGCTAAATGAAATATGGAAACGCTGGCCTTGCTTGCCTGGTGATCTGATACAAGAAAGAGCAAAAATCTCATTGTAAACCTTTAGCATCATACGTATTGGTTGCATTTAAATGTTTATTTAAGAAAAAAAAAAAGCAAGCTACCATGTCTGAAGACATCTTTAGGTGCAGTCTCTGGGATTCTACCCACTCTCCTTCCTTACGAAATCTACTGAGATGAATGAATGCACTATGAGACCACCCAAGTCCTTCGGCCTTCACTGAAGTCTGACACCCTCTCTCAAGATGACTTACCTCATTCATCTTATCTTCAGAAGAGCTGTGTTAGTTTTTAGGAGTTCTATTTCTATACCATAGGTAGTAATTAATTGGGCGGAATACTGCTGGAGTCCTCCTTCCTCACACATTAAAAAAAAATCATTGAAATATAGACCATAGCCACTGCTGAGGAAATAAAAAATATGTACTGCTTTGCAACCATGAGCCCATGGCATGCGAATTCTAGAAATGTATGGGCAGTTTCTGTCCCAAGGCTGTATATAACACTAGTGCTGTGTTTCTTTTTCCAAGGAGTCATGTTAATTCCATGTTACCATCACAAATACAAGGGGAGAAAACTTAAGCAGGAAGCACGTATGTTGGCACATGGTTTCAGAGGCTTTGGTCCGTGGTTGACTAACTCTGTGTTTCTGGGCTTGTGATAAGACAGAATATCACAGAGGGTGTAGAAGAGTCTCACCTCATGAAGCCCAAGAAGCAGAGACAGGGAGAGAAGACAAGGAGAGAGGGGGAGAAAATGGGAAGAAGGGGAGACACAAGAGGGGTTTTGGAACACCAGCCTACAAGATGGTGCCACCCTCATGAACAGATCTTATATACATACGCCTCTAGTGAATCCTCTTTGGAAACATCCCCACAGACACAAACAGAAGTGTGTTTTGCTAATTTCCTACGCATTTTCTGAAATTTCAGATGATCAACATTATCCCTGGAGTCATGAAAGAAATCAAAAACATTCTAAAGTATTAATTAATGGGAGCTCCGTACCCAGAAAAGGTGATGGTGTTGTCTTCTCTTGTTTAAAGTACATTGAAGAAGGCATTGATTTGATTTCTTTAAAAAGTTCTGCCATGGAAAAAATGGATTGGTGCTCAGAGTCACAATATGAGCATGATTTTGGCAAAACAATGGAAATGTGAACACGTTGTTTTCTCCTGTGTGCCAGCAACAGATTTACTCAATCTCTGCAAGATCACCAGGTAAACCATGGGCGAGGAAATGTTTTATAAGTTCACCTGTCTCTAAGGAGGACTTCAGAAAGCAGGCTTGGGGGCATCATTAAGTAGATGGGTGGCAGGGAAAGAGATGCAGCAGGAGAAGATTGACTAGAGCTTTGCAATCAGTCCTGACTGTTGGGACAACCCCAAGGGTCCTGTGCCATCCAGACCTTTCTCTTTTTTCAGGTGGGCTGGCAGAAAGAAGCCTGCACAGCAGCAGTAGTCAGGAGAATCAGTGCCAGGACCACTCCCCATCCTGCTGAGTCAAGATGATTAGTGATCCTGTGCATATTCAAACAAAGACAGATAACAGACACTCCAGATCTGTCTTCAATTCTGTTTTACATGTTTCATGTGCACGTATCCTGTGTGTCCATGCATGTATGCAACAGACAATGTGAGGAGTACAGAGGGCAACCTCTGGTGTCAGTCCTTTCCTTCCACCTCCCACCACTGCATGCGCCAGGCTAGCTGGCCCATGAGCTTCTGAAGAGTCTCCTGTCTCCAATAGGGGTGTTGAGATTACAGACGTGTTGTCATGCCCAGTTTTCAAGTGGGCTCTGGGGATTCAAACTCAGGTCCTCAGGCTATACGCAAATGCATTTGCTAAGTCATCTCCTCCACCCAGTTTTCCATTTTAAAAATAAGCATTCTATTTTTAAGAAAATAATGGTGAGCAGTGTCATTTGATGCTTCATAAAGACAAAGGGCTCACAAAATGTGATTTGGCTTTAGGGAAGACAACCTTTGATGGTTTTGTGAGCCCTCTTTCTCTAATAAAATGTGTTGCTTTAAAAATGCAACAGTAACCATCCAAATAAAAAGGCATCATATATCATCAGTTTTTAAAAGTTCTCATGAACATCAGAATTTTAGGGTTTTTTTTTGAGGCAAGATCTCTTTATAAGAAGTGAAAACAGGGGCTGGAGAGGTGGCTCAGAGATTAAGCCTCTGCCTTGCAGGTGGAAGGTCCTGAGTTCAGATCCTAGACCCCAGGTATAGACGCCCAGCGGAAGCGGGGGCAGCCTGCGTTTCCCATCCTGGTAGGGCGGAGTCTGTGAATTCCTGGGCAGAGTAAACAAGGAGGAAGTGGAGGCAGTCCATGGTGGTTCCCGAATTCACCTGTGGTTCTACACACACACACACACGCACACACACACATGCACACACGCACAATTGAATAAATAATAAAAAAAGAAGTGAAAACTATATTCATGCATGAAACTAAAGAATAAAAATGAAAGGAAAAAGGATCACTTTATACAGTTAAGACTGACTTCAAACACACAATCCTCCTGCTTCAGCTTCCTGAGTGGTAGAATTACAGATGAGTACCATTATATTCCACATTAAGTTTAATCTATTACAAAATATACACATGGTACAAGTCCCATCTACAAGAATACTTGAATATCAGATAAGAGGAGATGTGACAATTTTTATATTTAGAGACTCATTTTTCATTTATTTGGATGCTTTTTATTTTTTTCTGTCTAGGAGAAATAGTTTCTAAAGCTTTGAGGATAACTCCTAAGTTCTAAGGAGGGTCCCCTTCAAATAATCAACAGTGAGCAGTATGTACATTCATGAGGAAAGCAGTGGTCAGAAAGGGTAGAGAAAACAGAGGACTATGAATAATGTTTGTTGCTTCAGTCAATTAGTATGTTACTAAGAAAGCATTATAAAGATCTTTCTTTAGAAGTAAGAGATAATCAGCTCTAGGCTGAGCATTATTCTGGTCTCACCTAACAAGTTTTAAAAGCGAGGTCCAAAAAGACCAAATGATTTCAAAGTCTCTTAATACATGGCCTACAAGATATCAAAAATGAATATATAATCATTGCTAAATACAATTTTTATTGTCTCCTGGATTTGAAACTACCTTCAGTCTCATTTTATGAGCATCATAAGGAACCTACTTTTGTTGTTTTTCCTCACTTACTACTAGGATTTCCAAAATGTATTTGAAAACAGCCCAGTTTAATCGCAATGCAGTACACTACCATTTTTACAGTGTCCTTAGTGACCACTTTCCAAATACACTGTGTTGAAACAAAATTGGCTTTATTTCCTCCTATAAAAGATACACACATTCACTAAGAATTAGATGTTAGAATAATAAAATCACATATTTATAAACAGAAACCCTAATAATCCAAAGTTAAAAGCATATGATCATATAATAAATTTGAAACTGTGGCTCTCCAAAAATATCAGCATTCATGTTATCCATTTTTGGAACAGTATATCCTTTCCATAATTTTTAAATTATTAATTATATGATATACTAAAGAAATATTTAAAATATATTTATACAAAGTATGAAAATTGGAATACCAAGACTTATGTTCCTACATCCAATTTAAGGGTGGAATGTTTCCAATTTCAAACTTTTACAATTATGTCCTCTTTCCTTTCCAGCCTAGAAAACTCTAAATTTTGTATTTTATGCCTATATGATGATAAATAGATGATGACAGGTTGTGGTCAAGAGGTGATATAGATGGATGATAAATGATGGGTGAGTTTGTTTTACTTGCTTTTGTGTCTTATGATGTATGACTTCATGTTATATGTACTCTTCAATGGTTTATTTGTTCGTTCAACATAATTCTCTTGTGGTGGTGAATATTGTCAACCTGACAGCTACAGGCAGGTCTATAGGCCCACTTGAAAGGTATTCTCTAGATCAAGGCAGGCTTTTGGGCCTGCCTCTTGGCTGCATAACTGATGTAGGAAGACCCAAACCGTTGAGTGGTGCCATCCCCTAGGTTTGGGGTATGAGGCTACAAAAAGATGCACACAAGCAAGCAGCCACTGATCCACTGATCCTCGTCTTCCACTCTTGCTGTGGACATGTTGCAACCAGTTCCATTGGCTCATGCTGCTGTGACTCCCTGCCATGAGCTGAAGCATAGAATTGTGGCCCATTAAGCCCCTCCTTCACCTATATTGCTTGGGTCAGATAGTTGGGTGCATTAACATGTAATGAAACTACAACGGTTCTTAAGCCTGAGAATGGCAGTTGGCTAAGTATGGCTTCTTGGCTTTTCTGCAATGTACTTGATTATTCACTCTGTATATATCATAATCACATACCTGTTCCATCCATGTTTTTACCTAGTAACTACTGGGGCATAGACATAAGCATTCAGAGATACAATTTTCCAAAGTTATTATATTATATCCCAACTAACAGTGATATATCAAAGTTTTAGTCTATGTCCTCAGCAGATTCCCCTATGTAATGGTTGTGAAATGGTGTTTTATTTGTTTTAGTCTTGATCCTGATTTTTACTACATTTATCACGTTATATTATCACATTATTCACATGTTCTCATAATTTTATCTGCTATTTGATTTCCAGTTCTCCTATAGACATGTAGAAATGTTTAATTTGCTATCCGTGTATATTATATGTGTTGTGGCTTTTCACTTCTACTTGCTTTTACTTTTAAGGTGTCTTGTATGAGCAAAACCCACAATTTTATTTTGTCCAATTAATATATCAAAATTAAAAATAAGCAAAACATTTTAATGTCAATTTATTGATCTTTTCAGACATAGCTAATGATTTTTAGGATATTTCCTTATGTAATTCAAAGTCACAAAATGATTTTTTTCATTTACTGTTTTTTCTTAAACACTTTGAGTCACTGCTAAAATTATTTGGTAGGAAGTGGAGATCTTCATTATTAATTCCCTTCAGATAACTAGCACTATTAGAATCATTTGCTAAACAGGTCACTATATTAGGATTTCCCCAGAGATAAAACTAGCAGTATATCAAAAGCTTGTACGTTATTTCTCTCATGAGACCAAGGGACAACTGAACAGACTTCCTGTTGCTAGTATGTGTGACACGGTGATGGCCACAGTCAGCACCATAGCTAAGGACAGTCCAGCCAGCACTGATAATTCAGTAAGAGTTGTACTGAAGAAAAGATGAAGTGTTTATATGCAGGGGTCATGACAAGCAAGAAGAGGTGAGATGAAATGTTCAACAATCATAGGACCTTCAAAAGTATGTACAGACTTGTGGCCCAGAATTGCATCTGAAGTAGGCAGCATTGAATGATTCTCTGGTGCATTTGTTTTAAAAAAAAAAAAAAAATGAGAAAGTCGTCTATTTGCAAACTGAAAGCTAGTAGTTCATTTCAGTACAAATTATAAGGAATGAGAATCAGAAAAAATCAATTATATAAGTCTCTGTTGGAGTCCAAAGGTCTAAAATTCAGAAGTACTAATGTTGCCCGAGCCCCTACAGGAGTAGGCAAGCCAGAGTGAACCCTGGGGTCCATACAAGCATACAGGGCAAGAGTGGGAGAGAGGGAAAGAAGGAAGAGAAGAGAGGGGATGGGAGGGAGGGAGAGGGAGGGAAGCTGGAATGAATGAGGAAGGGAAAAAGTAAAAGTTTGTAAAGTAGAAAAATAAATTTTGAAAAGTACTAATGCCCTTTTCTGCCCCAGACCTGGATCAGGGCAGACTCCCTGCTCCTCAGGTAAGGCCCCTAGACCACATTTCAGGGCCCAAATCATCTGTGGCCCCACTAGCCTTTCTGCCTGGGACCCTGACCCAGGCGGAATCCCTGCTCCTCAGGTAAGCTCCCTAGATACTGCCCCACTAGGAGCTACCCTGCCTTTCTGGCACTGGGTAAGTCCCCTAGACCACTCCCTAGGTCCCAGGTGATCTGTGCACCACCCCACTAACCACTCTGCCTTTCTGCCCCGGGCCTGGACCAGGGTGTACTCCCTGCTCCTCAGAATTCAACAGAATCCAGTAAAAACTCAAGCAAAGTTGTAGGGGACAAACACCATTCACCTGAGGTCCTCTAAATCATCCCATCCCACGGGAGAGAATCTTTACATCCAGCTCTAAGATAAATAAAACCTTTTTACCATCTTGTTCCTCTCAAATATTAGTCACTGTAATTTAACATTTTCATATAGCCATCCCCCACATATCACCAAGGAAGTAAACCTAAAGTGCATTACCTTACTAATCTTCATTCTCTATCTATTAAACCTGACCTAATTGATGACTAACAGTCCAATACCCTCATCCAGGAATTAACACCAACACCAGACAACCGCACCCAACTCCAAGGCAAACACTAGTAATAACTGCTCAAATGTAATAACACTAATTCAGTTTAGTCAAAAACACACAGAAACAAAAAGAAGGCCTTAAGAGATAAAACAAAAATGCCCAGGTCACAGTGCAAATTCATGAGAAACAAAAACCAAGACAACAAACCTCCTATCAAAAGAAGTAACGCCATAATAATAGAATCCATCCAGAACAAACTCATAGAAGATAGCCAAGAAAGCCATATCCAAGATAATGATTCTCAAAGCCTGATCTTTACTATGATCAAAACAATGAAAGAGGAATTCTGGGAGGAGTTAAATAACCTCATCAACACTTTGAACAGGAACACAACAGGCACTTGGAGAAGATGAGAAAAGCAGTTGAAGAAACAAAAATAGGCATAGAGCAGTCAAAACAATCTCAGAGTTTAAACTTGAACTAAAAGACAAGCTGTCTTCAACACAGAACTCAACAGTGAGTCTTAACAGCAGAACTAATGAAGCAGAAAATAGAATATCAATCTAGAAGACAAAGTGGAAGAACTAACCAATTCAATAGAAGAGGTTGTTAAAACCAAAAATATACCTGAGAGGAATGAATATTCAAGAGTTATGGGACACCTTGAAGAAGCCTAACATGCGCATTCACAGAATACCAAAACAAGAATCCTTAAATACCACACTTGAGGAAATTTTTCAAATTATCATAAAGGAAAACATTCCACATTTAAAGAGAGAGACCCATCCAAATACAAGAGGCATTCCACACCCCAAACAGATATGACCAAAATAGAAACTCACCATGGCAAATTATAGTCAAAACACTACACATACAAGACAAAGAAAATGTGCTGAGAATTTCAAGAGAAAAAAAAAAAGGCACTTTAAAAAGTAAACCTATTAAATTAACAAATGATTTTTCAAGGAAACAGTAAAAGCCAGAAGAGCTTGGAGAGATGTACTTCAAGTATTGAATGAGCACAAATGTCAACACAAATGCTGGGCTGATATGCCCAGCAAAACTATCAGTCATGATTGAGGGTGAAAGAAAAATTATTCACCATAAAGACAACTTGAAGGCTTACATGACCACCAAACCAGGCCTACAAAAAAATGCTAGAAAAGATACTCAAGCGTGAAGAAAAGAACAAGCATATCCAGGAGGACAGAAGGGATGTATAATAGTACAATCTATAAGCTAAGTGGGGCTGGAGAGATGGCTCAGGGGTTGTGACTCTGTCTCACAAGCAGAAGGTTCTGAGTTCGGATCCCAGGTCCCACGTTAAAAAAAAAAAAAAAAAACAATCTATAAGCTAAATAATACACTTATGAAAGCCACTAAACACAAAAAATGTCAGAAATTAAAAGTAATTTCTCCATTGAACACTAAATGTCAATGGAATTAACTAACCAATCAAAAGACACAGGTTACAAACATGAATTAGAAATCACAACCCATCCATATGTTGCCTTCAGGAAACACATCTCACCACAAAAGATAGGGACATTCTGAGAGTAAAAAGCTGGTCAAAAATTCTGCAAGCTAATGGAACCAGGAAACAAGCAGGGGCAGCAATTATGCGATCTGACAAAGTGGACTTCAAATAAAATCATAAGAGATACAGAAGGATACTACATTTTAGTCACAGGTACAATTCACCAGGAAGACTTCAAAATACTGAACATATATGCACCTAATATTGGCTCCTCCACATTCATTAAGCAAACACTACAACGTCTAAAACAAGAAGTCAATCCCAAAACAATAATACTTGGGGATTTCAATACTGCACTGTCAATGTGGGATAGATCAACAGGCCAAAAACTTAACAGAGACACATTGGAATTAATTCAAACCCTTACTGAAACAGACCTTACAGATATCTATGAAACTTTCCATCCAACCACCAAGGAATACACATTTTTCTCAGCAGCCCATGGAACTTTCTCCAAAATAGACCACATATTGGGCCACTAAACGAATCTCCACATATGCAGGAAAGTTGAAATTCTAGCCTGTACCTATCAGACCACCATGGTCTAAAGCTTCACATCCACAACACAACAAACAGCAGAAAATACACTAACTCTTGGAAACTAAACACTATGATGCTGAATGAGAATTGGGTTCAGGAAGAAATCAAAAAGGAAATTCAAGATTTCCTAGAAGCAAACAATAATGAAAATACAATATATCAAAATCTCTGGGACACAATAAAAGAGGTAAGTTTATAGCTCTTAATGTCTACATCAAAAAAAAATAGAAACATCACAAGTAAATAACAATGCAGCTTCACACTTTAGAGACACAAGAGCAATCCAATCCCCAAAGCAGTAGAAGATAGGAGATTAGCAAAATCAGGGAAGAAATATCTGAAATTGAGATAAGGAAAACGATATAAAGAATCAACCAGTCTAAAGCTGATTCTTTGAAAAAAATCAGTAAGATTGATAAACCCCTAGCTAAATTAACCAAAATCAAGAGAAAACCCAAATTAACAAAATTAGAAATGAAAATGGAGTTACCATTACTGATACCCAAGAAATTCACAGAATTATAAGGTCATATTCAAAAATTTATACTCCATGAAATTTGCTAACACAAAAGAAATGGATGAATTCCTGAGCAAGCACAACTTACCTAAATTGAATCAGAAAGTTTTGAATTATTTAAATAGTCCTATAACATATAAGGAAATCAATTAAGTAATCTCAAATCTTCCCACCAAAAAATGTCCTGGACCAGATGGATTCAGCACAGAATTCTACCAGACATTTAAAGAACAATTAACACTAATACTCCTTAAACTGTTCCATAGAATTGCAAAGGAATACTGCCAAATTCTTTCTACAAAATTAGTATCATAATCCCAAAACATAATAAAGATACACTTAAAATTAAGAAAACTATAGGCCAATCTCTGTGATGAACACAGATGCAAAGATTCTCAACAAAATCTTGGCAAATCAGATTCAAAAACATACCAAAAAGATCATTCACTGTGGTCAAGTAGGCTTTATTCCAGGCACACAAGGTTGGTTCAACATATGCAAATCAATAAATGTAATCCATCATATAAACCAATCCAAAGTCCAAGACCACATGATGCTCTTGATAGATGCAGAACAAGGTTTTGACAAGATCTAAAATCCTTCTATGATCAAACCCTAGAGACAGTTGGAATGGAAGGAACCTTTATCAACATAATAAAAACTGTATACAACAAGCCAACAGCAAGGATAGACATTATATATACTCCCTAATAGGTGGATCCTAGTACCAAACCCACTTAATGACATTTTCAAAGATAAATCTCTGTAATACTAATGTAATCACCAAGATTATAAACAGGAGGGAAGTGGAAGGAAAGTCGTCCCCCCCCCCAGAAAAAAAGGAGAGAGGAGATCATGCTTCAGTAGAGAAAACAGGTCACCATTAAGTATTGCATGTAGGTAACGAGACATCTGGTGAAGCTCACTCTCACTTCCCTTCCTGGTCACCTGTGACTGAAGAGGTTTTCCTCAACAATCAGGAAGGGTATAAGGACTGGCAGATAGATAGTAACCATCTGACAAATGGGACATTGACACCCCCCTCCCCACTGCTGTGTCCTACTCCTATTCCATTTCTTTGAATACTGAGAATCTTTTATTTAAAGTCTTTTATCTTTGGTTAGGAGGTGACCTTCTATACCAATCAGGATGTAGCCAAGGGAGATTCAAGAAAAGCAAAACTGAAAACAACAAACCATAATTAGGAACACCAGAGACCCTACATTACTTACCTGGAATCAGACCAATCAAATCTCTCCCCATCCCAAAGCTCAGGGAACCTTGCAGAAGAGGGGGCAGCAAGATTGTAAGAGCCTAAAGATGGGGCAGACCAATGATATGCAAGATATTCCATACAAGTTAGGGCTGCAGTAGCCATAATCGGATTTTGCAAGGCCTGCACAATGGATGACATGTCAATGATCCCCAAAGCATGGATCTAGCATGGATCACAGGGGAGAAGGCTCCAGGCAGTAGGATCCTTAGAGGCAAGGGATTAACAGATATAATAGAGTTCCTATACTAACAGGGAGCCCAAGAAAGGGCTCTGGGCTATGCCACTGAGTCCTTACCCCTCACTAGGGTGGAGGACTCAGAGGGAGGTTTAGCATTCGCACAAAAAGGATGCTCCAGGGAGGGAGGGAGGGGAAGGCACTGGGCCAAGAGGAGGGAGGGAGAAGGTGAAAGGAAGGGGAAAGGGGGAATGAGTGCAAGGGAGGACTGGGGAAGGGAGGAAGGAGGGAGAGAACGGTATGTATTAAGCTTGTGTGATTAAGTAAAAAATAAAAAGTGGGAGAAAAAAAAGACAGTAAAAAACTAAAAAAAAAAAAAAAAAAGGTACTAATGTCCAAGATCAATCTATCAGTTCAAAAGAATTCACACTTTCTACATTTTTTTGTGTGCACATAGTGTACACACACGTTCACATGTGTGGGGGCAAATGTGTGTACACAAGGAAGAGGTTGACATCTGGTGTCTTCCTAAATCACTCTTGGTTTACTGAGGCAGGGTCTCTCACTGAGCTGAGCTCTCATTCAGCTAGTTTGTCTAGCCAGCTTGCCCTGGGTCTCTACTTTCTGAGAGCTGTGATTACAAGAGGGCACCATGTCCACCCACCTAGGGATCCAAACTCCGCTGTTCATACTTACATATACATTATTTTTATTTTACAAATGTTATCTATCTGTTAGTATTTTTAATTCTGAAAACCATTTTCCTCACTTTTCTTAATCTCACTCCTTAAGAAGTATCAGTAAGAAAAGATGTGTTAGTGAAAAACACTTCTGTTTATTCCTAGTGTCTATTTTGCATTCACTGTTGAAAGGTATAATAGTTTTATGCTGAGTATACAATTCTAATCATTTCCTCTTGTGCCTTGAAACATTTCATGTTCTTTTTCACTGGCTGAAAAACATGGTCACGGATACATCCTGGAAAATTTCCTGGAAAAACTAGGCTTCCTAATCCTTGGGCCAAAATTTCAAGGGAGGAATCTGACTGACTAGTTGGGGTTAGTTGTACCCTCCCCTCTACCAAGCTGTAGTGGATGAAGGGTGGAAACATACAGAAAAGGACTGCCCCTATAGTGCCATGTGGATCCTGATTGGACAGCTGGAGTCAGAAATACCCTCCCCTCAACCAACTAGTAGTATCTAGATGAAGGTTGACACAGAAGGGGGTGGCTCCTACAGTGGCCACATGACTGAGGAATGAGGCAAAGATGGTGAGTGTGACAATGATGTAACAAAATGGCTATCAGTGCCAGTAATAAACTTAGGAACAGTAATTAATTTAAATCTATTGTCTCAGATAACTGAAATTTCTAGTAGGCTTCATTTTAATGGAAAAAATCCTCAACTGTTTGAAAAATGCTTACAACATTTGTTGATATACTGAACAAAGGTATACATATCAACAGGTTTTCGCAAATCCATTCTAGTTTATATCATAAAGAATGTTTCCTTCGGGTAAGAACAATCCTTGCCAACTCCCAAATAACCTCAAATCCACTCTCTCTCCAACCAGCTAACACAGCCTAGTGGCCAGCCTCTTTCGACTGGAAGCCTCTACAGCCTCTCTTATCTTCTTCACTGACCCTGGTCCATCTGCACAAGGAACAAAATCCACGCTCCACACCCAAGCCTCTTAATGGATGGTACTGTTCACTACCCCAATCTCGGCGCAGGACACCCATCTGCACATTGCTCCCGCCACAACGAATTCAGTTCCTGCAACGCACCACCCATTCTCACCACTGTACATTGGGATTATTCCTGCAACTTTGTGTACCTGAGGCTGCTGCTAAACATTCCCATAGTGAAACCTCCTTCATCAAATTGCCTAACACAGCCCCCTTGTGAGTCTCTGACCAGTCCCACAAATTCTAAGTCTCCCCAAAAAGATGTCTTTCACATAGAACACTTACAACTCTAAGATCTGTTAAATCTACTTCCATTTCAACTAAAGCTGCTTAAGAAAAGCTATTTTAATAAAATATTTTAATTATGTAACTTTTGTGTGTTTAGCTTTTTCCTAAAATAGTCTGACCTATGTTCTTTGTGCATAGTTGAGATATTCCCAATTTGGGAAATGATTTTTAAAATTCAAAGTTATTAAGTGAAAGCAAAATCTATGTCTAGTGAGAAAGAGATGATTTGGCAGTACCTTGAGAATTGCACCACTGTACACCTCTTGTATAAGAGATAAATAGAGAATAGAACTGGGGTTCAAATTTTTTTAAGACATTATAGGCATTATAAATTGTGTTCAATTTCCAGACCACTGGGATGTCTATATAGCTGTTAACAAATGTTTCACAAAGTAAAACATGGAAAGAAAATAAAAATAATACAAGACTCCCGGTAACATAAAACTTTTATATAATAATTATGGAGCATGGGTGTTTTAATGAATCTCATATTGCAACAAAGACAGTGAACATTTAAAAACAATTACATCAGTACACAAAAATAATTGATTCCATAGAACACTTATAAACGCATACACTTTTCCTCCAAAGAAACTCATTTTCACAGATATAAGTAACAAATGATTTACATAGTCTTCAGATTCCAAAATATGTACAGAACTTTTGACTCTACAGAAACTGGTGTGCAGTGGTTGAGGAAAAAAAAAGAGTGTTGTTCTGGTCGACAACAAATCTCTTAGGAAATTTTATACCAATGCACATGTTTTACAACTACACATTTTCCTTCCATTATTAAGTGAAATTCTGGACACTTGAGTGCATAATAGTGTTCCTATTTCCAAACACTATTTCTAATGAGATCACGTGTGACTGATGACTTCGTGGCAGCCACACGCACACAAGCTTACATGCAAGCTCTGTCCCCAGTGGTCAGCTCCTGAAGATCACATTGACCACTGCAGCAGGATGAGATCACATCGGACGACACAGTGGTTAACAGTTAAGTACTTCGCACTCCTGAGAACTCTGCTCAAGCACCTTTAGGGTCTCTTGCCCTCACAGAAATGAGTGGGAGACTCATTTCTGGTGTCAGAAGCTGGTCCCTCCAGTTGGCGAGAGAGGTGAGCAGCTATTGGCAGTGAAGGTCATTAGTCTATATAGAACTAAATGGCCATCATTGATAGAGTTTCAAAAGCTTCAAAAAAATTTTTTTTTCTATCAGAGATCTGATTCTTCAGCTTGATTTAGCTATGTGTTTTCAATACTCCTAACTATCACTCTAAGATGTCTAGACTTTCAAATTAAAGGCATGTAAGAGCATGGCTTGTGTAGCTATCATGGTAAGTCATCTACATCAGTAACTTTGTGTATGCAGCAGGGTGAAGGGAATATGGCAATCATCTCTTACCAAATGGTAAACCAACATCATAATACAGCACTTCATCATCAAGCAAAATACACTCAGAACAGCAGGAGCTGAAACTTGAAATTACAATCAACCAGTCACCAGCCTGACCCAGCTCTCAAAACACTGTGGTCAAACTTGTGATAAGGGGTCAGACTTTAAAAATACAACACTTTTGAATTAAAAAAAAAAAAAAAAAAACAGAATTACTGTAAGATGGAATCATTCTGCATGAGTTAGATAGGAAGCTCCTAAGATCAGCTCCTTAGGACACAAGTAAAGGTGCTGGTAAGAAGTGCTTCCCACTTGGCTTCCACCAAAGGGCATATGAATGTCCTATGCACTCCAGCATTGTATTTTATCAAACGTCAACATTTAAACAGGTCAGGTGCCCTCCTATAACATCCAAACAGAAAAACAGGGAACTGAGATAAATAGTAAATAGTAAGGCCACCATAAGGTGCATTACCTTACTTTGTCACTCCAAGTGGTCAGCCTTCAGATGGCCATATGTAAAGGGTTAACACATGAGGAGTAGTAAATGAGATGTCTACTTACCAAAACTGTAACTCAGTAAGAAACATGAACTTACAAATACCAGATGAACAGTAACTTCTATGAAGGCAAGAATAAAAGGCTCACCCAGGCAGCAGTAGGACCAAGCACTGAGAGGTATCCCAGTTACTCAGAACAAAAGCTTCCTGTTATCTTGAATTATGTGGCATGGTTAAGTATCTTATCAGCCAACTGAAGAACCTTTACTTTCAGGATACATTTGATATGATTGTCTTTCTTGCCTTCTACATTGAAGTCAGTATTCCAGCTAATAAATCCAAAGTGCTTTAGCTAGGCAACAGTGAGGCTCCAAATATTTCCAAATGTTTATTTTGAGGTAGTACTCATTTATTTGCATTGTTGGCTCTCAAATACCACCAAGGAAGTGAACCCATTTAGAGACAGCAAACCAAAGATGTAGAAAATAAATAAAAGTTTGTTTTCAGGTAGCAGGACCTTCTTACAAAAGTCAAGTCACATTCAGTGGATAAGTCATTTGAAACTTGTAAAAACTGTTTATAACCACAGCTATAAACTAAAGTGCTTTAAATTTTGCTTAATGTCTAAATCAGTGATTAGAATCATCATGTTTTAGAATTTGCTAGTCTCAGACCTCAGGAGATTGAAATGATTTTCTATAAAAAGCAGAAATGTTTTCTTCTCAAAAGAAACACTCCTCATAAATGTTGAAAATCCAAGTTATTTTTACAGAACTGGAACAGAAACAAGAGTTGAAATTGAATTACACAACAATACATGCTATAACTTCATAAAGAAGCAAATATGAAACCTTTGCTCATTCCTGCTGCTCATTAGCCAGCGCAAAGGCAGCTTTGCAGTCTTCCCAGTGCAAGGTAGATATGTTATTCCAGAAAATGTAACAGACCGTTTTTGCCTCAAAAGTACATAGGTTCACATTGAATTCACGCAAATGTAATGCCCTACTGTTCATCTGTCAAACATCAACAACTCACAAGCATTTATGTGCTACATGGGAGGTGAGCTGCACTCCTACTGACCAGAGGATACCAATATATACACACAAGACAAAAATAAAAAATAGGATCGCACATCTTTCTGTACATTTCATGCAGCTGGGCACAATGTGAAAAGAACATATACAAGGCACCCTTCCCAGGGCCAAACTCTCACTAAAATGGCTGATTAATATGCAGAAGAGTCTGCATGAATCAAAGGTCCATGGCAAGCTGCGAGACTAAGAAACACTGATGACCTTATTTTTCTTGTAACAATGCAGGAATGTTGATGTTCCAACCAATAGCTTGCCTATCGAACCCACATGTGAACAGATTGCATATGGGGTGGTCTTCACTCCATGCTGAGCAGCACACCATTCTTCTGTGGCCCTAGTAATAATCAGACAAATCAAAATTACTGCATTATTTCTGAAACAAGATTATAAAATCTCCAACACATTAGCAACTGTACTATTTGACTAAAGTAAATGGGGAAAAAGTAGTTCCATTCTATATCCAAGAGAACCAAAACAAACCATGTATAGCAACGGGCTCTGTGCTAATAAAATCACTAGGAAATGAATGTCCTCAAGGCACAGGTAAGTTAATAGATGGGGTTCACACCAAAAGCATTCAAGATTATTTAAGAAAATGAGATTACGATCACATAGGGTTAAAAAAACATCGTGAGTTTTTTTTTTAATTTTTAAATTAATCTTTGTATATGTATGTGAAAGTCAAAAGACAACTTTGTGAAGTTGGTTCTCTTTCCTCCGCTACGTGGGTTACAGGTATCAAGTACAGACTACTGAACTCACACTGCAAGTGCGTCTACCTGCTGAGCATTTCACTGGTCCACTTTGAAATGTGTAAATAAACAAATGAGTCAAGAAGATATTTGAGGATAAGTTAAACTAAATTCAAAGACCTCAAATATCATTTTAACGTGAGTGTTCAGATAAGAAAAGAACTAGAAAAACACACATGGTACCGAATGAAACATACATGGTACCTAATGAAACAATACTAGTCTCCTGCTAGTCTCCTTAAATTCCAGTTAAGTATTAAGCTTTAGTCTGATAGGACAATATATATGTGTATAGCTTTAAGAACCTAATATAGAAATTCTTAGATTACTCATAAATTAATACAATTGCTCTAATATATTATTGCTATTTATTGTATAGAGCAAATTATAAGAATCACCATTAAGTAAAAATGACATACTTATTAAAAAGGAATATCCAAAGAATTATATAATTTTTTTCTATAAAACACTTAATAAAAATTTTATGTATAGGGAATCCAAATAGTCTGCAAAATTACAATTCTGAAAAGGACCACACAACAAAAATTAAGGGTATCTTTGTTAATAACAAAAGATAGAAAGAAAATACATCCTTTTGTTGACAGTAAAACCAGACCTTTAGACACAGCTATTTAAAGATAAAATGCTTAATTAACATTCACTATAGAAATCAGGAAGTTAACAACTAGGTAAAGAAAAGTGATTACATGAGTAAGAGCTACCAAGGGAGAAAGCTCAATACTATATCCAGTTTGACAAGAGAACACTTTTCACTCCAGGAAGAAGTACAGAGTCCACACGGTATATGCTCACAGCATCACCATCTACTCAGAAAAAGATCCTTTAGGCACCCACAGAGCCCCTTGAGTACTGATCAATCTGAGCAACAGGGATCAGCAGTTTTGAACTTCTTTGTTCCTGTTCTTTGTCCCTTAGGGGGGTACATTGCTTGTGCTATGACCAGCCTTGGACAGAAAGTGATATCTACCAGCTCACTGTGTTCTCTCCTTGTGATTTATTAACTGGGAACAGATCCAAATGTTCCCAGAGACATAGCAAAAGAGTGTCTACCTTGAAACTGCTATTACCTTGAAACTGCTGACTGTTTGAGTACTAAGCTAGTCATAATAATTTAGTTTCCCATTGAATGTCCTCCTATTATTCATTCCTTATTTCTTGTTTTTATAAGATTTCATTATTCTTTGATGTTTTTTTCGATAGTCTAAGACTTTGGATGACTGCCCAAATTTCATATATTTAAAGTTGAGTAATTTAGAATAAACTTGTCTCAGTCTCAGTCTTGCTGAGACCCCTTCAACCCTTATCTGGTTTAATTCCCACGGATCCCCCTCGTTGAACTCTACAATGACAGGTAAATGAGGGCACTTACAATCCATAAACACACATAAACCACATGGACAGTCATCACCACACTAAAGAAATATAGAATCCCCTTTACTCATCTGCAAGTATACATTTCTCACTCAGAATCTTTTTATCCTGGAGCTCTTCCTAACAGTTCACACACTGTTTTCTTGAAACTCACACCTGGGAAATGCCACCAATGCTATTCCTGAAGTAAAACAAATTTAAATCACTAGTCCTTTCATTTTAAAGGTGGGTGTGGCACAGACATGTGTAAACCCAACTACCTGGGAGGCCTGAATAAGAAGATCATCAGATCGAGGCCAGTCTGGGCAACTTAGCAAGACGGTGTCTAGCAATAAAGAGCTAGGGGCCCACTTGTCAGCATGAATGAGGCTCTAGGCTCAATACACCCAGAACTGAAGAAATTGTTTTCTTCAATTTCCCATGAGTGCTTCCTTTCTCCCTTCTTATAGCTCATCAGCTGAAAGCAACTAGAACATTATTATAACTCAAGGATTTCTAGCTGGTTTAGTGACATTGAAAGTACATTTACTGGGCTGGAGCTCAGGGGTTAAGACTCTGCCTCACAAGCAGAAGGAACTAAGTTTGGATCCCAGGTCCCACATGGAAATGGCAACGGCCTGCACTTCCAGACCTGGTGGGTGGAGTTTGGGAAATCCCAGAGCAAAGGAAAAAGAAGCAGAAGCAATCCAAGATGATTCCTGAAGTTACCCTTAGGCCTCTACAAGCACAACAGACAGACAGACACACATATACAAACACCAACACAAACAGTGGTGTTGCAGTAAGAGCACCAGCTTGAAAAATATATATATATATATTTCATGTATCAGTATATGAAGGAATAATCCAAGCACAACAAAAATTCTACAATTCCAGTGAATAAAGTGTCTACAGGATAATCTACATGTAATCTGACCCACTTAGAACTTTATTCAGGAAAAATATTCTCAGAGTTATAAAGTAACATGTCCTCCTTTTCAGAAAACATATCACTTAAGAGGATACGGAGCTGGCAGTGAACCCCAACTCCTCACTCTCCCAACCTGTCGTTGCTCTGTAGTGTCTGAAGTATATACAGAGAGTACTGAGCTGGCATATGGTGTAAGAACTGTACTTTGAGGTTTTACACTGTGAAATGAGACTGGTACCAACAGAGCGACCACAGGCAGTGGCACAATAGTCAGTCATACTCTGAGGTATATGCACATGCACACAAGGCAAGTAAGCTGGAGGAACCAGGAAATGGATTCATTAGCAGAATGAACTGGCTAGTTCAAAGACATCACAATAACAGTCAGAGAAGAACAAAAGAAACACAAGCAGAGTGATTATGCTTGGGAGCTCAATTAAAAACAAAAGCTTGAAAAAGTACTGCCTCACAAATGAAGGAATTTTCACTTGTGGCAACTACCTCTGCTACCTATCAATGGAGTAAGTCACTAACCTACGTTATCCACACAGAGACTCTGGTCCCCACCTCACAGAACATTATAACACAGGGACATGCCTATAGGCAGCAGCCTAGGCTCAAGACGTTCTAATACTGCTGGGCTGAGCTGCTACAATGACATCTCAAGTCTCAAGTCTTTTTATAAACCTCACTAAGGTGAGATCTGAACACAACCCAGAAAAACTCCGACCTAACTCTCATATACATCAAACTAGTGATTCCTTATTTTAAAAAGCCTTCTTTTTCTTGTGACATCTCTTATAGGATGGTGTTTTTCTTCTTGGAGGTGTTAAGGACCCATCTCAAAAATTCCCATCAGTTGATGACTAACACAGTCTCATCTGACTACATAACTTATCAATTCATAACTATATGCTAAAATTAATTTTTTCCTCTTATTTAATGTGATGATTAGAATGTCAAATTGCTAATTTTAATATGACTCACACTGTATTTCTCCTAGATTTTAAATGTGAAATACAAAGTTCTCCTCAAAGCTTGTGAATACTGTACCTGTTATATGTTTACTGCTGGGAGAGAGGGAAGAGCCATGCTTGGTAAACATACCTGTGTACTGCTGGCGGGGCAGAGAGGGGTTGTGCTTGGTGAACATACCTGTCGACTGCTCCGGGGAAGTCGTGCCAGTCGAACTCCTGACATATCAAACAATCGCACTTGCCGGTTGTCATGGGGAAGGGCTATGATTTTCTGACCCACACACACATTGATCCTAAAGAAATAAAAATATATGCAAAATAGCGACAGTACTATGTCCTTGAATTTATAGATACTGATACGGTATTGTTCATATTTCAAGGCAAAATTGGATTAACAAGCCACAGATATAGCCTGCCTTTGACAATATACTAAAGAACAAGATAAACACAATGTCCAGATCATACATGCCCCCTCCCGACATACAGTACAGACACTCACTATCTGACAACAAATACAGATCCTGTCAAATAAAAACATCAGTCCCTCTAAATATATAAACAAAACCCTACAACATCTAGCTATAAATGTTTCATTCTTATTGATAAATCTTACTACAATACACGATTATATATTGAATAACTTTTAAGTACCAACAGATACTAAATAAACATTAACAAATCAATAAAATGTTTCCCCCCACTTCCCCACGGTTCTAATAATTAAACAAGTCATTACATTACAATCGATCCTCACCTGTTAATGGCAGAGTCCGTGCGAATTGTTGCAATTGGGGATCTCATATTTTTTAAATCCCAGACTTTCACTGTGCGGTCATCACTGCCTGAAACAACATTGTCTCCCACGGTGAACACAGCAGAGGTCACAGTGCTATAAGCAAAGTACACAGAGTCAGGAGCCTCCACAGGAAGGATGTGCCAACCCCCCGTTCCCACCCCGGTTCCCTGCACAGTGCTGGTGTAGACTGCCCTGTTTCCAGAGGCAGTAGCAGGTGGGAAGGACAATAGAGATGCCTCAGCATACAGAGGTCTTCTACTCCATAATCTGTTACTTTTAAAATTCTTCCTAATAAGTGTCCTAAATAAAAACCTCTGGTCTTACATAGAACTAAGCCAGCCTAATCTCCCCCCATCCTGAAGCTGAGGGACATTTGCGGAAGAGGGGGCAGTAAGATTGTAAGAGCAAAAGGATGGGAGGAGCAATGATCTGAAGATTCTCCACACTAGTTAGGGCTGAAGCAATCATAATAGGACTTTGCATGCCCTGCGCAATGTCCAACACACTATTGACCTCACAAAGTCTAGCATCGGCTAAAGGCACCAAGATCCTTGGAGGCAAGGGATTGGCAGCCACAGTAGTGTTCCTATGCTTAAGGGGAACACGAGAAAGGGTTCAGGGAAAGACCACTGGGTCCTTGTACGTCATCGGAGAGGAGGACCAAGAAGAGAGTTAGGCATACACAATAAAGGACTCTCTGGGAATTGGGGGGGAGGCACTGGGAGACGGGGAGGGAGGGAAGGGGAACAGGGGGTTCAGGGGGGGGGAGGGAACTGGTCTACCTATTAAGTTTGTATGAGCGGAAATAATAATAAAAAATGTTAAAAAAATTAAAAAAAAATAAATAAATCCCTTCTACTGGAAAGGAAAAAAAAAAAACCCCTCTGGTCTTCTTAATGGGATAGAAAAATGCATTCTCTCCCTACTTTGTCCTACTTTCTTCAATGTGGCAAAGTCTGTAGGAAAATATGGCTGAAACAGAGCCTACCCAGTTTTCTATACATTTAAGGTTTGATAGCAATGGAATAAATAAAAATCCATTTCAACTGCAACTCCCAACTTAATTAGAAGAGTCAAATGAAACATTCTAGTGACTAGACAATTCAAAAATAGCCAAGAATATCAATAGACTTTTTCCCAACCAAGAGACTAGAGAGGTGGGCTCAAACTGGTATGTGTCTGCCACACAAACATGAAGGCCTGAGTTTGAGTCTCCAGAACTCGGGCAAAGATGCAGACATGCATGCCTATAATTCTGGCACTGGGGAAGTGGATACCAGCAGATCCCTGGGGTTCAATAGCAACTCACTCTAACCGAATTGGCGAGCTCCAGATTCAGTGAGAAGATCTGGTTTAAAAAAGTAAGGAGGAATAATAAATACCTATGCCAACCTTTGACCCCCGCATGCATGTCGACCCCCACCACACATACACACATAAAAAAGATATCCATATAGTCAATAAGTACATGGAAAAATGCTCAACACATCACTAGTAAGGGAAGTTGTCCCACACAGTGATAACTATTGTTATTTTTTGTTATTAACTATTGTTAATTTTTGATATAGCTCTTCTCTTAAGCAAAAGTCACCAATTACTTGTTAGTAAATACTTAGAACTTAAGTAAAACAGCATGTGGAGAAAAAAATTCTAAATTCAATCATCTTCTCATTCACTGGCAAAGTTCAATACGAAAACATGCTAAAGTCTACTTGCTTACTTTTCCAATTAATTGGAGTCTAAGGTACCTTATTTTGACACATCCCTTAAAACAATCACTGTGGGACTGGAGAGATGGCTCAGGGGTTAAGAATCTGCCTCCCAAGCAGATGATCAGATCCCAGGTCCCATGTAAAAAACACCAGGTAGCAACAGCCACAGCAATCTGCATTTCCATCCTGGTGGGCAGAGCCTAGGAAATCCCAGAGCAAAGCAAAAAGAGGTAGAAACAATCCAGGAAGAAGATGATTCCTGAAGTCATCCTTGGTTCTTCACAGGGACACACAGTAACCTCTCACACACACACACACACACACACACACACACACACACACACACACACACACAAAAGAGAGAGAAAGAAAGAAAAAAAAGAAAGAAATTCCAAAAAATAAAACAATCACTGTGTTAAACAGTAATACCCATTCCTACTGTTTTTATTATATGGGGAGTGGGTTCCATTTTTAACATTCATCTCTTTAGCAAGTCTTTACAGGGCTTGCTTCCTGCTTGGTGTAGTGCCAAGCAACCATTTTAGTTACTGAGTTAGTGGTGAATCTCCCCAGGATTGGTCAAGATATCACCTGAATTCAAACCAGAATGAGTAGATCCAAAGATGCCCGCACAGCAGCTTCTCAGAGAGACACAGGCCTCACTCTGGCTGTCTCTCACACCACAAAAACTAGAGCCACTCACTTCAGGCAAAAAATATAAACACATCCCACCAATCATGAAGCTGCTGAAGTTACCCTATAAGATGCATCATTTTAGCATCAAAATTATTAACTTGCAAGGACAAAAATTTGGTTTCTGCATCCTAGACTTACACATCTCATCTGCTGGGAACAAAGTAATTCCAATTTAAATGCCAGTTGTTCCTGTTGCTGACAATGTACTGTGAAATTCCATTTCCTGTTCTATTCAAATTCCTAATGAGACAAGCCTCCAGCCATTAGGTCCCATTTATGAAAACTCTATGTTCACACGCTGAAGTTCTACTTAAATACAAGGTTCAATACATTAATACAAGAGGTCTAAACTACAGTATCAGAGCAGCTACTAAAATCAAGTTTTTATAGACTATTAAACTATTACCTAACTAACAGAGATCCCAGTGACAATACTGTGTATCTATCTACCTTCTGAAAAACAGTCTGCTGTGACACAGGCATCTCTAGCTAAATTTGCTCATACTAATTCCCCAGATAGTACTGACACTAGGTGGGATCCTTCTCTGATGGGGGGAATCCTGGGCACTGTCGGATGGAGCAGCCTCCCTACCTCTGCTCATCAGGTACTAGTGTGTGCTGTCTCCCTACATTGACAATCGACACTGTTTCCTAAAGGCAAAACTATCATTGCACTACACCTAGATGGGGCATTAAAGACATGATCCTATATCCAGCAATAGATGATAAAATAAGAAATGGGAAGAAGGCAAATCTGCAAATATCAACCTGATGACCCATCTTCGTGCTTTATTTAAATAAAACTTAGTGTAGGACCTGACTATGAATTAGGAATGCAAAAGTTAGAGGAAAGCTAAAAGAGCTACTGATATTGGTAGACCTTTACAAGCAAAAAGTAAAGATGCCATTGACTTCTGTTTGGAATGTATTCTTCAGTAGGTTTTGTCCAAGCTAAATTTCAGCTAACATTCTACTCAATTAATGGGGGCGGGGGGCTCAACAAAAGATCATCTGACCCTATGTTAATGAAATGCTAGAAGACATTAGGTTTTTAATAAATCACAATCTTGACAGGTATTGTAGGACATCAAAGGAAAAAACTGGCAATGAAGCAGTAGTTTTAAAGGTACCCTTAGACCATAGGTCCCACAGGGAGGCTAGTGAGCCACAGCCACTCACTGGAAAAGCTTCAGACTCTGCCAAACTACAGCAAAAGTCATTTATCTTGTCGTGGAGAGCAGCCGAGCATGTACTTCCAGCTGACAGTATGGTACCTTCTCACCACACACCACTGCCTGATCTGGAACATTCTGCTCCCTCCGTGGGTCTCAATCAACGGAAATACTGTAATGCTAGCACTCCTCATTAGGACTAACAGCTGTCTTCCCAGTCACACAGAGACACAAAACTGTTTTGCATAACAATCTGCCAAAATTTCACTGCTAAAAAAAAATACATGATGTGGAAAATGCTGAACCATAAAATGTTAATGCAATGCTCTTTTCTGATACAAGGTCAAAAAATTTACTAAGATTCCCATTTCTTATTTTTAACATGTAAATTCCCACAAAATACTGTTTTTATATTTGAAAAACAGATCACTATTTTACAGTCATTAAGCACTAAGTAGAAAGGCAAGTATATGGAGCATCCCTTTCCTTAGAATACAAGCTTATGTGTTCCAGGACACATAAAAGTCTTCATCTTTTAAAAGTATCTTGACTTTATTACTTTGAGTGATATTTTGACTAAAAAGCATACTGAGACTGTTACTTTGGCCAGTCAACTGTTCAACTATAGCAGTGTGTATACTAGATCATACAACTAGATCACATAATATGTCTGACTTTCAAAATGAGTAGTCTAGAGTTAGTAACCAATGTGTGTACCAACAAATGAACCCAGATTCCAGGACACACCTGTGTGCTGTGCTCCTGTGCAGAGTGTGGCAGAAGGTGAAGCAATTTGCACTCTCTGCATCCAGAGTTGTCACACCAGTTATTTTCTTCCTGCTATTATTTTCTAAACTATTTATATAGAACTAAACCTCTAAGACATAATACCAATCCTCAACCTTAGTATTCTAAATCTGTGAACATATATTAGTATTCTAAAACAGTGAATCTTGAAACCTTTGGAAGTAGACATTCTTTTTGTTTTTCTATGGTTTGTGTTTTTACAATTTAAAGAACTCACACAGCCTTAGATAGAGAACTGAGATACCACTGAGATACCTAGCTGAAAAATAGGGAAGTTGTGTCCAAAAGAAACATGGTACTGAATCTCTGTTGATGGCTTATCCACTCATAAAATGGACCCTGAGAAAAAAAATAACTAAAAGAAAAGTTGAACTTATACATGATCTTTTTTTAGGATTTGTAATGCAATTGTTTCTGGAAAAAGAAATTCAGCTTACATGTAGGTAGTACTACCTTAGCATTCTCGATTACATTTCTTTGTAATTCTCCCTCCTCAGTAATATCAGGGATCTCCAATTTCAATTACACATAACTGTTAACTTAGCATGTATTCCCTAAGAACCTCCTGTGTGCCAGAGGTCCCACTCTGTGTGCCACTGAGCAGATAGTAGAACTGCTCTCCAGGAAATCCCCATTCCAGCGAAGAAGATAAGGAAGTTCTCAGCAAGCTAATGAAATGGGGGACTGATGCAGAGCGCACAGGTCACTCACGTGACTCCAACTGTGCTTCGAGCAGTCATCGAGCTGAAGGTATAAGTAAGCTGCTTGAGAACCACAGTGATGGCAAGTCCACAGGCACAGGTTCCTCCAGTGACTTCAGGGCGCACCAGAACAGTGCATTTAGCAAGCACAGAGATTCTTAACATAGTTAACTGTTATCAAGAGTCAACAAAAATGACACTCAGTTCAATGAAAATTACTTCATTCTTGAGGTATCAGAGGTCAAGATTTATTTGCTATCTTGAATCTGATCCTTCTCTTGATTAGAAACACTAAGTCAGCTGCAGTTGACCAGGAAAACTTCCTCCCTGATGACTAGCTTTCATAGTGCCAAGAGGTTCTATGCAGGCTACAGAGAGCACACTGAACCCTGCATGCCACAAAATGGACCTGGTTAGACAAGATGCACTCACTGGAACAATAGTAACATGACTGCTGTGGGGTAACCAACTGCTTCCAGCTTGGATTTGAGGCCTGCTCCACAGAAGGGAATTCATGCCTGCTTTTATAAACCTAATCAAAAGCCCAGAGCAGGGGAGGTCATAGGCTCCGGGGAGAAACTACAGCTATTGATTTGCTAAGTGGACATGTTGTCAAACTGCCTTCTAAATATTTATATTTATACCCATATGTTAGTGTTGATCCCAACCATGGGCAAAGAAGTTTCTATCAACAATGCAAAATTAGTGCAGGGGCTCATAACTGGTCAAAGTGCTATAAATAGTAAGTGCTAAGTGCCTAGACTTAAATGGCCATTTGTAACATCCCCCAGTCCCAAGGCCAAAAAGGGAACAGAAAGAATGTAAGAGCCAAAGGATAAGGAGCAATGCTTGCTATCTTGTGGATAGGACATGGCTGTTGTAATCTTGAACTCACAGCAGCCACAGTTACCTGAACAAGATTCAGACAGTCAACCTTCCAGCATGAATAGGGGACTCCTGAGATCCCACCCTGGCTGAGAAGTTACTGGCAGGTAATGGTTGCTGCAAGAGGGAAAATCAGTTTTCCTCAGTGTAGCCACTGGTAATGTCCCCATGCTCCACTGGATGGCTCCACACCCACATGTACCGGAGGGGATGGGGGGGCCCTAAGGGAACTTATGGAGTCACGAAGGTGGGAGGGGAGCAAATTGTGAAGGAGTCCAGGTAAGTGGGGAATGGGACATGCTCAAGATACACTTTATATACGTATGAAATTATCAAAGAAAAGACAAAAGTGTTACTTACAAACATTGTGAATGTAGAATATTTATAACTATATCAAGAATTCTAAAGAAATCTGGGAGAAATAAATTATACTTAAATTTGATGAGGAGTGATCTCCCTCAAGTTGTAATAATCTAACTTTCCATTGTTCCATTTCTTTTCTGGATTCTATATTCTGAATGTCACATACACACCAATTAACAGTGGCTGGCATTTCAATAGCACCCACCGTGTAATTTTGTACAAAAGAAAAATTCTGAAAGTTTCACTCACTTTTAAAATATTATAAAATAAAACTTTTACATAAGCTTGTAAGATAATACACAAACAAGCTTTATTTATTAGAATGACTGAGAAAGGCAAAGTTCAAATTATAAAATAAGAATTTTCACTATCAGATATTCAGATTATCAAAAAAAAGTGTTTGAACTGTCACTCTAGCTTGAAAGGATAAACACAAGACAAGTCACAAAGTGACACCATGTGGCAAGGGGGTCTCTGTATCCAGTCCTGGGTCTACAATGATTGTCCCAGAACCTGGGAAAGATGTCTTCATGTGCAAAATAAAAGGATGGGTCTAAAATGTTTCTCAACTTGCAAATGGGCTACTTCTATCTGTCTAACACTGGGCTGCATGTACTGGTAACAAGCCACTTCACATGAAGATCATGTGGTGTTACACTCCATACACAATGAGAATGCCGCTCAGAGGTGGTGTTCTACGTGTTTGTCAGTGTATGTGCATGTATGTGTCTATATGTGTGTGTATGAATGTGTGTGCAAGTGTCTGTGTCTATGTTCATGTGGTGTATGTGTGTGTGTGGGTGTGTGTATGTACACATGTGCAAAACTAACTTCATCCCCCCCACAGACACAGAAATTAATTTTATCAACTAACTATGCCTAAAAAGAAATGTTTTCTGGGGGCTGGAGAGGTGGCTCAGGGGTGAAGCCTCTGCCTTGCAGGCGGAAGGTCCTGCGTTCGGATCCTAGACCCCACATGTAGACACCAGGCAGAAGCAGAGGAGGCCTGTGTTTCTGATCCTGGTAGGGCGGAGCCTGTGAATTCCAGGGCAGAGTAAACAAGGAGGTGGAGGTGGTCCGTGGTGGTTCCCGAATTCGTCCGTGGTTCTACACACACACACACACACACACACACACACACACACACGCATGCACGCGCACACACGCATACACACACAATTGAATAAATAATAATAAAAAAATTTTAAAAAAAGAAATGTTTTCCAAACAAACTACATCCAATTCTACCACTCACTGAGGGAACACTAAGAAAGGAATAACAGGTATCAGAAAAGTCCCTGCAGGTTCAACACTTAGACAAGAACCGAAGAATAAAAGTAAAATGGGCATAGTGCCTGTAATCCTAACACTCAGAGGCTGAGACTGCCCCAGTTTGAGCTGCACAGTGGGTTCCAGGCCAGCAAGAGCTCCCAGGTGAGACCCGTCTCAAACGAAAACAAGAAAAGTTGACAGGAAGTTATTATCATAACTCTCCAACACATGCCATTTTCTTAAAAACAGCCAAAGAAAAATAGCTATTTTCTTCCAGTATATGCAGAATTGACACATTTTCTTTTTTTATTCTTTGACAGTTTCCCAAATGTATACAATGAATTCAAGTTACTTTCACCCATATTAACTGACTCCATCCCCACTCTTTCTCATACTGAAAACCTTCCCAACCAGTCTCCCTCCTATTTTCATGTCTTTTATAATTCATACATTTTCTATGGTCATTTAAGGAATGACATGAGGCACCACCACAGACATCAGAACCCTGTCCTTTATAATCCTGAGGAACTCACACTGAGTAAAAACTTCAGTGTGACCAAAAGAAGAATGACCTGCTGGAAGAAACTATTAGAACAACTGCCCGAAAACAAACATATCTCCCACCTCCACACACTATGAGATGTGGCTACCGCAGAAATGGACAAGGATGATGGAACATGGCGACGGGAAAAATGCTTCTGCTACTTTCATTTATCCAGCTGAGCCCAACAAATTCAGTTGTCTCAAGTGACTCTGACAGGCCACCCCTCACAGGCTGCCTCTGCTACCTTCTGCATAACATAGGCTGGCAGCTGGCCCATGGGCACCATAAGAAGGGAACTGTCATGGCACCACTGTCATGGCACTCCTCAGTAAGAAGTACTGAGGAATTTCAGGGTCCAGTCCACATTCAGGTGGATTCCAAAGTCAGCTAAGTATCTGTAATCTTTACAGTGTCATGCTTGTAAACATCTGCAACATTCTCCAGCCTATGTTGTTTCGTTCCTACTCACCTGGGGAAACCTCAGCAACTATGTACACACACTTAAAACTATTCCCTTCCAACGCCCTCACTGCCCACATCCTGCCAAGCACATACCCACACAGCTGTATATATGCACACATACACACCCCACACCTGAAAACCCACCCACCTGCACATGCCCACCTTTGCACACACCTACACTTACAAATGTTCTTGCTTATAGACAACCCTACTTGCAAAACCCTCCCCTGCACACACCGACCTTCAGACAGCCCATTTGCATGTTCCCTTATCTGCACACATGCCCGCTTTCACATACCCCATGTGACCCAGTCTCAGATGCCTCCCTGACCCTTCCTTTCTCAGTAAAGTGATAGAACTGGAGAGCTCAGAGCAAAGCTGCAGAACATAGCAACTTAATCACACTCATTTCCTTGAAGTTCTTTTATCTTATTAGTTTCTAAATAGTCTGCCTGTTTAGCTATTGCTTGTCTGAGACAGTATCTCATTATGTGATCTTGACTTTACCTGATGACCCATCCACACTGAACTTCCATAAAAGTTAACCACCATAAGCTTCCATCCACCAGAGTACACAACTATTTATTCCTGCTTCTCCCTAGCTGAGGATTCGTTCTTTTTAAAATATATTCACTGTTCCTAATATGCATTAGGACTGAAAGAAAAGCACACTTTTACACAAAAACAGTAAAAGGCCACAGCTGCCTTCCAAAGAAACCAAAACAAAAGCAAAGCAGAGACACAAAACTCAAAATATAGTCTCTGGAGGCCCTTTAACGTGGGAAAATAATACAAATTTTCCTGAAAGTGTTCATATTCCCTTTCTTCAAACACTACCTCAAACTTACAAGAGTCTTTTTGAGAAAGTTTAGGTTCTTGAGGGATTACTGGAGAAATCACTTCTGTGGAACAGCCAGCTCCCAAAGGTGGCAGTTAAATGAAGTGTGACTCTGCTCTATTATTCCGTGTGAGAACCCTGCGGCTCCATCAAGCACAGAATCCAGGCAGCAGCTGTTTGGGAAAGAAGTGGCAAAGGAAGCAGGTGTACCCAGGTGACCAAGTTCAGTGATGGCTGTCCACTGTGGTGCTGGCTAGGCTAGGACAGAAAGATGCACTACTGTCCATGTGCCTACCATCTTCTCCAAAAAGAACTGGACCTTCCAACCCTGCGGCTCCTACATGACAAGCCCTGACTTCAACCAACCAACACTTGAAATCCAGCAGACACCGCAGGTCTGTCTCAATGAACCAAGTATCTTGGAACATTTCTGGTCTATGTCAATAACCTGAGGGCTATTGTAGGTCATCTCAGTAAAGTGATAGAACTGGAGAGCTCAGAGCAAAGCTGCAGAACATAGCAACTTAACCGCACTCATTTCCTTGAAGTTCTTATTTTATTAGTTTCTAAATAGTCTGCCTGTTTAGCTATTGCTTGTCTGAGACAGTGTCTCATTATGTGACCTTGACTAACCTCAAATTCCAATGCTACTGCTTGGGCTCCACAAGTGCTAGGATTACAGGTATGTGCTATCTTATCTTCTTTAAGAGCCCTTCTTAAATGATGATCTCCAACGGAGAAGAATGTATAAATAAACCTTATTTTTGGAAACTACACTCAGAAACAAGTTTAAAATGCATCATTTGGATTAACACAGTATATTGTTAGCATCCTAAGATACAACAGTGAACTCAAAGAAAGGAAACACGAGTTCTGTGGCTGTAGATTCAGCTACCCTGCTTATAAACCAGTGATAACTTGCAGAACGGCTGTTCCATGCTTACAAGAAGCAACACGCATCCACAGTGCTTGCACAGCATGCTGCATCTACTGATGGTCACTTCTGTACAGTCACAGTGAAAACAGAAGAGAGATGCCCATTCCACATTTCAACAGTTAGGATAGCTGGAGGCCATCTCTACCAACTACTGAGCATTAAGGTTCCCTATGAGCCTGTTCAATCTAGATAGTCTCCTAATTAAGCACAGAAAAACCTAAACTGGAGAAATATATTGGGAGTTCAAAACATACCATTAGTTCTTAGTCATTAGCAGTTTTGATTTTATGGTAACCTTAGATATCAACCAATTATTGTTACAAATTATGTAAGTCTAGACCCCCAAAGCTCGGCAAACATCTCAGAAGAAGGAGTGTTAAGAATGTAAAGAGCCAGAGAGTAGCGGTGGGTACAATCAGATAGCAACTTCTGTACATGGCAGAGCCACTGCACCCATGAACTCACTGCACCTGTGTCTACTTCCAACAAGACCCATCAGCAGCTTACCATACGCAATGAAAAACAGATGAGATACCACACTTCCTTGAGACACTTCTGGGAGTTGATGTTGAATAGAAGAAGGGGAGTTACTTTCTTCAATGGTACATGTGCTAGTTAGATAAAGGTATCAACTTAACAACTTACAGTTAAGTTCTGGGCACATCTGTGAAGAATTAATACTTGAGGTAAGTCCTAAGCAAGCCTGAAGGGTACTACCAATTGTTGTAGGAAGACTCAGCCTATAATGAATGGCACCATTCCCTGGACAGGTAGATAAAATGGAGAGCCTGGATCAGTACTTTGGCATACAATCTGTATGTAAGGAGGTTTGTCCCTCTCTCAGCAATCCCTGTGGATATGGTATCGCCAGTTCCCTCGGCTCCTAATGCTGGTATGAACCCACCTGCCAGACTGGACTAACTATGTAACAGAAAATCATAAACAAAAATAAAACCCCCTTGTTCTCCTATGCTGTTTGGTTGTGAATTTATCTGTAACATAAGACAAACTGCAACAGTTCACTCACTGATATAAGGTCTGCTCCAGCAAAGGCACATGCACACTCCAATATAGGCAGCCCAGGTAAAAATGATTGGGCTACACATTGAAAAAGACTTGCAGCAAAAGCGAGACTAACTCTCCCCATCTGAAGCTCAGGAAAATTTGTAGAAGAAGGGGCAGTAAGACTGTAAGAGCACAAGGATGGGAGGAGTAATGATATGCAAGATACTCCACACAAGTTAGGGCCGAAGCAATCATAATAGGACTTTGCATGGCCTGCGCTATGTCCAACACATTATTAACCCCACAAAGTCTAGCATGGACTAAAGGCACTAGGATCCTTGGAGGCTAGGGATTGACAGTCACAGTAGTGTTCCTAACCTTAAGGGGAACACAGGAAAGGGTTCTGGGAAATGCTCCTGGGTCCTTGCACCTCATCGGAGAGGAGGCCCCAGAGGAGAGTTTGGCATGCACAGTAAAGGATGCTCTGGGGGGGCTGGAGAGGTGGCTCAGGGGTTAAGCCTCTGCCTTGCAGGCAGAAGGTCCTGAGTTCGGATCCCAGATCCCACGTATAGACGCCAGGCGGAAGTGGGGGTGACCTGCGCTTCTGGTCCTGGTAGGGCGGAGCCTGTGAATCCTGGGGCAAAGTAAACAAGAAGGAGGTGGAGGCGGTCCACGGTGGTTCCCGAATTCATCCGTGGTTCTACACACACACAGACACACACATGCGCAATTGAATAAATAATAATAAAAAAAAAATTTAAAAAAAGGATGCTCCGGGGATTGGGGGGGAGGCACTGGGGGATGGGGATGGAGGGAAGAGGGGAGAGGGGAGCAGGGGGGTTGGGGGGAGGTGGGGGAGGTGGGGGAGGGAGGGGACTGGTGTACCTATTAAGTTTGTATGAGCGGAAATAATAATAATAATAATAAAAAGAATGAACACAGACAGAGGGAAAAAAAGAGACTAACTCAATTTTTTCTACTAGGATGAGGAGAAATAGGATGAGGTAATTTGGACTGAAAACGATTTAAATTTATTTTCATGTATGAAACTGTCATAAAATAAAAAATCAGGAATGTGACACTTCCTGATAAAATGTTTATCATAGAAGTCTCAAAGACCTGCCCCCCAAACTTTATAGGCTTTTGCCATTACTCTTAGTTGCTCTCCAAAAAACTGTGAGTAAGACCCTATTACTGAAAATGCAACACATATAGATCACAGAATATGGGCAAAACACATCAACTAGAACTGGTCTGAGAACTTCCTCCTTGCTGGATAGCTTACATAGTACCAAGGAATACTATAGAAGCTACTGGGGGAGAGAAATAATCACACACTTCAAACTCATAAGATCTGCAAGTTGCAATAAAAATCACCATGGCAACAGGTAGCCATCAGTGTAATAGTGGCATAAGTATCAAGGAAACAACCAACAACTTTCTGATTGGACTCAAGACCAGCTTGTCAGAATGTAATACATTCCTGTTACAAGAACCTAAAAAAAGGGAAGGAAATAGATCAATAGAGAAAAGCAACCAATGAATCTGTAGATAGGAAGATAGTACACCAAATTGCTCTGTAAATATCTGCTATTACACCCATAGATTTGAAGAACACTTAACACTCAGCCTAGAAATCTTCTATGACAGAGGTAAAGGATCTCATCACCCTGACAGGATGCAGCTTAGAGGAGTAAAAGAGCAGTGAAGTGGACAGCAATGGCCAGCCATAATGCAGTGTACCAGCGCCCTAGCAAGGTTAACCTAGAATCAGGCCAACCTAAACTCTCCCCATCCTAAGGCTTTGGGAATCTCACAGAAGAGGGGGCGGTAAGATTGTAAGAACCTTAAGGTGGAAAAGTTCACCACTGGACAAGACAGATGATGCATCAAGGCAGGACTGATGCATCTAAGAACTCACTGCAGTGAGACTTATCCTTACCAGACCTGCAAAATGACTGACGTACCAACATACCCCCATAGACTATAGAGGATTCAAGAGAGATAGAACATATACTGGGAATCTTGGGGATTAAAGATGGATGAGTGAAGAGAAATGATCCTATACAACTTTATATGACATAAGAGTCTGAACCCCCCCCACAAGAGTAAACAAGCCAGAGGAAACCCTGGGGTCCATAGAAGCAGACAGAGGAAGGTGAGAGGGAGTGGGATGGATTAATAAAAGGAAGGGAGGAAAATGGGAGGGAGGAGGATGGAGGGAAGTAGGGATGAGTACTCAATATGCTTGTAAAACTAGAAAAATAAAATAATTTTAAAAACTTTAAATTATGTTTATCTATAAACATCCTAAAGTATTTTAATCCACCTATTTAAAAAGAACAGTAAAACCAAACTTTAGGGACACAATCAAGAGACTACAAAAAGATGGAGTTTGAATTCAAAGGCATGATATGATCTTTTTCTGTGACATGCTACACATGTATACAGTGTGTTACTGACTATTACAACTCCTTCTCCCCCTTTAATTTCCCTCCTCTTCCCTACGAGTCTTTCTTCCACATTTATGTCTTTTTGTTTTGTTTCAAGCCCCATGAGCTAACCAAGGTCATCTCTGTGACTAGAGTAGAGGTCCACCAGAGCACAGCAGACTCCTTAATGCATAATGTGGTTTTGAAGCAAATATAATCTTTTTTTTACTTTATCCATTTATTTATGTGTGTGTATGTCAGAGGGCACTGTGTGACCCTGTGGAAGCCCAAGGGTGACTTCAGGAATCATCCCGGATTGCTTCTACCTCCTTTCCGCTTCGCTCTAGTATTTTCCAGTCTCTGCCCACCAGGGCCAGAAGTACAGGAGGTTGCCATTTCCACCTGACATTTTTACTTGGGACCTGGGATCCAAATTCAGGACCTTCTGCTTACAAGACAGAGTCTTAACTCCTAAGCAATATCTCCAGCCCACCACTATAATCTTATAGGTTATGTTGTCTCTACATCAGTCATTTCCACCTAAATAGGCATGTTTGGAGCTGCCCCCTGTCCCTAGAAGCACCACTCACAGATATCTGTTTCTCCTTTGCCTCCTCCTTATACAGAAGGGCATACTTAAAAGCAATCAACAGTACAGCAAACGTAAAAACCAAGTATAAGCCAGACACAGTTGTGTATGCCTGTATGCCAGCACTCAAGAGTGGAGGCAAGAGGAACAAGAGTTCAGTGATATCCTCAGCTTTGTAGTAAGTTTGTGGCCAGCCTAGGCTACAATAAGACTCATCTCAAAAAAAAAAAAAAAAAAAAAGCACAAACAAAAAAATTAACTACTTAAAAAACCAATATGGTCTTCTCAAATCTCCATCACCAACAGTTCAACCACAGAAAGCTACACCTGAGTACCTACACCTGAGTTAAACTATATACTTTGAAAAAATACAAAATGCAATAATTAAAATAATTAATTTACCATCTAAGTAAAAAATGTTTTTTCCAAGCATTTTCCTCCTTTAAAGAATAAAAAAAACTATTAATATCCTATAAGTTCAAAGCTATTTTTAACCATGATAAATATCTAATCTAGAATATGGTATTTTGTGTCAACTCTATCCCCCTTCCAAATTTGGCAATATCGGCATATGAAAATGTCACACCTTCAAAGCAACTATTAGAATTTAAAGATGGTTTTTGGTTTTTAAAGATGTTGTTTTGCCAGATGTGTTCACCAATACTTGCACAGAATAGTTATAATCTCACGGAAAGAAAGCCAAAAGGAAGGAAACAAAAACCTTTCCCATTCTCAAATAGTTTATTCACCTTGAACTAATTTCAGATTTTTTTCAATGCCAAAGTTTATTCATACTGTCAGATGGGTATAAACTACAGTCATTGGCCACCCATGGAGGAAGTTTAATGACCAGTGACTGTCTCAACTGCCATTTCTTTTTATAGCAATTGAAACAAAACAAAAAGTGTAGGAGAGAGTGGGGCCAGTCAACAAAGAAGAGGGAGGAAACTCCCAGGGCCTACAGAAGGCCATAGTGCCAAGAGGGGTGAATCCAACAGGCCTAGAGCCAAAGCCCTCAGACTAATGAGCAATCCAAATGGGCATCAGTCCTCCTGTTCCTCTCAATGGATGAGAGTGGATTTAACTGAACAACAATGTTCATAACACTAGGAATCTCCTGCATGCACAAATCATCCAGTGAGGCATCTGTGTGGGGTGCAACTTAACAGGAGGTCTCAACATGCCCAGAGGATGAGCTGGCTTAGAAAGCAATTGCCTGCTCCTACCAAGTGAGTTATACTATCAAGTGAAAACTACAATGAAAAGATCTAGCTCAGCTTGTGAAAAGCACTGAATTTTAGTGTCAGTTTATGATGGTTAGGATAGGGATACATGAAAAACAACCTGTCAACAGCTGAAACTCCTGGGTCATTCCAAAGTAAACACCTATCATCATCCAAAGGAAACACCATTTCCAAGAGTAAGGCACACAACTTTGCACTGCCATTAGTAAAACAATATTGTATAGAGTATCTGAAATTTCTTTTCAGATAAATTGTACACAATGGGCTACTAACAACTAGTCAAATAATTGCCACAGTCATATCAAATAAATACTATTATGATAGAATTCCTATTGTAATGAAAAAAATGTCATACTAGGTGAAAATAAATGAAATACATCAAAAAACAAACAGGCTTATCAGTCCTTCCTAAAAATTATTCAGTAACAGCCTTACACAGAGCTGACATCAAGAAGCTCTGTCTCCATCGGCAAAGCTAATGACAGAACAAATTTAAAGGGACCCATTAGGCTACAATTTTTATCATACATGAAACACTATCTCAGACCCTATTTTTTCAAAAAGGCGCCAACAGAGCCATATAAAAGTACAGGATGACAACAGTAGAAAAATCTCTTTCTGCTCCTTGAGAAATTAGATCACAAAACTTGGCTGGTGATCTTGAAGCTAATAGAGTTATATCTTGCCTTAAGAAAACCCAAGATGCAGAAATTCAGATTCATTGGACAGATAACTATTGACATAAAAAGACACTGATTTTAAGTAATAACTTTACTTAAGAATTTCTGCTGAGTTCTCATAAATGAAAACATGCCCTAAAACACAATTTTCAAGAGTTTCACATACTAATATAAAATGTGAGAAAGGTTTTTGTGTTGAAGAAATACTGTTTGTTTAAACAGAGTCACAAACACACAAACACACACACACACACACACACCTCAAATTCAACTTTTCAGGGTTATATCAGTAAGAACAGAAAACTTAAGGGCAGGAACTCCTGACTTTCCTTTCCTTTTTAAGAAAGGAAAAAAGCTTAACATACTCTCAAGAACATCATCTTTGCTAGACTGAAGGACAGCATGGCAGGCTTAGCAATGAGTTCTAAGAGCACTTGCATCTACTTCTTCAACTATGCTAGATGCTAGAAATGCAAATGTGATAGCTACTCTCCTGGGCTCCAGGTGATAAAAACAGAACATTGGGGATTCATAGATCCCTACAAGAATATTACAGTCCACTGCAGAAGACCCTGCAAGCCAATGCAGCTATTAGAGTGAAAGCCTACAAGGAAAAGGTGAGAGATCTAGAGTTGGTTATCCAAAGTCACATAAGTGATTAAAGAGAGCACATAGCACAGACACTGATCATTCCTCTTCTGAGGAATTAAGCAAAGTTGCTTTTAATAACAACATGTCCTTTATTCATGGAAGATACACATCTACATGTATTTGCATCTGCTACTTGTAGGGGCTCAAACCTGAAGAACTGATGACAAATGTAACAATGACTAGGAAGGTCCTCAGATTAAAAACCTACAAAATGTCTCATTTCCTATTTTTTTTTAAATTTGAGGTGTTTCTAAAGGCTTACTGTTGATCAAATATTAGGAATGCTCAATAAAGATGCCTACAGCTCCACCTGCTGACCAAGTTCTAGTCTGAATGAAGAAAGGTAGAGGACACATAAGGCTCAGTCAGTCCTTTGCCTAAACTAGCTACACTGTAGAAGTTAAAGAAAGAATCCAACCTCTGGATTCCTATCATGTCCTGACAATTCAGAAATGTCTAAACAATAAATAAATAAAAGTTAGAAAGAGAACAAGGAAATTTAGTGCCAAAAAAATTTCAAATCTTGATTTTAGATTTACACATCAATACAATATGCCAGTTGTACAAAGACTATATATTTGTACATACATATGTAGACATACACACCTGTATATGCAGTTGAGTCAGAGAAAATGTAATCTAAGAATGACTTAACATATATCTTCTGTGGTTTAAAAGTCAATCTAACCATTTATCCTACATCACAGAAGAACTAGATACAAGAAAAACCTCAAGTCAATTAGATACCATATTTAGTCGAAGCCTACACCTGATCCCATACATAGAAACTGAATTCTATTCTACATTAAAAAACACAGGTCCTTTCATAACCAGTCGTGTCCCTCATTTCTCTAAAACAACCATGATTTTATGTATCAGACAATTGCAAAAATATCACTATCTAAATAGATATTTTAAAATCACACTATCGTTCCTATACTTCACAACCAAGAGACACAAATTAGAAAGAGCCTTTTATTGAAACATATTCAAAAGCTGCAAAACACACTTCTATCAACTCTTAGGAATACAAATATGTTCTTCTCTCAAAGCATAAGACAAAAATACAAATTTTCAGGCAATAACTGGAATGTCACTAAAAGGGTCTTTAAATCATCACGATAGGACACCCTACACCAACACCAGGGATTAAGGGAACTGGCCACGCTATATCCGTATGTCCACAAGACTGTTGAAAGAGGGACAATCCTTACTTGCCAGACCAGCATGTCTGACTAAATATGCCTAAGACGCCAACTTCCTTAACCAGTTTCCCTCATCTATCTTATACACCTGCCTAGGGCCTAGTCCCACTCATCATAGGCTGGATCTTCTCCATCAATTAGACGGTTTCCTGTAGACTTGCTTGGTGCTTAACTCAATTACTTATTTCTCAAAATTGCAAGAGCTCACAGCCTTCAGTTTCCGCATTGACACCAGTATCTAACTATGATGATACTACCCACTTCCCATAATTATTGAGAAGAAAAACATACTAAGTAAAAAATCTTTATTTATCACAATGCCTGGCCACAGTGTTGAATGCTTAAAAAAATTAAGTAAAAAAATAAATTACTACCATGATGCAAGTTTAAGGTACAGCAAAGACTACAGATCACTCACACATAGTCAAACTCCATAGAAAACAAGCAACTCCCAACCAACCATCTGGCTTTCTTATGTTTTTCTCTTTGAAACAGGGATAATACACGTTGGGCTTTGAGAGGATCAACAAATCCAACCTGTGAAGTAGTCTAAACACCTGGCCAGACAAGCCAAGGACTTCCTGAGCTCAGGCATCTGCACTACCCTCTATACACAATGTTCTTTCCATTCTGTCCTTGCAAGCATGGTAAATGCAAGCTGCCTCCTCTCTCTGTGACCACATCTGTTCATATCATACAGTTATCTACCCTGTTCTCTGAACACAAAACTCTTCTTAACCTAATTCTCAAGTCTGTGATAAATGTGTTTGCTTCAATACAGGTTAGGAGAACCAAATCAGCAAGCAGTTAGTGGCACTTTCCAACCTAGGGCATTCTCTCATAGTAGGACAGAATCAGATACAAGATTCAGTGTCCCACAAAAGCATTATTGTCAAAATGAAAATAATAGACATGACTATCAAAATGACAAACATATCAGAAGTCTATGTTCATACTGAAAAAGAAGTGCAGCTAACAAAAGAAGAAAGGTTGAAGAACTGGACTGATTAAGGCAGGGTTCATCTAGATGTTACTTCACTAACTCCAACCAGAAAATGGAGAGACCTGACAGATGCCACTTTAATCCATCTTAGCACACCCAAAGCAGGACATCTGGCATTCGTTTATTTCAATGCACTGGAAAAAAACAACAAAACCCTTGCAACTAAGACTCAGAAGCAACTGGTGAAAGAAAAACTGAAAAGTGCAGAATGTAAAGCATTCTACACAAAACTTTAGTCTGTCTTGTGTTCATCATAAAAAAAAAAAACCTTAGATCACTAACAAATGGCAAAGACAACATGCCAAGCAACATATTAAAACATAATGAGCAAATTTGAATTAAATCCTACATTCAAATACAGCATTAAAGACATTTCAGGAACAACTGGGTCAACTTGAATATAAGCCAGATATAAGAGGATATAACCAAATTTTAGCTAATATAGATAGATGTTAACAGCACTATACTAAAAGCACAAAAAAAGAGTGGGGATTGGTCAGCAAGGGATAAAAATGACATAAATTCATTGCATTCCTGTATGAAACTTTTAAAAAAGGTAAGTTAAAAAGAGAGAGAAGGGGCTGGAGAGGTGGCTCAGGGGTTAAGCCTCTGCCTTGCAGGTGGAAGGTCCTGAGTTTGGATCCTAGACCCCATGTATAGACACCGGACAGAAGCGGGGTCTACCTGCGTTTCTGGTCCTGGTAGGGCTGAGCCTGTGAATCCTGAGGCAGAGTAAACAAGGAGGAGGTGGAGGCAGTCCATGGTGGTTCCCTAATTCACCCATAGTTCTACACACACACACACACACACACACTTGAATAAATAAAATAAAAAAAGAGAGAGAGAAAACAAGCTCAGCAAAAAAAAAAAGTGTATATTTTATATTCAGACAGATGTGTGTGTGTGCATACAAAAATAAAGACAAAAAAGAATGTGGAATAAAAACAGCAAATGAATCTGGGAGAAGGGTAAAAATGGGTCATCAATGTATTGTTCTTTCAACTTTGGTGTAAACTTTTTAAACTAAAAAGGTTAGGAAACAAATCTGAAGGACTATGTACAAAGAAAGCATAAGGGGAATTAACTTGGAAAAGTTAGGAAAACTAGAAAAAGCTAGGGGGGGAGAGAGAAGGAAAAGAACACAAGTGCAATTATGAAGATGTCATTATGAAATACAATACTTTAATGTACTAAGATTTTTTTAAAGGCTGTTTTACAATAATTTGTGAGTAGCTGTAGATGGCTCAGATAAGACCCTGTTGATGGACAGGCAGAATTATGTTCCTAGCACTCATGCCACCATGCCCAGAATGCTTCCTGCTTCTTCCTTTCCCAAGTCCTCGTCCCCTGCTACATTCCATCCCCATCCAATTTCTTGTGAGGATATCATAGCCTTCTCCTTATCTGCTAAATTCTTGAAATATGGAATAAAATGTTTAAGATATGATTATCAATTTTAAAGGACAAAATGCAAATAGAAGAAATAAAGATTAGAATTAAATTTCAGTGGTAACCCACAAAGCTTAAGAGTTAAGATCTTTGAATAACTGCAACTCACTCCGTGTGTCCTTGGAAAACATTCACAGAGTGGATGGAAGGGTCCCTGAAATCCCAAAGACGGAAAGTTGTATCTCGAGAGGAGGTCACCACAAGCCGCTGGGTGGGGTGAGTACAACAGTGTGTGAGCTCCTGGTCATGTCCTAAAACAAATACAAAAAGAATGTGAGGGCCTCACCTACAGACACAAGACTACACATGACACTTTTTTAAAAACAAGAACTAAAAACATCACCCATAGTTTTCCACTGCTAATATCCAATAGAAAGTATATCAATTAGGAATGCAGAGGGGTTTCCCTCAGAAGACGGAAGTCCCTTCAACCATCCACTAAAAAGGATCAAGGAACTAGATTCAGAGAGAACCCATTTTCTGATCTTACAGTTAGAAGGTCAGGCAAATCACATTAGCAAGCTGAATGTTCTTATTTAATCTTAATTTTTCACTTCTAAAGTAACTTCCAATGGTATAATTTTTTGGGCCTTCGGTGTAATACTCTCTTTTGACAACGTGGAAAACCTGTAAATAGGATGCACTACAAGCCAAAAGGAATCCCAAAAATGTAATTAAGGTCGCTGAAACAGCTGTATTAATCAAAAGAAAGTTTGTTCTGGGTGGCTTGATCTAATCAGGTCAGGCTGTTCCAAGAATCCCAGTCCTACTCAAGGTAGCCCTATTGGGAAAGGCATTCAGTGGGGCCAGAAAGGATCCAGGAAAGCCTCTAGATGCTCGGGAAAACCCCAGCTGCTACTAGCAAGAAAATGGGGTCTAAGTCACATGGGTACAGGGAACTGGATAGTTTCTTCTAGCAACAGAAAGCATGGAAGAGACCCGGGTCCTGCCCAGGCAACATCTGTATTCAGCACAGAATCCCTGACAAGCTGGGGGCAGGAATTCTGAAATAGTAAGTTAGTGTTGTTTAAGACACTAACACTAAATTTCTACTGTAGAAATTTGTCATAAAAAACAGAAAACCAATACAAGTCATATTTCAAATATTGAAACGCTACCATGTTAATCTCCCAAAAAGAAAATAAATTAGATACCAAGCCAGAATTCTATTAATCAGAAAGAATCTCCAAAAATTACAACAAAAAAGCCAAAAGTACCTAGCCAGAAAGTAACTTGAAAAATCACATGTAAATATTTACAATTGAAAGACACCAACTAAAAAGTTCATGCATTTATAGTAAGATACCTGTCAGAGAGTGAACAAGTTCAGATGTCTCCACATCATACAGGTTTGCTGTTCTGTCCCACGAGGCTGTCACCACCTGCTTCCCACCAACCAGCCAGTCAGCAGCAATAACCACACCTTGGTGGCTTTTGAGAGATGTCAGTGGGATCCGAATGGTAGGGCAGTCACTGGATACATCTCCATCAATATCAGGCTCATCTTTATCAGAGCACTCGATCTCATCTTCTCCAGATATTTGTTGCTAAAGGTAAAAATCAGAAAAAGCTTTTTTAGGACTCATGAGATTGTTTTTACATGGCTACATCATCAGACTGGCCATTTGCATTTATCTTTCTAAGACTGTGTCATTAGGACCAATAAGAGCACAGTATGATTTGTACCTGGTGCTTAAGGAATGTTTTGCAATAAGGAAAAAACAAACAGCCAGAAAAAATTAAGGACACTAAGACATCAAAGGAATAAAATTCATTTTTACAAATCAACAAAATGTTAAACAAACTAAATTTCAATATTTTAAATTTCTGATCACAAATTAAAAATATGATACGAAACTAAACAATCGTCTAGCAAGATGGCTCAATGGGTAAAGGCATGTAAACTGGCAACCTGAATTTGACTTCCCAAACCCAGATGATGAAAGGAGAGAATTGACTTCTGACAAGTTTTCCTCTGACTTCCACACACACTGTGCCATTAATATCCCCGTGTGTGTGTGTGTGTGTGTGTGTGTGTGTGTGTGTGTAGGAATATTTTTAAAAGGAGAAAAAAGAAACTAAAATATAGAAGGGGGGGCAGTGAAATAGCTAAGCAGGAAGGCAACTGCTTACAAACCGGGCAACTTGAGTTTGATCCACATAGTACATGTACTTTTTCTCTCTTTTCTCTCTCTCACTTTTTCTTTCTTAAATAAAAGACTAAACTATAATTAAAAGTTAATAATGTATCATAAAAGCATTTCCCTTCTTGAAAGTCTCTTTAAAATACATTTGAAATAATCTAGAATCCACTGTTGTTTCCCTATATGAATGAAGTCTTGTCAAATGTCATAGACAAAATAAAAAATGTAACACCTGACCTAGCTTCAGCTCTTGAAAAGACCATGTTTATTCATTCAACAAATGGTGATCAGATGCTTATAAGTAAGCAGTGCTGGTTACACAGCAGAGAAGAGGACAGAGGACATCTGTCATACGTAAGACAATGCTCAATCTAGGTGACAAAAACCTTGGAACTCCCTGCCTTTACAGGTTTATTCTAAGAAGAGACTGCACATATACTAGTATAATAATATGTCACATATATGCACATGCTTGGGTTTCTGGCACGGGTTCTCTTCCTGACTTTTCTCTCATTCTGTCCCCACATGACAGAAAGAGAGAAAGAATGATAGAAGAGATAGAAAGCATGCAAAGATGCTCCTCTCTCTCCCCTTCCTCTCATCCTCTCATCCTCAGGAACACTGATCTCACACTGACCTCACTCTAACTGATTTTTTTAGAGGTCAGAACTCTAAACTCCATCACGCTGGGGACTGGGGACTAGGTCTTTATCAGAGGACCAAAAGGAAGAAAATATTAGGTCAACACCAGAAACTGTCAATTTATTCTAAAATTTGAAAATGCCGAAAGTCCCACATAAGTAGACCCATGCTGAGCTATCAGGGTAAGCATGCTTACACTAGTGTCGGCAACAGGCTGAGGTGTCGGCAACTGTACCACATATCTCCAGATATGAGCAGTCTGGTCTCCAGAAGCTGAAGAGAGAAAATGGGGAAGATTTCCATTGTGTACGCACAGTGCCTAGAATGTATTTTCCTGTGCTGTGGTTAGTCATTGTTAACCAGTGATCATTTATTCAAGTAACTATACTTTAAAAACAAAGCTATTAAGAATAGAGTTCATGTACATTATTAAGAGTGGAATTACTTATTAAATATTTCCCCTTTCATTTTAGGGTAGAAAGCTTCAAAAGTAAAGAAAAAACAGACTTTATTTTCAATCTAATAATTCTATTGTCCTATACTTACAGCTATAGCATGTCATGTTCCAGTTTTCTGAACACAACAGGAAAGCGAGTCATTCTTTCACCTATGCTTTACCATTGCCTGGCACCTATTAGTACTACTAGTCTGGGTTGTTTCCCTAATCCTGTCTTTCATCAGTCAAGTTTGTAAGGAATGCTTTGACTTGGGAATGAAAAGAAGGATGGCACATAGGGCACAAAAGGGCCTCAGGTCCAGTACAGTGTCCTCCTCACCCCTCACCAAAGCAGTCTGGCTCACAACCCTCCACTGCTGCAGGGCCTCCCTAGAGAAGATACTATGCACTCACGATAATGTATTTTTCATGTAAGGAATTGACTAGTTGCCCCAACTCTTTGGTTTCTCTTAATTCAACATTATGTAAAAATCATAGTCTCTTTTTCATCCTTTCTCTCTTCTCATTCATCTGTTTCAAGATTTGATTGGGGGGGGGCTGGAGAGGTGGCTCAGGAGTTAAGCTTCCGCCTTGTAGGCGGAAGGTCCTGAGTTCGGATCCCAGATCCCACGTATAGACGCCAGGCGGAAGCGGGGCGGCGCCTGCGCTTCTGGTCCTGGTAGGGCGGAGCCTGTGAAGTCCTGCGAGTGGAATCCGTGGCATGAGGAGGTGGGGCGTCCATGGTGTTCGCGAATTCGTCCGTGGTTCTACACACACACATACACACATGCGCGCACATACATACACACACACGCACAATTGAATAAATAATAATAATAATAATAAAAATTAAAAAAAAAAAAGATTTGATTGGGGGAAGGGGTGCACATTCCTAGTATATAGAGAGAGGCCAGAGGACAACCATGGAGGTGATTTTCTCCATTCACCTTTCACTTGAGTCCAGGAATTGAACTTGGGTCATCGAATCTGTACAGCAAAGTGCTTTGTTTCCAGATTTCTATCAGCCCTTTCTAAAATGTCAATTGGTTTCACCCTCCTTTCTAAACCTGTGGTCTGTACTTAGACATACCCAACTGCCACTGGTTTCCCTCTGTCCTTCCCCTCTGCAAATCACAGAGCAAACCACCATCAATACAAGGTTTCAATCCTTGCCTACTTTATTCCTCAGATGTTCACTAAAATGTAAATGAGCTAAGATGGTCTATGACTAGGACTAATCCCACTATGTCCTTCTCACGTGTGAAATAACTAGCCAAACTAAATGATCACTGCCATCTCACATATCAAAAGCACTCATGCTTGGCTCATTCTTAAAAACTTCCAATTTCATGAAACGCCTGTCATGTCAACATTTGTGCTTTATCCAAAGAGTCAGCAGAATCTTTCCACAAGCCGAATCTAGACAGTCCCTACTGCTATAAATAAGCAGCGTGTGCCTTCATCTGCTCTTTGTCTCTGCTGCAGGCACTTTCATGCTACTACAGAACTGAGAAACTGTGACAGACACCATATGTCTCTATCAACAGCAAAATATTTACTATCTCATCCTTTACAGACGTATGCTGAGCTCTAGTCTACAGAAAGCCAAGACATAGCCTTCAAGATTAACACCCATATCCCAAACTATTTAACAGTTGTCTGACAACTTTATAGGAAATAGTTGTCTGACAGTACAAAAGGCTTCCCTCCAGAAGCAGCAAACAGAGGCATGGGGCTTAAAACCACTGTCTAAAACATGCCAAACCCAAGCTATCACGCTTAAGCGAATTATCTAGAAAATAATGAAAATGGTGATTCTGGAAAATACCACATCTCAGTGTTGCTATGTCCTCATTTCTTTAATTCGGATGCAGATAGGATCAGGAAACAGCAGTTATACAGAGTGTCAAAAAAAATTGTGTTATAATCTACTGTGAATGAATCACCATAGGCAATGATAATGTTTTAAATATTGCAATATTTTCAAATTACCCAAACCGTTGATCACTATTTAAAGGAATACTAGTCAATGTACTCCCACTTAATTCATAAAATGTCTATTAAAGAATGTCTAACTTTCATAAAAACCATAGATAACTCAGATGTTACTGACAAAACAATGTTTTTAATGTATCTAATATTATCAATAATTTTATTCAATAAAGAAAAAGAATCAACATACCAGTGAGAGCCAATTGCTCTGCAGGATGAAATTTTATAGAATTTACTGCAAAATAAAGATATTACAAAAATAAGTTTAAAGCAACAATAATATCCTAGCAATATTTATTAGTACTACATATACCACAGTTAAAATTAAAAATAAAAGGAACTATGACAATAGATTCTCCCACTCAATTAAAAAATGAATGTTTTAGGTACAACAGAGATATAATAAAATGAATTAATGTATGAACCAAACCAGTAAATGACAGATCAAAAAGTTAATAGGTATTTCTCTCTATAAGCAAGTCATTTAGAACTAAAAGTAACTCAGGATTAAAAAAGCCAACAGAGGTAAGAGCACACTAACTAGTGCGCTCACACTGCTTACTGCTTGTCCAGCTAGCCATGAGCCAAGTTTGCTCTCCTTCATAGCGCATAAAGCCCCAATCTTCCCAGTGACGCAAGAGACCAGGAGTGGATTCTACCATATTCAGGTGATAAACCAAGATTAGATTATCCATTTGTAATGTCTTCCTATTCCTCTTACTCAGATTCAGGAGACCAAAAGGGAGTTTGGTGAAGGTTTTCTGAGAAAGTTTTTGTTTCATAATAAAGAAAAAGAAAGATAAGAAGGATATATGGAAAGAAAGAAAGGAAATATAGAGTGATAGAAAGAAAGATAGATGAAAAGAGAGAGAGAGAGAGAGAAAGAGAAGAGGAAAGAAGGAGAAGAGGAGGAAGAGAGAGAAAGAAGGAAGAGGAGGAAGAGAGAGAGGAAGGGGAGGAAGGAGAAGAGAAGGAGACGAGAGGCAAGGAAGAGGGAGGAAGGAGGAAGGAGGGAGGAAGGAAGGAAGGAAGGAAGGAAGGAAGGAAGGAGGAAGGAGGGAGGAAGAGGAAGGAAGGAAGGAAGGAAGAAGGAGGAAGGAAGGAAGGAAGGAAGGGACGGAAGGAAGGAAGGAAGGAAAAGAAAGAGAAAGAGAAAGAAGAAAGAAAAAGAAAAGAGAAAGAAAGAAAGAAAGAAAGGAAAGAAAGAAAGAAAGAAAGAAAGAAAGAGAAAAGGAAAGAAAGAACGAAAGAAAGAAGAGAGGGAGGGAGGCGGGAGAGAGGGAGAGGGAGGGAGAGAGGGGACGGGAAGGAAGGAAGGAAGGAAGGAAGGAGGAAGGGAGAGGGGGAGGGAGAGGAGGGAGGACGAGGGAGGGAGGGGAGGAGGAAGAAAGGAGGGAGGGAGGGAGGGAAGAAGGAGGGAGGGGAGGGAAGGGAGGGAAGGAGGGAGGGAAGGAAGGGGGGAGGGGAGGGAGGGAGGGAGGGGGGAGGGAGGGGGACGGGAGGAAGGAAAGGAGGAAGGAAGGGGGGGAGGGAGGGAGGGAGGAGGGAGGGAGGGAGGGGGGGAGGGCGGAAGGAAGGAAGGAAGGGAAGGAAGGAAGGAAGGAAGGAAGGAAGGAAGGAAGGAAGGAAGGAAGGAAGGAAGGAAGGAAGGAAGGAATCTCTTATATAGACCACAGCAGGAATTTTACCAAACCTCAGCTGTCTCTCTTAATGAAATAATGTTAGCTATTTCATTAGAATAGTTCTCTAAGGAACTAAATGCATAATGCCAAAAAGATTCTCTATTAACACTAAAACAGGTAATTATGGAAACAGCTGGTGAAAACTGTAAACAGTCTGCCGTAAGAGGAACGGAACACAGGTAAGAAGATACAAATTTGTTTATAGTTTAAGAAAAAGCCTAAGGCAAGAGAGAGAGAGAAGACACATGTGACAACAGAAATAGCTGAAGGAGAGAAGGTGCTAAGAAAGAAAAGAGGAAGGTATATACAGTTAACTTAGAACTTTAGTCTTGAATGAGACCACAATGGGTAGGAAGGCCCTGAGATGAACGAGGTTTCACCCAAAGGGTGCAACTCTAAACCAGTAGCTATGTTCCTATGTTGATTCCCCATGGGAAAGGAGATAATCTAAAGAGACACCCATACCCTCCGTCCTCGGATGCACAATAATCATTTTTTAACTTGCAGAATTAGTGTGTTTTAATACGCATGCAAGCATGGAGCTGATGCTGACCTCCAAAAATACAAGCCTTCTACTATATATCTATCAAAAGATGGCTCTAAAGACAAAGAACTCTGTCAGGCCCAGAATGAGTGGGCAACCTGAAGTCTCAAAAAAAAAAAAAAAAAGACTTGCTCTCTTTAGAAACTGGGTATCTTTAGAACCCTGTGTTGAGGCTTGATAAAAAAACTACTGTAAGCAGAAAATGGAGGCAATTGGTTCTTTGTCTCCAGAAAGCTGCTGGTCTGTCTCTCAGCTAAGTTTGCATATGTCTAGTCTTCGGCAAAGACAAGAAATCAGACACATACCACCACTACCACCACCATCACCCTTACCACTGACCAGACCCGAAATAAACCCATTTTCCTATACCAAGTTCTCTTTCCTATTTCTTCTGAAATATGGGAAAACTGAAGTGGTGGGTTTATGAAGCTATGTGCCTGGTAACAAGCCTGCCTACCAAAGCTAAGGGTGCCTGGTGGCTGCCAGAGGAGGGGAGTGAATGGGTGGACAGCCTCTGGCAGAGACTAAATGCGGACAATCCAAGTAGAAGAATCTTCACAGGAGATTGTATTTAGGAGAAAAGCGAAAATGAAATTTGTTCAAGGCACTGGTAATAACGTGGATATAACTGAAAAGGCGAAAGAGCTACTTACTGTAAATATTGTTAACTATAGATCTGAAAACACAATTAGGAGGCATATCCTTTATTCTGCCTGACTATATCAAAATTATTGACAACTAAAATTCTAGTACACATATATTAAATATTTCATAATAATGCAGATATTTAATCATTAGAGTTTCTACATATGGAATAAACATAATTTTAAATGAAATGCAGGCTAGTAATTTATATTTTAAGTTAATAATTCAAACTAATACATTGCTTAGATAATTAAGATTTTTTTCCTTTGTTGAAGTCATACAAGATAAAGACAGAGTGTATTTTTGGTTCTGAATATATCACACTGTGGCTGGCAAACAAAATAGTAAAATTTTCTATTTAAAAAAAAACTTTCTAACCTGGTTAAGTTCACAGACGTTCTTTCCTGATCTCACCAGAAGGGGAGGGCATATAGTCTAGCAGATAAAAAGTAATCATTTTGCAAATGGGTGATGGACCCCTCCCTCAGTGAGGTTTCCTACTCTTATTACATCTACCCTTGAATGTGCTTTACAACAAGATCCGTTTAACAGCTTTTTGTCTCTGGCCAGGGGGGTGACATACAGTGCCCAGCAGAATGGAGTGAAGGGAATTGCAGGAGCTGCAAAACTGCAAAAGAAAATCTACAACCCACATCCAGAACTTCAGAGACTCTGTATCAATCACATAGAATAGGACAGCCTAATCTCTCCCCATCCTGGAGCTCAGGGACATTTGCGGAAGAGGGGGCGGTAAGATTGTAAGAGCAAAAGGATGGGAGGAGCAACAATTTGCAAGATTCTCAACAATAGTTGGGGCCAAAGAAATCATAATGGGACTTTGCCTGCCCTGCACAATGTCCAGCGCACTGTTGCCCTCATAAAGTCTAGCATCTGTGTTAAGGGCACGAGACCCCTGGAGGCAAGGGGTTAACAGCCATAGTAGTGATCTTATGCTTAAGGGGAACAAGAGAAGGCTTATGGAAATGCCACTGGGTCCTTATATGTCATCGGAGAGGAGGACCAGGTGGAGAGTTAGGCGTACACAATAAAGGACTCTCTGGGAATTGGGGGGGAGGCACTGGGGGAAGGGAAGGGGGACGAGGGGGTTCGGGGGGAGGAGGGGGGAGGGAGGGAACTGGTAAAAAAATTTTAAAATGTATAATTAAATTTTAATAAAAAAAAAACTTTCTATCAAATTGTTGCCTCTATCATGAGTCTTTAAAGAAATGAACTTTCCTGCTCACTTAGGTAAATGCTTACCTGAGCCCACATGGCCTGCATATTTGACAAGGCATTTCCCAGTCTCTATGCTCCACAGCAAAGCCGTGTGATCTGTAAGACCACGATAGAAGTCATAATTCAGCCATCACAATGTTCAAGTCTAGAAACGGGGTTACTTTACATTTTTTGCAATTCTGATTCTATTACTCTGTAAAATTCACTCCTCTTAAGAACATTTCCAAAATCAGAGTGGTTGTGACTTGTCTCAGACCTTAAAATCAGAAGAGGACAACTGCATCTTGATTTCCTAGAATTCATCACGGAGCGCATACATCACACAAAATTATACGCAGAAGTCAGTCACATCATTTCTCTGAAGTACTAGAGCACTCTAGATCATCTTCAAATATTCAAGTCCAATTAGCTGCCATTCCAGTTAAATTATGTGAAATGATAACCACTCCTTTGGACCTTTTCCTCTTACCAGCATTAAGGGGGAAAGAGAAACTTAAGAAATTCTAGGAAATAAATGCCAATTATTCAAATGGCATTTTAAAAATATTGGAAAAATCTTTCTACACTTTAAAATGATATTGCTGAAGCAATCTGAGATGCCCGTGCTATAAACACAGTTTTAAAAACAGAAAGAACTTCTTTCAATATTGTACCCAGTTTATCATGTTCTCTTTTACCTTTAAAAAGCAAAATCTAGTAACAAAGGAACTTCCTCACAAAATGAGAAAGTCATTTGCTACAAGGATGGGGCCAACACAATGACTTAGCAGGTGAACATGTGCCCTGCACAATCCTGGAGACTCAACTTCAATCCCCAGGACCCACACACAGGGAGAAGGGAACAACACTGTCTTCTGACCTCTATACGTGTGCTGTGGTATGTACACCCTTGCACATACACATATACCAATAGTAAATAAGTACAATTTTTCAAACTTAAGGGTTTTTTAATTTTAGCCATTTATATCTGAAGAGGAATTATTGACTACTTACTAATCTTAGCTTTGTGAGATCCACAATGTGACCTGTGGGGGCAAACACCAGCCTCCTGACAGACTGCTAAGCAGCCTATGGAAAGAGCATTTTCTTGTGACAAGCATTGCACTTCCCCTCAGCTTGTACTTCAATACTGAAAGAAATGACTAACATGTCTCCAGATCAGAAACTCACCTGCCTAGAAACAGGAATAAAATTGATCAAAAAATAACTAACATTTAAAAGGATTTCATTTATTTCATTTATTGAAAACTGATTTCCTTATGTGATTAAATTAAACCTAGGTATCTCCTTCCTCAAAAATTTGACCCCATGTTTGATATGACCCTGTCCAAAGGACTACAAAGCAAGACTCTTAACTTTTTTTTTTTTTTTTGAGACAGTGAGATGTTTTTTTTGTTTTGTTTTTAATATCACAGCTCTCATTGAATTCAGATCCTCCTGCCGCCACCTCCCAAGTGCTGGGATGACAAGCATGTGTCACTCTGCCTAGATCTAATGATTCCTCCACCACAGCTTTGCTTCCAGGAACCAGTCTGCCACTATTATCCATCGGTTGTAAATCAAAGACACATCTTAATAAGCTGGTGGCCACAGCATCTGGCTCACCGGCAGATGCAGTCCCGAGCACCACTGGCTGTGTCCTTGCAACACTGACGTCCCAGATGCCGTCCCTGTGGCCAATATACTCCTTCACAAGCTGGCAGATGGCCCTCGACGTGGTGGTCTTAAAGCTGGAGACAATCTAAAGCAAGAAGGAAGGAAGCACTTTTAAACAATTACTGAACAGAGTTGAAAAAGGCAAAACAACAAAAGATGTCTTGAAAATTGTATGTCACTTAACAGAGCACTGTGGACTAAAAGAAGACAGCACAAGCTTGAACAGAACGAGACACCTGCATGGTAAGGTGTCTAACATGGCTGGTGTCAGAAAGAAGTCTTTCCAGAGGCTTCCGGTCCCCCCCTCCAGTGTGATGGGGGTCAGGGAGCTAAAGTTCTGCTGCATAAGAAAGGCACTGCAATTCACTCCTCCATATCCCCAAGCATCAGACATTTCTAAATTCTTTACACACACACACACACACACACACACACACAGAAAGAGAGAGAGAGAGACAGAGACAGAGACAGAGAAGGACTCTTGGAAAAAAATTGAAAGGATTACCCTGAACCATAAACACTAATAATTATTAGTGGAGAATTTTCATTTTTCCTGATTTTGAACATTTTATACCATTCACTTATTATCAAAAGGGAAGGAAAAATCCAGGCTAAGAGAAGAATCAAAAGACCACACTGTGACAGGTGAGAAGGTTTGTTCAAGACTGTTTATTGAGCACTTGCTCAGAGCCATGCACAGTGTGAATGGAGGAGACAGCTAAGCAACACAGACTCCTTGCCTTCCAGAAGCTCACATTCTAATGGGACACAGACATGAGTATGACACAGACAGCGAGGGACACACAAGGTATTGTCTCATATAATGGCATGTATTAACAATTCTCATTTTCCCTCAAAATGAAAAACATAAAGTGAGAATGAAACTAAACAGAGATTTCTTCAAACTTTGGTTCAGAAATTATTCTTAGATAAAAGAAACTTTTCAACTTTTAAATAAATCAGAAAAAAAAGAACTATAAAATCAAGTGAAAAACAAAAATAGTGAGGTCATATAGCTTGCTTTAAAGATTAACTCAGCAAGCCTGACATTTGCTCTCACATGAACATAGGAACAATCAGTTGTTACACTCATATGAACTCAAGTCATCCCAAGTCAATAAAAGACGAAAACAAAATGCTTGGTGAAGAAATTGACATTTTCACAAGTGATATAAACCAATTGATTTGGTGTAAATTTTACAGAAAATATAAAAGGATTTATTTAATCTCAAACCCATCAATATTATCTTCTCTTTCTGAAAATTATTCAACTTATTAAAACCAGCAAAAGTATTCCTCTACCATATGAAAGATATGTAAACTTTTGCTTACAGAAAATGCCATTCAGATGTCAAATAACATTACATTTTAGGAGAATGAAGTCACAGACAATATAAAACTTTCCCTGTCATAAATCATAGCAAATTTCATTTTCCAAGTCTCTCAGCATTCTAACATAAATAATGTTACCACAAAAAAGTACTGGTGCTACATTTTCTGTCTATTCTACTCACAGGGTAAGAATTGGAGGAGTTACTGCTACAAAAACACAACCATATTTTTGGTGTATTTTGGAAAGATTAAATGCTGTTTATGAACATTATAACATATCATCTCATGTATTGCTTATAAAATATCTATTATATTTTCAGCATATTAAAACACTAAGTTTTTATTCTTCAAAACAATGACTTAGTCATAATAATAAAGAGACCCAACAAAAGCAAATGAATAAAGTAACCCAATAAAGAAACTCAACAATGCTTATACCTGTCATCCGAAATTATTTCAGCTGAGATATACTCCAAAGCATTTTTAAAACAGATCTTGTAAAGGTTTGCAAATATTTCCACAAGTTTCTTTATAGTAGTTTGCATGCTAGACTGTCTGACCTCCCTCCTAACAGCATCAGAAATATGCACTAGCCACCCAGGATGGGGAAAACTCTTCTGGGCTTAATACACATCTGTATCTTGCCAAACATGCTACTTGCCTTTCATGGGCTCTGAGTCAGAACGAGAAAAGTATTAACTCTAGCCTGTAGCAGTTTTCTTGTTGCATTAATGACTAGCTTTAATACCAAAAATCCATGCTGTAGTACAAATTAGAATATATTCTGTTACCAAACTAGTTCTTCAATTTTCAGATGTCCTGTTTTCATTACAATTTTTTAAGATGTATACACATTATGCAAAATGCTATAAAGGTCATTAGTAATATTTTTCCTTCAAGTCTAATCTGATAGTGATTGGGGTTTCAAATATTTCTAATGTACTTTTTTTTCTACTTTTACAAGCATATTGAGTAGTCATCCCAGCTTCCCTCCCCCCTCCCTTCCCCATCTATTCCTTCCCTTCCCTTCACCATTCTCTCCCACCCTTCCCCCTGTGTGCATCTACGGACCCCAACGGTTCACTCTGACCTATCTACGCCTATGGATGTAAAGGTCTCCATGGTATATCAAGTTACCTCTCTTCAGGCCACCCCACTGATATTTGCATTTCCTTTCATTAATCCAGCTTTAGACCCAAACATTTCCACTTTAAGTGCCCATTTTATGGGTATCAAAGCACTTTGATATACTGTCTTCCTACCTATAGGTTTATTGGCTGTCTTCCCTACCTAATGCATTTTTAAAGCAAAGTATGATTGCATATGTTCTTACCTTGTCCAAACTTTTTTTATTATTCATGGCAAAAGATAACTAAATATAAGTACTTTTTCCTCTACTTCAGAAATAAAGACTTTTGGAATTTTAAGGCCACAAACAGTACACATCAAACTATAAGCATTAGAACAAGCAATTTAATTCAAGATAAAGTAACAAGCAATGAAAGGGAAAAAGGAAAGTTAATTTATTATAAAATTCAAGCAAGTATGAACTATATTTAAAAAATTCAAAGAAATTAACAACTTACATTTTAGATGTTATCAAAGTAAATAGTAGCTAATGTGTTTCTGGTAGAAAGAGTGATTTTTTTCCCTATTAATTGCAGTTAATTTCATTGTAGTTGTCATACTGAATGAGTTTAAGACAACAAATGGGAAAAAACAAAAAGCTAACATTTTATACAATCACAGCAAAATCACTGGAAATTTCACCTTTTCCCTTCACATTTAACCCAAAAAATAAATACATTCACTAAGAATAGGTAATTTATCTTTCACATAATCAAAATAATTCATATTACAGATACATATAATATTTCCCCAAAATACTGCTTCATCACACAGATTTCCCAATTGAATCAATGTTCACCACTTAAAATAGGCACAAGACTCTTGGAAAGTGAAATTTCAAGGAATGTCCCTATTTGTTTCAGAAACAGACTTGCACTTCCTTATTATACTTAGAAATTGAAAAAATATAGTGAACTAAAACTAAAATTTAATTTTAGCCCCAGCAATTTTCATGCCTTGTCCTTATCAATTAGCTTTTCATAAATTTTGACCTTTCCTATTGAGCCAGTTAGCAATACAAAATATATTTTTCTTTTAAGACAAGGACTTTACTATTACATAATATACTGATTATATATGTTCACTATGTACTGAGGAAAGTTAGTGTCTAAATATCAACATTCTGCAGCCACTTAGCAAATAGCACAATTTTTTCCTAGAAACCAGACATTTTTCTATTACACATTTCAAATTGGAAAATATGCAACTTAAAGTACACATCTGCACACCTTAAGCACCACATGACTGGCTCCAGAGCCAATGCCCTGCATACCTTGCTGGTAGAAGCCTTGTAAGTAGTCTTTAGTTTCTGAGAAAGCTGACTGGTACTGTGACTGGCTGTGGAGACAGAGAAGGACAATCAAATACCACTGACCTATAGAATCACAGCATCACAAAGTGAATACAACTTTGTCTTACAAAGAAAGAAAGTGGGGCTAGAGAGATGGCTCAGAGGTTAAGACTCTGTCTCAAAAGCAAAGGGTCCTAAGTTTGGATCCCAAGTCCCCCATAAAAACTGCCAGATGGAACCAGCAGCAGCCTGTACTTCTAGCCCTGCTGGGCAGAGCCTGGGAAATCCCACAGAAAAACAAAAAGGAGGTAGAAGCAATCCACAGTAATTCCTGAAGTTACCTTTGGTCCTCCACAGGAACATACGGTGCCCTCTGATACACACACACACACACACACACACACACACACACACACACACACACATAAATGAATAAAGTTAAAAAAAAAAAAAAGTCTACAAGGAAAGAAAATGAAGCTCAGAAGAGTCTGCCCACCATGACAGAGGATAGGAAAGCACTAAACAAGTATCCAAGAACCCTTGTTCTTTTCTCATCCACATCCACACCCACAGCTGAATTATAGATTTCAAGTATGGCTGACAGCAAAGAGCAAATGAGTCAAGAAATCCCAGATTTCCTTGATTAAATAAATCTGCAGGCAACAGAAGCATTCTTGCAAGCACCACCTTACCTTTGGTTTTGAGTTGTCCCTTACTCAATTCTGCCCCATCGATTGCTTGTCCTTCACCAGCTAAGCGTTCATTAAGAGTATCGATTTCTCTACGCACTGGAAATCAAATAGAGTTTTCCGAAAATGTAAAATATATTTCTATGCTTAAATATATTCAACAGTTATAAAACTTGCACACATAAAAATGTTCTGTTACAACTGTCAAAACACAGACATGAAAAAATATTCTGAAAAGCAAGATCACAATCTACAGTTTACAAAAACTCATACCACCATTCCAGATATCATTCCAACAATGAAAACTGAAGGTTGAGACTGGCAGATAGCTGGCAGATGCTTGCCCAGCAAGCACAGAGCCTGGATCCCCAAGCCTGTAATTCCAGCACTTGGGAGGTGGAGACAGGAAGATCAGAAATTCAAGGTCAACCTCAGCTACATAGAGAGTTTGAGTGCAGGATGTAGTATATGAGACCCTGTCTTAAAAAAAAAAAAAAAAGTGAGGGCAGGGAAGACAAAAATTCACATGATCTTTTGACCCTGTGAGACATTGCTATGAGACGTTACTCAAGAGAGACCCTTGCACATCTGCTCAGAATACTTCCCTTTCCACTGATTCCATATGTTTAAAAACATTATTCTGACACCATCTGGAATTCAATGAAATATATAGTCTACCTGTGGATACAGCAACTGAGAAAAAAATAGTAACAAAATAGTATATGGCACCACAAAATATGTAGAGATGTATAGCCAAGATTAGAAATTTTACATATAACAAAGATTAAAAAATCCAGAACAAAAATGAGTAAGGAATTGTAAGACTGACTGGGAGAGAAACATAAAAAAGAATGATAATAGTTGCCAAAAAAAGATACAGAGAAATATGATCCTTCTACAAATCAAAAGGGTCTTGGGAACAGGCCTCAAATAACTACACTGTGACCACACTAAAAAAACTGAGGAAAGACAGATCTGACCAGGTAAGTAAGTAATCTAAGAACACCAAATTACAAACATGCCACAGCTGGGACTTGACCTACATAGAGGTCCACCCAAGTCACAGTCTACACATTTGCCAGGATGCCATGCTGGCCTCCCAGAACTATGCAAGAAGACTCATTTGGCCAAAGCTCAGAACAGAACTGAGAATGACTGGGGAGGAGAAGAGAGAGAGGGAGAACAGGGTACCTATTGAGCTTGTATAATTAGGAAAAAAATAAAATGTTGGATAAAAAAATATGCCAGACAGAAATGGTGGCAGTATACACTTTCTGCCCTGATGGGTGGAGCCTGGATGGAGCCTGAAACAAAAAGGAGGCAGAAGCGATCCAGGATAATTCCCAGAGTTATCACTGGGCAATGCTAGTGCCTTCTCACAAACATACACATACACAAACACACACTAAAAATTCATTAAAACATAAGGTTTTGGAGTACAATGGAAACTCAGCATTTTATTTGTTAAAAAAATTTCCTAATTCTTAAAAAAAGCTTAAAATTGGTTGTTATACATGGCATCTAATTTTTATTTTATAAGAAATCTAGAATTGTTTCTTTTTCTAGGAATTTTTAAGATTGATAAAGGGGAAGTGTGGAGAACCCAGTATTAAAATAATAAATTTCCAAAAACAAAGTTTAAATAACCATAGGATTGCATTTTCATTTATGATTATCCCACAGTATTTAGGAAGAACAAAACAGCCTAGTAATCCCAGTGCTATTTGTAAGTATTTCATTCTTGGAGTCAACTTGCAGCAAAAACATGTAAGACTTAATTATAGTTAATTCCAGCGATATAAATTTATAAACGCAAGTCCCACAAAAATAATAATCGGCAAGTAATTGTAGAGCAAAGGGAATACAAGATTTGTTCATTTCTTAATAATGAAACATTAATGCCTAAGATTTGAACTAAAACTGGAAGATTACTGTTGACAGAAATAATCACCAAAAAAATTCAGCTTCTTTGAAGAGTACAATGAGGCCAAAGGATAATAACAAACATCTTTCTTTTTTATGTTTGCTCTTTTTAAGCTTATGTGGGAATTACTTTTAAAAAACTAAAGTGAAGCTAATTAAAAGTTCTTTTGATTTACCTTTACTAAATCAGCTAGTTTACTTTAAGAAATTTTCATGGATACATTGTAAAGAAAAACAAAGTTTTCACAACCTGTGCTTTACTTGATAAAGAAAACAAAATAATGCATTCATTTTATGCATTTTTAATTTAAACACAATTTTAATTTGTTGGTATAGAGTCTCCTAAAAGATTCTCTGACCCCGAACCCCCTAATGTGTTAGAAGTTACTTTATAAATTAAGAGAGTTTTTCAGGTAAGGAAATCATCCTGGACAGACCAGGGGGCTCAGTCCAAACAAGGGCACTCGTAGGACTAGAGCAGAGATCGAAAGAAACAAGAGGATCCATCACCAAGGGAGAGAAGCACCAGAGCCAAGGAGCAAAACACAGGGAAACATTCTGTCATCCTATAAATAAGCAGGACATGTTCGTCCCTAGTGTCTACTAAAGGAAGCACAACTCTGCCAAGACCTGACTTTATCCTGGTGAAAACTGTTCCAGACTTTCAGAACTGTAAGATACCATGTGTTATTTTATGTCACTAAATTTAGTAAGATAAGAGATACTCACATTCTAGGTTTTCAATATAAAGATTTTCGAACTCTCTTTCTATTTGACCAAAGAGTTCCAGAAGTGTACTGCGAACTGAGGACGGCAGTTTAGAATCCTGTGTGAGAAAAGATTTGTATTTAAAGTGAATAAATGAATGCATGAATGATTCTAATACAAGCAGCAATGTACTTGTATATTTTTCAAAGTGAATTATCCTTTATCTTAAACTTTTATTTTATATCACTATATATTTTATTTCTCACATGTGAAAAACTTAAAGAATTTGAAGTCTAGCTAGGAATACAGTTCAGTGACAGCAGGTGTTTAGTATACAAAGACCTTGAGTTCATTGCCCAATGACAAAAAAAATTTTAAATTTCACATTTCTACAAATGAAATTAAATCCAACTATATAAAATTAGGGTAGTACAAGATTTAAGAGGGAGCACTTCTTCAAAACAGCATATTTTTTCCTCTTACAATTATAAGCAAAATTCTCTGAAGAAGCCATATCTGTGCTGAAAATCGTAAAGACTGATTTAACCAAGCAGAAAATTGTTGATCAAGAGCCAAACGGATCTTGGGCTATATCCACTGCCTTTAATAGCTATTTACAACCAATCTCTGCATATGAGTTTCAATATGACTTCTCTCTCTCTCTCTCTTTCTCTCTCTCTCTCTCATGACTACCAGTCATTTGCTACTGACTTCGCAATATGACCTGATGATGATCTCATGACTACAAAGAAAAACTTTTACAATGTACTGCTAATTAAACAGTTACCAAGCATCCACCAAACCTAATGCTACAAGCATGGGTCCATTTGAAGCCTATAGCAGAGACTTCCACACTCTACCACGGCTTGCCTGACTGACATCACTAACAGACTTGGTGAAGGCAAACATTAGACTTTCCTTTGTTCCTCGACTACTGATGGTCAGGCACCCTCTCCCATGATGAAGCATGTTTCTCAAATGGACCTGAGCCTATGTCTCTGGGCCTTGGTCACTTACATATATTTGATTCAGAGTAAACAATCTCTTACTCTCTTACTCTGTTTGCATCAAACAGAGAACCTAAACTTATCTACTCAAAAATTTCCAAATTTGTGGAAAAATAAGGCAATTTCCATAGGCAAAATTACATTACAAAGAGCTTTTAAGCTCCATCCAACCTATGTGATATAAATGTGTTTCAATAGGCTGTACATTAATAAGATGTGCCTTATTACCTAATTATAGCACTATGCTTCAAGCAAAAATAAATAAATAAATAAAAAGGTGAAATACTTCCTGTAACTCTGTAACTAAGGTACTACCATGATTAGGGATAAAATCAAATCTCATCTATAAGAACGTAACATCTAATTAGTAATAAACACTAACTTTTGAATTCCTAGTTGGGCCACATTCTTTATGTCTTAGCACATCACATCTTCTCTCACACCTGCAATCTGTCTGAAAGACTAAGAGAAGGCAATAGAAAGCAGCAACTCAGCTAAGTTTTATGCAAAGTCAAATGAGTAAGCAGCAACGGAGTGACCAAAATTCATGAAACATTTACTTTTTGCAGACACTGCTAATATACACAGAATTGTAACAGAATTTACATTCTACTTGAATCTCCCTGAAGGCATAGCCTACATAATATTTTGTATATGTACTTGGCAGGCTTAGTAAGAATAATTTTCAAAACAATTCTCTTCAAATATTTTAATGTTTCAATACTTGACAATATTAGCAGCATAATTTTCCAAGTGATTTTTTAAGTTTATATACAACACTAATTTTTGATATTTGAACTGCAAATCAAAACATATAAATTGGAGTCAGCGAGATAGCTCAGCAGGTGAGGCACCTGCTCACAAACCTGCCCACTTGGGGGCTGGAGAGGTGGCTCAGGGGTTAAGCCCCTGCCTTGCAGGCGGAAGGTCCTGAGTTCGGATCCTCAACCCCATGTATAGACACTGGGCAGAAGCGGGGACTGCCTGCATTTCTGGTCCTGGTAGGGCAGAGCCTGTGAATCCCGGGGCACAGTAAAAAAGGAGGAGGTGGAGGCGGTCCATGGTGGTTCCCTAATTCGCCTGTGGTTCTACACACACACACACACACACACACACGCACACATACATACACGTATGTACACACACACAACTGAATAAATAAAAAAAAATTTTTTAAAAAAACCTGCCCACTTGACTTTGATCTCCAGAAGCACTCATGGTAGAAGGCAAAATGACTTTTGAAAGTTGGCCTCTGACCTCCACCCATGCACCATGTTTGCATATGTGTGCTCCCTTCCTGCCTCTCTCCTTCTCAAGTAAATAAAATATTAAAAATATTTAAGTAATATTTGAATTTTGCAATAGTCATATATTTCTCACTACTTAAAAATGTACACATGTGGAACCACTACCTTAAAACTGAATGTGACTAAATCAGTGATTTCAACATCCTTCTAAAAAACACTCATATTTATGAATCTAAGATGACGAGAATTAAATCTAATCCGTTATCAGATTAACTTTCACTTTTTGATACTGATTCCTAGCAATTGAACGTGTACTATTATTAGTTTATCTATGCTCTCATAGCACTTCACTTACACCTACCATGCCAACTGCTGCAAACACTTATCACTCTCTTTCCTCCTGTAAAGGGAAGGCAGGACACTCACACTGGCCACTCATGTACCATGCTGGTTGGTCCAACTCCAAGTAACTGTACTCATTCAACAAGTAAGCATATTCTAGCTAATGTGGGAAAGACAGAGGGCCATTAGAGAGGTGCACAAGTCTAGGTTGTTAAGCTTAGAGAACTGTAAATTAACTTCGTAAGGGTTACTATGAGATGCAATTATCTCCTTGTACTACATCACAATGGAGGAAAACACTCAAGAAGTTCAAGAGAAGAACAAATATACCTCATATGGAAAATGAATCTAGACTACGCCAGAATTGTAGAATTTTCACTGCTAGAAATATAAGGAAATCAAAAACTTTATACCTGCACTGTCCAATACTGTACCCACCAGCCATATGACTATATTAAAATTTTGATATAATTATTAAAAAACTATACATTTCAAATCTTAAGTCATACCAAGTACATTTCAGATTCCCAACAGTCACATTTACCCATGTGGCTTAAACATGAAAAAGCATTTCTATCATCACAGAAGTCTTACCAAGCAGCCCTAATTTTAATCCCTCAAATGGATGAATTGGATCCCAGCTCCCAAAGTCATATGTCTATGCCCCAACCCTGCATATCTAAAAATGTGACTATATTTAAAATCAGGGTGCTTACAGAGGTGAGTCAGGCAAAATGCAGTAGTAGAGTAAAAAACGCAGACAGGAAAGACCATGAGGACACAGAAGGTAGTCACCGACAGCCAAGAGAAATCACTCCTTCCCATTCCTTGCTCTTGGATTTCAGCTTCGGAATCATGTGTGGAACACTTTGTTGCACTAACCCTAGCAAAGCACACCTGCAGGCTCCACACCATAGGCTCAGGCACTACACTTGAGTTCCACAGCCCCAAGTTCTATACCTGAGGCTCAGTTTCTACACTCTCAATCAACTACAGATCAAAATCATGGGGCCAAAATATTTTCATAAATCAGATAAAGAAAGCAGAATTCTATAGAATAACTAGACATTAGAAAAAATTTTTCTATTATAAAATATGTGTACATACACACATTTGAGGAGAGCAAAAACCAATTAAAATATATGCCTATAATCCAAGGACTTGGGAGGCTGAAGGAGGAGGATCAAAGATCCTGTCTCCAAAAAAAAAAAAAAAAAACGCCAGAGGATTAACAAGTGGCTGAGCAGGTAAGGATGTCTGAGTGCAAAATGATGACCTGACTTCAATCCCATGGTGGATGTTGAGAACCAACTTCCCAAAGTTGTCCTCTGACCACACATGTGCCATGGTGTGCACACCTCCTCTTGAAGTCTCCCTCCTTCTTTTCAAACAAATAAGCAAAATTTTAAAAAAAAGAAAAAAAAATATTTAGATTAAAAAAAATTGAACCTGTATTTGAACCTGTCACAGATTTTTTTTCTCATCATCCTTTTCTAAATATAGTACTGAAAACTATTTTACCTAACAGTTACATTGTATTAGGTACTATAAGAAGATGATTCAAAACACACATAAGTTACATGCCAACACTATGTCATTAACATATAAGGACTTAATATAGCCACAAATTTTGCTATCTTCAAAACCAAACCCCCACTGTTTTACTGAGGGATGACAGCATGCAGTAGCAGAATTCTAATGGAATATCTACTTTATGCTATGTAGTGCTTTTTCTAGGTGCACAATACTACTCTCATAGAGGCTACATTCTAGAACCCCCAAGCATAAAGTTATACATCCAGTTCTAGCAAGATCCAATGTTCAAAGGAACCAATTTCTTAGATTCAAGCCTTGTTTCCCTTCAATGTTATGGCTGATATATATATTCTAATTGTGAAGAAATGGTTATAAAATAATGTATTAGATACATCGAGAGGTTATCTTAACATATACTTCTGCATCAGTTTCACAACACTACACTTCAAAAATTCTAACATTTACAATATCTATGAAGGAACTAGAAAAAGTCTAAGTGAATTTTAACTTTATTAATCAAATATCAGTACATCAAAGGATAATATGCTCACAACAGCACATCAAAGACAAAGCCATGTCATGTGATTAAATGCTCTAATTCCAAAAGCTTCAGAGTACAGAAAGAAATCATTGAAATTATATGATGCTCTTCTTTTCTTGAGACCATAGACAGAAAAACAGTGTTACAGGTTTAAGACTGAACCAACTAATCACAGATGATTGACCTATACAAAGACAAGAAGTAGTCCCTATCTCTTTTCATTATTGTTATAAATATATTAATCTACAGATTGAAATCTAGCTCTGTAGTTGCTGATACATTTAAAGGTACTTTTAATAAGTTTACTAAGAAGTCAACCTCAGAAACCCAGAGAGCATGTTAAACAAACACTGAACAGGGTGAACTTACTTGTCCTTCTAGCATGTCTCGTGGCAGTCCTGTCCTCTCTTGTTCTGAGCTGTTGGTTCTTCGTATGGAAAGACTATGTGACTTGCGTTTTTGTTTTGCCTGACGAGCAGTTGAACAACTTCCGCTTTCTGTGGGCATTACTTCTAGAAGATAGTGTCCTGGTCACACCTGCAATAAGCTAAACAGCAGCAGGAAAAACAAATACTTCATTTCTGATACAGCAAATTGAAATCAAGAAAAACAGACAAGATAACCATTTCTTTTCACTTCAAGCTTCCTTACTAGGGTTAATATTTGCTCTATAATAGAGATAGAGAGAGAGGCCAGATACTCTGCTAAAGAGATAATTTTTATTAAATCATCGATAATTTTTAAAAAATCAAATAGCAAAAAAACCTTAAAATAAAAAAAAAAAAGCCTTCCCTTAATCTACTCTCTCCCAGGCTCATCTACTCCTTAAGAGTAACCACTACAGTAGACACTAGAGTATTACAGTCTAAGAAACCCACAATACAGCCATATATATAATTTTAAATTTACTGACTGCATCTTTAAAAGTCAAAACACATAAACTTATTTTTAACTATTTAACCCAATATGTCTATTCTGTCAACATAAAAACATTAACACTACTATTTTTATGATTACTTCTTCAGTCTTCAGATTGTATTTTATATTTACAACAGATCTCAATTCAAGTTCGCTGATCATATGACTGTTATTTAAATCTCTAAATAACTCAGTAATCATAAGTTGTCAATTGCCTATTTTGCCCACTTTCTGTCCACATCTTGGTATTCATTCTTCCAAACAACATAATTACATCACCAAGTCGCTACTTATTTTAAGTATATGTTCACCTATTTTGCTGTCTTCAGCAACAGATCGATCTATTTTGAACATTACTATCTACAGTGTATTTTTGATCCTTCCTCCTCTGAATACAATCCTATCACTATAGCAATTGACTGAAAGCTGAGCAGCACTGGGCTTCATTGCAAGAGCATGTCCCCCTTCCCCCACCACATACATACAAAGCAAAATAAGACATTTCCATGAACTGTGAGAACCATGAGGCCCAAAACAATCTTACTTCAAAAAGCAAAACTGGCCTAAATCCCAACGTTAGGAAGATGGTTGTACTAATATATTCACTTCATAAGAAAAGATACTTTAAAAATAATCATAAAGATGGGAAAAACATCCACATTCCTAAAATGCAGCTGAAGTTCCTAGAAGTCTGACCTCCTGGCATAACTCACTGTTATGACCAATCTACTTCCTGACTTCTCAGATATTACCAGTTGCTGACAGATTCCTTTCTTTTTAATGTCTCTGGATTACTTACTATCATAAAACTCTTCCATACCTTGCAGTAGAATGATTTACTAATGCAATATTTTAAGATCACTCACTTTTCAAACAAACTCAATTTGTTTAGGGAAAGAAAAAGTTTACCTAAACATAAAGGAATGTTATCACAGAGACAGAGTATATATACACACACAATTAAATGACTTCCATAAATAGCATTAATTTAAAAAAAAACCTGGAATGGCTGTGTATGTCTGTAATCTTAACACTCAGGAAGCAAAAACAGGAAGAGGCGTTTCAGGCCCAGCCTGCCCAGATCCTTTTTTCAAAAGAAAAAAAAAAAAAAAAGATAACAATAACAATGGGAATGAGGAGGAAGAGCAGGAGAAGGAGGAGGAGGAAAGGCCATCTAGACTCCTCAGCTGGCAAGGGAGTAACAGAAAAAACTGGGCAACCTGATTTCAATTCCTCGAAGTACACATAGTAGGATAAAGTATGGACTTCTGAACGTTGTTCTCTGACCTGTGAGCCATGGCATAGATGTGCATGCCTCCTCTCTCACACACAAATAAATAAACAAAATATTTTAAAAAGAATTTTTCCTATTCAGTTTATTAAACATTTTAACCATAATTCTGAAATATTTCTTTCCACAGGAGAAAATAATGTTACTCACAAAAATTTAACTTCTTTTAGTATTATAATTAAAATAGTGAATATTAATGAATCTAATCACAAAATACAAGTCTACTATTCTTTTTCCTAAATAGTGTTAATATGATTATGGGCACAAAGAATTCAAGTATTTTGTCTCTTTTTCATTATACATTTCAACAGATAAATTTTGTCATTAAAACTTTAGAAACCAAGCCTGACCCAAAAATGTCAGAAACTTAAAAAATTGTCTATTACATATGTTTACAATAGCTTTAAAAAGCTGTAACTTCCTTACAAAGCTTTTTGATTCCTCTTAGCTGTGAATTTGCTTTATTGCAAATGCCAGGATCATCTTTTTACTTTGAAATAACTACAGATTCATAGGAAGATACAAAGGCAATGCAGAAAAAACTATTTCCCCAATGGCTGAACATGCATAGTAGTACAATTTAACTTGTGAATCTTATTAACTGGCACAATGACACTGATACATTCGAGTACAGCTGCCACTCTGCACACATTATATGTGTGTATTGCATAAATTTCTAAGTAATATGACTAATATTATCCGGACACAAAACTCTCCCATCTGTAAGAAGACACAGCACTAGTCTCCCACACTCTCCTCAACACCATCTCTACCTTACAGTCCTTCCCTTGTAGCTTCACTGCTGTAACTTTCACTTTTCAGAACATTACATAAATGACAGCATATGAGACTTTCTGAGTCACATATTTTCTCCACTGAGCTTAACATGGGAAATCCATACAAGTAGGCATCAATACCATTTCCTTTTTTTAACAGGTTTGCACTCAGAGTATGCATTTTCAACCATATTATATAGCTATTTCCTTATTATTAAAACATTAATTTTCTCCATTTTCTTACCATTACAAGTAAAGTGACAATAAACAATATACAGGTTTCTGTGTGAATATAAGTTTTTACTTCCTTTAGATAAAGAGTCCAGGAGTGAGATTTCTACATCTAATTATATGTTTAATTTGTGTGTGTGTGTGTGTGTGTGTGTGTATCAGAGGGCACTGTGTGTCCCTGTGGAGGACCAAGGGTGATTTCGGGAATCATCCAGGATTGCTTCTACTCTTTCTTGCTTTGCTCTGGATTCCCTAAACTCCACCCACAAGAGGCAGAAGTGCAGATTTAGTTTTTATTCACACCATATAAGTGACTATTTATAAAGTGCAAACTTCAATGATTTTAATGCATTTCTGGGAGCTGTGTAATCATAGTTATGACTAACTTTAGGACACTTTTATCACTCAAAAAAAAAAATCCTCTTAGTAGTCACTCCCTATTCCTCTTCCACTCCTCAGAGCCAGTGCTAGGCAATAGCTAAATTGTCTAATTAAAATTTTATATCCTGGATATTTCATATAATCAGTTCTTCAAATCCACAGGTTCTGTATATACACATGTGAATGCACACACATATATATATACACCAAACACACATGAAAATGAAGAAAAAGATTGTCCAACTACTTTTCAAGAGTAGCTGGGTATCCTGTCACATTCTCTATCTAACAAGTAATTGGCACTGTGTGTAAAATTCATTGTGGCATTAATTTGCATTCCCCTGATGGCTAGGGATACTGACTTTTTCTGTGCTTAACTGACATCCAAATATCCTCTTAGTGAGATGCCTCATTATGTCTCTGACACATTTTCTGGTAGGATTGAGAGTTCTTCATAAAGTTATATGTAATTATTCTGCAATTTGAAATAATATATATACAAATTGTTTATTCCAATGCTATCTTTTTACCTTGACAGAGTTTTTCACAAAGCAAAAGTTCAAACTTGATCTGTGTAGTGCATCATACTCTAAAGTCATGCCTAATCTCTAGATCTTAAAACTTGTTTCTTGTTTCCTATTAATTTCAAGGCTTTTTTTTAAACACGTTGATTTATGGGATATTTGATAAGTGTTCTTTCAAGATATGGGGCTTTGATCAAACATTACAGCACAACTTGTTGAAAATATCTGTCCTATCTATACGCGCTTGTTCCCTGACGTGAAATTCACATAAAATTCACCACTTTAAAGCATGCACTTCAATAGCATTCAATACAGTCACAACACAACACTACACGGACAGGTTCTGGCTCCTCTGTCAGCTTCTTATCCTACTATTCTGCTATGGAGAGAGCTGACTAAACAAGTGTGTGATTATTTCCTAGGTTGCTCTTCCTAGGATACATTCCCTGACGAATGTATCCACCCTGCCATTAGTTCTAATCACTGTGCTATAAGATGAATATTAAAGTCAGTCACTGTAATTCCTATTATTCGTATCTTTCTCAAGTTTGTTTAGCTACTCTAATTCCTTGATCTTTCAAATGTCAAAATATTCAACTCCGAAATTCATGCCATAATATTGGTATGAATTTTGTTAAATCTATGAACTTGAGAGCTAACCTTATGTTCAAACTTCAGACTTATGAAAATATTTAGATCTTTATGTATTTCTCAACTTCACTGATTTTTTTGAGCAATTTTAAAATAACCTAGCTTTATTTGTTTCATTGTGGGAATACAGAAATACAAAAGACTATTGCATAATGAACTGGTAGCATGCAGCTCAATTATTTATTAAATTCTAAATTTCTTTGGGCTGGAGAGATGGCTCAGGGGTTAAGACTCTGCCTCAAAAGATGATGGACCTGAAAAAAAAAAAAGATGATGGACCTTGTCATAGTTAAGCACAGGTGTCAACTTGACTCTTGAGGGTCTGGGCTCTGGGCACAGATGTGGAGAGTTGATGGTTAGTTAACCCCAGAGCAAACCTGAAGGAGATTGTCTAGCTGCTGGGGAAGACCCAGCCCATGGTGGGTGGGATCAGGCCCTGGATAAATCACAGAGAGCTGGTTGAGAGAGTGGGCATCCTTCTGTATACTTGGCCAGACATGCTGGTCTGACAAGTAAGGATTGTCCATCTCTCAGCCTTTATGCAGTGATGGTGTGGCCAGTTCCCTCAGCCCTGGTGTTGGTGTGTGCTCTCCTGTCAAGCTGGACTAAGAACTGTAACTGGACTGTCGTAAGAAAGTAAACTCCTTGTTCCCTTAAGCTGTGTTCTGGTCATTTATCAGCAACCATGCAGGCGGACTGCAACAGACCTGGTTCACACACACGCACACATACTCAAAAGGAAATTTTTTAAAATGCCAGATTTCTTTGTAGCTTGCTCAGGATTTTTTTTTTTTTTAATGCAGCATACTATGCCACCTGAAAAAAAAAAAAAAAGACACTTCATGGATTTATCTAGAAATTACAGTACTATGCTGACAAGTTTCCTTGTTTTGCCCCCAATCTCAAGAAGAATCATTCTTTCACCATTATAAATGAAGCTCCTAGAGATTTTTTCCATCATTTATTCAATTTTTCTCTTGTTCACATTCTAATCATCTCTTTCACAAGTAACTCCTCAATTCTGTCATGCTTTTTCTGCATCAACTAAGAGAATAGTTTGAGGGTTTTTTTTTTTCTTTTGACTTGCTTACAGTTAATTATACTATTTTAAAATACTGATCCAAATTTATATCCGTGGCAGTTCTTTTTCTTTCCCTCTATTTCTTTTTTTTTTATTATTTTTTTTTTGTTTTTATTATTATTATTTATTCAACTGTGCGCATGTGCGTGTGTATGTGCGCGCGTGTGTCTGTGTGTGTGTGCGTGTGTGTGTGTATGTGTGTGTAGAACCACGGACGAATTCGCAAACCACCATGGCCGCCTCCACCTCCTTCTGCCCCGGGATTCACAGGCTCCGCCCTACCAGGACCAGAAACGCAGGCCGCCCCCACTTCCACCTGGTGTCTATATGTGGGATCTGGGATCCGAACTCAGGACCTTCTGCCTGCAAGGCAGAGGCTTAACCCCTGAGCCTCCTCTCCAGCCCTCTTTCCCTCTATTTCTATATTTTCTAATTTGCTTACTCATAGATTACTTACTGTATACTTAACAAGAATTTCATGTTGACTCACAGTATTTCTGAACTTTTCTCTTTCATATAACTTTGTTAGCGGCTGCTGCTTGTATTATAGTAGGAATTCAAAAAGGATCCACTTACTGATCATCAAACAACAGTTCACATTCAGTGTAGAAACCTTACCTTCCTCTACATCCTTTGACCTGTCCCATTTACAACACAATCACTTTAAATATTCCTTCACCACATGATTAAGAACACAGCAGTAATGATTGAATTTTTACATATAACCAAAAAGAAACATGCATGATATGAAATTCATTGTTCTGCCTGCCACTACTACTCTTTGGCTATTCTTACCTACCCTACAGAGAGCTGCTGGACACATTGGTGAAGGGTGCTTCATTGAACCTGAAATTCTGAGTTGACAGCTCTGTCCCTTCACGACTTGAACCTGTATCACTTTCTTCTACACAGGATGGTTTGGGATGACAAATCTACTGTCATTCAAATCATTGGCCATTATAGCTAACAATGTATTTTCTGTTAGTACTGGTCATAATCTTGCCTATAATGTATCCTAACATTTTTTATGTCTATCCTGTCTGAACTTTACTCACGTTCCCAGGTCTACCAAATGTAGGATACATTCAACCATTATTTCTTGGAATACTGTTTTAGTCCTGCCATCTTATTTCTTTCTTTCAAGAGATCATCTGTCCAAGTTTTAGAGGTCCCTGAGATCCAAGAGTTCATTCATTTATTTCTACTGTTTGCTCTACAATGTTCATAATGGGTTTTTCTATTGTTCTCTCTTCAAATCTGATTATTTTCTCTTCTCCATGCTACTCTGAGCCATCACAGTACATTGAGTTTATAAATCTTTTATTTTAAAATTCCCACATTTCTTCTTTACATCAACCTCTATTTTCTTTATTTTTCTAGTTTTACAAGCATACTGAGTATTTATCCCTGCTTCCCTCCATCCCTCTTCCCTCCTATCCTTTCCATTCGTTACATCAGTCTCTACTTTCTTCAAGAAAGTTTTTGTTGAGGTATTTTTAATTAACTTTACACACTAACACTTTTTATGACACTTGACACATGTATCTAATACTCTTGATTATGTAGCTTCTCCACTACCATTTCTAGTCTTCCTTAACCTCCTCTTTTTTCCTTTCTACAACTCTAAAAGTGCTCCTCTTTTTACTTTCCATTACCCTAGATGCTACATGTGAAAGAAAACATGCAATATTTGTCTACGTATGGTTTATTTCACTTAACAATTCCACCCATTTGACTGTAAATAATTTTCTTGTAACACCACTGTACACAAATACACACCATATTCTTTACCCATTCATCCACTGACAGACATCAGAGATGATTCTACAAACTGGCTGTTTTGACAGTACACCAATCATTCTGGAGGTATATACTCAAGAATGATATAACTAGATTATCATATATTTATATTTTGATGTTTTCAGGAACTACTACACTGACTATGACAGTGCCTAGAGTGATTCATATTCCCATCAACAGTATAGAGTTCTCGTTCCCCCTGCCTCCTTGTTAACATTTGTTATTTTTCTTTATTTTCTTGATGACAGCCACCTAGTGAAAATCTCAATATAAATGTAATTTTCATTTCTCTGATGAATAAATATGTTAAAAATTAGCTGCTTGTATTTCTCCATATAAAAAATATTCGTTCAGGGCTGGAGAGACGGCTCAGGGGTTAAGACTGTCTCATAAGAAGAAGGTCCTGAGTTCTATTCCCAAAACCCATATAAAAATGCCAACCGGTCCTCCACAGGGATACACAGTACCCTCTGATACACACACACACACACACACACACACACACACACACACACACACACACACACGCAAAGATAAAGTTTTTAAAAAATCTGTTGAGAATCAACAAGATAAAGGTGCCTTGTATGCAAACCTAGAGACCTCAGTTTCATCCCGAGCTCACGTGGTGGAAGGAGAGAACCAATCTTGCTTCTCTGGTGTCTTAATTTTTAGAGTTCTTTATATTCTGAACCTGGCTACCCAGCTTATGACCTTTCTTCATTCTGTCGTTTCTTCTACTGTGCAGCTAATTAATACAATCCCATCTGTCAGTCCTTGCTATTATTTTCTGAGCTTTTAGAGCCCTATTCACAAGGTCCTTGCCTACACCTCTATCTGGAAGTATTTCCCCTATTTTCTTCTAGTAGTTTCAAAGTTTCCAGACTTACACTAAGATCTCTGATCCATTTTAAGTTACTTTTTCTATAGGGTGAGAGGTAAGGTTCTAATTTTAATCGGCTGCTCGTGGATAACCAGATTTCACAGCACCACTGTTATATTTTGTCAAGAATCAGGTATAGTTCCATGGTCTTAGCTCTAGACCTTGAATAAAAGGCAGTTTGCTGCCAGCTGATGCAGTGATGTAGTTTACCTGAATAAGCAGTTGTGATGGCCGCTTTAGACTCCTGTCAAATAATTTTAACATCAGTATCATCTGTGTTGGTATTTATTGTATTTTATCATTCAGGTCGAGATTTTTCTAGTTGTTCAGATGATGAATGGAAAGCTTAACATTTTGGGACATTATCAGTCTTGAGATCACTTGCCTTTGTGAACACTGCTTAGCAAAGCAATACCCAGATGTTTTGAGTTGAGTATGGAAGTAGTAAATGTAGTATGGAGGCAAAAGTAAAATGGAGGCTCCCCATTCAACTGCTATTGATCACTGTATGATTGCTATTGAGTGGTGGGGTTAGAGTTCCGCCTCTTTTTTGCCTCTACTCATAACCACCATGACTGAATCCTTTCTGTACCCTAGTTTCCTTACTACTACCAAAAGGTGACCACATTTCTCAATCCCTACCAAGTCTCCTCTGATGCCACCTCTGCAAAAGAGATAGGTGTGCTTCTTACCATGCAGCAGACAAGAAAAATCTCAGCTCCTCACCTCTCACACCATCTCTGCAGAGAGGGGATCTGATTACCACTCAGGTTGCCAACTGTGGAAGCCTAGACTCCCTATCCAGTCTTTGACCAATAGTATGAAGAAGAAAATTGCAGTGTATTCCAGTATTTGCTTGAATTAAAGCACTTATGCAAACATTTATTTCTGCTACTTTTCTGATCTTTTAGCTAAAAACAGCAGACCCTTTGTTTCTTGTTAATTGTTGTTGTTTGTCTGAGCTCTATTCCTATGTTGCAAACTTCTCCAGCTCCATATCAGAAAGTTATAATGAAAAAGAAAACCAAGTTTCATGTCACTTCTCAAGTCACAAGAGACATAAGCTTGCTCCACTTCTCAGTCTCATATTTGTTTAATATATAATGTCCAGTGTTTTTAATTGTACTTAGTGGAAGTACAAAGACAAGGGTCTTTTGTGTTTCAAATTACGAGTGAGGGTCTTTTTTTTTTTAATGACAATTACCCATCTGTGTATTTTGCAAGCTGCAATAAGATGCAATAAGGATCAGTCTAGCAAAATGTTTTATGCAGTCTAGCAACTATTTTATGATTAAATTTAAAACCGCTTCAGGAGAGAACTCATACCAGATTCTGCTAACCTGGCTAAGAATCTGTAGATGGAAAGGTCACAGCCCTAGTGGAAAATAAACAACAATTATCCTCCTATATGAGCATGGTAACAAGCTGCCTTCTATTTATCTTTATACTCATAGATTAGTGCAGCTGTCAGCCTTCAACAAGAAGCTTCTTTGGAAATAGAAGGTGCTTATTAACACTGAGAATCAAACTAACCAAAAAAGACCGAACTGACTATGGAGTGTTCAATCCTAAACAGTATATCAATATTACACCCTGCCCACCCCTCCCACCAAGGCTCAAGACACATCTTAAAAAGGGGTTGAAAAAAATGTATGTACCAAAGGTTATAGAGGAGTGTCACCTAACAGTGTTCCTCCAGACATGTGCCCAGGAACTCACTGCAGTTGTGTTTACTTGTGTAAGATCTAAACAAGATAGGGACTGTCATCATTTCCTCAAGGAATAAGGAAGACCTCATGAGACACCACCCTTCCCTGAGGGGCTTTGGGAAGGGAAGTAACTTTCTACTGCATGTTCAGTATTCTGACAAAACTTCCTTTGTTTTCTAAGGAACCTGACTGACTCCTGTTCTTTAACTGCTACTGCAGTGGCTTTGAGCCCACAGAAGTCATCTACAAGATTGCATTTTTACACTCAAGGATCTTGTTCTTTACCGACACCAATTAAAATTATACAACAACCAAATGGCCTCATTTCCACATTCTGCATAGGCCTAAAAATTATCATGTGGTTCTTTGACACCATATGCCCCAGAGACCTCACAGTCATGATTCAATTGGTCTCCTCCTAGCAGCACCCAGTATCTGCATCACACTATCAGCTGTCACCCAGGCATCATATCTCCAATGTTTTCAGTTATCTTGAAGGGAGTAGTTCTGTTTCAGTAATTTGGCAGTTGTTTCTTCTGTGTGACATAACTAGTCTTTCTGACAGCAACTGATGTCAAGCCTGGTCAACAACCCAAGTAGAGTGAGCCTTCAGGCAAAACCAACCCTGGAACCCAGGACATGTTTGTGTACCCACAAATCTAAATAGTTTCTGTCCCTGAAACCTCCACACTAGGTGTGTACATGTCTTTCCCAGAAATGGTAGCATGTTATTAGTGTCATGATTTTTCCTAAAACTATGTCTTAGCTTTATTTTTGCTTCTACCTTTTTTCCCAGCAATCTGTACTGGTCTTGGGATGGTTAATTTCAACTGTCAACACCTAGGACACCTCTGGGTATGACTTCAAAGACTTTTCCATGGTGGAAAACCCCAGCTTGTATGTGCACAGCACCATCTCATGGGATGGTCCTGAGCTGAAGAGGAAAGAGCTGACAGAGAAGCAGCATTCGTCTTCCTTAGCTTCCTGACTGATGGCATGGCCCAAAGCCTCTCCTGCCGCAGCCTGTACTGCCATATCTGCAATGCTCTCAACCATGGACCAAAATAAACCTTTCCTCCTCCAAATTCTTTTTGTTAGGAATTTGGTTCAAACAATGAAAAAAGTAACTAATACAAGTCCTATCACTACTTCTTATCACACCACTTCTTCCATGGAAAATAAGTCCCTGACACAAAAACTAAACTATCTTAAGGCTACAGGCACTATTATTGTCTCTGTCCCAGTTATTAATGAAAAAGCAATTAGGGAGATGGAAGCAGGAGCAAGAGTTCAAGGACAGCCTTGGTTAAATGAAACCTTTTCTCAAAAACAAAACACAAAATCAGTAATTAAATATTTTATTTAACAACAAGGTAGAGTTTTTTGGATTGGTATTATTACAGAAAGAGAGGCAATGGAGTTGCAGATATCTGTAAAAGGAAGCTTGGAATGATATACCAGGAAATCTAAGCTAGACAAGAAGTGAAAACAAACAATGGATTTACTGAAGGAAAAATCAATGGTTGGCCGGTCTAGGGCTGAAAATTACTACAAAGAGCAGGGAGACGGCTCAGTGGGGTAAAAGCACTTACCAAGTTCAAATGTCATAACACACGTGAAAAACATTTGTGTGATTAATCTCATGACTTCCCCCCCAAAATGGATGACCTAGGCTATGCTGAAGCTCATAAGCGACCTAGCACAGAATGTGCTTCAGCTGAACAGAATAAGGGAAACTCTGCCTCCACAAAGTGGAAAAGTGAGAACTGACTCTTCAATTGCCCTTAGTTCTACCCAGCACTTTTGATGCATTCACACCTACATGCACACACATACACCAATGGTTTAAAATTTTTCTAAAAATATAAAAATTATCATCAAAAGATTGCTTATGAAATTTAAATGGACCGATAAATACAAAAAGTCATTAATCCTCACAATATGCTCTGAGGTGCTATATCCAGTTTATAGTCTAATAAATATTTAACATACTTAACACTTCAGCAAATCAATCATACAACTAAAGAGAAAAAGAAAACTATTTCTCTCTACAGGAAGTTCCTGGGGCAAGGCATTCAGGGGCAGGGAGACAGAAAGACTGCTGTGCATGACCGACAGGGGCCCTGCGTCATCACCAGCACCGCAAGTTGGGTTTTTTGGGTTTAACTATGTACTACCACACCTAACACAAGCTAAAAATAAGAAACCTGACACTCGAAAAGGTAATTATTTTCCGTTGAAATACTCATCTACCCAATATAATAAGAAAGACCATCACATTAAATGGAAAGCTTATGTAAATAAGCATTAATGTAGTTGCTAGGCTCTGACCTGCCTGCCAAACTCACGTTTATAGTGCATAGCAGTTGGAACTGAGACTCAGGAAGTGCTTTGTTTCAAGGTCATGCTGTTGCTCTTACCCATGACCAAAGGCCACTACCTATGGGTTATTACATAGCTGTGTTTATTACACAGCTGCCTGAAGCAAGCCAGAACATACAGACAGCTTTCTGTATCAGCACTGTGCAGAGCAGTGCTAATGAATGAAGCCTATGAACATACTCTTAACATGCTCACTTTACCACCTTTGCAAATGTTTTCATATTGAATATCACCACTAATCACTTAGCTTACCACTTTACTTTCTTCTCTTTTTACTGAAGAACAATAGAGGGAAATATCTGACCTCAACTTCAGGCCTCCAATCTATTACATACATACATGCACATACAAAAACACACAAGCATATTTGCACACATAAAATATACACATACAAAAAGACTTTTTAGTGTATATAATATTCATGATCACTACCTAAATTGTCAAGTTCTTAAGTACACAGAACTTCAAAAGGGCAGATAGCCAAAAGTTTGAAAGTCAGTAATTCTAAAAATTCACACTTTCATTAGAAACAATACAAAATTCTCTCCATTCATATTTTGAAGGATTTTAAGTATTTTCAGCAAAGAGAAAAACGCTAGCTTATGGTAAAATTCATAAAGTTAACATATTAAAAAATGGTTAAAAATACATTTTGCAGGTGATATTAAAAACAAAATATCATAGGCTCTCCTGAAGTGCAATAAAGTTTTTGTTAACATTTTACTGCAAGTTGCATTGTCAAGTAAATTCCTAGAGATTCCAAACACCCAATGTGACTTAGGACCTTATCAAAAGAGGAAATAGACTCTACCACCTCAGAAATTTGTCACCAGATTAACATGCTTAAAAATGCCCCCCCAGCTGATGAGATGAAGGCAATCAATACATGCTTATCAATTCTATGGATGATGTTGAACTAGGGATATCACTATTTAGTCAAGCCACTACCAAAACTGCTTAAAGATCTCAAAGGAAACAAATTTAGGAATGAAATAATATTATAAAGTATTTTCCTTAGGAAAATCCGGACCGACAACTAAGAACACTGAGTAAAAGATCCAAGGATTTCAGCTCAAGGGAATGGTACAGTTAACAATTCAGCACAGCCATCCAGAAAATACCAAAAGAAGGTGAAGAAGGAAACATATTTAGCAGAAGCCTCACCTCCTACACTTTGCAAAAAACTTGTCATATACAAACTTCCTAACAGTAAGATGAGAGTAACAAGAACATTATTTTAGCAGTTGGAACAGGAGTCTCAAGATCATGCTATTGCTCTTACCACTGACCAATAGCCACCATCTATGGTTTAACAGAAAGACAGTCTACAAAACAAGGATCTGGATAATAGTACTGTCTTAATTCTGTACTGTATGTACCATAATTCAAAAGAAACACTCAGATTTATCAGGAAAGAAACTCACAGTAAGGAGTAGTTGATCAGAACAGTTCTTTAAAAAAAGAATCTTGGAACCCCGTATTTGAGTTGTCTTAGAGGTAAATAGCTCCTGGAATGTTTTGAAGGCATAATTTACTAAATTTAAAAGAGACACACCTGAACTTAAATGAAACTTCCAAGCAACTGGCACTAATTAGAAGCCTATGTTATAGAATTAACGGACCTAGACAAGCATTATAAATGTTATAGAGTTCAAGTAGGATAAAACCTCTAACAGCCTGGTAATCATAAGATTATATCTGCTCATAAACTGGGATGTTAGCCTGTGCAACTTTAATAAAATGGGCATATTTAGGTATCTTAAAATTAATGTTTCTCCTCGGTGGTGGCACAGCACCGGGGTAAGGAAAGATTCAAAGAGGGGAGGCGTTAACCTCTTGAGCATCCCATCACCACGCACTCCCCGCCCCTCTCAGCTCCCTCCTTCCCAGAGACAGGGTCCTTGAATCCTTTTTCTGAGAATCATGAATTCAAAAGCCATCTTCTTTGAAAAACCACCTAGGGATCCCCCTCCCCCCAGGACCTAGGCAGCGGGGACCCGCCGCTAGAGACAGGGGTAAAGCTAAGGAGATTCGCAGGACCTGGACCAGATCTTTCCTCCTCGTTTAACAACTTCGTCCCTAAGTATACCCCGACCCCTCCGGCACCCCGACCTTCCTTGCACCCTGATTGCTCCTGCACCCCGACCCCTTCGTCCCTCCATCCACCTCGCAACTCCGGCACCCGGACCCTCCTCACCGCGTCCCCATGCCCACACTGACCCTGCCTGCACCCCACTCCTTCCTGCACTCCGATCCCCCGCTCACCTCGTCCCCACGTCCTCCCCAACTCCTCCTGCGCCGCACCCCTCCCCGCCGCCGTCCCCGCCTTCACGCTCACCCCTCCTCCGGACACTCGGGGAAGGACACAGCTGGAAGCCTGACAGCTGGAAGATGGCGGCCTCGCCTGTCGCCGCGCCGCACTCGCACCGCCCGCAGCCAGCCCAGGCCGTCCTCCACCGGGGGTCCAACCGCCTGACCCACAGACGCGCAGGACACCCGCGGACTCCGCACTGACGCGACCCGGCGACCCCAAGCTGGCGCGCCTGCACTTCCGGCAACTCCGGACGTCCCGCCCTAGACCTTCACTCCACGCCCAGAAACCACCGGAAGCCCCGCCCCGCGCCTCGCGGCTCCGGAAGTCCCTCCCGGCTTCCGCCGCACGGTCCCTGGGGCCGGGAGCGCGGGCATCGCTGTCCGCTGTGGGCGCCGCGTCGCCGCGCGGCTTCCTCGCGGCCCGGCGGTCCTGGCTCCGCGACCTACGGGGATGAGACGAGCGACCTCGGGGCGAGAGGGAGCACCGCGGCGCAGGAGGGCCGCTCCTCCCGCCGGGAGCTTGCAGGAGATGCTAGGGCACAGTCCTCGCGCGAGCGCAATTCTGCACCCCCCAAATACTGTGCGCGCCGTCCTTGAGGACCCCAGGGCGCTCACGGCTTGCGAAAACGCACGCGCGGCCTCTTGGACCGATCTACTCACCGTTGCAGGGGTCTCATGGGGGGGGAGGGTAGGTTGAGGGGAGATCCACGGTCAGGCAGGTTTTAAGTCCATCTGTCCTAAAAATTCGTTCAAGCCTAAAACTGGAAAGAAAAAATAATCCGTTAAAATGCAACGTCAAGCGTACTGTTCAACTGTGAAACAGTTCCAGAATCTTTTAGTCCAAACCGCTTTAGAGGCTGACTTGCTGTGAACCGCTTCCTTGGCAGTGCTCTGTGCAATACAGCCTGATAGAACTATTAATATTTCAGCTTATCTGCAGCGGATGACTCACCCGGTTCCCTTCTGAAGTATCTGATCACCATTGGCTAACAGGAGAAAACAGAATCAGCTGTTCTCTGCAAAAGGTGGGACTTGAGCTGCTTTTTTTTCCCTTGAATCTAGGTTGGGAAGACCTACATAATAGGCTGGAGCTGTTACATAAACAGCCCTTCTAGCGTTACCAATAACTATAATTGGGCGTTTAGAACTCACCTAAAATAAAAACACGAAAGCATTCTTATATATGGGTCAACATTCTTTCAAAAAAACCAAGATACAAGAAGCAATTCCCTGGGAAAGAAACAAATTTAACATATTTGGGGATTTGAATAAACAAAAAATTACAATAAAATAGGTTACTTCCGTGTTAAGTAATAATAACCCATTACGAGAAACAATTCTATAAAATGAACTAAGGAAAAGGTGCTTGACTCGTTAAGTCATTTGCAAACCTGGAGGCTGTGACATTTAGTAACAATTTTATTTCTCAACAAGTAATGCATAGGGCTTTCTGATAGATGTGATACCAAATAGCTGTGCAAACCACAATAACATATTCAACAAGCTCACATATCACATGGTGAGCTTCATTTTACAGAATAGTTTGAGTGGCACTTAGATACTATTAATGGAAGTAACTTTTTTTTTAATACATTTAGGAATCCAGAAGTTTACTGAGAATATAAGAGAAAGGAATGGTATTCTAAGGGCTGATGAATTTACATATTTTGTAATTTGTTTACGCCCCAAAATAACAAAGTAGGAATTACCATGCTAAGCTGAATTTTAGCTGTGCATAGAAATTAAATGACATGTCAGAAATCAAAAACCTCCAGACATGGTAGAGCCACATGTAAATCCAGCACTGGATAGAGAGACATTCTCCAAGTGTGTTATTCAGAGGGTAGCACTGACTTCCTAAGTCACCTGGGACTCTGAAGACACTGTAAGAAGAATGAAGGAGGCTTCCACCTCCCAAGTTTTGGGATGACACTCATGTACCACCATACCCACTTTCTCTAACTTCTTAGTAGACTTATCCTGTGCATCCATATGATAAAATGGTAGACTGTTCCAGTCTCACAGCAAGTGCACTTGGTCTTCAAGCTGTTTTTAGAAATGTAGATTCAGTTGAAGTCTGCAAAAAGTTTGCATGATTTCAAGTGAAGAAATGCCTGCATTGTTCATTATTATGACATAGATTCTTAGAAAAGGTATTATCAGAAAAGATGTTGAGAAACTTTAATAACCTATTCTAGAAAATAGAAATTGTCTTAGCAGGAATTACATATCATTATAAAAGAAGATATTATCAATAACTATGTAATAGTCTTTAAGCCATGTAATTGATAATCCTCTTATGACTGTCACAGAGCTCGAAGGAATACAACCATTTAATTTGTTAAAAGTAGCATTGTCTGTTTAACTGAGTTATCTTCATGCCTATTTTAGTAGAGAGGAGCTTTTGAGATACACAAAATAGGGATTACAGAGTAAGAGGCAAGAGTTTTGTTAATATTAGCCATTTAAGAACAGTTGATGAATGTAAATTATAAAGGGGCCCATGCATACATAGGAAACTGCTGTTGTGCATTCAGAATCCCGTTTTTCCGTGTCATGATTATATAGGAAGACATGATTATAGAGATACCATGAATTCAATCAACATTCTGAATAACAGTCTTAAATGTTGTGCACATATTGCGTTATCTTTTTGTTACTGTAACCAAGACCCATAATTAGGAAAGAATGATTTCTTTTGACCCATGGCTTCAGAGGAGTTGGTCCACAGTCACCAGCCTCATACACTTGGGCGGGACATAGGGGCAATGGGAGCATAGGAGAGAAGAGATCTACACCTCACATCAGACAAGGAGCAGAGAACGAGATGCAAATTTAGCAATTCCAGAATTGCTCAAAAGACTTTTAAAAATTTTATGCGTGTGTGAGAAGACACTGTATGTGCCTGTGGGGAGATAGGGTGACTTCAGATATCATCCTGAAGTCCTCCCACTTCATGTTCCTGAGTAGCTGCAGTTACATGCTTGACTACCAGGCCTGGTTGGCTGTTTTACTATATCTTCATGTCCTAAGTCCCTAATATTCTTTGGAGATTTGGGATCTGCTAGTGAAGAACAGACAGTAATCAGATTGAGTTACAGTGTTTCAAAATATTTATTTAAAACATAGTATTTGGAGAGTTTCAGCCAATGTAGCTGAAAACTTCTGATTGAGTGAGGGACCTTGTCTCGAGGCAATAAGATAGACAGCATAGAGGAAGACATTCAGTTTCTTGTTCTAGTCACCACATGCATGTGCACAGGTAATTAATTGTTAAGTACCACACACTTTTTTATATTATTATTTTAAAGAACACTGGGTGTGGTGCTGCATTCCTATAGTACCAGCCCTTGGGAGGTGGAGGCAAGAGGATCAGGATTTAAGGTTATCCTTATCTAGTAAGTCTGAGTAACCTTAGGAAACTTGAGACCCCCATATTCAAACAAACAACAATCAAAAACCCAACGAAGAGGTCTTGCACTTTGTACTTAGAACATAGGAGAGCTGCTCACTGGCCAGATTTCACCAATCACAGGCTCCTGAGTATAAAATTGTAAATTCATTTTACCTTTCCCTGAGATCATTGCTGAGTCACTCCATTTGCACAGGGACACCTAAAGAAGTACTTTTCTGAGTTTGGCTTGACAGATACTCAGAGACCACTGTAGCTGTGGTCCAGGAGACTCATTGCTGGCTTGGGCTGGCCACAGAGCATGACACTGTCAGGGATCCTGGTTTTTCAGGCAAATGTAATAGGGCCACAGAGGCTTCTGCTAAGATTTCAAAGGAAGGTCTTTTAGAACAAGCAATGTGTAGCAGGGTAGGATTCCCTGTAGAGAGACGGGGGGGGGGGGTAATATGGAAATCTGAATGTGAGTCTCAAGGTGCAGCAGAGATTCTAGGATATAGGTGATGCTAGAAGCTTGTAATATCTTCTAAGGGGAGTCATATGGCTGGACACAGCCCAAGTCAGAGGCGTGTGGGCTTAAAGGCAAGACTAGGATTCTAAGTTATTGGGAACTTACTTCATGTCAACATGTGGCCAGATGATAGATATGGAGCTATAGGATTTATTTTTTTTTAGAGATTAAGGTAGAGTTCATTAGAGGAGAGAAAGAATGGAACTCATGGACTCCAGACATAGAGTACCATGAGGGGCTAGGTACCTCAGAGAACTCATCGGCTCCGGGCATGGAATCCATGAGGAACATGGATCTAGAAGCAAAACTCATGGATTCCACATGTGGAGTGCTTCGAGGGGCAGGCACCCAGGATTTAATATTTTAAGAATATTCTCCTGCTGAAGTTTAGGTCTTGCTTTGGTCAATCCAAATGGAATAATCTGAATGCACAACAGTAGTATGCTCTGTATGTGTTAAGTCTTTTTGTACAATTTAAGTGCACACAGCTACTTATTTCTGAATTGCTAATATTACAGAAAGAAATGACATTTGGGGGTTTCACCTTGAAACTATTTATCCTATTTGCCCCATTTGTCCCTTTTGTAATAACTATATTTCTTCTGTGTCTTCGTATATTGGAAGTATGTAATCTGTTGATTTGTAGAGGGGATCACATAAAGTTCGTGGTTTGCCTGGGTTGTAGAAGGAGTTGAAGGCAAGTGTGGCTGAGTTTAGTAAGAGTCTGCGTCAAATTTTTAAAAAGTTAAAAAGTGGACTTGAGGTGTAGCCCAATGGTACTACGCCTGCATAAAACACATAAAACTCCGGACTCAACCCCAGGACAAACAAAAAAAAAATCATACATAGAATGGGTATGTAGTATCCCTCTAGTTTAGTGTAATATGATATTTTAATAGCACTCACCGGATGCTTTTTTATTTTAATGTGCCAATCAGCTTTCCATTGCTGTGATCAAATGTCTAAGAACTAACTTGAAGGACGGGTGGTTTTGGCTCACAGTTTCAGAAGTTTCATTCCATGGTTACCAGGCTCTGCTGTTTTGCAGTCTGTGGTGGAGGGATGGTAGAGGGGAAGCAAAACAACGCTGATCGCCCTATAGCAATGAGGAAGGGCAGAGATAGGGACAATATCCCAATAACCCCAATAACCTACTACCTCCAACAGAGCCCCATCTCCCAAAAATTCTCATTACTTCCTAAGACTCATTGATTTCTCAGGATTAATCCATTAATAAGATCACAGTCTTCATAATCCAAGGCCTTACCTCTGACCTCTGCTACACTGGGGCCCAAGACTTCACCACAAGAACACTCGGGGTACCTTTCATATACAAACCATTATCATAAAAGAATAATTTCCATATATTTACATTTATGTAAAACTTGGTCTATTTGTTTGGATTATTCTACCACTTTTTTTTCTTGTCCTTATCACACAGCATATGTAAAGCTACTTGGAAAACAACTCATAATGATATAAGTAACTGAAGAAAACATGCAAAATGATGCCAAAAAGTTAAATATATACAACATAGATAAAAGAGTGATGATTCAGTTTCTAAATTCCTGTGTCATTCTTGCCCATCACAATTTTTAGCCCCAGCTATGGCAAGGCCAGTGTTCCAATTACAGATTCCTGATAAAGACTGGCCATCTTTTGTACCTTGTACTCATACTCCTGGTCATTGCTGATTAGATCAGAATGGGATCTGACCCAAGCAGTGGATCTGATTAACTAAGACCAAAGATACCCAGCAGTTGGAACTAAGTCGAAGGGACCTGGAAAGTCCAGGAACCCAACTGTAACCACGAAATACTAGAAAACTCAAGAGCCATTAATCCAGTTTGAAGTAATGAATTCTTGCTGAGATTCCCAAAATGTTAAAGAGTCTAGATGCAGGAGGATTACAAAATCAAAGGCAGCCTAGGGTTACCTGACACTCAGAACACAGTATTCTCAGAAAGGGAAAAACACACATTACTTCTGACCAGCCTGAGCTGTATAGCAAGACCTTATCTTCAAAACCACCAATTGCAGGTTTTCTGGAAGGCTACTAGAGAAAATGTTCTTTATCTTTCCCTGTGGTCTTGACAACAAAGGCTTCAGGGTCATTTAAAGCTTTCAGAGTCTCGTCTCATAATGGACTGTGGCCATTGGAAAAGTCATAGCTGGCATCTACTCCAAAAGCAGAATGTTTCCTTCTTCAGCGCAACAACCTGTCACTGCTGTACAGCTTCTACACGATGCCCATGGAGAATTCTAAGTAGCTGACCCTAGTGTGAAGTCTCGCTAGCTGCTTGGCCCATCATCCTTGTCTCAAGGAACTTGGGCACCAGAGAAAGAACACCTGCTCATTAACAAATCAACTCCCCCACCCTCATTTTCGCTTTTATAAAAGAAAAATTATATTAAAAAGGGGTATTTACAATATAAGCTTACTAACAATGATTTAAAAGAACTTAACAGGATTTAACAATGCTTAACTCCCATTCTAGGCTCTGGGGTAGAAGTGAATGCAACTTCCCGGAAAGAAACTGCTGCACTTGCCATACTGATTGACCTTATTAAGGTGGAAACGTCCAGAATGATCCAAGTCCAGAGTCAGTACCCTGGGCCATCTTTAACCCTCCTTCATTGCCATCTATTACCCATATCTGTATGTGATCTAATGTTCTGATCATTCACTGGAATACACAGCCAGACCCCTAATTTCCACCAACCAAACCAAGAAGCTAAGATGAGGGCAATCAGAGATTCCCTGCTTTGCCGTTTCCAGTTATGTATTTGAAAAGTGTCTTGACTTTAGATTTCCTTTGTTCTGTGATTATAAAACCTCGAAAGTTATTACAGTGAAACACATGGAATTTGGGGCAACCTGAATCTGTGTTCCCTAACCAGGGCCAGTCATATTTGGCTTCACAGTAAACTACCTCTTATCTCTTTAAGGTGAGAGTTGGGGGGGGTTCCATTCACATCTGCCTCAAGATTTTTGATGACACTAATCCCATTGCTTGATAATGAATAACAAAATGCATGATTGGAAGTTATTATTTGCCAAGATATACTACAAAATACTGCACAGGAAATATGCACTAAAGGTCCCAATTAGAATCAATGGCTTTTAGGACACCGAATGAAATGTTCCCTTAAGTGAACAAATAACTTCACATGTAATCTGTAGTGAAAGACTCCTAATTTTTGCTTCTCAGAACTTTGAAGAATGGCATGTTTCATCATGAACCACATGCAAGTGCAGAAGGCTCCCAACCTGCCTTTTGCATTTAACGTTGCTAAACAAATATTCTGCAGTCGCAAAGCACTTTGGCCATATCGCTGCTTCCAAGGTAGAGAATTTTCTCACGGGAGGCAAACTTTCCAAAAACTGGAATGACTGGTGGAGGCGGGGATAACTCTTCCAATCAACCCAGAAACCAAGATTTCCCTTTCTTCTTAATCCCACTAAATCGGATTGACAGAAATCCGCTTCGTTCTGCCCCTGGGTTCGTAGACACAGGGCGCCCGAAGCTCCCGTCGCCCCCGGAGTGCGGAAAACAGCCCCAGGCCAAGGCGAGAGCCTCGCAGGTTTCACAACCCAGGGTTTGCGTTTCAAGACGTCTGACGTCCTCACGCCCCCTCATGGAGGCCGGGCGGTGCCTCTAGCCGATTGGCGGCTCGCTCAGAGTCCGAGGATGCCATTGGCTGGCGCCCCTGGAAGGCGGGCCTTAGCCGCGCCCTCCTCCAGGCGCCTCCCCAGGCGCGGGCGTCCCTCCGCAAGGTAGCGAGGCGCGTGTTTCTCCACAGCCGCCCACCGGTGGCAACCAAGACCCCGGCTGGCGACGCAGCGGCCCCCCGCCCATCTTCGCAGCCTCCCGCGCGTCTTCCGGAGCCGGGCGCCTGGGAAGTGGTACCACCGCGCGCCAGCCTGGCGCGGCCGTGACGTCAGGCGCGCGCCGGCAGCAATTGGTCGGAGGCATGTGGTGCGGGCGGGCGCTGGCGCGGACGATTGGGCGCGCCGCCGGAGGGCGGGGCCGAGGGGCGGGGCCTGCCGAGGAGCGCGCTCAAATGAGGTGCGCGGCCGGAGCCCGCGGCGACTGGCTCTCGAGCTCGGGGTAAGCGGCTCGCGGGCCTGCGGGGCGGAGGGAGCGAACGGAGCGAACGGACCTGGCGGGGAGGCTCTGGCTTGGCCACCGGAGCGCGGGCCTCCCCGGCCGGCCTCTGGCAGTCGGGCCGTCCGACTCGCTGCCCGAGCCCCGCGGAGCTGGCGGGGCATCCTGTGCGCCTGAGCGCTGGGGAGCGTCGTCCACGCAGCAGCGCCGGCTGCGGCTGGGCAGGGCGAGGAGGGGAGGGGGTGACTGACCTGCAGCCCTAGTCGCCCCCTGTCTTGCTGCCAGGCAGTGCGGCCCCTGGCGAGCGCCCAGGTTGGCACGGACCCTCGCAGGTGGCGCTTGCCGCAGCCTCTCTGGCTTGGGGTGATGTCCTTACTAGAATAGGTAGCTCATCGTTCTATCCTGTGCTTGTGAAATCCGTAGCATACCAAAAAGCCTTACGACGCGCAACGTTTTTATTTTCAGGAAAAGAAGTAAAACTTTTTTCAAATCTACCTTAGTGAAGATTTAATAGATTTAAAGCCAGCCTATGAAAGTTTTAAATGTCTGTGAAAAATGAGGACTAATTTTGAAGCTGACTGGTACTTTCCACAGTAGTTGCCTATTGATGTAGTAATTATTAAGAGTTTTGTGTGTGTGTTGAATATTTCAGGTCTCATTTTCATCAGTGATTCCTGGCATCCCAATTAAGTTTAGGAAGTTAAGTTAGGTAGTCATTGTTCTGCTTCCCTATTTAAACTGTCTGTATGCATTCTGAAATATGCCTCAATTCTATATATATTTGAAAAAATCTCAAAGTAGACCATGTAGAACCTTAAATATGGTGTGAAAAAATATATATCTCATAAACTCGGAGGATCATATTTTAGAGTGCTCTGAAGAACTCAGATTAAAGCTCAGAAACTACTGGACACAATGTTTACATTCAAGGGATTAGCTTTCAGAAAATCAATCCTGAATGCATTAAGGTAAGCATGTATGGGCTAATGTCTAATAGTCGATTTGAGCATAATTTTTTTTTTCCTGGAGAAAAGAAGAAAGTGTTTTGTGACATGAAAATTAAGTGAGAGGAAAAAAAGAAAATTACATGAAATTTAGATTGAATGTCATAAATATTCATTTGAGCACAACCATCCCTAGTGACATATTGTCCAGTTTAGACATTGCCTAGTTCTTGCACTTTCAAAGGCAAAATTGACACTATACTGTCTTAACTCACTATACCAAAACTGTTAAGAACTGCCTGCTTAAGGCATCCATTTGAATATATTGAACTGAGTTTTCTCTTGTTCATCAGAAAATTAGCTACAGTACTTCTGGGAGAACTGACAAGAGTCACCCAAATCTTCATTCTACTTAGGAGCCTATATTAAGAAAAACAATTATATCTTCCTGGGACATTGCTAAAAGGGCTGTATGTTTTGTACTTGAATTGGACTTTGAAAACTGGATTTTACAAACATTCTTGAGCAACTTTGTTTAAACCATGTATGTTGGGATGACTGAGAACACAGAATCCAAAAACTATTGTGGAGAATTGACTGAAGACTATTTTGGGGCCAAGATCATAGACAGATGTCTACAGAAGAAAAGAACACAAAGGGAAAAGGATTGAATTTTAAATGCTGTAAAGGAGTCAGGTCAAGAATTTGAATTTGACAGTTTAGAGCAACTGGCAAGTGGCTAGCTGCCTTGCCTGTAGGAGAAATGATGACAAGACAGGATTGAGTCTTAAAGAAGCAGCACTCTTAGGAGCAGAAAGCATAATCTACAATATTGAAAATGACTGAAGTATTCACCTCAAATCTCAGGTTGCTGCTCTGTTGTGTTTACGTGACGTTCAGAAAAATAAGATAAAATGGGCTTTCTCTCAATGTTAGTGTTCTAGGACAAACCAGACATTTTATCACGATGCCTGAAATAAATACCAGCCATCTTGATGAGAAGCAGGTTCAACTTCTGGCAGAAATGTGTATTCTAATTGATGAAAATGACAATAAAATTGGTGCTGACACCAAGAAAAATTGTCACCTGAATGAAAACATTGACAAAGGTACAGTTTTAAATTATTCTTTGTTATAAAGTGGTTTGTCTAGACATTCCCAATTGACCAAGAAAAGTCTTGGAATAAAGAGAATACATTTCTATTATTTATTTAGTGAGGGGGGCCATGCATGCCACTCTGTGTGCGTGTGTGTGTGTGTGTGTGTGTGTGTGTGTGTGTGTATGTGTGTGTGTGTGTGTGTAGGTCCAAGGACAACTTATTGGAGTCAGTTCTTTCCACTTTATTGAGGCAAGGAAGGTCTCTGTCTCTACATCTCACACTAGAAGTGCTGGGATTACGATACAAACCACATTTTTTTGCATTGGTTCTGGAAATCAGACACAAGTCAGATTGCATGGCAAGTGCTTTTATCTGCTGAGCCATTTACTAAGCTTCTTGACAATTATCTTAAGTTCATAGAAGACGGAATAGACTATGAATATATTTCTCAAGGCTGTAAGTTATCAAATAAATACATAGAGAAGTAGGTATTGTAAAGGGAAGTATGAGCCTTCACAATACCCCAACGGGAGACTAATGGCTTGGGTTAACCATCCCTGAAAAAGCATTTAGCCTGGATTAGTCTGTTTCTTTTACTTGGTGCCTGTGTCTTGCTGATTTGCTAGAACTCATTTTCATAACAGCCATGCAGAAACTCCAGATAAGATCCTGAAAACAGCAAAACTATTAGATTACTAATTGTTTTCTCAACTGCATGGGGAAAATTGAGCAAATAAGTAACCTTTTTAAATGTTCATTTTGTGTGTGTGTGTGTGTGTTCTGTATGTGCCCTGGTTTGCATGTGGAGGTCAGAGGATTTGTAATAGTCTGCACTGTCCTTCTACCCTGTGGTAGAAATCAAGCCTTCTGTCCTACCTTGTGGGCTCCAGAAATCAAGCTTAGATATCCAGCTTGGCAGTGAGCACATTTTTCCACTTGCCAGCCATTGTCAGCCCCTAACTGCCATTCTCTGATTAATAACACTTCTTTTGCTTTTAGGATTAATACATCGAGCTTTTAGTGTCTTCTTATTTAACTCTGAAAATAAGCTCCTGCTGCAGCAGAGATCAGATGCCAAAATTACTTTTCCAGGTTAGTGTACTTAATGTGCAAGATACTTATTTAATTTTTTTTTAATCACTCAGAAATTCTGAAGCCAAGGTCAGAAAAGAAAAGCCTGGTCAATGACATCATCCCATGTGTACTCTAACATCAATAAAGATTAAAAGCCACAGAGAGATAGGCATATATGTGAACATGTGTATGTATATCCAATTATTTTTTATTGAGGTATTTTGAGGTAAGGTCTCATGTAACTGGTTGCCTCAGACTTTGAATTACTGATCCTCTTGCCTCTATCTTCTAAGTGCTAGTATTGCAGGCATGTACCACTGTGCCTAGCTGCATGCATTTTAAATATCTGAATTATCTGTATACTCTGATTTTTTTGATTAAGAAGGCATTAATGGCTTAACCCACAAATGTCTTTTATAGGATAATACTGATAGCCCATTGTAACTGATTTAAACTTACTGTGACTTAAAAAAAAAAAAACTTCTGCTTGGTCTTTTGGACTTGCTGTGAAGAATCTGTATCTATGTTAATATTTTCCAGGTTGTTTTACCAATAGTTGCTGTAGTCATCCGTTAAATAATCCAGGTGAGCTTGAAGAAAATAATGCCATTGGTGTGAAGCGAGCAGCTCAGAGGCGCTTAAAAGCTGAACTGGGAATACCCTTAGAAGAGGTAACTCTCTTACTAGACGTTTATGTAGCCTAATTCTTTTTTTATATATATACTTTTTTTATTATTTCCGCTCATACAAACTTAATAGGTACACCAGTTCCCTCCCTCCCTCCTCCTCCCCCCTGAACCCCCTGCTCTTCCTCCCCCCATCCCCCAGTGCCTCCCCCTCAATTCCCAGAGAGTCCTTTATTGTGCATGCCTTACTCTCCTCTGGGTCCCCCTCTCCGATGACGTACAAGGACCCAGTGGCATTTCCCTGAACCCTTTCTTGTGTTCCCCTTAAGCATAGGAACACTACTATGGCTGTCAATCCCTTGCCTCCAAGGATCTTGGTGCCTTTAGCAGATGCTAGACTTTGTGAGGTCAATAGTGTGTTGGACAATGCGCAGGGCATGCAAAGTCCTATTATGATTGCTTCAGCCCTAACTAGTGTGGAGAATCTTGCAAATCATTGTTCCTCCCATCCTTTTGCTCTTACAATCTTACCGCCCCCTTTTCCGCAAATGTCCCTGAGCTTCAGGATGGGGAGAGATTAGTCTGGCCTAGTTCTAGGTGGTTGATATAGAGTCTCTGAAGTTCTAGATTGTGGTTTGTTGATTTTCTTTTGCAGTTTTGCTGCTCCTGCAATGCCCTTCACTCCATCCTGATGGGCACTGCATGTCACCCCCTGGCCAGAGACAAAAAGCTGTTAAACTGGAGTCTTGTTATAATAGCACATTCAAGGGTAGATGTAATAAAAGTAGGAAACCTCAGTGAGGGAGGGGTCAATCACCCATTTGCAAAATGGTTACTTTTTATCTGCCAGACAATATGCCCTCCCCTTCTGGTGAGATCATACCTCCTCAGTTGTAAATGATCAGGAATGAACGTCTGTGAACTTAACCAGGTGTCACATTACTTACTTGCATTCCTTGATAGAGGTCTATTTTCTCTGTATGTAGCCTAATTCTAAACATGTAGATATTGTTTCATGACCAGAGAATGTTCTAGCAATGCTGGAAATGGAGCTCAAAATCCTGTCCATGCTAGGCAAGTATCTCCCACTGTGCTATATTTTAATTCCCATAATTTTTTGTGTGTGTGTGTGTGTGTTTTTTTTACAGTCTCGATCCTAAGGAAAAAATGTTAATTTTGTTTTGTTACTTCTCTCTCTCAACTACCCCCTCTTACCCTTGATCTCATGTATTCCAGGAGAGCTGAGAATGACCTTGTACTTTTGACTGTCCTGCCTCTACTTCTCTGGTGCTAGGATTACAGTGGGTACTGCCATGCCCAGTTTCTGTAATGCTGAAGGTCAAGCCTAGGGCTTTATACATGCTAGAAAAGTACTTTTGTCAGACAGGCTACATACCCAGTCCTAAATTTTGATTTCTTAATATCAGTGATCATAGTTTTGCTCAGTACTGAGTTATTCAATCTGTTACCTAGTCTGACTGTTACAGTTGGTCAAATCAAAGATGAATGTTTTTCTTGTGGAAATCTTTAGGAATATGAGCTGCAAATTTAATGAACTGAACTGACCTTTTCTTCCCCCTTGAATTGTCCTGTTTGAAGATTAGGATAAAGTATCTCAATGTAGTTGAAATGCACAAGGTTTTCTGTAATGACATAACTTTAAATATATGTGCTACATTCTAGTTGTAACTTTTTTTTTAATATTTTGGAAAAAAAATTACATTTGATCCTAGAAAGAACATTCAGACACTGAAAACAATGTAATAATTTTTCACATTGTCAATAATGGAATAATATATTAAAAGTTAAGATTGTATAAATTTGTTCCTCATAATGAAATATTGTAATTTTAGTATTTTGGGGGGTGGTTTTGTCATTTGTGGTGTCTTGATTAATTTTTCTTTTTTTATGTTCTAGGTTGATGTACATGAAATGAATTACCTAACACGAATTTACTACAAAGCCCAATCTGATGGCATCTGGGGTGAACATGAAATTGATTACATTTTGTTTTTGAAGAAAAATGTAACCTTGAATCCCGACCCCAATGAGATTAAAAGTTACTGCTATGTGTCCAAGGAAGAAGTGAAAGAAATTTTGAAAAAAGCAGCCAGTGGTGAAATTAAGTTAACTCCATGGTTTAAGATTATTGCAGATGCCTTTCTCTTTAAATGGTGGGATAACTTAAACAATTTGAGTCAGTTTGTTGACCATGAGAAAATACATAGACTGTAAATGTGCAAAATTGAAAACGTTACCTATGTAGTAAAAAAAAGTTGTTTAATTGGGCTTTCTCTCATGGTCATAGATATTTTACAATCAGAATTTGTGTGGGGAAGAAATGTAATGTGGAATTTTGTACTCTAAACCCCATGTTTACACACTGCTATTTGTAAAAGATATTAATTAGTAACTTATTATAAATGGTACTAGTAAAACTTCATTTAACCTACCCAAATACATGAATATGACAAGCTTGAAGAAACAAAACTCTTCAGTTCTACATTTTAATTAACATTTTCAGAATATTTTGTCGTTTGCCAGGAACTTTGTATCATTGAATTTTATCATACGCCAGAAAAATCAGTAAAGGAAACTGGTGGTGTGAAGAAAAAGACCTACTTAACAGATTAAGTGGGCAGCATAGACTGGAGATGCAGCTTTGTTGTAGAGTGATTGTCTAGAAGGCATGAAGCCACAGGTTGTTGAATCTCCAAATCGAGCAGGTTCAAGGGAAAGTAAATGGTGTTTAGTCATCCATCAGTCTTCATACAGGATTACTTTTGGACCCCACTCCTTCACAACCAAAAATCTGTGGGTTTTTGAAATGATATTTACATATAATTTATGTTCCTCCTCCCTTATACTTCATAGTCTCTCTAGATGGCTTATAACACCTCTACACCACAACTGGTAATGTAAATAGTTGTTTACTGTGCTATTTAGAAGAATACAACAAGGGATAATCTGTATATGCAATATAAACACCTTTTTTCTTTCAGATATTTTTATTGCACAATTGGTTGAACCCCTGGACATGTAACCCGCAAATATAAAGATCAACTTTAGATCCTTGTTTCTGTCATTCCCAGTTGATTTTGTACTTTAATCATCTGGAAAATACCATTTTGTTACTTAAAGTTAGTGACTGCCTTTGGCAGTGATATTTGGTAAACTCTGAAGCATTTATCATTTAGCAAAGATTTCAGAATTCTAAGTGGAAGAAATACTACTCATCAAATGGGAGTTGAGTCCTACTATGAGATGGAAACCATTACACTATCAATAATTTGGCCTGGATAATTCTTTTAATAAGGGTCCGTATACTGTATGCTGATAAATGTTATATTGCATCTCTGCTTCACATACTAAATGCCATTTAGCATTCCTTCTGCTATGACAAACAGAATTGTGACAGATAATTACACATGTACCTAAGGGGGCAGGTCCCCCACTAGAGAACTGCTGTACTGTAGATGGGACTTATTTAAGAGGTGGAAATGCAATGAGGTTTATGTTGAATAGAATCAGGGGATGGGTGTGGATTTTGTTTAAAATTGTATCCTGATTGATATACTTTTTAAAACTTGTCAAATTTGAAATTTTAAGATAGCTTTATTAAATGCTGGGTAATAAATAAAATAATTTTCTTATAAAATTAAGTGTCTTATAAATTTCATTTCTTGTGAACTCTAAACAGTTAATTTATAATTTAAGATATAGCTTTGTAGCAAGTATTTATTGAAAACTACAAATTTAAAAAATATTAGTACTCGGGTCTGTTTAGTTGAACATAAGTGTCCTATCTGATAGATACAATATAGTTTGAAATATATTAATATAATTCTAGTCATATATGTTGTAAGAATTTGGAGGATGACTACACACATAGTTACTGAGTTTCATATATTTACTAGCTACAGTTAAACAGGGGACTTAACATGTTGCCTAGAATTTACAGCCAGTGAAAAAGCTCTCAGTAGTTAAAAAAAAAAAAATGGAATGGGTAAGGTTCTAGGTACCATTCCCTGCACTGCCATGACATTCTATGGCCGCTAAACAATGTCTAATACATGTTTAGATTTAGTGTATGGATATCTAGTAGGCCAATTACCTCTTCTAAAGGTATTATTCCCAGTTCAGTTTTTAAGTGCCTCTTTGTCTTCTTGTTGGCACCAGGTTTTTAGTGCTGTAAAGAAAGAAGCTATCAAGAAGCCAAGGCATGGTGGTGTGTGCCTGCAATGCCAGTCTGGACTGCTTGTGACCCTTTCACAAAGAAAACAAATGTAGAAGAGTTATCAGAACAAAGGAATCAAAGATAAATTTTTCTAAGTGAAAGACAAAAGTACAATAAGAAAAGAGTGGATGAGTGGCTCTGCACTCACCTAACATGCTTAAGGCCTTGAGTTTGATCCCTAGCAACACAAAACATTAAAAAACACAGTAGGGTCCTGCAAGGTGGCTCAGCAGGTAAGATGTGTGTCACACAAACTGATGACAAGTTCAATCCCCATATTCACATAAAGATGGAGAAGATCAACCACAAAGTTGTCTTTTAGCCGTGTGCACTGAGGCATATGCTTATCCTTAATTACACATTTATCAACACAATAATAATACAATTTAAAAACAAACGGTTGCCCCAGGTTTTGGAAAAGAAAACAAGGAAATCCTGGTGGAGCACAGGATTTTTAGCATAGTATACACTTTAATGGTATGTATATTTTAATGGTGACTACGCACTCACCCACATAACATCGAACACCACAAATATACAAACTCTGAACTTGCAAGGTAGGCCTGTCACCTATAACATTCAAGAATGGTGGCTAGGGTATTGATGAAGGGGGGGACTGCACGTGGAAGAGGTTAGGAGGGGATGGCAGCTCAACCTACTGACCTTTGCTGTGAATCTGAACAAAGTTACACATGCATATGTAAATTGGGTGTTAAATATGAGAACAAGCCCATTAGGTATAAGTAAATAAAGCCAAGGGCTGGAGAGGTGGCTCAGGGGTTAAGCCTCTGCCTTGCAGGCAGAAGGTCCTGAGTTCGGATCCTAGACCCCACGTAGAGACCCCAGGCGGAAGCAGGGGGCGGCCTGCATTTCTGGTCCTGGTAGGGCGGAGCCTGTGAATCCTGGGGCAGAGAGAACAAGGAGGAGTCAGAGGCGGTCCATAGTGGTTCCCGAATTCATCTGTGGTTCTACACACACACACACACAATTGAATAAATAAGAAATAATAATAAAAAGTAAATAAAGCCAAAATTTTCTGAAGCACAACCTCTGAGGACCACTGGTGGCAGGCAGCCTGGCCCCAGCACAGCAGCTGAGCAGGTACACTGTCAGAGGACTATGAGCTTTCAGAAGCTCTGGAAGAGATTACAAAGTTCTGATTATTACGGTAGCTTTAATTGGGTTCATTCATTTGGGCTGGCACAAAATCAAAAGCAGCCCTGTTTTCCAAATGCCCACTAAAGACGATATCCTTGAGTTAGATAATCTGGTGCTAGCAAGTCCACCAAAGAGCAGAACTGCAGTTTCAGAAAGAAGCAGCTTCAGAAAGAAGCAGCTTCAAATCTGTACTTGATATTTAAAGAAGAAATGAAAAGGACCAGTTGAATTAGAAAGAACTGGCTTCTCATGGCTGGGGTGACATACATAGGTGTCCTCAGAACATACTTTATACAGAAGATCACAAAATAGTCTGTGAATCTTAGTCTGGAGACAAGCAAAAGAGTTTTGAAGGATGAGATTTTGGAATTATTAATATGTCATTCAATTCATATATGGTTTCGTTATCAGAAACATAGAACTCCTTAATTTTATAACCATAATGCTACATATTGAGGCTTTAATTCCTGAAGAATATGCTTTTTAATGTTAAAAGATGACAATGAAATAAATGGTAATATGGCTAAAAATAAAAACCAAAATTTACAGGCTTGACCTTAACTAAGTCAAGATGCAACAGACATTCCCTTGGCAGAAAATTGGACTTTATCTGAAAAAAAAAAAAAAATCAAAAAAGGCTTGAAAAAATACTTGAGGGCCATGGAGTCCAGGGAGAAACCACGGCTGAATTTCTCACACTTGTTTTCTTTTTTTTTTAATACATTTTTTATTATTATTTCCGCTCATACAAACTTAATAGGTACACCAGTTCCCTCCCTCTCTCCTCCTCCCCCCGAACCCACTGCTCCCCCTCCCCTCACCCCTCCCCCCCATCCCTCAGTGCCTCCCGCGCCAATTCCCAGAGAGTCCTTTATTGTGCATGCCTGACTCTCCTCTGGGCCCTCCGCTCCGATGACGTACAAGGACCCAGTGGCATTTCCTTGAACACACTTGTTTTCTTTTAACATTTCTACTGAGAGAGAAAATGCACTCACAGAAATCAGTGGACAATGTTGAATCTTACAACAGGAACTCTAGTTATCAAACTTGGTTTGCCCACAGGTGCCCTTACCCAGTAACTGAGCCATTTCTGTGGGCCCCAAACTAACAGTATCTTACCACGATTTCCCCAGAACATACCAGGAATGCTAAAATTGTCAGTGGGAGGAAAAAGGGAAAGAAACAGAATGGCTCATGTATGTGCTGCTCATCGAGGAGATAGGTCCCTGGGACAGGAAGAGTGCCAATTTTCTTGCTTCCGGCTCCTTTCTATTTCCATGGATGACAACCGCCCCCAGTTTAATTATGGGCAATAGTATGCACACTCCAAAAGTTGCTTTAGGACAAGAGAGGGAGCTACAGATCCATCTTATCTATTTCATTACTTAAAAATCCCTGGATGTGATGCTTGCGGCCACCAGTAGGCATCGTAGAACTTACAGAATCTGGGCTTGAAGGGGGTTTTGTTCTGGGACCGCCTTCAATGTCTGGCATGACCAAAGACCACAGGCCACGTGCACACAAGAGATTTATTATGGGAGCAGAGTGGCATTCCCAAAACAAGTGGATAGAACAGCAAGGGGGTATTGTTTTCTCTCAGCTTATATACAGTACAACCAGGGAGGCATTAGGGACATGAGCTGGGGAATGGACACTAGAGTTTTTACCCTGTAAGAGAAGAGGTCCAGTTATCTGAAGAAAGTACAGGGAGTGGTGGTAGGGGGAAGCCAGAGCCTGCTAGCTGGACCACATACAGAAGGAGAGAGAAGCCCGTCGGGTGGCACCATCTCAGGTGGAGAGAAGAGCACTTACATCCCTGGAGGCACCTTTTTATGAAATGGGGGTGTTTTGTCCAGGAGGGAAGGGTCACTGCATGATACAGTAGTCCAACAGAGCTGGAGCGATGACTCAGAGATTAAGACTCATCCGGGATGATTCCCAAAGTCACCCTCGGTCCCCCACGGAGCATGCAGTGCCCTCTGATACACACACACATTAAAAAATATATATTTTTTAAAAAAAGGAATTTATGGAATTTACAACGTGATCTCAGCATGCAGGCATCCTAAGGTGCCTGTGTATCTTTGAAAACATTCCAAGACCAAGCTTCAATGAAAGTCTTAGGACTTTCTCAACCCCAACTGCTTTTCTGGTGATTTCAGAGACGTTATTTTTGAGCTAAGAGTGTGACCATCTTGTCATTCTTATCCTGAGAAGCCCTCCCAAGTAAAGGGTTTATATAGAAGGGATTGCTTCAGGCAAAAACCAGATCACATTTTTAGTTGGTCTGGAAAGCATAAATTTTAATTGAGGATTTCAGTTATTGGCAGATATATGTTCAAAGTCATCGCCAGAAAGAATTCGGGGATGAAAAGGAATTCTCAGGGAATTAAAACAGAAAAACTGGAGGAATCAACTAAGAAGAAAACTGAGGGATTAAACTGGAGGCAAGATCAGTATAGGAACAAGGGATTTAGTAGTAGAGTGTTGTCTAGCATGTGTGAGGCCCTAAATTCAATTCCTAGTGATATGATAAAATGTTAGTATGAAAACTGTCTTAAGTTTCCTCTTCTCTTCCCCCAGACTGAGGTTTAAGAGTTTCCTTAAAAGGAAACTCACAGGAGTTAAAAGTCCAAGGTTTAAAACAATGGTTTCTCCCCCAGGAAACATCAGTTCCTAGGGCATCCACTTAATCTCAGTTCCTTAGCACACACAGTAGGTAGCCATCTGGGAGACTGTCACATTCCTTAGGTGAATCATTGACTGACGGGGCTCCCCTTGTTACTCCCCTTTGTCTCCCCCCTTTTTTTTCCTTTTTTTTCCTCTTCTGTTTAAACAAGGTGTGTATATAATGTGTGTAGCCCATTTTTCGTGGCTTCTGGCTGGTGGCTTCTGGTCAGAGAGCTGGAACCCTGAAGCCAGAATAATATTAATAAGCCAACATTTTTGTTCTGTACTTGAGTCTGAGGCTTCTGTTTCTGGCAGGCAGTCACCCCATAACACTAGGACCACCTCCAAAATTTTTTAAATAAAATAGAAGTACTGCTAAAAATCAAATACTGAAAAAGGATGTAAGAATAGTTTGAGACTGAAAATGCTTTACATTTTACCCCTATGTCAAAGGCTCAGGTACATGCAATGCGCCAAGGTATGACTGAGAGTATCCAGGCAAGAACCCAAGCTTCCAAAGTTACTGTTCTCTGTTGCTGTGAGACACCACTCAAACTCCAGCAATTTAAAGAGAGAAAGGGAAATGATTCAGCTTACATTTCCAGAGGAGAGATACAGTCCTTCATGGCAGGAAAGACATGGCTGGCTGACCGAAGCTGGAGGTAGCCTAAGTCATGTCCTTCATGGAGACTAAGAACTGCAGAACTGCCAACTGAAAGAACAGACCTTTCCTGGAAGTACAGTGAATCTAATCTACCTCAAGCCCCACCCCCTGTGGCTGCCTTCCTCCTTCAAGGCTCCACATCTTCAAAGTGCCATGAACTTCCCAAACAACTGAATATTCAAACTCATGAGCTTATGGGGGGACAATTCACATTTTAAATCCATGATCCAAGATTTTAAAGTCAGCCATCAATTCCCTCCACACCCCAGTACACAATCCTGACCTTTGACCTTAATCATCCGTAAACTATGATTTGCAAGTCTTAGCAAGTTAGTTTCTCTGATTCTAAGGTGTGGCACTACCGACTCAAGGAGGCCCTAGCCGGCCTCCCGAATTCAGGACAAGATTGGAGGTACAGACATGCCCCGGAGGGTCCCAATAGAGGACCATGTAGGCGGAGGGATGAACAACCAAATGGGAAGTGGCAGCCTAACCTGCCCCTTCAATGGACACCTAGTAAACAGTTAAATGACTGGTGGCTGTCCCCAGAGGAGGGATGGCAACACTTGATTGGACCCTGACCCTATATAAACCCAAACGCCCTTAATGACTCTGAATCTGCAGCATCTGGTCCACTGCTGCTTCTCACCTGATTCCCGGGGTCTGGTTAGTGCTCCCATCGCCCGCTCATTCACCTCTAGCCCCGAGGCCTGCTGTTTCTCCCTCTTCTCCCCGGCTGGCCCGGCGGAGGACACTGCAACACTAAGGAATTATATTGTCTTTAGAATTTGCTCATTTATATTGAAATATGCACTAACATTGCTTAATTATTAATAATTAAGGTACAAAAATAGAAACAACTCTATATATACACATTAATGCACACAAGAAATAAGAAGGAGGGAGGGAAGAGAAAGAATGTCAAGTATTGACCTCAAGCGTGATTTCCTACAGGGAAATGTCAGTCGAAGCATAGAGTGGGCACAGGTGAAACTCTCAGGAAGCGTCTCTATTCAACAACTCATGTGTAACACGAAGTCAGCAGCAGACACTACTGAGTTACAAAGTGATGCCATTTGAAATCAGTGCCTGAGGAAGTCCTGGGAGAACCAACCATCCTTGCCCTGGCACTATGCTGTCACTCTGCACATAGTTTGCATGCTACTTCACAAAACCTCCATTAATCCTGGCTAAAAGTCACTGCGTACTTGCCGTTGCTCATGCCTACATCCCTTCCCTCCTTTGTTTATTTTTTTATTCAATTGTGTGTGTATGTGTGTGTGTGTGTGTGTGTGTGTGTGTGTGTGTAGAACCACAGACGAATTCGGGAACCACCATGGACACCTTCACCTCCTCCTTGTTTACTCTGCCCCACGATTCACAGGCTCTGCCCTACCAGGACCAGAAACGCAGGCCACCCCTGCTTCCACTCGGCATCTATACGGTGGGGTCTAGGATCCGAACTCAGGACCTTCATCTTACAAGGCAGAGGCTTAACCCCTGAGCCACCTCTCTAGCCTGCTCCTTTGCTTATTTTACTGAATTACTTAGACCACCTGGAAGAAAATCCAGGTCTTATGTGCACTGCTGAGTGTGATTTACACCAACCACAGGTTCTCTTCTCCTGCCCTCCCATGTTTCAGCAATTTCACAATACCCAAAAATTATCTTTATCTTGACTTCTAGAGAGATTAAGTATCTCTCCATCAGTGAATTGATGGAAGGTAAATGCGTAGTCACTTGGAAGGAACGGTTAGGGCAAACAGCACCAGGGACAGAAGTGTAAACTTTGATTTTGCACTTGTATGACTTCAAGGAAAATTTGACCTAGGATTTTTGTGAACCACAGGAACAGAGAAGAACTTACCCTGAACCCGTTGGGGACACTCTCCACAGTTGGCACTGAGCTATCTTTCTCCTGAGTGGGAGGGTCAAGAACATGGATTTAGAAAAGTGACAGCTTAGGAGATCAGGAGATGTCTCAAGGCAGTGAAGTATCTGTCATGTAAACCTGAGGGCCTGAGCTTGGATCTCTAGCACCTACATAAAAAGCCTGGCATGGAGTGTGTTTGTAACTACAAAGTTAGTGGGGGACAGGGGACATATTTGGATCTCTGAAGCTCATTGGCCAGCTGGCCTAGCCAAATCAACGAGCTCCAAGTTCATTGAGAGCTCTTGTCTCCAAAACTAAGTTGCAGAGCCCTCAAAGATTGAGCAAGACACTCATGTCTACCTATGGCCTCCATGCACATGTGCGCACATACACATACACATGCAGGATGAATCTGGTTTGAACCATCCTTACTGACTGATCTAGAAAATCAAAATGGAAGATCAGATTGGACTTTTCACTCTACACAACAGAGCAGCTGGGCCTTGAGGGCATAATGGACAGGAAGGTAGGCTCTTTAAAGGCTAACAAACTGTGAAAGCTACTGGACAAAGCTTTGTCCTTTCATCTTAATATTATAAAGTGTGACCATTGCATTAGCTCTTCCTAGGGAAATGTGAGCAAACTTCACATGTACTCATCCCAGATAGGGCACAAACAACAGACCAAAGTGCTGTTCCGGCAAAGTCCAGCTTGGAAAGTCAAGGAGTTTATAGGGCTTACTTATAAAGCATGGTTGAGAGGTTTCTCCTAGGAATATGGGTGAATCCTAAATGGCTTCATCCCTGCAAAGTCCCACCTCATTCATCTTGTGGAAGCTGCATATAGAGACTGTCTTCAGTTAACTCTTCACTTCCTATATGCTGTAGAATCTCCCACAAGCATTTGCTGCTGAGGAAAGGGCAACCAGGAGTAATGGCTGAATCCCAGGTAAGAATTCTGTGACCCCGCTACCTCCATCTTCTAGTGTCAATAGCCCTATTGCCATTATCTTAGACCGGATATAACTGTATTGTTCTGTTTAATTAGTGATTAGTTGCCATGGCTATTGGACTAAGGCAATCTCTACTGAAAGACTGCAATAGGATATGCATGAATAATATGGTTATATTATGCCCAAGGAGAAAAGGTCAATACAACACTCCACTTCTTTTCTTCTACTCTTACAGTCTTTCTACCCTCTTTTCTGCAATGTTCCTGAGTCTTGGAAGTAGCAATAGGTCCGTGATCCTTCTTTGGGCAGTCATGTCATCTCAGTAGTCACTCGTTCTCAACGGTTTAACCAGCTGTATGTCTCTCTCATCAACAGCTATTACCCACATTGAGATTTTCTCCACAATCAATGCAGATAGCAATGGTGCTCAACAGACATAAGCACAAATGTTTAATGACCGTCCCAAACAAGTAAAGATTCAAAAACAAGAACCCGTGGGGAACAACTCATATTTCAAACCATGACATTCCGCCCTTTTCCCCCATGGGTTCATTGCCATCTCATGAAAAACATGTTCAGTCCAACTTCAAAAGTTCCATAAACTACATCAGTAATCCCAATACAGTCCAAATGTTCAAAGCCCAAAGTCTCCTGTAAAATCAAAAGACATGGTGCTGGCAAAACTGGATCTTTACATGCAGAAGATTAAAGCTGGACCCGTACTTGTCAACATGTACAAGACTTAATTCCAAATGGATCAAGGACCTTGATATAAGGCCGGAGACTATAAAATTATAGCTGAAAGGATAGGGAACTCCCTCGAGCTGATTGGGCTAGGCCAACAGTTCCTAAACAGACATCCAATGGCACAGTCACTGCTACCAACTCTCAACAGTTGGGATCTTGTGAAATTAAAGAGCTTCTGTTCAGATAAAGAGATTGTAACACGAGCTCAAAGACAACCCACAGAATGGGAGAAAATCTTCACTAACCACATATCTGATAGAGCTCTACTGTCCAGAGTGCACAAAGAACTTAGAAAACTAAACACCAAGGAAAACAATGGCCCAATTAAAAAATGGGCCCTGGAACTTCAAAGAAATTTTACCAGGGATGAAATTAAAATGTCTAACAAATATCTTTAAAAATGCTCCACTTCCTTAGTCATCAGGGAAATGCAAATCAAAACTTCCCTGAGATATCATCTCACCCCGGTCAGGATGGCAAAAATCCACAATACAAACAACAACAAATGCTGGAGAGGATGTGGAGAGAGGGGAACTCTCCTACATTGCTGGTGGGAATGCAGGCTCATACGGCCACTCTGGCGAGCCGTCTAGAGATTCTTAAAGAAATTAAAGATTAAAATGCCATATGACCCTGCTATTCCACTTTTGGGAATAACCCCCCATGCAGCAGAGGTTCACCTTGATAGCACAAGCTCGACCATGTTCATAGCAGCACTGTTTACAATAGCAAAGTCATGGAATCAACCCAAATGTCCAACAGTTGACGAGTGGATAAGGAAACTGTGATACATCTATACAATGGAGTACTACTCAGCCATCAAAAATGATGAATTACTGGAATTTGCCAGGAAATGGATGTCATTAGAAAGAATTATATTAAGTGAAGTATCCCAAACCCAGAAAATTAAGTGCCGTATGTACTCCCTAATAGGTGGCTCCTAGTACCAAACCCTCCCAGCCCACCTTGATACACTCAAAGGTAAATCTATGTAATACCTACAATAATTGAAAGGATTATGAACAGGAGGGATAGGGTTGGAGGCCCACACCAGAAACTAGGAGAGAGGGGACCATGTTACAGCAGAGAAAATAGGCTTCCATCAAGGACTGCAAGTAAGTAATGCGACACCTGTTTAAGTTCACAAACATTTGTTCCTGATCATGTACAACTGAGGGGGTATGATCTCACCAGAAGGGATGGGCATCTAGTCTAGCAGATAAAAAGTAATCATTTTGCAAATGGGCAATTGACCCCTCCCTCACTGTGGTTTCCTACTTTTATTACATCTACCCTTGAATGTGCTATAATAACAAGACTCCAGTTTAAGTTTTTTGTCTCTGGCCAGGGGGTGACATACAGTGCCCAGCAGGATGGAGTGAAGGGCATTGCAGGAGCAGCAAAACTGCAAAAGAAAATCAACAAACCACAATCCAGAACTTCAGAGACTCTATATCAACCACCTAGAACTAGGCCAGACTAATCTCTCCCATCCTGAAGCTCAGGGACATTTGCGGAAGAGGGGGCGGTAAGATTGTAAGAGCAAAAGGATGGGAGGAGCAATGATTTGCAAGATACTCCACACAAGTTAGGGCGGAAGCAATCATAATTGGACTTTGCATGTCCTGTGCAATATCCAACACACTATTGACCTCACAAAGTCTAGCATCTGCTAAAGGCACCAAGATCCTTGGAGGCAAGGGATTGACAGCCACAGTAGTGTTCCTATGCTTAAGGGGAACACGGGAAAGGGTTCAGGGAAATGCCACTGGGTCCTTGTTCGTCATCGGAGAGGAGGGCCCAGAGGAGAGTCAGGCATGCACAATAAAGGACTCTCTGGGAATTGGGGGGTTTAGGCACTGGGGGATGGGGAAGGAGGGGTGAGGGGAGGGGGAGCAGGGGGTTCGGAGGGAGGAGGAGGGAGGGAGGGAACTGGTGTACCTATTAAGTTTGTATGAGCTGAAATAATAATAATAATAAAAAAAGTATAAAAAAATCAAAAGACAAATTACATACTTCCAACATATGATAGGACATAATAAATATTCCTATTCCAAAGGGGAGGAATGGGAGCATATCCAGGAAATATTGGTCCCTAATAAGATCAACAAGACAAACTCCAAATCTTATAGCTCCATGTCCAACATAATGAACCTCTCGTTGAAATCATCTCGGTTCCAAAGGACTTTGGTTCTACCCCTCCAGAACAGCTGCCCGTAGAACACACCATTCTCTTGGGCTGGCTCCTCCCATGGTATATAGCTCTTCTTGGCAGATGCCCCACATTGGCTGTGAAATATCTAACATCTTCACTTCTCAGTGGCAACCAGCCTTTAACTCCATAGCACAAACTGCCCTTCTCGAGCTTCTAAACTGTAGGCTTAGACTTCTGCCATTCTCCAAAACCTTGGAAGATATATCCAGGACATCCTCCCTCTTGCTTCTATGATGCCTCTAAAACCAACACTATGTGGACAACTTTGCCAAGCTCTTATATAACCTTCAGATGGAGATCGGCCCCCTGGAATCACAATTTCTCTGTGTCGATGTTGGGGAGAACCTCCATTTTTCTTGGGCAGTTGCAACAGACCTTTCCTTTGGAATTCTGCCCTTCAGCTCATTCCCTCCAAAACGATTTACATTTTTACGGGTTGGATCCTTCTCTGAGGAATTTGCTCTGAGGATGCAACCTTTCTTATTATCCAAATGAAGAACAGGCTTTGATTCACTAATGGAACTAATATTTTTAGCAATATCTGCCATTTTGCTATCTGCATTCTCTTTAATCTTGCTCTCATGTTTTTATCAAACTTCACAGTTTTTGTCTCTTTCTGCCTAATTTCTTGCTCTTTTTTGTCACTCTGAACAAGAGCACTGAAATGTAGCCATACATACTATCAAGACTACATTGCCTTGAAAGTTCTTTCTCCAAACACTCAAATTTAATTCAGGTACACTTACAGTACAAGGGCAAAACTTGATCAAACTCTTTGTCAATGCATCTCTCTATTTGCTCCTATTTCAAGTTTCCAACACAGTCTCTGCTCCCCTCAGACTATAATCACTTGGGCTTCTACTGCCTGCATCTCTCACAGCATTATTCTCTTCTAAGCTGTCACTAGAATGGCCCTTTTGGTCCTGTCTCCAAGACACAAAGGCTTTCCCAGCACAAAGTCCCAAAGTTCTCCATATTTCTTCCAACAAACAATTCCAAAAGCTTATGAGTCGCATCACAAAATTGGCCACACTTTTTTACTTCTTAGTACCAACTTCCCTCGGTTTCACAAAAACCTCTGGTACTGGGTTCATAGTTTCACAGCAATACCCCAGTTCTGGTATCAACTTCTGTACTAGTTAGTCTTAATCTGTTGCTGTGAGAGAATATCTGATGCCAAACAATTTAAAGGAGAAGGGGAGATTTATTCAGCTTAAGGTTCTAGGGGGGAGATACAGTCCGTAATGGCAGGAAAAGCATGGCTGGCTAACAGAAGCTGAAGACAGGATAAGTTACTGCAGACATCATGGAGGCTGAGAGCTGCAAAACTGCCAGCTGCAAGAGCAGACATCTCCTGGAAGCAGAATGGGGTAATTGACCTTAAGGCCCACCCCCTATATCTGCTTTTCTCCACCTCTTAAAGGTGCCATGACTTTTCAAACAACTAAAGATGCAAACACATGAGCCTGTAGGAGGCAACTCACATTTCAAATCATGACAGAGTATGAGTAGGATCACCACTGTCCATTTCAAGTAAATGTTAATTGACTTTAGAAATCAGCAGTTAAGGGGACATGGGAGTAAAATATTAGCAAGATCCAATGCAGCCTAAGAAGATTCAATGTCTTGTATCAACTGTATTTTTAAAAGAGCAATGTTTGGTCTAGTGGCGTGGATGGGAGGCATGATCCTTTTGGCACACACACACACACACACACACACACACACACACACACATGTGTGAGTGCATTTGAGTATATGTGCCTGTGGAGGCCTAAGTCATTTTGACATTGGATCTGGGGATCTGAATTCAGGTACTTTTGCTTGTGAGGAATAGCTCTGACCCAATTCCCCAGCAGCCAGTTTCCTTTGCAGCCAGTGAGGTTGAACTTAGGAGCATTTGTGTGAATAAGTGGGATATCCTACAAGTTTATTTCAAATATCTGCTGGGAGCAATAAAAAATGAAACAATTGTTTACCATTTTTATTTTTTGAAGTTTGCTTGAGCGCAGAATGAAATCGGCAGACAGGACTGCCCTGTCTTCATCTTCTTCACCTGTGAAATCAGCTATATGGAGACAGGGGCCAAGACGTGGGAACAGTTGCTCCCTTACACATTTTTCTTAGTTAATTTTCTTTAATTATGGCTCTCTCTAAAGAAATTGGAAGAGTTAGAAAAGGAAGAAGAGCTAAGAACAGCTGCTGGGGAGTATGACAGTGACTCTGAGAGTGAAGATGAGGATGAGGAGATGATGAAATCCGACAGCTGACAAAGCAGATCAGAGAAAAGAAGAAGCTGAAGATTCTGAAGCCTACAGTAAGCCTGCTTACCACTCCAACCTTAGAAGGTGGAGCCTGGGAATCCCCCAGAGCAAGCTATTAGCCAGACTAGCCCTGTTGGCAAGCCCTTGGTTTAACTACAGAGAAAAGCATTTAAGATTATCCCAGGTTTTAGGGGAGGGCATATAGTCTAGCAGATAAAAAGTAATCATTTTGCAAATGGGTGATGGACCCCTCCCTCAGTGAGGTTTCCTACTCTTATTACATCTACCCTTGAATGTGCTATTACAACAAGACTCCAGTTTAACAGCTTTTTGTCTCTGGCCAGGGGGTGACCTACAGTGCCCAGAAGAATGGAGTGAAGGGAATTGCAGGAGCTGCAAAACTGCAAAAGAAAATCAACAAACCACAATCCAGAACTTCAGAGACTTTATATCAATCACATAGAACTAGGACAGCCTAATCTCTCCCCATCCTGGAGCTCAGGGACATTTGCGGAAGAGGGGGCAGTAAGATTGTAAGAGCAAAAGGATGGGAGGAGCAACGATTTGCAAGATTCTCAACAATAGTTGGGGCCAAAGCAATCATAATGGGACTTTGCATGCCCTGCGCAATGTCCAGCGCACTGTTGCCCTCATAAAGTCTAGCATCTGTTAAGGGCACCGAGACCCCTGGAGGCAAGGGATTGACAGCCATAGTAGTGATCTTATGCTTAAGGGGAACAAGAGAAAGGGCTTATGGAAATGCCACTGGGTCCTTATATGTCATCGGAGAGGAGGACCCAGTGGAGAGTTAGGCGTACACAATAAAGGACTCTCTGGGAATTGGGGGGGAGGCACTGGGGGAAGGGGAGGGGGAGGAGGGGAGAGGGAGGGAACTGGTAAAAAATTTTAAAATGTATAATTAAATTTTTAATAAAAAAAATTAGGAAATCGAAAAAAAAAAAAAGATTATCCCAGGTTTTAATTTCTGAATGCATACACACACACACACACACACACACACACACACACACACGCACACACGCACACACATGCATGCGCATACATATACACAAACACACATATACACACACAGATACATACATATACACACAAACACACACACACACACACATAAAAAGGAAAAAGAAAAAGGGTTTTTCTTCTTTTCCTCAAAAAAGGTGACTATTAACTTTCTCATCAAGAAGAATAGCTTTTTTTGTTGAGGTTTGATATGGACAGTAATAAAGACTTGTAACTCTGAACTCTGTCTCTTTGTCTCTCTTTCTTATCACATTACATAGTTAATCCTTCTCATTGGATGTCCTAAGCCTTTAGGCCCTAAGTTTACTTTTCTTTAATATGACAATAAGTAAAAACCAGAAAGAAATCCAAAAAAAAGTTTAAAAAGTTTCTGCCCTCCAGAAACTTTCACTAGAGAACAAAGATCTTCTTCAAGCATGGAAATCTTCTGCCCATTAATCTATGAATAGCCCACCCCCCACATTTGTTCAGTACCATTTATTGCCACAGAGTACACTCATTTAAGTAGGGTGCAGCCCCCTTCACTTTAAGGAATGAAAGCCTAGCAGGAGTCTCATTTGATGTGCCTTTTTGTATTACCTGTTTACTTCTGAAAATTGTTGGCTTTTTACGTCAGATTGTGTGGATACTTTTGCAATTCATGCCTAACAGATATGAAAACGGAAAAGGAAAGGAAAAGAATCTTTAAAATGTATTCTTAGCAAACAGTTAGTTTCCACTAACCCAAACCTAAGAAATATCACCAGAAAACATCTGAGGCAAGTAAAAGATTTCTCCTCTTCATTATAACCCACCTGTGGTCCTCACCAATGTAAACTGGTAAATGTATTGGTTCCCGACTTTGTTCTGTAACTAGCAGTCTCATGTAAGCACGCCCACAGTGGAACATGGCACTCAAGGTAGTCTTGAGAATAAACTATCTCTTTTTCTCCTTTTAGGTGATGTCTCCTTGGTCCTCCTTTCATTGCCTTCAGGTTGCTTTAGCACTTTGTGGACCTGATTTAACACGCCAAACCTGATTTCCATGCCAATCTAATCCACTCTGATCCAGCAGAGCCTCTTCTGCCTCTGAAAGATTATGTCTCATCAAAGAACTCAGCAAAGCCAATGAAGCTCCAAGCCTGTCTCCAGATCCCTGTGAATTAATTTCTTTCTTAACTCTGCAGTGAACACAGTCCTATCAGGCCTGATGAATGGGCACCATACACTGTCTCTTGCCTGCTCTATTCCCTCAATCATGCATTTCCTTCCTTTAGTGTGTGTGTATGTGTGTGTGTGTGTGTGTGTGTGTGTGTGTGTGTGTGTGTGTACCTATACCTGTGCTTGTGCATGTGGAGGCCCAGGGATAACATTGGGAATCATCCTGGATTGTTCTACCTCCTTTGTTTTGCTGTGAGGTTTCCTTCTAGCTCCAGAATTTCAGGCCATCACCCTGTATTTTAAAATGGGATCTGGGGATCCAAATTCATATCTTTTTGCTTACAAGGCAAAGGTTTTAACCCCTGAATTATCTTCCTCTACTTCTACTGTCTTATAGTCCATGATATTCATGGGGCCGGCCCATAGACGCAGTAGCAGATGTTTCTAATAGTTTGTACGTACCAAACCACTAGGGACCAAGCCACCTCATATTGCTTCAGAGTACACATCTTTTGCCTCAAAGTGCAAAGTCTACTGCACTTAGACTCTGTGTTCCCATTAACCTCATGAGACAGGCTGTAAGAAGCTCTGTCTTGCTTCAAAATCCTTCCCAGATCAAGCAGAACAGAGGCAGAATACACCCTATTGTGATTTCCTTCACCATCCCTTATCTTCACACCAAATCATGGATTTTTCCTTTCTCTATATTAAAGTTAGACCAAAGGGGCAACTTCTGTTATTTTCTCCCTTTTTATTCTCTGACTCTTCTGGTTTCCAGATTTTGACTGCCAAGAGGGACTTCTTAACAGATCTAACTGGACTTCCATTTTCCTTTCAACTCCCCATGAGCTTCGCCAGCACCTCCATCTCATCCTCTCTTTTGTCCAGTTGACTCACAAATCAGAAGCCAATGTAGAGTACACTAGCGGCACGCTGTTTTCCTGTCAAAACTCCTCCCTTGTACTAGAAAACTCCTCTGGAAGCCATCTGGGCCTCAGCTGCATGTATCATTACAGCAGCAGCCATGCAGCCACTCTGATGTCTTCACAGCATGTTACTCTTTGAGACTGAAAAAACCTTTTCTAGCCCTTCAACCAGTTTCAATCAATGCTGTGGACCCCACTCACCAAGGATGGGTGTCACTGCATATCACACAGAAGATGGTTCCCTTGGGAATTCCTCCCCAGACACCCACCTCCTGCTGGCTTGACCTCAAAGCAAGGTCGGTGAAGCTACCACTCTAACAAGATGACAAATCACCACATGCCACATGGGGAAGGCAAGATGGGATCATCCTCATGGATGCGCCACCCTTAGCTGGTTCAGCCTCAGTTATCTTATCACCCAAAGTAAGGACCATGCAGTCACTCCTGCCAAATGTATCTTTGGTCCTGTCATACCCCATGTTGGCACTAATTTCTTGACTAATTTTTCCTGAGGCGATATGAACAAACATTTGACATTATGGAAAGACGCATTGTGTTCATCTATGATTCTGATACAGCATATTCACAGCAATCGAGAGAGAGAGAAAGAAAGCACAGTGTGACATGGTGCATATGTAGAGATCAGACACAACTTTAGGAAGTCATCTTTCTTTCCAGCATGTGGACATTCTGGGGAGCCAAACTCAGGTCTCCTCCACCTTGCCAGCTCAACAGCACTTATATAGTATCTTTTGAGAAAAATAAGTTCTTCTGAATATGTCTGTCATCTCAACACTTGTTTGCAGAGGCAGAAGAATTGTCCCACATTCAAGAACAGCCTAGTCTATGTAGTTAGTCAAGGGCATAGCAGGTCTATGTAGTGAGGCCCTATTACAAAAAACAAATGAGGAATGAAGTCTTACTATTAGATAATCCAATTTATCAGTTTTGTCCTTTGTAGTTGATACTAAGTAATGTTAATTTTTTTTTAGCCAACTCCAAAGTCATGAAAATGCGTCCTGTGTTTCTCTATGGTTTCCTCTAAAAGTTTTTGTTGATTTGCCTTTTATACTTAGACCCGGAATTTATGCATAACTAATGCTGTGTATAGTGTTAGGATATGTGTCAAGATATTTTTTTTTCTTCTGACTATCAGGTTGGCTCCATGTTTGATGGACAAACCACCCCTTTGTACATTGCACTCCCGCACTCCCAGGATCATCACAGTCAAGATTGTGGTGTGATGTAGGACAGCCTTGATGAAGAGGCAGCCTGAAAGCCCACTGTAGGCATCTGAGGACCCAGAGCGAAGGCTCGAAATGAAAGCTCACAGACTGAAATAAGATCTTCAGGTCAGGTTTTCAGTCAACGAGAACACAAAAAAAAAAAAAAAAAACAAGAAGAGGAAGAAAAAAATCAGCACCAGCGAGATGTCTCTATTCTCTCTCTCTCTCTCTCCCCCTCTTTCTCTCTCTCTCCCTCTCTTCCTTCCTCCTTCCTTATCTCTTCCCCTTTCATCTTTCTGTGTTGCCTATGCAGGAAGAAAGATAATTCAATAGGTAAAATATGACACAACCGTATTTAATGCCTTTGGAATAAAACTAGAAAAGTTAATTGAATAAGTTTTAAAACTCCAAAACAAAGCAATAATAATTTTTAAATTTCAGCTTCCTCATTTACTGAGACTTAGTTTTTAATGCATTGTCTTTTTATAATACTGGAGAGGATAATACTGGGAGCCCAGGTATCAGGCTGAGATTCCCAAATTTGAGCAACACAGAGATCATTAACAACTAACTATCTGAGCAATTAACTTGACCATCAGATTGAATTTAGTTGTCAAAAATGGTCCACAGGACTTCAAATAATAATGTTTGCAAATCTGTAGACTATCATGGAAAGGGGTACAATATGCAAAAACATTGCACTAAAGAAAGCCATTATATCCTGTTTCCACACAGCAAGGACTGAGAGTCATGGGGAGTTGATCCTACCCTGTAACCAGCCCCCAAATTGTCACCTTTCAGGATGTCCATAGAGACCAAATGCATCTCCATACTCACTACGATCAGTTAAACAATACTAACAAGCTGGGAGAAGATTCCTTGGACCCACGGCTCTGAGCCAGAAGGAATGAAGTCATGGTTTATGCTTCACCACAGGGTCAAGTTACAAGTTCAGCTAAATAGTTTGGTTAATTTCTAGTTTACTGGAGTCAAGTCTCATATAGTGCATTGGAAGATGCAATGTTTAGTGGAATGTCTGATTAAATTAGACGTAAGGGAAAGATAATAATGAAAATGTGCTGAAACATTTAACATACACTCATAGACATATATGCTTAAAATGGTTGCTTGTAATAACATGAAAGAGAAATGGAGAAGCAATTACATTGGAACAAAGTTTCAGTGTTTTGTTGAAATTAGTTCGTGTCATTCTGAAACAGAATGTGATATGTTTAGTTTCATGCTGTGCTGCTTCTGGAAACCCACTATGACAATTGTGTTTAAAATATAGTTAGACGTGAGGAACAGGAAGAAAATGATACACTAGAAGGTAAACAATATGGGGGCTGGGGAGCAGGTTCAGCAGCTAAAAGCACTTCCCGCATAGGCCTAAATACCCAAGTTTGATTCCTGGAACCCACACAAAGAGCCAGACGTGGTGGTACAGTCCTCCAGTGAGTGAGGTGGGAGGTGGGGACAGGAAAACTGGCCAGCTGGATGGCAGCGTGCTGTGGCAGAAGCAGCAAGAGAGACATTTCCCCAGTAAGAGAGGGCAAAGACCAACTCTGGGAGGTTGTCCCCTGGCCTGCACATCCACACACAGGCACCAGAACACACACTAAATGAACTTAAAAAACAAAGATAAGCAACATGAAAGTAGTAAAGGAAGATAAATGGGAACAAAAATGTCAGGACAAATGACAGCTGTAAATCCACCATGCGGATGCTATTGAATGGGCATGTATTAAATCCTAGAAACAGAGCAGAAATGCCCAAACTGCATTTAAAAAAAAAGTCCAACCAGCTGGACATGGTGATTTGTACCTATAATCTCAGCACTTGGCAGGCACAGGCAAGGGGCTGCTGTAAGCTCAAGGCCAGTCTGGGCAACATAGTAAGACTCTGTCTCAAAAGACAAAAACAGACAAATAAATCCAACTTTACTCTCTTTAAAAGAAGCATACTATAGATTCAGAGTCATGAATACATTGTAAGTAAAAGAATGGGAAAAGATACAAGGAGAACAGTGCAGTGAGCCACAGACCCTTCAGCTGCTTCTTTCAGGGCACATTCCCTGAAGCTCTGTCTGCATAGAGAGCGGATCGTCATGCCAGCCATGGTCTCTAGCCTTCTTTCCCCATTGTAAACCTGGTCCCACAATGCCAGCCCCAAGATAACCTTGAATTATAACTTTACTCTTTTCTATTGCCTTCCTGCCTAATGACTCCTGGTGCTTCTTCTAGGCCATATGATAGACCAATCAATTGCCTCATCCCTTAAACATGTAGGAGCAAGGAATTCCTTTTGCTCTTTGGATCTAAAAGAATTAAACGCTTCTCCTTCAGAACTTAAGTGTATGCAAGACCTTGGGTTTGATCCAACACTTGAGGAAAGAAAGAGTATGAAAAACTTAAAGAACACGATCCACCAAGATGACTTAATAGATGTCCATGCAATACTCCACCCATGACAACAACAGTCATACATCACATATATATTTGAGGGCAAGGAACCAGCCTCAATGAATTTAAAGGGATACAAACTGTACAGCATACATTCTCTGGCTACAGTGAAATTAAATAATAAATCAACGATAGAAGGCAATTTAGAAAATTCAAAGAAATATCTGGAAGTTAAATACCATACTATCAAACTCATAATTCAAAGATGTCACAAAGGAAATTAATGTATTATATATAAAAAACAAAGGAAATTAAACAAATTATTTAATCAAATATTGGGGGTAATACTTTTTCCTAAATAACACTTGGGGAGAGGTATAGCTATAAATGCTTATAGCAGACAAAAAAAAACATACCAAGTGAAGAACAATGTTAAACTTTCAAAAACTAGAAAAAGAGGACAAATTAAACATAAAACAAGAAGACAATAATGAAGGTTAAAAAGAAAAGTAACAGATAGGAAGCAAAAAGTAACAGAGAAAATGAATGAATCAGGCTAAGAATCTTTAAAGACACTAAGCAACAAACTTACACACAGCAAGTAAATACATGAAAAAGATGATCAATGATATGTCATCAGAAATTGCAACTGACAAGAGCAAAGTTCACCCATAAGACAATCCCCAAGACTGGAGAGAGGGCTCAGGGGTTAAGCCTTTGTCTTCCAAGCAAATCCCCAGAGATCATGTAAAAACTCTTGAGTGGATATGACAGCCATCTGACCCTGGAAGGCAGAGCCTGGGAAACCCCAGAACAAAGCAGTACCGAGGTAGAACAATCCAGGATGATTTCCAGTGTCACCCTAGAGCCCACAGGTACATACGGTGCCCTTTTCACACACACACACACAGACACACACACACACAGACGCGTGTGCACATACCTACACTCCCACACAGATGTACACACTAACACCTACACATGCAAACAAATCAATAGAGATCATCCCAAATCCTGAACACCGACAGCATACAGTGCTGGAGGGGCCATGGAGCACCTGGGACCTTCACTCGTTTTGCACAAAACTAAGCACACTCTTACCACAGCATAAGCAATCGGATATTTATAAGTTGAAAACATCCCCACAAAATCCTGCACGTGGATATTTACAACTGGTTCTACTCATAAGTGCCAAAGCTTGGAAGCAACAAGTGCATCCTTTCAATGGGTGAATAAATGAAGAAATTAGATCATATCAAGCTGATGGACTATTGCCCAGTGCCAACAAAAGATGAGATATGCAACCGTAAGAAGACATGGAAGCAACTGAAATGGATACTAAAAGAGAAACAAAAAGTGGATCCAGAAAGGAAATATGACCCATGATCGCAAGCATATGGCATTCTGGAAAAGGCCCAGCAAGCAAGCGTAATGAGATCAGGGATACCAGGAGTAGAAGCAGGGAGAAGGACAAGCAGGACATAGCGATTGTTGTGATATAATAATCCCCTGCTTGTTCAAGTGAAACTCTGATTCATTAATCAGGTTAATCTCTGATTAACAGTGAAATAACTGTGCATGATATTCTAGTGGGGGACTATGTGTCATCATTTATTTTCCAAACAGAATATTGAACAAGCGTGAAGCCCAGGGTGAACTATGGACCTTAAGTGGTAAAAGTAGGCTTACCAATTTTAACAAATGAACCTCACAAAAGCAAGGTGTTGGTAACAGGGTAGAAAAGAGGAGTGTGTACACGTAGGGATGTATGAAACTTTGTGTTTTCTGCTATTATGCTAGAGTAGTTTTATGCAAAACTACTCTAAAAATACTCTATTGATTAAAAAATACATATATACTCAGAAGTCAAAATGTGAAAAAAAATCTGTATTCTCCTGAAGTCATTGGATTCAAATATTGGCCCTCTAAAAAGAACAGCAAAACTAATGTCATAAAATGACCAAGAAAACACAAATGACTAGCATTAGAAATTACTTTGACATAGATTAGTAATTAAAGTTTTTCCTCACAAAAAGGATACAGCTCAGATGGTGTCACTAGGGAGTTCTGCTATTTGAAAAATAGGAGATGTGTCCCTTTTTTTCACCCCACCCCGCTCCGCCGGTCGGGACGCGTACGCGAGATCCAGCCGGGCCTCACCACGCGCTCTAGGACCCCAGGTCAGCCCACAGGGACCCGGCTCCGACTCCCGCCATCCAGCCGGAGCCGCGCAGGGGCCGAGGGACGAGGAGGACCTCCCCCTGCGCCCGGGCCCCGCCCCAGCTGCCATCGGGTTAAATAGCTCCACGCCGACGTGCCCATCCTCCCTTTTCACCCCACCCCGCTCTGCCGGTCGGGACACGCGGGCGGTCCACCCGGGCCTCACCCCGCGCCCTAGGTAAGTCCCCGTTCGGGCCCCGCCCACCAGTACCCCAGGCCAAATAATTCAGTTTAGTGAAATTGAGAGATCTTAAGAGTTAAAATGACAATGCCAAAGTCAAAGTGCAAATCCATGAGAAGCAACACTCAAGTAAACAAATTCCCCACTGAAGGAATTAATCCCATAATGTTAGACTCCAACCAGAACAAACCCGCGGAAAAAGGCCAAGAAAGCCTGACCCAGGATAACGACTTTCAAAATATGATCATTACCATGTTCAATACTATGAAAGAGGAAATCCGGGAGGAATTACATAATCGAATCAATCGCTTTGAAGAGGAACACAACAGACATCTGGAGGAGTTGAGAAAAACAGTGCAAGAAACAAAAAGTGGCATAGAGCAGTTAAAACAAACTCAAGCAGAGTTTAAAACTGAGCTAAAAGAGAAGTTATCTTCAACCCAGAAAGCCACAGAGAGTCTTATCAACAGAACTAATGAAGCAGAGAACAGAATTTCAGACCTTGAAGATAAAGTGGGAGTACTAACCAGCTCAATGGAAGAGGTTGTTAAAGCCAAAAAGATACTTGAGAGAAATATCCAAGAGATATGGGACACCCTGAAGAAGCCTAACATGCGTATTCATGGAATACCAGAGCAAGAATCTCAAAATACCACCCCTGAGGAAATTTTTCAAACGATCATCAAGGAAAACTTTCCTCATCTAAAAAAGGAGAGGCCCATTCATATACAAGAGGCATTCCGCACCCCAAACAGATATGACCAAAATAGAAGCACACCGCGGCAAATAATAGTTAAAACACTCCACATTCAAGATAAAGAACTGGTGCTGAGAGCTTCAAGGGAGAAAAAACAAGTCACTTTTAAAGGCAAACCTATTAAAATAACAAATGACTTCTCAGTCGAAACAGTAAAAGCAAGAAGAGCTTGGAGAGACATACTTCAAGTATTGAATGAGCAAAAATGTCAACCCAGGCTGATTTACCCTGCAAAACTATCAGTCATGATCGAGGGAGAAAGAAAAATTTTCCAGCACAAAGACAACTTGAAGGGATACATGGCCACCAAACCAGGCCTTCAAAAACTGCTAGAAATGATACTCAAGCGTGAAGAAAAAAACAGGCATATCCAGGAGAACAGAAGGCAAATATAACACCATTAAAAGCGAAGCAATATACTTATAAAAGCTACTAAACATAATAAATGTCTGGAATTAACAATAGTTTCTCCATTATAACACTAAATGTTAATGGACTTAATTCACCGATCAAGAGACACAGATTACAAACTTGGATTAAAAATCACAATCCATCAATCTGTTGCCTGCAGGAAACCCATCTCACCACAAAAGATAGGCACGCTCTAAAAATAAAAGGCTGGTCAACAATTCTACAAGCAAATGGAAGCAGAAAACAGGCAGGGGTAGCCATTATGCTATCAGACAAAGTGGATTTCAAACCAAAAAAAATTATAAGAGACACGGATGGATACTACATTTTAGTCACAGGTACAATTCACCAGGAAGATTTCACAATACTGAACATATATGCACCCAATACGGGCCCCTCCACATTCATTAAGAAAACCCTACAGCATCTAAAGCAAGAAATCAACCCCCAAACGATAATTCTTGGGGACTTCAACACCGCCCTCTCTACATGGGATAGATCAACAGGTCAAAAGCTTAACAGAGACACTTTGGAACTTAATCAAATCCTGAAAGAAATGGACCTCACAGATCTCTATCGAACTTTTCACCCACGCACCAAGAATACACATTTTTCTCAGCAGCACACGGAACTTTCTCCAAAATAGATCACATATTGGGCCACAAAATGAATCTACACATATACAAGAAAGTTGAAATTCTAACCTGTGCCCTATCAGACCACCACGGCCTAAAGCTGGACATCCACAACACATCAAACAAGAGAAAATACACTAACTCCTGGAAACTTAACACTATGATGCTGAATGAGAACTGGATTCAGGAAGAAATTAAAAAGGAAATTCAAGATTTCCTGAAAGTGAATGATAACGAAAATACAACTTATCAAAATCTCTGGGACACAATGAAAGCTGTTCTAAGAGGTAAGTTCATAGCTCTTAATGCCCACGTCAAAAAAATGGAAACATCAGAAATAAACAACTTAACAATGCAGCTTAAAGCTTTAGAGAAACTAGAGCAATCTGATCCCAAAAGCAGTAGAAGAGAAGAGATTAGCAAAAAAGGGGAGAAATATCTGAAATCGAGACTAAGAAAATGATACAAAAAATCAACCAATCAAAAAGCTGGTTCTTTGAAAAAATCAACAAGATTGATACACCCCTAGCTAAACTAACCAAAAGCAAGAGAGAGAAAACCCAAATTAACAAAATTAGAAATGAACATGGAGTTATCACTACTAATACCCAAGAAATCCAGAGAATTATAACATCATATTTCAAAAACTTATACTCTGTGAAGTTTGACAACACAAAAGAGATGGATGAATTTCTAAGTAAACACAACTTACCTAAATTGAATCAGGAAGTTGTGAATTACTTAAATAGTCCTATAACATATAAGGAAATTGAAGAAGTAATCTCGAATCTTCCCACCAAAAAATGTCCTGGACCAGATGGATTCAGCACAGAGTTCTACCAGACATCTTAGGAGTTAATAACACCAATACTCCTTAAACTGTTCCATCAAATAGCAAAGGAAAGAACACTACCAAATTCCTTCTATGAAGCTAATATTGTTTTAATCTGAAAACCTAATAAAGATTCACTTAAAAAAGAAAACTATAGGCTGATCTCCCTGATGAACACAGATGCAAAGATTCTTAACAAAGTCTTAGCAAATCGGATTCAAAAACATATTAAAAAGATCATTCACGGGGACCAAGTAGGCTTCATCCCTGGCACACAAGGTTGGTTCAACATACGCAAATCAATAAATGTAATTCATCATGTAAACCAGTCCAAACTCCAAGACCACATGATACTCTCGATAGATGCAGAAAAAGCTTTTGACAAGGTCCAACAGCCTTTTATGATCAAAACGCTAGAGACAGTAGGAATGGAAGGAACCTTTATCAATATAATAAAAGCTATATACAACAAGCCCACAGCAAGGATTATGCTCAATGGGGAACAATTGGAAGCATTCCCACTTTGATCAGGAACTAGACAAGGCTGTCCACTCTCACCACTTCTATTCAATATTGTACTTGAAGTCTTAGCTGAAGCCATAAGACAAGAAAGGGACATAAGAGGGATTCAAATCGGCAAGGAAGAAATCAAGCTATCCCTATTTGCAGATGACATGATCTTATACCTGAGGGATCCCAAAAACTCCACCAGGAAGCTCCTGGAACTAATTGAGAAGTTCAGCAGGGTGGCAGGATACAAAATAAATGTGCAAAAATCAGAGGCCTTCCTATATGCCCAGAATGAAAGAAGTGAAAAAGCCTTGAGAGAAACCATACCATTTACTATAACCCCTAAAAAAATGAAATACCTTGGTATAAACCTAACTAAGGAGGTAAAAGACCTTTACAATGAAAACTTTAAAACCCTAAAGAAAGAAATTGCAGAAGACACCAGAAGGTGGAAAGACCTCCCTTGTTCCTGGATTGGCAGAATCAACATTGTAAAAATGACCATCCTACCAAAGGCAATATACAGATTCAATGCTATACCAATCAAAATCCCAAAGCAATTCTTCAAAGAAGTTGACCAAATAATCTCAAAGTTCATATGGAGGCACAAAAGACCCAGGATAGCAAAAACAATCCTGAGTAACAAAAACACAGCTGGAGGTATTACCATACCAAACCTAAGTCTATACTACAAATCCATAGTTATAAAGACAGCCTGGTACTGGCTCCAAAATAGACACACAGATCAATGGATAAGGATTGAAGACCCAGATATAAGCCCACAAAGTTACAGCCATTTGGTCTTTGACAAAGGGGCCCAAAGAATCCAATGGAAAAAGAACAGCATCTTCAACAAATGGTGCTGGCAAAACTGGATCTCCACATGCAGAAGATTAAAGCTGGACCCGTACTTGTCACCATGTACAAGACTTAATTCCAAATGGATCAAGGACCTTGATATCAGGCCAGAGACTTTAAAAACCATAGTTGAAAGGATAGGGAACTCCCTGGAGCTGATTGGGCTAGGCCAACACTTCCTAAACAGACATCCAATGGCACAATCACTGCTACCAACTCTCAACAGTTGGGATCTTGTGAAATTAAAGAGCTTCTGTTCAGATAAAGAGATTGTCACACGAGCTCAAAGGCAACCCACAGAATGGGAGAAAATCTTCACTAACCACATATCTGACAGAGCTCTACTGTCCAGAGTGCACAAAGAACTTAGAAAATTAAACTCCAAGGAAAACACTGGCCCAATTAAAAAATGGGCCCTGGAACTTCAAAGAAACTTTACCAGAGATGAAATTAAAATGTCTAACAAATATCTTTAAAAATGCTCCACTTCCTTAGTCATCAGGGAAATGCAAATCAAAACTTCCCTGAGATATCATCTCACCCCGGTCAGGATGGCAAAAATCAACAATACAAACAATGACAAATGCTGGAGAGGATGTGGAGAGAGGGGAATGCAGGCTCATACAGCCACTCTGGCGAGCCGTCTGGAGATTCTTAAAGAAATTAAAGATTGAAATGCCGTATGACCCTGCTATCCCACTTTTGGGAATAACCCCCCATGCAGCAGAGGTTCGCCTCGATAGCACAAGCTCGACCATGTTCATAGCAGCACTGTTTACAATAGCAAAGTCATGGAATCAACCTAAATGTCCAACAGTTGACGAGTGGATAAGGAAACTGTGGTACATCTATACAATGGAGTACTACTCAGCCATCAAAAATGATGAATTACTGGAATTTGCTGGGAAATGGATGTCATTAGAAAGAATTATATTAAGTGAAGTATCCCAAACCAGAAAATTAAGCGCCGTATGTACTCCCTAATAGGTGGCTCCTAGTACCAAACTCACCCAGCCCACATTGAGACACTCAAAAGTAAACCTATGTAACACAGTAATTGCAAGGATTATGAACAAGAGAGATGGTTAGGAGGGCCACACCAGAAACAAGGGAGAGGAGAACCATGTTACAGCAGAGAAAATAGGCCTCCATCAAGGTCTGCAAGTAAGTAATGAGAAACCTGGTTAAGTTCACAGACGTTCTTTCCTGATCTCACCAGAAGGGGAGGGCATATAGTCTAGCAGATAAAAAGTAATCATTTTGCAAATGGGTGATGGACCCCTCCCTCAGTGAGGTTTCCTACTCTTATTACATCTACCTTTGAATGTGCTATTACAACAAGACTCCAGTTAACAGCTTTTTGTCTCTGGCCAGGGGGTGACATACAGTGCCCAGAAGAATGGAGTGAAGGGAATTGCAGGAGCAGCAAAACTGCAAAGAAAATCAACAAACCACAATCCAGAACTTCAGAGACTCTATATCAATCACATAGAAACTAGGCCAGCCTAATCTCTCCCCATCCTGGAGCATCAGGGACATTTGCGGAAGAGGGGCGGTAGATTGTAAGAGCAAAAGGATGGGAGGAGCAACGATTTGCAAGATTCTCAACAATAGTTGGGGCCAAAGCAATCATAATGGGACTTTGCATGCCCTGCGCAATGTCCAGTGCACTGTTGCCCTCATAAAGTCTAGCATCTGTTAAGGGCAACCGAGACCCCTGGAGGCAAGGGATTGACAGCCATAGTAGTGATCTTATGCTTAAGGGGAACAAGAGAAAGGGCTTATGGAAATGCCACTGGGTCCTTATATGTCATCGGAGAGGAGGACCCAGTGGAGAGTTAGGCGTACACAATAAAGGACTCTCTGGGAATTGGGGGGGAGGCACTGGGGGTAGGGGAGGGGGAGGAGGGGGGAGGGAGGGAACTGGTAAAAAATTTTAAAATGTATAATTAAATTTTTAATAAAAAAAAGAATGCAAAAAAAAAGACATATAGACTGAAATTTTACTTGACAAGTGGCTTGGAAATAAAAGCAAATTATAATTTCCAATAATGTATACTTCCATGGAGTGATTTGATTAAAATCTTTTTAAAGCAAGAAAAAAAAAAATAGGTGGCTCCTAGTACCAAACTCACCCAGCCCACATTGAGACACTCAAAAGTAAACCTATGTAACACAGTAATTGCAAGGATTATGAACAAGAGAGATGGGTTAGGAGGGCCACACCAGAAACAAGGAGAGAGGAGACCATGTTACAGCAGAGAAAATAGGCCTCCATCAAGGTCTGCAAGTAAGTAATGAGAAACCTGGTTAAGTTCACAGACGTTCTTTCCTGATCTCACCAGAAGGGGAGGGCATATAGTCTAGCAGATAAAAAGTAATCATTTTGCAAATGGGTGATGGACCCCTCCCTCAGTGAGTTTCCTACTCTTATTACATCTACCTTTGAATGTGCTATTACAACAAGACTCCAGTTTAACAGCTTTTTGTCTCTGGCCAGGGGTGACATACAGTGCCCAGCAGAATGGAGTGAAGGGAATTGCAGGAGCAGCAAAAACTGCAAAAGAAAATCAACAAACCACAATCCAGAACTTCAGAGACTCTATATCAATCACATAGAACTAGGCCAGCCTAATCTCTCCCATCCTGGAGCTCAGGGACATTTGCGGAAGAGGGGGCGGTAAGATTGTAAGAGCAAAAGGATGGGAGGAGCAACGATTTGCAAGATTCTCAACAATAGTTGGGGCCAAAGCAATCATAATGGGACTTTGCATGCCCTGCGCAATGTCCAGTGCACTGTTGCCCTCATAAAGTCTAGCATCTGTTAAGGGCACCGAGACCCCTGGAGGCAAGGGATTGACAGCCATAGTAGTGATCTTATGCTTAAGGGGAACAAGAGAAAGGGCTTATGGAAATGCCACTGGGTCCTTATATGTCATCGGAGAGGAGGACCCAGTGGAGAGTTAGGCGTACACAATAAAGGACTCTCTGGGAATTGGGGGGGAGGCACTGGGGGAAGGGGAGGGGGAGGAGGAGGGAGGGAGGGAACTGGTAAAAAATTTTAAAATGTATAATTAAATTTTTAATAAAAAAAAAAAGAAAAAAAGAAAAAAAAAAGAAAAATAGGAGATGTGGTTCGCTGGTGCAATGCCTGCTTGCATATGCAAAGCCCGGGGTTCTAGCTCTGGAACTATCTCTGTAGGTATGAATAAATAAATAACAGAAAATAGGGCAGGTGCACTGAGTCCTTACACCTCATCAGCGAGGGGGACCTAGAGGAAAGGTTGACATACACATTAAAGGATGCTCCAGGGATGGGGGGGGGGAGGCACTGGGAGATAGAGAGGGAGGAGGGAAAAGGAAAGGAAAAAGGGGGAGAGAACAAGGGGGTGGAGGGAGGGAGGGGACTGGTGTACCTATTAAGTTTGTATGAGCAGAAATAAATTATATATATATATATATATAAAGAAAATAGGGCTGGAGAAACGACTCTGTGGTTAAAGCCTTTATCTCACAAGCAAATGAATCTGAGTTCGAATCCCCAGATCTCACAGAAAAAAAAAAAAAGCTAGGTGAATATGAAGGCAGATTGCAGTTCTGTCTTTGAAAGGCAGAACCTGGGAAACCCCAGAGCAAATTGGTAGAATAATAATCCAGACTTATTCCAACTGTCACTCTTAAGTCTCCACAGGGACACAGACTCAGGTATACTCTTGCACACACACACACACTCATGTATAGACATACACACACTCATGTATAGACACACACACATGCACACACGCACACATACACATACACATGCAGAAAGAAATTTCTTTAATCTGAGAGATCTATGAAAATCCTCCATCCAACATGGTCTGTGTTTGTGCATTGGTGCAGAATCTACACTGCATACAGGATTTGAACAGCAGAATTTGAGAGTTGAGTTTTTTTAAGCAAGACTAAATTATTTGTTACTATTGCTGCTCTGTTTTTTTTTTTAATGTAGCTAATGGTTTTGAACTCACTATGTAGCTTAAGATTACTCTGAGATCTTGATTCTTCTACCTCCACCTCCCAATTTCTGGGATTACAAATATGTATCATCGTATCTGGCTCAGGACCAAATTATTTTGATATTTTAAGTCCAATGACGCACCAAAAATCCAGATTCAGTGAAACCTTTAGATTTGTTAGTATTCATTGTGCAGAGCATAAATAGGTTTATTAAAATATAAACTATGTGTAGAATTTAAAAAGACACCTTATGTCTGTTATGTTCCTTAAGGAAATGAATTTCTCCTTCAAACTGTGAATAAAGTTGAGCTGAGTAAATGGCTAATAATGTGATTCTATTTATATGTGTTCATATATAAAAATTTGTTTAATTCATTTACATTCAAGTGTTTATGCTTTGAGAAAGTTTGGTAGAGATAATGATTGATGGAATGTCTCAGAAGGAGAGAACTGACTCCTGAAAGCTGTCTTCTGACTTCTACATACAAGCCATGGCCTGTATGCACCTACATACACACACACACACACACACACACACACACACACACACACACACACACGATAAATAATTTTAAAAGGTAATTGCATCAATTTGCAAAGTATAGCAGAACACTTCCAATTAACTAACCAATGTTCCTAATTAGAAGCACATCATCAAGGAAAGAAGTAGGAGATGATAAGAATAATGCTATAGCTTTCTTCTGACTATTGTTCCCAAAGTCTTCCTGTAACAATGACTCATTTGGGCTGGAGAGTAGCTTAGTAGAAAAGTAACTGCCTAACATGTATGAGGCCCTGGGTTCAACAAACACATGTGTACACACACACACGCACACACACACATACACACATGCACACACGCACACACATGCACACACACACATGCACACACGCACACACACCCGCACACATGCACGCGCGCACACACACACACACACACACACCAGTACTTCTGGAGTTTACACAGCTAGAAGGATGACTTAGGGGGCAGAATAGTTAACTGTGACATTAGTTATTCCTAAGAAAAGAGCTAAAATGTCACATTTTACTCATCAGTAATTTTCCCCTAGATTTGCAGAATTCCTAACATGGTGTTCTGATGATATCAGAGCAAGGACCAAGCACTTGCTGGTCTTGTCCCCTGTTTATCTTGCAAGGAAATAATGTAAGCGTCGAACAAATAATTATAGGGTGTAGTCCAGAAACTGAAGGTGTATTATTATCACAAGTTCAAGTGGGAAGAGGAACAAAACCATCCCATGCTGAGATGGATATCAGCCTTGGAGGAGCCACTGAGCCTGTGGGCTTCTTCCTCACCGACCTCTACTCCAATTTTGCTCTGTAAAAACCCTGGTTTCTCTAAGGTTGGCTGTGAGGTGAGGGCCCCCATCACTTCAGTTCCCAATCTTGAGTAAAACTGATTTCTTGCCTCCACTGAAGGCGGAGCCATGGGCATTGAAGTCACATGTGGGGGGAGGTCATCGGGGATACCTGATCTACCTTAAGCTTCAGGAGCTGACTATCCAAGAGAGCCTGCAGGATGTTGCCATGGTCACCACTGAGTCTCACATGACACCCACCCTACCTGCCACCCTCAGTGGATTCCAAAGTCCAAAATTCCAAAATAAGCCATTAAGAGTTGGGTTGGTCAAGCCAAATCTCTCTGCATCCTAAAGCATTCTACTCTTCCATTCTTTCTCTTTCTCTCTTTCTCACATGTGTGAGCGCATGCATACATACACACAGACCATCTATCACAGTCTGTTTGAGTGACAAACCTCCCAAGAGGAATTATGGGTATGTTACTTTTATGTGAACCTTAATTTTATGTGAGAGCTTTACAACACCTACATATGGTGCTCAGGATTTGGCCAAATATCATTTCTTTGTATGACAGTTAATCTTCACTGTCGGTTTAACTGGATTAGAAATCAGCTGTGAGACACACCTCTAGGTGTGCCTGTGAATGCATTTCCAAAGAAAGATTGAATGTGGCTGGCATCATCCCATGGACCAACAGATTGAAGATAAAAGGAAAAATGGTGAAGTGAGCAGACCATCAACATGGAAGAGGGGGTGGCAAGATTGTAAGAGCCTAAAGATGGGGAGGACCAACGATATCCAAGATACTGCACACACAAGTCAGGGCTGGAGCATCCAAGATATAGCCACAATGTGATTGGACCTTGCCTGACCTGCACAATGGCTGACATGTCAACAACTCCCCAAAGTGTAGTAGGGATGCAGGGAAAAGGCTTCAGGAAGTAGGATCCTTAGAGGCAAGGGGTTAAAGAGCAGTAATAGAGTTCCCATACTAGCCGGAAGCTCAAAAAGGGGCCCCAAGCTATGCCACTAAGTTCTTTTTTTTTTTTTTTTATTTCAGCTCATACAAACTTCTAAGGTACACCAGTTCCCTTCCTTCCTCCTCCTCCCCCCTTACCCCCTGCACCCCCTCCCCACCCCCATCCCCATCCCCCAATGACTCCCGCCCCAATTCCCAGAGAGTCCTTTCTTGTGCATGTCTGATTTTCCTCTGGGCCCTCCCCTCCGATGACGTACAAGGACCCAGTGGCCTTTCCCTGACCGCTTTCTCGTGTTCCCCTTAGGTATAGGAACACTGCTGTGCCACTAAGTTCTGAACCCTCACTAGTGTAGACAATTCAGAGGGAAATTCAGCACCCACAGAAACAGATGCTCTGGAAGATGGAAGGGAGAAAGCAGGAAGCACCAAGAGAGGAGGAGGGAAGAAAAGGGGGTAAGAGGATGGGGAATGGAAAGGGGTGGGAGAATGCAATGGGGGACCACGGGGAAGGGAGGGGGAGGGAAAAAAATAGAGGGTACCTATTGAGCTTGTATGATTAGGCAAAAAAAGTAATGAAATAAAAAAGAGTTGGGTTGGTCAGATTTTCAGCTCATACTAACAAAACATCTAAGTTCACGCTCCTGGAGCATCCACTGTCTGCTGTGTGATAGCACAAGTTGAAATGTGCAGATAGAGGAGATTATATTCAAAGTCTCGTATTAGAAAACTGTGATTAATTACATTTTTGGCAACATTGAAAGGAAGAATAGCTTTCTATAACCGTATAACATATATATATATGTGTGTGTGTGTGTGTGTGTGTGTGTGTGTGTGTGTGTGTGTGTGTATGTTTGTCTATCTGAAATTGATATCACATAAATTTTGATCATGAACATAAGGATGTTGATATTGGTAATTTTGAGAGAGATCAATGAATTGAGAGTGTTAAAGGATCATGTGTTTTTTTGCTCACCACTTGAAAGCCAATATTCAAGAAGCACGAATTGGAGGAAAAAACACTGGTTTTATTTCCCTGTATTTTTAAAAATTTATGCATTTCTGGAATTTTCCATTTAGTGTCTTTGTGCCACAGTGGACCTTCAGAACCTGAGTCTGTAGAAGGTGGCCCCAAGAAGGAGGGATGGCTCTCATTGACAAGCTAGAAACGTGTCAGGCTGCCCATCAGTGTCCACTGACAGGAAAGGAATCCCACCTGACACAGTCGGCCCCTCCCTTGTCCGGTCCGCAGGATTCACAGGGGCAGCCAGATGTCAACACCCCGAAGCTGGACTTTGGAGCCCACTGAAGGTGGTTGGTGTGGCAGGTGTCACCTGAGACTCAGGTGTGGTGACTGTGGCATCATCCAGAAGGCTGTCTTGGATGATCAGCTCAGAAGTTTCCCCTTCTAACACACATTTTTTAAAAATAAATTTTATTTATGCTCGCGCGTGTGGGGTGTGTATCAGAAAGCACCATGTGTCCCTCTGGAGGACCAAGGGTGATTTCCAGAATCATCCTGGATTGCTTCTACCTCCTTCTTGCTTCGCTCCGGGATTTCTCAGGCTCCATCCACCAGGGCTGGAAGTGCGGGTGGCCGTCATTTTTTTCTGTGGGACCTGGGATCCAAAATCAGGACTTTCTGCTTTTGAGTCTTAACCCCTAAGTCATCTCTTTGGCCCCATTATCGTACATTTTAAAATGTGCTTTTTTCTTTTCACTTTTTAAATCTAGGACGATCTGCACCGAGCTCTGGGATCACAGGTGACACTACCGCTCCAGGCCAATAGACTAGCTTTTCCATGGTGAAGAGATGAATGAATTACACACGGCGAAAAATCAATCCTTGAGCCACTGCTTTCTAAATGATCTCAGTGTCCTTTGCACTTCAACAAACTGACTTTGTTTTGATGCTTTGTTTTGCAATTTAGACCCATGTTATTAATGTTTACTGTTATTTGTAACATTTAAGTAAATATTATGTATAATTTCACATGTTGTCCCTGTGTGATTGTATTCCATGGCACAAACCACAGACAGTTCATGAACTCTTGAAAATATTTCTCTTTGGTCGAATGGTAAGTTTTATCTACAAACATTTGTAATTCTACTCTTCCATTCTTTCTCTTTCTCTCCTGACATGTGTGAGCACGTGCGTACATACACACAGACCATCTTTCCGAGTCTGTTCGAGTGACAAATCTCCCCAGAGGAATTATGGGTATGTTACTTTTTTGTGAACCTTAATTTGATGTGAGAGCTTTACAACACCTACATATGGTGCTCAGGATTTGGCCAAATATCATTTCTTTGTATGACAGTTAATCTTCACTGTCGGTTTAACTGGATTAGAAATCAGCTGTGAGACACACCTCTAGGTGTGCCTGTGAATGCATTTCCAAAGAAAGATTGAATGTGGCTGGCATCATCCCATGGACCAACAGATTGAAGACAAAAGGAAAAATGGTGAAGTGAGCTGACCATCAACATGGAAGAGGGGGTGGCAAGATTGTAGGAGCCTAAAGATGGGGAGGACCAACGATATCCAAGATACTCCACACACAAGTCAGGGCTGGAGCATCCAGGACATAGCCACAATGTGATTGGACCTTGCCTGACCTGCACAATGGCTGACATGTCAACAACTCCCCAAAGTGTAGTAGGGATACAGGGAAGAAGGCTTCAGCAAGTAGGATCCTTAGAGGCAAGGGGGTAAACAGCGGTAATAGAGTTCCCATACTAGCCGGAAGCTCAAAAAGGGGCCCCAAGCTATGCCACTAAGTTCTGAACCCTCACTAGTGTAGACAATTCAGAGGGAAATTCAGCACCCACAAAAACAGATGCTCTGGAAGATGGAAGGGAGAAAGCAGGAAGCACCAAGAGAGGAGGAGGGAAGAAAAGGGGGTAAGGGATGGGGAATGAAAAGGGGTGGGAGAATGCAATGGGGGACCACAGGGAAGGGAGGGGGGGAGGGAAAAGAATAGAGGGTACCTATTGAGCTTGTATGATTAGGCAAAAAAAGTAATAAAATAAAAAAGAGTTGGGTTGGTCAGATTTTCAGCTCATATTAACAAAACACCTAAGTTCACACTCCTGGAGCATCCACTGCCTGCTGTGTGATAGCACAAGTTGAAATGTGCAGATAGAGGAGATTATATTCAAACTCTCGTATTAGAAAACTGTGATTAATTGCAGTTTTGGCAACATTGAAAGGAAGAATAGCTTTCTATAACCGAATTATATACATATATATGTATATATATATATGTGTGTGTGTGTGTGTGTGTGTGTGTGTATGTTTGTCTATCTGAAATTGATATCACATAAATTTTGATCATGAACATAAGGATGTTGATATTGGTAATTTTGAGAGAGATCAATGATTTGAGAGTGTTAAAGGATCATGTGTTTTTGCTCACCACTTGAAAGCCAATATTCAAGAAGCACGAATTGGAGGAAAAAACACTGGTTTTATTTCCCTGTATTTTTAAAAATTTATGCATTTCTGGAATTTTCCATTTAGTGTCTTTGTGCCACAGTGGACCTTCAGAACCTGAGTCTGTAGAAGGTGGCCCCAAGAAGGAGGGATGGCTCTCATTGACAAGCTAGAAACCTGTCAGGCAGCCCATCAGTGTCCACTGACAGGAAAGGAATCCCACCTGACACACTCAGCCCCTCCTTTGTCCTGTCCGCAGGATTCACAGGGGCAGCCACATGTCAACACCCCAGAGCTGGACTTTGGAGCCCACTGAAGGTGGTTGGTGTGGCAGGTGTCACCTGAGACTCAGGTGTGGTGACTGTGGCATCATCCAGAAGGCTGTCTTGGATGCTCAGCTCAGAAATTATCCCTTCTATCACACTTTTTTTTTAAATATATTTTTTTTATGTTCGCGCGCGTGGGGTGTATGTGTGTGTGTGTGTGTGTGTGTGTGTATCAGAAAGCACCATGTGTCCCTCTGGAGGACCAAGGGTGACTTCCAGAATCATCCTGGATTGCTTCTACCTCCTTCTTGCTTCGCTCCGGGATTTCTCAGGCTCCATCCACCAGGGCTGGAAGTGCGGGTGGCCGTCATTTTTTTCTGTGGGACCTGGGATCCAAAATCAGGACTTTCTGCTTTTGACACTGAGTCTTAACCCCTAAGTCATCTCTTTGGCCCATTTATCGTACATTTTAAATGTGCTTTTTCTTTTCACTTTTTAAATCTAGGACAATCTGCACCGAGCTCTGGGATCACAGGTGACACTACCGCTCCAGGCCAATAGACTAGCTTTTCCATGGTGAAGAGATGAATGAATTACACACGGCGAAAAATCAATCCTTGAGCCACTGCTTTCTAAATGATCTCAGTGTCCTTTGCACTTCAACAAAGTGACTTTGTTTTGATGCTTTGTTTTGCAATTTAGACCCATGTTATTAATGTTTACTATTATTTATAACATTTAAGTAAATATTATGTATAATTTCACATGTTGTCCCTGTGTGATTGTATTCCATGGCACAAACCACAGACAGTTCATGAACTCTTGAAAATATTTCTCTTTGGTCAAATGGTAAGTTTTATCTACAAACATTTGTAATTCTACTCTTCCATTCTTTCTCTTTCTCTCTCTCACATGTGTGAGCCCGTGCGTACATACACACAGACCATTTTTCAGAGTATGTTTGAGTGACAAATCTCCCCAGAGGAATTATGGTATGTTACTTTTTTGTGAACCTTAATTTTATGTGAGAGCTTTACAACACCTACATATGGTGCTCAGGATTTAGACGAAAATCATTTCTTTGTATGACAGTTAATCTTCACTGTCGGTTTAACTGGAAATCAGCTGTGAGACACACCTCTAGGTGTGCCTGTGAATGCATTTCCAAAGAAAGATTGAATGTGGCTGGCATTATCCCATGGACCAAAAGATTGAAGAAAAAAGGAAAAATGGTGAAGTGAGCTGACCATCAACATGGAAGAGGGGTGGCAAGATTGTAAGAGCCTAAAGATGGGGAGGACCAACGATATCCAAAATACTCCACACACAAGTCAGGGCTGGAGCATCCAGGATATAGCCACAATGTGATTGGACCTTGCCTGACCTGCACAATGGCTGACATGTCAACAACTCCCCAAAGTGTAGTAGGGATACAGGGAAGAAGGCTTCAGCAAGTAGGATCCTTAGAGGCAAGGGGGTAAACAGCGGTAATAGAGTTCCCATACTAGCCGGAAGCTCAAAAAGGGGCCCCAAGCTATGCCACTAAGTTCTGAACCCTCACTAGTGTAGACAATTCAGAGGGAAATTCAGCACCCACAGAAACAGATGCTCTGGAAGATGGAAGGGAGAAAGCAGGAAGCACCAAGAGAGGAGGAGGGAAGAAAAGGGGGTAAGAGGATGGGGAATGGAAAGGGGTGGGAGAATGCAATGGGGGACCACGGGGAAGGGAGGGGAGGGAAAAGAATAGAGGGTACCTATTGAGCTTGTATGATTAGGCAAAAAAAGTAATAAAATAAAAAAGAGTTGGGTTGGTCAGATTTTCAGCTCATACTAACAAAACACCTAAGTTCACGCTCCTGGAGCATCCACTCCCTGCTGTGTGATAGCACAAGTTGAAATGTGCAGATAGAGGAGATTATATTCAAACTCTCGTATTAGAAAACTGTGATTAATTGCATTTTTGGCAACATTGAAAGGAAGAATAGCTTTCTATAACCGTGTTTTATATATATATGTATATGTGTGTGTGTGTGTGTGTGTGTGTGTATGTTTGTCTATCTGAAATTGATATCACATAAATTTTGATCATGAACATAAGGATGTTGATATTGGTAATTTTGAGAGAGATCAATGATTTGAGAGTGTTAAAGGATCATGTGTTTTTGCTCACCACTTGAAAGCCAATATTCAAGAAGCACGAATTGGAGGAAAAAACACTGGTTTTATTTCCCTGTATTTTTAAAAATTTATGCATTTCTGGAATTTTCCATTTAGTGTCTTTGTGCCACAGTGGGTGGCACACAGTGGGTTTGCCACCTGAGTCTGTAGAAGGTGGCCCCAACAAGGAGGGATGGCTCTCATTGACAAGCTAGAAACCTGTCAGGCACCCCATCAGTGTCCACTGACAGGAAAGGAATCCCACCTGACACACTCAGCCCCTCCTTTGTCCTGTCCGCAGGATTCACAGGGGAAGCCACATGTCAACACCCCAGAGCTGGACTTTGGAGCCCACTGAAGGTGGTTGGTGTGGCAGGTGTCACCTGAGACTCAGGTGTGGTGACTGTGGCATCATCCAGAAGGCTGTCTTGGATGATCAGCTCAGAAGTTTACCCTTCTATCACAGTTTTTTTAAAAATAAATTTTATTTATGCTCTCGTGTGTGGGGTGTGTGTGTGTGTGTGTGTGTGTGTGTGTGTGTGTGTATCAGAAAGCACCATGTGTCGCTCTGAAGGACCAAGGGTGATTTCCAGAATCATCCTGGATTGCTTCTACCTCCTTCTTGCTTCGCTCCGGGATTTCTCAGGCTCCATCCACCAGGGCTGGAAGTGCGGGTGGCCGTCATTTTTTTCTGTGGGACCTGGGATCCAAAATCAGGACTTTCTGCTTTTGACACTGAGTCTTAACCCCTAAGTCATCTCTTTGGCCCCATTATCGTACATTTTAAAATGTGCTTTTTTCTTTTCACTTTTTAAATCTAGGACAATCTGCACCGAGCTCTGGGATCACAGGTGAGCACTTCCACTCCAGGCCAATAGACTAGCTTTTCCATGGTGAAGAGATGAATGAATTACACACGGCGGAAAATGAATCCTTGAGCCACTGCTTTCTAAATGATCTCAGTGTCCTTTGCACTTCAACAAACTGACTTTGTTTTGATGCTTTGTTTTGCAATTTAGACCCATGTTATTAATGTTTACTATTATTTATAACATTTAAGTAAATATTATGTATAATTTCACATGTTGTCCCTGTGTGATTGTATTCCATGGCACAAACCACAGACAGTTCATGAACTCTTGAAAATATTCCTCTTTGGTCGAATGGTAAGTTTTATCTACAAACATTTGTAATTCTACTCTTCCATTCTTTCTCTTTCTCTCTCTCACATGTGTGAGCCCGTGCGTACATACACACAGACCATCTTTCAGAGTATGTTCGAGTGACAAATCTCCCCAGAGGAATTATGGTATGTTACTTTTTTGTGAACTTTAATTTTATGTGAGAGCTTTACAACACCTACATATGGTGCTCAGGATTTGGCCAAATATCATTTCTTTGTATGACAGTTAATCTTCACTGTCGGTTTAACTGGAAATCAGCTGTGAGACACACCTCTAGGTGTGCCTGTGAATGCATTTCCAAAGAAAGATTGAATGTGGCTGGCATCATCCCATGGACCAACAGATTGAAGACAAAAGGAAAAATGGTGAAGTGAGCTGACCATCAACATGGAAGAGGGGGTGGCAAGATTGTAGGAGCCTAAAGATGGGGAGGACCAACGATATCCAAGATACTCCACACACAAGTCAGGGCTGGAGCATCCAGGACATAGCCACAATGTGATTGGACCTTGCCTGACCTGCACAATGGCTGACATGTCAACAACTCCCCAAAATGTAGTAGGGATACAGGGAAGAAGGCTTCAGCAAGTAGGATCCTTAGAGGCAAGGGGGTAAACAGCGGTAATAGAGTTCCCATCCTAGCTGGAAGCTCAAAAAGGGGCCCCAAGCTATGCCACTAAGTTCTGAACCCTCACTAGTGTAGACAATTCAGAGGGAAATTCAGCACCCTCAGAAACAGATGCTCTGGAAGATGGAAGGGAGAAAGCAGGAAGCACCAAGAGAGGAGGAGGGAAGAAAAGGGGGTAAGAGGATGGGGAATGGAAAGGGGTGGGAGAATGCAATGGGGGACCACGGGGAAGGGAGGGGAGGGAAAAGAATAGAGGGTACCTATTGAGCTTGTATGATTAGGCAAAAAAAGTAATAAAATAAAAAAGAGTTGGGTTGGTCAGATTTTCAGCTCATACTAACAAAACACCTAAGTTCACGCTCCTGGAGAATCCACTGCCTGCTGTGTGATAGCACAAGTTGAAATGTGCAGATAGAGGAGATTATATTCAAACTCTCGTATTAGAAAACTGTGATTAATTGCATTTTTGGCAACATTGAAAGGAAGAATAGTTTTCTATAACCGTATTACATATATATATATACATATATATATATATGTGTGTGTGTGTGTGTGTGTGTGTGTGTGTTTGTGTGTGTGTGTGTATGTTTGTCTATCTGAAATTGATATCACATAAATTTTGATCATGAACATAAGGATGTTGATATTGGTAATTTTGAGAGAGATCAATGATTTGAGAGTGTTAAAGGATCATGTGTTTTTGCTCACCACTTGAAAGCCAATATTCAAGAAGCACGAATTGGAGGAAAAAACACTGGTTTTATTTCCCTGTATTTTTAAAAATTTATGCATTTCTGGAATTTTCCATTTAGTGTCTTTGTGCCACAGTGGACCTTCAGAACCTGAGTCTGTAGAAGGTGGCCCCAAGAAGGAAGGATGGCTCTCATTGACAAGCTAGAAACCTGTCAGGCAGCCCATCAGTGTCCACTGACAGGAAAGGAATCCCACCTGACACACTCAGCCCCTCCTTTGTCCTGTCCGCAGGATTCACAGGGCCAGCCACATGTCAACACCCCAGAGCTGGACTTTGGAGCCCACTGAAGGTGGTTGGTGTGGCAGGTGTCACCTGAGACTCAGGTGTGGTGACTGTGGCATCATCCAGAAGGCTGTCTTGGATGCTCAGCTCAGAAATTATCCCTTCTATCACACTTTTTTTAAAAATATATTTTTTTTATGCTCGCGCGCGTAGGGTGTATGTGTGTGTGTTTGTGTGTGTGTGTATCAGAAAGCACCATGTGCACCTCTGGAGGACCAAGGGTGACTTCCAGAATCATCCTGGATTGCTTCTACCTCCTTCTTGCTTCGCTCCGGGATTTCTCAGGCTCCATCCACCAGGGCTGGAAGTGCGGGTGGCCGTCATTTTTTTCTGTGGGACCTGGGATCCAAAATCAGGACTTTCTGCTTTTGACACTGAGTCTTAACCCCTAAGTCATCTCTTTGGCCCCATTATCGTACATTTTAAAATGTGCTTTTTTCTTTTCACTTTTTAAATCTAGGACGATCTGCACCGAGCTCTGGGATCACAGGTGACACTACCACTCCAGGCCAATAGACTAGCTTTTCCATGGTGAAGAGATGAATGAATTACACACGGCGGAAAATGAATCCTTGAGCCACTGCTTTCTAAATGATCTCAGTGTCCTTTGCACTTCAACAAACTGACTTTGTTTTGATGCTTTGTTTTGTAATTTAGACCCATGTTATTAATGTTTACTATTATTTATAACATTTAAGTAAATATTATGTATAATTTCACATGTTGCCCTGTGTGATTGTATTCCATGGCACAAACCACAGACAGTTCATGAACTCTTGAAAATATTTCTCTTTGGTCGAATGGTAAGTTTTATCTACAAACATTTGTAATTCTACTCTTCCATTCTTTCTCTTTCTCTCCTGACATGTGTGAGCGCGTGCGTACATACACACAGACCATCTTTCAGAGTCTGTTCGAGTGACAAATCTCCCCAGAGGAATTATGGGTATGTTACTTTTTGTGAACCTTAATTTTATGTGAGAGCTTTACAACACCTACATATGGTGCTCAGGATTTGGCCAAATATCATTTCTTTGTATGACAGTTAATCTTCACTGTCGGTTTAACTGGAAATCAGCTGTGAGACACACCTCTAGGTGTGCCTGTGAATGCATTTCCAAAGAAAGATTGAATGTGGCTGGCATCATCCCATGGACCAACAGATTGAAGACAAAAGGAAAAATGGTGAAGTGAGCTGACCATCAACATGGAAGAGGGGGTGGTAAGATTGTAAGAGCCTAAAGATGGGGAGGACCAACGATATCCAAGATACTCCACACACAAGTCAGGGCTGGAGCATCCAGGATATAGCCACAATGTGATTGGACCTTGCCTGACCTGCACAATGGCTGACATGTCAACAACTCCCCAAAGTGTAGTAGGGATACAGGGAAGAAGGCTTCAGCAAGTAGGATCCTTAGAGGCAAGGGGGTAAACAGCGGTAATAGAGTTCCCATACTAGCCGGAAGCTCAAAAAGGGGCCCCAAGCTATGCCACTAAGTTCTGAACCCTCACCAGTGTAGACAATTCAGAGGGAAATTCAGCACCCACAGAAACAGATGCTCTGGAAGATGGAAGGGAGAAAGCAGGAAGCACCAAGAGAGGAGGAGGGAAGAAAAGGGGGTAAGAGGATGGGGAATGGAAAGGGGTGGGAGAATGCAATGGGGGACCACGGGGAAGGGAGGGGGAGGGAAAAGAATAGAGGGTACCTATTGAGCTTGTATGATTAGGCAAAAAAAGTAATAAAATAAAAAAGAGTTGGGTAGGTCAGATTTTCAGCTCATATTAACAAAACACCTAAGTTCACGCTCCTGGAGCATCCACTGCCAGCTGTGTGATAGCACAAGTTGAAATGTGCACATAGAGGAGATTATATTCAAAGTCTCGTATTAGAAAACTGTGATTAATTGCATTTTTAGCAACATTGAAACAAAGAATAGTTTTCTATAACCGTATTACATATATATATATACATATATATATATGTGTGTGTGTGTGTGTGTGTGTGTGTGTTTGTGTGTGTGTGTGTATGTTTGTCTATCTGAAATTGATATCACATAAATTTTGATCATGAACATAAGGATGTTGATATTGGTAATTTTGAGAGAGATCAATGATTTGAGAGTGTTAAAGGATCATGTGTTTTTGCTCACCACTTGAAAGCCAATATTCAAGAAGCACGAATTGGAGGAAAAAACACTGGTTTTATTTCTCTGTATTTTTAAAAATTTATGCATTTCTGGAATTTTCCATTTAGTGTCTTTGTGCCACAGTGGGTGGTACACAGTGGGTTTGCCACCTGAGTCTGTAGAAGGTGGCCCCAAGAAGGAAGGATGGCTCTCATTGACAAGCTAGAAACCTGTCAGGCCGCCCATCAGTGTCCACTGACAGGAAAGGAATCCCACCTGACACACTCAGCCCCTCCTTTGTCCTGTCCGCAGGATTCACAGGGGCAGCCACATGTCAACACCCCGGAGCTGGACTTTGGAGCCCACCGAAGGTGGTTGGTGTGGCAGGTGTCACCTGAGACTCAGGTGTGGTGACTGTGGCATCATCCAGAAGGCTGTCTTAGATGATCAGCTCAGAAGTTTCCCCTTCTATCACACTTTTTTTAAAAATATATTTTATTTATGCTCGCGTGTGTGTGGGGTGTATGTGTGTGTGTGTGTGTGTGTGTGTGTGTGTGTGTGTGTATCAGAAAGCACCATGTGTCCCTCTGGAGGACCAAGGGTGATTTCCAGAATCATCCTGGATTGCTTCTACCTCCTTCTTGCTTCGCTCCGGGATTTCTCAGGCTCCATCCACCAGGGCTGGAAGTGCGGGTGGCCGTCATTTTTTTCTGTGGGACCTGGGATCCAAAATCAGGACTTTCTGCTTTTGAGACTGAGTCTTAACCCCTAAGTCATCTCTTTGGCCCCATTATCGTACATTTTAAAATGTGCTTTTTTCTTTTCACTTTTTAAATCTAGGACAATCTGCACCGAGCTCTGGGATCACAGGTGAGCACTTCCACTCCAGGCCAATAGACTAGCTTTTCCATGGTGAAGAGATGAATGAATTACACACGGCGAAAAATGAATCCTTGTGCCACTGCTTTCTAAATGATCTCAGTGTCCTTTGCACTTCAACAAAGTGACTTTGTTTTGATGCTTTGTTTTGTAATTTAGACCCATGTTATTAATGTTTACTATTATTTATAACATTTAAGTAAATATTATGTATAATTTCACATGTTGCCCTGTGTGATTGTATTCCATGGCACAAACCACAGACAGTTCATGAACTCTTGAAAATATTTCTCTTTGGTCGAATGGTAAGTTTTATCTACAAACATTTGTAATTCTACTCTTCCATTCTTTCTCTTTCTCTCCTGACATGTGTGAGCGCGTGCGTACATACACACAGACCATCTTTCAGAGTCTGTTCGAGTGACAAATCTCCCCAGAGGAATTATGGGTATGTTACTTTTTTGTGAACCTTAATTTTATGTGAGAGCTTTACAACACCTACATATGGTGCTCAGGATTTGGCCAAATATCATTTCTTTGTATGACAGTTAATCTTCACTGTCGGTTTAACTGGAAATCAGCTGTGAGACACACCTCTAGGTGTGCCTGTGAATGCATTTCCAAAGAAAGATTGAATGTGGCTGGCATCATCCCATGGACCAACAGATTGAAGACAAAAGGAAAAATGGTGAAGTGAGCTGACCATCAACATGGAAGAGGGGGTGGCAAGATTGTAAGAGCCTAAAGTTGGGGAGGACCAACGATATCCAAGATGCTCCACACACAAGTCAGGGCTGGAGCATCCAGGATATAGCCACAATGTGATTGGACCTTGCCTGACCTGCACAATGGCTGACATGTCAACAACTCCCCAAAGTGTAGTAGAGATACAGGGAAGAAGGCTTCAGCAAGTAGGATCCTTAGAGGCAAGGGGGTAAACAGCGGTAATAGAGTTCCCATCCTAGCCGGAAGCTCAAAAAGGGGCCCCAAGCTATGCCACTAAGTTCTGAACCCTCACTAGTGTAGACAATTCAGAGGGAAATTCAGCACCCACATAAACAGATGCTCTGGAAGATGGAAGGGAGAAAGCAGGAAGCACCAAGAGAGGAGGAGGGAAGAAAAGGGGGTAAGAGGATGGGGAATGGAAAGGGGTGGGAGAATGCAATGGGGGACCACGGGGAAGGGAGGGGGAGGGAAAAGAATAGAGGGTACCTATTGAGCTTGTATGATTAGGCAAAAAAAGTAATAAAATAAAAAAGAGTTGGGTAGGTCAGATTTTCAGCTCATATTAACAAAACACCTAAGTTCACGCTCCTGGAGCATCCACTGCCAGCTGTGTGGTAGCACAAGTTGAAATGTGCACATAGAGGAGATTATATTCAAAGTCTCGTATTAGAAAACTGTGATTAATTGCATTTTTAGCAACATTGAAACAAAGAATAGTTTTCTATAACCGTATTACATATATATATATACATATATATATATGTGTGTGTGTGTGTGTGTGTGTGTGTGTGTTTGTGTGTGTGTGTGTATGTTTGTCTATCTGAAATTGATATCACATAAATTTTGATCATGAACATAAGGATGTTGATATTGGTAATTTTGAGAGAGATCAATGATTTGAGAGTGTTAAAGGATCATGTGTTTTTGCTCACCACTTGAAAGCCAATATTCAAGAAGCACGAATTGGAGGAAAAAACACTGGTTTTATTTCTCTGTATTTTTAAAAATTTATGCATTTCTGGAATTTTCCATTTAGTGTCTTTGTGCCACAGTGGGTGGTACACAGTGGGTTTGCCACCTGAGTCTGTAGAAGGTGGCCCCAAGAAGGAAGGATGGCTCTCATTGACAAGCTAGAAACCTGTCAGGCCGCCCATCAGTGTCCACTGACAGGAAAGGAATCCCACCTGACACACTCAGCCCCTCCTTTGTCCTGTCCGCAGGATTCACAGGGGCAGCCACATGTCAACACCCCGGAGCTGGACTTTGGAGCCCACCGAAGGTGGTTGGTGTGGCAGGTGTCACCTGAGACTCAGGTGTGGTGACTGTGGCATCATCCAGAAGGCTGTCTTAGATGATCAGCTCAGAAGTTTCCCCTTCTATCACACTTTTTTTAAAAATATATTTTATTTATGCTCGCGTGTGTGTGGGGTGTATGTGTGTGTGTGTGTGTGTGTGTGTGTGTGTGTGTGTGTGTATCAGAAAGCACCATGTGTCCCTCTGGAGGACCAAGGGTGATTTCCAGAATCATCCTGGATTGCTTCTACCTCCTTCTTGCTTCGCTCCGGGATTTCTCAGGCTCCATCCACCAGGGCTGGAAGTGCGGGTGGCCGTCATTTTTTTCTGTGGGACCTGGGATCCAAAATCAGGACTTTCTGCTTTTGAGACTGAGTCTTAACCCCTAAGTCATCTCTTTGGCCCCATTATCGTACATTTTAAAATGTGCTTTTTTCTTTTCACTTTTTAAATCTAGGACAATCTGCACCGAGCTCTGGGATCACAGGTGAGCACTTCCACTCCAGGCCAATAGACTAGCTTTTCCATGGTGAAGAGATGAATGAATTACACACGGCGAAAAATGAATCCTTGTGCCACTGCTTTCTAAATGATCTCAGTGTCCTTTGCACTTCAACAAAGTGACTTTGTTTTGATGCTTTGTTTTGTAATTTAGACCCATGTTATTAATGTTTACTATTATTTATAACATTTAAGTAAATATTATGTATAATTTCACATGTTGCCCTGTGTGATTGTATTCCATGGCACAAACCATAGACAGTTCATGAACTCTTGAAAATATTTCTCTTTGGTCGAATGGTAAGTTTTATCTACAAACATTTGTAATTCTACTCTTCCATTCTTTCTCTTTCTCTCTCTCACATGTGTGAGCCCGTGCGTACATACACACAGACCATCTTTCAGAGTATGTTCGAGTGACAAATCTCCCCAGAGGAATTATGGTATGTTACTTTTTTGTGAACCTTAATTTTATGTGAGAGCTTTACAACACCTACATATGGTGCTCAGGATTTGGACGAAAATCATTTCTTTGTATGACAGTTAATCTTCACTGTCGGTTTAACTGGAAATCAGCTGTGAGACACACCTCTAGGTGTGCCTGTGAATGCATTTCCAAAGAAAGATTGAATGTGGCTGGCATCATCCCATGGACCAACAGATTGAAGACAAAAGGAAAAATGGTGAAGTGAGCTGACCATCAACATGGAAGAGGGGGTGGCAAGATTGTAGGAGCCTAAAGATGGGGAGGACCAACGATATCCAAGATACTCCACACACAAGTCAGGGCTGGAGCATCCAGGACATAGCCACAATGTGATTGGACCTTGCCTGACCTGCACAATGGCTGACATGTCAACAACTCCCCAAAGTGTAGTAGGGATACAGGGAAGAAGGCTTCAGCAAGTAGGATCCTTAGAGGCAAGGGGGTAAACAGCGGTAATAGAGTTCCCATCCTAGCTGGAAGCTCAAAAAGGGGCCCCAAGCTATGCCACTAAGTTCTGAACCCTCACTAGTGTAGACAATTCAGAGGGAAATTCAGCACCCACAGAAACAGATGCTCTGGAAGATGGAAGGGAGAAAGCAGGAAGCACCAAGAGAGGAGGAGGGAAGAAAAGGGGGTAAGAGGATGGGGAATGGAAAGGGGTGGGAGAATGCAATGGGGGACCACGGGGAAGGGAGGGGAGGGAAAAGAATAGAGGGTACCTATTGAGCTTGTATGATTAGGCAAAAAAAGTAATAAAATAAAAAAGAGTTGGGTTGGTCAGATTTTCAGCTCATACTAACAAAACACCTAAGTTCACGCTCCTGGAGAATCCACTGCCTGCTGTGTGATAGCACAAGTTGAAATGTGCAGATAGAGGAGATTATATTCAAACTCTCGTATTAGAAAACTGTGATTAATTGCATTTTTGGCAACATTGAAAGGAAGAATAGCTTTCTATAACCGTGTTTTATATATATATGTATATATATATATGTGTGTGTGTGTGTGTTTGTGTGTGTATGTTTGTCTATCTGAAATTGATATCACATAAATTTTGATCATGAACATAAGGATGTTGATATTGGTAATTTTGAGAGAGATCAATGATTTGAGAGTGTTAAAGGATCATGTGTTTTTGCTCACCACTTGAAAGCCAATATTCAAGAAGCACGAATTGGAGGAAAAAACACTGGTTTTATTTCTCTGTATTTTTAAAAATTTATGCATTTCTGGAATTTTCCATTTAGTGTCTTTGTGCCACAGTGGGTGGCACACAGTGGGTTTGCCACCTGAGTCTGTAGAAGGTGGCCCCAAGAAGGAGGGATGGTTCTCATTGACAAGCTAGAAAGCTGTCAGGCCGCCCATCAGTGTCCACTGACAGGAAAGGAATCCCACCTGACACACTCAGCCCCTCCTTTGTCCTGTCCGCAGGATTCACAGGGGCAGCCACATGTCAACACCCCGGAGCTGGACTTTGGAGCCCACTGAAGGTGTTTGGTGTGGCAGGTGTCACCTGAGACTCAGGTGTGGTGACTGTGGCATCATCCAGAAGGCTGTCTTGGATGATCAGCTCAGAAGTTTCCTCTTCTATCACACTTTTTTAAAAATATATTTTATTTATGCTGTCGCGCGTGGGGTGTGTGTGTGTGTGTTTGTGTGTGTGTGTGTATCAGAAAGCACCATGTGCACCTCTGGAGGACCAAGGGTGATTTCCAGAATCATCCTGGATTGCTTCTACCTCCTTCTTGCTTCGCTCCGGGATTTCTCAGGCTCCATCCACCAGGGCTGGAAGTGCGGGTGGCCGTCATTTTTTTCTGTGGGACCTGGGATCCAAAATCAGGACTTTCTGCTTTTGACACTGAGTCTTAACCCCTAAGTCATCTCTTTGGCCCCATTATCGTACATTTTAAAATGTGCTTTTTTCTTTTCACTTTTTAAATCTAGGACAATCTGCACCGATCTCTGGGATCACAGGTGAGCACTACCACTCCAGGCCAATAGACTAGCTTTTCCATGGTGAAGAGATGAATGAATTACACACGGCGGAAAATGAATCCTTGAGCCACTGCTTTCTAAATGATCTCAGTGTCCTTTGCACTTCAACAAATTGATTTTGGTTTGATGCTTTGTTTTGTAATTTAGACCCATGTTATTAATGTTTACTATTATTTATAACATTTAAGTAAATATTATGTATAATTTCACATGTTGTCCCTGTGTGATTGTATTCCATGGCACAAACCACAGACAGTTCATGAACTCTTGAAAATATTTCTCTTTGTTCGAATGGTAAGTTTTATCTACAAACATTTGTAATTCTACTCTCCATTCTTTCTCTTTCTCTCTCTCACATGTGTGAGCCCGTGCGTACATACACACAGACCATCTTTCAGAATCTGTTCGAGTGACAAATCTCCCCAGAGGAATTATGGGTATGTTACTTTTTGTGAACCTTAATTTGATGTGAGAGCTTTACAACACCTACATATGGTGCTCAGGATTTGGACGAAAATCATTTCTTTGTATGACAGTTAATCTTCACTGTCGGTTTAACTGGATTAGAAATCAGCTGTGAGACACACCTCTAGGTGTGCCTGTGAATGCATTTCCAAAGAAAGACTGAATGTGGCTGGCATCATTCCATGGACCGACAGATTGAAGACAAATGGAAAAATGGTGAAGTGAGCTGATCCATCAACATTTGTCTCTGATTCCTGACTCGATGCCAAGTAACCAACTGCCTTGTGTGTCTGATCCCATTGCTAAAACCACCATCCCATAGCTATCTCTGCCATGATGGTCTGTATCCTTAAACTGTGACAAAAATAAACCCTTCTTTCTTAAATTTGCTTGCCTGGCACTTTTTGTTATTGCAAGGAGTAACTAGTGCAGTCTTCAGGGCGTTTCTGTGAAAGATTAATATTGAATTTATAGATTACATAAAAGAGATCACCTTTCCTGGATGGGCTGGGCATCTTCTAATCTTCAGAAGGTCCTAAGAGAATAAAAGGAAGAAGGAGATTGCTCCATGTCTTCGCCTCATTCTTTCCAAGCTGAGACGTTAGTCTTCTCGCGCATCCAACTGAAGACTTCAGGCAGCAGGTTCCTTCATATTTAAATTGCATGTCAATGCTCTTCTATGATTTTCTGCTGTTGATTATTTATCTATTAGGAACTTTCGTTAACCTGTCGATATTAATCCTCATCTATCCTCACCTGTCATATATATATCAAGATAAAACACTGTATTTCAGATTTCTCCTTTTCTTTTTTCACAGTTTTCCTCCCAGGCAGAAGATGGTTTTATTGATATTTACGGTTTATTTTGTGGATTGAGATTCTGCTACTATTGCCATATGCCTAGAAAAGTTATTCCTGACATAATATCATGGGACTACTTATTCGTATAGTTTTCTAGTTCTTTCTGTTTTTATTTTTATAATTAAATCTTAAGTGTAGGTGGATAATTCTAATTAGAAGTAATAATATAACTTTATTTATTTCAAGATATAACTTTATTATCCCCAAAACTATCCATTTATCACTTCTCAAATAATCCATATTTTCCATAGGTATTTGAAATGTCACCTTAACCACACAATAGCATATGATGCCATGGGACATTATTTCCTACAGGCTTTAAATATTGCGTATCTTTAAAAAGTATATCTGCCTCCAGACTAATTTTATGGGATCATCTAATTCACCAACCAAGCCATCAACTGAAGGAAAAGACTTGCCATGGCCTGTGGCATAAGAGATGAGGTGATCTATTTCATTGTGACCATGAGTAATGCCCAGAACTTTCAATTATGGGTTGAATTTAAAAAGTCTGAAAAGAAAATATATAGCATGAAGAAACAGATCTGATAGAATGATAGAGACAGAATTATATCAAGATGAGGAGTCTTGTTAAGACACAAAGCTTGAGAACATAATTGGCATCTCAGCACACCTCAAATAATGTCCATGTTTTAAGCTGGACTTCAGTTCCAAACCTCCCATTCAAGATATAGTTAATGCCTGTCCATTCTCTTATGGTATTCTTTAATTGAGTAAGCTTTGTGACACACTTGCCAATTATTACATCTGTACTCTGTTCTATCCCATATCCATAGCAGCAGTTTTACTAAGACAATGAACAGGAGTTGAAAATAATCAGAGAACATTGATAACTGGAAGAAACTAGCACATGTCTTTAATTCTTTCCTTTGATGATTAACAAACATTTGATTGATTATATATATATATATATATATATATATATATATATATATATATATATATAATGGCCTCCACTGTGGCACTTTAGGCATGTATATAAGACATTGATTATATCTACTCTTCTTTCCCGCATCTATTTAAAAAGCGGGAAAGACCAGATGCAATGATATATACCCATAATCTCAATACTTGGGAGACTGAATCTAGAGGAGAAGTGAATTGAATTGAGTTCAACCTGGATTACATAGCAAGATTATCTTGAACACAAAGACTCATTGGAAAAGGTGACAAAAAGACTGGGAAAACAAATGTTACTGTCAATACATTCTTGGAAAATCACCTGAGAATTCACTTGTCACTATAGAGGATGCACCCGGCTTTCTGTGGGTGAACACAGCTTTCTGGGAAGGTTCTAGAAAATCTGTCTGTTCCAACCTCAGGACCTCTGTCCACACTTACGCTAAAAAGCTCACTACTTGTACACTTTCTTAGTATTTGTTTCTTTTGTGGGTTCCTCATTTGAATTTTTTATTGAAGAAACTCTGGGATATACACAAGCTATATATCTCTAATCAGAAAGTTTCTGGGAGTTGCCATTCAGAAAGACATTAACTTGGAAATGCATTTTTAACCCTTTTATAGCTAACAACTGTGCTGCATTGCTATATGACATTTTTGTTACTGAGAGAGGAAGAAATGCGATATATCTTAGCCGTTTGAGTAGCCAAAAATCTGATGACAGTATCCTCCACACGAAAATGAAATTGTGTGCCATCATTTCAGGTTATAACACAGCTAGCAGATATGTCTGAAGTCACTCTTAATTGGATTGATGAACACCAACTACAGCGCTTAGATGAAATGCTGATTGTTGTTGATGAAAATGACAAGGTCATTGGTGCAGACACCAAGAGGAACTGCCATCAGAATGAAAACATCAAGAAAGGTAACATCAAATCCTTTTGTAGTCTGTTATGAAGATAAACACACACAAAGAGCCCGCATTAGATAGAGAGAAAGAGGAGGAAGAATGTGGACTTTCTTTCTTAAATTTTTTTATTATTTATTATTTATTCAATTGTGCATGTATGCGTGTGCGCGCACACGTGCATGTGTGTGTGTGTGTGTGTGTGTGTGTGTGTGTGTAGAACCACAGACGAATTTGGGAACCAGCATGGACCACCTCCACCTCCTCCTTGTTTACTCTGCCCCAGGATTCACAGGCTCTGCCCTATCAGGACCAGAAACGCAGGACCGTCCCCGCTTCCTGCCCGGCATCTATAGGTGGGGTCTAGGATCTGAACTCAGGACCTTCCGCCTGCAAGGCAGAGGCTTAACCCCTGAGCCACCTCTCCAGCCCCCAGAATGTGGATTTTAATCATAGGCAGACTAATGTAAAGTATAAAAGTAAGGTGGTTACCTCAGAAACACATCACACCACAAACTAGATGGAAATCTTTAATGGAGTTTCAGAACCAAGGGATCAATTGTGGAGAGAGAGAAGAAAGAGAAAGAAAAAGAGAGCAGAAAGGAGGGAATGGAGGGTTTTACACCCTCCTGGGTGGTGGGTGGGCTGAGAGGGCAGAGTCTGGAGGTGATTTCTGAAACTTTGCCCAGCCCAGGAAGTTTGGCCAGGATCAGTCTTTGACCATTAAGGATCAGACAAGCATGTGCTCTTACAAGCACCAGCTATTCAAGAAGAAGTTCTGCACTGAAAGTGGGGGGACTTAGGAGCGGGATTCCTACATTCTGGCCTTTTGTTAGTGACAAGGGGCAATGTATTCCTTCTTAGTTACTTCCTGCTGGAAGAGGAAAGGTTGCAGGCTGGAGTGATGGAGTCCCATTCTTGAGTCCTCAAGGATGACGACCATTGGCTGGATTCAGCTGGGTCACCAGCCTCTGGTACAAGGTAGATGGGTAAATGGTCAAGGAGCATTTGACTGAAAGAGCATCTCCCGAGTTCTCTGATCCTGTACTGGAGGCATTTGAGAAGCAAGGCAGGATTAAATAGCAATAGGCAAATAGTGAACCTACAAGGAGGAGAATCCAAGTTGTCAAGGGGGACCATAATTGTGAGTCCTCCATCGAGACCCTGATAGAATGGATTTGATCTGTCAAGTTCTGGGAGATGTTCATCCTCTATTCCACTTTTCCCGTGTGGTTATTGTAATAGCAGTTGATTTTGGAGGACAACTGAAATCAATAAATTGAGTTGAGCTTATAGAGGTGAGGTGGCTGGGGTGATGCCAACAATAACTGAAAGTTCTAGGTCTTTCCTGGAGCAGTGGAATAGTGTCAGGGGGCAGTCTGTTGAAACGGGAGTGTAGAGGACAAACTTGCACCTAGGAAAGATAAGAATGACAGGAAAGTTAAAACAAGGGTTTGATTAAACTTCTGTACCCAGGAAGGTAGGGAAGGGATTATATTGAGCATGTTAATTATCTAGTTTAGTTTACCTACCAGTCATCGAAGTGTTAGGTCATATACAGAGGATGACAATAAATGGCCATTAAGAGCTTACATGGTCCCAAGATTATCAGGTTCTGGATTTGCAGCATTTCAGATCCCTCCACTTTATTGGAGTCAATGAGCCTTACAAGTGCAGCAGTATCTTTCCAAGAATTTACATTCAGTTTCTTGTTGGTCAAATGTCACAGTTTTGTGCATGCAGAGGCTACATAGAACTAGCCATATATGTCCCACATTGCTAGGAGGGCTCATTCCTAGTTTCCGCTGAGTAGCAGGTGATATAGATGATGTAGAATAGCAGGTGGGAGAGCAATCTTCAGGAGAGAAATAGAAAGTTAATTGGCAGAGCCATTAATAAAAAAAAACCTGGATCATATTAAATGTACTAGCCATAATAATCCAGATCATATATGTTTTTTCATGCTCTGCATCTGACAAAACATTTGCATGTGACCTATGATTAGATGTTATTATATAAAATTAAAATAAGAAATTGCATTGTCTAGCCCAGTGAGGAGAGGGTAATGGAGAGGGAGAGCAGTATTTACCTTTAGGCCAGCATGTTTTAGTTAAACTCTATAACATCATATTAAGATCTTTCAGTCTTGTGGGACAAGCAATTAAACCCTTTAGGCATTAGAATTTTATGAGTCTTTTGGGCATAACCAAATCTGTTTAATCAAGATAGAGACAATTGAAAAACACTCGAATATATGAAGCTCAGTTCCTAACAGGTATGTTTCTGAGGCTCAATGCCTTTTTCTTCCATAACATGAAACATAACATATAACATTTCCTTTAACTATCACATCATGAACTGACTTTAATTTTCTAAGTCACATCTCATTGATTTCTCATAAACCTAACTTACACAAACATTTACAATATACTTTAGCTTTCTAAGTAAATAACCAAATCATAAATCTCCTGCACATACTTCCCATAAGCCTTCTTAACATTTTCTTACCTATCACACTTAACTTTCAACCTTCTCATAAACCTAACATCCCACAAACCTTTACAATATACTTTGCCTTCTAAGTATACTGTGTATACTCTGTATATACTCCAACCTTCTAAGTAACATACATATTTCCTTCATATGTCTTCCCTCTACTTGATGGTTCCCTGCTGTTTTCATATTAGATACTCCAAAAAAAAGTCTTTTAAAAGGAGGTAATAACAATAGACCTCATCTTTAAAAGATATGAAGAGTTGAATCTGATTTGGCAATTATGCAGACAGTACACATTCACTCTTAGCCATTTATAAATGTATATCTTGAAATCTAAGATATTGTAGTTCTAGTATTAGGCAATCTTTTTAATTTTTTGTCTTTAAAATATATAACTTTTATAATACAAATACAATAGAAGATTTTTGAATTGGGATACAAAGCCTGATAAAGTAAAATAGACCAAGTTGTTTGTGTTTGTCCTTTAAATCCCCGTTTTGAAAGAAAATTTAATATGAACTCCTAATACATACCAAGACATTATCAAATACGGAATGAACAAGCATCATATGGTTCTTTAGAACTTCATAGGCACAGTATATAAAATAGCATCTATATTAGACACACAACAATAAAAACATCTAAAAATCATCATATCTGAATTATGTTAGAAAAGTTGTAGCAGAACACAGGAGTACACATAGAAGACATGTAATTAGCAAGCAGATTTTTATCCAAGAAAGGGAGCTCATACATACCACAATCACAAGAAGAATGAAGAAATTCCAATGAATTTCCCAGAAAAAATTATATTTTCTCAGTTGCTAGATATGCTGGCACAAGATTCCATAAAAGAAGTTGAAGGAAGGAGCAAGTTTATAGTGACTTTGTTATTTTAGGAACACATGCAAAATCTTTAGAGGAATTACAAAAGTGACATTAGAATATTTAAAATCAGGATCAAATAAGATAGAGTATTTAATTCAGTATGTACTTGGGCTTTTCAATGTTGCCAATTTTTAATTGTGCACATGTATCTTAATTGGGCATGCCAAAAAAGTAAAAAAAAATTAGTGTGCAATAAGAATGAAAAAATAAAATTGAAGCTGGCCACGAATTTGTTACTCTGAAATACAAAACACACATAGTTGTCAGACAAACATACAGGGTGTCTCCTGCAGGCAAGAATTTACGATTCACTGACAACAGTTTTTAAATTAGTTATTAATTCATGACACAGTAAAGTGAGACTCTATATGGATCAATGTTGGAAATAGACATTTAAAACATTATCTAAAGCAGATTAACATTTAGAAACACCTTATCATTTTAAAAGAGAAATTGGTATTGATTAAACCCAGTAAGTTAGAATCAAATGTAGCATTTGGTCCAGTTAATTACTTCAATTACCAATGACACATTATTACTGTAAAAAATAGTTGGTAGAATTTGAAAAGAACTTCTGGAAAACCTTTTTACTTAAAACATGCTAAAGAGAAATTATAAAACTCTATGAATGGATATATTTAACATGATACAGATCAGATAGACAATACATATAAGACTCTTAGAAGCACATGGCCAGCACAGATGACAAGACACATGACTTAACTATGAAAAAAACACCTGAAGCAACAAAGAACATGTATTTCTGTCTTCATATTTTAAAGATTAAGCATTTACCAACACATGGGTTTAGATGGGAGCCAACTTGGGAAACATTTCACAGGCATGTTTCCCTTCTAGAGCCAGACTTACTGTGACCTTACCGGCACCTAGAACCTAGAAAACCCAAGGAGAAACACTCCATGCACATGAGTTCTTCTTTCTAGTGTCAGGCTGAGCTTTGCTTTCTGAGTTAGTCATTAGATAGGGAAAAAAACAGCAAAGCTTCCTAATGCAGAAATCCAAAAACCAAGTAACTGCTCTTTCAAAGGTAGGTTAAGTTAGAAAAACATCATTTATCTAAGGGATAAATAAATGAAAGCACTTAATTGAAGAGACATGAAAATCAACAATGTTTTAAATTCTGATAAGAATTCAAAACTAAAGGAAGGAGGAAAGGAAAAACAAAAAGAACAGAAGCAAAACCAAAAAACAATACAAAACTGGTGTAAATCAATCTATTTTAATAGCGTCCTTATGTTAAGAAAATTTAACTTTATCAGAGCTCAGGCAAGGAGAAGGACCGTAGCACTCAGAAGGTGAAACAGGAAGGGGAAGGGATACTGTTGGACACTGAGCCAGGAACTGAAGAGTGAGGAGGAAGGGCTGGAAACCTGAGTGGGAAATGGAAGGGTGGGACCAGAAGTGGAGAGAGGGCTGAGCCATGTGGAGGGCAGAAGTGGGAAGATGCCTGGTGCCAGCGACCAAGATGACAGCAGAGATGGAGGAGGAGCAGAACCAGGCTGGGGTGGAGGCAGGGGAGAAAGGAAGGAATAGGAGATTAAGGAGCCAGGGTGGAGGCAGGAGAGAAAGAGGAAGGAGCGGGAGATTACAATAAAAATTTGTCAGGGCTTTAGGATCCCTAGAAGACCAAGTGTCATAAGAGATTTAAGAATGCAGGTGAGAGGCATAAATGGATTAAGTTTAGAGTGGGAGGTACCCAGAGATGAGCAGGGGGAGCAGAAATGAATAGGAGGTGAGAAAGAGAGAAAGAAAGAATTCCACAGAAACGCATGGCTTATTCTGAAGCATACAGGTGTCCCTGTATCTGCAGGAGAAAAGCCAGGACCAAAAGGTGGGGAATCTAAAGCTCACGAGGTATTCTTTCTGTCATATAAGGGTCTACCAGAGGGAAGCAACCAGCTTGCAACACAGCTTTTGAGAGAAAAGGCGAGGTAGTCGCTTCAGATGGAGTGTCTGTAGGAGGAGAGAAGAGGACACTGCACCTCAAAGTGAGCCAGGACCAAAACAGGCCCAGTGGGGAAATGGGAAGCTGATAGGATACGTCTGGCCACACCACTTCTTGGCAGAGATTCAGCAAGTTACAGGCATTAGGAGTAGGGACAGGGAAGACTTGCTCAGGAAAGCAAAGAAGGTGGGGATGAGAGAGACAAGAGGGGGGGTGAAGAAAAGAAAAAGAAGAAAGGGAGAGAGATGGAGAGAGAAAAAGACAGATGGATATAAAGAGTTGGGAGAGAGAAGGAGATGGAGAAAGGGGAAGAGAGATAGAAAGAGAGAGAGAGGGGCTGGAGAGGTGGCTCAGGGGTTAAGCCTCCGCCTTGCAGGCGGAAGGTCCTGAGTTCGGATCCCAGATCCCACGTATAGACGCCAGGCGGAAGCGGGGGCGGCCTGCGCTTCTGGTCCTGGTAGGGCGGAGCCTGTGAATCCCGGGGCAGAAGGAGATGGAGGCGTCCATGGTGGTTCGCGAATTCGTCCGTGGTTCTACACATACACAGACACACACACACACACACACACAGACGCGCGCGCACATATACACGCATATGCACACAGTTGAATAAATAATAATAATAATAAAAAAATTTAAAAAAAAAAAAAGAAAGAGAGAGAGAGGAGGACTGCAGCAGACAAACCAACCTTGTTGTGGATTGAGATGCCAGCAAAAGGAGACGGTCCAATGTTGGTATACGGACTGGAAACGTGGTTCAGCTGGTATTCAGCCCCAATCGAGGTCAAGCACCCCACTTGGGTCACCACACCATAAATGGAAAGTATAAAAGTAAGGTGGTTACCTCAGAAACACACCACACCACGGACTAGATGGAAGTCTTTAATGGAATTCCAGAACCAAGTGACCAATTGTGGGAAGAAGGAGAGAAGAAAGAGAAAGAAAAAGGATAGAAAGAAGGAAATGGAGGGTTTTATACCCTTGGAGTAGTGGTAGGCTGAGGGGACAGAGTCTGGAGGTGGGAACTTTGCCCAGCCCAGGAAGTGTGGCCAAGATCAGTTTTTGACCATAAACTTGCACTAAGGGTCAGGCAAGCACCAGCTATTCAAGCAGAAGTTCTGCCCTTAAAGTGGGGAGACCAAGGATCAGGATTCCTATCAACTAAAAAATTACCTCATGTTCTCACTGTTGGTGATATTTAGGAAAAGATTCTGATAGTATTAATATTTCTCATCTTGACAAAGTTTCTAACCATCAGAATCCTCAACCCTGCAGGCCACCAAGTATCACTTCCAAAATCCACTCTGGGCAAGAATCCTGTGGAGCTGGTTCAAAGAGAATCTCTACCCCCACTCCTACCCCCACCCCCCAATACTGAGATCTAATCAAATTCCTCAGTCCCATCATCCCCAAGATGGTGTCTGATTACCTGGGTCCACCTCAAGCAAGAAGCCCGCCGATCCAATCAATATCCCCCTTAGTAATTTCCATCCACCTACTGTTAGGTCTGTGGGGAAAAGGAATGAAGAAAGACTCAACAACAATGTGTAAGGTTGACATGAAGGTTCACTATAAAGAGGAGCTAACACAAGGGAGAGACTTAAGAGATCCAAGTTTCATCAAAGCTGAGGACCTGGTGGTCAAGAGAACCATAGTTTAGCCTTAAGGTGGGATAGCATTGGAGCAGAAGAGACAGCTTGAAGTTGGAGAGAGTAGGAGAGGAGCCAGAGAGAGGGGCCTCAGAAGGCAGGGCAGGGGGAATCTGCATAGCCTCCAGACTGAAGGGTGTATCTATCTTTTATAGCCTTTAGAAGCTAGGGAAGTAGAGAGTAGGGAGCAAAAGAATGTTGTGCATAAGATGGCCCTCTGGGGCTAGAGAGATGATTCAGGGGTTTTCCTCCAAGCAGGAGGATCTGAGTTCAGATCCCATATTCCACGTAAAAACATCAGGTAGAAATGGCAGTGGCCTGCCCTCCAGACCTCTTAGGTTGGAGCCTGGGAAATCTCAGAGCAAAGCAATAAGGAGGTATAACAATCCACAGTGATTCCCGAAGTTGCCCTTGGACCTCCACAGGGGTACACAGTGCCCTCTTCTGCACATACGCATACCCACTAGCTTATACACTAGCAAACACACACACACACACACACACACACACACACACACACACACACACTAGAGTTTCTCAAGGCCATTGTAGTGGGGAGATCAGGGACTTGGGATATTCAGTCATTCCGGGAACTGCCATATGCCAGCTAGGTGAAGGAGACTTTACAAAATGGCACAACCTCTACCCTGGCATTTGGCCGTAAGTTCCCACCTGTCCACGCTGCATTCAGCACTGACTCTGAGGTCTTTTCCCCCTTATTGCAATATCCTGAGTGAAGTCTGTTCATCCTCATTGCCCTACCATGTAGCTCTAGTTTTCTCCAACAAGTGCATATTCAATTTGAGTTTAAATTTGTCAAATAATGTAAAGGTTCTGAAATGTCAGCTTTGGGGATCACAGGCCCTTTGCTCTGCATGAGGGTTAGAGCATTAACCTTTATTTTGTTCTGGTGAGACCCAGAGACTGAGGACACCATACTCAGAGGTATTGCCTGGGCTTCATGCTTGTGTTCATGCTGGGACATCTGCTTTTCAGGGCTGCTGCACCGGGCTTTCAGTGTGGTCCTGTTCAACTCAGAGAAAAAAGTCCTGATTCAGCAGAGATCTGGCACCAAGCTTACTTTTCCTGGTGAGTCCACAACTGAGCCCTTGCTTAAGATAACAGGTCCAGGGGACATGCCTGGGAGGAATCTAGGTCACAATTATTACATGATTGCTGCCAGTTTAGGCTTTACATGACTGCTCACCCTGGAGGAAGCATAATAGATGTATGCTTAACATGCTGCTCTCTCTCTCTCTCTTTCTATTTTGTTTATCTGCTTATTCATTTAATAACACCAGGGATTTAATTTAGGCCTTTGTGCATTCTAAGCAAGCACTTTACCATTGACTACATTCCCAATCTTTTGTTTTTACCATTTTCTATGAAAACAAAATCTTGTTAAATATCCCAGGCAGACCTTCAACTCACTAGGTTGCCCGATTGCCCTTGAATTTATGACCCTCTGTGGCCATCTAAGGCTAGCGTGCTTACCTCGATATCCTGGATAGTACTGGAGTGGGATCAGCAGGAATTGAATCAGGCTGGGTCAAGAGGGGATTTGCAAAAGACAAAACCAAATCAAATTTTTTTTCAAACCTAATTCCTTATAAACCATGAAACAAGGGAATGACGTCTATACATTTCACAGAGGGATGATGTTTATTGTGACAGACAGACTACACCTGCAAGGTCAACAATAGGTGAGGCAACCACCACCAATACAGCCCTGCCAATCTTTACCCATGTTAATATGCCCTAATGGTCTCATTCATTGTGGGGGAAAAAAAAAACAGGCTACTATTATGTACAAAAGTCAGCAACATGGTGATACAAGTATAACAATACAGGTGGTGAGCACCTGTAAACCCAGTAATTGGGGGTAGATGCAGAAGGATCAGAGTTCAAGGTCTCACTTACATAGCAAGCTCCAGACTGGGTTGGGTTACATGAGACCCTGCCTAAAAAACAAAAAAGTATTACAGCCCAAATTTTCTTTCAAAATATATTCATGAATAATCCTTTTAAAATGAAAGACTTCCTCTCTACTTTCGAAAGTTTCAATCATTGAGTCTATGAAATAAGCCAACAGCAGAAAATTAACAACAAAAAGATTTTAGATGCATGCATGCAGGTGGAAGTCTCAGGGCTCACTTGTCTGATGCAGGTCATTGCAACAGGGCTACAGAGAAGGGAGAGGCCAGCGTTGTGGGTTAGGAGCAGCACTGTGAGTGTTTCCTGGAGGTTCTGTTCCTGGCTCTGACCGCCTTTCCCACTCATCAGAGGTTCCTAACTCCATGCTGGGCAGGGATTCGGGCGGTGTCCGCCTTTCCCACCAGCCAGGCTAGGAATAATGAATAACGATTATTCCCCCTGTGTGTCCTCTCCAGGGCACTTCACCGACTCTTGCTCTAGTCACCCACTGAGTAACTCCGTAGAACTGGAAGAAAAAGATGCCGTGGGAGTGAAGAGGGCAGCGCTGCGACGTCTGCGGGCCGAGCTGGGCATCTCCCAGGACCAGGTACCCGGCTGCCCAGTGATGTGCCCGCATGAACTCAGGAAAGCGAGGGAGTAAGCTGGACACGGATCAAGGGCTTGGATCTGTCCTTGGCCTCTTGAGGTGCCCTACGAAGGAAAGGGGTTTCCCGACATTTAGCTACTCTGGACAGCGTGGAGACTGTACAGAGAATCTGGCTTTCTGGAAATCTCTGAGGAAGAAATTGCAAGTGTGCATTGAGAAAACTGTGTAGGACCAGCGGTGCACACCAGTCGTCCATTCCTTACCCAGGGAGATGAGGAGCCAGGGCATTTTCCTCCAGAGGCTGGAGCATTTCTATAGGCTTCTCTGTCCCTGGGGACAGGACCCAGGCAATGTTATTGAACAAAAGAAACCACAGTCAGATTTTTATTCAGATTCAAGTCAACAAAACTAAGGTTTGCCGACTAATCCAACTATCTAACCAACACATGGGCAAATGAACTGAACAGACTGCTTCAAAGTACACATGGCTAATAAATGTACTGCTTGAAGGGAAAGCAGCCACTGTGGAAACCAGTGTGGCAGTTCCTCTAGCAACTAAAATTAGTATGTTCACATTATCTACATCACTCCTGGGTATGTGCATAGTGAGCACTCACCAGAGTTACCTGCACATCCATGTTTATTATGATAATATTCATAATAGCTGAACTGTGGAGCCAGCCCAGGTGCCCATCCACAGATAAATGAATAAAAAAAATGGTATATGTGCACATTGGAGTTTTATTCAGCATAAAAAAGGAATGAAATTGTTCCATTTGCAGGAAATCATCATACTTTTCTCATATGCTTTTTCTCATATGCAGAATCTAGATTTAAAGTGTGTGTGTATGTGTGTGTGTGTGTGTGTGTGTGTGTGTGTGTAAGTAGAAGGGGGTGTTATCAGGTAAGAGGTGTCCAGTAGTGAGGGTAAAGGGAGCTAAGAGAGGTTAAGTTAGGGGGCAGAGTGTGAATATGACCAAAATACACAATATGCATGAAAATATAACATAATCATTATTTTATACAATGAATCTATACTAACAAAACAAAGCAAGCACACAAATAAAATTAAGATTTGGGTAATTCAAATATTATCTCTGGACATAAGAGGGCTGCTACATCCATAAACTCACTGTAGCTGTGTTTACTTGCACAAGACCTGCACAAAATGTGGCCTATGGACATTTCACCACAGAACGGGAAAGAGGGAAAAATCTCAAGAGGCTCGACACCTCCCTGAGAGATCACTGGTTGGTGCTGGCTACGGGGGGGTGAGGGGAGGGGAGGGGGAGCTGCTTTCCTCAGTGCTCAAGCACACCGATAATGCAGACAATACAGATGAAACTCAGTGCCCACACATGCAAACAAGCATGCAAGTAGGAGGGAGAATGGTTGGGGAGGAGGTTTTTAATAGGAGGAGGGTCTGGAGAGATGGTTCAGGGGTTAGGACTCTGCCTTAAAAGAAGACGGTCCTGAGTTCAGATCCCAGGTCTCATGTAAAAATGCCAAGCAGAAACAGCAGCAGCCTGAGTGGGCGAGGCTGGGAAATCCCAGAGCAAAGCAAAAAGGAGGTAGAAGCAACCCAGAATGATTCCTGTAATCACCCTTGGGCCTCCACAGGGACACAGAGTGTCCTCTGATACACACACACACACACACACACACACACACACACGCACATGCACACGCACACACAAATGAATAAATGAATAAATAAATAAATGAGAGTTTTAATAAGAGAAGGGATGGAATCTGACAATATGGGGCAAAAACAACATAAATTCATTGTATATGAATTCATCATATATGAAACTGCCAAAAACTAAAAATATTTTTAGCTGATCAGTGCCTTTGAAGATAAGTATACATACTATTTTACTTGTGCTGCTACTCTGTGTTGCTAACATTGTGCTGGTTTCTGTCCTAGATTTCTCTGGATGACATCATGTTTATGACGAGGTATCATTACAAGGCAAAATCAGATTCAACTTGGGGAGAGCATGAAATCTGTTACCTTCTGCTTGTGAAGAAAGATGTTACCATAAATCCAGATCCCAGTGAAATTGAAGGTGTCCGCTACCTGACCCAGAAGGAACTGGAAGAGCTATTGGCAAGGGGGGCGCGGGGTGAAGTGGGGGTCACTCCTTGGCTGAGAATCATTGCAGAGAGGTTTCTGTATGGGTGGTGGCCTCACTTAGATGAAGTGACCCAGTTTGTGGAGCTTGACAAAATACACAGAGTATGAGAAGCACAAACCCAAGCATCTGGGAACACGCTCCTGACAGGGAGTGCTGTGCTGGCAGGGAGGCAGAACCATGCACCACGTGGCCAAAAAACAGAGAATGGGCTCCTGATTGCTAATACTCTATAAATTACTACTCTAACCCTCAAAACCATGTGGTTGTGTTATTTTTTAAAATACTGGATTAAAAAAAGAGGGAAGTAGAGGAAGAAAGGGAAAAGGAGGGAGAGAAGACTTGCTGTGACACATGGGTGGAGATCAGAGGACTTTTGGAAGTCGGTTCTCTCCTTCCACCATGTGAGCTTCTGAGGGTTGGACTTAGATTGTCAGATTTGTGAGCAGGTGCCTTACTACTGAGCTCTCTCGTGCTGGCCCATTTTGTTCGTTTTTAGACACAGAGTTTGTTACCCCAGGCTTGTCTCAAACTCATTATGCAGCTGAGATTGTGATATCTTGCCTTGGCCTCCCCAGTGCTGGGGTTTACAAGTGGCCACCACTGTGGCAGGATCAGACCCAAGTCTTCATGCACACTTAGCTTGAAGTGAACTCTGCCAACTGAATCACATTCCCACCTCCATGTTTTCTCATTTTTGGCCAGTTATCTCATTTCTTTGTTCTTCACTTGCCTAGTTACAGTGAGGAAATTTATTGTCTTCTTCATACGCAATTTCTAAAAAAATTTTTTTAAGTTTATTTTGAAAACAGGAATACAGAAGAGAAAAATCCCACACATGTAGATTAGAGATCATTGCTATAGTAGCTGAATGTTGCACAGTCATTGTTTGAAGAAACTACAAGAACATTGAATCCAGCAGAGTCTGTTAAGCACCAAATTGGCAAGATTTGAAATACCTAATTACGCATACTTGCTCTGATTTGACTTGCAGTCATAGGATTAACTGTCACCCAGGAGCTCCTGTTTTTACTATCGCGTTCAGCATTCCTACAGCATATGTAGAGCCACACAGTCAAATACATGCTATCTGAATGAAGGCGCAAAGTATCAGTTAGACAAATAGTATGGTTTTTAAAAAAGAGGAACTTAGAGCTGGGAAAATGGCTCAATGGTTTAAGCCTTTGCTTCCCAAGCAAAAGGATCTCAGTTTGGACTCCCACATCTCACATAAAAATGTTAGGTAGATATGGCAGGCAGCCTGTAATCCTGGCCCTGGAAGGCAGAGCCTGGTAAACTCCAGAGTAAAGTAACAGAGAAGTAGAGCAATCCAAGGTGATTCCCAATGTGACCCTTGGGTCTCCACAGGCATATATACTCAAGTGCACTCCTGTACACACACCCACGCACACGTGCATACACATGCAAAAAAATAAAATAAGAAAGCAGGGTTTTCTAGGACGATTAGACATTAGAAAAAAATTCTCTATTATATGTGTACACACACACACATTGGAAGAGACAAAACCAGGAGATGTGCATGCCTGTAAGCCCAGGATTTGAGAGGTTGTGACAGGAGGATCCAAAGTTCAAGGTCAGGACTAGAGAGACAGCTCAGGGGTTAAGCCTTTGCTTCCCAAGCAAAAGGTCCTAAATTCCGGTTCAGGTCCCACATAAAAATGCCAGGCTGAAATGGGGTTGCCTGCACTTTTGGCCTGGGGAAATCTGAGAGCTAAGCAAAAAAGAAGGTAGAAGCAATCCAGGATGATTCCTGAAGTCACCCTCGGCCTTCTACAGGGACACACAGTGCCATCTGATACACACACACACACACACACACACACACACACACAACACAAGTAAGTAAATAAATAAATAAATAAATGAATGAATAAATATGTCTTTTTAAAAAGTTCAAGGTCAGCCTCGGCTATATAGAAAGAGACAAACAAACAAGTAAATAAATAGAGGGTTGGGAAGATGTCTGTGTGCAAACTGATGACCAGATTTCAATCCCCAGAGTCCACATAGTGGATGCAGAGAACCAGCTTCCCAAAGTTGTCCTCTGACCACACATGTGCCATGGTGTGCACACCTCCTCTCGAAGTCTCTCTCTCCTGCTCCTCCTCGAATAAACAAAAAAAATTTGAAGAAAAAGTATTTGGAGAAAATAATTGAACCTGTATTTGAGCCTGTGCAAACTTTAGGTCAATAAACTTGGGTATGTTGTCACAGTGACAGTGAGTTAACACAGAGATGGAAGAGTTCCATAGTGACAGGGACTTAAGTGGTCCACACAGGATCATACCATGTGGAGAATAAAAGGAAGAAACTCATAACCTAGGAGACTCTGTTCTTAGAACTGACTCTGCAGCAGTCTACCCAGCAGCACACAGTAGTGACTTGAAAGGCTGTGACCTGACGCCATCTTAAGAAGACTTTGTATCTCCAAGTGGGCTCCCCCGGGGGCTGAAGACAGAGAATAGCCAGAAGTCAGAGAACTTGAACTCAAGTTTAAGAGGCAGCCATGGGATGCAGCTGTGCAGGGCTGCAAAGTTATGTGCTAATAAGCTGAAAAGGCTCCATCTACAGGGAGAGGTAGGCCTAATCAGTGACTGGGGGCAGACCACATTGGGAAAGTTTGGAGTTGGTTCACCTTGAGCCTGAAGTCAGCGGGAAGATTAGCCTCAGGAGCCACCTACCTGCTGCAAAATTCACTACTGTGGAGTCTGAGAACTCTGAAACTCCAGACAATTTACTCGACATCCACAACTGCCTCACTCCAATAGGGCAACCAGTGCTTAGCAGGTTTTAAAGTGTATAGACCAGTTTGTCTCTGCAGATCTTAGTGTTGAGTTTGGGAATTAGTCCCAGCTACAACATTAGCCACTCCTGGGAATACAAACTGGGGAGTCTCCTTAGATGGAAGAACCTGAACCCCCACATTGCAAAACTAATTATTGTCTCAGAGGTTCCTGGAATGCAAAGAAGGAAAGCTCAGAGCATTAAGGTTGGATAAAGAGATACAAATAGGAAAGAAATCAACTGCTTCTTATTTGCAGATGACAACATAATCTTGCACTTAAAAGACCCATCAGAAAACTCTTAGAACATACAAATATTTTTAGCAAAGTAACAGGATACAAAATCAGCAGCAACAATCTTTAGCTTTCCTATGTGTAAAGAACAAGTTTGCTAAGAAATAAAATCCCATTCACAAAATAAACAAGGTACTTAAGATTAAACCAAGCAAGGAGGTGAAGACATCTCTAATGAAAATTTTAAAACATTGAAGGAAGAAATTGAAGAAGATCTTGGAAGTTGGAAAGACCTCCTATGCACATAGATTGCAAGAGTTGTTTTTATAAAAATGCCATATTACCAAAAACAATCTATGGATTCAATGAAATCTCATAAAAAATCTAGGATATTTTTCATGGAAAAAGGAAAAAAAATTAAAATTCATATGGAAGTAAAAAGACCTAAAGAGATAAAGCAATTATGAGAAGAAAAAGTAATGGACAAGATATCACAGTAGCTGACCTCAAATTATACTACAGCTCAATATATAAATGAAGAGTTTGGTACTGACATAAAACAGATCTCTCTCTCTCTCTCTCTCTCTCTCTCTCTCTCTCTCTCTCTCTTTTCTCATTAGTGACAGGACTCAGGACTTTGTGCTTGCTAGGAATGCACTCTGCCACTGAGCTAAGCTCCCAACCCCACAAAAACAGATATAAAGACCAATGTTATAGAATAGAGAACCCAGGAATCAGCCTACATAGTTACAACCACCTAATTTTTGACATAAGCTGGGAAGACCGACTTTTCACATGCAGAGGAATGAAATTAGATTCATCTCTTTCACTCTGCACAAAAATCAACTCAAAATGGATCATAGACCTGAAACTCTATGCTAGAGGAAAACATGGGAGATAACTCAAGAGGTCAACAAAGCCAAGGGCTTTCCAAAAAGGATTTCATATCTCAGGAAATGATCCCAATATGTAATAAATGAGATTGCATGGAATTGACAGACTTCTGCTTGGCAAAGGAAATAATTAGCAGCACAGGAGAGAAGGTCTATAAAGAGAAATCTTTGACAACAATGCATTGGACAGGGGATTAATATCAGAATTTATGAAGACCTCCAAAAATTAAACACTAAAATTACTTGGGGCTGGAGAGATGGCTCAAAGGTTAAGACCTTGCCTCACGAACAGAAGATCTTGAGTTCCGATCCCAGGTCCCAAGTAAAAACACCAGGTGGAAACAGTGGGCGGAGCCTGGGAAATCCCAGGGCCATGCAAAAAGGAGGTAGAAGCAATTCAGGCTGATTCCTGAAGTCACTCTTGGTTCTCCACAGGGACACACAGTGACCTCTGATACACACACGTGTGTGCATACATACATAAATATATACATACATACATAAATAAAAATAAATAAGTAAATAAAATAAAAATATTAGACTCGGGGGCTGGAGAGGTGGCTCAGGGGTTAAGCCTCCGCCTTGCAGGCGGAAGGTCCTGAGTTCGGATCCCAGATCCCACGTATAGACGCCAGGCGGAAGCGGGGACGGCCTGCGCTTCTGGTCCTGGTAGGGCGGAGCCTGTGAATCCCGGGGCAGAAGGAGGTGGAGGCGTCCATGGTGGTTCGCGAATTCGTCCGTGGTTCTACACATACACAGACACACACACACACACACACACACACACACACACACACGCGCGCGCTCACATACACACGCACATGCGCACAGTTGAATAAATAATAATAAAATTTTTTTTAAAAATATTAGACTCAATTTGTTCAGCAGCTAGAAAAAATACAAACAATATAAATCTGACTATTATGCCTATTTTATAGAGGGAAAATCAAGTCTTAGAGATATTTACACACATGTGTGCATACACACACACACGATAAATAAATAGATTTTAAAAAAATTTTAAAAAATCACCCAATCATTAAATGAGCCAATGAAATGAATAGACATTTCTCAAAAAGAAGGAATACGAATAGCTAATAAATATATAAATAAATGTTCAGTCAGGAAGATGCAAATGGTGATTCCATTCCACTCCAGTTAATAGCTGTTGTAAAGAAAACAAGTGACAAAAAGTGTTAGCAAGGATGTGGGTGAGAGGAACAATTCTTCATTACTGATGAGAATATGAACTGACATATCCAGCATGGAAGTCAGTGTGCCGGTTCCTTAAAAAAAAAAAAACCTCAAAACAGAAATGCCACATGGCCCATCCGTACTACTGAACATATATCTGAAAGACTGTAAGTCAGCATGCCACAGATATCCTTGCACATCCATGCTTGCTGCAACAGCCAAGATTTGGAGCTAGCTTAGATGCCCATGAGCAGATGATTGGATAAAGAAAATGTACTACATATACATCATGGAGTTTTACTCATCTATAAAGAACAATGAAATTATGCTATTTGCAGGAAAACAGATGGAATTAAGAAATATGAATGACAAATACTGCATTTTCTCCCATATGTAGAATCTAGATTTAAAATATATATGTAAATAATACATTATAAGGAATATGAAAATTGAAGAGGGATTGGTTGCCTAAATGGGGAGGCAACCAAAGAGGGTAATGGGAGAAAAAAACAAAATAACACATTTTCTTTTTTTTAACATTTTTTATTATTATTTCCGCTCATACAAACTTAGTAGGTTCACCGGTTCCCTCCCTCCCTCCTCTTCCCCCGACCCCCCTGCTCCCCCTCCCCTCACCCTTCTCTCCCCATCCTCCAGTGCCCCCCCAATCCCCAGAGAATCCTTTAATGTGCATGCCAGTCCTCCTGGCCCTCCTCTCCAATGAGGTGCAAGGACCCAGGGGCATTTCCCTGAATCCTTTCCTGTGTTCCCCTTAAGCATAGGAACATTACTGTGGCTGTCAATCCCTTGCCTCCAAGGATCTTGGTGCCTTTAGCAAATGCTAGACTTTGTGGGGTCAATAGTGTGTTGGGCATTGCGCAGGGCATACAAAGTCCAATTATGATTGCTTCGGCCCTAACTTGTGTGGAGCATCTTGCATATCATTGCTCCTCCCATCCTTGTGCTCTTACAATCTTACCGCCCCCTCTTCCGCAAATTTCCCTGAGCTTCAGGATGGGGAGAGAGTTCCAGGTGGTTGATATAGAGTCTCTGAAGTTCTGGATTATGGTTTGTTGATTTTCTTTTGCAGTTTTGCTGCTCCTGCAATGCCCTTCACTCCATCCTGATGGGCATTGTATGTCACCCCCTGGCCACAGACAAAAAGCTGTTAAACTAGAGTCTTGTTATAAGAGCCCATTCAAAGGTAGATGTAATAAAAGTAAGAAACCTCAGTGAGGGAGGGGTCAATCACCCATTTGCAAAATGGTTACGTTTTATCTGCCAGACTATATGCCCTCCCCTTCTGGTGAGATCATACCCCCTCAGTTGTAAATGATCAGGAACAAAAGTCTGTGAACTTAACCAGATGTCTCATTACTTACTTGCAGTCCTTGATGGAGGCCTATTTTCTCTGCTGTAACATGGTTCCCTCTCTCCTTGTTTCTGGTGTGGCCCTTCTACCCCATCCCTCCTGTTCATAATCCTTGCAATTACTGTAGGTATTACAGAGATTTATCTTTGAGTGTCTCTAGGTGGGCTGGGTGGGTTTGGTACTAGGAGTCACCTATTAAGGAGTACATACGGCGCTTAATTTTCTGGGTCTGGGATACTTCATTTAATATAATTGAAAATAACACATTTTTCTTTCACACATGAACTCTTGTGTGTGTGTGTGTGTGTGTGTGTGTGTGTGTGTGTACACACACATCTGGCATGAAAACAAAAAGGGGACTCTTTATGGGGAGGACCAGCAAGATGGGGAGCAGAGAGATGGGAAGACAAGTGTGGGATCTATATTAGCAATATACAATGCTATGTATGAATAAAAATGTTATAATGATAGCTGGAGAGATAGCCCAGGGGTTAAGATTCTGCCTCGAAAACAGAAATAAGAAATACCAGGCAGAAATGGTGGTGGTCTTTACTTCTGGCCCTGGTGGGCAGAGCCTGGGAAATCCCAGAGCTTAGCAAAAAGGAGGCAGAAGAAATTCTGGATGACTCCTGAAATGTCACCCTTGGTTCTCCACAGGGACAGATAGTGCCCTCTGATACACACACACACACACACACACACACACACACACACACACACACCAGCAAAAATAAATAAACTTAAACTTCATTTTTAAAAAGTCATAATGAAATCCATTATTTTTATGGTAACTAAAAAAAATAACAAAAGGAAAAAAGTCAGCTCAGTGGCTGAACTGCATGCTGCTTTCTACCAGCAACAGAAGAACAGAATAGGGGTAAAAGTTCCTGTGTTTGGGTTTTTGCTGACTCACAGACAGTGGCCAACGGCCTGACCACGCAGTAAGACAAGAAAGCAATGGGCTTTTGGATGACTGAATATTTATTCAAAACTCTCACCAGATCTGCACAATGACCATCAGATCAATATTCCCCCAAGAAAAAAATGACTACATGCAATAGGAATTATAGGGGCAGATGCTAAACAAGTGAAGGTGAGCATCCCCACCAGTGGGTTACTTATACTGCCACGGAGGCCTGTCCTACTAGTGTAGATAGCCCGAAGGTGAAACCTGTGGTTCACACCGTCATGAGGACAGGAGAGTTTGTGATGTATTGGGGAAGGGAAGGAGGGTGGGAGAGAAGGGGGAAGGACCAACAACTTACCTTGCTTGTAAATAATACAATAAATAAATAATCCAAAGGAACCTATCCAAGGCATGGTGCTATAGAAATTTAGGGTCAGTTTAACCAGCTAGTGTCAAAGCCAATCATAACTTCCTTCCACATTTGGAAGATGTCTGGAATCCACAAACAAATGGATATCCTTTGTGCTCAAATTAGCGCAGATTCCTGTGAGAAAGCCCTAAGCCTAGATGGCAAATGAGATTGAGGCTGGTGGCTTTGTGGAGGCTGCAGAGGGTTTTGCCTACCTCTGGAACGGATCCTGCTAATCTATGGAAGATGCAAGTGCTCAAAATGCCAAAGAGAAACAAACTTCAGATACCGCATATGTGTGTGCATGCATGCACATATGATGCGTACATGGTGTGTGCAGATGCATGTGTGTGTGTGCGTGGTGTGAAGGCCAAAGGACAAGTTCAGATGCTGTCCATCTATATTTGTTTTTTCATCTTTCTTCCTTCTCTTTCTTTCTTTTCTCTCTCTCTCTCTCTCTCTCTCTCTCTCTCTCTCTCTCTCTCTCTCTCTCTCTCTCTCTCTCTATTTTTCTTTGAGACAGAATCTCTCACTAGGACCTGGAGCTCACTAAGTAGGTTTGGTTGGACACAATGAGCCCCAGGGATATGCCTATCTTTACCCGCCTCAGTAGACCTCTATACCTGGATTTTTTTTCTTATGTGAATTCTGAGAATTGAACTCAGGTCCTCATGCTTGCAAGCCAGGCACTTTACAAACTGTGCCAACTCCCCAGTTCACATTTTGCATATTTTTGAACAGCCAAATACTACTTCTTCAAACCAAGGAACACACTATACAGCCCATAATGTCCAATAACAGACAAAAAAAAAAGGTCTTCCTCAGAATAATGACTCAATAAAAAAGTAGAATGGGTAACCGAAAACTGATTTTCTAAAGTAGGAAAGAAGCAAGAGGCTCAGTGGATAAAAGGAGCTTGCTGCCAAATCTGATGAAATGTGTTCAATTCCAGAACCTATATGATAGAAGGAAAGAACCAGCTCTGACCTCCCTGTGTGCAATATGAGGTATACATGTACACATACACTAAACAAATATTAAATTTTAGATAGAAAGAGGCAAGGGCACAAGCAGTTGGATCACCTGGCTTCACAGCATATGTCTTTGTTGGACTTCCCTGTTTTTCTCACAGATCTGAGTGAAGAAGGATACTGGCATGAAAGGCAATATTTGCAATGGAGGGTGTACCTTAGGGTAATGATTATAGATGTTTAATCTCTTTCTTTTCATATCTCCTCAACTCTTGTCCCCACCCTACTTGGTCTGATAAAGTACTCCAAGAACAAGATTGCAACTGAAATTCATGGAAGAAATAGGGATGAATTCTAAGCAAGAAGTTATAATTATAGCTTTGCTTTGCTTTATCTTTGATATGGAGGTGTTGGCATGTTACCCTGTATGGTTTCAAATCCTGACCTCAAGCAATCTCTGATCTCAAGTCTCCATCCATCCATTCACTGACTCTACTGTCTATCCCCCAATCCACCCGTTTATCTGTCCATCAATCATCCATCTATCCACTTATCTGTCCATCTATCTAGAGAAAGAACAAATCTGGGAGGTTAGAGATGGCATCCAATGGTGACAAATTGAACAGTTCAGCCAGATCGGGGAGGGAATTCACATTTCCAGCAATTTCCCATGCTTGAGATCATTCCTAGTCACTTGGGTGTGTTGACAGAAACCTAGAATGAGGGATTCTCACCATGTCAAAATCCCAGCCACAGATCTGGCCTGCAGATAATGCGGAAACCCAGTAGTAACAACAAAGACAAGAAGAGATACATCCCATACCTCAGAAGTATTCTAGGACATTTCTGAATTGAACCCAGGAGAGGAGAACTAGGGTGGGGCAGGTGAACGAAGTCACAGTCTGTACTGTACTTCACAAGAAACAAGGTAATTAAAAAAGGATGGTGCTCTTAGTCACACAGGGACCTCCTCTTGCCCAGCCACTCTATTTCATGATGAAGATGTTGGGAAATCAACCTAAGAAAAGAGAACTCACCCTCTTCTTAGTGTGTTATTTTGCTCTCTCTCAATGGGAATTCTTGACCAACTTGCAATTTTCTTTAAAAAATTATATCATTTAAAATTACAATGCATTTTGCTGTTTCCTGCCCCTCCTGCCCCTTTCTCCTCCTCCTCCTATAACTGGACGGTAAATCAGAAAATAGGAAAATGACACGTGATCCCATGTAAATGCATGGGATCTGCAATCCCTCTCCTGGTCCGTAATGGGTAATTTATATAGCAAGAGCCTGTTTCTAGTTTGTATATTCTGTTACATATAGTGCCAGTTTCCAATCTTTCTCTCAAATGGCTTCTTTCACATGTCAATCTTGAGTCCTCTCTCTCCATATCCCTACTATTGTGCCACAGGCAAGATTGGCATTGGATTCCTGCCTTTGCCTCCTGAGTACTACGGATATAGCCACACACCACACAACTGTCCCCAGTGTCCCTAAAGCAAGTTGAAACAGATTAAAATGGTTCCAGCAGAAGCTCTTTATCTGAGAGTGAAGACACTAGAAGGAAAAACTACCTGGGCACTTGTAATTACATTGACAGTACCCCCTCCCTACTATAGACAGAATTTAAACCAGAAAAGAATTCTCTCCAGCAGGCTCACTGGGTAGAAACTCATTATATGACCAAGACCAAATTACCACCTGGCCTGGATATTAGGAAAGGAAATGGTCTCAACAGACCCCAATGCTAGAACTCAGTGAACAAGGCATGGAACATTAGCACGAGACAGTTAACTTCCAGGTTGGCAAGATTACATTTGTTCATGCTCTTTCCAAGCAAGCACATACTCATCATAGCTCACATTCGTCCCACTGAAGAGGATATTACAAGGCCATAGGGTCTGCTAGTCTGAAAATAACTGACTCTCAGTCTTGGCTTGGAAGCCATCAGACAGTCCTGATGCTGTCACCTAATGGCAGCTCAGCCTGAGTCTTTAACCTGAGACCTAGCAGATCCCTGTGACATTGTCTAGTCATCCCAGCATCCAGTCTCATGAGATACAGGTTAGAAAGGAAGCTTCTCCTACCCTGCCCACACTTGCCAGCTCAGCCCCCATTGCTAGATTCTGCCCTGAAGCACATGAATCAGCTCCTCTCCAACTTCAATGCCACGCCAAGCATCTGATGCTTACTCTGATCTACTTTGGCCCAAATCTGGACACTTAAAGGTCTAAGGGCTGAACTTTGAATAACCAGAGATTGGAGATGTGCCAATACAGTCATATTTGGTGTTTAAACTAGAGCTCAGTGTGCTCCTGAAAGGGGCACAATACATTGCTTTATTCCTATTTTCTTTCCACCAGCAACATTCTCATTGGTAGCATATATCGATGAAGAACCTAGAGTATGGCTACCAGTAAAATATGATATGCCTAGTTAAACATAAGATTCACACACAAAAAAGATCACTTTTTATCATAAATATTCATGTAATATTTACTCCTTGTTAGCAGAGTTCACAAAGATACTGACTCACTCACAAATTTAGTGTTTAAATCTGAACAGTCCAGGGCTGGAGGGATGGCTCAGGAAGAGATGGCTCAGGGGTTAAGCCTCTGCCGCACAAGCAGAAGGTCTTGAGTTTGGATCCTGGATCCCATGTAAAAGCTCCAGGCTGAAATGTCTGTGGTCTGTAATTCAGTTCCTGGAAGGCAGAATTTGGGAAACTTCACAGCAAAGCCAATAGGAGGTAGAAACAATCCAGAATAATACCTGAAGTCACCCTTGAGTCTCCATATACACACACAATGCTCTCTCGCTCTCTCTCTCTCTCTCTCTCACGCGCGCATGCACATACATGTACATGTACATGCATGCAAAAAAAATAGTAAGTGTACATGCATGCAAAAAATAAATAAAATAGTAAATCTGAGCAGTTGAAACCAAATGAGGTAAAATCATTCCCTTTTGAGAACTGGTCTAATCATAGCATGCAATATGTCCCATGCAAAATTTGGGACACAAATTATTTGATGCTTATCTTCAACCCATATTCAATTGGGACACTCAGCATAGAGGCACGTGCTTGTATCAAAACACTCAGGAGGTAGAAGCAGGAGGATCAGATGTTCAAGCTCAATTACATAGTGAGTGTGAAACAGACTCAGCTATATGAGACCTTATCTCAAAAAGCAAAGCAAAGCAAAATTTACTGGAAGACCCCCTGTGTTTTCAGTTGCTGAATGTGACAGCACTAACCATTAAGTATGAGCTATAAGTATGAAGTATGAAAATATAATAGGAGAAAGAAAAACAATAATTTAGATGCTTAGTGGAATATTACTTAGAAATCTAATGGAAATAACACAAGAGTGAAATTTATTAAGTGGAAGGATGTAGAAATAGAAAATAAAGCTAGAGAAAATTTTAAAAAATTAAGTCAGATACGTTGGCATAAACCTACAAATCCTAACATTGAGGAAGCTGAGACAGGAGGATTCCAAGTTTGAAGTGCGTGAATACTCATAATTACTTTGAGGCTAGTATGGGCTATGCAGTGAGACCCTGTCTTAAAATAAATAAGTAAATAAATATATACATAAAAGTTGGAAAGTGGAAAAAGTCAAAAAGTATAAAAAGATAGAAAAAGAAATGTAGGGAGAAAAATAAGCTAGGCAGTGTTTACAACCAGCCTTCCAGCTGAAGAGTTCATTTGGCCAATGGGTCAAACACTTCGGTGAGTTATAGTTATGTGGAGGGATGGTTCATGGGAATTTAGAGCAGCAGAAACAGGCTTGGTAGATCTTACATGTATTCAAGGACCCTTTACCCCATCGGGGAGACATTATCACCATCCAATCAAACCAAAAACAAGGGACCAAAAATATTTTTCTACTAATTAATTAATTAATTTTTGAGGCAAATTCGAATGCAGCCCAGGCTTGCCTTTGACTTGGTTTTGTTGCCCAGGACAATCTTGAACTTCTGATTCTCTCATCTCCAAGACCTCCCCAGTGCGTGGGATTACCGAGCTGTCTCACCATGTCCAGGTTTACATTGTGCTATGACTCAAACTCAGGGCTTTACGTGTACTAGGCAAGCACTCTATAAACTGAGCTACGTCCAGGAACCAAACAAAACAGTTTTTAAAGGACCATGATAAAAAAAAGTAGAGATCTGTCAGCTATAGTGGTACAAGGACAGGGCCATTGTCTTGCTTCTGCAGTTGAAGAGACAAGGAATAATTATCTCAAGCAAGTAAAGCAGATGTCTGGCCAGCAAAGGTGGTCTTTTAAGGTCTTCTAAATGAGTTAGTGTGTTTAGATCTGGAAGAGTCATTAAGATTGCAGGTGCCAGTGTCTGTATAGATTTTGTACAGACTTGGCTTGAGACAGAGACTAGCATGGGGTGTGGGTTCTGTATAAGTTTTTGGGGGAATGGGGCTAAGTTTGCAAGAAATGACCACTAAAACCCTGGGTCACCATTGAGAGATGAGTGTTGCAGATTAAGGATCATCTAACATAGTACTTGTGAAAAAAAAATGAAATTACAAAAAAATTAAAGATCCCATTGTTAGTGGTGCTTGTTTTGTTTTAGGAGAGCTCAAGCTGGCTCAAACTCTCTATCTCTGGTTCTACCCCACTCAAGGGCTGGGAATGCAGTTGTGCACCATGCTCAGCCAGCTTAAGGACTTTAATTGGCTTTCCTTCACAACTCAAGAGCTCTGCAGGCAGTACCCATGAGCTGAGCTTTTCAGATGAAGGGCTGAGGAAAGCAGAAACATAAACAAGTTCATTGCAAAGCTACTGTCTTTATAGGATGAATACAAAGGAGGCTTCCTCATCATGATGGTTTATATGAGAGTCTCTCTCTCTCTCTCTCTCTCTCTCTCTCTCTCTCTCTCTCTCTCTCTGTCTCTCTGTCTCTCTCTCTATCTCTCTCTCTGTCTATCTATCTATCTATCTAGCTAGCTAGCTAGCTAGCTAGCTAGCTAGCTCATATTCAGATGAATAACTTAGTTTGGGATTGGTTTTGAATGACAGCATAAGTGACTTCCATTTTGGCTTCCCTTGTTGAATCCAATGAAGGAGCTCCATCCAAGGCAACAATACCCTATAGATTTTATTTAACGGTCAATCAGATAAGTAATGCTTTTGTAAATACAGAATGAAAAGTGACCCAAAGAACCTCACACAGTGGACTTCTCTGAGCAGCTTCCAACTTCCTAAATAAAATAACTCTCATTTGCTTGGATCTATACATACTTCTGAATAATCAAACATGCATGTAAGCACATATGTCTGTCTGCTCTTAGGATTATTAGTTGAAAGAGGGACCAGCCATATGACTTCAAGAGAAATCATGACATGTCTTTATGTCCTTTTTTTCAACTGGGATTAGTAAGAGAGAATGATAGTGACTATTTTGAGAAATGCAATAGAAACTGAAAGAAAATGTCAAACTTGCTACAATCTTCAGCATAGGTGTGACTTTTTTCTGGGAACTTCATTTCATGGTATTAAATTCAATTTTGTCTGTTTGATTCTAAAGCAATAGAGTCCTTTCTACTTTCCACAGTAAGAATATAGATGACATTGGGCCACCAAACTGGCTAAATGAGTTAAAGCACTTATTATGCTAGCCTGACACACTGAGTTTGATCCCCAAAATCCATGTAAAAGGCTGAATAAGAGAGCAAAAGGGCAGGGAAGATGGCTCATGGGTTAAAGTCTTTGCCTCACAAGCAAAAAGACCTGAGTTTGAGCCCCAGAATTCATAAAATGTTGCATGAATATAGTAGCAGCCTGAAATTCCCACCCTGGAAGGCGAAGCCTGGAAATCTCAGAGTAAAGCAATAAGAACAATCCAGGATGATATACCCCTGGTATACATTTAAGTGTACACACACACACACACACACACACATGCCACACTCAACGACTACAAAAAAAGATGGGGCAAACAAACCCTTGATCCCTATAATCCCAGCATATCCTTACTCGGGAGAAAGAGATAGGAAGATCATGGGTCATTCAGCCACCCAAGTATAGTTTGTCAAAAGTAATCCAAAAGGGTTAAAACTGAGTCCTGAAAGTTGTATTTTATTCATCACACATGCACATACATAATCTCTCTCTTTCTCTCTCTGCCTCTCTCTCCCTCTCTGTCTCTCTCTCTGTTTCTGTCTCTCTCTGTCTCTCTGTCTCTCTCTCTCTTTTCAATTAAATAAAAAAAAAAGGTTGATCACTTAGACTTCCAAAATGGTGTGGTCAGCAAGCAAACACCATTTGACCAAACTTAAGCCATTTTCCATATACAGGTTGTTGGGTTAAAAAAGTGAATCCAGCAGCAAGTCAGAGGGGAGAGAAAGGATCTCGTGGGAAAGTTATGATTGTGAGTGTGTGGGGTGGGAGGGATCCTCCACTCAGGTGTACAGTGAGTGGAGCCCTTCCTAGAGAATCCTTTGTGATCAGTGACAAATAGGGAGCCACATAAGACTATCTCAGGAGGCTGAATGGAAAGGCAAAGGACCACGCAAGAGTGGAGCCTTGACATCCCATAACTGAGGGAAAAGGATCCAGACGACCACATCCCATTGACCAGGAGAGTGAGATGTGACTCAGCCTCCTCGCAATGCCTCTGCTTCAGGCACATCTGTTCCTGGCTGCTTCTTCGTATTTTTAAATTTATTGGCAGCTTTTTTTCCATGGTGTCCTGGTCATTATATGTGGAGAGCAGCTGCAGTAAAAAAAGATCATAGGAAAGACATTTAGCATGAGCAGGGCTGGAATGGCAAAGCTGGAGCCATCAGCAATGTCCTGCCTGCCTCAAAGCTGGAGCAAGGACGTAACTATGAGCAAAGCTTGTCTGTCTCAGTTCTCCACATACGAGTTGTTTATATGTAGCTGACCTTCCTACAGAATACATTGAGTTCTGCAAAAAAGAAATCACAGCCTCTTTGTTCTGATGTACATCCTATTGGTGATTATTATGTAGGCATTGCTATAGTATTCCAGTAGCCCACCTGATTCCACCTTTCCTGTATGTGTCTTTGTCTTTTTCTTATTCTTATGTCACCCCAACAGAGCAATGCCTGGGACAGGGTCCTGGAGCCAGAACAGGGGCTCCTCCACAATTATGTTTCAGGTATAAAGCATTCCATGATCATTTTACTGCTTCTCTTTCTTAGATACACACAACTAAATGATTTAAATTGATAACTCCTCTGTTTCGTTTATTTTGTGGTTTGATTTTTTTTTTTTAAATATGGCCTAAGACGTTCTCTTTCTTGGAAAGTTCTATAATGTTGCTCACATAGGCCTGGATTTCACAGAGATTAACTGTATTGGAATAATAACTACGTGGATCCCACGACACAACTGCAAACCTGTTCTTTTTTAATTCACAATTTTATGCTGATGCATGGGGTAGAAACACCCTCTAGCAACATCTTCAGTGGGATTAGACTAAGGTGTGACTGTTTGTCATCTAGCAAAATTTGGAAACTTCTTTCTCAAACAGAACACGAAGACTTGGCCCTCTACACCCACTTGTGTGGCCACATATATAGAACAGCTGTGGACGGGGCCGCACAACTCCACTTCAAGGTTTTAGAGACCAGAGGAGACCTATCTTCAGAGGTGAGAACCCAGGTTTCTGTCTGTACTTCACCTTGCAGATGGTATTTCAAACCTTTTCTATCACAGCTGCATTTGGTTCTCTCCAAATCTTTGCCTTTATCTCCTAGTTTTCCGAGCACAGTTAACAATTAGGAGTTGAGTTTCATAGGACTTGATAGAATATTTAGTTATTTGCTTACTTTATTTTGTAATGCTTGGGATTGGACCAAAGGCCTCCTCATGCTAGAAAAATGGTCTATCTCAGAACTATAGCCCCAGCTCTGGAATTTTGATTTCTCTAATTCCCAATGCCTAAACTACCTTTGGGGACAAAATAAGTATAAAAGGGCAGAAAGCAAACAATAGGAAGTCACAGAGAGCAATAATGATGATGGATTCACACCCCTGAATCTCAACTTCAGCTTCATTTTACAGGAGATTATTTCTACCACACCAAGGTTTGAAAAGCATTGTAAATATGAAAACTTCGATGTGTGAGCAGGTTTCGCGCTTCCAATATAGCTAGCAGCTAAATAATTAAAATGTTCATCCCGGTCCACATGATCATTACACTTCAGTTCCTGTGTCATTTCCATCATAGATAAGAAGAGATTTCTTTCTCAAATAGAACACAAAGACTTAGCTCTCTACACCACTTGTGTGACCATATATATAGAACATCTTCCCTTGCCTGCATCTTCCCTCGTGCTATGTGTTCATAGAAAAGAGAGGCTGCCTGTGTTGGCAAGTATGTCCCAGCTAAGGACGACCCACATGGATCAACACCAGACGAAGCGGCTGGAGGAGATGTGCATTGTCATTGACAAGCAGGATCGGGTCATCGGCGCTGAAACCAAGAAGAACTGCCACCTGATGGAGAACATCCAGAAGGGTGAGCTGGGACGAGGGTCTCACTTGGGCAGACTCTACGCCAGGGGCCACTCTCTGAATCAGGTGGGGCATGCAGGGATGTGTCTGTAGTGATACTGCTGTCTGCCAAGCATCTAGAGGAAATAGGAATGGTGGCCACTTCAGTGGAAATCCTTTTAGTTCCTTTCATAACAAGCTTCAGAGCATGAGCAGTCACTTTGTGCCACTGGGTCATCAACATGCCTGGGCAATGCGGCATTATTAACCAACAGCATTTGGGGCTTTCGTCCTACAATTGTGTTACCCAGTGTAATTTACTCCTTTCTTCTTGACTCTCTAGTTTTATTGTTTTCAAATGGAGGTAAATCGCAGTACTGACTTCCAAATGGGTGCTCATTCTGAGTACTGATTATATAAATATGAGTGCCCGGTGGTACTTACCTCCTGGGCTGGATAGGTGACTCAAAGGGGGAAGGAACCATGCCTGCAGACTCCACGTTGACCTCCACGTCGACTCGTGCACACACATTCTGCAGCATTTGATGATAACTCGTGAACACGTTCCGCAGGGCTGCTACACCGAGGCTTCAGCGTTGTCCTCTTCAATACGAGAAACCAGCTCTTGGTCCAGCAGAGAGCAGACACCAAGTACACTTTTCCCGGTGAGTCTACTCAGCTAAAATATACAGAATATCAAATTCTGACTTGTGACTTGGGGGGGAAACACAGAAGGGCTAATGTGTAAACCCATCCAAGCTCTCCTTGAGCTACTCAGCTCCATTCCAATGGATGGAAGGTTATTAAATGATTAGCATTTCACAACTGAAACTGATTGGCAAGTTCTATATTCCAACATTTGTCTGACAGAAGATGGATTGATAAGTCAAAAATCAAATCTATCTTATTCATTAAATAATGGTTCAGTAGGAAATTGTCCCCATATGGTAACAGAATAGTCTCAATAAAACAGCATTTTGCACATTTTTTCAGGACATTTTACGGATTCCTGTTCCAGTCACCCTTTATACATCCCTGATGAACTGGAAGAAAAAGATGCTATGGGAATGAGGAGGGCGGCCCTGCGCCGTCTGCGGGCTGAGCTGGGCATCCCCAAGGAGCAGGTAACCACTAGCTCCCCGACACACATAAATATGGGGTTCAAGTGAGCTTTTATTTGTTTAGTAATTTTTTGAGGCAGGTTAATACTGCAGTTCATGCTGACTTGTAACTCATCCTGTAACCCAGGCTGTTAATGAATTCACATCAGTCTTCTGACCTCAGCTTCCATAGTGCTATAGTTGTGAACTATAACACTGGATTCAAGTGGACCTTCTTTCTTTTTCATGTATGTTTATGTATGGTGTCTCTGCATGTGTGTGTGTGTGTGTGTGTGTGTGTGTGTGTGTGTATGTGTTTTCAAGTGTGTGAATGTATGTACATGACTGCACTTTAGTGTTGCCTGCCACTGGTGGCACAATGGTGATACCAGAAATCATCCTCAATCACTCTTCAGCCTTGTGGGTGTGAGGCTGTGTTTCTACAGTTAGTCTGGTTAGCCAGCTTGCTTTGGGGATTCCTAGACTCTGCCTTCTAGAGCTAGAATTACGGGTGGTCTGCCACTCCTACCTGCCTTTTTTATACGAGATCTGGGAATCTGAATCCAGGTCCTTTTGCTTTCGAGGCAAAGGCTTCGACTACTGAGTCATCTCCCTGTGCAAAAGGGAGTTTTTGAGGTGTTCATGGTGTCCATTTATTATATACCAGTGATATCACAGTTTCAGTCCCTGTGTGTATGTATGTGTGTGATGTGTGTGAGCGTATTTCTGTGAGTGCAGGCAGACATACTGAAGAACACATGTAGAGGGAGAGGAGGACCATTGGTAAATATTCTTCACTTTTCCAACTTATTTGAGGCCAGGTCTCTTTACTATTGCTGCACAAGTTGGCCCAAGAGATTTTGGAGATTCTTAGATCTCCACTTCTCATCTTCTGGGATTGCAGACAACTTGTGCCATTGCATCTGGCATTTATGTGGGATCTGGGAATCTTCACTCTGGTCTTGAAGCTTGCTCAGCAGGCATTCTATCTGCTAAACCATCTCCCCACCCTTACAGTTTAGCTCTTTGTGGAGATGCTGTTATGTAGAGAGTAGACACTGAACCAGGAGGGTTTCTACTTCCTAGAGTACACGGGGCTCTCTTGAAGAACAGCCCTACGCTTGAGCCATGGGAAAGGCTGGGAAACAAGTCACTGTACTAAATAGCAAGAGTTTCTTTAATCGCTGTTCTGACGAGTAAGGCATTCTTCATGAAACTCATGCACACCTAGTGGCAAAACCATGTTCATCTTTTTCATGTTTTGTTGACACATTTCTCATCATGCATGAAAAAACTAAACAATCTTCATAACTAGGAATTGCGACCTCTTCATTATGATCTGCTCAATGAGTGTATCTGTGTTTTGAATGCAATCTGTTTTCCCTATAAATCACCATTTTCTCCATCACTGATTAAAACTGGATCAACTTTACACAGATTTCCATAAAGGACATCATTTTTATGAACCGAATCTACCACTTGAGTCCTTCTGATGACCAGTGGGGAGACCATGAGATTGGCTATCTTCTGTTCATGAGAAAAGACCTCACGCTAAACCCAGACCCCAGGGAAGTAAGAAACTACTGCTACATGAGCCAGGAGGAAGTGCAGGAGCTCCTGGACAGAGGAGCCCGAGGAGAGGAGAAGATCACCCCCTGGTTCAGAACCATTGTGGAGGGCCATGTATTCTCATGGTGGCCTTATTTGGAAGATGTATCCAAGTTTGTGGAGCCTGACAAAATATATGGACTGTGAGGTTGTCTGGGAAAGTAAAGTTCAGAGTGGGAGTTCTTTTCCATACCATAGTTAGGATGCATGCTTGCGGGTGAGGATACATGCTTGTGGGTGAGGGTTCGGTCACAGAAACTGAGTGCTGACTTCCATTAATCACTTCTACTAAAATAAAAATCACATCATTGAACTTCATTGTTTTCTTATCTTCTTTGTCTCTTTACTTTTCAAATTTCCATCTATGAAAAATTTCACTTTTCCCCTAAAGCCATCCCACAGTGGTGTCATTCTCCTCCACTCCAGCTATAAACATGGCCCAGCCAAGAACCACAGTCCAGGTGATATCTCAGCTTGGTGCTTTCATCATTTGCTTAGGCAGAGTTTCCTCCAGTGGGGAGATATGTGCTACATGATGATATATATGTGAAAAAGGGATGTTCATTCAATTTAGTTAGGTTCATAAATTTCAAGAAACTACTTGTCAGTAGATGAGTGAAACAGCATTATTACATCTGCTTTCTGTTTCATACAGCATAGTCCTCTTTTGTACAGATAAGAGAACACAAAACTTAATTTCTTTAAAGACAAAGGAATCTTTTTGGCAAAGTGTTATCTTGCTTCTATTTAAAAAAAAGTTGCCCTTTACAAATTACATATAATTCACAGTCTTCATGGAGGAAAGATTGGAACTAGAGTAAAATGCAAATAAATAAATCATCCTAGTTAGTCAATTTTTTGGCACTATAACAAAATTCCTAGAGAAATAAACTTAAAAGAGGAAAGGTTTATTTTGACTTATTTCAGAAACTTTCATCTAGGGTTGATTTTACTTCTGTTGCTTTAGGATTGAAGCAAGGTAGCCCACTATGGTGATAAAAGTTTGTCTGAGGATGATACTCATTTTGTAATGGCCAGGAAGGAGAAAGACAGAAAGAAAGAAAAAAGATCATAGTAGCAAAGAAGCAGAAGAGTGGAGAAAGAAGATAAGGGAGAGGAGGGAGAAACAGAGAAAAAGAAAGAACAAAGTTATCAATGGCATACACCAACGGACCTGCCTCCTCCAAGTAGCTCCTGCTTTCTAAGAGTCACTAAACCACCTTCTCCTTGATGGATTGGCCCACTGATGATGCTAGAGCCAATGTCTTATTCCTTGCTATGACATTTTTAATTGCTCCTGCATTAGGGAGCAATACTTAACCACAGGAACTTTAGGAGGACACTTTCGGATCCCGATCACAACTATGGGAAAGGTGGCAATGTGCCTGTTTTAGTTCGATTGCTCTAATTATTTTTGATTAGTGATATAATCTCTTTAATTTCAATGCTGTTCAATCTTTGCTGGGATATCCCCCCCCCCTTTCATTGCATGTGTGACCACGGTGTCTATTTGTCTGGATCCCCATTCACCAAGAGTCACATGTAGCTTTTCGACTATTTTATCACCATTAGTAAATGTAATACTAGGCACATAATAGATATTAAAATGTATCTGTTGAGTAACGAGAAGCAAAATATCCATAGGCCTAAGGGAGGGAGCTAAATGTAGACCCAACATTAATACATAACAAAAATTTAACTAGTTCTCAAGGGAGTAAAACTTAGTGGATTGCACACAATTTGGAAGAGGTTGAGAACCTCTTTTTGCAGAACTCCTCTGGCTTACTGCTTTGGGATTAAAAGCTCCAAAATCCTCACATGAGAAACAAAAAGAGTTGTCCTGTATACCACACACAGGAAGACCAGAGAAATGTTTGAAACACAGTAGAGATACAGATAAAAGTCTTTGCTGTCATAGAATTTTGGCAACTGTGTAAGAAGCAAGAGTGAAAAATAATAAGAGAAATAAGCAAGGAACAATAGGAGGGAACAAAAACATTGAAAGGAAAATAATCAGGAAATATATGCTGGTTTAGATGTGTAGCCTGGGAAATCTTTTGGAGGATTAAGATTTGAGTGACATGTCAACGACCCCTCAAAATCTAGCATGGATCACAGGGGAGAAGGCTCCAGGCAGTAGGATCTTTAGAGGCAAGGGATTAACAGTCATAATAGAGTTCACATACTAACGGGGAGCCCAAGCAGGGGCTCCCGGCTATGCTACTGAGTCCTGAACCCTTGCTAGGGTGGACGACTCAGAAGGAGGTTTGGCAGTTCATACAAAAGGATGTTCCAGGGGATGGGAGGGAAGAAGGGGAAGGTAATGGGAGAAGGGGGGATGGAGGGAGGTGAGGTGAAAGGAAAGGGTGAAGGGGGGAGAGTGAAATGGGGAAATGACTGAGGAGGGGAGGGGGGACAGAGAGGATGGGGGTACCTATTGAGCTTTTATGATTAGAAAAAAAAAGTGGGAGAAAATTTTAAAATAAATATTTGTATATATACTCTTACTGATATCATATTTACTTACCTAAGATAAATTAGAACACCTATGTTCTTTATACATACAAATAAATAAAAACAAAAAAAAGATTTAAGCAGAGAAAATTTATTTTTTTCTGTGATTAAATTGATTTATTTCCCCATTTTATATGGTTTTTTCAATTTCATTTCTTTTTTTATTTATTTCTTCCACTCATACAAAGTTGATAAATACCCCATTCCCCTCCCTCCCTCCACCCCTCCCTGGATCCCCTTGCTCCCTCCCCCTTTTCCCTTTCCTTTCCCCCCTCCCTCCCTTTCTCCCAGTCCTCTTCTCTGATGAGGTGTAAGGACTCAGTAGCACTACCTAGAGCTCTTTTTTGTGTTCCCCTTTAGTATAGGAACACTATTGTGGCTGTGCCTGTATCCTAGTGCCTATGATCCATGCTAGACTTTGGGGGTTCAATGATATGTTGGTAATTGTGCAGATCATGCAAAGTCCTATTATGATTACTTCAGCCCTAACTTGTATGGAGTATCTTGCATATCATTGCTCTTCCCCATCTTTCGGCTCTTACAATCTCACCACCCCCTGAGCTTTAGGAGGGGGAGAGATTAGGCTGGCCTGGTTCCAGGTGGTTGATGTAGAGTCTCTCATTTTCCAAATTATGGTTTGTTGATTTTTTTTTCAGTTTTGCTGCTCCTAAGCAGAGAAAACTTTAAACTAGAGGAAGGAATACTGTTGTTTGAAGGTAAAGAAGAAAAAAATGCTAAAACAGGGATGAGTTTGATATATTGATGAGTCTGATAGCAAGATTAGGGGAGAGAGAGAGAGAGAGAGAGAAAGAGAGAGAGAGAGAGAAATGAGGTATCTAGAGCTGAGTTGCATGTGGTTTGTTTATGAACCTGGATGCTTCACATGTGTGTAGTAAATGCAGCATGAAGGCTTGAGGGTCTGACTGCAGATAAGATTGCAGGGAACAGGTGTTCATATGCTTCAGTGTGACTTACACGAGTTCAGAAACAAGAGGAAGGTGCTTGCTGCATTCACATCAGCAGGGAAATGTTTTATATTTTAAAAAAGATGATTAAAGATTCAGCTCAGTTGGAAGAGTACCTAGCATGCAGCAAGCTCTGAATCAACCCATAAACTAGGAATGGTGGCATAATCCCAGCACTCAGGAGGTAGAACCAGGGGGATCAGAAATTCAAGGTCATCTTTGGCCAGTCTCAAGATACATTAGAGTGTCTCTCCATCTGTCTATCTGCTTGTCTGTCTATCTGTCTGTCTGTCTGTCTGTCTATCTGTGTGTCCATATATTTAAAAGATAGAGTGGGTAGAGTGCTTGCTAAGCATTCATGAGACCAACTGTGAGGTTCCAGATTCAAGCCTCATTGCAGGGGAAGTGGACATGGGTAAGAGAGAAAAGAAAAATTAAAAATAGAAGTGAAGTCTGAGTTCCCAGAATAGGTAAATATGATACTTAGTCATACCCTAATATAAAGACAATTGGAAGAATAGTGAAGTCATACACAGATGTAAGGACATAAGAGGGAGGCCTAGAAGATAAAATAGTCTATTCACCTAGAAACAGAGAGAAGGGGCAAAATGAAAAATACCCTATCAACCAGAACCCATAGGCAGTTAAACAATATTCTAAGTACAAGGTATGTGATATCTACTAATAAGATGTTGATCAGAAAGGCATCAAAGGCCCCCAGAACAGTGTAGGCTTCTACCATTGCTCTTGGTTGCTCTCCAGAAATTGACAGCAAGACCCTGTTGTTGAAGATGCAACAGGACACAGATAAAAACACCACCTGAGAGTTTAGAAGTTTTCTCCTTGTTGGCCAGTTTTCATAGTACATGAAGTACTATGCAAGCTTCTCGGGGAGAAAAGCAATCAACAGTCTCATCAACTGGTGAAAGTTGCAAGCTGTAATAATAATCACTCTGACCAGAGACAACCATCAGTGTAATAGTGGCAAGAATGTCAAGAGGGAAACCAATGACTCTGATAAGATTTAAGGCTCACTGTTCAAAAGAGATCATGTTGGTAGGATAAATCCCATGCAGACATTGTGGAGTTATACATAGTTGCAGTGAATTTATGGATGCAACGCCCTTTTTATGTCCAGAAGATAATTTCTGACCATACCCCTCCTCCCTTTCAGGCTCTTACAATATTACTGCTCTCTCTTTCATGATGTTCCCTGGGTCTTGCAATTGGAGTTAGGGTTTAGCTGTCCTGTTTAGGGTTGAGCAGTCTGCAGTCATCTATTTTCTGTTATAATCACCTTCCATTGTGAAAAGAAGCTTATAGTTTGAATGCTGAGGATTTCCTCCATCTATGGGTAAAATGACAAATGTTTGAAAGTAGTTTGATACAGTGTCTTTATACTTAAACCTTAATAGCTTACACTCTCCCCAGGCCTATGACTTTCCTTTTCGTAGGTTTTTGTCCTGGCTTACAGTACCAACAAGATTTCACCATAGAAGAGGTAAGTCCTCAAGAGGCTCTATACCTCTGATTCGGGTCATTGACAATGGGAGGGGAGAAAAGATATTTTCCCAGTGTTATACTCACTGATATATGATTCGTGCTCCAACAAGTTCTCAGGCACATGCCATCAAAAGCAACCTAAGTGAAGCTCAGTAGGCCACTCATATGAAAAGACACGAAAATAACAGGGAGAAGAAATAAATAGCAGGGGAGAAGAAGAGTTGTAATGTCAAGAGGAGGGGGTATAGGATTGGGAATTTAGGTGCAAAAATATCATAAATCACTATATTCATGTATGAAACAATAAACATTTTTTAAAACTTGGTCTGTTTGAGCTATAGATATTAGTCATGAGATCACTATGGAAATTCCAAATGGAGATTTCAGTAGAATAGATGGGTCTATAGCTCAAAAGAAACATGTGGAATAGGGGGCAGCAGTTGTAACTCAGTTGGTAGAATGTTTGCCTGGCATGTACCAAGACCAGGGGTGCATCCTCAGAACTTAATCTCTGGTAAACCAAATGGAGTGGTTCCTATTTGTAAGGTACAGTTAGGAGGACCAGAAGAAGTTTAAGGTTATTTTCAGCCACAAAGTGAGTTTGAAGTCAACCTGGGACATAAAAACCCAATCTCAAAGGTAGAAGAAAAAAAAGAGAGGGAGAGGGAAAGAGAGAGAAAGAGGGAAAGGGAGAGGAACGGAGTAGGAGAAGGAGAGGGAGAAGGAGAGAACAGGAAGAGGGCAGAAAGAGAAGAGGGAGAGAAAAAGAAGAGAAGAGAAGGAGGAGGAGGAGCAGGAAAAGAAGGAAGAAGATGAGGAGAGGAAGGAAGGAAGGAAGGAAGGAAGGAAGGAAGGAAGGAAGGAAGGAAGGAAGGAAGGAAGGAAGGAAGGAAGGAAGGAAGGAAGGAAGGAAGGAAGGAAGGAAGGAAGGAAGGAAGGAAGGAAGGAAGGAGGGAAGGGTAGAATTACAGATTTAAGAACTACTACATGACCAGTGGACACTTGCCACCAAAGCCTGACAGCCTAATTTCCATCCCCAAAACTCTCATGGTTGAATGCGAGAACCCACTTCTGAAAGTTGTCCTGACCTCCGTATGTAGGCCACAGAGCAGGCACACATGCGCGTGCCTGTTCTCTCCTCTTTCTCTCTCTAATATATATAACAATTATCAGCTGGGTAGATGTGGGCTACAACCAGATTGATGGGCTCTGAGGAGTGGCTAGACATGGCTGGAGCATGGATGGGGAAAGCAGGTCATATACATATACATATACATATACATACACATATACATATACATATACATATACATGTATATGAAGGGCTTCTGGGATTACCTCATGAGTACACACTTTCAAATCCGGTAGCCAACTGGGGTTTCCTCATTGCCTCCATCACTGACATGAAGAAATATCTAGGGATTGTCAGTGGGTCTATAGTATTTCCTGCTCTCTTTTGCTATTTTATTTTGACATTCATGAGATTTGCCTACAAGATATGGCCTGAAACTGGGTTCTCTTTGCCTGCTATCCAACAAACAAAATAACCCAGCCCATTTAAAGCACATAGCTTATCAGCTACATGCATCTGCATAGCAATGTGCAATAACACCCCAGTCAGTCACTGCTGATGTGAACAAAATGTCCCAGGACAAAAAAGCTGCACCTTGCACTGAGCCTTCTAGAAAGTTGATTAATTGATTATAACTTCAATGATTCAATGATCTAGAGATGTTGGAATGTTGTAGGACCAGAGCCAGATTATCTGGGCCATCCTTAGCCCCCTAGCTTCCACTGATCCAAAGCTAAGCAAGTCTTCGGATAGGATCTGAGATCTGTAGCAGAGATTTTTCACACTTGGCTGAAATCTGCCCACCTGATGCTTCTACCAATATGTGTGAAGAATGTGTTGATTTGTGGCTTGCTTTGTTCTGTTACTATAAAAACTTCACAAAGCCACTGCCACGCTGGTCTATAGAATTAGTGTCAGGCTGAGTTTGTGTAGCCAGGTCACTGGTCAGCCACATTTAGCCCCAGAATTAAACTCTTTTATCTCCTTTGAGATGAGATTTTCTTCTTGCTTGATAGTTGTGGCTCCCAATGTAGGACCCCAGAAATGATCCACTTTTTCCCTGAGCAAACCTGGATTGGAAGCAGCTAGCTGCAAAGGACCTTTACATCCAGTCATCGCGTGCTGCCTCCTCAGGTGGATGCTGGTGAGTTCTTTCTGGAGCTTGGACCTCTCTTTGCTTTCGTCAGGGGTCCATTTGTTGAGCTTGTTGTTTAGGATCCCATTGACTATCTTTTTTGGGTTTTCCTTCAGAGCCTTCATTTATGGTACCAATATTACTTGTTTGTTTTGAGAGCATTTTGGTTTCCCTTATTTGCTTGTTTTTTGTTTTATTTCCCTTCAGATCCACAAGGCATTTCTGTTTGTTAATTTATTAGCATTTAGTCTTTTTCTTTTGACAGTCTTCTTACATATGATTTAAGGAAGGAGGGAATGTTTGGAGAAAAAGGGATATTTGGTACTTCAGTTGTTTGTTATGTTTAATATACTAATGAATTAACATGCTAATTCAACTCCCAAATAGTTCAAGTAACTTTTTTTATTTTTAATGCATTTTTTATTATTATTTCAGCTCATACAAACTTAATAGGTACACCAGTTCCCTCCCTCCCTCCTCCTCCCCCCGAACCCCCTGCTCTCCCTCCCCTCACCCCTGCCTCCCGATCCCCCATGCCTCCCGCCCCAATTCCCAGAGTCCTTTCTTGTGCATGCCTGACTCTCCTCTGGGCCCTCCTCTCCGATGACGTACAAGGACCCAGTGGCATTTCCCTGAACCCTTTCCTGTGTTCCCCTTAAGCATAGGAACACTACTGTGGCTGTCAATCCCTTGCCTCCAAGGATCTTGATGCCTTTACAGATGCTAGACTTTGTGAGGTCAATAGTGTGTTGGACATTGCGCCAGGCATGCAATGTCCAATTATGATTGCTTCGGCCCTAACTTGTGTGGAGTATCTTGCAAATCATTGCTCCTCTCATCCTTTTGCTCTTACACTCTTACCGCCCCCTCTTCCGCAAATGTCCCTGAGCTTCAGGATGGGGAGAGATTAGTCTGGCCTAGTTCTAGGTGGTTGATATAGAGTCTCTGAAGTTCTGGATAGTGGTTCGTTGATTTTCTTTTGCAGTTTTGTTGCTCCTGTAATGCCCTTCACTCCATCATGATGGGCACTGTATGTCACCCCCTGGCCAGAGACAGAAAGCTGTTAAACTGGAGTCTTACTATAAGAGCACATTCAAGGGTAGATGTAATACTTATACCCAAAAGTGGAATCGCAGGGTCATATGTCATTAGGCAATGGGAGGGGTCAATCACCCATTTGCAAAATGGTTACTTTTTAATCTGACGGACTATATGCCCTCCCCTTCTGGCGAGTTCATACCCCCTTAGTTGTAAATGATCAGGAACAAATTGTGAACTTAACTAGGTGTCACATTACTTTCTTGCAGTCCTTGATGGAGGCCTATTTTCTCTACTGTAACATGGTCACTTCTCTCCTTGTTTCTGGTGTGGCCCTCCAACCCCATCCCTCCTGTTCATAATCCTTGCAATTACTGTAGGTAATACATAGATTTACCTATGAGCGTCTCAAGATGGGCTGGGTGGGTTTGGTATTAGGAGCCACCTATTAGGGAGTACATACGGCGCTTAATTTTCTGGGTCTGGGATACTTCACCTAATATAATTGTTTCTAATGACATCCATTTCCCAGCAAATTCCAGTAATTCATCATTTTTGATGGCTGAGTAGTACTCCATTGTATAGATGTACCAGTTTCCTTATCCACTCGTCAACTGTTGGACATTTGGGTTGATTCCATGTCTTTGCTATTGTAAACAGTGCTGCTATGAACATGGTCGAGCTTGTGCTATCGAGGCGAACCTCTGCTGCATGGGGGGTTATTCCCAAAAGTGGAATCACAGGGTTATATGGCATTTCAATCCTTAGTTTCTTTAAGAATCTCCAGACGGCTCGCCAGAGTGGCTGTATGAGCCTGCACTCCCACCAGCAATGTAGGAGAGTTCCCCTCTCTCCACATCCTCTCCAGCATTTGTCGTTGTTTGTGTTGTGGATTTTTGCCATCCTGACCGGGGTGAGATGATATCTCAGGGAAGTTTTGATTTGCATTTCCCTGATGGCTAAAGAAGTGGAGCATTTTTTCAGATATTTGTTAGACATTTTAATTTCATCCCTGGTAAAGTTTCTTGTAAGTTCCAGGGCCCATTTTTTAATTGGGCCATTGGTTTCCTTGGTGTTTAGTTTTCTAAGTTCTTTATGCACTCTGGACAGTAGAGCTCTTTTTTTTTTTCCTTTTTTTTAATTTTTTTATTAAAAATGTAATTATACATTTTAAAATTTTTTACCAGTTCCCTCCTCCCCCTAAACCCCCTCCTCCCCCCCTTCTCCCTCCCCATCCCCCAGTGCCTCCCCCCCAATTCCCAGAGAGTCCTTTATTGTGTACGCCTGACTCTCCACTGGGTGCTCCTCTCCGATGACATATAAGGACCCAGTGGCATTTCCAAAAGCCCTTTCTCTTGTTCCCCTTAAGCATAGGAGCACTACTATGGCTGTCAATCCCTTGCCTCCAGGGGTCTTGGTGCCCTTAACAGATGCTAGACTTTATGAGGGCAACAGTGCGCTGGACATTGCGCAGGGCATGCAAAGTCCCATTATGATTGCTTTGGCCCCAACTATTGTTGAGAATCTTGCAAATCGTTGTTCCTCCCATCCTTTTGCTCTTACAATCTTACTGCCCCCTCTTCCGCAAATGTCCCTGAGCTCCAGGATGGGGAGAGATTAGGCTGTCCTAGTTCTATGTGATTGATATAGAGTCTCTGAAGTTCTGGATTGTGGTTTGTTGATTTTCTTTTGCAGTTTTGCTGCTACTGCAATGCCCTTCACTCCATCATGATGGGCACTGTATGTCACCTCCTGGCCAGAGACAAAAAGCTGTTAAACTGGAGTCTTGTTATAATAGCACATTCAAGGGTAGATGTAATAAAAATAGGAAACCTCAGTGAGGGAGGGGTCCATCACCCATTTGCAAAATGATTACTTTTTATCTGCTAGACTATATGACCTCCCCTTCTGGTGAGATCAGGAAAGAACGTCTGTGAACTTAACCAGGTTTCTCATTACTTACTTGCAGACCTTGATGGAGGCCTATTTTCTCTGTCGTAACATGCTCCCCTCTCTCGTTGTTTCTGGTGTGGCCCTCCTACCCCATCTCTCTTGTTCATAATCCTTGCAATTACTGTGTTACATAGATTTACTTTTGAGTGTCTCAATGTGGGCTGGGTGAGTTTGGTACTAGGAGCCACCTATTAGGGAGTATATACGGCACTTAATTTTCTGGGTCTGGGATACTTCACTTAGTATAATTGTTTCTAATGACAGCCATTTCCCAGCAAATTCCAGTAATTCATCATTTTTGATGGCTGAGTAGTACTCCATTGTATAGATGTACCACAGTTTCCTTATCCACTCGTCAACTGTTGGACATTTGGGCTGATTCTTCATGTCTTTGCTATTGTAAACAGTGCTGCTATGAACATGGTCGAGCTTGAGCTATTGAGGCGAACCTCTGCTGCATGGGGGGTTATTCCCAAAAGTGGGATAGCAGGGTCATATGGCATTTAAATCTTTAATTTCTTTAAGAATCTCCAGATGGTTCGCCAGAGTGGCTGTATGAGCCTGCAGCAATGTACGAGAGTTCCCCTCTCTCCACATCCTCTCCAGCATTTGTCGTTGTTAGTATTGTGGATTTTTGCCATCCTAACCGGGGTGAGATGATATCTCAGGGAAGTTTTGATTTGCATTTCCCTGATGGCTAAGGAAGTGGAGCATTTTTTCAGATATTTGTTAGACATTTTAATTTCTTTTTTTTTTTTTTTGCCATATGCATATTTATTTATTTATTTTTTTTTACATCACTCTGTAATTTTTAATCAGAATTAGCTACCAAAACATTGTTCTTGCAAGTCTATGACTGCACTTCAACAATGTTTTTTTTTTTTGTTTTTTGTTTTTTTTTTATTAAAAATTTAATTATACATTTTAAAATTTTTTACCAGTTCCCTCCCTCCCCCCTCCCCTTCCCCCAGTGTCTCCCCCCCAATTCCCAGAGAGTCCTTTATTGTGTGCGCCTAACTCTCCACTGGGTCCTCCTCTCCGATGACATATAAGGACCCAGTGGCATTTCCATAAGCCCTTTCTCTTGTTCCCCTTAATCATAAGATTACTACTATGGCTGTCAATCCCTTGCCTCCAGGGGTCTCGGTGCCCTTAACAGATGCTAGACTTTATGAGGGCAACAGTGCGCTGGACATTGCGCAGGGCATGCAAAGTTCCATTATGATTGCTTTGGCCCCAAATATTGTTGAGAATCTTGCAAATCGTTGCTCCTCCCATCCTTTTGCTCTTACAATCTTACCGCCCCCTCTTCCGCAAATGTCCCTGAGCTCCAGGATGGGGAGAGATTAGGCTGTCCTAGTTCTATGTGATTGATATAGAGTCTCTGAAGTTCTGGATTGTGGTTTGTTGATTTTCTTTTGCAGTTTTTCTGCTCCTGCAATTCCCTTCACTCCATTCTGCTGGGCACTGTATGTCACCCCCTGGCCAGAGACAAAAAGCTGTTAAACTGGAGTCTTGTTGTAATAGCACATTCAAGGGTAGATGTAATAAGAGTAGGAAACCTCACTGAGGGCGGGGTCCATTACCCATTTGCACAATGATTACTTTTTATCTGCTAGACTATATGCCCTCCCCTTCTGGTGAGATCAGGAAAGAACGTCTGTGAACTTAACCAGGTTTCTCATTACTTACTTGCAGACCTTGATGGAGGCCTATTTTCTCTGCTGTAACATGGTCTCCTCTCTCCTTGTTTCTGGTGTGGCCCTCCTAACCCATCTCTCTTGTTCATAATCCTTGCAATTACTGTGTTACATAGGTTTACTTTTGAGTGTCCCAATGTGGGCTGGGCGAGTTTGGTACTAGGAGCCACCTATTAGGGAGTACATACGGCGCTTAATTTTCTGGGTTTGGGATACTTCACTTAATATAATTCTTTCTAATGACATCCATTTCCCAGCAAATTCCAGTAATTCATCATTTTTGATGGCTGAGTAGTACTCCATTGTATAGATGTACCACAGTTTCCTTATCCACTCGTCAACTGTTGGACATTTAGGTTGATTCCATGACTTTGCTATTGTAAACAGTGCTGCTATGAACATGGTCGAGCTTGTGCTATCGAGGCGAACCTCTGCTGCTTGGGGGGTTATTCCCAAAAGTGGGATAGCAGGGTCATACGGCATTTCAATCTTTAATTTCTTTAAGAATCTCCAGACGGCTCGCCAGAGTGGCTGTATGAGCTTGCATTCCCACCAACAATGTAGGAGAGTTCCCCTCTCCCCACATCCTCTCCAGCATTTGTCGTTGTTTGTACTGTGGATTTTTGCCATCCTGACCGGGGTGAGATGATATCTCAGGGAAGTTTTGATTTGCATTTCCCTGATGGCGAAGGAAGTGGAGCATTTTTTAAGATAATTGTTAGACATTTTAATTTCATCCCTGGTAAAGTTTCTTTGAAGTTCCAGGGCCCATTTTTTAATTGGGCCAGTGTTTTCCTTGGAGTTTAATTTTCTAAGTTCTTTGTGCACTCTGGACAGTAGAGCTCTGTCAGATATGTGGTTAGTGAAGATTTTCTCCCATTCTGTGGGTTGCCTTTGAGCTCGTGCGACAATCTCTTTATCTGAACAGAAGCTCTTTAATTTCACAAGATCCCAACTGTTGAGAGTTGGTAGCAGTGACTGTGCCATTGGATGTCTGTTTAGGAAGTGTTGGCCTAGCCCAATCAGCTCGAGGGAGTTCCCTATCCTTTCAACTATGGCTTTTAAAGTCTCTGGCCTGATATCAAGGTCCTTGATCCATTTGGAATTAAGTCTTGTACATGGTGACAAGTACGGGTCCAGCTTTAATCTTCTGCATGTGGAGATCCAGTTTTGCCAGCACCATTTGTTGAAGATGCTGTTCTTTTTCCATTGGATTCTTTGGGCCCCTTTGTCAAAGACCAAATGGCTGTAACTTTGTGGGCTTATATCTGGGTCTTCAATCCTTATCCATTGATCTGTGTGTCTATTTTGGAGCCAGTACCAGGCTGTCTTTATAACTATGGATTTGTAGTATAGACTTAGGTTTGGTATGGTAATACCTCCAGCTGTGTTTTTGTTACTCAGGATTGTTTTTGCTATCCTGGGTCTTTTGTGCCTCCATATGAACTTTGAGATTGTTTGGTCAACTTCTTTGAAGAATTGCTTTGGGATTTTGATTGGTATAGCATTGAATCTGTATATTGCCTTTGGTAGGATGGTCATTTTTACAATGTTGATTCTGCCAATCCAGGAACAAGGGAGGTCTTTCCACCTTCTGGTGTCTTCTGCAATTTCTTTCTTTAGGGTTTTAAAGTTTTCATTGTAAAGGTCTTTTACCTCCTTAGTTAGGTTTATACCAAGGTATTTCATTTTTTTAGGGGTTATAGTAAATGGCATGGTTTCTCTCAAGGCTTTTTCACTTCTTTCATTCTGGGCATATAGGAAGGCCTCTGATTTTTGCACATTTATTTTGTATCCTGCCACCCTGCTGAACTTCTCAATTAGTTCCAGGAGCTTCCTGGTGGAGTTTTTGGGATCACTCAGGTATAAGATCATGTCATCTGCAAATAGAGATAGCTTGACTTCTTCCTTGCCAATTTGAATCCCTCTTATGTCCCTTTCTTGTCTTATGGCTTCGGCTAAGACTTCAAGTACAATATTGAATAGAAGTGGTGAGAGTGGACAGCCTTGTCTTGTTCCTGATCGAAGTGGGAATGCTTCCAATTGTTCCCCATTGAGCATAATCCTTGCTGTGGGCTTGTTGTATACAGCTTTTATTATATTGATAAAAGTTCCTTCCATTCCTACTGTCTCTAGCGTTTTGATCATAAAAGGCTGTTGGATCTTGTCAAAAGCTTTTTCTGCATCTATCGAGAGTATCGTGTGGTCTTGGACTTTGGACTGGTTTACATGATGAATTACATTTATTGATTTGCGTATGTTGAACCAACCTTGTGTGCCGGGGATGAAGCCTACTTGGTCCCCATGAATGATCTTTTTAATATGTTTTTGAATCCGATTTGCTAAGACTTTGTTGAGAATCTTTGCATCTGTGTTCATCAGGGAGATCGGCCTATAGTTTTCTTTTTTAAGTGAATCTTTATTAGGTTTTGGGATTAAAACGATATTAGCTTCATAGAAGGAATTTGGTAGTGTTCCTTCCTTTGCTATTTGATGGAACAGTTTAAGGAGTATTGGTGTTATTAACTCCTTAAATGTCTTGTAGAACTCTGTGCTGAATCCATCTGGTCCAGGACATTTTTTGGTGGGAAGATTCGAGATTACTTCCTCAATTTCCTTATATGTTATAGGACTATTTAAGTAATTCACAACTTCCTGATTCAATTTAGGTAAGTTGTGTTTACTTAGAAATTCATCCATCTCTTTTGTGTTGTCAAACTTCACAGAGTATAAGTTTTTGAAATATGATGTTATAATTCTCTGGATTTCTTGGGTATCCGTAGTGATAACTCCATGTTCATTTCTAATTTTGTTAATTTGGGTTTTCTCTCTCTTGCTTTTGGTTAGTTTAGCTAGGGGTGTATCAATCTTGTTGATTTTTTCAAAGAACCAGCTTTTCGATTTGTTGATTTTTTCTATCGTTTTCTTAGTCTCGATTTCAGATATTTCTCCCCTTATTTTGCTAATCTCTTCTCTTCTACTGCTTTTGGGATCAGATTGCTCTAGTTTCTCTAAAGCTTTAAGCTGCATTGTTAAGTTGTTTATTTCTGATGTTTCCATTTTTTTGATGTGGGCATTAAGAGCTATGAACTTACCTCTTAGAACAGCTTTCATTGTGTCCCAGAGATTTTGGTAAGTTGTATTTTCGTTATCATTCACTTTCAGGAAATCTTGAATTTCCTTTTTAATTTCTTCCTGAATCCAGTTCTCATTCAGCATCATAGTGTTAAGTTTCCAGGAGTTAGTGTATTTTCTCTTGTTTGATGTGTTGTGGATGTCCAGCTTTAGGCCGTGGTGGTCTGATAGGGCACAGGTTAGAATTTCAACTTTCTTGTACATGTGTAGATTCATTTTGTGGCCCAATATGTGATCTATTTTGGAGAAAGTTCCGTGTGCTGCTGAGAAAAATGTGTATTCTTTGGTGCGTGGGTGAAAAGTTCGATAGAGATCTGTGAGGTCCATTTCTTTCAGGGTTTGATTAAGTTCCAAAGTGTCTCTGTTAAGCTTTTGACCTGTTGATCTATCCCATGTAGAGAGGGCGGTGTTGAAGTCCCCAAGAATTATCGTTTGGGGGTTGATTTCTTGCTTTAGACGCTGTAGGGTTTTCTTAATGAATGTGGAGGGGCCCGTATTGGGTGCATATATGTTCAGTATTGTGAAGTCTTCCTGGTGAATTGTACCTCTGACTAAAATGTAGTAGACATTTTAATTTCATCCCTGGTAAAGTTTCTTTTAAGTTCCAGGGCCCATTTTTTAATTGGGCCATTGTTTTCCTTGGAGTTTAGTTTTCTAAGTTCTTTGTGCACTCTGGACAGTAGAGCTCTGTCAGATGTGTGGTTAGTGAAGATTTTCTCCCATTCTGTGGGTTGCCTTTGAGCTCGTGTTACAATCTCTTTATCTAAACAGAAGCTCTTTAATTTCACAAGATCCCAACTGTTGAGAGTTGGTAGCAGTGACTGTGCCATTGGATGTCTGTTTAGGAAGTGTTGGCCTAGCCCAATCAGCTCGAGGGAGTTCCCTATCCTTTCAACTATGGTTTTTATAGTCTCTGGCCTGATATCAAGGTCCTTGATCCATTTGGAATTAAGTCTTGTACATGGTGACAAGTACGGGTCCAGCTTTAATCTTCTGCATGTGGAGATCCAGTTTTGCCAGCACCATTTGTTGAAGATGCTGTTCTTTTTCCATTGGATTCTTTGGGCCCCTTTGTCAAAGACCAAATGGCTGTAATTTTGTGGGCTTATATCTGGATCTTCAATCCTTATCCATTGATCTGTGTGTCTATTTTGGAGCCAGTACCAGACTGTTTTTATAACTATGGATTTGTAATATAGACTAAGGTTCGGTATGGTAATACCTCCAGCAGTGTTTTTGTTACTCAGGATTGTCTTTGTTATCCTGGGTCTTTTGTGCCTCCATATGAATTTTGAGATTGTTTGGTCAACTTCTTTAAAGAATTGCTTTGGGATTTTAATTGGTATAGCCTTGAATTTGTATATTGCCTTTGGTAGGATGGTCATTTTTACGATGTTGATTCTGCCAATCCAGGAACATGGGAGGTCCTTCCACCTTCTGGTGTCTTCTGCAATTTTTTTCTTTAGGGTTTTAAAGTTTTCATTGTAAAGGTCTTTTACCTCCTTGGTTAGGTTTATACCAAGGTATTTCATTTTTTTAGGGGCTATAGGAAATGGGATTGTTTCTCTCAAGGCTTTTTGACTTCTTTCATTCTGGGCATATAGGAAGGCCTCTGATTTTTGCACATTTATTTTGTATCCTGCCACCCTGCTGAACTTCTCAATTAGTTCCAGGAGCTTCCTGGTGGAGTTTTTGGGATCACTCAGGTATAAGATCATGTCATCTGCAAATAGGGATAACTTGACTTCTTCCTTGCCAATTTGAATCCCTCTTATGTCCCTTTCTTGTCTTATGGCTTCAGCTAAGACTTCAAGTACAATATTGAATAGAAATGGTGAGAGTGGACAGCCTTGTCTAGTTTCTGATCGAAGTGGGAATGCTTCCAATTGTTTCCCATTGAGCATAATCCTTGCTGTGGGCTTGTTGTATACAGCTTTTATTATATTGATAAAGGTTCCTTCCATTCCTACTGTCTGTAGCATTTTGATCATAAAAGGCTGTTGGATCTTGTCAAAAGCTTAGAAACAATTATATTAAGTGAAGTATCCCAATCCCAGAAAGTTAAGCGCCATATGTACTCCCTAATAGGTGGCTCCTAGTACCAAACTCACCCAGCCCACATTGAGACACTCGAGGGTAAACCTATGTAATACGGTAATTGCAAGGATTGTGAACAGGAGGGATGGGGTTGGAGGGCCACACCAGACACAAGGAGAGAGGGGACCATGTTACAGCAGAGAAAATCGACCTCCAAGGAATGCAAGTAAGTAATGTGACACCTGGTTAAGTTCACAGACGTTCGTTCCTGATCATGTACAACTGAGGGGGTTTGATCTCACCAGAAGGGGAGGGCATATAATCTGGCAGATGAAAAGAGATCATTTTGCAAATGGGTGACTGATCCCTCCCTCACCGAGATTTCCTGCTTTTATTACATCTACCCTTGAATGTACTATCATAACAAGACTCCAGTTTAACAGTTTTTTTATCTCTGACCAGGGGGTGACATACAGTGCCCAGCAGGATGGAGTGAAGGGCATTGCAGGAGCAGCAAAACTGCAAAAAAAAAATCAAAAAACCACAATCCAGAATTTCAGAGACTCTATATCATCCACATAGAACTAAGCCAGCCTAATCTCCCCCCATCCTGAAACTCAGGGACATCTGCAGACGAGGGGGCGGTAAGATTGTAAGAGCAAAAGGATGGGGGGAGCAATGATTTGAAGAGTCTCCACACTAGATAGGGCTGAAGCAATCATAATAGGACTTTGCATGCCCTGCGCCATGTCCGTCACACTATTGGCCTCACAAAGTCTAACATCGGCTAAAGGCACCAAGATCCTTGGAGGCAAGGGATTGATGGCCACAGAAGTGTTCCTATGCTTAAGGGGAACACGAGAAAGGGTTCAGGGAAATGCCACTGGGTCTTTTTATGTCATCGGAAAGGAAGACCAAGAGGAGAGTTAGGCATACACAATAAAGGACTCTCTGGGAATTGGGGGGGAGGCACTGGGAGATGGGGAGGGAGAGAGGAGGAGCAGGGGGTTCGGGGGGAGGAGGAGGAGGGGAGGGAACTGGTCTACCTATTAAGTTTGTATGAGCGGAAATAATAATAAAATATTAAAAAAAAGAAAGAAAGAAAGTGATAATGTCATCACATAGCCCATTATATGTATGCCAACTTAAAAAGCAACAATAAAATAATAATGGCTGTTAAAAAAAAAAAGCTTTTTCTGCATCTATCGAGAGTATCATGTGGTCTTGGACTTTGGACTGGTTTACATGATGAATTACATTTATTGATTTGCGTATGTTGAACCAACCTTGTGTGCCGGGGATGAAGCCTACTTGGTCCCCGTGAATGATCTTTTTAATATGTTTTTGAATCCGATTTGCTAAAACTTTGTTGAGAATCTTTGCGTCTGGTTCATCAGAGAGATCGGCCTATAGTTTTCTTTTTTAAGTGAATCTTTATTAGGTTTTGGGATTAAAACGATATTAGCTTCATAAAAGGAATTTGGTAGTGTTCCTTCCTTTGCTATTTGATGGAACAGTTTAAGGAGTATTGGTGTTATTAACTCCTTAAATGTCTGGTAGAACTCTGTGCTGAATCCATCTGGTTCAGGACATTTTTTGGTGGGAAGATTCAAGATTACTTTCTCAATTTCCTTATATGTTATAGGACTATTTAAATAATTCACAACTTCCTGATTCAATTTAGGTAAGTTGTATTTACTTAGAAATTCATCCATCTCTTTTGTGTTGTCAAACTTCACAGAGTATAAGTTTTTGAAATATGATGTTATAATTCTCTGGATTTCTTGGGTATCAGTGATAACTCCATGTTCATTTCTGATTTTGTTAATTTGGGTTTTCTGTCTCTTGCTTTTGGTTAATTTAGGTAGGGGTGTATCAATCTTATTGATTTTTTCAAAGAACCAGCTTTTTGACTGGTTGATTTTTTTATCATTTTCTTAGTCTCGATTTCCGATATTTCTCCCCTTATTTTGCTAATCTCCTCTCTTCTATTACTTTTGGGATCAGATTACTCTAGTTTCTCTAAAGCTTTAAGCTGCATTGTTAAGTTGTTTATTTCTGATATTTCCATTTTTTTGATGTAGGCATTAAGAGCTATGAACTTACCTCTTAGAACAGCTTTCATTGTGTCCCAGAGATTTTGGTAAGTTGTATTTTCGTTATCATTCGCTTTCAGGAAATCTTGAATTTCCTTTTTAATTTCTTCCTGAATCCAGTTCTCATTCAGCATCATAGTGTTAAGTTTCCAGGAGTTAGTGTATTTTCTCTTGTGTGATGTGTTGTGGATGTCCAGCTTTAGGCCGTGGTGGTCTGATAGGGCACAGGTTAGAATTTCAACTTTCTTGTATATGTGTAGATTCGTTTTGTGGCCCAGTATGTGATCTATTTTGGAGAAAGTTCCGTGTGCTGCTGAGAAAAATGTGTATTCTTTGGTACGTGGGTGAAAAGTTCGATAGAGATCTGTAAGGTCCATTTCTTTCAGGGTTTGATTAAGTTCCAAAGTGTCTCTGTTAAGCTTTTGACCTGTTGATCTATCCCATGTTGAGAGGGCGGTGTTGAAGTCCCCAAGAATTATCATTTGGGGGTTGATTTCTTGCTTTAGACGCTGTAGGGTTTTCTTAATGAATGTGGAGGGGCCCTTATTGGGTGCATATGTGTTCAGTATTGTGAAGTCTTCCTGGTGAATTGTACCTGTGACTAAAATGTAGTATCCATCCGTGTCTCTTATAATTTTCTTTGGTTTGAAGTCCACTTTGTCTGATAGCATAATGGCTACCCCTGCCTGTTTTCTGCTTCCATTTGCTTGTAAAATTGTTGACCAGCCTTTTATTTTTAGAGTGTGCCTATCTTTTGTGGTGAGATGGGTTTCCTGCAGGCAGCAGATTGATGGATTGTGATTTTTAATCCAAGTTTGTAATCTGTGTCTCTTGATCGGTGAATTAAGTCCATTAACATTTAGTGTTATAATGGAGAAACTATTTTTAATTCCAGACATTTATTATGTTTAGTAGCTTTTATAAGTATATTGCTTCGCTTTTAATGGTGTTATATTTGCCTTCTGTTCTCCTGGATATGCCTGGTTTTTTTTCACACTTGAGTATCATTTCTAGCATTTTTTGAAGGCCTGGTTTGGTGGACATGTATCCCTTCAAGTTGTCTTTGTGCTGGAAGATTTTTCTTTCTCCCTCGATCATGACTGATAGTTTTGCAGGGTAAATCAGCCTGGGTTGACATTTTTGCTCATTCAATACTTAAAGTATGTCTCTCCAAGGTCTTCTTGCTTTTACTGTTTCGACTGAGAAGTCATTTGTTATTTTAATAGGTTTACCTTTAAAAGTGACTTGTTTTTTCTCCCTTGAAGCTCTCAGCACCAGTTCTTTATCTTGAATGTGGAGTGTTTTAACTATTATTTGCCGTGGGGTGCTTCTGTTTTGGTCGTATCTGTTTGGGGTACGGAATGCCTCTTGTATATGGATGGGCCTCTCTTTTTTTAGATGAGGAAAGTTTTCCTTGATGATCGTTTGAAAAATTTCCTCAGGGGTAGTATTTTGAGATTCTTGCTCTGGTATTCCATGAATACGCATGTTAGGCTTCTTCAGGGTGTCCCATATCTCTTGGATATTTCTCTCAAGTATCTTTTTGGCTTCAACAACTTCTTCCATTGAGCTGGTTAGTACTCCCACTTTATCTTCAAGGTCTGAAATTCTGTTTTTTGCTTCGTTAGTTCTGTTGATAAGACTCTCTGTGGCGTTCTGGGTTGAAGATAACTTGTCTTGTAGCTCAGTTTTAAACTCTGCTTGAGTCTGTTTTAACTGCTCTATGCCAGTTTTTGTTTCTTGCACTGTTTTTCTCAACTCCTCCAGATGTCTGTTGTGTTCCTCTTCAAAGCGATTGATTCGATTATGTAATTCCTCCCTGATTTCCTCTTTCATAGTATTGAACATGGTAATGATCATATTTTGAAAGTCTTTATCCTGGGTCAGGCTTTCTTGGCCTTTTTCCGCGGGTTTGTTCTGGTTGGAGTCTAACATTATGGGATTAATTTCTTCAGTGGGAAATTTGTTTACTTGAGTGTTGCTTCTCATGGATTTGCACTTTGACTTTGGCATTGTCGTTTTAACTCTTAAGATCTTTCAATTTCACTAAACTGAATTATTTGGCCTGGGGTTCTGGGGGTGGGCAGGGACAGAGCTTACCTAAGTCGCCGATGAGGCCCGGCTGGACCGCGCGCGCGACCCGACTGGCAGAGTGGGGTGGGGAAAAGGAGGATGGGGGCGTCGGCGTGGAGCTATTTAACCCAAGGGGAGCTGGAGCCGGGCCCGGGCACAGGGGGAGGTCCTCCTCGTCCCTCGGCCCTGCGCACTCGGCTCCAGCTGGATGGCGGGAGTGGGAGCCAGGTTCCTTTGGGCTGACCTGGGGTTCTGGTGGGCGGGCGCGGGCTGATCTTATCTAGGTCACGGGTTGAGGCCCGGCTGGACCGCGCGCGCGCATCCCGACTGGCGGAGCGGGGTGGGGTAAAGGGAGTTCCAGTAATTTTTAAAATGGAAAATTTGAGCTAGAGACAACTTGACTTCACCTTTCTCTCAGTGAGGATCATATGCTATTTCAAAATTGGTTTTAAATTTTTTTATTTTATTATCTATTCAAGTGAACAGATTGAGAGAGAGAAAGAGATTGAGGGAAGAGAGAGAGGAAGAACAGGTACGTGCACCATAGCATGCCTATAGCAGCAGGGGATAACCTTTGGAAGTCAGTTCTCTCGTTCTACCACGTAGGTTCCCAAGGTTGAACTCAGACTGTCAGGTTTGCACTTGATTACCTTTATCCATTGATCCATTTTAATGTACCTAAATTGGTTTTATTTTGCACACTTAACTAGAAGTCCTAGGCAAGGGGTCTTTTGAGAGCTGAGTAGATAAGGCCTCTCTCACAAACCTAGTGACCTGATAATCCTCAGAAGTTCACATGGTAGAAGGAGAGAACTGACTTCTGAGAGTTGCCCTCTGGCCTCTCTCTTTCTCTTTTTTAAATAATCAAAGTATTTTTCAAAAGAAATCCTAGACAATAGAATAAAAGCAAAATCATATATAGGCAATCTACTTTAATTGATATCTAAAAACAAAAAATAATAAACTATAAATTTATAAATTAATAAGACCTTTAGAACTACATCTAAAGTGTATATTAAAAATTAATAGGAAATCAATAAAAAGTGTAGAGGCTATATCAACACTATCATAATTAGGCATAGGTGCCAACTTGATGGGGAGGGCCCAGCCTAGGGTGGGTGGGATTAAACCCTGGGATAGAAGATGGTGGGCTGGTTGAAGGAGATGACATCCTTTTGTACATTTGGTCAGATATAGTTGTCTGCAAGTAAGGATTTCCATCTCTCAGCCATTATGTGGTGATGTGGCCAGTTCCCTTGGCCTTGGTGTTGGCATGAGCTCTCTGTCAAGCTGGACTGAGAACTGTAACCAGTAACCATGAAAGAAAATAAACCCCTTGTTCCCTTAAGCCATTTGATGGTCATTTGTCAGCAGCCATGCAGGCTGACTTCAACAGAGTCCAGTGGGTCCAGATCTTTCTTTAATAACATGAACTACAAGTTTAATCTTTAAAAATATATGCATGTAGGGGCTGGAGAGGTGGCTCAGGGGTTAACCTTCTGCCTTGCAGATGGGAAGGTCCTGAGTTCAGATCCTAGACCCCACCTATAGATGCCGGGAGGAAGCGGGGGCGGCCTGTGTTTCTGGTCCTAGTGGGGCAGAGCCTGTGAATCCCAGGGCAGAGTAAACAAGGAGGAGGTGGAGGTGGCCCATGATGGTTCCCGAATTCACCCGTGGTTCTACACACACACACACGCACAATTGAATAAATAATAAAAAAGAGTGAGCCCTTTGCTGGAGAGGTGAAGAAATCTCATCGTTACAAGTGTGGTACTGTTGGGCTTTGTGAAATTAGGAGCTATCAGAAGTCTACTGAACTCTGATTGGCAAATTCCCTTTCCAGGGCCTGTTCCCTCTCACCAATTCTCCTTTCTCTAGTCTTAGCTGTCAAATGGAAGACAACCAGACATGGGTCTAGTAACAAATTTGGTGAGCCAAAAGCTGTACCCTCCAAGAGGTATTACACTTCTGCTTTTTACTGAGGAGAAATGCTAAAAAAGGGGGGGGGTATTTCTATGAAAGAACCAGTGCTCAGTGCTCATATTGTGCAGAAAAGGGACATTGGAGATGTGATTGCCCAAAAATAAAGAAAGGAATCAGAGAGGGGGTCTGGGGAGGAACTGCATGCAGATGTTAAAGCAGGATTGTGCTTCAGATGATCCTGTAGACCAAAGCCATCATCATCGCCTACCAAAGATGGAGCTCATGAGGTTGGAGAGATGGCTCAGAGGTTAAGACTCTGTCTTGCAAACAGAAGGTCCTGAGTTAGAATCCAGGTCCCACGTAAATACACCAGGCAGAAATGGCAGCCTGCACTTCCACCCCATGGTGGACAGAGCCTAGGAAATCCCAGAGGGAAGCAAGGAGAGAGAAGCAATCCAGAATGATTCCCCAAGTCACCCTTGGTCCTCCACAGGGACACGCAGTGCGCTCTCTCTCTCTCTCTCGCTCTCTCTCTCTCTCACACACACACACACACACACACACACACACACACACACACTAAAATATTTTTTAAAAAGACGGAGCTCATGGAAGACAGATGATCAGCAGAACTTTTGGTGTTGATCTTTCCTGTAGTGGACCCAGCATGTCCCTTACAAATTCTGGCTATTTTTTTTAGTTCCAAAATGCTTACCTGAAGTAGACACACTTAGCAGTGGGCAGAATTTCCACATTGTTCCCCTGATCTCTACAGTATGAGTTATGTGGTAAGAAGCTGGAGCCAGTAGAGCTGACTTTACTGAGGAAGAAAAAAGGAAAACAAGTCCATATACACTCTGGAGGGGTTCTAACATTAGTGTCATGATCAGGATTGATAAGGGAGTAGTAATTTCTATTTCATCCAATTCAGATTTAGGCTGAATTTTTTGGCCTCTGCAGTAGATCTTGGAGAAGCACTGTGAATTGCCAGAAGCTTAATGAACTGGAGGTCTCTGGATTTCAAAGTCAGTATATTCTTCATTTAAGTGTGTTGCTTTGGCCCATCTTTTGAGTGTCTTGCTTACATTATTTCTCTGTTGCTGCAATGACTACATGACCTAAGCAATTTAGGGGAAGAAAAGGCTTATTATTCATGCTCACAGATGTAGGCTACCTTCCATTATGATGGTAGGAGAGCTACACTAACATCAGGAGCCCAGGGCATGTCCACAGGAAGAGCAGAGAAAGGGGCATATGCAAGATACTAATCTGCTAACACAAGCTGGTTCACGTGCTACCTTATCCACCTGCCAAGGAATGCTTCCATCCACCATGCTTGAATCTTCCCATGTCAATTAGATAACCTACAGACTTGCTCAGAGGCTTGCCTTAACTAAGTAATTTTTCATGGATATCCCTAAAGGCTCACCTTTTAATGGTTAAGCTGACAGTTGTAATTAACTGCTACACTAAAAGACACTAGTTTTAATGAGACCTGGAATAAGACAATGACTCATGAAAGGCCTATACTACTGTGTGCACTGCTTTACCACTTGGCCATATCATCCAGAATATTCCATGGTGCCTGAAGTGGCTGTGCAGGTAGAAATGCAGTGTAGAGGCCTTTCCCACCTGCCAGGATGCGCGCAGTCCAGCCGGGACTCACGGCAACCTAGGGGGTGACATCCAATACCCATCAGGATGGAGCCAAGGGCATTGCAGGAGCAGCAAAACTGAAAAAAAAATCAACAAACCATAATTCAGAACATCAGAGACTCTATATCAACCACCTGGAATTGGGCCAGCCTAATCTCTCCCCATCCTGAAGCTCAGGGAAATTTGTGGAAGAGGGGGCGGTAAGATTGTAAGAGCACAAGGATGGGAGGAGCAATGATATGCAAGATACTCCACACAAGTTAGGGCCGAAGCAATCATAATAGGACTTTGCATGCCCTGCGCAATGTCCCACACATTATTGACCCCACAAAGTCTAGCATGGACTAAAGGCACTAGGATCCTTGGAGGCTAGGGACTGACAGTCACAGTAGTGTTCTAAGCTTAAGGGGAACACAGGAAAGGGTTCTGGGAAATGCCCCTGGGTCCTTGCACCTCATTGGAGAGGAGGACCCAGAGGAGAGTTTGGCATGCACAGTAAAGGATGCTCCGGGGATTGCGGGGGAGGGGGATGCGGGGGGTACTAGGGGATGGGGAGGGAGGGGAAAGGGAGAGGGAGGGGGAAGCAGGGGGGTCGGGGGAGGTGGAGGGAGGGAGGGGACCAGTGTACCTGTTAAGTTTGTATGAGCGGAAATAATAATAAAAAAAGAAAAAGGAACTGAAGAAAGATGCTCATGTCATATATCACTGAGGAAATGCATGTTGAAGGTAAAATGAGATACTGTTACATACCTATTCAAATGAGACACTGTTACATGTCTATAAAAAAAAAGAAAGAAATGCAGTGTAGAAGCTATGGTGGGTATCTGTAGATGGACTGCAGGAGTCAATCTGGAAATAAGGTCTCAATGTTATCCACAAACAACTACTTCGTTTTTGAGGAACAGCTTTTGGCCAGAGACTACCTTTTGGCTAGAAACTGAACATTGAATTATGAGCTGGCACGTTACATGCTACACCTCATGAATCAGGTGTTATCTGACATATCAAGCCAAACAGTTGGGCAATCACACTAGATGGAAATGATATGTATTTGTCAGGACTGACGATATCATGAAGGCACAAGTAGCTTGCATGAAGTCACCTAATGCCTATAGCTCATCTCCCAACTGCACCAACATTTTTTTTCTGAGTGCCTGGGGCCTTGTGGAAAGAATCCATGATCAGTTGGCAGACAAAGAGAAGACTCAGGCCTGATTTGTAGACTCTTTTACATGCAAGGCAATAATCGTTCAGGTGAACAGCCATGAAGGTGGATAGCTATAGGAAAGTAACCCTGGGCAGCCCTGGAGTCGGTTATCAGAGGATGTGTACCTGTTTGACCTCTTTGGTTGGAAGAGAAAATATTCAGATGTATAATAATACATGCAGTCACTGTTTCGACAGAATGTTCAAGGAATCAGAGCCAACGTGGTCAGAATATTGTTACAAAGGAAATTAACAGCTGATATACAGATGGCCCTCCTTAGATGAGTTAAAAAATATTTTTTTAAATTTTTTTTATTATTATTACTATTTATTCAACTGTGTGCATATGCGTGCGTATGTGTGCGTGCGCGAGTGTGTGTGTGTGTGTGTGTGTGTGTCTGTGTATGTGTAGAACCACGGACGAATTCGAGAACCACCATGGACGCCTCCACCTCCTTCTGCCCTGGGATTCACAGGCTCCGCCCTACCAGGACCAGAAGCGCAGGCTGCCCCCGCTTCCACCTGGCATCTATACGTGGGATCTGGGATCGAACTCAGGACCTTCCGCCTGCAAGGCGGAGGCTTAACCCCTGAGTCATCTCTCCAGCCCCGAGTTAAAAAATATTTTTATTTTGTGTGTTCATTGGAAATATTTACCAAAGAATGAACTCAGCTGAATATTTGTACTAATATTCAATAATAATAATAATAATAATAATATATTAATAATTCAATAATCCAATGGACAGGGTGACTGTTTCTGTGGATACCCGTCAGCTCTTTAGCCATCCCTGTGATTCTCTAATGAGCTCATAAACAAAATGGCCATGGTGGCAAGAGTTCAGGTTCTAGTGAGAGAAAGGTACCTGCAGTGAGACAACGGCGATTCCATTCAGCTGGAGGTTAAGGGGGCACTTGGTCACTTTTGGCGCTGGATAGTTCCGAATCAACAGCAAAGAGAGAGGCCATCGAGGTGGCTGGAGTGACTGCTCTCACTCCTAAGGAGGAACTGTGCAACAATCCTACAGTGAAGGATAGGAAGTACATGCCTGGAACATGGGAGCTAGCTCAGAGTGTTTCTCAGAATTATACTGTTCTATGGCCAAGGTCATTGGAAAATAATAAAATCCATTCCAGGCAGGTTGACTACTATCCCAAGCTCTATAGAAAGGAAGGACTGAGTCACTCCACCCAATCAAAACTCTTCACTGTCTGAAATGTTTATTGAAGGCAAGATGAATCAGGATTGGAATAAGTTGTCATCAACATCAGCAATACTTACCAGATACAGAAATGAGGTCTAAAGTCAAGATGAACATTCCCACTTTCTTTTTCCTCGAAAGCAGGGTAGTTACAGCACATTTCGCAAGGAAGAAAGTGACTTTATCATCATTTGGAGATTAAATATGGTTTCAGGAGATCTGTGTGGGTCACACATTGACAAGAGATAGATTTGTAATGGTGATTTTCTATGTCAGTGTGATTATGTTACAGGGAGTCCAGATGTGTGGCTAAAGAGCATTATCTGGGTTTATTCCTAAGGGTGTTCCTGGTAACATTAACATATGGATTGAGTAATACAGAAGGTCCTCCCATACGGGGGTGTGCATCATTCGCTCAGATGAAGGCCTGCACAGAATAAAAGGCAAAGTGACAAAATCCTGTCTGTTTATCTGTCCTCAAGCTAGGACACTCTCCTCCCGACTTCCAGATCAGACCTGGACTAAAACTTCATTCACACCATTGGTTCTCCTGGGTCTCCAACTAGCTGACTGTTGGTCATGGACATCACAAGCTCCTTAATCATGAGAAAGAACTTACAGTAATGTTCTCATTCTCTTTGCCTCTTTCTTAGCCTCTCTCCTTTCTTCCTTTTCTCCTTCTCCCTTTCCAACTATAAGCAATTTTTCAAAGATAAGTCAAATATTTTTAAATTTCATTTTATATAGTCATATTATCAAGCACTTAAGTGTTAATGAGCATTGGGATGTCTCCACTTTGTTCAATTATCAATGTAATTTCATAAAAGTATATTTAATTTTTATGAAAGGACCATTGGTATTGCTCTATTTGCTGACTTCATTTTGTTAGGGCCTTTTTTTGCATTTTCTATAAGTGAACTATTTAAAATTGACTAACATCTAAGTTCTTACAAGTCTTTTCCTCATGTTTTTAAGAAACTTGTTCCTTATGATCTGACAACAGGTGCCACTAGAAAATTTAATGTTAGTGATTCTCTTACATATGGTTCAAGTATATATCGAAAGAAACTGAAGTTAAACATAACAAATGAAATAAGGTTGTAAGATCTGTAAGGATGACTGAAGTCCACACACATGAGCTTTCTCCATGTTTCTATTTAGCACAGACACGAACACCATCAGTGTTTTATCCTGTCTGTCAGCTTTTGGGCATCAGAGATGTGGGAGTAAGTGCATGTATGTGCATGCGTAGGGCAGAAGTTGATGCCATGCGTCTTCTCCCATCACTCTCTACCTTATTTTTTGAGACTAGATCTCTCACTGAAGCTGGAATGCTGGCCAGCGAGTCTTCAGGATCTACTTGTCTGTCCCCAACATCCCAATCTCCAGAGATGGGGTTAAAGACGTGCACACCTGTGCCTTGATTTTATGTGGATACTGGGGATCTGAACTTAGGTCCTCATGCTTGCACAGCAAGCATTTAGCTCACTAAGCCATCTCCCCAGCCCCAGGGGAGAGACTTTAAATTTTTTAGAGTGTAGTAGAGTGTTATTTGTAGGGACTTAGCAATTAAACCTAAACCTGCTGAACAATAAAAGCTAGAATGAGAAGAACCCTCCCTACATTTGGAACTTAAGTCAACAGTGTGTCCTAAAGTTGTAGTATTTATAAAAAGTCTCAGTACTGTTTGAGTAGCTTGCATTGTTCATGTGGCAGATATTTTGTTTCCTCTTCTCTACTGCTCCATGTGTAGCTGAGGAAGGGTAGCCTGCTCAGGTGATCTCGTTTGCAAGTATGTTCGAGGTAAGCATTGCCCTCATGGATGAACACCAGACGAAGCGGCTGGAGGAGATGTGCATTGTCATTGACAAGCAGGATCGGGTCATCAGCGTTGAAACCAAGAAGAACTGCCACCTGATGGAGAACATCCAGAAGGGTGAGCTGGGATGAGGGTCTCACTTGGGGAGACTCTACGCCAGGGGCCACTCTCTGAATCAGGTGGGGTAGCATCAACCTAGGTCAACGCGAAGTCTGAAATGATTCCCTTCTTCCCTCTTATCCCCTCACCCAGCTCAGGAGAGTGGTACCAAAACTGGATGCACTAATACCCTATGCCAGGTGCTTAAAGCATAGTATTCAATATTTGGTTAATCTTGGCAACACCTGGAAGTGAGTATTGCAATTTTCCTCCATTTACCAACAAAGTAAACTAGAGAGTCAGGAAGCACGCAGTCCAGTGCCTAGGATTTAGACTTGCCTCTGCCCCTACAGCTTACTGTGGTCTCACTGCCCAGGCCCATGGATGATCCAGAGGCTCCTGGCGGCTCATGCTCTGGGCTTGTGACTCTGCAGGCATGGAAAGAACCCACACGAAGTGACTGCCACTCCTCCAGGGCAGCAGCAGTAGCAACACACTGTGGACCATCTTGTCCTCAGATACATTTTCTATACACTTACGCAGAACCTTTCCTGATTAGAATCTGCATTGATCCCCAAAACTAGAAAAATTGAACTGGTGCTGAGACGATGTCACCATTCAATCCATTTTACATATAATACATAGGAAGGAAAATGTTCCATTTACTAAATGGAAACTCCCAATAAAACAGCACTTTGTACATTTTTCCCCCCAGGACATTTTTCAGACTCCTGTTCTGGTCACCCTTTATACATCCCCGATGAACTGGAAGAAAAAGATGCTATGGGAATGAGGAGGGCGGCCCTGCGCCGTCTGCGGGCTGAGCTGGGCATCCCTGAGAAGCAGGTAACCACCAGCTCCAGATTCATGTGCTTTGGATCTGGTTTCCGCTTCTAGTTATTACATTGCAGCAATGTCATGGTTTTACTTTTCTTCCAAATGCTGTCAGGAAGTCAGCACTGGACCAACGTGATATAGTAAACAGGCTCACTTGTTGAAGTGCCCCAAGCCTGGTCCACAGGTTGGGCTGTGAAATAAGTCATTACACTGGAGGGCTAGAGCTTCCTTCATCTCTCTTCTGAAAAGTAAGAAAAGCTTTTGTGAGGCCAGAATGCCCATGCATCACAGATCTTACTTTTCTCGTGCCCTGAACCCATTTCTCATTGTATGTGAAAAAATGACTAATCGTCGGCCCAGATTGTGATCTCTTCATCATGCTCTACTCGCCGCTTAGAGGAGTCACATATTTTTTAAATGCAAAAAAGAACAAACCGTTTTCTTTCTAAATCTTATTTTCTCCCTATTACTGAAATAACACTGTATCAACTTAAACATAGATTTTCATAAAGGATATCATTTTTATGACCCGGAAATACCACATGTGTCAGTCAGATGTTTTTTGGGGAGAACATGAAATCGGCTACCTTCTGCCGATGAGGAAAGACATCATACTGGACCCAGACCCCAGGAAAAACTACTGCTACATGAACCGGGAGGAAATGCAGGAGCTCCTGGCCAGAGGAGCCCGAGGAGAGGCGAAGGTCACCCCGTAGTTCAGGACCATGGTGGAGGACCACCTGTCTCCATAGTGGCTTCATTTGGATGCGGTCTCCCAGTTCATGGAGCCTGACAAAATATATGGACTGTGAGGTGGTGTGGGAAAGCAAAGTGCAGGATAGGCGTTCATCTCCATACCACGGTTAGGATGCATGCTTGTGGATGAGGGTACAGTTACAGAAACTGAGTGCAGACCTCCATTAATCACTTCTACCAAATAAAAACCACACAGTTTTATCTCATTATACTCTTACTTCTGTCTCTTGAATTTTTCAACTATTCTATGGAAAAACTATCTCCCGATTCCCTTTCCTTCTCCCATTCCCCCCACCCACCCAAAAAAAAAACCTCACCGTATTTCTTGCTCATGTGTTGCTCAGACAAGGACCTCTGCTTTCCTGGCAACCATCTGCCTATGCTCTTGTCTTTCATCTTCGTAGAAATTCTCCACTTGCAGATGTATTTTTCATGATGACAACATATAGGATAAACAAGGAGTTATGTTAGTTTTGATCAGGTTCATATATTTCACCAAAACTACTTTTTTTTTTAGCTATACAGCATAATTACAATTCCTTCCTGATTTTTCTACTAGCCAGTAGTGACCTATAACATAAAACATGGGCCCTTGTATGTACAGATATAAAGTAACGACAATATTAAGCAGATTAATATCCTTTAGGATAGAGCATGGAGTAAATCTTTTGATTAAAATGTTAATCCATGTATATTTAGCTGAAATTGCTTACTATTCCCTCCCTGAGGAGCTATTGGAAATTAATAGCTGTGGGAGGGAGAGTCATTTTTTTTTTTTAGAATTTTTTTTATTTATTTATACAATTGTGCGTGTGTGCGTATGTATGTGCGCGCGTGTGTGTCTGTGTGTGTGTAGAACCACGGACGAATTCGGGAACCACCATGGACGCCTCCACCTCCTTCTGCCCCGGGATTCACAGGCTCCGCCCTACCAGGACCAGAAGCGCAGGCCGCCCCCGCTTCCGCCCGGCGTCTATACGTGGGATCTGGGATCCGAACTCAGGACCTTCCGCCTGCAAGGCAGAGGCTTAACCCCTGAGCCACCTCTCCAGCCCGGGAGAGTCATTTTTATCAGTGGTTTAGTCCAGTAAACTACCCACAGCTATGCTTGTGCCAGCAACCCTAAGTAAAGTTGATGGTCACAAAAAAAAAAAATAGTCATGAAAGTAGAAGAGAGACTTGTTGAGTTCAGTGGGAGGAGAACAGGTGAGAGTATGCATATGATCAAATACAACATAAACATGCACGGAATTGTCATAGAATAAATACAAATTTCAAAATACCTATGACTCAGCAGTCTACATTATGGAAATTATGTTAAGATGCAAAAAGCACTGAATTGAGAATTTGAAAATGTGCTATTTTAATTCACTACATTGTTTTGAGAGTACTTATTTCATTGCTTGTCCAATCATTTGCTATTTGTAATTGCATTAGGTCATTTCTTGAACATAAATATAAAAATTCAAGTGGAAATTGACTGATCCTCTGAGAATTCCTTGGTCTATAGTCTTGGGATCATGAGTCCAATAATGAGTTCACCAGGCAGTTTCAAAATGGAATTGACTGAAGTTGGAGCGGATTCTGGCATTAGAACCTCAGGCTCTCATCTCTGTTCTTTTCTGTTTGGCTGTAAAATTTGGTCAAAGGCTTTCTCCTGCTGAAATTCACTGGGAGACTTTCCTAGGTCCCTGAATCTTCTAGGTTGATCTGAAACATTGGTGTTTCTCAACAGCTTCCCTGCACCCTGAGGACAACCGATTCCATGCACCTCATCTTGTGTACAAATACACTTTCTCTACTAGTGTCCAGGAATCCAGGGCTAGCCTGGGCAACACAAAAATACTAACATGGAATGTCACCCCTACATGAAAGCAGGTGCAGACTTGTTAGGCTTTCAATAGGAAGAGAGATGATATTAGATACTATCAGGTAAAAATTATTTCATTGTATAAACCTGTCAAAGAATAATGAAAGGTTATAAAGACTATCTTCTCCCCTTGTTAGTCTTGGTACACTTAGGTTCTGTCAGTCAGTTGCTATAACAACAGCATGTCTTCATTATCACTTGGTACTATGTTTAAAGTCTGAATATATGAGTCCTCCAATATTTTTGTTTCAATTGCTTGGAGTATCTATAGTCTACAGACCATGTGATTTTAGGATACTTCATATTTGTGCAATAAAAAAAATTGGAAATTTGATAGCAATCTGACCTGAATCTATGCATCTGTTCAGGTAACATGAACATTTTGATATTTTTTAGCCAGCAACACGGGATGTGCTCCCTTTTTTTCTAACTTCTTTGATTTCTTTTTTTTTTTTAATTGTTTTTTTTAAATTTTTTTATTACTTATTCAACTGTGTGCATGTGCGTGTGTATGTGCGCGCGCGAGTGTGTGTGTATCTGTGTGTGCGTGTGTCTGTGTATGTGTAGCCACGGACGAATTCGCGAACCACCATGGACTCCTCCATCTCCTTCTACCCCGGGATTCACAGGCTCCGCCCTACCAGGAACAGAAGCGCAGGCCGCCCCTATACGTGGGATCTGGGATCCGAACTCAGGACCTTCTCTGCCTGCAAGGCGGAGGCTTAACCCGAGCCACCTCTCCAGCCCTAACTTCTTTGATTTCGTCCTATGCATGTGGTGCAGTTTTTATTACACTAATCTTCTAAGCTTATTCCTAAAAACTTGTCAGTGGGGTTTTCTTAGATTTCTTCTCCATTTTTGAATTTACTGTTCTCTTCACTCAGTCAGTTTTTATAATTTTATTTTGTCTAACAGAGCACACTGTGTGTCCCTATGAAGGATCAAGGGTGACTTGGGGGAATCATCCTGGATTGCTTCTATCTCTATTTTGCTTCCCTCTGAGATTTCCCAGGCTCTGCCCACCAGGGTGCTGCTGTTTCCGCCTTTTTTTTTTTTTTTTTTTTTTGGTGGAACCTGGAATCCAAACTCAGGATCTTCTGCTTGTGAGACAGTCTTAAACCCTAAGCCATCTCTCTAGTCCACTTACTTTTTAATTAATTGAACCTAGAGCTGGCCAAGTGACTAGCTAATACAGCTTGCCCTGGAGAATCCACCTGCTGGGACTAGATCAGAATTCTGGTCCTCACACTTGAGGGACAAATGATATTGACAAGCTGTGTCCCCAGCCTGTCTTTCATGCCTTTGTATTTCCTTACCTACTTGCCTTGGCTAAGTCTTCCAGCACAGCATCAAGTAAGAAAGGAGAGTGCACACTAAGTGTTGAGAAATCATTTATTCAGTTACCTAACTAGTTACAAATTTACTCAGATCAATGTCCTCATGGCTGTCTTGTTGGATTGTGCATTTTAAAGGAATTTTTCATTTCATATGCTACACATCTTGTTGGTATATATTTTATAGTACTTTCAAAAATTCTTAATTACATGAGATTGGGGGGTATTGCAAATACACACTAGGATCACATTCATTTCACCTCAATATTCCATCCTGTCTCTGATCCACCAGTGGGACCTGGTCCTCTTCCATTCCCAGCATGGTCCCCTTCTACTTTCATGTCTTTACTTTTTAAATCTAGATTCCACATGAGAGATTACATGCAATATTTGTCTGAGTCTGGGTGATTCCAGTTAACATGACAGTCTCGAATGCCATCCAATCTCCTGCAAATAGAGTCATTTTCTTTTTCTTTATGGGCAAATACTATGTATGCCTCTATGTACAAATCCACATTTTATTTATCCGTCCATCCATCCGTGGTTCTGTGGGACAATACCATCACTTGGCCACATAAACAGGCTTCAGGGAAGAGGTGTGCAGCTATGACTGGCAGAGGCTGACTCAAGACACTGGGCTCTAGGGGTCTAAGTTTGCTGCTTTGTCCATCAAAGCTGAGGACTCCCAGGAGGCAGGTTCTGTGGTGGTGCTGGGTGTTTCTGTTTTACTGTTTTACTGACGTAAAACAATGGTCTACAGAGGATGTCATACCTAAACCACACACATTTATTTTCCCCTAAGAGTACTTCGCATTGAAAACAAAATGGATGCTATTTTTATTCCTTTTTCATTTGCACACCAAGTGATTTATAATTAAGATGAAACCATTAGTAAATCAAAATTACTTTCCTCCAAAGGTTTATTTTGGGTAAAGTAGCTGAAAACAAGTTACAATGATACATTGTACAAAAAGTCAAGAGTTTTGACAGACTCATTAAGTGGGCTTGTTCACAAGCCTGCAAGATAGGGCTGGTAACCTTCCACCTACACCAAGCAGAAATGCTTCTTCACAAAAATAAACTCTTTGCAAGTATGAACTGAAGTACCCTCTCACAAAACAAAGTATTTTCTCCACCAAAAGCCACTGGATTACACCAAAAAAATCTATCAATTTCTGAAAATATGTGGCAATCAAAAACTCCCTTAAATGTAGAAACATCGTTTACTTAAAATATCTGTAGCCAAATGCAGTGACCAAGACTTTCTGCACCAACCAGGTTTTCCATTTTCAGTTGCGCAATAGGCACTTCAGGCACTTCCTCTTTTTTTTTTAGTTAATAAACCAAAATTCCAATTTTATGAAATGATATCCTATCAAACCAATAAATAAACAGCAATAGTCTGTAAAAACAGCCCAAGTGGAAAAGACACTATCTCCTGTCCTTTTTCCCAGCTTTCCTCTTCCCAGAGAGTAAGTGCTTAGGCTTCATATCAAACACAGTGTCTGTCTGCCTCCCCTTTCTTCCCCAAGCGATTCATCTTCTTCTGGGCCTTCTTCATCATAGTCTTGGCTTTCTTCACCATCTACAGAAGAGAAAACAGAATGTAATTATGAAAACCACATTTCCACTGGGTATTATATACCAGGGCACTTTAATGGAGTAACTCTGCTGTGTAAAGAATGCCACTTTACCTGCAGGATCTCAATGATTATTTGTGTATATCTAGGAGTCTTAGAGACAGCACTATATGATGTGTCTGCTCCAACACACTCCACAAATAAACAAACAGGAACTTGGAAAGATGAGTATACAGCACAAGATGTCATGAAACTGGGGAATGGATGCACAGCTACACTCTTAGCACAGCCCCACCCCTCCAACTGCTGGTGTCCACCTAGTCCCCATGCAAGGGGCTCTTCTGGAGGCCCCTCGTTTCATCCTGTCACCAAACCACAGATGCTAACCTTGACATCCCTAAGACCAGAAACATCACGTGGAGTTCGAGAGCAACTCCGACTCCGGACTACAGAAGAAGGTGGAATTGATTCTTCCCGCTTTCTTTTTCGAGTCACACTCCGAGATCTTCTTGCCTGGATTGCATAGTGGGTCTAAAATGTATAAAAAGCAAACTTCAGTGACAACCAAATTTAGTCCGACAAGAGCAGGTAAGAATCTAAAAACCATTATCACACAAGATAACGATCTTTAAAATACATGTAGTTACTGTCACATGAATTAGTGGATCAAGTATTCTTAATGCAAGTTATTATTACAAAGCTGACAGTAACAGTGACAATCACAGACTTAGCATAACAACTTAGGGAGGCATAGAGAATTCTCTCACCATCCCTCTTCTATTTTGGGGTTATTTATCTGAACATAAACTTACTGCTGACAAGTTCAGCCTAGAGATCTATACAGACATGGAAACTGCATATGCACATGACAATGGACTCTTAGACTGCTTCAAGTCATGCCTCTGCTTCATGCTGGGCACAGGATTTGATTATCTTACACACAATATAAAGACAATACAGGAACCTCAAAAGGTGAGAAGCATTAATTAGCACTTAGTAAGCAACTAAATGTCAGAATCTACAGATGTACATTAGAACAATTCTCACTGTTGATTAAATTTAGTTTATCCTAGCCCTTCTGGGAAGGAACTGCAATTCAACACCATCCTTTGAATTTGCTCATTTCATTTCTGGAAATCTGTTCTGAGAAAACAATCTGCAACAATGGGGAAAATTTTTAATAGATGTTTTAGAACTTACAGCATGTTTTGTCATAGGAAAAAACCTAACATATATAAAATGCTTTTCAATTTTTCGCTCCTAAAAATACTATTTTTTAAGAGCCTTGGTTCCTTTTACAAAGGAAAGATTCACCTTATAGTTATTTGACATTTACACCTTGATGCTACTTAAAGTACATGTAGACTCTAGTCAGAAAATAAAAAAATTAAAAGTGAAAAATTAAAGCATAAAAATTTCTTCAAAGTGAAAGAAATTATGCTAAAATGAAATAATGCCTAACCACAATGAAAGGTTAAGGTGGAATTTGTTCATAAATCTATTTTTAAAACAAAACCCACTCTGCATAGAAAAGTAAAGTGAAAAGCAAATTGCATGCCTTACATAACTAGTATTAGTTAAAACAGCACAACGAATACAGGGAAACCTTGCCACCTGAGCTCTGGAACAGTGAACAAAGGGCATGTTTTGAAAGAACTATCTTTCTGTACCAGCAATATGGGTGCTGAGAGACGGTTCCTGAACTATTCCCGGCCAGTAACTGGTGAAGCATGCTGATGCCTCTAACTGCCAACTCAAACTAGACCCTATACAAACAATCTCAACAGAAACACACAAGATTTCAATTTCTTTTCTGGTAATTTTTTTTTTTTGTATTCTCACAAGTTTCTAGACAGTGATTTCCTGTATTAACAGAGCTGTAGCAAAAACAGTTCTGTGCCTTACAACCCTCACACCAACAGTGAACCATATATACAATGATGGACTACAAGATTACAAAGGAGCCAAAAAATCCCTATCTCCAGTGCTGTGCAGTGCTGCAGGACACCGCGTCACTCATATGCTGCGCTGCAGAGCGTTCTATCACACATATGCTCTGCATCACTCATATGCTGCGGTGCCACAGAGCACCACTCCACTCATATTCTGTGCAGTGCTGCAGATCAAGTTATTCGTATGCTCCACATCATCATATGCTGGAATGCTGTCACAGCAGCCTCATAGCCATGTTTACTAATCTTTTTAGTACACTCCTCTCTCTCTCGTTTAGGTTTATAGCAGGCTACACCACTGATGTTCATGTATGTGCATGCTATGATGTAAACATGACTTGACCATTTAGCAACAGATTTCTCTGAGCATATATCCACATTACTAAGCAGGACATGGTGACACAGGTATGCGATCCCAGCACTCCACAAGTAGAGGAAGGAAAATCTTGAGTTTGAAGCCATACTGGGTGGACTGTATGGTCCTAGTTTCCAAACAAGAGCACAACACTCTCTGAAACCATCTCTTCCTCAAGACTTACATTGTCTTTATCATCCATGTCAACACCAAGATCGCGCATCTCATTCTCCAAATCTGCCCGCTGGACCTGAAATGAGAAAGAAAAAAAAAAAAAAAAAAACAACACACACACTTATTTAAGCAAAGCTAGTCTGATGCAATTTTAAAAAGGGGAAATATAGGGGCTGGAGAGGTGGCTCAGGGGTTAAGCCTCTGCCTTGCAGGCGGAAGGTCCTGGGTTCGGATCCTCACGTATAGACGCTGGGAAGAAGCGGGGGTGACCTGCGCTTCTGGTCCTGGTAGGGCGGAGCTTGTGAATCGTGGGGCAGAGTAAACAAGGAGGAGGTGGAGGTGGTTTATGGTGGTTCTCGAATTCGCCCGTGGTTCTACATATACATACATACACATACATGCACACACGCACAACTGAATAAATTAAAAAAAAGTAAAAGCCTATAAAAAAAGGGGAAATATATAACAGGTATTCTACCACAGGCAGCGTCTGAAGCCAAGGACAAAAGGATTGTAAGAATTAGGAGCCAAGAGCTAATCAAACTTGTAGCCAAATCACAAGTTCTGGAAGCCCAATTTGTGACTGGGATCTTAAGTGGGGCTACTCCAATGGGAAGGAACTCTAGTCTCCAGGTAGACAGAAGTGAAGTAAATTAGAGGACTAATCTACAGGACTGTCTGATTGATTGCCCTATCCATTTTTTTAGAAGTGTTTTTTTTTTTTCCCCACTTGGAATTATTTTCATGTTTCTGGACAGTTCAGTTCAATCCCATGAAAAGCAGCATTCACACAGCAATTGCTAGGTATCAGCCCCCATGCACACTGTTACACCCTTGAGGAAATGACTTATCCATGATACAGATGAAAACTAAAGCTGAGGTTAGCCGACATCCTAAGACAGACTCAGGAACCTGCAATTCTACTAGAGAAACCTTGAGGATCACCAGGAAACACAGACACATTAGCAACTGTTTGCTGCAGCATGTTCAAACATAAATATATATCCACTGAGCATCTAGATATGAGATCGTATGTTTTAACTTTCGGGGAACTGCTTCCCACCTTCTGTGGTAAAGGTAGCAGAGAACAAGACCCTGCTATAGACACAGGAGTAGACATGTGACCTGGGCCTAACCTGACACCCACGTAAGGGCACAAAGTAGGAGATGATGATATTGAACAAGTGAGGAGCTGAGATGTTGATGTTGGAAGAATATATGTCAGCTGATTTCTTTATACCTACAGAGCAGTTCTTCTTAACCTACCAGAAAAGGGAACCAATAAATTGCTTTAAAGATACATGAATCTTGATAAATAGGAAAATAAAATAATAAATTATTGGCAGCAGGCACGGTTGTACACACCGTTATTTACGGCATTTGAGAGGTAGAAGAAGGAGTCAGGGATTCATGCTCACCCCTGGCTACACAGCAACTTTGAGACCAGCTTGGACTACATGAGACCCTATCTTAAAAGAACAAACTTCCAAGTCCTACTGATAATATATTACAGTTTTAATTTGTACAACTGAAAAAAAAAATGAGTTAGCTTTGCAACAGTGCTGTATTTGAAACTGAAGAGTCACCAAGAAAAAGGTAAAATAATCAGAATAGTTCAAGGCAACACATCTTGAGTTGACACTCATCAACAAAACAAGTGGACTGGGGCTGGAAGATGGCTCAAAAAGGCATCTACGTGCAAACCTGGTGACCTGAGTTTGATCCCTAACATCTATGTGGTAGAAGGAGAGAATCAACTTCTGAAAGTTGTCCTCTGACATCCACACACTTGCTGTGATACACATATGCATGTTCCCCTTCTGCTTCTCAAAATAATGGTATTTAAAATGACAAGGCAAAACCAAAAATCAAATAGGTTGAAGGCTACTTGAATCTAGTACAGGAGCATCCTGCCTTTGGAATGCATAAATCTCACCTTCTTAGCAGTTCGAGGCATCCTGGGGCCCTGTGTATTCTTTTCTTTCGACTGCAGAATCTTCAGCTTCTTCTTTTCTCTGATCTGCTTTGCCAGCTGTCGGATTTCCATCATCTCCTCATCTTCACTCTCAGAGTCACTGTCATACTCCCCAGCAGCTGTTCTTAGCTCTTCTTCTTTCTCTAACTCCTCCAATTTCTTTACAGAGAGCGATAATTAAAGAAAATTAACTAAGAAAAATGTGTAAGAAAACTGTTTCCACATCTTGACCCATCTCCATATAGCTGATCTCACAGGAAAGTGAAGAAGATGGAGACAGTACAGGCCCCACTCTCTGCCAACTTCACTCTGCACTAAAACAAACTTTAGGGGTTAAGATTGCCTCAAGAGGGGCTGGAGAGGTGGCTCAGCGGTTAAGCCTCTGCCTTGCAGGCGGAAGGTCCTGAGTTCGGATCCTAGACCCCACGTATAGACGCCAGGCGGAACCAAGGAGTGGCCTGCATTTCTGGTCCTGGTAGGGCGGAGTAGTTCCCGAATTCATCCATGGTTCTACACACACACATACATACACACACATACGCACACATGCATATACACAATTGAATAAATAAAAAAAAAAAAGATTGCCTCAAGAGTAGAAGGATCTGTCCCCAGATCCCACAAAAATGCTGGGCAAAAAAGGCAGCGGCCTGTATTTCCAGCTCTGAAATATAGAGCCTGGTAAATCTCAGAACAAAGAAATAAGGAGGTTAAAATCACCCAGGACTGACTCCCTGGTGTTACCCCCAGGGCCTTCACAGGCACACACCACATTTTGATACAAACAGACATTCATGCACACATGTACGCACACATACATATATCCGTGTACAAAAAAAAAAAAAAAAAAAAAAAAAGAAGAAAAACAAAAATAGAGAAACTATTCCTCAATTCTCCAGTGTTCTTAGCAACTGGATGAAACTTGTAGGATATTCCATTTAGTCACACAAATACCATTCTGAATTCAACCTTACTGGCTACAAGGGAGGATAAAAGTCAAAACTTAAAAATAAACACATGGGGCTGGGGAAATGGTTTAGAGGTTGAAGCCCTTGCCTTGCTAGTGTAAGGACCTGAATTCAGATCTCCATATTGCACCTAAAAATGCTGGTAAAATACGGTGGCAGCCTGCAATTCTGGCCCCAGAAGGTAGGAAATCCCAGAACAAAACAATAAGGATTCCAGATGCTATCCTTGGGCTTCCACAGGCACACATATTAAAGAGTTTTCTTACACACACACACACACACACGCACACGCACACACACACACACACACACACACACACACACTAACAAAATCCCAAAAAGCACACATGCAGAGTCACCTAAACATAAATAGCTCAGTGGACAAGATGCCGACCCAAAAACCCGAGTTCTATCCCTAAAAGCCCACATGGCAGAAAGAAAGAACTGACTTCTGAAAACTGTTCTCCGACTTCCATTCATGTGTCACAGTACACACATACTTCTGTCTGTTCTTTCTCTCTCTTTTTCTCTCCTCTCTCTCTCAAATAAATAAGTAAATAACATTTAAAAAACACATGCACTGAGGATGTAGCTTAGTGGTAAAATGCTTGTCTAATATGCTCAGGATCCCTGCACTGCAAAACAGAAAGTAATTTTAAAAGGATGAGAAAATCTTATGAATATTTGCATGCTACAAAAAACCAAATAGGAAGTGTGTACTAACAGCAGAAATAAAGGCAAGTGGAAAGCAAAATTCTAGAGAAGGATGCATCCAGGAACAAGTAGCACCCCACCAAGAGCTTTCAGAAGAAAGAGTCAGGACACAGAAAGCCTGAACATTACAGTCCATACCCTTGGACTCAATGTCGCTGACATGTGACGCCACCTGCTGGACTGGCAGAGGAAAACAACAGCAGGTCTGAAGGGACATGAATCAGTCACAGAAAAACTGTGAGCCAGAGACAAGAGCCACACTGAAGCACCAATGCCAGCCCAGATGGCACAGCCCACCAGGCCAGTGTGAGGAGCAGGCAGGGCTGAAGAAGCCCAGTGTCACCAGGATGGGGGATAGTGATGTCCTAGAGTTACGTACTGAAAGAACAGGGGCAGCAGGATGCTTAGAGGCATAGCTCAAGAACAGAAGGAATAAGGATTAGAGAAGTTATGTATGGTGTAGTGGTTATGTGAAAAAGGAGAAAATAAAAGTGCAATTTTAAAAGTGATACACACCTTCATGATAGCAGGATCAATATAGTCGGCGACATTATGGCCTTCCCAGATCTCTGGTATCTTATCGTATTTCTCTGATGCATTCATTAAATCCCAGTATTCTAAAGTTTTTAAAAAAGTGTTACCATTTTACAAAATTGCAGAACAACTATGTTCAACACTGCTTAAATTATTACAGATAAGACCAACCCTGACCAACATCTTCATGCTGCACCTTTACATCCAAGAAAGGCACATCTCCTCTCATGTGATGACAGCAGCAAATACCCCGCAAGAAGATGCTTCCTACAGCTCTACCAGCCCACAGGGCTAAGGCGTCTCACATCTGATCAACAGTTAAAAACACCCACTACATCCTAGCACTTACTTTGAAGATCCAAAATATAATCATCTCCCAATTCCAACTCGAGATCTCTCTCCTGCAATGGAAAAGTAGTTTATTTTACTTTTTATACCCCAAATGTGTTGTCACCTCCTCTGTCATGCAGAAACAATCTCTGGTCCTTTTAACATCTCCAGGTTTGAGGACTGGCAGGAAAGCTGTTTCCCCCCCAGACTCTCTTGTGCATGCTGCTCACTGCAATGTAACAGCAACTGAAACTTCAGGAGACTTGGATCCTCTGAACAGGACTGGCCACACCCCAGAACCTTACCAATCCCTGAACACTCTCAGTTCATGTCCATTACAGCAAATCTTCACCTGCCTAAAGCCCATGCCCCCGCTATTAAATCCAACATTCTACCCATGCCCCTGCTGCAGACAGCTTTCTAAACCCCTACCTGGGAAACTAAGACCAAGAGATGGTGCAACCTACCCTTTTCTTCTTGGGCTCTTCAGTTTCCATTCTTTTCCTGCGAGCCACCACTCCTTCTGGGATGAAAGGGGGCCTCTCCTAAGAAGACAGTATTTATGTGAACCATCTTGTTGAACAACAAAAGAACTCAAAGGAACCACAAAACAAGAAACAAATTGTAGTCATCAAAGGACATATGCAACTACCCAGACTAATTAAAAACTAACAGTGTATTCTAGGAGAATGGGTCTGAGGGTCAGGTTGGGCAAAGCCAGAAGGACCTCACAGACCAATTCTGCAGTTCATTTATGAAAAATACCATTATTATCAAGAAAAATATGTAAAAAGAAAGCAAGACAGGAGACAGAAGAACAGATTAATAAATGAATGTGAAACAGACATAAACACAAAGTATACAGGCTGGCAAGAGAGCTCACTGGGTAAGGTGCCTAGCCATAAACCTGGCGACCTGAGTTCAATCCCCAGAAGTTCACATGTTGGAAGGAGAGAAATGACTTCCACAAGTTGTACTCTGACACCTGCACCCCCCTCAATAAACTAATGAAGTATTTTAAAAACCCAAGTATGTATGGAATTCAATGGAAGATATTCAGTTATTAGTTCAGAAACACGACTATCTCTTGAAAGCAGTTAAATAATTGCCTGTATCTTCCTGAGAACAAAATAAACTCAAGACACACAGACTTCTATCCAGAAGAGAAACTAAAATTACTCTGGGAAAAGATGAACGGTCAGCATCTACTGTAACAGCAACATAAGAATAAGCTTATCTCCAAGCTCCTGTGAGGGCCTCTTACCTTATCATCTCTCTTGTTTGGAACTGCCAAATGCAATCTGTTCAATACCTCATTCACTTTATTTCCTTTCATTTTCGTTTCCACTCGATGAGCCAAAAGTCTATCACAAGCCTAATAAAGCACAAAAACAGGCACAGTCACAAAAACACACTATACTAGGTCCTGTCAGCCACATGATCCAAAGATCCCATTCACTGAGAGTGGCAGTTTGGTTTGGACTTCCTATCCATTTTCCCTCAATAGTTCAATAGACCATACCCAAAAGGTAGAGATCAAGGGAGTCCAGAGCCAACTTGAGGAAATGTGGGAGCAGCCTTAATATCTCCCATGTGGCCTTGCTCCCACCATTAGTGAGACTCTGCACAGACTCAAGAGTGTCCCTGCCTAACCTGCTTTACAAAGATGTCATCCATCCTCCCATCTAGGACTCTAGCAACTTGAACAACTAATCTTTCTCAAGTAAAGGTACATGCTAAGGTAGCACATAATTATGACAGCATCTGAAATTGAACAGTAAATAGACTGCCTCCCCAGGCTGTTCGTTATTTAGACTACTTTTTTACTATATCCACTATGGAAACATTAAAAAGTTAAAACATACAGCAGTAACTTGAGGTTAACATTTCCCGCTCTGGGAATTGTCAGGTACACGTGGCCCTTCATACACACAGGTCTCATACCCATGTAGCTAACCATCAGATCAAAGATATTTGAAGAAAAAATTCTAAACATACACGGACTCATCTTGTCATTTACTCTCTAAAGAATTCAGCATTTGCTTAAGACTTATGATGCATTAGATATTACATGACGCTGAAGAGAGAATTAAAACATGGGAAGATGTTATATAGGTCATGTGAAAATACTACATTATGGAGCATCTGTAGGTTTAATATGAAGGAAGAATGTCTTGGGATCAATTCTTGACATGGACTGAGGAACAGTGATGTTTATTCAAATCCCATCTGGGCAGGGCAGAGTACGAGTATCTAAGGGTCCAAGAATTCATTTCACAGTATGCTGCGATATACACTCCTGCCTGGCAATGTGTTGAGTTCTAGCAATTTCTTGAAAGAAAACAAAGATTGATACAAGTGTTAAAGAAGGGCTGACCTCTGTTTTAACTTGAATGACACCTTCCTCAGTCAGTGTGCTGGTCTCGATTACAGGGAACCCTTCAGCCTTCAAGTCTGTAAATATTTTCTGGGAATACAAAGAAAAAATGAAACATGCATTATTAGTTCCAGCTCCTTATGGAACAAACTGTACTGTCCTGCAAATGGAAGTTGCAGATACTTCCTATTCATCATGGGTTGGTTTTAACCCTTGAAGAACAAGCATCTAAGTTACCCTAACCAATACTTTCCTAACTAAAAAAATTTCAAAATATCTGAGCATCAAACCATACCAAAGTCAAGTAAAATCTGAAGCTCTATAGAGTACTCAGTAAAACCTCACTCTCCAAAACAAAAACTCAAGCAAGTCATTATCAACATTTTTTAAAAGGCAGGGTCTTGACTGGTAGCTCAGGCTAGACTAGAACTGAACACACACCATATAAGCAGGCTTCAAACTCATCATGCTCCTGACTCAGCTCCCATGTGCTAGAATTAAAGATATATACCATTATATCTGTCAAGATCAATTTTTTTAAAAAAGTTCTTATTTCAAAAGCTTCTCACTTTATAGCCTAAGAGAATTCTTTAGAAAACAAAAAAAATGCATATTAATCTTTTATGAATCACGAAAATTCTCAAGGAGGAACTTGGATGTTGTGTCCTCCATCAAATACCATGTTTACAATTATGAATACTTATCTAACTTAGACCAAGTTATGATTCTACAACTGTTCATAAACAAGGTCAACTTTCATTACCAAGGGACCAAAGCAGTGGTTTCGGAGAAAGCCACTGTCTAAGTACCAATCCTGTCACTTGGCAACAGGTGTCCCTTGGTAAGCTGACGACTGATCCGGTACTGTCCTATCATGTGATGATAACAGTGCTATCAAAAGGCTAGTTAAACAATTAAACCTAAGCAAGCAGTAATATTTTCACGGCATCCACTTCCTGACTTCGTGTTATATCAACAACCCAAGATGCAGACACATTACTTCCACTAGATGAATTAAACCACAGATCAGAAATAACCAAAATAACCAAAAGTGACACCACTTACCTACTACACAGCTGGCAAGTAATCAATTAGCCAGCATGACCTTCACTTATCAGATAACCTGGACCTCAGAAAGGTTGACAGTCACACAGTTGGTAAATAACCGCTGATGCTGGCATTACTTGCACTGGATAATACAGTTCAGAAGACTGACTCACATCCTCACGGCATGACTGGTGAGTAATGAAGCTGGGAACAAGTCTGACCCGCGCCTGAGCTTCTGACCACAGCTTGTCTGTATACTTACTACGCAAGCCTTCCTGGTGCTACTCACTCTTCCTTCTCCCCTGTTCACACTAACAAACTGAGACCTAAGAGTGTGTCCAAAGGCAAAATGATTTTCTGACATCAATGTTCATAACTGGCAATTTAAAGAATGGAGTGCCTTGCTGGATGTAGCAGGACACATTTGTAATCTCAGCACTTGGGAGGTGGAAGCAGGAGAATGAGGAGCTAGAAGGTCAGCCTGGTCTACATTAGACCCTGTCTTAGAAAACCAAAACCTAAGAATGCAGTATCCTCCCTTAAGAAAACCAGCATGGCAACTTAAGGCAAACTAGTCCTTACAATGTATAAAAACAATCCTAATAGATAAGAGGAGAAGCAACATGCTCCTCCTTAACTCAAGACTGTCTTTAACGGAAATATTCCAAAAGACAGCCACACAGTACTACTTAGCATATTGCACTGGTTTTTAACCTACCAGTCTAATGTATCCAAGATTACACATGCCTATCAAGATAACATCGAATATGCTGCTAGCCCAGGACCAAGGTGAGAACACTGCTCACTAGTGCACCTCTCTAAAGATTTTATCCTGAAAGCTGCCTATTGAAAGGGTTACAGGGTCAAATCAGTTAGAAAAATCCTGCCTACCAATTTTGCCTACTTCATAGAGAATGGAAACAGATGCAAAGCATGCTCCAAGTTTTGGAAAGGCCATCTTGAAAGAGCTTACAGACCCTAATTCTCCTTCACTCACTTCCCAAACTCACCTAACCACGTTAATGAAATATAATATATAATAAAGCAGAAACAAAAAATACCTTTGACACACTAAGGACTGGAAGAAATAAAGCACACATTTACACATTCATGTAAATATCAATTCAAGAGCAGTCGATTCCCAGGTAACCACATTTTCTAAAGAGTAAGAGTATTAACCCATCAAACAGATGTTTCCATAGACTGAAGGACACAGTAGGAACGAAAGACCCTGCATTTCAGGTTTTGTCATCACTACTAAGATCATCCCAGGTGTTAAATAGAAAGTTGAACTAAATGAGTTACAATTCCTTCTAAATGACACATGAGACCTCAAAAGGCGTTCTCAAGGAGGAACTTGGATGTAGTGTCCTCCATCAAACACCATGTTTACAATTACGAATACTAATCTAACTTAGACCAAGTTATGATTTTAAAACTGTTCATAATTAGTGAGTAAAACATATTGAAAATGTGAAGACTTACCTGATCATCTTCAGAAAGCTCAGCTATTCTCTTCACATCACATTTGTTTGCAACAACTATAAGAGGCTAACAAGGAAGAAAAATAATTGTTACTTTCATACTATAGAATGATGTAGCGCCTTTGGTTTTGTTTTTTGCAATTTCGTTTACCCAAGATGAAATCAAACATGACTTGAAAATATTACATAGAAATCCCAAAAAGAATTCATAAAATGTTATATTCATAGATATTAAACTCTGAGTGATGCAACGACACCCTGGGCCCTTGAGCTCCAGGTCGAACACCATCCTTTCGTCTAGCTCGCCCACTCTGTGCATGCTACCAGCCAGTCACGCAGTACCATGTCAGATATCAGACTGCTGTCACAATCACAGTGTTTGTGCACAAGTAACCCAGAGCACTTGGGTACATAAGAAGGTCCTGGAATACTTTATTCACAAATAAGGAGACTACTATGTATAACTTACAAGTCAGCATGCTTACCTTGTTGATAAAAAGAGGCTTGATATTCTGGAAGAGTTCTAATTGTTCCTTCAACCCATGTCCACACTGTTCAGACAGATCCATCACATACAGAACCGCAGCACGAAGATGGGCCAGGGCTGTGATGGCCTGCATCTCAATGGTGTTCCGATCCTCCAAAGGGTGATCCAAAATCCCTGGTGTATCTACAACCTAATGACGAGGCTTCATTACTACAAAGGACATTTGTTCAAAATTTTCCTGGCTGGTATGTCCTAGAAATCATTATCATATACCCGAACCAGACCTACCAAACCCAGTAACTATAATACAGATCTCTGAAATGAACCATGACAGAATAAACAAAGTAGACAGAGAACACAGATATTCTTATAATGGTGGCTCACACCTGCAATCCCAGCTCCAAGGAGACAGAGGACTGTCACGAATTTAAGATCAGCCTGGATTGCAAAGCAATGCCATTTAAAAAACAAAACAAAGCAAAACCAGAGTTCATTAAACAGCTATCTTTTCACATCGTAAAACATAAAAACTGGAATAACTGACGAGCAATTCCAGCTCTTAAGAAATGCTTTCTTCCGGCTGGAGAGATGGCTCAGGGGTTAAGACTCTGGCTCACAAGCAGATGTTCCTGAGTTTGGATCCCAGATCCCACATGAAAATGCCAAGTGGAAATGGTGGTGGCCTGCATTTCTGGTCCTGGTGGATAGAGCTTGGGAAATTGCCCTCTGGGAAGCAAGAAGAAGTAAAAATAATCCAGGGTGATTCCCAAAGTCACCACCAGCTACTTACAGGGACACACACACATACACACATACACACACACACACACACACACGCACACACAAAATAAAGTTTTTTAAAAGAGTAGGAAGTTCTTGATTTTAAAAATTAAAAAAAAGGGGGCTGGAGAGGTGGCTCAGGGGTTAAGCCGAAGGTCCTGAGTTCGGATCCCAGATCCCACGTATAGATGCCAGGCGGAAGCGGGGGCAGCCTGCGCTTCTGGTCCTGGTAGGGCGGACCCTGTGAATCCCGGGGCAGAAGGCGGTGGAGGCGTCCATGGTGGTTCTACACACACATACACACACACATGCGTGCGCACATACATACACACACACGCACAAAAAAAAATTTAAAAAAAACTGCTTTCTTCATCATTTACAAAGTTAGATGTTGACAGTGGAAGCTGACTGGTTTATGTTTTTTAGTAGTAAATGCCATTTCTAGTAATGGAATTGAAGCAGTGTAAAGAGAATTACACAGAACTCTTGCAGAAAGCCATCCAAGAGCTGGCTGCTTCTTCTGAGTCACATAAAAGTGACTGTACCCATCCCCAAAGCTCAGATGAGTTCCCTTCTTTATGGTGACAGCAAAATTCTAAGTTCTGGGTGATATCACAGAAACTATTCCCCATCTCCTCAAAATTCTTTCTAGAAGGTGCTACTCAGTTGACTACATACTAACTGCATCATGGGATGGACAAAAGCTTTAGAAATCATCAAATTCTGTTAAAACCCAATGTGTTTATTTTATGTTGATGACAAGACTCTTACCTGCCAACGCAGATACTTATAATCCATGTGTCCAACAAACAGAGACTTGGTGGTAAATGCATAGGGTTGAACATCCACATCTGCTCTTGTCACCTTGAAAGCAAACAAATACTTTCACAATCACAGGAGCTCCATATATTTCCCCTTGAACAATGTATATATGCTTTATCTTTATGTTAGTCAAGCTAATTTTGACCAGGTATGATGATGTATGTATGGCCCTGGCACCAGCTACATGAGAGGCCAAAGCAGGAAGACTACATGTCAAAGTCAGCCTGGACAACTTACAAAAGGTGTCTCAAAACATAAAATAAGTTCTGAGGCTATCAGTTCAATGGTACAGCACCTGCCTAGTTTGTATAAGTGCCCAACTTCTTCGATCCCTAGCAAAACACAAATACAAAAGTGGACTTATTTCTGGTAGGACAAATCTACAATCCACAAAAGATTCCACATAATTAAATTGCACAGAACAGGCATTAACCAACTCTGAAAATGCCTGGCTCCTTTTTAGGCCCACATCTCAAGTGTCAGGGAGGCAGAGATGGGGAGGAAGGGCCCAGCATCTGGATGATAGTTGTTGGCTCCTCGCACTCTAACCCCTTGTATCTTGCCCTGCAGTATCCAACGGGGATATCTGAGCAAGGAACTGTTTTATATTTGCAATCTAAATGAGCCCCACCAGCAACTCGCAGCTCACCAAGTCTTGACATGCAGTTTGTGTTATATGACTGAGGAACGGAATTTTCATTTTGCTGTATTAAACAATTCAAAAAGCTGTATGTGGCCAAAGGCTACTCCATCAGCTCCCAATTTCAGAGCTGTTTGACACACCTGCAACTTCAGTTAGGATCCCTGAATCTGCTTTATATATATATAAAAAAAACCCAGACTTACAGACCTACCTTATTGATGAAGCTGGATTTCCCAACATTTGGATACCCACACAGAAGTAAAGTCCTTGTATTTGGATCAATGGTTGGCAATCGGGACAAATGCTGACGCACTAAAAAGTTTAAAATGAGAAGAAAGAAACTCAGAATTTAAGATTTGCTTGAAATATTCACTTCAATTCAGCTGTACTCTGGTTCAATACTGTATTTAACCTGTCTCAAAGTTCTAACTTTGAGGTGGAGCCAGACTGTACATCAAAGGTGTGGCTTCACCCATGCTAAGTGTTCTGTCAGAGGGATACTCGACTTCAGTCACACTAAGATATACTTTGAACTCACTCTAGCCCAAGTAGGTCTTGAGTGGCAATCCTCCTACCTCAGTTTTCTTATGGGCTGGTTTGCACTAACTTTATAGTATAAAGATGATGGAGAAAATGTAAGTGAATGAAATGAAAAAGGACTAACTGCAGAGAGTAATAACATATACATGTACCTACAACAGTATTCCCCAAATATGGATGTACCAAGAATCATATATTTAAGCATTCCAACCTGCCAGTCAGATTACATAAATCAGAGGTGGAGTCGCTTAGTGGGATTATTTGGACAAAGTATATTCTGAAGCATGCAACTGTGACCTTCTGGCCACAACAACTTTTTTCTGTTAGGTGCCTCACCAACACAGCTGCAGGTTGGCACCCACAAGGCTACTATAAGGATCCCACAGATCTGAGGAAAAGCACTTTCAAAGACCTTGACAAAAACATTTCATGGAGAAAGAATAAGTCAAATGAGTCATAATGATTTGTGGGGTGGGGACATAGCCTGGTGGTAGAGCCCAGCATGCTCAAGACCCTATGTCCAAAACCCAGCATGTGAGGTGAACACCGCCCCCAACAAACACCGAGTACAAAATAAATGAAATTAGAGCAATGACTTTTCCCCCATAAAATTTTACATCAATTCTGAAATTAACCTATTAAGTAACAGTATCTTCTAAAAATTAAAATATCAGTGATTTAAAAAATAACTTTTTATTTTTCAGCATTTCCCTAAGATTCATGCACATGCTCTATTTATCAAATCTTAAAAACATAAGTGTCCTGAATAGTACATCATTAATACACAAGTATAACTGCAACAAAATTTCAGTAATAGCTAGTCTACTAGAATTTATCAGTTAGGCTAGAAAAAAAAATCAACCCTGTCATATCTTAAAAAAAAAAAAAAAAAAAAACTGTCACAAAATTGAAACTCCATTTTTTATATGTACAAGTACCTTGCTCCAGATATTCCAAACTCTGCTTCTGCCTCTTGATGATAGTGCACATGCGCCCAAGGGCTGCAGCGCTTCAGCTGCTTGCAGCGGTAGAGAGAATCACCATACTTCATAAGCCGCACATAATCTTTGGCAACACTTAGAAAAATAAAGATATATCAGTTTTTTTCACTTTGATAATAAATTAAAAGACTGTAGTAAGAAAATATCTTACTTGTCCACCAAATTTTTGGCGATATTTATTTGTCCTAGAGCCAACTTGTAATGATCTTTGTCATACAGAATATTCATCAAATCGGCATAAAATGGATGGATATCCTATAATGAACAAATGAAACAGACAGTTGTCATTTTGGTCTACTAGTTTTTCATCCTTAAGTAACAACACATGGAAAATAATCTTTCCTCAAACCTGCAGCTTTATCTGAGCTCCATTCCCCTCTTCTGGTCAATGACCCAGTCTAACAACTACTCTGAGTAACAGAAGCAATCCACAGGGAGGAAGCAGCAGCCACTTCTACTCAGCCCAGACTCCACCCTGTTACAGTGATTCCTGGGACATAGTTAAGATCACTTCCCATCACCCAATAAACTAGAGCCCAACCTCTCCTACAAAGAAACTGAGTAAATGCTAGCAAATTGTGGCAAGTTCTTTCCACCTGAACTGTCACCTATCAGCAGAATTTTGTGGGCTCAAGCTCACCATTGATTTCCCAATGCCAATTTTCATTTCATCTCTTACTAGACTCAGCAGTGCTGGGGAACAAACCATCGCAGAGAACTTTATTCAGTTGCCTTGTGGCAGCCACCTCCTCAAACCTTCACAGCCCAGGTGCTCTGCACATGCTCACTCAAGCACAAACATACACTTACTGTTTCTAGTCTCCAGGGCAGACCTTTATGAGCTGCAGCATTTCTACTCAGACCTCGTATCTCACAACAGTAAGTACAGATGAATTCAAGTTCTGTCCTTGGAACCCCCAGCTGACTCCACATTGCTTCCTCCTGCTGTCCCTCTCAAACACTGCTCTACTTCGAGGCATCTCCCCTACTCCATCTTTTGCACTTACTCATTCTCTGCCTAAAGGGCTTGCTCTCTTTGATGGCTCTGCTTCCTCTCCCTGCAGACACTTCTTACTCCCTGACTAAGCTACATTCTTTCATGTGACAACATGCATATTTTGTTACTTCACGTTTACTATCTTTCTCCTACTGAAACGAGGATAAGACTTTTTAAAAAATACTTTTAAACTAAAGCGTTTGTGCTATGTATGTGGTGGTGTTTTGGAGTCTCACTATATATCCTAAGATAGTACAGAATGCAAGATTCCCTTACCTCTATCTCCTGAACCACTAAGCTTAGTTGAGGATACTTTTATTACTGCCCTATTCCTATCACTTGAATCTGTATCTGACACATAGTAACTGTTCAATGAAGAATGACTTTGAAAACAATCTCACAGTAGTCGGTAAGAGAATGCTCACATCATGCATCTGAAATCTCTCACCTCAAATGCAGTAATAAGACCAATGTAGTTTCTTACAAGAATCTAATGCTAACTACACTAAATTATACTGTATACTGTATTAGTTTATTTTCTAATATCAAGTCAGTTAAAATAATTTCATCTCAATCTTTTTTTAGCCTTCGGGTATTCTCTAACACTTGCCTTTTCCCAAGAAATCATTCGTTCATTCAACATGCACTGTACACCTTTGTCAAGTCACAGAGATGAGAAAAAAGGTACCTATCCTCTAGTGGGAAATCCTCTCTGTCCTACTTACCTTCAGGGACTATTCTAGGCAATAGCTACTATAGGTTTTAGGAATATACTGATCCCAATCACAACCTCAGATAACTCTGCAACCTACAAAAAAACTCCCAAGGCTTCGCCAGTAGCTCTATCAAGTGGTTCCTGCTCTTATATTTCTGTTACTGAATCGCTATGTGACTAACAATATATTAGAGTAAGGCATCTAGTTCTCATTGCTCCTTAGCCATCCTCTCCTCAGTAAATTGTTGAGTTGAACTGACAATCTATCATCTACAATAAAGCAGAGATCACCAACTGTGGGACCTTTGACCACTGACTCTACAGAGTCCAGAGGAAAGGAATCCTCAGAGGAAGGAGATGAAGCCTGGATAAGAAAATAGGCCATCTAAGAATACCCGGCTTCACAGATGTAATCCAAAATTCTCATCTAAACTAGGATTGCCCAGGCAACCAAGGACACTATAAAACCTAGGGAGATACATTCAAGTCTCTTGAGATGGGGTTTTGGTCAGGGCAAGTGAAAACTAACAAGAAGTCAAAGAACCTGAACTCTAAACCTAGCTCTAGCACGGAAACAAAGTAACTCTTAGAAAACATTTATTTTGTATCTTTTTCTGCCAAAGGAGTACACATACCTAGCTAAACACTGATTTCTGTGAAGGCTTATGTAACCATGTTACTTACATCCAATTTAGGGAAATCCATCAGAATCTGTGAGAGTCTGTCATGATAATTTTGTTGAGTAAATTTCACTTTTCTCATATAAAAATGTCTAATGCGATGAATCTGGTAATGTTTATGGATAACCGTTGGAGTCTTTCGCTGAGTCTTAGATAATGTCAGGTCAATAAAATCCTGCAATTAAATAGTAAAGACACAATTCAGCCATGTATTTTCCATCAACTTTTAACCCTAATTCCTAACACGCTTCCCTGGGCCTGAAAAACACATTTCCCCATAAGCGGTTTCCCTTAGCTAGTTACAACTCACATGGAAGGTTCTCCATATAAAAATTAACAGTCCTTAACAAACTATACATAATTCAGAACACCAGAGCGCCTACATTATTCTCCTGGAACCAGACCAGCCAAACCTCTCCCCATCCTAAAGCTCAGGGAACCTTGCGGAAGAGGAGACAGCAAAGTTGTAAGAGCCTAAAGATGGGGAGGATCAATGATACGCAAAATACTCCACACAAGTTAGGGAGGCAGCAGCCAGGATTGGACTTTGCCTGACCTGCACAATGGCTGACATGTCAACGACCTCCCAAAATCTAGCATGGATCACAGGGGAGAAGGCACCAGGCAGCAGGATCCTTAGAGGCAAGGGATTAACAGTCATAATGGAGTTCCCATGCTAAAGGGGAGCCTATGCCACTGATTCCTGAACACTCACTAGGGTGGGGACTCCGAGGTGGGGACTCGGAGGGGGAAGACTCCGTGGAAGGTTCAGCGCCCACATAAACGGATGCTCCAGGGGACAGGAGGAGGTGGCACCGGAAGAAGGGGAAGAAAGGAAGGGGGTGAAAGGAAGGGGGAAGAGTGCAATAGGGGACGACGTGTTGTGGGGGGACAGAAGACAGGGGTACCTACTGAGCTTGTATGATTTAAGAAAAAAAAATGTGGGAGAAAAAAAATGAATAGTCCCGATACGCGACAGTTTTCAGAATGTATCTCAGTCATTCCAAATAACATCATACAAATTCAGCCTAGCTTCCTTTCCTTTGGTGTATCCGAAAAATCAGCGCGTTTTCCCAAAGTCCAACAATAAACAACAGCTACTGTAAATGTATTTAGTAAACGTTCAATCTTGACAGCAACGCAACCAATCTTCTTGAGAGAAGCGGGGGCTAGGCTGACCCACGACCCCTAACGCGGGGGTCTCCGTTTCCTGCCTCGCCCCTGGGGATCGCACCCCCCCCGCCGCCCACCTTGTCTCGCAGCCTCCTACGGAACGCTAGGGTGGGAGGGGCAGTGCACGGGGGGGGCAGTGCACGGGGGAGCAGGGAGGGTCGCAGAGGATGGACCTGCGCCGGGCGTAGGGGGCCCGGCGGGCCCGAGGGGCGTCCTCGCCCGGCCCCCGACCTGGCGCCTGAGCCGCCCTGGAGACCCCGCAAGACACGCGCGAGAGGGGGCGACGGCCTCTGTCGCTTGTACCTTGGCGGACGGCACCACCGTGATCTTCTTGAAGTTGTAGTGCGCCATGCCGGCGGTGGCGAGCACGAGGAGACGTGGAGGAACGCCGGGCCGGACTTCCGCCGTCGGAAGAGGGCGGGACTTCCGCCATTGGGGCGAAGTGGACGTCCCCCGCGGGCGCGAGCGTTGCGTCACTTCCGGGCCGTCGGCCCCGCGCGCTTCCCGCGTGTCACAGCGCCCCCGCCCGGCCGGAAGTCCGCGGCGGAGAGCCGAGGGGGCCAGGTGAGCCCCGGGAGAGGACAACGGCTCGCGGAGGCGGAGGCCGGATGACGCAGGCACAGCCGGGCCTCCTGCGGAGTCGCTGTCTCCCAGCCGAGCGCACCGCTGGGCTCCTGGGGTGGTTCACCGCCTCGCTCCGGGCGCGTCGACAGAGCAGGGGAGAGAAGCGGGGGAGGCGCCGGGCCAGCTGCTCTTGTTGCGGGGGAGAGGGCACGCGTGGACCATCGGTGAGAAGGACGTTCGCGCGGAGCCCGGAGGAGGAGGCCGGGCGGGCGCTGGCCCCGGACCCTAAGCCGCGCGGCCGCGGTGTGCAGGTGCACGACCCTCCTCGCACCCAGGACCGCAGATCATCCTCGCAGCTGTGCTGCACGCGGCCGGGAGAGGACCCACCCGTGGGGGTCCATCCGCTCCTAGCTGAGAGAACGTTCAGGCATCTTTCCATCTCCTTCCACACGGCCCCTGTATTTCTGTGGCATCTGTCTTCCTGGTTCTCAGTGTCTAGAATCCCGTCGTCTTTGCTGATTTGCCCTCCCAGCCTCTCCCACTTGTGCGTGATCCTCAAGGTTCTGCCTGCACCCTGCGCTCAGCCCCACCGTCGGAAGGGACAGTCCACACGCTGACTCCCGCCAGTCTTAGGACAGGGTTAGACCCAGGAGCCAGGCTGATGGGGGCTGCAGACCTAGAAACGAAGGATGGTGGATGAGGCCTCCAGGGGCAAAGGTGAGGGCAGGAAACGAACGGATGGTTCCACAGATGTTAAGTCTCAGGAACAGGATCGGAAACAGATGACCTAAGAGGAAGTATGATCCAAGGCAGAAAAAAAGATACTGTAATTTGTTTCATATAATGCATTAGGGGAGCCAGCATGGGGTAGTTGGGAGAGACAGTCCTCTTCAGTCCAACTCAAAAAGGAGAAAGTGGTAAGGACGAAGCACTTTGACACTTGTATAATTTTAAACACTGGTGTGATTACTCTGGCAAATACTCAGAATCATATATTGTGTTAAACCTTAAGTAGATCTGACTGTGAATCAAGCACTGTTCAAAACACTTGGCCCCCAGATGAACTTATTTACTCCTATAACAACTTCATGAAGTGGTTCCTGGCTGTACAGTTAGTAGGCAGCAGAGTAGGGTTTGAATCTAATCCACATGGCACTTTTAAGCCAGATTTTAACATGTTTCTTCACCAACATGGATGCCCCACACTTCTCATATCTAAAAGGTCCTGTTTTTCTTCCATGAAAATGCTACTCATAAAATCCCAACATTCCAATATCAATTTAAATCATGACTTTGTCATTTATTAGCCCAATGCTACTGTCCATTTTTTGTGTCACCAAGTTAAATATGTATGCCTCCTTTGTCCTCAACACATCTGCAGGAAACCTCCAAGATCATTAGATTCACTGGCTGCAATCATTTGCTAACTTTGGACAGTCCCAAACATTTAAATGAGATTAGCAAAGTCCATCCCTTTCCTTTACACTCTCCTGTGTGTTACCCTTATCCTCTCCTGCTTTTCCTTGTTCTATTATGAACAGCTTCTTTTTGTTGATCTGTTTAGACAGGTTCTCCTCTAGCCAGGCTGGTCTGGAACTCATTGTGTATCCCAGGCTGGAATTGAGTTCAAGGCTATTCTCCCAAGTGATGGGTTTACAGGTATGAGCCACTATACCTACCTAAACATTGTTTTGTTTTGTCTTGTTTTGTGAGTTCTGGGGATTGAACTTCAGTTCCTCTGACTACTAAGCAAGTGTCCAGCCACAAATCTGTTTTCAGTTCTCTCTTTTTATACACTACTTGTATAATACCAGTCAATTATTTGCTTCAGGTGTGAAGTCATCCTTTACATTTAAGTGCTAGGGTGGCAACTGAAAGATACCTTCGTTCCACATAACCTAAATATTTACAGAGTTCTTTGCTTTTTAATGCTTCACAAACTCTCCCAGTAAACTTCGATCTGGTGTTACGATTAGAGAGGCTTGCTTCTTATCCAAGGTCACACAGCTGTGAGAATCAGACAGCACAGACCCAGCTGAGGCTCCCTGCCCTTTCCATTATCTCGTAAACACAGTCATTTAAATATGCGACACACATAAGGGATATAAGCTTTTACATAAAAATATAAAATGCCAAGTGTATGTGATTCTCTTGGATTTATACAATGCAATTGAAGTCCATTTGCTTATATACAAGAGGGACCACTCATTAAAAAGAACAAAGATTACTCTTGACAAGGAAAAAGTACTAATATTGATGTCACAAAATGAATGTGAAGGGATTTTATAAATCCCATCAAAAGATCTGGTAGACCTAAATATTTTTGCTCTTTTTTCCAAGATTTTGAATTGTATTTACCTAAACAAATATTTTCAAATAGTCGAGCTATGCAGTGGAGACAAAATATCCAAGTTCAGACTCCAACCCAATTTACAAGCAAGTTGTTGAATTCCTTTGTGCTTCAGTTTCCTCTTTCAAAAAGATTGTTTATGGCAGCTAAAAAAGGTATGAATGCAAAAGCAAGGCATAATTGAGAGGTATTAATGTAATGACTTCCAGTCATAATATTTCATTTAAAAATTCCTATTGCTCAATGTGTATTAGACACCAAATATCAGGGATTCTTACTACTCACCAGTGCCTAGAGACTCATTCTTTAGCCTGCTTGTAAAGCTGGGGAGAAGCCCAAGTAGACCTAACTTACTTACTTTGAGTTACTTGTTTTCAGTTAACTTTACCATTAATTTTGAAGGTTATACAGTTGAGCAGTTCTAATATTAGTCTTCTCTCAGCTTTTTGGCAGATAACCATCCCTCATGATAATGGTCATCATGATGGTTGCCTAGGTTACTTCTCAGAGATCTGAAGACTACTTTTGCTAAAGGTGCTTACTGTACTTAGACCTACACAAGTGTCCAGTAGTTGACTTTTTGAAGTCAGGAGATCAAAGACTCCAACCCTTAAATCATACTAATACCATAAATTTCTGAACACATGTCTTTTGAAAAAACCGATTTCATATATGGCTGACCTCCAATCACCTTTCTTCTTGTCTAAGTTTGCTCTCTTCTTTATTCCACAAATGTCTCCAAACCTTATCCTTGTTTGAAACTTGGATCTCCCATCTTCTTACTGTTGACTTAAAATAGTCTTTGTTTACTTGCAAAAACCCAGTGATTGACCTACTAAACAGTAGTCCAAACAGGTCTGGTTCAGTAACATGGTTATAGAGAAGCTGAGTATTTTGGTCATTTCAAGGGACAGGAACACAGGGAAAGAAGAAATAAAACACTTCCCCTTTGTGTCTGTAAGTGTGAGGTTGGAAAAGGAGGCCAGTTGCCAGGAGCTGTCTGCTTTTAAAGTGTTCACCCACGGAGTGCACAAGCATGACTCATCATGGGCCAGAGATATAACACCAATGATGAAATACAAGCACCTTACACCATCTGCATGTTGCTGAGAATCCCTCCCTACTCCACTTACGATTTGCCAGCCTCCGCGTGGCTTTCTGATAAGAGGTTTTACTGTTGAACCATGCTGGTCCCCTTCAGGGTGAAAACACCACTGTTCTTCCTTCCCCAAGGAATCCAAGCTAACAAGGTTTTTAAATTTTATATATATATATATATATATATATATATATATATATATATATATATATTTTTTTTTTTTTTTTTTTTTTTTTTTTTTTAGGAGAACTGGGAAAGGCTGCAGAAGTCAAATTGCCAGTTCTCTGTCCCATTGTGGAGGCATCCAATCTCCAGAATTCAGTGAATGTGTCTTGGGACAGAGAAAGGCAAGCTTCATTCTCAAGGGTGCTCTGCCAAGCTTCTGCCTGCAAAGCGTGTTGTGATAGAAAGCCTCATTTTTCAGACCTTTATTCTGTAGCTTGGCCGCCTCTGTTTTACTTTCTTGTTGCTGTAATTCCAACTGATGAAAAGTACATCTTGTAGCGGACTCTGTGCCAGGGAAATATGACCAAACATCTTGCCTAAAAGGAGTCTTTGTGTGGGGATTAACCATGGGTACCCGTCCTGCCTGAAAAGGTGTTATGAGTGATTTGAGGGGTGTGGAGGTTATTTCCTTGAATCTCCTTAGAAACTGTCCTGATAACTCCTTTATCATGTATCACAGCTGATTTGTGACAGCTAGGAGTTCCCATACATTTTATTTCCAAGAGGCTCCCCAGGAGCAGGACTGTGCCTCTTTTGCTGTTCCTTGCAGCAAGAGCACTGCTCTGAGTACGCACAATGATGGTGGAACTGGCATAAGTCCATGGTGCACTTGGGGAGGGAACATTCGGTGTCTGTGGCCTCTATCCTCCGCATGCCATTCTTCTGAATCACGAAGCTGTGAATCTCATGTGCATGACCTTGAAATAGATTAGAACTCTGAACTGTACCACGGGAAGAAGTCACACCTTCCAGTCTAATGACAACAGAGACCAGCACTTAAGACTCTGGTCCCTGAAGATTAGAGATGTGGAGGGCCTCAGCTCGAATCCTAGATGGCCAGTGCTCAATCCTATGAACTGCCAACCCAGCACATTTCATATTAAAGTAATAATGTAAGTAAGGAGCCCTTGAAACAGTCAGGGTGACTCCACATTAACCTACATGTGTGCACACTCCCACAGCCAAGTTCACCCCACAGTGTTGCTCTGACTCATGAACCATGGTCTCGTAGCATAAACTGACCACCACTCTTCCATGAGGGCCATAAGCTGAATCTGCAGCATGTAATTCTGTATGTGCATGTGTTTTTATTATGATGATGATGGTGATTGAGGTAATTGGTTATGAAGAGAACTCACTAAAGGAACAAGGTTAGCTTGGTCATAGTTTTTCTTTAATATGATAATGGAAACTTAAGAGATGGGGAATCCCAACTGAATGGCATTACTTCGCCAATAGATTTTGTGTACACATGATTTATGCAGTGTCTATCAACCCAATTCTGTTAAGTCATGTTAAAGTATAGCGGCTGCAAAGCAAGTATCTTTTTCTACATTTAATGTGTGCATGTGTGAATGTATGAGTTTATATAGTAGGGATGTGGGGAGGTGTGTGAGTACCAAAGTGTGCAAATGGCAGTCAGGATCATTTATGGGAGTCATGTAGGCTCCAAGGATTGAACTCAGGTCATCAATCTTGGTGTCAAGAGCTTTTACCCACTGCCAGCCCTTAAGACAGATATCTTGGTTTTATAGAGAAAAATCACAGGAAGTCCTTTCATTATCTTCAGAGTTATGGTAAGGTTTAGGAATATGTGTTGTTCTTTTTTTAAAAAAGAACACTTGTTTATTCTTCGCTTATTTATTATTTGGGAGTGAGGAGAAGGGGAGAGAGAGAGAACAAGAAAACCTGCATGCATGTCATGGTACACTGGTAGAGTTTGGGGGACAGCTTTCATTAGTCAGTTTTATCCTTCTACTATATGGGTTTCTGGGCTTGAACATAGGTCACCAAATTTATAAGTAGGCCCCTTACTGTCTTGCTAACCCTATATATGCCATTTTTGAGGCTAAGCTTCACGTAATTTTTCAACTTTGATAAGTTGGGAGTAATAATAATATAGGATAGGTTAGTATGAAGTTACATTAATGCATGTGAAGTATTTTCCACATGCTTAATATATAGTAAATGTGCTAAATTATTTATTATGTGCCATCTGTGTTCTTATTGAGTGATTAGTTATGATAATTTTTCCCAAATTTTATTATTTCTATTAGATTCTTACTGGACCTAATAATTACAGTGGAGGGAACCTTTACTACATGGCAGGTAGGTAACTATGTGGCTAGGTTACCATTGTGATTCTCACAAAAAAATCAATAAGGTGGACATGGTTTTCTCTGTTTGACCTGAACATGGTGCATTCCTATAATTCCAGATGCATGAGAGGCTGAAGTAGGAAGAATAAGTCTCATGCTGGTCTGAGCTACAAAGCAAAATCATAAACTGATGGTTTTGGAGGGGCAATATGGCTTGTTCACTGTCACACAACTTGTACATAACACAACTACAGATTTAATTCTTAACTAAACTTGAAAATCACTTTTTCTATTGCACTGTGGTCCAGAAGTGTCTTTGTTCTTGATCTCTTTACCAACTTTTTTATATGGAATTTTCTGTGCATGATGGATGCCCATGGTGTTTTATGTAAATATGCTCACTGCATGGTGTTTCACTAAAGCACTGTGTGTATACACAGATAGTTTTTTTTTTGAGTGTTTTGTCTCTGTCATTAGCAGATGACACACAGGTAAGATTGCTCCCTGTGCTAATGAACTTCTGCCCTTGTTCATGCCGACAACTGCTGATAAGTAATGTTTTCATGTGTTCATTATAGCACCAATATATGAGTCACTCCATTATATAAATATATCATTAAAAACATCTTTCCATTTTGCAATGACTTAACTTTTTAGGTTTAATAAAATCTTGTAAACTCTTTTCTTAGAGACAACTTGGGATGATAATAAAAGATTTGGAATTGGTCTATGTGTGTTTGAATGATCAGCTTACAAATAATTCCAAATATCTATGGGCAGAATTTCTCAAGCTCACTATACTATATCAAGCCCCCATATCCTAAAAGACACCCTAGGTATTTATAAATACTGATTAAGCAGCTAGTTGTAGTGTCAGTTTCTCATGGTAAAAATGACCCAAAGCAAATGACTTTAAAAATGTGATGTCATTGTCAGAAGCTTAAAAATTGATGGTTACAAAGAGGAAAGAGTGGTATTTTAGCATTTTTTTTTTTACTTTCTTAGAGAGGTTTAAAGCTTATTCTCAGCCCTGCCACCAACCTTTAGAGTGCTACTACTAATAATTTATTTTAAATTACAACATGATACTTATCAGGATGTATCAGTCTGGATGGTTCAGTGGTAACAAACACTTCCAATTTTTCATAAACCTTTGATTTCTCTCATAAGTGTCATGTCCTTTCTTTCGAATGGATTTTGTCTTCCACAAACAAATAAGGCAAAGCCCTAACTCCCAATGGGATGGTGTCTGGAGACAGAGCTTTGAAACGTAATTAGGTATAGAAGGAGGAGGGACCTTCACAGTTAGCTTGGTGTCTTTTCTCATGAAGGCACTATATAGCATGTTGTTCATACTCCTTGTGCATACTCAGGGCAGGCCATGTGTGCACTTAGAGAGGATAGCCATTACCAGCCAGAAGACCACCTTCTCCCAAAACTAACTGGTTTGAAAGGCCAGTCTCAAAGTTATGAGACTTTCTTCTTAAGACTAAGGTGTTTCAGGATAGCATTCCAGACTGACTATGATGCCCACCAGAGGTCAGTCAGCAGGGGCTCTATTTAAGGTGCTTATTGAGGGAAACAAACTGCTAGAGTAAAAGCTGGCTATAGCAATTCTGAGGAAAAGGGAGTTTAAATCCCTTTTCAGTCCCTATTCCAGATTCCTGTCTCATTGGGTGATTATACAGATGTAATCTTGCATGAAACACACCAGTACCTCTGAGAACTGCAAAGTCAAAATTACAAACTCTTAGGCAAACATGAGTAAACTCTGGTAAAGTTCTTCCTAGTGTTTTGGGATGTCCTATTTCCTTTTTCCTTGCAGCCTGTCTCTGTTAGTACCAATATTCCTAGTTCATTTTCCCTGGAATTCATTCCAATCCCTTTGTATGTGTTGTGGTAAGTTATTCTCAAGTTCAAAATATCAGTGGTAGAGTTCTTTTTTTTTAATTTTTAATTTTTAATATTTATTTATTTATTATTTATTCAATTGTGCATGTATGCATGTGTGCGCATGTGTGTATGTATGTATGTGTGTAGAACCACAGACGAATTCGGGAACCACCATGGACGCTTCCACCTCGTCCTTGTTTACTCTGCCCCAGGATTCACAGGCTCCGCCCTTATCAGTGGTAGAGTTCTATACCAACACTCAGAAACATTTGTTGAAACACATTCAAGATGGAAAATATAGGAATGAAGATGTAATAGATGGAAGACCTTGAATCCTCCCTAGTTTTGATCATTTTAAGCAGTAAATGTAAGAGTAGGAAGACATGAAAACTTCATGATTTGGTATCTTTAGATATATAGTTCTCCTGTATATATAGCTTCTTTGAGATAATGCTCTCATAGGCAGGCACAGGTGTCAACTTGACTGTTGAGGGTTTCAGCTTTGGGCACATTTGTAGAGAATTAATGGTTGAGTTAAGCCCAGAGCAAACCTGCAGGAGATTGTCTAGCTTGATGGGGAAGGCCCAGCCTATGGTGGGTGGGACTAGGCCCTGAACAGATGAATAAAATACTGAGAGCCAGTTGAGGAAGTTGGCATCTTTTTATACATTTGGCCAGACATGCTGGTCTGGCAAGTAAGGTTTGTCCATCTCTCAGCCATTGTAGTAATGGTATGGCCAGTTCTCTTGGCCTTGGTGTTGGTGTGAGCTTTCCTATCAAGCTGGACTGAAAACTGTAACCAGGAATCATAAGAGAGAATAAACCCCTTGTTCCCGTAAGCCATTTGATGGTGATTTATCAGTAACAATCAAGCGAACTGCAACAAATGCTTTCCATTTTTTTCCAGTCCCGACAATTCACTTTCTTCATTGGATTGACAGACATTACTACAAGTAACAAGTATAATTTCAATTATTTAAATATAAAATATAAGGGCCAGTGAAGTAGCTGAGCAGGTAAAGGCACTTGCCATGCAAACATGATAACTGGGTCCAATTCCTGCAATCTACATAAAAGTATGAGAACTGGTTCACGTGTTCTCTGACACATTATTTTTCTCTCTCTCTCTCACACACACACACACACTAATAATGACAATGATGAAGAAGATATAAAAGTATTAAAAGCTACATATTAGTAAAGTAACAAACTAAAGATAGCTTTGACTGGTACTTTGCTAAAGATGCCTGAAATATGCTGTGCTTTGATCAAAACTTTTGAAATAATCAAAAGTTTATTTTGACAGAAACTTTCAGTAGATATATAGAGGGAGGAGGATATGAGATACACAGGAAGATGACAGTAATGTGACTAGAAGTGATCCATGTACAAGCCAAGGGACACCAAGGATTACAGGCAGACATGAGAAGGCCTTTCAGAAGATCCTGACAGACATGGGAAGTACATTTCTGCTGCTTATCACTCACTTTACAGTACTTGGTTGCAGAAATCCTAGGAAAGCAGTACACAGATATGTCAAAGAATTCAGCATTCTCTTCACCTTGTATTTGAATACTTCATACTGTTTGTCACAACAGTACTCAGATAACCTCTGCCACCATTTAATGAACAAATAAAGAATGATGTCCACGATAAAAATTTAAAAAATTTTCCCTGGAGAGTAACAACAAAGATCTTAGCCACACTATGCAAGCATTATATCGCCTTCAAATATGGTACATGCCTGTGATCCCAGCACTTGGAAGGCCAAGGTATAGAGTTCAAAAGAGGTCTAGGCCATATAGCCTATCACGTAAATAAATGTGATGCATTAGGGATATCTTCCAGGGCTTAGCAGAGATCATAGTGACATGCACTAATAGGTTGATGCATACTAGCAGCTGCTATATACAAAGCTAGGTAACATCAGACTCTGAATCTTCCATCCATCTCCACACTGCTGCGGACGGGGTCCTACTATGACTGACTCTCCAGCCACTTGCTTAAAGATGCAAAGATCAAGCTGAGCGATGCTTGGTCACTGATACATGAAAGACTCAGGAGAAAGCATTGTACTGGGGGAAAAAAAGTGGATTTTAATACACATAGGAAACACAAGTTATTTTTATTTTATTTAATCAATGGCAGTTTTTGTTTCTGTAGCTTCTCCCAACTGAGGACTGACAATGCATTATATTCAGATGAGCAATTCTTTGGATGAATGCAGATATATAACCCTCATGAATATTCTATTCGAATGAGAGTCTCCCCAAAGAAGACAGCCATTCACTTACTGTTACCAAAGACACACCTTAGACACAGCACAGTTAGTGGAAAGTTAACACACCTCAATTCTTGGGATTAGTTTGATTCATTTATTTCTGTTCCTTGGAACATTTGAAAGCATTATTCCTAAGTGAAGGATGATTTGGGTAATGAGAAAAAAGTTTGCTCATGGGGGCTGGATAGATTAGCGATTAAAAGGGCTTGATGTACTATCATGACGAGAGTTCAAGTTCCCATTCCCACACAACAAGTGAGGCATTACTCGTAGGTCAGCTCTCCAGTACCATGAGTGGGGTGAAGACAGGATTACTGGAGTTTCCAGTCCAGATCTGGGTTCAGAAAGAGACCCTGCCTCAACAGAATAAGTAGAGAGTGGCAGAGAAGGACCCCAGACACACTCTTTTGACCTGTACGTGTGTGCATAAGCATGTGTACTAAGGATGTGTATGCACTTATACCACTCATACCTTAAACACAAACATACATAAATAAAGAGAGAACATCTGTCCAATATAAAGATATTTTGCATTTCCAAAACAAGCTGTCAGGATATATGTACATACTTGGAAAATGGTGCTGGGAAGACTGGATTTCCACATGAAGAAGAATGAAACTGCATCCATACCTCTCACCTTATATAAAAATAAGTTCTATTATTTCACTATTTGGCATGCTATAAACATATTCATCATGCTTATGCCATAGTGTAAGGATGGTTATAATTACTTTAGAGAGTCAAATGCATTAAGAATACACCCATGCCATTAGACACACCCCAAGATGTGAAGCATGAATTCACAGTTCTGTGGCCCTGCCTGTCCTTTCAGGAAGAAACTTCAGGTGATGCCTTGAGGCAGGTGATTCCCCCATTGCTGTGCCAGAAAACCAGTTCAAAACTAGGTTTCTGGCCAGTTTGGGAGTTTTAAAAAGTGGAAACATTAATTATTCTAAAGCCCTGGACAAAAGTTATTGACATGGAGTTCTAACATTTCAGTTCATCTTGAGCAATTGTGATGATTCAGTCACAGAAGACCTTAAGAAATAAATCCAGTGTTATTCACATTCTGCATGATTGATCCATGGACCTTAGTTCACAAAACTGGTTCCTGTCTTTTAAGTGCCTGTCTCAACAGGTCACTGCATGCACCTCAGATCTAGTCTTGAAGACTCTTATTTCAGAGCTGGCGTGATGGCACACATTCAGAATCCCAGCATTTAGGAGGCTGACAAAGAGACTCTCGAGTTCAAGGTCAGCCTGATATACACGTAAGAACTTGTCTCAAAAAAAAAAATCACAATCTAAAGGCCTGAGAGTGAGTTCCACAAATTAAATGATTGTCTATTTTCCTACTTGCAGACCACATCTCCCAAGTTTCGATCCATTTTCTATCTTATACTTTATCACATTGCTTTGATTCTATTCCACCCACCCCAATGCCCATGATAAGTATACATCCAAAGTATTTGTCACTCGGTGAAGATCTCCCAGTGTCATTCCCTTGTATTATATATGAGAAAACAGTGTTTCTTTTATTTCTTCAAATCTAAAACTTTGTACATAAAATCTGTGCTCCGGTAGTTGGGGAAAGATATGTAGAATTTTAGGAATTTACCCCCTGAGTATTTAGTACATTATAACTTCAGTTCAATGAATATTAAATCCTAACTGTGTGATAGGCAGGGTTCTAAGCACTCAATAAATAAGGTGGGCAGAATTATTTCTGCTTGCAGAGCCTGCATGATAATGGTATGCAACAGGCTGATGTTAATAACTCAGTTAAGTCAGAATTAATTTAAGCAAGCTTATAATTTGGTAAAGCTTTAATGTATCCCAGGCTGGCTTCAAATCTTATCTGCATATTGTACATGCTGACCTTGAACTTATGATCCTCCTGCTTCAACTCCTGAGTGCCAGGATTATAGGCACATACCATTACACCCAAATTGGTGATCATTTCTGATGAATAAATTTGTTCTTTTTTTTTAACCAGATGCCAAAAACCTCATATAATAATATAATCTATATAAATTTCCAACTTCAGTGTTAACTATTATGCAAAATGGCTTCATCTAGTATGTATATATTCCTGTGTGCTGTGTAGATCAGCTGAGACTGAGACTACTGTAAAAAGAAACTGGCACAGGCAGTGACGAGTCCAGCCCACATTCTTGCACAAAGAATGACACTGGATCCTGACTCCTGGCCTTGCCACACCTTCCACTGCTATTCTCCCAGTTGTTGTGACATATCAAACCTGTTCCCAAACTCTTTAATGACTGGGTAGAAGACTCAAGTATTTGCATAACAGCAGCAAATAATAGCTAACATTTGTTGAATATATGTTGTGTGCCAAGTTGGGTTCCAAGCATTTTCTACATGTTAACTCTCTTTACAAAATAGTCCTTAATATAATATTTCACAATGGGCGTAAACTATACATTTTTGTACTGCTATAAACACCAAAGAATTTACCGTCATGGCTATGGGAAGCCTAACTAGAGATCTGGCTTTATTCCAATGGTCTGAAACCAGAAAGATTTGGATAATCGGGGCTATTTTTAGGAAATAGTATATGTGCCAAGTACCTTGCTTCACAAAATTTTTTCCTAATCTTCAGAGTACTCTTTGAAGAGGGACTTTATGATTCTCAATTTATAAATAATAAATTTTTAAAAATGAGGTCCAGAAAAACAAAGTCACCTACTTAGGAACTGAGTTGACCGAAGTCCTACATGAATGAGTAAAACTCAGATGCACTTTGCTGTAATGATACTAGCAGAGTCCTGCTTCAGGAAGCTGAGTGCAGTCCAGAGAAGCAGTCAATAGGGGGAAAGAGGAAAAGCCCACGGGGAAAAATACTTTGAATCTATGTGGGATTTCACCAGAGCTGAGCTCAGATGGAAAACTGGGACTTGGTCACAAAGAGCAGTGCTGAGTCATTCCTCATGGGACCTTGACCGGACTGTTCCCTCCTGTTTACCTCTGTCCTTTTGTTTGGAGAATAAAGGTGTGTTTGCCATTGCAAACAAGCTCCTCCAGACTTTTACAGAAAAGGTAATCTGTTTGATTAGCTGTGTGGAATCACGCGCTTTTCCCATATTCTCTGAATTTTTAACCACCTTATTTCATCCCAAGTCTTTGAGATGATGGGAATTTACTTGTTTGTGTCATCCTTTGGAATTCTGTAGGTCATTATAGTACCAGTGGCTACCAGGGGTCTAGATTCATCTCAATTTTCATAGGGTTCTTTGGAATAGTCATCTCTGCTGAAGTTGAATCCCTCACTTCTACTAATGACTAACATTTAGGGAAATTAGAATTATTTTGTTATACTCCAACAGAAGTAAAAGGACACAAATCTAAGATGATGGATTTTTTTTTTAAGTGCTATAATATGGTTGCTTCCTTGAGACAGTAGAAGATAATGTGTTATCGTAAGTACTAAGTGGTAAAATCTAGTCCACATAACTTCTGGACACTCTGAAGTATAGAATATGCAAATAGCAATACCATTTGATTTACAATTAAACTAATGAAAACCCCTGTGTCTGCGGCTGGAACATGTGGAAGTGGGTTAAAAACAAGGCAGTTTTTTAGATGTAGAACTGCCTTGCCCACAGCAAAGAATGTTGTGCACATCCTCTGATTGCACATTGAGCCCGGGAAATCTATTAAGTCCCCAGTGATTGTGTGTGGTCACTGCCTTGTACTCTCAAGACTCTGGAACTGTTTGGTTTTTGTTTTGTTTTAAAGTCCTCTTAGATCCAGACTTGTTGACATAATCCTGTAACCACAGATCCTAAGGAGACTGAGGCAGGAGGTTTGTTAAGTTCAAGGTCTATCTGGGTTACAAAATGAGTTGAAGGCCAGACTGGTGAGACCCATCTCACAATTTAAAAAAAAATCAGAAGAGGTTTGGGGATATATCTCAATAGCAAAGTGGTCGGCTAGAATGTGGGAGACCCTAGGTTCACTCCTCAGTGAACCTCTTATTTTTTTTTTTTAATTTCCCAGGTTATACTATAGTAGGAAGTAACCACGTTTAACCCCGTCACTAGACTATCTTCTGTTTTCTGGCATGTGTTTGCTTGTTTGTTTGTTTCAGGGTTGCTAAAACTTTATATATGTAGGCATGCAAGTGTGGGTGTTTGTGTGTGCATGTATGTGTGCAAAATCACAGGGCTGCCAACCTCTGGTGCCTTCCATAGGTGCTATCCACCTTTTTCTTCTGAGATAGGATCTCCTGTTCTCCAGGGACTCGTTAAATGAGATGGATTAGTTGGCCTGGTGAGCCCCAAGGATCAGTTTGTCTCTGCTACCCTAGTGCTAGGATTGCGAGTGTTCCCCACTTCACCTGACTTTTTATGTGCTTGAACTCAGGTTCCGAAGCACTTTACCACTGAGCTATCTTTTCAGCACTGATTAATATTTTTTTATTTTTTACAATTTCACATGTGCATACAAGATATCTTGAGTATATCCATTCCTTACTTCCCCTTAAAACTTTTTCCAACAAAACCCCCACCTTCATGTCCTCCTTTTTTTTTTTTTCTAATAATGCACCAAGTCCAGTTAGTACTGATCATATGGTCATGGGTATGGGACTATCCACTGGCGCAGCTTTCCAGTGACCACACACTCCCACCAAAGGAAAATGACTTTCATTCCCTAGAAGCCATCAACTGCCAATAACAACTTGGCTAAGGGTGGTGCCTATTGAGACCCCTACCCCACCTATGCAGGAATATTGACTGGCTGGATCCTGTGTAGGTAACCCAGCTCTATTGACTTCAGGAGTATAAAAGCCCAGCCATGTCCAGAGGAGTTCCCAGCACTCTTTCCAACTTCTGACTCTCATATTCTTTTGCAATGTTCCCTGAACTTGGTAGAGGTTGATGTAATGTATCGTTTAGGACTGAGCATTCAACAATCCCTTTTTCTCAATTGTTGCTGTATCCCCCACTGGGCCAGCCAGGGGGAAGAGAGGGCCTCGAGGTGAATGGGTGAGCCAGCGACGGGGTCACCACCAGACCCCAGGAATCAGGTGAGAAGCAGCAGTGGAGGAGATGCCGCTGATTCAAAGTCGTTAAGGGTGTTTTGGACTTATATAAGGTCAGGGTCCAATCAGGTGTTGCCATCCCTTCTGGGGGAGGGGGAGGGGACAGCCACCAGTCATTTAACTGTTTACTAGGTGTCCATTGCAGGTGCAGGTTAGATGGTCGCTTCCCATTGGTTGTTCATCCCTCCGCCTGCACAGTCCTCTATTGGGACATATCTGTACTGCCAGGCTTGTCCGTAGCTGCGAGCGGGGCTAGGGCCTCCCTGTGTCGGTAGTGCCACACTCAACACTTTTGCCAGTTATGTGTTTCTGCATTAACCACTGCCCACAGTGTTGGGTCAGCATGGTAAAAGAATGGAGATTGGCTGTCATGGTTGGAAATATGAGACGCCCTCCCCCATACACACACACAACAGGCTATGTTTTTGAATCCTTAGCTGTTGCCAGTATTTGGGAAGGTCATGGCACCTTTAGGAGGTGGAGTTGTGCTGGAAGAAGGGATCACAGTGAGTGGATCTCGAGGTTGCTTAGTCCCTCCCTGCTTGAGTGCGTGTGCTCTTAAGGTTGCACGCAGCAGCTCTCAGCCTCCATGAAGGACATGACTTAGACCTCTTCCAGCCTCTGCTGCCTCTCATGCCTTCTCCACCTAAAGGACTATATCTCCTCTCTGGAACTGTAAGTTGAATAAATCTCCCTTCTTTCCTTTAAGTTGCTTGACTTTGGGTGTTGTCATACAGCAACAGTAAGAGTAGCTGATACAACGACTCTAGCACAATGGGTGAGATCCATGTGGAGGTCCATTATAAAGAGAAACTAACAAGATGGAGAGACTTAGAAATGTGAGTTTATCAGAACTGAGGGCTTGGTGACCAAGGAGACAATAATCTAGACTTAAGGTGGGAAAGCTTTAAAACAGAGGAGCTAAGTTAAAGTCAGAGAGAACAAGGAGATAGTCGCTATGTACAGCATGGTGGGAAGAAGTCTGATGGGAGCCCCTGGGCCAGGATGCTTATCTTTCTTTGCAGTTAGACATTGCTAAATAGGGAAGTCGAGCAGGGCAGGGGAAGGGAGGATGAGAGGATGTTATTCAAAAGGTATTCTTCTCTTCAGGTTATTAGGGTGGGGAGATCAGAAATTCAGGATGCGTGTTTAGTTCTAAGAATTGCAAATACTCCAGCCAGGGTGTAGGCTTTACAAAATGGCATGACTGTGGCTAACAATAGCAAAAAGTGGCTTCAGTGGGTAAAAACACTTGACGCCAAGCCTAAGGACCTTAGTTCAATTCCAGGAATCCATATGGTGGAAAGGGAGAATCAACTCCCCTGAGATGTCTTCTGATTGCCACATATACATTGGGACATGTGTATGCACATGTATATAGTTGTTTGTGCACACATTCACACACATTTATTTTTTTTCTCCTCTTTTTAAAAATATTTGAATTTTTAAATATAGATACAGTGAATTTATATTTTCATTCTCTACTACCCATCTCCAGCCCCTTTCATCCCACCCCACATGTTCCCCTTTCTAGCCAATCTCTTTCTGCTTCCATATTCCCCTGTGTGGTCCATTGGACATCTGCACTGACAACACACACAATTTAAATAATTTTTTTAAAAAGAAACTTTTCTGACTAAGGTTGAGAACAGCACTAATCTGTGGGTGGTATAAACATAACTATCTAGAAGCCAGTTTGACAATATGGCTAGTTAGCAAAACAATAGTAATAAATTCTGCCCTAGAGCCTATCACTTCCCCAGCCATGTGCTTATGACCAGGTTTATAGCACCAAGCATGAATTTCCTTCTGTGCAGCAGTCTTCAAATCTAATCGAAAAGTGATTGGTTATGCCCATAACAATTATGCCACTATTGCACTAGTGTGCACATCTTGCCTGGCAGGGCAGTATTGGAATGCTGGGTAAGCCCATTTATGTCTTTTCTCCCAGTAGTCTGTACAGTACCTAGCATCTTCCATCACCATGAAAGCTGCCTAATCAGGAGAAACTTTCCCATTGGTTCCACCTTGATTTCTCCATGTCCTGCAACCAAATCATGTGTGTCTTTAGTGATAGGGTCTTACCATCTTGATGGGCAAGCAAGAGAAATAAAAATAGCTCATCTCCCCCTGCTACAGCTATCCTTTTTGCTGCTGTGAGACAATGTTGTAAGTAGCCATACACTACTTAAGAGAGGAAGGGAGATTTGCTTGGCTTGTGATTCCAGAAAGGATGTAGTCTGTCCTGGTGGGAATCACATAGCAGAAGGTTTAGCTGTAAACAGAAACAAGAGACTGGTTCAGGTCACTGCATCCATCAGATAGGTAGAGAGAATAAGAGTAAACTATTAGGAAGCAAAGACATACTACAAAGCCCCAAGATCTACCCCCTGTGACATGTCTTCCTCCAGTAAGACACTTCCTCTCAAAGGTGCCACAACCCTTCCAACACATGTCCTATGGGGACAACTTGTGTTCAAATCATGACATGCCCCCAAACAATTTTAATAATGTGTTTTCACATTGTGTATTCTCTTCCCACAATGTGCTCTACTGTTGTCCCCTCATTGATGCTCTTTCTCCCACCAAATAGTATCTTTTCTGCTTTTTTTAAATCATATATGTGAAGATAGAGATAGATAATATAGATACCAATAATGTACTGGAGATCATGAGCTTCTGGAAACCTGGATCCTTCTGGGAACATCTGTCTTCAGCATACTGTCAGTAAATGAATGCTCAGTCAACTAGGCATTTGCCCTCTGATTTCCACCCATCAGCTTCTGTTACTGTCAGTTCTGAACAACCTCCTGGTGTAACAACAGCATCACAGCGGGTGGCCACTGCCAATTCAGTGAGCAAATCCAGTGCCTACAACAGCAACACAACTGAGAAACTGGCAGTGGTCCACTTGACAGATCCTTATAGGAAGGTCACTGCTGCAGAGAAATGAATCCTCCAAACAAAACATCAGAAAGAGTAGTCAAATGTTCTGATTCCAGGATGGCTGGGCAGTGCTTGTGGCTGAGGAAGGAGGAAGAGAAGGCTCAAGCCAGTGGGTGTGCCTTTGTTTTTCTCCAGCCTTTTTCTTTCCCTTTGTCACTTACAAATTCATTGAGATGCAATCTAGGTTTAGGGTATTTGATATTCTCAATAACTAGATCTCATTCACCCAAGCCAAAGGACTTAAAGAGAAAAAGAATAGTTCCTGGTTGCTTGGAAATATCTAATTAACCCTTTCTCACTATACTAATGCTGTGACTAGCTGGAGATTTTTTTTTCTTTTTTGACTTGTAAATCCTGTTTCCTCTTTTTCTTTTGCTGGGGGTCTTGTTATGTTGCCCAGGCTAGCCTCTGTCTCCTGGATTCAAGTGACCCTGCTGCCTAAGCCTTCTGGTTAATTAGGACTGTAAGGCATGTCACTGTACTGACTCATTTCTTTGATTCTTAAACATTAGGTATATATAGGTATATATGTGTTTGTGTGCGTGGTATATGCACACATATGGATGTACCCACCCATGCACATGTATGCAGAAGGTCAGAAGATGTCTCTGAACCTGGAGCATGATCTTTGAACTAGACTAGCTGAGCATTAGGCTCTAACTATCCTGTTTCCACCCTCTGCAATATTGGTGTTACAGGTGCACATGACCACACCTGGTTTTTTATGTGGATGCACGTCTGCTGCAGCCTCATTAGTGCAGTGCTAATTGAGCATGCATGAGCCATGTGCATGTGGGAAGATGTGATGACAGTTTTCCATTCACCTTTACATGGGTACTGGGGAATGAACTCAGGTTGTGAGACTTATGTGGCAAGCCCCTATACTCACTGAGCTTTCTCTCTAGCCCTGTCAGTGTGTTTTATAGCTACATTTACTCCAACAGCAGGAGAAACTCCTAGATGGGATGTGAATTGAAAACAGTACCCCCACCCCACCCCTGCTGCTGCTTGCAAATGTTGCAATACTATTGATAACAAATGCCATACAGTTTAACCAGTTCTGACTCAGTTTGATAATCAAGCTGGGGATGCTTTCAAAAGGATTCAGACAGGATTGGAAGCAGATATAATTCCTCAAAGTCAAGACCTTCCTTCTGCTTGCAAAGCTTCACACTGAAACAACCTCTGTATTGCTTAGTCACTCCACCAGGCTCTGTGAAGGATTTCAGTAAATCAAAACCTAGCATACAGGAAGCCATATGTGGAAACTGTAGAAACCACACTATTTCAATTTAGAAGATGAGAAGGAAACAATGATTTAAATATATACATATGAAGATTCACATAATTCTTGACAATCTGGCAACAGATTGCTCAGTTTGCAAGATTAAAGGTCAACAAAATTAAAGCCTTAGAAATAAAGTTGTTTTTCTTTACTTATTATTTTCAATTATTCATTTATTTGGTGTGTGAGTATACACATGATATGTGCACAAGTGGAGGTCAGAGGAAAATTTTGCAGAGTCTGTTTTTCTGTCCATGTTCATGTGGGTTCTAGGGATTGAACTCACGTGTCATCAGGCTTGCAAGGCAAACACCTTCACCTACTGAGCCATCTTGCTAGCCTTTCACTTAAATTATTTAAGAAATACTCTACAAGTCAACAGTGTACCAGTGTATCTGTCAGTGTAGCAGGCAGAATAAAAACCTACTTCCACATTTCTGTCTCAGTCCCCACAACCTGCAAATACATGACTTTTATGTCAAGGAGAATTAAGGTTGCATGTGGAATTACAGTTCCTAATCAGTTGGGCTTGAGGTAGAGAGACTTTCCTGCTTTGTCCAATGGACTGCTGTAATCACAGGGCTCTTGAATTCTAGGAGATAGAAGAAAAAGATCCAATCTGCCAGTTGCTGGCTTTGAAAATGGAGGGTAGGGCTCGCCTAGGACTGAGTTGGCCTCTGAGAGCTAGAAAAGGCAGTATAGACTCTTACCTTTACTCTCCAGATAGAATGCAGTCTGCAAATGTGCCTTGATCTCAGCCAGGAAGATGGAGTTCACATGTCCAGTGTGAGGAGCTGTAATAGTAAGCAACTTACTTTATTTATTCCAAGTTTGTAGTAATTTGTTACAGTTGCAATAAAAAAACCAACAACTTGTCTGATTTATTAGACTGTCAGCCATTTACTTTTCTAAAAAAAAAAAAGCTAAGACATCCTGATCTGAGAAACAAACCTATTAATAACCAATTCAGTGACTAGTTTACACACGGGCAGATTTTATATATTGTCTGAGCAAAATGGAAAGGCTAAACATAAGAGGAAGAAACCAAAAGGCATCATCTGAGATTGGACTCTATTATAAATCCTGTTAGGACCCAACAGGGTTATGTGACATTCTTAGAAACAGTTGTTACTAGGGTTGGATGCTGACCTATCTCTCCTGATTCACCCCATGGCAGGACAGACTACAATGTTGTTGGGGAGGGGGCCTCTTAATTCTTATTGACAGTTAAAATAAGAATAAAGAGTTCTTGTTCCAGAGGCCATGTGCCCTCTGAGTGATAAGTATAACTAATTCATGCAGGGGTGTTAGAGACCTTGGAAGGCACTTCTTGGGAAGCCCATGGCATCTACTGGATGTGATAGCAAAGAATGTGCCATTCTTCCTGGGTTTAGTAATCGCTGTTTAGCTTGAGATTCCATCCCTTCTCTACATTCTTAAATGCTTGGGATTCTGCTAGATTAGGCAATGTCAGCCTGAATTTTGATGAAAACCTCAAAATGATCATCATGGAATGTGTCCATATATTTTCAATTTGTGTGTGTGTGTGTGTGTGTGTGTGTGTGTGTGTGTGTGCGTGCATGTGTGTGTGGTATGTGCATGCGTGTGCAGTACACTTGCCCATGCTCAGACAGAGGCTTGAGGTTGATGTCAGGCATCTCCCTCTATTGCTCTCCACCTTATTTTTTTGAACCAGAATCTCTCACTGAACCTGTAGCTCCCCGTGTGATAAACAGATCCTCCTGTCTTCATTTGGCCAGCAGGTTAAGATGATGAATGCACACCACCATGCCTAGCTTGTTACAATGATGCTGGAAAGAATCTGAACTCACATCCTCATGCTTGCTCAGCAAGCACTTCACCCACTGAACCATCTCCCTTACCCTGTATCTTCAGCTGTAACCCTGATTTAGATCTATTCGAATGCAACAATGAAAGAGGGAGGACCATTCTTCAGTGCTCACAAGGAATGCACATGTGGCTGCTGCTAGGGAGCTGTCAGTATTTCAAGTGCTGCTGCTGCTGCTGCTGCTGCTGGGTTGTGAGTGTGTGTCCTGTACTCCTGTCATGGCCTCTAACAGTCCCATTCTGAGTTTCCAGAGCATGCCATCTGTGAAATGCTGGTGAGTGTCCTGGCACCAAGAAAGACAAGCTACTTTTTAGCATGTTAGTGCTTACTCTGCACCTAGAAACATGATTATCACAAGATCCACCACCCAAGGAACTTGTATGTGTCTTGGCTGACATTTGCAATGCATTTCTGTGCTTTCCTTCATGCTTGGGACCCAGCAGCTTCCTCAGAGGCCCCAGGACAAGGGTATATGAATGGTGTCTGAGGCCGCTGGACTGATTACTTGGCATCCCCAGAAAGGGCCCACACTTGGCTGCCTCAAAAGCAGCTCCCAGATACCTGCGGGGCTCTCTTCCGCCCACACACTGTTCTGCTCCTTCACTCATGCATTTCTCTGAGAGGGGCTTTCTAGCAGGAGTGCAAGGACTCACACCTCCTGAGTTAACATAACAGGTGACTGAAAAGAAGGAAAGGCAGTGCTTGTGTGGAGGCTAAGGGACTCCCAAGGAGTAGAAAGGAAATTTCGCTGCAAACAAATGCCTTTTCATGCTGTGAAGTGGGTGGAGACTATGGAAAAGAAAGAAATTTCCATTTCTGCCAGAGTGTCCCTGACCTTTTTCACCTGTTGATTTGCCAGCAGAGCCAGTCAGTAAATAGTTCCTGGAAATCCAGAGGGCTCTTAGCTAGGCTGAGTCAATGCAGTGTTATCAATTTCACTCGTAACTATCATTTTCCACATTAAAATGTCCACAGGGGATGGAGAAATGGCTCAAGAATTAAGCCTTTGCCTTACAAGCAAAAGGACCTGAGTTCAGATCTCAGATCCCACATAAAAATGCCTTTGAAAATGGTGGCAGCCTGTACTTCTGGCTCTGGAGGATGGAGCCTACGAAATCTCAGAGCAAAACAGTAAGAAGGTAGAGCAATTCAGGATGAGTCCCAATGGCATTCTTGGGCCTTCAAAGCACACTCACTCAAGTGCCCTCTTCTATACCCACTCACACATTTACACACACACAGACACACACGCATGCGTGTGCGCCAAAAAAAAAAAAAAAAAAAAAAAAGACTCAACATTTCTGATCAGGCTGACTTTCTCCTAATCTAGTTTCTACACTCTCTCCTCATCTCAGAATCCACTCAGAGCTTAGGAGGTCGCTTCATTCCCTGTCTCTGCCTCTTGTGTAACTCCAACACCAACAAGTCAGAGTCTTCTCAGAACACAGCCATGCCATGGCCCCAGCTTGCTCTTTTTCTCCCTGCCTTCTACTGCGGGAACTCCTGTAGTGGTGCAGTTGACACCTGTTTCTCTCATGCCCTGTTTTCTCTTGCAAAGGAAGTTCCCAGTCTTTCAGTAGAATTCACACTACTTCCTCCTGTCCTCGAATCAAGGCGGAGTGCTATTCTGTTTGTGCAGGTTCCATGCATCATACTTTACTGACATTGATCATGTGTAGTGCTGTAGTTATGCATCTTCTCTGCTTCTGTTTTTTTCCTTGAAGGCAGGGAGGTACCTGACTCATGGCATCATTTCTGGAACAGAAGATGCTGACAGTTAGAAGAAAGTAAGTGACTGAATGATAGAACTGTGAAGACTCAGCCAAAGAAATTTCAGTATATATATTACAGTCTCAGTTGTTACTAAACAATAGATTGATTATGTATACATAGTATGCATGTTCATCATATAGTTCATACACAGGTACCTTTTCCCAGTGGTTGAACTCACATATTACTCATTCATCTGTCACCAAAGAGCAGTTATTGATGAGGTTCCTCCCTTCATGAACTCCCTGCCACTGTCTCAGTGTTTCAGTAGAATTGTCTCAAGTGGGAAGTCTCTCTGCAAGCTATAAGCTTGCTGACATAGGTCAGTAGGATTACTCAGGGTAAAGAACTGACTATGGCAAAAAAGGAAGATACAGATTCTAGTATCTGCACACAAGGTACAGAAGAGAAGATTGTCATAGTTAAGCACAGGTGTCAACTTGACTCTTGAGGGTTTGAGCTCTGGGCACAGGTGTAGAGAGTTGATGGGTGAGTTAAGCCCAGAGCAAACCTGAAGGAGATTGTCTAGCTGCTGGGGAAGACCCAGCCCATGGTGGGTGGGATTAGGCCCTGGATAAATCACAGAGACCTGGTTGAGAGAGTTGGTATTCTTCTGTATACTTGGCTAGACATGTTGGTCTGGCAAGTAAGGATTGTCTATCTGTCAGCCGTTATGGTGGCCAGTTCCCTTGGCCCTGGTGTTGGTGTGTGCTCTCCTGTCAAGCTGGACTATGAACTGTAACTAGACTATTGTAAGAAAGTAAACTCCTTGTTCCCTTACGCTGTGTTCTGGTCATTTATCAGCAACTATGCAGATGAACTGTAACAGAATTTGGTACCCAGGAAGTGGGATGTTGCTGATAAATTTGACTATGTGGATGTTGTGTCTTTTGAACGGTTTCGCTGGACAAAGTTGAAAATGCTTGAGAATTTTCACTTTGTGGATTTACAAATACCGTTCTTCAGCGTTTAGTGGGCCAATTGCTGAGAGACATTGTTTGGGCCCAGTTTGTGATGAGGGAAACAAGGACTTTGGTAAAACTGAATATAAAAACGATGGACTTGTTTGCTTGACAGAGGAGAGCTGTGTTGGCAACCTTGGAGGTTTGGATGTGCAAAGGGCAGGCAGCAGAATATCTGCTGCTGTTGGACAAATGAGTATCAGTGAAGGAAAACCTAGTGACTTGCACTGAGACGGTGGAGGACGTGGAAACCACTGTATGGCAAGTTCGTGGTTTGGAAGCTCAGATTCCTTCAGGGGCCAAAAGCCCACGTTAAAGCTGTTTCTTGCCCTTTGCAAGTTTGGTTGCCTAGAAGAGAGGCTTTTCCAGTGTCAGCACGTTGAAGTTGGTACAGCTGTGGCTCCAGTGGACTAAGCTGTGTTCCAACCTTGCTTCAAAATCAGGCAGCGTCCCTCAGGTGATACTGGTTTGGGCAAACTACTGAGGGGTTCATGGAGAGCAGCAAAAGCTTGGCACCAAGTGGCAGGCGTAGAGTTCCTGCAAGAGATGGTGAAGCTTAAAGCTGCAGAGGAGAACCCAGAGTTGTGTTTGAGATGTCAGAACTGTGGGACTGCTAAGAGCAGAGTTCAGAGGAACTCTGCTCTTACAACTTCGAGCTGCAAACAGGGACTGGGAATGCCTCGAATCTTTGAGCTGTCTTGATTACATGATGAGCAGCAGAAGATGGACATTGAAGTACAGGATGCGGTGATTTGCTGGACTTTGTTCTTTTAATGTTTTCTTATTAAGATCCTTCTGTTTTAATGTTTTATTTGTTTTAAAGTATTTAATATATTCTGATTTAAGAGTTTTAAGGTTTAGAAACTTTGAAGTTTTAAAATATTGGAACTGAAGTTTTAATGAGAGAACATTTTAAATTTGTCCATGGAATGTATATTTTAACATCTGTGGGGACAAGGAAAGGTTACAGTTTAAAAGTGCTATTCTTGTGTCAAGTTGACAAGGGGTGGAATGTCATAGTTAAGCACAGGTGTCAACTTGACTCTTGAGGGTTTGAGCTCTGGGCACAGGTGTAGAGAGTTGATGGGTGAGTTAAGCCCAGAGCAAACCTGAAGGAGATTGTCTAGCTGCTGGGGAAGACCCAGCCCATGGTGGGTGGGATTAGGCCCTGGATAAATCACAGAGACCTGGTTGAGAGAGTTGGTATCCTTCTGTTTACTTGGCCAGACATGCTCGTCTGGCAAGTAAGGCTTGTCCATCTCTCAGCTGTTATGTAGTGATGGTGTGGCCAGTTCCCTTGGCCCTGGTGTTGGTGTGTGCTCTCCTGTTAAGATGGACTATGAACTGTAACTGGACTATCGTAAGAAAGTAAACTCCTTGTTCCCTTAAGCTGTTTGATGGTCATTTATCAGCAATGTTGTAGACTGACTGCTACAAAGATAAACTCTTTAACTTACAATCAATCCTAGAATTCACAACCTATACCTGCCTGAAAAACCACCTTCCTCTAGACCAGCTTTAATCTGTCACCTTCCAACTCATTCCCATGTACTTTTATTTTGCCACTGGTATTCTGCGTTAACATGTTTCATCAAAAGTTAAGCATTGATATCACAGGAATCTGGTACTTTGAGGACTGGAGAAATGTGGGATAATATCAAGGGCCATTGTTGCAGTCCGCCTGCATAGTTGCTGATAAATGACCATCACACAGCTTAAGGGAACAAGGAGTTTACTTTCTTAGGACAGTCCGGTTACGGTTCTCAGTCCAGCTTGACGGGAGAGCATGCACCAACACCAAGGCCAAGGGAACTGGTCACACCATCACTGCATAATGCCTGAGAGATGGACATTCCTTACTTGCCAGACCAGCATGTCTGGCCAAGTGAACAGAAACATGCCAACTCTCTCAACCAGGTCTCTGATTTATCCAGGGCCTAATCCCACCCACGATGGGCTGGGTCTTCCCCACCAGCTGGATAATCTTCTTCAGGTTTGCTCTGGGCTTAACCATCAACTCTCCACAACTGTGCCCAGAGCTCAAACCCTCAACAGTCAAGCTGACACCTGTGCTTAACTATGACACTCCACCCCTTGTCAACTTGACACAAAAACAATAGTACTTTTAAACTGTAACCTTTCCTTGTCCCCACAGATGTTAAAATATAAATACATTCCATGGACAAATTTAAAATGTTCTCATTAAAACTTCAGTTCCAACATTTTAAAAGTTCAAAGTTTTTTAACTTTAAAAGGGTATTAAATCAGAATAAGTTAAGTACTTTAAAACAAAATATTAAAACAGAAGGATCTTGACACAATAAGAAACATTTAATTAAAATCAAAGTCCAGCAAATTACTGCATCCTGTACTTTAATGTCCATCTTCTGTTGCTCATCATATAGTCAAGGCGGTTCAAAGATTCTAGGCATTCCCAGTCCCTATTTGCAGGTTAAAGTTGTAAAAGCAGAGTTCCTCTGAACCAGGCTGAATCTCCACTCGCAGTTGTCCTCAGCAGCAGTCCCACAGTTCTGGCATCTCAAACACAACTCTGGGTTCTCCTCTGCAGCTTTAAGCTTCACCATCCCTTGCAGGAACTCTATGCCTGCTACTTGGTGCCAAGCTTTTGCTGCTCTCCATGAACCCCTCAGTAGTACACCAAAACCAGTATCACCTGAGGGACGCTGCCTGATTCCAAAGCAAGGTTGAAACGTAGCTTAGTCCACTGGAGCTACAGCCGTACCAACTTTAACATGCTGATGCTGGAAAAGCCTCTTTTCTAGGCAAAGGGCAAGAAACAGTTTAGGAATTTCAGTTTCCAAACCACAAACTTGCCATACAGTGGTTTTCACTTCCACCGTCCCAGTACAAGTCACTACGTTTTCCTTCACTGATACTCATTTGTCCAACAGCAGCAGATATTCTGAGGCCTGCCCTTTGCACATCCGAACCTTTCAGGCTGCCAACACAGCTCTCCTCTGTCAAGCAAAACAGTCCATTGTGTTCAAATTCAACTTCAACCAAGTCCTTGTTTCCCTCATCACAAATTGGGCCCAAACAATCTCTCTCAGCAACTGGCCCACTAAACTCTGAAGAACAGTATTTGTAAATCCATAAAGTGAAAATTTTCAAGCATTTCCAACTTTGTCCAGCAGAACCGTTCAAAAGCCACAAAATCCACATAGTCAGATTTATCAGCAACATCCCACTTCTGGTACCAAATTCTGTTGCAGTTCATCTGCATGGTTGCTGATATATGACCATCAAACGGCTTAAGGGAACAAGGGGTTTATTCTCTCACTATTTCTGGTTACAGTTCTTAGTCCAGCTTGACAGGAGAGCATGCACCAACACCAGGGCCAACACCATCACTACATAACAGCTGAGAGATGGACAAGCCTTACTTGCCAGACCAGCATGTCTGGCCAAGTGAACAGAAGGACGCCAAATCTCTCAACCAGCTCTCTCTAATTTATTCCAGGGCCTAATACCACCCACCATAGGTTGAGCCTTCCCCATCAGCTAGACAATTTCTTGCAGGTTTGCTCTGAGCTTAACTCAACCATCAATTCTCTACAAATGTGCCCAGAGCTCAAACTCTCCACTGTCAAGTTGACACCTGTGCCTAACTATGACAGCCATCAAGGGAGAAAAGGAGCCAGGAAGTGGGGTGGGGACTCATTATATTTAGGTACAGGTGTCAACTTGATGGCTGAAGGTTTGAGCTCTGGGCACATTTGTAGAGAATTAGTAATTGAGTTAAGCCCAAAGCAAACTGGTGGGAGATTGTCTAGCTGATGGGAAAGGCCCAAACCATGGTGGGTAGAACTAGTACCCAAGCAGGTGAATGAGGTAAGAAACTAAACAGTCCAATGTAGGCTGTTGAGAAGGAGGCATCCTTGTGTATACTTGGCCAAACATGCTGGTCTGGCAAGTAGGGATCATCCCTCTTTCAGCTGTTATGTGGATTTGGTGTGTCCAGTTTCCTCAGCCCTGGTGTTGGTGTAAGCTCTCCTGCAAGGTTGGATAAACTGTGACCAGGAATCATAAGAGAAAATGAACCCTTTGTTCCCTTAAGCCATTCGATGGTGATTTTTATCAACAACCATGCAGGTGAACTGCTACAGCGCTTAAGAGCAAACATCAAAACATTTTTTGAATTGCTCATTTTTTCTCTTCAGCCTACATTGGACTGTTTAGCTTCTTACCAGAAATTATTTAAAAAGTTTAAATGTAGATGAGCACATAGAGTTTGTTCTCCATTTAAAATGTTCTTTCATTCAACTGACATTATCTCTTAGTGACAAGAAGCCCTTTTGGAGCCAAAAGATTGGGTTTGGACACACATCACCTTAATAATTGTACAGCCTTGGATGAGTTATTTGTTTCTGTGTACCCCAAGTTTTCTTTCATAAAGTTGGAGGCAATAATGATATTGACATAGTAAGAATTCCTACAGAGTAAAATACTATACTGGTTACTCTTCCTGCTGCTGTGAGACAACACTCAGGATTAAGCAACTTAAGGAGAGAAAGGGAGATTTATTTGGCTTATGGTTCCAGAGGGGAGATATAGTCCATTATTGCAGAAAAGGCATGGTTGGATGGCAGAAGCTGGACTCATGTTAATCATGGAAACAAATATGGGCAAAAGAGTAGACTAATGATGCAGGATTGGACTAACCAACCTCAAGACCCACCCCCTGTGATGCATCTTCCTCCAGCAAGGCTTCATTTCCCAAAGATGCAGTGACTTTTTTATACAACAGCTAAGGATTCAAACACATAGCCTTGGGGGGGGCACTTACTTTCAAACCACAACATGCATGCACATGCAAACACACACGGACACAAACACACAGAGATATTAAATACTAGTTCTCAAGATCAATGAATGTGCAGTTTCAATGGAGAAGGGGACTTGGCAGATATAATTGAGATTATAGGACCATGAGGTAGAAAGATTATTGTAGAAATGTAGCCCATTCTAATTACATACATCACAAAAGATAATATATTTCAGCTGTAATCAGATACAGAAATGTCACCAGGGAAGAAGAGTCCAAGAGATTTGATGTTTCTGGCTTTGAAGATGGAGGTAGAGACTCAAGCCAAGGACTGTAGAAAGATCAGGAGATGGGCACTCCCCTCAAGCTTCACTAAGGGACTATCCATATTGACATGTACATTTTAGCACAGTGAGACCTATTTTAAATTTATAACTTAGAGAACTATAACAAGTATATTTGTGTTCTTTCAAGCCACCAGGCTTGTGGTAATTTGTTATAGCAGATAAGAAAATCATCCATTATTCTCATTATTCATTATTCTCACAGCATTGTTTCATTTGCTGGTATCACATATCAAGCTGCTTAGAGTAGTGCCTGGTAAATGGTGTTTTAGACACATGCATGTACAAATATATCCACATAATCCACATACGCATTTGAAATACTGGAATAAATGACTATCTTAAATATTGTTCCTGGCCAGATATGGTTATACATGTTGTCTGTAATCCTAGCACTTGGGAAGCAGAAGCAGGAAGATGAGCGGTTCAAAGCCACCTTCAGTTATATAACAAGCTTGATGCCTGTTTAGGCTATATTTCCCAAGCAGACAACTATTTTCTTTACCATACAATTTGGTGACAATTCTCCAATAACTGAAAAGTAACACCAAAGCTAAAGCAAAAGAGAACCAAGCAATCAGATCCTGACTTCTGGGATTCCTTGTCAGTAACTATTGCAATGTTTTCCTAACCCTACCTCAAGATTTTGGCTCTTCCCATAATATGCATTTCTCAGTATTAAAAAACACAAATATCACAACTTATAAAACAAGGAAAAGGAAATATATTCTTGCAATTATACACATGTTATTAAAGTATCTATCCCTGTTCTCCTTAGAGTCTAGAGTTTTAAGAAATTTGAATAATTTGTTTATCCAAGAAAATAATGTGTGGATGAGTGCATGAGAATTAGGCCTAGGAACCAAGATTCCTCCCATGTCACTGATAGTGTGAACTATCACTTGGCACTTGGTAGTCTTGTTTCCATGGAAACCCAGGGTGCTATTCAAGAACTTGAATGCTTCTCTTTCTTGCTCGCTCTCTCTCATTTCAAATCAAGCCCTCTTTAAAGGGTTTCATGTGTACTGTATGCACATTTCTTTGTTACACACTTCCAGAATTTGAAATGTATGTGCCTAGTTACTAGTATAAGTATGTGGATGTCCTTGGGGAGCAGTTGGAAGCAGAACCCAAGTCCCCATTCTGACTTGCCTCTCTGCAAAGACCACCTTTCAATCTGTAGAAGCCAACATGGACATCTTGCTGTCACAGCAAGATTAGCTCCTCACTACCTGATGAGTTTTAAAAATCTTCTCCCCTCTAAAAATTCTAGTCATTTCTTGTTCTTGTCTAGTTTTTATTTTGCTAAGTGAAATTCCTACAGTTCCAGTATCATATAAATAAAAAAGAGGTTAGCATAGTGGTTCCTGCCTTGGTCAAGGGCTTTATTCTCCTGAGCACTGGTGTGGTTCGCTTTTGAACTATATGGAGAATATGAACTAAATGAGAATATGTTGATATATCAATATATCAACTATGAAATAATCTGAACATCTTAACGTGCATCAGACTTGTACATGTGTTCTTTGTAGCCAGTAACATTCTTATTCATGTGTAAAAACTCACCAAGTACAACAAGAGACTCAGTCATGGACCATGAAATATCAAACTCATTTACCACCTATAAGACAGCCTGTGGGCTCAGACACTAGGCGAGACAGACAAAGCATTTATCTCCCTGAAGATAGGTGGAGACTCTAAGAAGAAGTGCCCCTCTTTAAAAAGAACAGATTTGTCCTTTGCAAGGTCTAATGTTCATTATCTTGTGGAACATGTATAACTTAATAATCAAAATGATATACAGTGTTAAACTTTGAACATTCAATATGTCAAACTCATTTCCATATTTTCTTACTCAGAATTTATAAAGATTTTAGACTTAATTGCAAAAACAAGCATTTCAAAAGAATGCCATTGGGCCTAAACTACTTTTAAAGTTGGTTACTTCCTTCTAGCTAGTTAGTGAACTATTAACAAGAGATAACAGGAAGCAGTGTGTAGTGGTACCTCCTTTTGGCACTAATGAGCAAATAGGCCTTATGGCCACCTTCTTTTGGAACATGATTGTCCCAACTTATTCTTCTGTGGCAATGCTATTTCCGTCTTTCTTTCCACACTGGTGTCAGGTCTCAGCATTTAGTCCAAAGTAAACACACAAATCATTGAGCAACACTAATGCTGCAGCCATGAAAAATGTCAACCCTCTGACCATGGCCAATAATAACGAACCCAACAAGTTACAAGAAACAGAGATGTTGGAACTATCAATAGTGCTGGAGAGACAAAATGGACTGTAGGATGCTAGCACTTCTTTTTTCTTTTACAGAATCCCGTTAAAACAAAGAAGTCAAAGAATAATCCCAAAATAAAGCCTCTCTTTTTGTCTATATCAGAATACTCACGGTATCTGTTTTGACACTGATAGTACTTCCACTAACATGAACCATATTTGCATGACTATGGCCAAATTACCTGAGAAATCAACATAAGGGAGGAAAATTTTATTTTAACTAATGCATGTGGAAATCCATAGTTCTCGATGTTATATGGCACTTTCCCTCTGCACCTATAGCATAATGCCATCTTGGATCTTGCCCCTAGTCTAAACTGAGGAGGATGCTATGCAGCTATTTGAAATGCTTTATCTTGGAGGAAGGCGTATGAGACTCAAAAAGTAAACAATTCATGTGTTTCTGAAACTAACAAGATTCATTAAATGGAGGGCCTTCCACAAGGAAAATAAAAGCAACAGACAGCTGCTAGGGGAGGAAACTTCCAAGGCCAGCCCAGCAGTCAGAAAGAGGCTCTCTGAGGAGCCAAGCTGTCTGTAGGTTGTACAGAGAGTTTGAGAGATGCAGCTCTGTGAGTCTCATCCAATCTGGGATGGTTTTTTGGTATGTAGCTGCTTTGAGTCAGTCATCTCTGCTTCTGTAAGGGACCCTCACCCAGACTCCTGTGAGTAACTCAATAAATTCTTTAGTTCGCCAAGTTAGATTTTGGTATAATAATACTTTGATCTATTTTTTAATTCCTTTCTGGTGTGAGTATATATATGTGTGGCATCTGCCCAGGAAAAGTGTCACATAACAATTGGTTCCATGGGTCACAGGCCTATGGTGAGGAAGAACATTATAGTGTTGGAAGCCTGTGAAGAAACTGTTCATCTCATGTAAACAAGCACAGAGTTAGGAAAGGAACCAGGGACCAGGAATAACCTTCTAAACCCTGTCCCGAATGACTTCTTTCTGAATTGAAGTTTCTACAACCTCCCAAGCATATAGTCAGTAGCTGGGGACCACATATTCTACGCATATGCAAATAACATTTCAAATGGGGAACATCCGTGGAGAATGTTTGTGAGACCCTCTTCTCTAGCTAGTAGATTCTAGCCCTTGCTTGCAGAAGGACCTTTAGCAAGCATCACCCATGTCTCCTTTAACACCTGAGTCTGTTTCTTGTTTATTTGGCGCCTTGCATTACAAATGGCAGAAATTTAAGACTCAGCCCACGATATCTTCATTTAATCAGCATTATAAGAAATCAGTGCTGGCATCATAGGCATAGTGTCTAGTTATAGCACAGGTGCCAATTTGACAGTTGAGGAGGGTTTGAGCTCTGGACACATTTGTAGAGAATTAGTGGTTGAGTTAAGTTCAGAGCAAAGAGCAAACTTGCAGGAAATTATCTAACTGATGGGGAAGGCCTGGCCCATGGTGGTGGGACTAGGCCCTGGAATAAAATACAGAAAGCTGATTGAGAAAGTTGGCATCCTTGTGTACACTTGGCCAGATGTGCTGGTCTGGAAAATAAGGATTGTCCCTCTCTCAGCTGTTATATACAGATGGTGTGGTCAGTTCCCTAGGCCCTGCTAAGATGGACAAACAACTATAAGCAAGAATCGTAAAAGAAAATAAACCCCTTGCTCCCTTAAGCTGTTTGATAGTGATTTATCAGCAACCATGCAGGCAAACTGCTACACATAGCCAATCTCAGGAGACAGATCCAATTACTTTTTTTAAAGGTATGACTTGCAACTAATCATTACCTAAGTGGCTATCCAGTGTCACCTAAATATGGACTCCTGCTTCGGCAGGGTAAATATATACAAATAGCTCATGATCTTCCACTTTAAAATGCTTGAGAGCATCAACTAATAGTCCACTTTATACTATTTATTTAATGCATTATAACACCTAACATATCTACACTACTTTACACTTTTTTTCTCTTTTGCATGAGTAGGAAGGCATGGTATGAATGTGTGAGTATATGTTCATTTGCATGTATGTGGCATGTGTGCATGCTGGTGTGTGTGCACATGTGTGAAGACTCAAGATTGAAGTTGGAATCAGTCTCCATCTCATTCACTGAGTCAGGTTCTCTCAATTAAACCTAACGTTCACCATTATGGTTAGTCTCAGTATCCAGCTTATTCTGGGGATCCATTGTCTCTACCTTCCAAGTGCTAGAATTACAGGGTGTCCTCCAAACCCACCCAGCATTTATGTGTGTTCTGGGAATCGTAACTTCAGTCCTCACACTTGTGAGACAAAAACTTTAACCACAGAACTGCCTCCCCTGCCCTGCTGTAGAAGTTCTGAGCTATTTCACATGCACAACTTCACGTGCTCTTCACAATTGAAGTCCACCAGACAGGAGGCAAGATGGTGATAACTGCAGCCATCTCTCTTGCTATTATGACTCTCTTAAAGATCTGTTTTAGTTTCTTAACTTCATTGTTGTAGTAAACACCTGACCCAAAACATTTAAGAGAACAAAGCATTTTGTTGGCTCACAATTCCAGGTTATAGCCTATTATGGCAGGATAACTACCAGAAGGAACTGAGAGATTCGACTACAACATATTCAAAAATCAATAGCAAAGTGAGACACTTTCTACCTTGTTGTCTCTCTCTCTCTCTCTCTCTCTCCATATATGTGTGTGTGTGTGTACATACCTGCCCAGGGGATAGTCTCAGCTACTATGGGCTGTGTCTTTCCACATTAATTACATAATTAGGACAGTTTCCTACAGGTATTACCCAGAGGCCAATCTTTTTTTATTTTTTTATTAAAAATTTAATTATACATTTTAAAATTTTTTACCAGTTCCCTCCCTCCCCCCTCCTCCCCATGAACCCCCTCCTCCCCGTCCTCTCCCTCCCCATCCCCCAGTGCCTCCCCCCAATTCCCAGAGAGTCCTTTATTGTGTACGCCTGACTCTCCACTGGGTCCTCCTCTCCGATGACATATAAGGACCCAGTGGCATTTCCATAAGCCCTTTCTCTTGTTCCCCTTAAGCATAGGATCACTACTATGGCTGTCAATCCCTTGCCTCCAGGGGTCTCGGTGCCCTTAACAGATGCTAGACTTTATGAGGGCAACAGTGCACTGGACATTGCCAGAGGCCAATCTTAACCAAATAATTCCTTGTGAGTGTGCTCAGAGATCCACATCTAAAGTGTCACCTGAAATTAACCAGCACAGAAACCAAGAAACATTTCTATGTATTTTTCATTTGTTCCCTCCCACCTCTCGCACCAACGTCCCACTCCAGATAGCCTGACAGTACAATGGCTTAAACAGCAAGAAAGACCCTGCCTTAACGAGGTAGAAGGAGAGTACTTAGAAGGTCTCCAGCAGTTAGCATTTCTAGAGTACAAAAAAATCCTGGTTGTGAGGTTGGGTCCATGGGCTTTAGAACCTATTTCTCAATTACTGCTTTACAGAGGTGAATGTAAGAAGGAACACGAACCCAAATTTCTTTTTTTCTTTTCATTGTACGTTTCTTTTTCTTCTCTCCCACATTTTTTCCCAATCATCCAAGCTCAGTAAGTACCCCTCTCCTCTCCCTCCTTCCACCCCACCTCAGTCCTCCCTTGCACTCCCCCCCTTTCCACTTCCTTACACTCCCCTCCCTCCCTACCCTTCTCCCAGTGCCTCCCCCTTTCCCCTTCCTATCCCCTGGAGCATCCTTTGTGTGAATGCCAAACCTCCCTCAGAGTCTTCCACCCTAGTGAGGTGTAAGGACTCAGTGGCATAGCCTGGAGCCCTTTTTAAACCCAAGGATTTCTTTAGCTATTTTTAATGGTTCTATTTTTTATATTTATATTTTAATATTTTATACGTGAATTTATGATATTTTCACACCTTAATCCCCAGTCTTATCCCCCCTCCTCTTCCCATTACAACCCTTCTTCTTCCCTTTCAGTCACCCTCCTATTTTCATATCTTGTTGTGTGGTCCACTGAGTTTCATCTGGGCTGCCTTTGATAGCATGTGCCATGCTGGAGCATGAGGCAACCACTGAGGAAAGCACCTTCCCTTCCTCCCTACCAGCACTAATCCTCAGCAGTCTCTCAGGGAGGCATGGAATGTCTTAAGATCTTTTCCCTTCCATGGTGAAAGGTTGACAGGTCAAATCCTGTGCAGGTCTTATGGAAGTACGCGTAGATGAAGTAATTTGGTGGATACAACAGCTCTGTCATGTCGGGAAGATACTGTTTGGCCAAACTCTTGTCCCATTTCAAACTCTTACTTTCTTTTCACCCCTTTTTCCTTGAGGTAAAACATATAAGCAGTCAGATTACTCTATTGTCCCATCCTGAAAAATCTAATTGTCTTCTTTTTTCCATCTCTTTTTTTTTGTGTTGTCTTCCCAGAAAGTAGTAATTTTTTTTCATAGGAGGTTCATACTGCTGCTGACCTTTAGTCAGTGGTCTCTTCAGAATAAACTTTCTAATTTTGGAAGCATATAGTGTGATGGTTAATTTTGGTTATCAGTTCAACTAGATGGAGTGCCATCTAGGATACCCCTCCAGCTGTGTCTGCGAGGGCATTTCCAGATATGAAGAAGATAAGATCTGGGCTGGCAAGATTGCTCAGTGGGTAGAGGTGTTTGCCACACAAGTCTGGTGATACCTGGAATCCACAGAAACCTGATACCTGTGGCTCTTGTCTGTGGTTCCAACACTCCTATGGTGAAAAAGGTGGCAGAGACAGAAAAGTCAGCCAGGAAGTCGCATAGCCTGGAATCCACAGCACAGTGCCAGAAACAAGAGAGGCATGCCTTAACAAGGTGGAAGGAGAGAACTAACTCCAAAAAGTTACCCTGTGACCTACACTCACACACACACACACACACACACACACACAGTGGGGAGGGTGGAGGGAGATACACCTTCAATGGGGGTGACACCATGCCATAGGTTTGGTGCTGGTAGAATAAATGAGAAAGAGGAGAAAGTCCACAAGCAAACATACCACAGCCCTTCTCTTTCCATTCTAGCCACCATGACTTATTTTTTTTCTTTTTTTTTATTAAAAATTTAATTATACATTTTAAAAAATTTTTTACCAGTTCCCTCCCTCCCCCCTTCTCTCCCTCCCCTTCCCCCAGTGCCTCCCCCCCAATTCCCAGAGAGTCCTTTATTGTGTACGCCTAACTCTCCACTGGGTCCTCCTCTCCGATGACATATAAGGACCCAGTGGCATTTCCATAAGCCCTTTCTCTTGTTCCCCTTAAGCATAAGATCACTACTATTAGCCACCATGACTTAAGCTACCCTGCTATACCCTCTCTATCATGGTAGACTGGAAACTTTGGTACCATGAGCAAAATAAATCCTCCCTTAAATTATTTTCTCTATCAGACATTTTATCACCGTGACCAAAAGAATCTGGATGAACACATGAACTGACTGTTTTCCAAATCCTCAAATTATTTTTTAATGTGTCTCTCTCCTCATTGTACTTCAAAGAGAGACAAAGCTACACCTTTAATATTTTGCTAAATGTCCAAGTTCATGATTCACACGTTTTACCTTTCTGAAGACAATAGAGTGATTGCTGGATGTGGTATGCAAGCCTACAATCACATCACTGAGGAGACAGAGGCAGAAAGATTGGCTGGAGTTCTAGGTGAGAGATCTTGTCTCAAAAAAATAGAACATAATTCTGCAAAGTTCATTGCCATGTTATTCTCCACTTTCCAGCGTTTTTTTCTTCGGCTGCTGCTGGAGAATGCCAGAATCGATTGTGACATTCATTTTCCCACCAACAGTCCCTTCAAGACAACTTAAGTAGGTTTTTTGTATGGATACATATGGGCTTATGTGTGCAGGCGCATATGTACATGCATATGTGTGAGTGTACATGTAGAAGCCAGAGGTTGATGTTCATGTCTTTCTCACTTGATTTTCACTTTGTTTTTTGAGACAGGGTCTTCTCACTGAATTGAGAACTCACAGGTTTGACTAGACTGGCTGACTAGAAAGTCCTAGGGTTCTTCCTATCTCTGCTTCTCCAGTACAGGCATGCACCACGCCTAACTTTTTTACACGGTCACTGAACTCGGTTCCTCGTGCCTGCAGAGCAAGCATTTTGCTGTGTGGACTATCTCCCCACCCACAATCTAAGGTTTTATTAAAGGCAGCTCAAAACTTTTCCAGCCCCAAAATATCCAGTTTCAAAGCCCTGTCTACATTTCTAGGTACATGTTCTACCAGTATCCTTCTTTTGGGTAATCAAATCTATTAACCAATGTTCTTCAGAGAAACAGAAACAACAGGGTATCTATAAATGTGTGTGTGTGTGTGTGTGTGTGTGTGTGTGTGTGTGTGTGTGTGTGATCAGGGGGGCTGGAGAGGTGGCTCAGAGGTTAAGCCTCTGCCCTGCAGGCAGAAGGTCCTGAGTTCGGATCCTAGACCCCACGTATAGACGCCAGATGGAAGCAGGGTGGCCTGCGTTTCTGGTCCTGGTAGGGGGGAACCTGTGAATCCCCGGACAGAGTAAACAAGGAGGAGGTGGAGGCGGTCCATGGTGGTTCCCGAATTTGCATGTGGTTCTACACACACACACACACACACACACACACACACACACACACACACGCATGCACAATTGAATAAGAATGAATAAAAAAAATATTAAAAAAAAAAGAGATGAGCAGGGAGGCAGGGAATTACCTCATTTGATTAAGGGAATTACCTCATTTGATTATAGAGTCTGCTAAATTCAAAATCCATAGACTCCAGAGCTCAGGTCCAAAGAACATATGCTGGATATACTGGCTGAACACCTTCTTGTTGGAAGTTAAGTCAGTAATGTTTTCCCTTTCTAGTTCAGCCCTTCATCTGTTCAAGTGGGACCAACCTGGTTACAGAGGGCAATATGCTTTACTCAGCTACTACTTTAAATGTTTTATCTCATCCAAAAACACCTTCACAGAAGCTTTAAAATGTTTGATTACATATCTGGGCTAAACTGACACATAAAACTAATGCTTACAGTCACCACCACTCTCTTTCATTTCTTTATTTTCCTTATCGTTATCATAACTGTTTTCTCATTGATCCTAGAAAGAAGTAGAAAGCCAGCCTGAGGGCTGCAGCATCTGCCCCCAAATAAGAAAGTTTAGCCACAAAGATAGACAGCAGGACAGCCACTGTATAAACACGCAGCACCTGCACTTTTCAGTCACACCCTTCTTTTCCCCAGATGAAAGTGCGGAACAAGCAGTGGGCAGAGGTTACACCACTATTGCGATCTTATGTGTGTCAACAATATTGCGATCTTATGTGTGTCAACAAATGATTGCCTAAAATGGTTGGAATCCACTTAGCCTCTGGTATCCACCAGATAGAACACAGAGTGAAACAAGTGCATACCAGGGCTCAGCTGTCAGTGCTCTCCTTTCTGTGAAGTGTGCAGAGCTCCGTGAGTCTCAAAGGCCTGGCTTGTGGGAGAGAGGGCTCAGATGGCAGTTCTACTAACCTGAGCTATTCTTCCTCTTAGTTTACTTGCTCAACGAGTCATCTGTACTCATTGAATAAGTATGCTACACCAAGTGGGCATCTGTAATCCCCACACTGGGGAGGAATAGATAAAAAGATCAGCAGTTCAAGGTCATCCTCAGCCACAATGAGTTTCTGGGCAGCCTAAGACACAGGAAATCCTGTCTCAGAAAAGGCATTAGGGTATACCTGCTAGTATAGCACAAAAGGCAATGAACAAGTGTTAATGTTACTGTTGTTACCAATTTTTTTAGTGTAACTGCACATGAATTAGGCTCTATATGGTACCTTGTACCAGGAGATGAACTAAGCAGATTATTGACTTATTCTGGGTAATCTTTTTTCTAAACATTTATGTATTTATTTATTTATCGTGTGTGTGTGTGTGTGTGTGTGTGTGTGTGTGTGTGTGTGTGTGTGTGTGTGTGTGTCTATCAGAGGGCACTGTGTGCCCCTGTGGAAGACCCAGGGTAACTTCGGGAATCATCTTGGATTGCTTCTGTCTCCTTTTTGCTTTGCTCTGAGATTTCCCAGGCTCTATATACCAGGATCAGAAATACAGGCCACCACCATTTCCACCTAGCATTTTTACATGGGACCTGGAATATGAACTCAGGACCTTTTGCTTACAAGGCAGTCTTAACCCTCAACCATCTCTCCAGCCCTATTCTAGGTAATTTTTTTAAGACAGAATCTTCCTATATTACCCATGTTGGACTTAAACTGACACTCATTCTTCCTCAGTCTCCAAAAATATATAAGTGACTTTCTCAATTTAAGAATAAAATAGATATTGTCTTTTTTATTATAAAGAAGTTTATTTACAGTCATGGTTCTAGTGACAGCTTTCTTGCTGGAAGACATAAACATAAGAGAGAGAGAGAAAAAGAAAGAAAGAAAGAAAGAAAGAAAGAAAGAAAGAAAGAAAGAAAGAAAGAAAGAAAGAAAGAAAGAAAGAAAGAAAGAAAGAAGAGAAACTGGGTATACATGAATCTAAAACACATTTTAACATTCCAGATAAAACCTTAAGAGCACTAATATCAATTTTTGCAAAATAATTGGTTGTTTCAAGTTCTGTCCCTCAGTTTCTTAGTTTCATTTAACTTGAGAACTTATCAGGAGACAAATGGTTTGAGGAGGATTTAAAACCAAGCCTCACTAACACCAGGCGTTCTAATACTCATATACCGAGGAAGGAATGATGGGCCATCTTAAAGATAGTTGTCCAAAGATGACTGAGAATACTATTCACTTCATTATAACTGTTGAGCAGCTAATCCACTAAACAATGGTAAATAGCCCATGACAAGGTCCAGAATGCAAGATTAATCCATATTAAAATTCACTTAACTATGGTATATGCCAGGTACTGTTTTAATTGCTCCACAAATTACTTTTTTTTTTTTTTTTGGTTAAGGATTCTTTTTTTTTTTCTTTTTTTGCCTTTGTTTTTAATTTGTTTCCACTCATACAAACTTAATAGGCACCCCGTCCCCTCCCTTCCTCCATCCCTTCCCCGACCTCCTCGCTCCCTTCCCTTTTCTACCAGTCCCCCCCTCTTCCTCCACCCCAATCCCTGGAGCATCCTTTAGCGTGAATGTCAAACTTCCCTCTTGTCCTCCACTCTAATGAGTTGTAAGGACTCAGTAGCATTGCCTAGAGCCCTTTCTTGTGCTCCCCTCTAGTATGGGAACACTATTGTGACTATTAATCCCTTGCCTCTAAGGATCCTAGTGCCTGTGATCCATGCTAGACTTTGCAGGGTCATTGATATGTCAGTCATTGCGCAGGTCATGCAAAGTCCTATTATGGTTACTTCGGCTCTAACTTGTGTGGAGTATCTTGCTTATCGTTGCTCCTCCCCATCTTTAGGCTCTCAGATTCTTATCGCCCCCTCTTCCACAAATTTCCCTGAGCTTTAGGATGGGGGAGATTTGGCTGGTCTGGTTCCAGGTGATTAATAAAGGGTCTCTGATGTTCGGAATTATGGTTTTTTTTTTCAGTTTTGCTGTTTCTGCACTGCCCTTGACTCCATCCTGATTGGTATTCGATGTCACTCTTAGCCAGATATAAAAGGCTGTTAAAATAGAGTAGATTCAAAGATAGATGGAATAAGAGTAGGAGACCGCGGTGAGGGGGGTCAGTATCCCATTTGCAGGATGGTTACCATCTATCTGCCAGATTCTATGTCCTCTCTGACTGGTGAGATCAAACCCCCTCAGTTGCAAGTGACCAGGAAGGAAAGTCTGTGAGCTTAACTAGATGTCTCACTACTTACTTGCAGTACTTGATGGTGACTTATTTTCTCTGCTGTAGCATGATCCCCTCTCTCCTTGTTTCTGGGGGGGCCTCCTTCCCCTTCCCTCCTGTTTATAATCTTTGCAATTATTGTAGGTATTACAGAGATTTATCTTTGAATATTTCACTAAGTGGGTTTGGTACTAGGTTTGGGTTTGGATCCACCTATTAGGGAGTACATACAGCACTTAATTTTCTGTGTCTGGGATACTTCACTCAATATAATTTTTTTCTAATTCTATCCATTTCCCAGCAAATTTCATTAATTCATCTGTTTTGATGGCTGAGTAGTATTTCATTATATAAATGTACCACATTTTCCTTATCCACTTGTCAACTGTTGGGCATTTGGGTTGATTCCATGATTTTGCTATTGTAAATAGTGCTGCTATGAACATAGTCATGCTTGTGCCATTGAGGTGAATTTTTGCTTTATGGGGGATTATTCCCAAAAGTGGAATAGCAGGATCATATGGCATTTCAATCTTTAACTTTTTAAAAAATCTCCACACTGATCACCAGAGTGGTTGTATAAGCCTGCATTCCCACCAGCAATGTAGGAGAGTTCCCTTCTCGCCACATCCTCTCCAGCATTTGGGTTGTTTGTATTGTGGATTTTTGCCATCCTGATCGGGGTGAGATGATATCTCAGTGAAGTTTTGATTTGCATTTCTCTGATGGCTAAGGATGTGCTCCACGAATTATTAAAAATTTAATCTTCATATAACCTTAAAGTACTTCTATTAGCCTATTTTACAAATGAGGAAATAGAGACCGAGGACATTTCACAATCTAATTAACGTCACACAGTTTATCAGAGCTAGGATTCAGATCTAATCAGTCAGTCTGATTCCAAAGTTCATCCCCATATGAAGTATGGATGAATGAATGAATGTGTTAGTAACTTTTCCAGTTGCTGTGAGAACATATCTGACAAGAAACACTTAAAGGAGGGTTTTTTTAAGCTTATAGCTTGAAGGGATGTGGTCCATCAGGCAGGAAGCTGTGATGGTAGGCATGTGAGGTGGTTGTCAAATGGTATCCACTGTCTCAGAGTAGAAATGAATGCTGGTGCTCAGCTTTCTTTCCGCTTTTTATTCAGTCGAGGACACCAGCCCATGGAATGGTATTACCCACCTCTAGAGTGGGATTTCCCACTTCAATTAACCTAATCTAGAAAACCCTTCATAGATATGCCCATAGGTTTTTTTTTCTGGAGATTCTAAATCCCAACAAGCTGAGAATCAAGATTAACTATCACAAAACATGATTGTGGAAACAAACCGTGCCTTCAGAGTGACTTGGAAGCCATTAGGAACCTTTCTGCCATTCTAATAGCTCTCTGGAGGTGACTGGGAAAACCTCAGCACCCTAGAAGCTAGCTTTGATTTTGACGTATTCTGTGGTCTTAAGTGAGCAGACACCAAATGACCAACTCTCCAAAGACCAAGTACCAGATATGGGGTAGGGTCTCCAAGACTCCAAGAAATGAACAGACTCATGACCTTACCAGCAACTTGCTATAGGAGCACACTGGATGAAGTGGTAGAATGAAACTAGAGCATCTAGTACAGCCATGGCCACCTCTACAAAAGCATTCTGGAAATTCTTCAGTTGTCACTAACCGGAGACCTCTGTGATTAGTGTTCAACATTCCTTTAGAACCAGAGGTCACTCTTATGCACAAGTGGGTCTCTTGAATCAAGAGTCCATCAGTGACCTGAAACCACATACTGTCCTCCATGCTAATTATACTGCCTATTTAAATTCTCATTCTATGGGTGAAGATTCATAGGAAAGTGGTTTCAAAGGCAAGAAAGACCTTTTTTCAGGTCACTCAGCCATTACCTATCTCATCCATGCAGAGACTCAAGAGACAAATGAGAGGACATGCAGAGGGAAAGCAACAAAGAGAAAACTTCAGCGACATAGTAGGTGATGCCAGGAACCTACCCTGGCCAGGAAAATAAAGTAGCTTTCATGGGGAATGCAGCCAAGATCCACTCATTTGCTTAGTGGTAGAGCTCCTTCCTGTGAGGCCCTCCAGTTTGAAATGTCTGATAACTCAAATTTTACCTTTCTTCCTCTGAGCTAGAACTGGCTCTTATCTTGAATCACTAGCAGGTCTCAAGGAGAGCTGCTCAATGGTTCTGAAAGCTGGTCACCAAATCCAGGCAAGCAATGTTAGCAAGGACCCTCCCAACCATCACTGTGGCTTTTAAACATCACATCAAAAAGATAGAATAAGAGGACTGCGGAGATGTCTCAAGGACTAAAGTTTTTTGCTTGCAAGCAAAAGGACCTGAGTTTGGATCCCCAAATCCCATGTAAAAGTGCTAGGCAGAAATGGTGGCAACCTGTAATTGTGAATCTGGAAGGCAGAGCCTGGGAAGCCCCAGAGCAAAGCAATAAGGTAGATTCAGAATAGATGATTCTGAAGTTACCCTTGGGTCTACACAGATATTCATACTCAAGTGCCCTCTGATAAACATGCACACACACACACACAAAAGAAAGTAATAAGAATTATGATATAATTTAAAATTAGCAGTTTTGATAGAGACCTTGCAGAATTGGTTAAAATTTTTAAATAAATACTGTCATAGATAGTTACTGGTTTCAACTTGGCATTCAACAAGGCATCAACTCTGGGCATATTTATAAAAAATAATTGGTAGTTGAGTTAAGTCCTAAGGAAGCCTGTAAGAGATGTCTAATAGATGGCGAGAGATCTAGCCCATAGTGAATGGGATTCACCATTCACTAAGGAGAATGGGATTACTCCTTGGACAGATGGATAAAATGGAGGGAGCTGGTTAAAGAAGTTGGCATTCTTCAGCATACATGCTCTCCAGCAAGGGAAGTTTGTCCCTCTCAGCAGTCCTATGGATATGATGGGACCAATTCCTTCATCCCCTGGTGTTGATGTGGACTGTCTTGCCAAGCTGGAGTAGAGCTGTTAAGTAGATAATTGTAAGCCAAGAATAAAACCCCTTGTTGGTAAGCCATTTTGTTGTGAATTTATTGGCAACATGCAGAATAACAGCGACAAATACCATTTAAAGATAAGGATCTTCAGCCATTATCTCAAATCCTAGTTAATGTTAGCTGTGAGATTCTTCTGAAGTATGTATAAATCTGTGTTTTCTTTGAGTAAACATGGCTTTTCAATGACTTTATGAGAACTCATTTATTTTATTCTTAGAATCTATGAAGTTCTTGGCCACCCATGCTTCCAAATCATAAAACAAGAAGATGAGAAGAACTTAACCCAGAAAACATGACCATGCTCATATGTAGTATCAATTAAAGAATTAGGAAATCAAGAGAGGGATGAAGATAGAAGGTGTAGAAGTAGAAAGAAAAGGAGCAAGGAGGGAAAGGAGGAGGAGGATGGTATATCCTGTACCCTAGGCTCAGTGCTAAGATTCCTTCTCTGTCCCACTGGCCTGTGGTTTTCCTGCCCAGTACTCTGACTCCTGCCCAGGCCTGGCATCTGGCCTGACCCATAGCCTGCTTGTCTGGAGTTCAACGACTGCCTTTGTGCATCCTTGCCCCTAAGGGGCCTGGCTTCTGACTGTTTCTCCTGTGAGGCAACAATTCTTTAGGACTAAACAGTTGTCTTTCAGATGCTGACCAGCTCGTCCCATCTCCCTGCTGAGCATCTGCATTAGCCCGACAACCTGTGGTAGCACCCTAACTGTACCTTATCAGTGGTGTTTCTGTCCTCCTCTTGAACCCAGATTTCTTCCCAACTTCTTGTGTCCCAAGTTGAAGTGTGAGACTAGAATACAAGGAGAGGTTAAAGCAAGATTTTATTGACAATGAAAACAGAAGGGAACTTGTGGACACTCAGGAAGTCCACGAGGGGCAAGGTTGATGGCTGGTGGAGTCAGGAGCACTTATAAAGTTAGGCAGGTTTAAAAAAGGTGGCTTCTTCTCATTGGTTAGTTTTAGTTTTTTTTTAATCTGAGGGTTTTTTTTGAACTCTTTGTATCTGATTAGTTTGTTCATGTTGGGGATCAACTCTTGGTGACTAAGCTGGGTTTTTTTTTTTTTTTTGACCTAGAAACTCATCTCTTTTCACAGTGAACAATAAACATAACCAGTTTTATTTAGTCAGGAATTCTAGCTCATGGCATGGGACTCCCCTAATCTAAGGTTGGTCTTCCCACTTTAATTAACTCAATCTAGAAACTCCCTCACAGACAATCCCAGATATTTATCTCCTAGAGGATTCTAGAACCTGTCATGTTAACAATCAGTATTAACGATCATGATAGATGAAAAAACTGGGTTGCACCAAGGCTGGAAACTTTTACAGTGACATGTATAGTAGGTAGCTCATGAGTCATATTTCTATTGATAAGTACAACTGATTATTACAGTATACTGTTTATAATACCCACTAATCCACCAGGCACTGCATAGGGATTTTACTCCCATTCTCTCATTATTTCCAATCCATCCTGTAGCTGAGATCAGCACTGTTTGTTTCTTTTGATCTTCATAACCTAACTCTGCTCCTATTCTGTGCAGTAGTGAACTGAGGAACAGAACAAGTAACATTTAGCAAGTGCCAGAACAAGAATTTGAATTCAGAAGACCTGAATCCAATAGTATCCATTAAATCCATTCCTCATGTATTATTGTTCTTAAGTTTACGTTAGTATGTTCCATTCCAAAAACAATGTTAAGCAAATTGAAAAAAAATACTTTTCAGTAAAAGAAGTAATAGATGAAATATTTAAAAATCAGCACAAAGAGGAAATAAGAAGGAATGTTAGGCTTGTTCATGATATGAGATACTGGAGACAGTGACTCAATGGTAGAAGGCTAGCTTAGAACACATGGGAATGCTAGTCCAATCCCCAGTGCTTCCAGACTCTGAAAATCTAGTGTCAATAGTTGAATACAAGAGAGCCCGTATTCGGGCCTCTAATCTCCACATGTGTGCCATGGTATGGATGTGCCTGCACTTGATCCCTCTCCTCTCCTCTCCCCTCCCCTTCTCTTTCCTCCCCTCCCCTTCCCTTTCTTCCCTTCCCCTTCCCTTTCTTCCCTTCCCCTTCCCTTTCTTCCCTTCCCCTTCCCTTTCTTCCCTTCCCCTTCCCTTTCTTCCCTTCACCTTCCCTTTCCTCTCTTCCCTTCTTCTCCTCCCCTCTCCTCCCTTCCCCTCCCCTCTCTTCCTTTCCCCTCCTCTCCTCCTTTCCTTTCCTCTCCTCCACTGTCTTCTCCTTTCTCCTTCTCTATAAATTTCCTCCCCTTCTTTTTCAAATAAATAAAATATTTTTTTAAAATCCAAAGCAAGATAAGGCATTCAGGACATTCCATGTAGGTATGGGGCCTACTGGAAAGGGGTCTACAGTAAGGGATATAGACTTGGCTTAGTTCTGAATTCAGCACAAACAAGTGGAAATTTATAGTCACAGTCAGTAGATGGAAATTTATCAAGATCAAAGGCAAGGGTGAGTCCTGCTAAATTGGCCTGACAAGATTCTTACTGAAGATAGGCCAGGGGGCTTAGACATTGCCTAGGTATGGTGAAGGGAAACAGTCCTGATTAAGCGTCATGGAAAATCAAATACCCAGAATGTGGGGTTATTGTTAAACTAACTTATTTAACAGGGATCTTGGTTGAAAGTCTAGGTTACATATGGGACTCAGAAAAGATTCAGAAGTGTGATTAACACAGGAACCAAATTTGGCCAAGCAAAGGGTCTTTGTCAGATCAGAGAAAAGTTAATTCCAGAAACGTGCTGGGATGTATTACTGACTTACTAAGTAATGATCATGCAAAATGAAAACCATGTCAAATTCATTCATGCATCATCTCAAGCATTTCCGTTCTATCCCCAATTGCTGACTATAATTTAAATATTAAATATTAAGTAAACAAATATTAAGCAAAATCTCTACTTATCCAACTGAACCTCCAGGACAAATACAAAGCACATGGAAGGCTAGAATACTTGTTTTTTTAGATGCCAACAATCTGAGCCTAAGACACGGCTACAGAGTCTGAGCCTTCTGACTTAGTATCACACTGCATCCTTAAGTCCAGAAATTAAGCCAAAGATGTGAAAAGGTTTATTTCATTAACAATCTTTTCTTAGCAAGAAATGGGAGACAAGGGCTAAAGTTATAGTTCAGTCCAGAAATGCTTGTCTCACAAGTACAAGGTCTCCTAGGAATGCATGGTGCACATACTTGTAATTCCAGTGCTGGGGAAGCAGACAGGAGAATCCTGGGGCTCACTGGGCAGCCAACCTAGCCTAATTTGCAGTCTTTGTGCCAATGAGAGACTCTGTCCTAAAGAAGGTAGGTTGTGGAGAGCGACTGCAATGTAGAAAGCATAAATAGTTTTTTGGATTGGTAATACTGAACCAAGGATGTGGCCTTGGGCAAAACTTGCCTGTCTTAAAACTAAAGAGGAATGTGACTATGGGCAAAGCCCTGCCTGTCGTTCCTCCAGGTAAAGTTGTTATGCTTGGTTTGACCTCCTTTCAGAATACATTGCATGCTGCATAGAAATTCAAAGCCCTCTTATTCCCATGACTTTGCAACCTGTCAATGCAGCGTTTTTGTTTAATTTGTCTATGAAATACATCTGGACCAAGCAGCTGCTTCTAGTTTCCATCCGAGTTAGTAGTCTACTTGATCCCAGCTTTTCTGTATCTTTCCTTATCTTTTTCTTCATTCTTGTATTCCCTCAATAAAGCAACAATGCACTGGCTGCAACAATGGATGTTATTCCTGAGGATGATACCTGAGGTTGTCTTCTGGCCTCTCTGTGTGCACACACATGCACCCACACAGACACACATATACATCACACACACACACACACACACACACACACACACACACACACACACTCCAAACTTTAAAAAAACTTTAATGAAAAGAATTGGAGGCTATGGAAATGGCTCAGTAGTTAAAGCACTTACCACAGAAGCAAAATGACTGAAGTTCAGATCCCACATAAAATGCTGGGAGGGTGTGGTGACCTGACTATAATTCCAGCTTCAGAGAGTGAAGCCTGGGAATTCCCAGAACAAGCTGCCAGCCAGATCATAGGTAGCACTATGGGTTTAATTAGAAACCCAGCCTCAAAATAATAAGGTGGAAGAATGATGGAGGATTATTCCTTGGGCTTCCATGTGCACACCCACATGCTCTACACACACACACACACAATGGAACAAAGATAAAAGTAGGGGATAGAATGACTTCTTATGCTGCTATCTAGATTTGTCCAGATTTCTGTTTTTTTTTTTTTTAAATATATACCATTCTGTTGACAATGAAACTACCTCTGGCTGGCAAAAGCAGACAAGACTTCTGGAACTTTGGTTTCTTATGTTTCAGTGGCTTGCCCCACCATACCACTAGACTCTGCCTCTCAAATCTTCTTCTATTTCATAGCACTTTGTTTCCATTATTTCAAGGACTATGTTTGCCGGTTCAGCCAATGTGACTCCTGATGCCTTCAAGCTGTTGTTTTGGGGTTGAAATGACAATTCCATTGGAAAAATGCTTACCTTGCAAGTATGAAGATCTGACTTTGATCCTCAGAATGCATGTTAAAAAACAAAACAAAAAGATATGAAGCTATCTACTTGTAATCCTAACATGGGTAGCAGAAGAGAGGCAGATTCCTGGGACTTCCTGTCCAGATAGCCTAGCCAAATTGGTGAATCCCAAGCCAATAAGAGACCCTGACTCAAACAAGAAACTGAGAAAGATACTCAAAACTGACTTCTGCAATACACCTATTGTATGCACACATGACGCTGTTATTTTTAGTATTTAGCAGAAGTTGTTATTGTTATTAGCACGAGTGTCAGTGTAATAAAAACAATTCTGTCATGGCCTAAGACAGACTGTACAACACTTCCTCAATATGGAAACTTACTCAGATCATGGAATGACACATAACCAAACTCAGAAATCCTTGCAAATTATTTTTCCACTGTTGTTGCAAAATTGCTTGGGTCAGCTCCACTTCCTAGTATTCCTAAATTGTGGAAGAGTATAAGCAGTCATGATTTAATTGATTGCTTCACACCTACAGAACACAATCATGGAGTACTTTCGTCCTACCTTACAGCCTCTCTTTCCTTGTGTTTAACATCAGTAGCACTACCCAGTTCTTAACACAAATCACTTAACCAGTGAAAATAATTTTTAGGAAGATGTCAGAAATGGGAAGAAAACATTACTTTCCCACACTTTTCATATTTGAACTAAATGGAACTTTTGGTGTTCTCAATAAAATCAATCACAAAGTCATTATAATATGGTATTATGTATAATTAAAGGACAAATTTCTGCCTAGGTAACTCTTATTCTAAAGCTTTGGGTATGACTAATTGCCAGAGGCACTGGGCATGAATGCTACTCACACAGTGTTTTTGTTGTTGTCCTGTGTGTGTGTGTGTGTGTGTGTGTGTGTGATTGTGTATTAATGCTACTCTAATTGGTTTTTGCAAATATTGATAAATTGCATCTGACACACAGCAGAAGGATCCCAGAACAGTTGAGCCAAGTACAACACTTGGAAACTTAACATTTCCTGTCATAAAACTTTCAGTTCAGCTTTGGAGCAATACTTGCAGTACCTTCCTCCTTTCCAGTGCCTGCCTTCCCTTTCTTTTGCCCCTAATCCCCCCCCCCAGTGGTTCTTCCAGCATTTACTTCACATTTCTTCTCTCTTGGTGCTTAAGCTTGCAGTTACCATAAAAATAAATGAAAACATATTCCTTGGACTTCAAAGAAGTCTCCCCCAAAAAACACGCCCCCAACTTTGAGAACAATCAAAGCTAACACAGCTGCTTTACCCCCTCCTTTGAAAATAAATGGGTTGGGTTGCCTACTGTAAGAGTCAGAGTAAAACAAACACTTCAGTTGTTATTCAGTGCAAAGTGTGATGACACAGAACACCCAGCAATTGTTTCCAAAGGGTTCATGTGCAAATGTTTACTAGCTACTTACATGGCTACCCCACTCCCACTTGTAAGTCAGGGACTCACAGAATCACAGAACCCCTACATAGAACAAACGACTTCATCAGGTTTGTATTATCTATCAGGACTTTCCCCAGTGAACCTCTGAAAGACAGATACTAAATTCTGCCCTATGATAGGAGCTCATGGCCTTTCACAGCCACCCAGACTATGGCTGGGTAGTGTCAATAGTCACAAATTTCTTTCTTGTATTAACTAAAACCTTCTTTCTAGAACTTTCTATGTCTTGATCCATTGTGGTTTTGAACCATGCTGATATACTATGTTAGAAACTATCCTGTCTTTCAGTCAGCTTATATTCATATCAGGGCCTCATTTGGGGAATTGTTAGTGGCAATAGTCCATCTCAGCCATTACCAGATAGATTTCGCAGCCAATTTTTTTATACCTCCATGGGAATAAGAAGGAACCAGTAGCTGATGCAGAATCAAATATTCAGAGAATGTTCCTGAATCCTATGTCAATCAGCCTGTGACTTTCATGCTGAAATGTACCTGGGTCCTTGAATTTTCAAATTCCAAGCGGCCAATACCACAGACCAATGTTCCTGAAGTCCTACTACCTCCCTGTGAAAGACAGAACCAGGATTCTAGCCTTCAGACAGGCGATTCCCTTGCTCTTAGGAACTCACTTTCTCTTGACTCATTTTTTTTAATTGATAGATAGGTTGATTCGTTGATTGAGTTGAGAGAGACAGAGAAGCAATACACATGCATGCCACCGTGTGAAAGTGGAAGCCAAATAGCAGCTTTCAAAAGTCAGTTCTCTTTTTCAGTCATGTGGGCTTCCAGGAATAAAACTCAGGGCATCAGACTTTCAAGCAGGGTCCTAGCCTACTGAGCTATCTTTCCTGCTTTCACCTTCTGTGTGTGTGTGTATGTGTGTGTGTGTGTGTGTGTGTGTGTGTGTGTGTGTGTGTACAAGAGGGCACTTGAGTGTATATCTTCTTATTGCATTGCAGTCTTATTACATTCTCAGGCTCTGCCTTCCAGTGCCAGAATTGTATGTTGTCACTGTTTCTGCCTGGCATTTTTATGTAAGATCTGGGAATCCAAACTCAGGTCCTTTTGCGTCAAGGCATAGCCCTTATTGAATCCCTGAGCCATCTCCCCACCCCCTCTCTTAATTCTTAAAAGCATCAGTCTTCTGTCCACCTGTTGCAGTTATCTTCCTTCTTTTGCTGCCAAGACAATACTCAAACACAACTTAAGGAGAGAAAAGAAGATTTAATTGGCTCAAGTTCCAGACATACTTCACTATGGTGAAAAAGTAGGGTGGGCAGCAGAAGCTGCGGACAGCTCAGGTCACAGAAGTCATCATGAAGGCAGAGAGGGAGCAAGCGGCAAGCTTCAAGAACAGACTGCTAGTGGGAAATAAGAGTGGGCTGGCTGTTCAACCTCAAGGCCCTCCCCCACCGCCTCCAGCAAGGCTCCACCTCCTAAAGGTTCCATACCTTCCCAAACATTAGTGTCAGCTAAAGATTCAAACACATGAGCCCGTGGGGGGAAGTATCAAACGTGATACTTCCCTCTCACTTGAAATCGTTCAATTTCTGCGAAGCTTTCATAAAAGTCACAAAGATTTCATGTGATCGTGCATCTCCAAAATACTTCCAGCTCAGTGTCTGACACTCCCCCGAAGTGGGTTCAGATAAAAGAGACGACAGATAAGGGAGGGAAATATAGGAACTCCAAATACAAGTTGTAGCTGGATACTTAGTGTTCTGGTTTGGCTTTGAGACGTCTTTACAAACTATTGTGCTTGAACATCTTTGGTCGGTGACACTGTTTTTGGAAGCTCTGAGGCCTGACTAGCGAAGGCAGGTTGCTTGTGGGCAGGTCTTTGAGAGGTGGCACAGCATCTTTTCCTGCCCATCTCTGCTTCTCACCTGTGGCAACATGTGAGGAATCTCCACTGCAAAGTACCAGCTGCAGCCACCATACTTCCCTTTCGTGGTAAACAGAACCCTCTGAACTCAGCCAAAACAAATCCTTCTTCCTGCTTAACTCTCTGTCCTGTATTTGGCCACAGAGGTGAGAAACGTAACTATTATATACCTAGTCTGAGAAAATGAATCAATTCCTTAATTTTCTCTACTATCTGAAAATGTCATGGTTTTCTGAGATCATCTCCAATTTGGGAATTGTTTCAGTGTCCTTCGATTACTTCCCATAAAGCACAATTTTCATTATTTTGTTCTTACCCCATCTCAATCTGCTACAGCTTGTCTCAAGTTGCTTTTGAACTATGACACTAAGACCAAGATGTCCAAAGCAAAGCAATCTTGGACTTGTGGAATAGCCATTGTTCTGCATTGCTCTGTGAAATAAACAGTAAAACTTAGTATTAGTTTATTAGAATTAGAATATTAGTTTTCTCCACAAACACATGAGACTGCTGATACTGAATTTGCAGAAAAAAAGTAGAAATTCCTCTCTAGAACTTTCCCCAGGATTCCCTGTTGCCATGGGAAGGGACTCACTTCCTCTGCTACCACACAAGCCCAAGGGGAAGGATCATCACTTCTCCCTAGTGTTCTGTCACTTCATTTATCCACCTCGTTCTTTGTGTTTCTGAGGGATTTCATCCTTATTAGTGGTGATCAATAAACCAGTGAATGGTCAGGTGCTGAGCATTCAGTTGAATCACATTCACAACACCTGACTAAAAAGTCAAAGCCTCCATCCTCAGGGACTGTCTTTGTGTTCATTTGATTAAAAGGAACCTCATCAAAAACATCTTTCTACATCTATACTTAAGATGCTTACATGGGGTAAAACCCTACCAATTTAGCTTAATTGGAGGAAAAGTCAATGGAATTAGGGAAAAGTCAAGCACCTTTAATACCAAAATTATGCTAATCCAGGGTAGTTAAGTAGTAGAACATCTTTGAAAACTGCTTCCAAAACACTGACTTAATTATGGTACAAGTCATTTGTATGGCACATCTGTGATATTTGACCTCAGTTTGATCTTCAGCAGTATTACTTGCTTAGAAAAACTTATTAGCTCAAAAGTACACTACAACTTGGGCCCAGTATGGCTATCACAAACTACAAATTAGCAGGTTTCAAGTTAATGAGGTTTTCATGCCATTAGGATTATTGGGTCTCAGAGACAGAAGGAATCTTAGCAGGAATTGAATCAAAATTTCTATCCATTCTAGAAGGCTCTGCTTGAATATTTTCCTGTGCCAGAAACACGTATATGAGTAAAGGCACAACACAATCCATTTAAAATTCCTTTAAAATAGAAAACTGGAGATCAAAGGAAAAAAGAAATTTCTGGCCATAACTCAACGCTCTAAAAGATATGTGATTTAAAATGATTAAAAGTGAATGCTTCATTTGGCAAAACTGATTGTCTAATATTTAAGTTAATGGACCCTTTTACGTACAAAAACAGTGAGATATGAGCTTATTATCAGACTCATTCCCAGGAAGCTGTGTTAGTGATTCTTATCATTTATAACAGAGGTCAAGCTGAGTCCAGCTTATGAAATGAGTATTTTTGCCAGAGAGAGCTATGGAAAAAACAGGGTCTAATTCATAGCATTTCACACACACACACACACACAGTTCAAAAGAAATGCAGATGAAGCAAAAGGAGTTATCCAGAATGTCCTAGAAGCATCTTGGAAGGTTTCCATGCTCTTGCCTCAGTCAAGATCAGACTGATTTTGTCCTTAGATAGGCCTGAGACACATGAGATGCACACATCAGCATGTGTGTCTACCTATGGGCCACATATGTAGACATTACAGGGGCAGGTAAAAGGCAGGAGGGGGTGGCAGGGATACACACAGAGAACAGAAGAGACGGGCATGCTGCAAGCAGTACTGAGAGCAAGCTGGAAGCTGCATCACTTGCCTATCAGGGCGGTAGCACAGCACACCAGGACCAGAATGCAGATGCCCAAGTCAAGCATAACTTGGGCAGACAGACTCCCTTCGTCCACCTTTGACAGGCAACCTTGCTTCACAAACTGGAAAGTAATATAATATATCTACATCAGTGACATCTACTTTATAGGGTTGAACAGGGATTATGTGAGATATTATATATAAACATGTTTTCCCAGTGTCTAATATATAGCTAACTAATTGCTCTTCATTATTTTAACATAGACTTAAGGCCATTTCAGAACCAGTTCAAGGCATTCATTACTGGAAATGCCAGTAACCGATTCCTCTACTTGGGCTGTATAAGTGCATCAACAAACACAAGCTCTGTTCCAGTTGTAACATGCTAAAAATAAATCGCATTTCTTTCTCTCGTTATTCATTACTTTTGTATTCTTGAGACAGGGTCTCACTCTGTAGCTCAGGCTGCCTTGAGCTTGTGACAATTCTGCCAAAACCCCACTGAGTGCTAGGCTTACAAAATGAGCCAGTGTACCCATTTTTTCTTATTAATTTAATCATAAGTTTTATCATGAATCTCAAATGTGCAATTTACTTTGTGTTTACTAGGTCAAATGCTTGTTTTGGTGATAAAATGCTTCTAAAAGAAGCCATATATTTGTGAATTAAGATATTATGATGATTATAAAAGAATGTAAATTCCCCAAATCCTGAACATGTAAGTGCAAAAACACACACATGCAGGTTGTCCAGATTCACGTACCAGATTCTGCTTCCCATGGGCAAATTCATTCTGTACTTTTAAGGAAATATGTACTTTCATATCTCTGAATAAATATTCATAATGCTACCTTGTTTTTTATTTAGGCATTATTCTTCTTGTACACAGGGATATTGTCTATTCACAGCTGGCTGCTGTTGAGGACCAAATACACACATGGGGACCAAATACATACATGCACCATACATATGGATATCCGTTCCAGCCATCATAGTCTTCATATGTGATACCATAAATATTTGGGTATTTGACTTGTATTTGTGTAAACACTAGTATCTGTGTGGTAGAGGATGATTACATTTTCTTTTTCTACATCCTTTCCCTGTGAAAATGAAAAAAGCCATTTTTAAAAATCAGTTGTTTACCTTTCTGTAAGCTTTCTGTGAATTATCTGCAAACTCTACCAGGAACATCATTCTCCTCTTAACCTGTGCAGATACCTCAGGTCCTCTGTCTAGCCCATTTCCTTGATGTTAGTTTCTCAGACCTCTTTCTTCTGGTTTCAATTTAAACTATGTTTTCTGGGCCCACCATATAATCCTATGTACTGTTTTCCCTCTTTCCCACATTAGATTCATTTTCCCTTGTTTGCTCCTTTGTCTATAAGAACACACCCTCAGTCGACTTTCCGTGAAAGACTACATAAGAGATAAATACTTCGAATCTGTTTAAACTTGTTAGTCAATTTAAGTGAAGAGTTTGGGATATGGGTATTGTGGCATCCACTTGTAATCCCAGTGCTCAACAGGCAGGAGGATTGTGAGATGCTGCTTCAAAAAAAAATCTAAAGAGAAAATATGAATTTTCTTAGAACGTCATGAAAAGAAGAAGAGCATGTACAGTCTATTTGAGGTCATTGAAGAAATCATGTGACTGATATAGTGTAAGGAAGATGGAAAGCCACCAAATATGAAGTCAGAGAAAAAGCAAAGCCCACTGAGCTGTAGGGTCAAGAAAAGAGCTTGTTCTCTCACTCTGCTGTACAAATGACTAAGCTCCACTGGCTTCTGTCTGTGGGAGACACCACTGGGCCATCTTAACACCAAGAGAAGCGGATAGACAAAGAGTAACCCTTGGCTTGGCTCTGCCTCTTAGTCTGCTGCTGGTGCTGTCTTCAGAAGGCATGGCAAATGGGAACCAGTCTACAAAGCAAGCCAATACTGTAGAGAAGGATGAATGAATACACAGCAGTAGTAACAAATGTGTGTTTGCTTCCCTGGGTTGGAACATTCCCTCCAGGAGGGAAGTGAAAGACTCATGAGGCTGGAGAAATGCTCGAGAAAATTAAAAGACGCCTACAGTTTATACGTTGTAAACAACTGGAAAGACTCTTCAGTATTGCAGCTGTTTGAGAGTTGCACAGGGACCCAAGAGAGCATCCCACTCATGCTTAGGTGGGCTTTTCAGTGATGTCGTTGTCCAAGTCAAGGATAGACTTGCACATAGCCCTAATAAATGCTCTGGTTCACCAAGCTGGCCTGGGATAGAATCATTTCTTGGGTCTGTGATTACCATTTCGGTCTGGGATGAATAGAAATAGTCTTCCCAAGAAACATCACAGAACAAATCACTCAGCCTGACCTGGTCCTTTCTACTTCTTGTCTAACTTGAATGTAGTTCTCTCAGAGGTTCAGCATGAGAGGAAGAGGATGCAGGGTGGAGAGCTTCCTAGCTTGTTAATAATTTCTTTGTCCATGTGTCTAGATCAGGTGTGTGTGTTCCATACCCCTTCTTTCCAGAGTTTTCCAATAAACCTTTTCTCTCAGTGATGACTTAGTCTTTCCATTCCTTTTAAGAGCTGTATTTAGCGGAGCCGCCTGCTCTGCCCAAACCTCACTCCCACGCCTAAGCCTCATGAAGCTTGATCTCCCCTAGAGCCTCAGCTTCTGCCACAGTCAACATAGCTTGGCTGCTGTCACCTTCTCATCAGAAACACTTTTGCTCTTCGTAGTGCCAACAGTGCTAACCTGACAAGCGCCAGGAAACTAGGAGTCACTCTGGGCTTGGACCTCAAACCTTGTGTTTAGTGGCCCGTGACCCTTAACCTTGACTTGGCTTTTGACCTCTGCCTTGTCTGTTAACCAGACTTCTGGTACTCATTAGTGACTTCCAGTTCTCATTTAACCCAAAGTGAATATTTGCTGCAAAAAAAATTGGCATTCTGCCTTCCACTTCTTTTATCTATCCTTTCCCCTAATCCAGATTCCCAGAGCTTATTTAAAAAAAAAAAGAAATAAAGTTATTATAAATGAAATTCCTTTTTAAAAAAAATCAGCCAATGAGTATGAACTCAAAACACTGTCAATTCAGGGATGGGTTTATATGGACAATCATCCCTTAGTTTTAAAGATTTATTTATTTATTTTTAGTGTGTATGATGTGTGTGCTTAATGTACGGCATATGTATAATGGATAAAATTATAGAATGTATGTGTGTGTATGAGTGCTCATATGCTAGTGCCAGTCCTCACCTTCCAGCCTTCTGTTTTGCTTGAGACAGGGTCTCTGTTGCTTGCTGTTGTGCTATGAACACCATGGTAGAGGTCCTGAAAACTTCCAAGAGATTCTTAAAACAGGGGGAGGCAGGTGAGTCTCAGAATACACATAAGAAATAACAAAGAAAGAAAATGAGATAAGAAAGGAGCCTAGTGGTGGAGCAATTGTATAGCATGAGCAAGCCCTGGGGTTCAAGCCCATGAAGAAAGAAAAAGAAAGAAAGAAAGAGAGAGAGAGAGAAAAGAAGAAGAAAGAAAGAGAGAAAAAGAGAGAGAGAAAAAGAAGAAAGAAAGGAGAGAGAAAGAAAGGAAGAAAGAAAGAAGAAGAAAGAAAGAAGAAAGAAAGAAGAAAGAAAGAAAGAAAGAAAGAAAGAAAGAAAGAAAGAAAGAAAGAAAGAAAGAAAGAAAGAAAGAAAGAAAGAAAGAGAGGAAGTCTCTGAGAATCAAGCCATATGGGTTTCACTTGCTTTTCTTCTCTGTCCCATTTGAAACATATGCATTCAGCTTCACATTATTAAAGACAGAAAGCAAGTGGGATGGTTCAAATAGGAGAATAATAATGGTTTGTATTCATCAGGCATCCAGGGATGCAGAGAATGACACAGAGGAGAAGATCATGGCCAGAATGCAGGGCTGGATGTAGGCATGGACACAGGGGTGAATTTACCCATGTGTCCAGTCATGTAGCCAAAAGTAGTAATTTTAAGTGAAAATGAATGATAGAGTTGGTCGCTAGAAATCTACATCTTAGGCAATGAACATGGAATGGTGGACACTTAATTGGTGGGAAATGTCAATTGGTTATTCTGAAGAAAAGTATTTCAAACAACATTGACTAAGCATAGAAATGAGTATATAAATAAGTAAACTGGTTAGTAGATATGGTTAAGTTCATGGCAAATAATGAATGTCAAGTATCTGCTCTGGTCTGTAAAGAGCCTGGAAGTTATCATCTCCACCCTCACAAGAGAAAAGCTGCAGAAACTGGAACTCGACAGTTCTTCTGGGACCCATCACAGGACAGAAGCAAATTAGAAATCCTGAAACTGAAGAGAGAGAACTCCAAGAGCTACTGTTATGGTTGCATTTTGATGTCAACTTGACAGTTGCAGGCTCTTCGGGGTGCAGCTATGGAAAGCTAATGGTTGGAATGGCCCCTGAACAAATCTGCAGGTACTTGATTGATTGCTGTGGAGAACCCAGCCCATAGTGGGTAGTACTTTCCAGTGGTGGATGGGATAATAGGAGGTACAAGGAGGAGGGACTTGCTTTTCCCTTATCTGGTGTCGACTTGCTCTGCAGTCCACTCTGCATGGAGCATCATGGCCTTCTTTGTTGCTGCTGCTGCTGCCTCCGTCCTTGGCTGACTTGGAGCTTCACCTTTTCCACCATGTTGTTGCTGTTCCCACTGCCTTTGGAGCCTGGTCTCTAGGCCTTGCTGCTGTTAACTGTTCATCGCTGATGTTAACTGTTCATCGCTGATGTCAGAGCCCAGCTGTTCTTCACTGATGTCGGAACCCAGCATCTTCGACCCTACAGAGACGACCCTCCAGAGAAGTAAAGCCTTGAGATCTTCTCAAGATCTTTTGGCTCTGTGGAACATTCCAGTCAAGAACGAGGCTGCTGCAGGTGGCTATCTTGAAGGACACTATTTTTATTGTGAGTTATTTTAATAAACTTATTTTTATATATATTACATTCTATCGATTCTGTTTCTTCAGAGAACCCTGACTAATACAGCTATACAACTGTCTGGAGCAGAAGTTGGAGCTGGAGTAATATTGGCAGAAAATTGTATGCTTACTCTGAAGGCTCAGAATAGAAAGAAAACAAAAACAAAAATAAAAAGCACCCAGTAATAATGTAGAAATCCTTATCCAGTGAAATTGCCTTTGAGAATAAAGAATAACTTTTCTCCACAAACAAAAGTTGAGAAAGTATGTTTCTAGTGGAGCTGTTTTGCAAAAGAAAAAAAAATATTAAAACGTCTTGAGGGGCTGGAGAGGTGGCTCAGGGGTTAAGCCTCCGCCTTGCAGGCGGAAGGTCCTGAGTTCGGATCCCAGATCCCTCGTATAGACGCCAGGTGGAAGCGGGGGCGGCCTGCGCTTCTGGTCCTGGTAGGGCGGAGCCTGTGAATCCCGGGGCAGAAGGAGGTGGAGGCGTCCATGGTGGTTCGCGAATTCGCCCGTGGTTCTACACACACACACACCCAGACACACACGCACGTGCACATACACACGCATATGCGCACAGTTGAATAAATAATAATAATAATAATAAAATTAAAAAAATAAAAAAAATAAAACGTCTTGAAAGATGATGGGAGAGATTACTCAGGGTTAACCCTTTGCCTCACAAGCAAAGGAGCTTGAGTTTGGATCCTAGGACCCACCCAAAAATGCCAGACATAAATGGTGGTGGCCGTCACTTCCAGCCTTGGAAGGTAGAGTCTGAGAAACCCCAGAGCAAAGCAAAAAGGAGATAGACTAATCCAGGATGATTCCCAAAGTCATCCTTGAGCCTTCACTGGTACACACAACATCCTCTGATACACTCATACATATGCACACTACACATGCAAAATCGGTTAATTAATTTTTTTAAAAAAGATCTTGAAAGAGAAGCGAAGTACTTTAGAAACTTGGATGTACATAAAGAAGAACATAAGGCATATCAGATTATCTGGTCAAACCTTGTAAAGAGCCTGAAAGATAAGATAAATAAAGGTAGGGAATAATTTTGAATTTTTCTTGCCTTTAATTGACCTAGCAGGTAACTATTTATTCAAAATACGGGGATGACAACAACATAAAGGAAAGTGATAGCACCTAGATGACAGCATGTCAGCAACTTACAAGTGATGAGAAGGTTTGGAAGAACTCTGTTATAAATTGCCAGTGTTCCATGTGAAATTAGATTAGCTGTCAATACATTTTGTAAACTTGAGGGCAACAGCTAAAAAAATTTTTTTGGAGAAGTGTGACATGCTAAAAGAAGAGAAAATGAAATCTTATAACATATGCAAAGGGCTTAGCATGCATGAGACCCCTAGCTATGTTCAGTCCCCAGTACTGAAAAAAGAAGACAAAGAAGGAACAGGAGGAGGAGCAAGAGGAACAGGAGGAGAAGAAAGAGGAGAAGAAAGGGGAGGAAGAGGAGGAGAAGAAAGAGGAGGAGAAAGGGGAGGAGGAGGAGGAGAAGGAGGAGGAGGAGGAGGAGGAGGAGGAGGAGGAGGAGGAGGAGGAGGCAGCTCAAACAAACCAGAAAAAGAGTGAACGCCAAAAATAAAGAATAAGGACAATAGAAAGCATGATTAAGCCATTTACATTCTAAGGAATATTCCATGCAACTGGAAGAGAGCTAAACCCGGGAGGAGCAATGGGTCAGAAATAGAAAGCGGGGACCTAATGCTGCATTTGTTACCAGTGCGCTTGTTCTTCCCAGGTCAAGGCTTCACATGGGTTCCTGTACCCCCTTCCCCCACCAGGGACTTGAACTCCCAAGACTTGTCATTCCCTGCATGTGACTGCAGCATGGTCAAATGCTGCATTACAATGCAAGCAGAAGACACAGGCAACTTGGCTCCATTGTGCCATTTCACTGCCATGGGCTGCACGGACTTTCTTGGCCTCACCAAATTGGGGGGAATTTTGGCACTGTGTTAGAGGTTGGCCTCTTTCTTCGGGTTCCTCCTACCAGCCTAGTGTGAAGGCCCTTGTCTTTTACTCTCAGAAGCTAGGAAAGTGAGTAAACACATCTGATCAACTGAGCTGCCTTCGGACTGTCCTGAAATACACTCCAGAAGTCATCTTTTCTTGAAGTACACATTTCAACCAGCTGTCAGTCCTACTGATGGGGACTTGGTGTGAACAAACCTGATGCTGGCTGACTGGCTTGTTTAGACAAATTACCTGCTGCTGCCAAACTCTTATCATCAGGATCCCAAAAATAGAATACACTTTGCCCACCTCAAGCCATTTCTTACACAATATCCATCTTCCTTTGATAGTTTTCTTCACAAGAACTCTGTGCTTTGCTTTCTCTTCAGATTCCTTCACATCTGAGTTCCCATCTTTGTAGCTCCTTCTCTTATACAACTAAGTCTCCTGTATCAATCAGCTTTTCTCCTACAATCCCCCAAAGGTAGCACAACGTAAAATTATTCTAAACTGGTACCAGCAAGATGAGTCAGTATGTAATAGTGCCTTTATTCAAACGTGGCCCCTGAATTTAATCTCTGGAGCTCACATGGAAGAAGGAGAGAACTGATTTCCAAAAATTATCCTTTAACCTCTACTTGCATGTCTTGGTTCTCTCTGTCTGTCTCTGTCTGTCTTGGTTCTCTCTGTCTGTCTCTGTCTCTCTCTCTTTCTTTCGTCTTCCTCTTTAAATAAATACATTAACTATTTTAAAACAAATAAAATTATTTTAATTTGGAGTTTCCATTACTCTTTAATTTAAGTTTGTTAAATGTTTCATGGCTAATTCACCACAGAAGTGGTATATTTACCTGCACAACTAAGGAAAAGCTGGCCTCCAAGGAAATGTGCATTTTATTTTGTTTCTTCCAAATCCGACTCCATTCTAATAGTTTTACAAAGACAATTTGATGTATTAGTCATGCAGAAAGACTTTTCTTTTTGAGACATGAATTCCAGGGTGAACTCTCTATGTAACCCAGGATGACCTTGAATTCAAGATTCTCCTTTTTCCATCTCCCATGTGCTGGGATTAGAAGATGTGTATTACCATGCCTGGTTTATGCAGAAGTCAATGAAAACTGGGGCTTCATTCTTGGTAGGCAAACATTCTACCCAACAGAAATGCATACCCAAACCCAGGGAAGGGCACTTCTATGTCACATGGCCTAGGACAGAGATCAAGAGTAATGATAGCAAATAGCCTGACTTGCTGAGTGCAAGCAAGAGGTTAAACATCTACTCTGAGGAAACTTATCATACATCATATATAAAAAGGTAGATGACAGCTTAATTCACAGACGACAAGATGGTCTTTGCCACATACTGCAATCTGTACAGCCAAAAAGCAGAGACTGAGTGACCCAAAGGCTAACCAGATGCTGTCCATAGGTCAGCTCTAGCTAGACAATGATCTGAGGACTATTGTACTCTTCCATCCACACACACAATCCCTGTGTATGGGATTCCTAACAATCATTATACAATACTCACTACTCTGCATTCCATTCCTTTCATCCCATTGAAACAATAGCAAACAGATAGACCAGAACATCTGCTTAACAAATCCGAACAGCTCTTTGTAATTCTTTTTTTCATTCTATGCTGTGCTCAACTCCATTCTTATAAATTCTACTTAGCTTGCCTCCTGTGCTGATTCTGGGAAATCTCTGGTAATATTGATACTGTCAATCTGCATTACCTGCCTGCTCCTCCATAATTTGGATGCTTCTTACAGCTCATCTTTAGCTAAGAAATTTCTGGTAATATTGTTACTGCCAATCTGCCTTTTCTGCTTGTGCCTCCTTAATATGGATGCTTCTTGTAGCTCACCTTTACCATCCACTGTCACACTCCCTATGGGTAGTTCAAGACTGTAGGGATCATCTGTACATGAATGACATAATTTCAGAACTGGAAGGGCAATTTCCCCAACAGCATGACCATTGCATGTCCATAATGCAACCTTCCCATTACAACTGTCTCCGGTATTTTGAATAATGGACTCTATAATCTATCATGTTTTCATGATGCTAATATTTTCCTAACTTAAAATGAAAACACCAGCTTCCCTAGGAAGATAGACAAAACAGATGAATAAGCAATTGACATTAAGTCTCTAAAAACATTCATCATCCACAGCAATCACAAAATTACTAGCGGAAAAACAATGAAAAAGTCTTTCTTTTCAATTTACAAAAATTAAACAGTATGATCAAACTGCATTGGGGGAGGGGGAAATTGGGGGAGGGCATCAAGGAAATAGGCACTTTCAAGACTGGTAGGTCTTAATTAGCTTAACTTTCCCAAAGTACAAGGAGAAGAGACACATCAACAATTTCATTTGCTGCATAACTTATAACCTAGTTATTTGAGGAATGTTTGTTGTGTAAGTAATTACGAGTATGCCCAAAGGTGTACTTATGAGAACACTCACCACAGCATTATTTATCATGGTTAAATGTTTAGAAGAAATGCTAGTATCTTAAGGTTCATGTAGACCCTGGCCCACTCAGCATATCTAGTGATACAAAATGATAGTTTACATATAGAAAACCACTCTACAAAACATTATCTACAATACATTATTTTAATACCACTTCATAAATACATATACATCATTGAAAGGACTTACACCAAGAACTAAGAAGTGTTTATTTCTAGGTGATGGGAATGTGGGAAACTTACTTTTGACTTTGGCTTTATGTATGCTCCCCACATTTGTGCAGAAAACATGTAAATAAGAAAATTTGTAAATAAGAAAATCCAGAATGGAGGCAGTGAACACGGGTAATTCTAGCCCTTTGGAAGCTAAGGCAGGAGGAATGTGACGTCAAGGCCAACCTGTGCTACTGGCAAGGCTGTCAATGTGGGCCGGTGGGGGGTTGGAGGGAGAAGAGGTGGAGGGGAGTGGGAAGAACAGGGAAGGTCCAAGGCCAGGTATGATCACAAATGTCTATAATCTCAGCACTCAGGAGCACTATAAAGACCCACTTGAGCTTTATAGTGATATCTTGTCTGAGAAAAGAAGGAGGAAGGAAAGGAGGAAGAAGAAGAGGAAGAGGAAAGGAGAGGAGAAAAAGAAAAAGAGCCAGAATTCCAATTATTTCAATAAAAGGGTGGGATCCTAATCAAGAGGCTAATGCCATGACTGACACCAGAATCCAAGAGGACATGAATAGAGGAGTGGGGGAGAGGAAAATCAGAAGACAGTTGGGGGAAGGACCACGTCGAGAACCAACACTTATTTTGTCACTGTTAAAAATATTTATGCATAGTGAGAAGAGCTGTTAGGTATGGGACTTTAGGTTCAGTTGTATTTTTATTTTGGAGTTGTTCCCATTATAAAAAAAAATCACAGCATATAAAGTAGAAAAGTGCAGACCAAACTATCAAGCTATATTCCAGATCAAAAACAGTTCCAGGAACCAGAAAACTCCAGGCTCTTCTTCTGTGCTGTTATCATAGCCATGTTCTATTTTATCTTCTTTGTTTCCCTTCCAAATGAAGAACACCTAGTGAAATTTCTTCTTTTCTGATACCATGGTGTCAGTACTAACCTCTGACCATACCTCTGACCTCAGAGGGAACTTTACTGCTGGTTGTATGGCTGGGCTGTCCTTCTAGATGCCATCAAGAGATGGAGGACAGTGTCCTGAGCCTCAAAGATCCTAAGAGGGAACAGTCCAGTTGGAACCTACTGAGTTTAAGCTGAAAAATACACACACACACACACACACACACACACACACACACACACACACGTATGTGTGTGTGTATGTGCTAAAACCATTCTGAATTAGACTCTACACCTTGGGCCTCTAGAGCATAGGTATAGCCTTCAGTACACAGGCAGGAGTCCAATAAACACTCTGCTAACATAACTATGTACTTTGTAGTTTGTGGTACACAGCAAGCTCCAAGCTGCCATTACACCTGGCTGGAGGGCTTGGTGCCTGTGTAATTTGATTTAATCTGTCAGGGTTCACAGGGTCATTAAACAGTTAAGAAGCAGAAGAGCAGCTGTGCAGAGAAGGGGCCAGTTTGGTGGGTAGACCAGAAAACTGGCTTGGTACCTCCTCTCAGGCTCACCAGCCCCCAGTGTATACAAAGTAGGAGACTCATACTTCAGGGACCAGGGTGGAGGAGAGAATTCTTGACAAGTTAGCAATAGGCTCTGTCAGGTGGGACTGGGAGGGAGAAAGAGAAGCCCAAGCTTCCAAGCAGCCTCATGGATGTCCTCACCAGGGGTTTCAAAAGATTCCAGTGTTTTTTTCTCCCCCGCTTTTTATTTTTTTTCCCAAGCTCAATAGGTGCCCCCGTCCTCTCCCTCCTTTTTCCCCTCCCCAGTTCCCCCCTTGCACTCCCCCCCCATTTTCCCTTTCCTTTCACTCTCCTTCCTACCTCCCCTTCTCCCAATGCCTCTCCTTTCCTCCCTCCCATCCTCTGGATCATCCTTTTTTGTGAATGCCAAACCTCCCTCTGAGTCCTCCACCCTACTGAGGTGTAAGGACTCAGTGGCATAGCCAGGAGCCCTTTCTTGGGCTCCCTGTTAGTATGGAAACTCTATTATGACTGTTAACCCTTGCCTCTAAGGATCCTACTGCCTGGAGCCTTCTCCCCTGTAATCCATGCTAGACTTTGGGGAATCGTTGATATGTCAGCCATTGCGCAGATCATGCAAAGTCTGATTATGATACTGCAGCCCTAACTTGTGTAGAGTATCTTGCATATCGTTGGTCCTCCCCATCTTTAGGCTCTTACAATCTTGCCGCCCCCTCTTCTGCAAAGGTCCCTGAGCTTTAAGATGGGGAGAGATTTGGCTGATCTGGTTCCAGGTGATTAATATCGGGTCTTTGATGTTCTGAATTATGGTTTGTTGTTGATTTTAGTTTTACTTTTCCTGCACCACCTTTGGTTGCATCCTGATTGGTATCGAGGTCACCTCGTAACCAAAGATAAAAGATTGTTTAAATGAAGATTTTAATGCAAGAGGAAACTCAAAGGTAGATGGAATAGGAGTAGGACACAACAGTGTGTGTGTGTGGGTCAGTGTCTCATTTGCAGGATGGTTACCATCTATCTGCCAGTCCCTATACCCTTCCTGATTGGTGAGATCAAACCTCTTTAGTCGCAGGTGACCAGGAAGGGAAGTGAGAGTAAGCTTCACCAGATGTCTCGCTACTTAAATGCAATATATGACAGTGACCTATTTTCTCTACTGAAGCATGATCCCCTCTCTCCTTATTTCTGGGGAGCCTTCCTTCCTCTTCCCTCCTATTTAACAATCTTTGCAATGACAGTAGGTATTACAGAGATTTATCTTTGAATATGTCATTAAGTGGGTTTGGTACTAGGATCCACCTATTAAGGTGTCTAATTTTTTTGTGTCTAGGATACTTCACTCAATATACTTTTTTCTAATTCCATCCATTTCCCAGCAAATTTCCTTAATTCATCTTTTTTAATGGTTGAGTAGTATTCCATTGTATAAATGTACTACATTTTCCTTATTCATTCATCAACTGTTGAGCATTTGGGTTGATTCCATGACATTACTAGTTAAATAGTGCTGCAATGAACAAGGTTGTGCTTGTGTCACTGTAGTGAATTTTTGCATTATGGGGGATTATTCCCAGAAGTGGTATAGTAGGGTCACATGACATTTCAATCTTTTAACTTTTTTAGAAATTGCCAAACTGATCACCAGAGTGGTTGTATAAGCCTGCATTCCCACCAGCAATGTAGGAGAGTTAGTTCCCTTCTCTCCACATCCTCTCCAGCGATTGGTGTTGTTTGGATTGTGGATTTTTGCCATCCTGACGAGAATGAGATGATATCTCAGGGAAGTTTTGATTTGCATTTCTCTGATGGCTAAGGATGTGGAACATTTTTAAGATATTTGTTAGATATTTCAATTTCATCCCTGGAAAAGTTTCTTTTGAGTTTACAGGCCCACTTTTTAATTGGGCCATTTATTTCCTTGGTGTTTAGTTTTTTAAATTCCTTGTGCACCCTGGATAATAGAGTTCTATCAGATGCGTGGTTAGTGAAGATTTTCTCCCATTCTGTGGGTTGCCTTTGTGCTCAGTCTACAATCTTTTTATCCGATCAGAAGCTCCTTTTGTTGGGGCTGGAGAGGTGGCTCAGGGGTTAAGCCTCTGCCTTGCAGGCAGAGGGTCCTGAGTTCGGATCCTAGACTCCACATATAGATGCCGGGCGGAAGCTGGGGCGGCCTGCGTTTCTGGTCTTGGTAAGGCGGAGCCTGTGAATTCTGGGGCAGAGTAAACAAAGAGGAGGTGACAGTGGTCACACATACATACATGCGCGCACACACACACACAATTGAATAAAAAAAAAGATCCCACTTGTTGAGTGTTGGTTCTAGTGACTGTGCTATTGAATTTCTGTTTTGAAACTGTTGGCCTAGCCCAATCAGCTGGAGGGAGTTACCTCCTTTTCAACTAGGGTTTTTATAGTCTCTAGCCTAATACTAAGGTCCTTGATCCATTTGGAATTAATTTTTGTGCGTGGTGACAAGTAGGGTCCAGTTTTAATCTTCTGTATGTGGATATCCAGTTTTGCCAGCACCATTTGTTGAAGATGCTGTTCTTTTTCCATTGGATTTTGTGGGCCCCTTTGTCAGAGATCAAATGGCTATAATTGTGTGGGCTTATATCTGGGTCTTATCCATTGATCCATTGATCTACATATCTATTTTGGAGCCAATATCAGGCTACAAATATGGATTTGTAGTATGGATTAAGGTTTGGTATGGTGATACCTCCAGCAGTGTTTTTGTTACTTAGGATTGTTTTTGCTATCCTGGGCTTTTTGTGCTTCCATAGGAATTTTGAGATTGTTTGGTCAATTTCTTTAAAGAATTGCTTGGGGATTTTGATTGGTATAGTGTTGAATATTGTGTTGTATATTGCTTTTAGTAGGATGGTCATTTTTAACGATGTTGATTCTGCCAATCTAGGAGCATGGGAGGTCTTTCCACCTTCTGATGTCTTCTGTAATGTCTTTCTTTAGAGTTTTAAAGTTTCCATTATAAAGGTCTCTCACTTCTTTGGTTACATTCAGTAAGGGTTTGATTTAGTTCCAATGTGTCTCTGTTAAGTTTTTGGCTTGTTAATCTAGCCCATGTTCAGAGTGCAGTATTGAAATTCCCAAGTATTATAGTTTTGGGATTGATTTCTTGTTTTAGACATTATAGCATTTACTTAATGAATGTGGAGGAGTCCATATTAGGTGCATATATGTTCAGTATCTTGAAGTCTTTCTGGTGAATTGTACCTGTAACTAAAATATAGTATCCTTTGGTACATCTTATGATTTTCTTTGGTTTGAAGTCCACTTTGTCAGATAGCATAATTGCTACCCCTGCTTGTTTCCTGGTTCCATTAGCTTGAAAATTTTTTGACCAGCCTTTTACTTTTAGAATGTGCCTATCTTTTATGGTGAGATGAATGGGTTGTGATTTCTAATCCATGTTTGTAACCTGTGTCTTTTGATTGGTGAGTCTGCCTGTGGAGACCCAAGAATGACTTTGGGAATCATCCTGGATTGCTCTACCTCCTTATTGCTTTGCTCTGTGTCACAAATTGAAATGTGAGTTGCCTTCCAAAGGCTCACATATTTGAATCTCTAAGTATTTGGGAAGGCCATGGCACCTTCAGGAGGTGGAGCCTTGCAGGAGCAAGGCAGTAACAGGGGTGGGCCTTGAAGTTCATTAATCTGCTCTTGCAGTTAGTTTGCAGCTTAGCTTCCATGATGTCTACAGTGACCTAAGTCTCCTCCAACTTTTGCCAGCCAGTCATGCTTTTTCTACCACAAAGGACTATATCTCCCCTCTGGAATTGTAAACCCAGTAAATATCCCTTTCTCTTTAAAGTTGTGTTTGAGTATAGTCTCACAGCAACAGAGAAGAGTAACAAAAAGTTCAGGCCACCACCATTTGTCTGACATTTTTACATGGGATCCAGGATCCAAAGTAAGGTCAACTTGTGATACAAAGGCTTAATCCCTGAGCCATTTCTCCGCCCCTTAGATTGCTTTTCTAGCATGCACAAAGCCTTGGGTTAAATCTCCAGCACTGAAAAAATAAACAATATGTACACACATACTTGCATATCTCTCTCTCTCTCTCTTTCTCTCTCTCTCTTTCTCTCTTCTCTCTTCCTCTCTCTCTCTTTCTCTCTCTCTCTCTCTTTCTCTCTCTCTTTCTCTCTCTCTCTTCCTCTCTCTCTCTTTCTCTCTCTCTCTCTTTCTCTCTCTCTCTTTCTCTCTGTCTCTCTCTCCCTCTCCCCACCCCAGACCCCTTTCTTCCACTATTCTTCCTAGCAGTCAAATTCAGTACAGCTTTGAGTATCTCTGATCATGGTCTACTTTTAGCCTTGTTTGCAGTTCTTGTTTCTTTTCTAGGTTAGCACCTTTGCATCTGGGGTGCAATGGTGCTAACCTAGTTAGCTACCCCTGTTCTTCCTGCAGTTCTTCTGCTTCCTGTTGCTATTTTTCGTTACCTAGATGTCCTTGGAAATCTAATTCTTTATGCTTGACAGTTGAGGCTTTTAGCCTTTGTGACCGGTGTGAGCGATTCCTAGGCAGTTGTGTGCCCTGTTGTATCTGCTCCCTTCATATTTTTTCATTCTAGTCATTAAAGATTGACTTGCTACTGGACTCACACATCCACTGTGGGTAAAGATGAAACTGTAAACAGAAAAGTACCCAAAAAAGAAGCTGAGGATATGACTCAGTGGTTAAAGCACTTTTGCAAGCATGATGACCAGAGTTCAGATCTTTAGAATACATGTGAAAGGAGTAATTTCAGCTTCAGAAGGTGGAGACAGGGTGTGTTGGTCAGGGTTCTCCACAGGAACAGAATCAATAGAATAAACTATAGGTGATATATGTTATATATATTATATATAATTTATTGGGCTGACTTACAAGATAAGGTCTAGGTATTCCAACAATGACTATCTGTAGTTGCTCATTTGAATATCTCAGCAGTTCCAGTCTGGTACTGAGGGTCGAGGATTCCCAAAGTTTCTGGACTTCAGTCACATTGGAGGTTAAAGAAGCTGGGCTTTGATATCAGTGAAGAATTTGTCAGCACAGAGCAAGAGCAAGAGAGAGCTCTTCCTTTTATCTAGTTTGCAACTGAGAAGCGGCACCCATGTTTAGGGTTGGTCATTGTATTTCAAATACCATAACCCAGGTAATCCCTTCAGGTAGTCGGATGACTAATCTGTTAGTTAATCCTGGGTCCAGTCAAGTTAATGACCAAGATTAACTATCACACAGGGAGTCCCCAAGGATAAGCTTCCTGGGAGACTAGTTATATTGGCAAGCTCTGGTTTAACTAGAGACTCCACCTCAAAGAATAAGGTGGAAGAACAATCAAGGGAGAGTCACAACATCAATCTTTGGCTTCCACAAGATGCACATGCATATGCATATACACTTGAACCCAATGCATGTGCACATGCACACACACATGGGCCCACAAGCATGCACACTTGCACCCATCTACATGTGAAAATGGAAAAAAAAGACCGAGAGCCTGAAGATAACATTTGAGCTTAGAGTATTAAAGAAGCAAATGCTTCTGGTTCATGAGTCAGTCAAAATATTTTATGTTTCTGTTTCACATTCTTTCTCTCTGGGCTAATTAACTGTCTCTAAGTAGAATTTTAGAAGAAACAGCCATGGCTAGCAATTTATATCACTTTTGTTTTCATAGCCAACTGGAGTAGCAAAGTATTCTTTGGACTTGTTTCTGTTCTAGATACAGAAATGTGTCTGTAGTTAAGGGAACATAGTGGATGGTCTTTGATGGACCCAAATGCAGAGACTTTAAGCAGAAGTGTTGTTTGTCTATAGCTGTGAAGTCCTGTAAGCAAACACCACATGTTTCTTTTAAACCAGTTTCCACTGACAGCAAAAATATAAACGCACCTGCTCAGTGAAAATATCTGAAACACTGAAGTTTACTATTATGCTATAATTAAATGAAATGTCCTCGCAAGGAGGCGAAATCTAGCTAGGGTAGCTGTCACAAAATCAAACAGCTGGTGAGTCACCACCCTCCAGGAATAAACAGTTCAAGGCAGCAGACTGTAACCGGCAGCTTCCTATAGCACTGTTCTCAGTGGTGTTGAATGCAGCCTGTTACAAATGGAAGGATCTCAGTTATGAATTGAGGCTTTCTTGGGGAGTTCTCTGCTGTCAGTTTCCATCTCTGAAGGCAGAGGCATTTCAGAGACATCTGCTCAGACACACTGCTCGAGGTCCTCATATTACAAAAAAATCCACCCCAAAGCTAATCCCTGAATGGTATTCAGAATAAGGTTACAAATGATGTTTCCATTCCCAGCTGACTCTCTGACTAACAACCGAAGGTTAATCCTATGGCTTTTAAAAGTATCCTTATATGCATAATTCATATTGAGTATCAACCATAGAGCAACCATTAGTTAAGAGTGTTGAATTCAGTGATATGTCATTTCGAGCAAATAAACAGAAGCTCCTACTTAATGGGTCAGTTGCTGAATGCTAAGTAATCTTGTTTTTACAAGATTTTACAAGTGAGCAAACTGAGGTTTAACAAGAGTAAGGAACTTCAAGCTCACAGTCAAGGCAAGAAGCCTCCTTGTGCCATAAACTGGCTGTGTTGTATCCTACAAATATTACCAACACAAAGTCTGAGTCATGAAGACAGATGCTACTGTAAGTTGAAGAAGAGGAGAAGCGTTGGGAGAGAATTCTTCTACCTTTCCGTTCAACATTTTGCAGGTGTGTATGTGGATATCATGTGCATGTAGAGGCCAGAGGACAACCTTGGGTCTTATTCCCCAGGATCCCTGTTTGTTTTTGAGACAGGGTCTTCTACTGTCCTGGAGCTTTTTGAACACTGGTCTGGTTGGTGATTGAGCTCAGGTCTTCATGCTTGCACGGCAAGTTCTTTACCAACTAAGCCATCTCCCAGCCCTTGCTTTTCTTGCGTGCAAGGCAGACTTGAGCAAATGCTTTACCCTCTCTCTAGAGCATGTCTCTAGGACTCTCTAGCCTGCTTTGCATTCAATATTCTCTGTGACCACCCTGCTTCTCCTGACAACTATTTGCTGAGTGGGACCCAATCTTCTTAGCAAGATCCTTTTTGTCATAGTTGCCAGTATACTCAGATGAGGCATAAAACTTTATGAAGCATAAAGTGGGGAGAAGTTGTGGAAAAGGAAGCAAGGACTTTCAAGGAAGAGGTGTGTCTGAGTGGTCCAAGTCGCCACCTTTTCATCTGGTCTAATAATCAACGACTTGCCTGTGAATTACCACAAGGAAGCAGAGACAGGTTTTATCCCTGAACAGAGTCTACTTTGGAGGCAGTGCTAACCTATCCTAGTAAGATTTTTTAAAATTATTATTTTTGTAAGTAGAGACTCTGCAGTCTCTAAATCAAGTAATGCTATATTCTGCTTAGAGACCAGTGTTTCCACTCCATGCTCACAGCCTCTTTGGCTTTTTCAGAGCCTGACCGTGCTTTCCCCACGGTTCCACTGGGATTGTTCTCTATGATAATGAGTGTTTGTTTTCTCTTTTCAGCAAGTACATCATGCAACAGTGAAACCACTTTCTTACATTACCATGAAATTTGTCATAATGAAAGGAGTTGGAGGTTTTCAAAGTCGAAATAAAAAAGTCAACAAAGTAAAACTGCGTGTTCACATATGCTTATAAAGAGAAAAAAATATTCACAGTACTCACCAAGGTTGTGTAAGGACCACTGTAAACAGGGTTGTAGGATCGGAGAGACAGACTGGACTCAGTTCTGAGTACAGTGTGAGCAAGTAGAGATTTATAAGTGGGGGGTCTGGTGTAAAGGGTGAGGACCCTGCCCTCCACCACCAGACCCTATAGGCAACCAGATATCCAGGATGCTAGCCTCTTGCTGAACTAACTTAACAAGGTTCTTGCCTGCTCAGTATGGATTTTACAAAGAGTAAATCGATTCAGAAGGCTGAACAAGCAGATAACCCTGGATGTGTGTGTGTGTGTGTGTGTGTGTGTGTGTGTGTGTGTGTGTCTGTGTCTGTGTCTGTGTCTGTGTCTGTATCTGTGTGAAGAAGATCACAGTGTAGCTTTAAAGAATCATCATATCTTAAAAACCAAAAGAAACATTGTGTTCGGTGTAGGAAATACCATTTTTGTCAGCTTCAATGATTCATCACAATGATTTTTTTCTGACAATTATGGATTCAAAAAGGAACATCTAGAGGTTTTGGAAATGGCTTGTTTGGGAAAGTGTTACCTTGCAAGTGTGAAGATTTGAGTTTGATCTCCTCAGAACCCAGAGACATAGAGGCACATGCTTGTATCTCAGTGTAAGGGAAGCAGAGACACGATCTCTTGATGGTCAGCCATCGAGACATTGTCTCAAGAGAAAGAGAAAAAGAAAAGGCTGAATAAGGAATGGCACCCAACGTTGTCCTCTGGCTCCTACACATGTCTATTTACACACACATGCACATCTCACTGACACACAAGACTATCTAGTGAATAATAGAGGCAGACCTCAGGGCTTTGCCTGGAGACCTTTGTTTTTCTCCTATAAATTCCTAAGCCAACTTAGCTCTGATGGGTCCAAAACCATCCATGTGTTGAAGACATTGATGTTTATACATTCAATCCTGACATGCCTTTGAGCTTCAGTCAAGAGACTTGGGTATTTTGTGGTTATCTAAAACCAGGCATGTACAAAATGATGTTTTCTGCCTCCCATTACAAGACACATTTTCCAGTTTTCTCCCATCTGTGTAAAAAAAATCTCCATTGACATGGTTGCTCAGAAACCTGGGACTTTTGGGTTCTGCCTCCCCTTCTGTCAGCCTCATCCTACTTTCCTATTCTGTGACATTTCCAGGCATCCCATGTGCCTTTCTCTCTACTTGATCCACAGGTTTCTCAGCAGACCCTTGACACTGTAGCTGGGATATGACTGTAAGGGGGTATCCTGTGCTTGGTAGGATGTGAGTCTCTTTCCTAGTCTCTACATACCAGATACCAGCAGATGCCCACTTTGTCCACAACTGTCCTAATCCAAAACATCTCCAGACAGGGTCAAATATCCGCTGGCATCAAAATCACTCTGGGGCTGAGAATCACAGCTTTGTTTCCGTGTATTCTCCCTCCAGAAGAAAAAAAGTTGTGGTGCCCTAATCACATCATTTCATTCTCCTGATTGACTACTTGATGATTCCCTTTGGATGGAGAATAAGCATCAAACTCTTTACTGTGGACCAGTTAAGACCTCGCATGACCAGCTTCTTGCCTACTGTCTTAAGTTCTTTCTTCCTCACACCTTCACCTGCTCCAGCCCTCTCTTACTATCTGGAACATGCTAAATTCTTTCTCCCTGTGGGCCTTGACATGTGCTGTGTGCTCTGCCTGGAGCTCTCTTCCCTGGGCTTCTGATCTAGGCATATGTGTATCCATCTCAGAATTCCTTCCCCCCCCCCACCTTCCCCACCTGGGTCACAAGATTCTTCATCTCAGCATCTGTTTATTCCTCCCCATCAGGAAGTGAATGTCTGTCTCCCTGACCAGCTGGATAAACAAGACAGGAGGATGTGTCTCAAGTAGAGTCAAGAGAGCCCAAAAGCTCTGCCAGAAAAGGGCCTGTGGTTGGGGAAGATGAGGCAGGAGATGGGACCAGAATAGACAGGTGTGCTGTGCATGAAATAGACTGTGCTGTGCATGAAACTCTGAGCACCTCACAGGTGACCTGGCTTGGACCATAAGGCAGTGCAGAGCATGGCACTCTGCTTCCCTGAACCCCCAATCAGAACATAACAAATAACGAAAAAAAGTCAAAAAAGCAAAACATTTCTGAGATCATCTTGTTTACTTTTGATTTAATTTAATTTCATTTATCTTTGGTTTTGGAGACAGAATAACCCAGTCTGGCCTTGGGCTCCCAATGCTCTTGCCTCTGTCTTAGTCTTGCCTGAGTTGCATCATGCCCGGTCTGAGGATTTTAATGTCGTGCAGACAAGTACAGTGGATCAATTCGTTTAGTTATCACCTTGATTGATGTCCTATTGGGGTAAAGAACAGCTACTGTCCAAGCTCTGGGGTGAGAGCTAACACTAGGATTTCATAAGAGGGGCCTTGGATTCATCTCAAGAAAGTGTTCATTAATTACTTCCCTCTGATTTTGAAAGAAGTCTGTGACCTCATCCATGCACCGAGCTCTAAATCTTCACCTCGTCCTCACTGGTGATTCCCTTGTGTTAAAGTGTCTGTTCTCCAGGCTCATGATGGTTGGTTACAATTCATAGTAAGAGGAGCATCTCAGAAGGTTCATGCTCTCCCAGAGCAGCAGAAGCTGGGAAGGAACAGTATGGTGCATGTATCCAGCACCTCAACCTACTGTGTCCTTCAGTCTTCCCAGGGAGGTCCTAGTGCCCCTGCATGGAGGGAGATAGGAGCAATGAGATGAACACTTCATCTGATGCTCATGGCTCTTTCTGAACCCACACACGCTGCATCACATCCTGCTATCGACTTGCCATAGACTGCGGGCAGAGTCACCCGTTTAATGCAGGTAATTCTTACACCCAAAAGTTCAGACTGAGAATGCTCTAACTTCTCACTCACTGCCTTTATTGTTTTAATGTCTGCACCTCCTCGACTCACATCACCATCTTGGTTCAGAAAGACACATGCTTGCTTCTAGAAAACTCCATAAGTATGTACAAAAGATTACTATCAGGTTTGTCTTGAGCCCTTAAACCACAATCCCCTAAATTTGGGTCACTCAGCAGCTTCCCCATTTGTGACCAAGACTATATGGGAACATGAGTGGGTGACCCCCTTGATGGCCAAGTCTCTGAGAGCTACCACACACGTTTATGTGTATGTCTGTCTGTCCTATGCAGAGAGGACAGCAGAAATATTCCATTACCTAATCCTTCTGCTTTCAGAATCTGTCTTCCACAGTAGAACCATCCCTTCCTTTGAGATTCGGATCACGACTCCTCTAATTCTTTCCAATTAAATTCACCTTATCACAATTATTTCATTTTTAAAAAATTTTCTTGTGTGTGTAGAAGATAGCACTGTGTGTGTCTGTGGAGGCCTGAGAGTGACTTCAGGAATCATCCTGGAGGAGTTTCCCAGGCTCTGCCTTCCAGGGACAGTACTGCAGGTCACCGCCATTTCCACCCAACGTTTTCACATGAGATATGCTTACAAGGCAGAGGTTTAACTCCTGAGCCATCTCTTCAACCCTCATTTCTTTCTTTGATAGTATCAGCAAATATGTACAATACATTCAGAAGAATCTGAACACTCTTTTTTTAAACTGGAGTCATTATGGAAGATATTAACCATGTATGAGGAATGGGGATGTGGCTCAGTTGGTAGAGTTTTTGCCTAGTATGCATAAGGCAGTGCTTGGGTTTGAGCCCCAACACAACATATTTAAATAATAATTAAAGGTGGCACACATCCTTAATTCTATCATTTGGGAAGTAAAAGCAGGAGAATCAGAAGTTCAAATTCATCCTCAGCTATATATTGAGTTCGAGACCAATCTGAGACAAGGTCTTAATGAAACAAAACAAAACAAAACAAAACAAAATAAAGACATGTAGAATTTTTTTATGTCTACTTAGACACAAAACTCTAGTAAAGAAATTAAGATCTTTTAAATAAACGCAATTCAAATAGACAAGGAGACTTTAATGCTATTACAGCAGCATGGGGGAATGAGATGATTTTTGCTATATTAAACTCATCTCTGCTTGGTTTCTTTCTACTTGCTAAAACTACAGTCTTGACTGTGAGAAGTGAGGAAGAGGCAGTGAGAAAGAGGAGGGTATTAACCCAAGTAATAGGGGATAGGGTTCCCTGGGGGGGGGGTGTTCCATAGTCCCAAGCCCGGTGTTCAGTCCTAAGTTAAATAGAAATTACTTCCTGGAAGAGAGCAAATAAACAATGGAAACTGCAGGAGTGAGCAATGTGGTTCCAGGAAGAAAGGCAGGAGGTGGAGTGGGGATGGTAGAGATTGCCAAGTAAATGTTAAAACGTCAGCCAACCAGGCCAGGTTTCTGGGCAAGGTTGATTCCAGCAGGAAGCTCAGTCCTAAAGCTGAGTCAACACACCTGTGCAAGAAGGTTGCGGCTGGCAGGATAGAGCACAGGCCGCCCTGAAGGCGCCAGCTGGGAGTTAGAAGCACAGAGGTTTGTCTTTATGCAAATATGTTTATTTATGTTACTTTTGTTATTAAAAGACTGGTGCAAATAAAATAAAGCCAATACAAACTATTCCAAAGTAATATTCAGAAAAGTAGTTGAATATGAATGGCAAAATCTCTGGACTCAAAAATTTCCCTCCAGCATGGAAGAGTTAAAAGATCGAGCCCAGTTCTGTTCAATATTTTCTAGGAAATGCTTCTCCATTCATTTCATGAACTAGTATTACTTTGATACCAAAATTATATCAAATATTAAATAGAAATTAGTATATATATAAATTATACACAATGGCTAAACTTTTTTTTAACATTTTTTATTATTATTTCTGCTCATACAAACTTAATAGGTACACCAGTTCCCTCCCACCCTCCTCCTCTCCCCAACCCCTCTGCTCTCCCTCCCCCTCATCCCTCCCTTTTCATCCCCCAATGCCTCCCCCCCATTCCCGGGAGAATCCTTTAATGTGTATGACAATGGCTAAACTTTAAGTTTGACTTAATAGTCAAATATCAAGTAATTTAAAATACATGAATGGGAGAGTCAAAGGATTATTAACAAATGATGGAGAAAAAACACAACAAAACCAATAGCCATTCATGATAAGAAAGGAAAGAAGAAAGAGATACAAATTCTCTGAAAATGAAAACAAAAGAAGTCTCCCTAACATCCATAGCCAGCAGTATACTTCAAGATGCTGTCTCTCTTAAATCAGACCAAAGCAAGGAGATCTATTGTCATCTTTTCCAACTATTGCAATAAGGCAAAAGAAAGAAATAACATCATCCAAAAGGAAAAAGGAAAAAGGAAAGAGGGAGAGGGGGAGAGGAAAGAGACAGAAAGAGACAGAGACAGAGACAGACAGAGAGACCACTGTAGATGAAATGATTGTCTACATGGCAAATCCCAAGGACTCTACCCCCAAATTCCTACAACTTCTAAGTGACTTCAATAAGATCAAAGGGTACATGTTAACCATTTGAAAGCCAATGATATTTTATATATTTTCAATGAGTACGTGGAGACCAAAATTAGTTGCACCACTTGCAATTAATCAAAAAATAAAATAGATATAAGTCTAATACAACATATACAGGATCTATATTCTGCTAACTACACAATGGCAAATAAATAAGTAAAGGTACACAAAGTGTTCATGGATTGGAATATTTGTCATGGCAAAAATATCAACCTTTCCACACTGATATAAAGATTGAGTGCAATTCTTACCAAAATGCCAGCAAGGTATATTGTAGATGAGAAGAATTTTCTTTTCTGAAATCTTTATGAAAAAATGAAAATAGCTACAGAAATTTTGAAGAAGAAGAATGAAGAGATCAGTCAGCCTGAGATAAGATGGATTGCAGTTTTTTTAGGAAAAAAAAAAACAGAAAAAACATGTTTAGGATCTAGAGCTCATCTATTCATCAAAAACGAAAATTTCATAGACTTATTAAGAAAGTGAATTCATGCCACAAATAGAAAGAAAACACACAAAAATCACATATCCAATGGACATATATATTTATATATAATCATATATTGTATAAAATTATATATAGCTTGTATATAATTATATATACAATTTCAATGTGTACAAAAGACTGTTCAATTAGAAAATGAACAGAAGTCATGAGCAAACATTTCACCAAAGAGGTTATACTATTGACAAATATGTACATGAAAAGATGTTTGACATAATTATTTCCAACATAACTGCTCAGGGAATACAAATTAGAGCCACAACTACAGTAGAACCTAGGCTAGGAGGTAGCTCAGTCATTGAATATTGGATGAGTGTGGAGAAAAACCAGATCACATATGCATATATTGCTGATGGTAATAGAATTACAATTGTTTTAGGCAGTGGGGCAGAAGAGTCAGGTTGGGAAGGTCCCCAGAGCCCCTCTCTCACACTAGAAATATCCCAAATGCACTGACCAGACCCCCACAGAAGAGAGAAGATCACCAATTCCAGAAACTTGTCCGCCATCTCTGTTTACTGTCTACTACAAAAGGAGATAGTCCCTTCATCTACAGGAACTTGTCCCAGATTCTGCTTACTATTCACAAAAGACCCTTGATCTACAGGAAAACAGTTTAATCACCAAGAGTCGACCCTCAACACAAAGAGATCAAAAGCCCTGCTCATGTTTAAAGAAACAAAACTAACCAATGGGGAAAAGCCACCTTTTTTGAAGACTGCCTAGCCTTGTAAGTACCCCAATCTTGCCCACATCAGGCAGCTCCCTTGTCCTAAGTAGACTCCCTGAGTGCCCTTGAGTTCCCCTCTTTTTCTCTATCAATAAATCTTGTTTTTTTCACCACATGTTCTGGTTTCAGTCTTCATCTCCAGGACACAAGAACCGCAGAGAAATCTGGTAACAACTGGCAACTCTAGTAGGACTTCCTAAAGAGAAAATCCATTGACAATTGGTACCCCAGGTGAGATTCCCAAAAGAGAAAATCTGGTTGCAATGGGAACATAAAATGATACATCCAATTTAGAAAACAGTTTGATGGGATTTTCTTTATTAAACAAAACATACAGCTAACACAAAGCCTAATAATTTTACTCCTTGGCATTTATCTTAGAGAAATGAAGATTTAATTTACACATGCATGCATGTGTGTGCTCACGTGCACACACACACACACACACATACACACACACACACACACACACACACAAACTATACACAAACATTGATAGTAGTTTTATTTGTAATGGCTCTAAACTGGAAACCACCCAGTTATACTGCAGCAAGTGACTGATTGATCACATAATAATAAGTTCCACTTATATAACTATGAACTTCAATAACTATGAACTTATATAACTATAACTTCAATGAAAAGAGGGGAAAAACTGAAACTATTGAAATCCATACCACTGTATGAATTACCCTGCAGAGTATTTTACTGTATGAAGAAATCAATGCCAAATTTTGCATTTATTTCTTAAGAGTCCACTAACAGAACATTCTTGAAATGATATCATTATAGGAATGAAGACTATATGCAAATAGTTTCCAGGATTAAGAGGAGGCAGGTTCATGGCTCTAAAGTACTAGCTGGAGGGGACTGTAAGGTGATTTCTGCTTTACCTGGTAAATACCAGGTACAGACATGACATCGAAATCTAGTGATACAGGAAGTTACCTTGGCATGTGAAAGGCACACGGGATTCTTTTGGCATTGTTCCTCACAAATGCATATGAAGTAAAACTGCCTCAAAAGAAAAGTTTTTTTTTTTAAAAAAAAGGCCATAATGTATCTTTGTGTTCAGAGTGATGACTGCACATAGAATGTCCCAATGTCCCTCTCAAAAGCAGGAGACCTGAGATGGCTCAGCAGATAAATGTGTTTGCTATGCCTGTCTCATGACCTGAGTTCGACACCCCCCCAACCCAAATGAAAACAAGTCAAATGTGGTAGCCTTTTATTCCAGCGCTCCTATGATGAGACAGGAGAATTTACCAGAAGCTTGAGGGCTAGCTCTACTGAAGCATACAACACAGAGGGAGAAACCAGAGAAGCACTGTCTCGAGACAGAAGGCAAAAGCCAACCCCTGAAAGTTGTCTTCTGACCTCCACACACAAGACATGACATATATATATATACACATATATATGTATATATTATACACACACACATACACACACACATATATATATAAAGAGAGAGACAGAGACAGAACAACCTTGTCCCTTGTCACAGTTCACAGTCTTTTCCTGTGCAGCTCTGTAAAGCCCCAAGCCCACCATCACACTGCCAGAAGTCTCAGCAGGCATTGGAGGATGGTTAATGCTAAGTTTCAACTTTGTAGAATCTAGAATCATCCAGGAAACAGGCCTATGGGAATGCCTGTGGTGAATTATCTTGATTATGTCAATGGAGATGGGATGACTACCCCTATGGTTGGTAGCAGTCTCTGGTGGTATTCTGGATTGTGTAAATGCAGCAAGGGAACAGAAGCATATATTCTTTGTCTTTCTGCTTCCTGATTATGGACACAATGTGACCAGCTGGTTCAAGCTCCTGCTGCCTTGACTTTCCCACCACAATAGACTGTACGAGAACAAACCTTTTCTCTTGTAGGTTGTTTTTTCCAGGATATTTTATTGCAGCACCAGGAAAAGTAACTAAGTCAGCATGTGTGAAGACACTTTTGCTGGTTTTATTAAGTTTTTAAGAACTGCTATTAACCTCTGCAATTCTTCATATTTAAAGATGGTTTCACTATTCACTCCTCAAGAGGACATGCAGGGCCTTCTTCACCTCCACCTTCCAGGGTTAGAGGACATTTTGTTTCTGACAGGTTGAGTTGTTATGTTCTCTTAGGACCACACTGTGCATCCTCATTAACTGGGGCAGCTCTCATTAGAGTATGTGGGTCGCTCGCTGCCCTCTCTGCTATCTGAGAAGCTCCTCATTTTGCTGTTTGCATTGCTCATGCATAGGAGCCATATTCTTTCCATGCCCAAAAGAAGCAAAACATGACTTTTGCTTGTTTGCTCATTGGCAAGTGTTGGCAGGAGCTCCTGGTTTTGATGTTGGAATTCTGGTTCTCGCTTCCTGTGCAGCCTGCAACAGGTTCACTGTAGAGTACAGCAGATAAAGGATGCTTCAAAGTCAATGCTGAGCTGTTCTTAGGTCTCGCACCTAAGTTGTAAGTGTCATGTTGTCTCCTCAAAAAGAATTTTTTTGAGGATTTAAAAAAATGTCAAGCAAGGCTGACTTGTTTAGCTATAGTACAGTTAGTTTCTAATTCTTTTGTTCAACAAATGGAGAAAACAAAATCCAAGGAAGTTAAATTAATAGTCAAAAGTTAGGGACAGAGTACAGGGTCCTCAAGATCCTAACTCACTCTGCAATGAACTGCTTCTATAATGTTAGCACACTAAATTAGAGGACTTATGTTAGAAGAAATATAATCTCTCCAATCTTCTATGGTTATTTAGTAACTGGAGATACAACCATAGAATGGTGCTCAATGTTATCAGAAAAACCTTCTGGGATGGCCAGTTTTAGATGTCAACTTGGTTAGAGAATATCTAGAGGGACTGGGGAGATGTTTCAGTGGTTAAGCCTGTGCTTGCAAGCAAAAGGACCTGAATCCCCAAATCCCATATAAAAAGTACGGGTGAGTGTGATGGCCTGCCTGGTAATTCTAGCCCAGAAGGTGGAATCTGGAATCCCCAGAGGAAGCTGGCTAGGCGGACTAACCCTAATGTCATCTCTGGTTTTAATTTGAAATGAAGATTCACAACAGCAAGATGTAACAGTGACAGAGGATGAATTCTGGTATTATTCTTGAGCCACAGGCACATACACTCAAGTGTACTCATGTGCCTAATACCCTCACACACGTGCAACCACCCACATCCCAACATACATACATGCATGCACCCCATACGCACCATGTGAAAGAAAAAGAAGAATATCTAAAAACTGGCAATGCATTTTAGATGTGTCTGTGAGGTAGTTTCCAGAAGAAGTTAGCCGGTCACTCTGAGTAGGTAGGGACTGTACTTATCATATTTGTTTTGTCTTTACACAGCTCTTTGACTACTAATATGCTTTTCCAAATCCTACTGAACAACTGTATTTACTTATAAAATAATAATTACTCCTTAATATTACAACTTAATTATTGTTTTGCTTACAGCTTTGCTCTGGGGTTTTCCAGCCTCTGCCTTCCAGGCTGGAAGTGCAGACCACCACCATTTCTGTCCCACATTCTTATATGGGATCTGGGATCCAAACTCAGTTCCTTTTTCTTTCAAGGCTTTAATCCCTGAGTCATCTTTTCATCCCTTCTTTTGGTTATAAAGCAAATCTTTGTAATTATCAGAATAGAAAGTATAATCATAAAAAGGAATATGGAGGAGAGCAACAACATAACTCAGTGGGTGAGGCACCTGGTTGCAACACTGTCAACCTGAGTTCAATCCCTGGAAGCCCACATGTTGTAAGGAAAGAACTGACTTCCAAAAGTTGTCCTCTGACTTCTTTCTGCTCATGAGCCATAGCATGCATCTCTCTCTCTCTCTCTATCTCTCTCTCTCTCTCTCTCTCTCTCTCTTTCTCTCTCTCTCTCTCTCCTCCTCTTTTTTACATATATAATTACATATACATATATACAATACTAGGGAAATGATTTCGCTAGAAAGTACTTGTTGTATAAGCATGAGAATCTGAATTTGAATGTAAAGTTCATACCTATAATATTAACGGTGAAGAGGCAGAAACAGGAGGATCTGAGGTTTCCCAGCCAGCCAGTCTAGCTGACTGGTGAGCCTCAAGGTCAGAGATCATGGTAAAGAGAGATAGAAGAAGACATCCAACATCACGTTCTGGGCCTCCACATGCATGCACACACGTGCACGTACACCACACGCATATACACCACATGTGTGTACAGACATACACAAGTTGGCTTAGGCTGTAGTTATCAGAGGGTACATCTGGGACTAGAGAATCTACTCCTAAGATTCCATGCTATGGGCACGGTTTTTAGCTCCTTTTCCTGTGACCTCCCAGAAGGCTGCTGGGGTATCCTTTTGATGTGTCAGCTTCCTTTCAAAACCAGGTAACCATGGTTCTGAAAAATACTACAAAAAGTGAAAATGTTTGGGCTCTTCTGTATGGGCTAAAATCTTTCTGCAGTGATTTTTGTCCATTTGTCCAAGCTGAATATTATTAGTGCTCAGCGCAGGAGAGTGCTTTAGCACTGCGTTCCTGGTTAAAGTGTGATGGAATGAAGAGACTCTTCCATCCACCATTGCAGATGGAGGGAGGCAGGTGAAGTAGAAGATGTGACCATTTGGGAAAGGGAAGATAATAAGTGGAATCCTTAGCATCCATACAAAAGACGAGCGATAGAGAAGGCACTTAGCATTGGTTTTCCTCCAAGCACACTGCTCACAGCTGTCCCTTGCAGATCTTAGTTCTCCATGGTGCTAGCCTGCTGCCACTTCAATTCAAAGCCCAGCCTTCCACTTTTAAGCTGTAGACCATGCTTTCTGGCTGCCTACAGTCTTTTCACCTAAAGGAAGGGAGCTGCCTTTTTACACACCACACTGTGCTTTCTCGATAGCATTTAATCAGTCTCACCACAAAAGCACCTACATTTAACACTTTTCAAGAGAGACCCACATTTCTGGAGTCTTCCACTGTTCTTCGGAATGTAGTTGAAAGTCCTCACACTGGTGGTGAGTAGCCATCAAGGGACTAATGAATCTCTCAGGCTGTCTCTTCCTACTTTTCCCATCGTGCATCCATTGTTTGCTGTACTTTCCTCTTTGTTCTCGAAATTCTTGCTGTTTTCCCTGCTTCAAATAATTTCTTTCTTTCCATGAAGGGAATCTGCTATTCCTTGAAATTCTACCACCACTATCTAAATTCTTCTTTTACCCCATGGCAATTTTTAACCATCCAACACATTTTTGTCTCTTAATTATTTAGCATTCTGTTTATATCGTCATGTTTATAAATGTCTCTTCATTACAGCAACTTTGATATCTCAGTCCATATCATGTTCTGAATTTCTCTTTTTATAACTATAAAAAAATGGGGTAGAGGATGTATTTGGCAAAATGCTTGCCTAGCATGCATGAAGCCCTAGATTCAATCCATGCACCATATAGACTGGGCATGGTGGTGCATGCCTATAATCCCAACATTCTCAGCTATATAGCAAGTTCTAGCCAGCCTGAGATATATGCAAACTTGTCTCAAAAAATAAAAATGAAAAAGAACAAGTCATGTGTCATGAACCTCAGAATGAACAATCTATGCTGGAGATTAAAATAGTGTGTCAAGGGCACTGAATATTCCTTGGGGGGGTGGATGAGTCAGGGGAGCAGATCAAGAAGATATGGTGCATTCGCCTGGATTTAACCAAACTCACTAAGATCTAGTAAGGCGCTCTAGTTCTCAAGACAAGGAATTCTAATTTCCATTAGGTTTCAAATAACTCTCTTCTTCATTTAGCAGAAGTTACATAACCAGAGCCAAGCCTACAAGACACATTTTTATCTTCCACTGGAAATGAAGCTATTCTTCTTTGGCTTGAGATATCACAGTATGACTGAACTATCAGAGAGCAATATATTATGTCTGATTACTTCTTTATATAGAAAGCTATTTGTCTTCTGCTTTGCTATGTTAAGCAAGGTATATAGCAAAAAAAATTTCCACCAAGTGAAATATGAAATATCCATATTGTGAAAGAGCTTCCATTCTGCAGGCAGAGAACATAGGACACAGGATGGGGCAGGAGCAAATCCCCAGAATCCAGAGTTCTGCGTTAGCTTTTCATGGACTCGTAAGAGGATCTTGGGTAGATTGTTTTGATTTCATTTTCCTGATTTATAAAGTGATGTAAGTTTTATGCCAGTGTCACTTTAGGAATATGAGATATTACTTGTGAAAACCCATCTTGGATTTGAGGAGTTCTCACCTTTCTGCCTCGTTAAGGCCAAGCCTCTCATGGTTTCTGCTGCTCTCTGCATACTCCAGGTGAGCTGACCAGGGAGTTTCCCTCAAGTTCATTTTCCTGTCTCTATCTCCCATCTTTTCAAGGAGATATGAGTTACAGATGTGCACCACCTAATCCAGTTTTCTCTGCGGCAAGTGCTTTTGGCCACTTAGTTCTCTCCCCAGCACACTTAATGATTGAACTTATTACATAGAAGCATTTTGGACTGCTGGTAAAGTCCTATCCTATTTGTAGAAGCTGCAAATAACATCTTCTCCAATACTAACACTGAGTTGGACAACTGTATTGAAAAGCAGAGTCATAGTTGTGTATTCCAGTGTAATATGTTCTATACACGTCCTGTGCATTCAAGTTTTTCCTTCTGATCTCCTGCTCACTTCTGATACCTCTCTCTCTCTCTCTCTCTCTCTCTCTCTCTCTCTCTCTCTCTCTCTCTTTCATTTTTTTCATGTGTGCATCCCTCTGTAGGACCAAGTGTGACTTCAAGAATCATCCTGGATTACTTTTACCTCTTGCTTTGCTCTGGGATTTCCCAGGCTCCGCCCAGTGCCAGAAGTGCAGGCCACTGGCATTCAGCCCAGCGTTTTTTAAGTGTGACCTGGGATCCAAACTCAGGATCTTCTACTTAAGAGACAGAGCCTTAACCCCTGAGCCATCTCTTCAGCCCCTCTTTCTTCTTTAGACAAACTTCATGAAAACTATAACTAAGACCTCAAACTTGGGTCTATCAATTACATAAATCCCTGTTAACACAGAAAGTTGGGCATTTACAGTATGTGCTTGTTTTTGGCTTTGCTTTTTTTCTTTTCGGGCTTTTTTTGTTTTTGTTCTTTGAGACATAATCTCACTGTGTAGCCCAAGCTGGTCTTGACTTCTGACCCTCCTTCTTCTACCTCCCAAGTTCTGGTGGGCGCCACCATACCAGCTTCTTCATTTTTTTTTAATGAATGGGAGTGCCTTCAATTTACACACACACACACACACACAGACTCCTTTATTTAGCAATAGACTCCCTATTACCTCATCCAGACAGTTCACACACTGATATTCACTGTCTGGCCTTTAAAGGTGTTTGAGCTTAAAATCCCTATCATTAAAGATAACGATATTAATTAACTTAATCTTATAAAAATTTCAAATTAGTGAAGGAAATATAATTTACTAACATACAATTAAGTCATAATTTCTAAGGAGGATTTCAAACCAGATCTTCAAAAGCAGCAAATTGTATGCACATATATAGGGAATTATTAGCTTCGTTTTTGCACACTCATTTTAATTACATGGTTCAAAATTCTTAGGAGCAGCCAAGAGTCCCTCGAGTTGTGTACAAATCAAGAGGAAACTTTCCAACATCTCAGCCATAGGTGGGTCAGCATTTCACCTGCAGTGGGCCATGGCAGTGAATCATAAATCAACCTCAGGGTTCCTAACTCAAATGAACAGAAATAAAACAAGTCATTCAAGATACTGTATGAAGTTAAAGTAAATATGTCACAGAACATTTTAAAGTTGATGTTAAAAGATATATAACATATGGGCTGGGAAGACGGCTCAGGGCTTAGTACTCTGCCTTGAAAGCAGAAGGTCCTAAGTTTGGATCCCAGGTCCCATGTAAAAACACCAGGCAGAAAGGGCAGTGATTTACACTTCTCCCCTCATGGGTAGAGCCTGGGAAATTCCAGAGGGAAGCAAAAGAAGGTAAAAGCAATCCAGAATGATAGTCAAAGTCACTGCGTAGCCCAAATTGGTCTTGACTTCTGACCCTCCTTCTTCTACCTCCCAAGTTCTGGTGGGTACCACCATACCAGCTTCTTCATTTTTTTTAATGAATGGGAGTGCCTTCAATTTACACACACACACACACATGTTCTACACCTGTGTGGGTGTGTATTATCATTAAACTAAGAAATTTGCAGATATCTTAACTTTTCACTTTCTATCTCCTAAGACCAAAGGATTCTATAGCCATAACACAATTACTCCATCCAGGATAATTTAACCTTGATAATGAGGCTTGTATAGAGTCCATCTTAAAACACCAAAAAATGTTCATTGTACCACATTTTCATACAGATCTAGGATCTAACCTTGGATCACACGTTATGCTGAATTGTCCTGTCTCATCAACCTCTTTTAATTTGAAGAAAAAAAACCTTCCCATCATTCATTGCCTTTTATGATGTCAAAAGTTTTGAAGAGTGTGGATCAATTGTTTTGTAAACTATCTCTTAATTTGAGTTTTTCTGATGGTGATTCTTCATTAGTTTGTGCATTTTCGTATGAATCCCATCATGAGCTATTATTTACTGCTTTGTCTAGTGTCAAGAGCCCTCATTTTTTTATCCTCTGTGAAAATTCTTCTCTTTGAATTTGACATTGAAATTTTGTATGAAATCTCTGCCCTGATAAATGTCTACTCACTGATTTACCATTTATCACCATCCTATGACAGTTTCAACATCGTGATTTTTTAAAAATCTTTTCTCCTTTATTAGTCAGCATTCTACTAAAAGAGCTTTTCCTTTTCTTTCCTCATCTTTCTTTTAAATTAAATGTATTCCTTAGTATCCCTGTGAACTAATTCATTTTTAATTCAAAGTATTCTAATGAATGACTGTCATTCATTTTAATATATCCACCTAATTTGATTAAGCCAGTTCCTTATTGTGTTTCTATTCTGGTTCCTTTTGTGGTAGGAGAAACTCTAAAGCATACACTCCTAAGGCCTTTTCCTTGCCTCATAAGAAGATCCTGACTCACAGAACAGGACTGGCCTGTCTGGACTTCCCAACCCATGTTCATTCTGGAAAGAAGGCCTATAGACAGCCCCTCCATGCTCAGACTCCAATCCCATCCTGGTTGCTATCCAAGCTGGCTGAAAAGCTCCCTCGTAACTGCTGCCCTCTTTATTCCTTTCTGCCCATTAGTTATTATCTCTTCAGGGTTGTAGCCTGGGCCCCAGCACTCAACAGTCGTCAAGGCAGAGGCAGTACAAAGTGAATTTCCGCTTAAGTAACAGTAAATGAGTAGTTCTAGATCATTAGAAATAGTTGTTTCATATTCTATTTACTGCAAAGTTGTGTTTATTTATTTAATGTGTGTGTGTCCAAACTGTACGGATTACATGTGGAGGTCAGAGGACCACTTCTGAGAATCTTTGTCCTCACCTTGCAGAGGCTGGGTCTCTGCTTCTGAGGCTGCACTGTGTGCTCCAGGCTAGCTGGTCTGGGAGCTTCAGGTCATTTTCCCTTCTCTATCTCCCACTTCACTTTAGGGTTGGGATGACAGATGTGGGCCACCACAGCCTGTTTTCTATGTAGATTCCAGAGACTGAACTCATTCAGTCTTGTTTTTACCAGTTTAAGCTACCGCCCGATTTAAAAAAAAAAAAATTGTTTTGAGGGGTGAGGGAGACAGGGTCTCAAAGTGTCACCCAGTCTGTATAAGTCAGACTGTCCTTGATCTCAGGATCTTACTCTTTCATTTTTTTTTTTATTATTTATTCAATTGTGCATGTATGCGTGTGTGTGCGCGGGTGTGTAGAACCACGGACGAATTCCGGAACCACCATGGACGCCTCCACCTCCTCCTTGTTTACTCTGCGGGATTCACAGGCTCCGCCCTACCAGGACCAGAAACAAGCCCCCCCCCCTTCTGCCCGGCATCTCTATGTGGGGTCTAATATCCGAACTCAGGACCTTCGGCCTGCAAGGCAGAGGCTTAATCTCTGAGCCATCTCTCCAACCCCAGGATCTTACTCTTTCAGCTTCCCTGGTGCCATGATTATAAGACTCCCATCATGCTTAGATTTGAAATAAACTTTTGAACAATGTGGTTAAATCATAAAAAAGCTTACTAGTATGAAGTAAGGCAATTTTCAATGATACATATGATGGAGAAAAACAAACATTATTTTCACAAAACATGCTGGAATAAAAATATTCTCAGGTACTAGTTGAAAGCTAAGCCTTTACTAAGAGAATGACTTCCTTGCTTGCTTTATTTGTTGGTTTATTCAATCAACATTCATTCATTCACTATGGAGTGATACTATGTACCACAATACTGGGGCAGAGGTTGATGACCAGTCTTTGTTGCTGAGGAACTGACAGTTTGGTTGGAATGAAAGCAGTTTCATTGAAAACCACAGTGATGCAATCAGTCCTTTGTTCTGTTCAATTGTGTTTTAACAGGGTCTTGCCCTATATTCCAGGCTGACAGGGAACTCCTGGCAAGTCTTGACCTCCGCCTCCAGAACGTCTGGATGACAGGTGTGAGCACTGCACCTGACATGAGGCTGATGTCTCTTTAATAGAGGGACAAACTGCTGGGAGGACCCAGAAAGAAGAGACCATGTGAAAGGAAAACATGTAAGTGGTAGATATTTGAACCATCAAATGAAAAGTAAAGAGATCTGGTCTGAAGGAGGAAGGCCCTTTGAGGGAAGGCAAGGCAAGGAAGGTGCTTAGGATTCTACACCAGACCCCCCTCCCCCATTTTGTATGTATGTTTGTGTATCAGAGGGCACTATATGCCCTTGTGGAGGACCAAGGGTGACTTCAGGAATCATCCTGCATTTCTTCTACCTCCTTTATACTTTGCTCTTGGATCTTCCAGGCTCTGCCAACCAGGGCCAGGAAGTGCAGGCTGCTGCTGTTTTCACCTGGTGCTTTTAAGTGGGACCTGGGATTCGACCTCAGGACCTTCTGCTTTCAAGGCAGAGTCTTAATCCCTGAGATTTCCTGTCAGCTTTTTTATCGTTGTTAAAAAAAAAAAAAAAAAAAAAAAAACTTTTACCATGCTTGGGATGGAACCCAGGGCCTTGCATATGATAGGTAAACTACTCTACTTCTGGCCACATCCTAGACATCTGTGTGAATTTTATGGGCCTATTGTACACAATGTACTGATTTGTCTTTTAATAAACTACACTGTCTCCAGTGTAAATCCTGTATTTTATTCTAGTGTAGACTCAGTAACTCACCCAACTGTTTAAGAATACTTGATACACTAATGTAACTGGAAAGCTAGGGTGTCTTACCCTAAAAGGTAGGATAGTAAGGGACAGGGCTGAAAACAGGCTATCACTATTTGGTGAAGGACCTTTTTTTTTTTTTTTTTTTTTTTCCCTGTAGTAGAAATCGGACTTTATCCTGTAGCAAAGACAATGGGAAGCCAGTAAAGATTTTTAGTGAGAAGGTGGTTGAGGGCAAATGCTTGTTGGATGGAGACCAGGAGCCATGCGCAAGAAAGTGGTAAGAAGTTAACAGCAGGCAAAACTCCTGCTATTAATATTGTATACTTTCAACGCTGGTGGAATTGTTAGTCTTAGGTGGCTTATTGTGTTTTTTGGGAAAAAAGTGAAGCTATGTGTATTACTTCTCTTGGCAGGCTGAGGCATATAAAAGCCAGGCTCCGTCTCCAAGAAGAAAAAGGACCAAAAAAAAAAAAAAAAAAAGCCAAGAATATAAATACAATGAACTTGCAACTGGATGTAACAAAGCTGGATGTAACAAAGTATCAGCAATGTAAGCTTCAGCATTGATAGACCCAATCCATGGGCACCCAAGAAGCCTTCTGTCAAAACTTGCCAGTATTTGAACAGTACAAGAGGAACCAATGAGCAGACAAGTTCACAGTAACCCTGAACCTAGCTCCAGAAGAACCCTTTTATTAGGTGGAAAAAATCATAAAACTTGGAATAGTCAACGCAGGAATGCAGGACACTAGGCAGCAAGCTTAAGGCAACGCAACATATTTTTGGATTTTTTTCCTTGGGGAAGTGATCAAGGAAAGGCAAAAGATCACCATCTCACGTAAATGGCAGAGAAGCTAAGCGAGCACCGTCCCTGGCTCGTCGGTCCCCACAGGGGACCTCTGGGACTTCGAGCCGATGACGTCTGTGCAGATCGGCAGTCGCGGCGCACGCGGGCGAGAGGACAAGGGTCGGCCCCTGGGTGGGTGGCCCAGGGGGAAGGTTAAGGGGCCAGGCCCTGTGGACGGCGGGGCAGGGGCAAGGGTCGCGACGCCGAAGAGGAGCTGGCAGAGCGGGAGGCACAGACCGCGACCGAAACGGCGGGGCGGGGCGGGGAGGGCTGCGCGCGCAGCGGCCTAGGGCGGGGTAGGCGGCTGCGCGAGTCCAGAGTAAATGTGCGTGGGGCGGGGCGGGACGGGGCGGGGCCGACGGCGTGCGCGCTCGCGCCAATCACACATGCCGCGGGAGGGGTGCGCGCGGAGAGGCCAAGGGATGCGGGGAGGGCGGCCCGGTGGGTCACCGCGTAGCCAATCACCACGCTGCGCCGCCATGACGTGAGGCTCTCCCGGGCGCCAAACGCCAGTCGGCGGGCTCGGCGGGTGAGGGCGCCGGGGTAGGGCGCGGGGGCCGCGCGGGGGCGGGACTTCCGCAGGGCCCCGGAAGTGGGAGCTGTGTGTTCTCATGCGAACGGGAAGGAGCGTTGGGGATCGGGAGTCTCGAGGTTGAGACCTTTTCGGGCCCGAAAGGGGAAAGGATCCGCCGCCGCCGCTGCCCGCCCGCGCCCGCTCTTCTCTCCTGCCTCCGGCCCGGCCCGGCCGTGCCGCCTCTTCCTGCCGTCTCCCTCCTCGGCCGTCCCCGCGTGTTTTGCGCGGTCGCCGGGCACCGGGGCTGCGGCGAGGAGCCCGCGGGCGGCCGGTCGGGCGGGGCGGGCGGTGCTGACAGGTGAGCGGACGGTCCTTGGCCCCCGAGGGGGCGGCTTCCCTCCCCGCCCCGGGTCGGACCCGCGCCGGCACCCGCCTGTCACCGGGCCGCCATCTTCCCGGAGGGACTCGGTCGGCGGCGGGCAGGGCAGGGCAGGGCCGGGCCAGGCCGGGGAGGCACCGGGAAGGGCCAGGGGCCGGGGAGGACGGAGCGATGGTCGGCCCGCCGCCGCCGCGGGGGCCCGCGGGGGCTCGGGCTGCGGCCGGGCCGGACGGTGGCCGGGGCCGGCCCGGCTGCAGCTGGACCGGGGACGATCTGCGGGCCCGGGTGGGACCCGAAGCGAAGTCGGGCGCTTCCAGGGTCGCCCGAGGTCGTGTCCCCCGAGGCCGTGCGGCCGGAGGAGGACGGGCGAGGGGGTCGCAGGCTGCCGGAGGCCGGGCCGGGCGCCCAGACCCGCAGTGCGGCGCCGGCCTCGCCCCCTCGCTCCCGCCGGAGCCAGGCCGGACCGCCGCGCTCGTAGCTCTGGGGAGAGACGGCTCGTTAGGGAATCGCATTCCTCTAGAACCAGGAAGTTGGGATCCTGTTGCTCTGTGTTCGTCTGGAATGCTGCTCCCTTTCCCCCGCTTGGTAGAGTGGAGCAGGGGCTCACTTGGAAGGAGTTAAAAAATAGCAATGAAATGTGCAAACTGTTACCAGTCTTGAGAGGATACATAGTTGCAAAACGGCGTGTTGGGAGCCTCCTGCCACCTGCTTCTCAGTGGTGTGTCCAGTCCGGACACGAAGAGCTCTCCGGAGTTCACGACATTGTGTGTTGCGACTCTCAGTGAACGTGTAACTCGGGGGTTTTTCTCGGTTTTTTTTTTTTTTTATATAAATCGGTCTTAGATTTTTGACATGCATGAAAGATGAGACAGCTATCAGTAGAAAATGATCTGTTAATTTGAATTCCATTTGCGATCCTCTCTGCAGGATACCCGCTTGTAATCATAAACTGAAAGTTTGAAGTTTTCCATTACAAGAGAGGTTCTCTCGGCCGCTCTGAAATTAGTTTCTAAGTATACAATTAAGGAAGAGGTGTATCAGTAGAGGTAGTTGCAACTTCAAATCGTTTTCACTTTTTTGAGGTTTTTTTTCTTTCAGAACAGTGAACTACTCTCACTTTCGAATTTTGTTGGATTTTTAAAATGCACTTGAAATTTGCGCTGAGTTGTAGTTTTTAAAGACCACAAGGGGGAGGGGAGTAATGTTCAACATTTTTGGTGGTCAGATAGTTTTATTCAGTATGCAACTTCCATACTTCCCCAACCTGACTGGCTCCTCTAATTTACAGTCAGGGTAGTTTACAGAAGTTGAAATTGTGGCTTTTCCCCTGTGTTCATCATACCGAAAAGCAGTTTTGTAATCAAGCCATACAAGAAATAGCTTATAAGGAGGTTTGTTTGAGTTACTAAGTGAAATACTTTCTAAAAGGCATCAGATTAGCAAGTTGAATATTCAGTCATAAGTTTGATTTGTACACATCCCCTATGAAACTGGCATTGGGTGGAAATACATTTCATCTGGTATTTTGAAATATTAATATGACTGTAGTTGACTGACATGAATAAAAATGTAATGGCGTTTTAATCATTAGAAGTTGCCCTCTTGATGATTGACTTTCTTCTTGGTAAAGAACTCCTTGAACTGGTGGAGCACAAACATGTTGATAGTAGCAGTTTTTCTGTTTTTATTATTACTGAATTGTTATTTTTAATGTTATATTTTATGACTGTCAACTTGAGTGGCAGATTTTCTTTTAATTTCTGTATTTTACTTGATCACATATATTTAACATAGAAACCCAGTTCTGAGGGCAAAAATGTAAATTTGGAGAGTGCCATTACACCGTATTTCAGTAGGATCCAGAGAGGAAAGTTGACAAGTTTATGAATGTAAATGTTTCCTAGCATTCATTTTACCATGTTCTGTAAAAGAGTAGTTGAAATTAAGTGACAGTAAAATCACAGAAAATGTTTATTTACTGTTCTGTGGACTCAAATACTTTTTTATAAAACAAGATTTAAAGAATTTATTGAACTTTATGTGATCCTCATAAATTGGCACAAATTTTGACAAAGATATATTAAACACTGAAAACAAATATTTTACTTAGTCACCTGTTTCCATGAAGCAATCTTCAAGAAATAACCTAAAACATGCTATTGAAATGTTAAGTGCCAGTTTGGAATTAAGTTGTTAATGATAATTACAATAAATGTTGCCTTCAAGTAGCTGCTGCCACTCAGATCTATTTGCAACAAGATTTACACACTTTACAGTGATAGACTTGGTCCATGTTACCAACCAATGACAGACAAACTCCTTTCACTGTTATGCTAAAGTGTCAGGTTGACAGTCATACTTTTCCATCAAAATATGAACTAGGATTCTGATCTCGACTTCCACTTTTATAAGGTGTTATCTTTGTGAATGGTCTGGAAAGGCTGGAAAAATGTAGTGAAGATATGTTACTGTAAATCTCATTTGCCCTTATCCTAGAGTTAAAGGTATGAGTTTTAAATAAAGTTTCATAACACATGCTATGCTCTCTCAGATGTAAGGATATTCTCTTTAGATTGGTAAAACAGGAAAATGACACTGTATTTTTGTAATTTCTGCCATCAAGCCTTTAAAACAACCGTTTTCTAATAAGTAGAAGAAAACTCAAACATTGGAGTTGTGTGTGAAAATACATTGTTTAAAAAGGACACTATTTAGAGTTTGCTTGTATTCTTTGCTTGTGAAGAATCTTTTTTTAAAGTAAGAGTGTTATGTATTACCTTTTTGAGGGTTAAATTTATGGGACTTGAGTTTTGTTTAAGTGCTTTGCTCTATTGCTATTATTTGCTGTAGTGGAGGTTGAACTCAGAGTCCTCAGGCATGCTGGGTGAGTACTCTATCACTGAGCTACATCCCTTGCCCTCTTTTTGCTTTTTTATTTTAAGACGGGGTCTCACTAAGTTGCCCAGATTGGCCTTAGACTCATTCTGTGGCCCAGACTGGCCTGAACTTGCTACCCTTTTGGCTTAGCCTCCATGGTAGTTGTACTTCCAGGCCTGTGCCTAAAGGACCTGCATATTTTGCTCTTAATTGTCTTATAGCTGGAATCTTTAGAACTGCTCTACTTCTGAAGTTAACTTGATTAGAAAATGAATTTTTAGGACATGGAATTGGAAGGAAGAAAACTGCTAGACCTTAAAAAGAGAAGGGAAATAAATTCCAACTTGGAATTTTCTCCCTTAATATTCTGCTTTATAGCTGCTTTATTTTTCCCATGTGTACATGTTTTCCCGAGGAACAGGGAAAATTATTAGCTCAGCTATGTTTCCTTCCTTTCTGTTCCTTGCCCCTCCCCCTGCCTCCTCCCTTAGGAAGTCTTGCCTGGGCACCAATTTTCCATTGAAGCTGTTATGACCCCTGTTTTAAAGCATGAAGGATTTTCATGTGAGTGATGCTGCTCATTTTACATCATGATCTTTTTCTTCCTTTCCTGGCAGCCCTGCCACTTCTGCTACTGAGACCTGGGCCGTAGCATTGTGATCCTGGAAATACTTCATACTGAACACCAAGTGAAAACATGCTGCCTAATTGTTTTTTACAGTGAGCTTAATGCTCATTGATACAAGATCGTCTTCACTGCAAATGTGCCTTATGATGTGCCTAAGTTTTTGCCTTATAGTTGATTAATTAGGAGGTCGTCTATTGGTCTGGTCAAAATAAAATATTCTTATTTACACAAGTTGTTTTTGTCATGTTACATCCAGATATCATTTTAAAGGTATATCCTGATTACTTGGCCCTTCTAAGAAACTTATCAGGACTGCCCCACACTCCTCCATGACTTGCTCTATGTGGCTCCACTCCTGTGTCTCATCCTCTGCCCCACCTCTTAGGCTAGGCACTGCCTTCCTCTGTGCACCTCCCCCTCCACGGTATGACAAACCAACCTGGCTGCTTTTTGCTCTTGTTAATTTCTTTGCCTACATTGGATGTTTCCATACCTTTTTGTAACTTTTGAAGTTACTGCTTTAATCCTGATGACATCCAAGAAGGCTTTTCAGGAATCAGGGTGTTGGTTTCTGAGTTTAGGTGAAGTGTTTCTGTTTCCATAGCTTGCTAAGTATACTTTGTCATAGCACACAATTGATTAATATAAGCTTTTTGTGGACAAGATGTCCTTTATGCTTGTAGCTTCTTGCCTAGCTTAAAGCCTAGAGTGTGCAAAGGAGTGAAAGCATCAGAAGACACTTTCTACCTGTTTAAGACAAGTTGCCCTCATTTGTCTGCAAAGTCCACACTTGAAAAGAACATGCTACAAAGTTTCTGCTATATTTTAAAAGTTTTAACTGATTTTTCTAGCTCTATTTAGCACAGAAAGGGGTGTAGATGTGATCATTTAACCATAGGATCTCTAGATATTATTACTATCTTTTAGAATGTACCCCTTTGATGGACTTAGATTTTTTTTGCTTCCTATATTTTGCTTGAAAATAAAATTACATTAACCCAAACCAAATCAATTATAATATTGCAAATGTTCATATGTTCCATTTGCAGTCTTGTAGATGGGCGTTCAGATGCTAATCATGGCTCCATGCTCCCCGATTGGTGTTGCAATTGTATATTTGTATATTTATTAGAGTGTATCCTGCACAGACTTTTTACCTTCATTCTTCCTTTTATTTTTTTCTTAGTACTTCAATATGAAATATTATTTTATTTACACATTTAATAATGTGTAAATTATTTAATTACACATTTTATAAATGTGGTCTGTCACTTGTACCTGACTTTGTACTGCGAAGTCAATAGGACTTTTGTTTATTCATTGAGATGAACCAAGAACTCAGGATGTAGTGTGTCATGAATTATTATGTTTTAAATCTTGGTGCTGGGGATCGAACACAGAACCAAGAACTCCAGCATGTAGTGTGTCATGAATTATTATGTTTTAAATCTTAGTGCTGGGGATCGAACACAGAGCCTTAGACATGCTAGGCAAGTATTCTATCTCTGAGCTGTACCTCTGGCTCTCTGAATAATTTATTAACAAATCCCAACATTGTGATGATGAATAAAACAAATGCCTTCTTTTTTGGGAGATTGACTGTCCATTGAGACAAATAGATGGTGCCATAATCTAATATGTGGCCTGCAAGGTGTTGACCTGGAGGAGTGCAATAGGCCACCAAGGAAGCACTGAGATTGAACAGAAGAATCAGCTTCAGTAGGGAGAGAGGGAAGAGGGTGCAGAGACTGAGGTGGGAAGGAACAGGATTTTGGAGAAGCTGATGTAGAAATGTCTAATGAGGGGGAAGGAACAGGAGGAAGTAGGTGGGACCTAGATCTTTTGGACCTAAGATGTCCCTGTATAGGTTGAGAGTCTTGTTACTTACCCTGAGAGTATTGGGGAGCATTTAGAAGGTTTTAAAATGAAGAATTAACATCGGAATTTCCTTTGTGTGTGTGTATCAGAGGACACTGTGTGTCCCTGTGGAGGCCCAAGGGTGACTTTGGGAGTCATTCTGGATTGCTTCTACCTGCTTTTTGCTTTGCTCTGGGAATTCCCAGAGTTCCGCCACCAGGACCAGAAGTGCAGGCTGCTACCATTTCCACCAGGTGTTTTTAAATGGGACCTGCTTGTGAGGCAGAGTCTTAACACCTGAACCATTTCTCCAGCATTTCAAAAATGATAGTTCTGCTTTGTGGAAGTAGTGGGAGAGACAGGAAGGGGTTTACAGAGGATAGATGTTACTTAATAGCCAGGCACAGAGCACTCCGCCTTTGGTTTATATTTGGTCACAGTCTGGAGGACCCAGGTCCAGTCTAAAGGAAGAATAGTTTCTGTAGAACCCCCTTCAATTTGCATTATACAAAATCATGCATGTTTAAAAATACTTTAAAAATAGTTTTTAAAAATGTGCCTTGAATCGATAGCATTTGTTAGTTGTCTAAGAATGCTTTGTAATTTAAGATTTCATTAAGGCAAACTAATTAAGTCTTTTTTTTTTTTTAGTAATATCTCTGAAAAATGGGAACATTGTGTTTTCATGTTTCTAAAGCCCTTGTTTTTATTGTGAATGATCAAAGTACAGGAATAAAAACCTAGTGGCTGACTGAAGAAATGGCTCAGTGGGCAGAATGCTTGCCACATAGTCATGAGAGCCTGAGTTTACGTACTTAGCACCTAACATTCCTGTAACCCCAGCAAGGGCTGGGAGAGACAAAGGTCCTGGGGACTCTACTGGCTGACCAAGCTAGCTAAAACACTGAGTTCTAGGTTTGGTGAAAGACCCTGTCTCAAAATATAAGTGATTGAGAAAGGCATCCCATCAACCTTTGGTTTCCATGTGTGCCCCTAGGGGTGGGTGCACCTGCATAACTCAACTTGATATAAGTTCACAGTTGGTTTTTGTGACAGTATTCTTTTTTCGAAAAAGCTCCTTTAAATTCTTTCTGTAATCCCAGAAAGAAGCAGTAACATTGAGAGTTTAATGCCAGCCTGGACTTTGTGAGACCCAGTGTCAATAAAACAAATGGGAAAAAACTTTAGATAAATTTTTTAAGGGTGTGCACATGGGGGTGTATGCCACAATAGGTATATGGAGGTCAGAGAACAAATTTGAGGAGTTGGTTCTCTTTCCACTTTTGTGTGATTCTGGACATCAAACTCAGGCTATCAGGCTGTAGTGGCTGTAACCTTTGCTTGCTTAGCTATTCGCTTAGCCTGTGACTTGATACTTTCCCAATCGTCGGTTTTCTTTTCTTTGTTGACAGCAAGCATATCATTGTATTTCATTGTGGAGATTTTTATCCTCTGGGTAATGGCTACTTTACACGAGTGTACACCTCCCCCACATAGGCTGTGTATTCCTTCCCTGTAATCCATACTGATAGCCTGTAGAAAGCTTAGATTTTTGTTTAATCTTTTACTGGGTCTGTAAAGAGGGAAGATGTCTGCTTGTTAGGGTACAGTGGCACTTTTGCCTGATAGGCAGTAGCAAAATTTGAAGCTGATAAGGTGTTAGTAGATTTGCTTTGCAAAGAAAGACATCAAGAAGTAGCAGAATTTGAATCTATGAAGGTCCATTACTTTGGGTGACCCAGAACTTTAAAGTTGGCTTAGAGTTCTTTGTGGAAAAATTGACCTTCCAAATATTCAGCAAGGTAAAAATATTTTATGTTTTTAGGAAATTAAAAACATCCAAACAATGATACATTTTGTTTTTTCAGTGTGCTTGTGAGTACTGCTTATATGAATGGGTGATGTTAGTCTTGCTGAAACCACCTGTCATGATTTTAAGTTCTGTTCCCTCAAATGCAAACTCATTTCCCCTTCAACAGCCACCTGGAGTTCAGACTATGTTGTGAAGCAATGGATGATGAATCAGCAACATTTGTCCCTTTACACCTTAACTCATTAGGGAGGGAGAGGCAAAGGAGAACCAAAGGTGGAGTGCACGAAGCTGTGCCCCAGTGTGCACGTGCGCCCTGTGCTTGTCTGTGATTCTTACTGTATTTTTTTTGATATGCATTGATGTACTTAAACCTGTCCTACTGAAATCATTATCTTTTAGGCCTGGCTTATTATAGGTGAGTTAAACCTAAGTATGCAGGGACTGGAAATAGAAAACGTTTGCCAAAAACAAATGTGCAGAAGTCAGGCTCACAGAACTTAAGATTCTGTGACATGGGAAATTCCAGCTGAGTGTCTGGGGATTTAAAATGGCTGTAAGCTTTAGTAAGTTTCAGTGAAGAACACAGAGCTCTTTGGCATACCATTTCTTTCAAATTCAGACTATTGGAAGTGTCCGTTATTGTGGTAGGATACAATATCGAGTATGTATTTTTTGTGAAATCATATGACATTACAGTCCACAAAAACAAACAAAAAAACTATAGATTTTGCAGAACCATTGTGTGTCTGAAAATTGTATTAGTAGATAAACTGAAGAGGGGACAAGTGAGTTCTTCACTTCCAGTTTTCAGTTTAGTATATGGAGGGGAGGTGAGGTTAGGTAAGTTTATTGTCAAGAATGCATTTAATAGGTTTTAATCTGGGTGCATGAAATTTGTTTTCATCAACTTCATTGTTGCCAGTCTGAAATTACAAGACTGATAAGAGAACAAACTTTTATTCTTTGTAACAGTCATACAGTTAGTAGGAGTGAATAAATGGCACTTTGTAGGAATATAGTTGTTTTCTGACACTTTAGTTTTGATCTAAACTGAGGTGTGATAACTGGTTTCAGAAAATAGTTGCCAGATAAACAGAACTCAGAGGATCTGAAGCCCACAGAGGAAACTTGATTAGAAATGCAGCTGGCAGTTGGTGGCAGAGGCAGGACTGTAAGCAGTGTCCAGGCCCAATATCTCCTGGCCCTCCAGGATCGCACGTGTATGAGGCTGCTCACAACTCACGCGCTTCCTGATTCTGCCTCCCTAGTGCTGGGATTGCAACTTTGTTCTTTGTGCTCAGTAGGAACACTTTTAGGTATTTCTCTTGCTGAATTTTAAATGCACATTTTCATGTTGAAAAAAGCAGATCCTTATACTGTTCATCATTGTGTGGCTATTGTAGAATGCTTAATATAAACCTAGATAGGACAGATCAGACACTCAGTATGGCCTTTGATGTGGAATGACTTGTATGATATGTGTAGCACTATGTAGTAAACTCTTCAATAAATAGGAGTACACTTTCGATAGTAAAAAGTATGGCATAGTAAATACATAATCTGTAAAGGCCATTTATTGTCATGTGCAAGTCTTATCTGTATGTAATTGTGTATACTGTAATTTTGTACACATGGCAGTGCCAGTGCATTAGACTTGTTTTCATTGCCACCCCACAAATGAGTAGTATGTTGTACTCGGCTATCATGACCTATGTTGTAACCCAGGTAGATCAGTATTCAATAGGAATATTGAGCTCCATTATAATGTATAGGGCTCAGTCATTGACTTAATGTCATGTACTGCATGACTATTAATTCAAAGGAAATTAAGGATTTGATCATTTTAGAAAATCCATTCAGATAAGGAGGTGGTAGGTAATAGGTGCTCTGATTAACATCTCCCTTTTGTATTATATGAACAGACTGCAGCTTACAATTCACTTTTGAGGAAGACTAAGAAATTCATGTAAATTGGATGACTTTCTTTGTAAAGGATTCACACAGTTGTTCATTTTATCCACAGTGCTAACACAGGAGTCCATGTTTAAGCTCAGAGCTCCAATATCATCCTCTTGCATTCCCACCCTTGGCCTTTTTTGTAAAGAGGAACTCTTGACTAGGGCAGTGTCTTACCAAAGGCTCTCCTGACAATTTAGTTTACTCAAGCAAAGTGTGTGTATGTGTGTGTGTGTGTAGGTATAAGGTGTAGCTCTCGATTTTTTAACACAGTTTTCCTACAAAGTCAGAGATGAACACATGAAACAACTTACTCTCAACAGTGTATGTAGCTTGTAATTCAGAAGACTGAGAGTATTTATATATTTTTCCATTCTTCAGAACACCTGTTTTCCAATTTGAGATCTGAAGCCTGAAAACCATTTGCTTTGCATTTTCGCAGCACAAGAAGAGTAGCAAATGGGATTTTTGTTTTTCTAGCTTCATGCTCATAAGCCAATTGAAAATAAAATTTAACTCCTCAGAAGTTGATGTCCTGTGAAAACACCATGATCCAGATGACCCCATGTTTATATTTGGTGGTTTATATTACATCAGAAATAAAGGCTTTACCTAGGCTCGGTGGTGCACATCTGCATTCTGAACCCTCAGGAAAAAGACGCAGGAGGATTGCAAGTTCAAGGCCAGTGTAGTCTATATTGCACACAGCGATGTAAAATAAAATTTAAAAGAAAAATGTGGATCCAAGTGGAAAAATTTTAATATTCTTATTGAAGTTGGAGGTATCATCCCATATCACAATACTGAAATGAGTTCATTTGCTAAAAATTATTGGAATTGATAGTTTTACTGTATTTTAAAAAAAAAAAAAAAAACTTGTGCTAGGAATCAAGCATATTAGTAAATATCCTGCCACTGAACTACATTCCCATCCAGGTGATAGGAATTATAAATGACTGATTCTGATTTTCAGTTTTTATTTTTGTTTGTTTCTTTGTTTGTTTGTTTTTGCAGATCCCATTTCTGCTTGATATTTTACATGGGATCTGGGATTCAAACTCAGGTCCTTCTGTTTTCAAGGCAGAGGCTTAATTCCTGAGTCATCTCTCCTGATTTTCAGTTTTCTCAAAACTTGTTAGGCACACTGACAGAATGACCATGAGTTGTAATCCACTTAAAAAATGGAACCAAAAGGAGGTGTGATTTTGATTTCATGAATTTGGAGCATCAGTTTTTTTCTTCCTTAAAAATTCTATCACTTCTGTGCATGCCAGTGAATAGTCATTATGTTTTATAGTGCCATTCACACTTATTTTGGCAATTCTGAAGGTGCCTGCAGTGGCGATACCTAAAATTCGAAGAGTAGTTTGGCGATCGTTTCCCTAGGCCTGATTGTTGCTTCTCTAGGAATAGTCATGACGTGTTTTCAGGGCCTGCTGTGTCCTGTGCATTGTGCTGTCCACATGTCCTGTGCGTCCTCACAACACTTAGCAAGGGAACTAAGGTGAGGAGGGTGTGCCTGGTGTTCCCACCCCTGCCTGTTGCACCTCTTGTTCCTCTTAGTGTGTTTATACATGGACTCAAAGGAGCTCTTGAACATCTGCATTTACTTCTAAAATTTTTTGATATGTAACTTTACAGTGAGGATTCATAGGCTTTTTGCAGATTTGCAAAAGAATATCTTTACATCTCCCCCAGTACAAAAATTGTTTTAATATGTTTGCCACTTAGAAACTTGTTCAGTGACTTGTTGTTTTAGTATTAATTTTTAATATCACCGTCACTTTATGTTTAAAGCATAGGTTCCAGGGCCATCCTTATTTATGTGTACTCAGATATATGCTAAATCAAGACACAAGACTAAAATAAAAATTTACTCAAAGTAATTATAAATGTTGCCTTTCCTTATGATAACCTATCATTTGGGATGAAGTTTTGACTTGAAATTATCGTTTCCTGTGCACTGTTCCTATTGTTTAGCAGTTCTTTGAACATTTATTGCCGCTTTAGGGTCTATCAGACTCAAGCTTGATGGGATTCTCCTCCATCAGTTGTGTGTTAGGAGTACATTGGTGGCCAAGGTGGGCACATACGTGCTCTATCCTTAGTAAACTTTTGAGTTATCATAATTTCATTGGCTGTATTTTGGATGTAAAGGGCTAAGAGACTTAGAACATCCAATCCAGACTTCCTGAGCAGAAGGTAAGTGACATCCTGCCCATATTTATTTTCCATTTTATTCGGAGGGCAGGCTGTCACACAATTCAGCTGGTGGGAGTCTGAAAGGTGGAAAGAAGAGAGATTAAGAGATTGAAGTAGTTTATCCGATGCTGGTTTTCTGAGGAGTTTAGTGATCGTTGGAATGTAGAAATGGAGCTTTTTTGAGAAGAAGCTAAAGTATACTTATAGCTTGAGTCATAGGGTAGATGGTATGTTCTTGAAACAGGAGGAATTGTTTCAGTTTTTAATGCTTTAAAAGGGAACCTGGGAATGACTTCATTTTAAACAGTCGGTGTGTGGTAGTCTATATTTAGACAGTTACCTTGCAGTTCAGCATATGATTATGAACTGGTGCCATGAAAGCAGCCCTAAGTAAATTTGCCAGATTTGTTGCTCTGTTCCTATAAAACTTTGGATATCTGTGGAATGCTCTGCACTATTTTAGTAGACTGCTCTGTAGCAGGTTGAGTTGCCTGTGTACTCCTAACCTTTGGTTATGTTGCGTGTACTATTACTGCAGTTATAGAATTCAGTTCCCATAAACTGTATTCTATCAATTGAAATAGCTAGAAGAGAGACTTTTGAATGCTTTCATCCACAAAGAAGTGACAAGTATTTGTAATGAACTGGTAAGGAGGTGGTTGGGTGGAGATCGAGTTCAACCCTCAGAACCCACATTAAGAAGAAGCTGAATTGATTTTGTGTCCTTCAAGTCCCAGCACTTCCCAGAAGGACAAGGGAGCAAAGAAAGGCTCTACCATCGGTCCTTCCATCTAGACATTTTCCTCCTACCTTTCCTCATCTCCAATGTTTCTCAAGTCTATTCTGACTCACAAGACAGAAAGTGAAAGGGAAGGAGAGTGCCTCGGAAGAGCAGCAAGGAAGAAGAGAAAAGCAGCCAGGTCAGCAACCTGACCCATAGCCTCTTGGTCTCCTGACCTCGCTTCTGGAAGACCGATGGACCCCTAGGGCTCGTTAGCCAGTCAGTCCAGCATACTTGGTGAGTTCCAAGCTAGAGAGAGACCTTGTTTCAAGAGAAGTAGATGGTTTTTTTGAGGATGATTTCTGCAATACATGTGAGCACATATAAAACTCAGAAAATTCATTCTAGAAACACTGTGCTTATTTATATTGTTTTTCAACTCTTATTTGTGCTTTAAAGAAAGTAAAAAACTTAGATGAGTCATGTAAGAGAAAGAAGAGATGATGAAGTCTAAGGAAGACGCCTGGCTAGGTGAAGGAACAGCATGTTAAATGAACATGTGTTAATTTTTGTAATTCATGTTTGCTTTTTACAGTTCCTCTCAATAGCATGGGAGAAGAGAAGTTTTTACTCTATCTAGCACAGAGGAAAAGCATTGCAAAGAGGTTGAGAAAGCGTAACTACAGAAGCAGAAGCGTCCAGCAGGAGGGGGAAGAAGGTGGAGCAACCTCAGGGGTGGTCCATGCCTTGGGGAACAGCAGGTGGGAGACAGTTAATGATTAGTGGTACCAGAAGGAAGGAGCATTTTTAGTGGGGCCTGGAGTCAGGACCGGGCTGTGCATAGTTCATGTTAGACTTCCAGAAGCGAGGTCAGGAGACCAAGAGACTATGGGTCAGGTTGCTGACCTGGCTGCTTTTCTCTTCCTTGCTGCTCTTCCGAGGCACTCTCCTTCCCTTTCACTTTCTGTCTTGTGAGTCAGAATAGACTTGAGAAACATTGGAGATGAGGAAAGGTAGGAGGAACTGTCTAGATGGAAGGACCGATGGTAGAGCCTTTCTTTGCTCCCTGGTCCTTCTTAACCTCTTACAAGTATTTATTTATTATAGTGGGGGGGGCGGGAGGGTCCAGGCGCAGGCACATGTGTGCCACGGTACTTGTATGGAAGTCAGGAGAGCTTTCAGGTGTCCGCTCTTTCTCATGTAGGTTCTGGGATTAAACTCAGGTTGTCAGGTGGCAAGAGCTTTTATCCACTGCATCATCTTACTGACCCTAAACCTTTTTAATGTAGAAGTTGCCGGGAACAAAAAATTCATTTTTGTGAATTTTTTTTTACTGTCCTATTTAGACTATGTTTAGGTGTCTTATCTTTACTCATGAGGTGTTTTCTCTCTCTCTTTCTCTCTCTCTCCCTCTCTCGTCCCCCAGGAAGCTATATAGGATTAAGATTGTTAGGGAATATTTTTCTTTCACTTACATACTAAATAAAGATAATATATATATGTAGAGAGGTAAATATTAAGTTTAAGAAAGGAAGATTGCTTATTCATGTATATCTTGAAATAAGATGTCTCATTTTCACTTATGCTGCTATATGATTTATTTACTTATTTAATTTGATTGTGAGATGAGGTTTTCCTAATCAGGCTGGGTTCAAAGACTGGGCTCAAAGAGATCCTCCTGCCCCAGCCTATCAAGTAGCTGGGATATATGTGCACCCCTGCCTCTTGACTAAACAGCTTGTGATTTCTCAAGTTTATTCTGCTTTTTATATGTTTGAGGGTGTGGTACATGTGCCACAAGACACATGCAACAACTTTGTGGGGTTGGTTCTCTTATTCACCCACATGGTTCTGGGGCTTGACCTCAGGTCGTCAGACTTGTGAAACAAGTGCCTTTATGTACTGAGTGATTCACTGTTAAGGAAGGCAATTTGTGTTCAGCTAGCAAGATTTAAGGGATATAGCAATGATTGTAGTTTAGGAATGTGGTAAGGGCTTGAGGAGACAGGTTACTATGTTTGCGACTGCCATCTATTTTACTGTCATTAAGAACTGTTCATACTCTAGAGCTTCATGGCTGGTTGGTTTCATTGCCCTTCATTACACAGTCAAGATGTTTTTGCTTTGCTTTATTTTGTTGGTATACTAGTACAGATCAGAAGTATCTTTTTCCCAAGGTAAAGTGTTTTTTTATTATTATTATTTTTATCATGCCAAGATACTAGGAGATACTTTAAGAAATTGATCTGTTATGGGACAAAGAAGTGAAAATACTGTCAGTCTCAGGGGTAAAGTATTTTGTTTTGTTTTTTTTATTAAATCAGTTTGTTGTAGAAGAGCGCAAACAGTTCTAGGAGTTGGAGTGTATTTTTTTCTCATGTAAGAGTCAGAAATCTCCATTTAAGGTCACTGGCTGTGACAAGGGTCTCTAATCTGACTGACTAGGTGGATGTCTTTTCATCTTTGCTCCATGCTTGTCCCCACTAAAAGATGTGTGCTCAGTTGAAGACAGGCTTCCCTGATAGAGGAGAACTGGTTTTTGGTCAAAGTTGTATGCATGTATATATCACTTTCCCTCCAAACAAGCTTTTAAGTCAGAAACCTTAGCTTCTAGCTGTCACTCTCTATTCCTAGGAATTACTAGTACCCCTGCTGGAGCGGTGCATGGTTCCACAGCTCACCTGGCTTTGTAGCTCTTTAGAAGTTCAGGTCTTAACTTTGTTCACCACTTTCCCCCATCTTACTCTATGTTTTATGTGCTTGCAATTGAAACACGGGGTGGGTGGGTCAATAAGTTAATGTACAGTAGAGTGTGACCTGCAGTATTCTTTCTTCATGACCAAGGAAAGTAAGTGAATTAGCTGAGGCTGCGCTTTAGTAAGCAAATCTAATGAAGTCTCCTGCTTTACTGCTCACTTGTTCTGACTCTTGTGAGTGCATAAAGAGCTTGTAGAAACACTTCTCATGTCTATGGGAGAGGAAGGGGCAGAAGTGAAAACCATTGTATTCTAGGTCCAAAGCGCTGTCAACCTAGTCTGTGGCTCCCTGCATACTGCCCCTTCTAGGTAAAATAATGTTAATTCTGGGGCCATTTAAATTCCACTACAGTCTCCTGCAAAGTAATAGCTAGGATTTTTGTTTTAAATATTTGTGTCCTAATAACCAGTTCTTGGAGTGGTGATTTGGAGTCTGACAGATACTTAATGAACAAAATACTTGTAGTCAGATGCTTAATGAGATGATCTAAACTCTCAAAAGTTGTTCTTACATATTATATGTGGCTAAGAATCCCAGTTTAGGCTGACGATGGTTAAAACATTTATTTGCCTTGTGAACCTAAGTTCAGATCCCATGTGTAAAGATAGGGCTGGGGAGATGGGTCAAGTATTAAATCCTTTGTCTCCAAAGCAAAAGGACATGAGTTCAGATCCCCAGATCCCACTAAGAAATAAATACCAGGTGGATATAACAGCAGTCTATAACTCTGGTTCTGGAAGGAATCCCTGAGCAAAGCAATAAAGAGACACAGCAATCCAGGATGATCCCGATGTCCCCCTGTACCTCTACAGGCATGTGTACTCAAGTCCTTTTGTACACATGCACAGATGCACACACACACACATCTCAGCTAAAATGATTTTTCCAAAAATATTATTCTCTCTGAAATATGTCATAGAACCACTTATAGGCATTAAAATTGAAAGAGACATACATGCACATGTGGATGACCAATGCCAAGTTCTGAGGTAGGTTCTATGATTTCTTTGATGTACTTCTTATGTAGGTACCTTTCCAATCCAGCTATGCTGATAAATAAAGAACTACCTCTCATGTCTGATTTATCCCTCCCTAGGGAAGAGCCAACTCTACTACAAAAAAAATAAAACACAGTTTTTGCTGCTGATGTTTTTTAAGCAGCAAAACACAGATGTGTACATGTAAAAAAAAAATGGAGAAAATCAGTCTTGAGATTTGTTGGTAGCTTCAGCTAAGGAATAGTCTAGTTGGGGGCCAATGTGAATGTATAATTAAATAACTAGTATACTGAGATGGGATTAATTTTTTACACCTGCCAATGTCTTTGAGTGATGCATTTACTATACGAACACTCATTGAAAAGAAAGGACTATTATAGAGTCTGAAAAAAGAAGGCACTGAACTGACAGCTTTCCTGGACAACAGTCCTGCCCAGTAAAATGCTCCACTATTCAAGTGTACACACTCGGGTATGTGAGTGCTCTCTATTCACGTGTGCACACCCAGGTATGTAAGTATTCCGTATTCAAGTGTGCACACCCAGATATGTAAATGCTCCACTATTCAAGTGTGCACACTCAGGTACGTAAGTGCTCCAGAGCACTTATTCAAGTGTGCATACTCAGGTTGTATTCTGGCAAGCTGCAAAGAAGTAATCTGCCCCAAGGTACTCTCCAATTTATTTATTTGTTTGTTTACTTAGTGAAATAAGAATATGCATTTGAGGGGGCTGGAGAGTTGGCTCAGGGGTTAAGCCTCTGCCTTGCAGGTGGAAGGTCCTGAGTTGGGATCCTAGACCCCACGGGAGGAAGCGCTGGGAGAGTGGCCTGCGTTTCTGGTCCTGGTAGGGCGGAGCCTGTGAATCCAGGGGCAGAGTAAACAAGGAGGAGGTGGAGGCAGTCCATGGTGGTTCCCGAATTCGCCCGTGGTTCTACACACACACACACACACACACACACACACACACACACACACACACACACACGCACAATTGAATAAATAATAATAAAATATGCATTCGAAGTAATTCAAAGTAATGCTGGCAGCTATGAGATAACATAATCTAACAGGCAAAGCAAGTAAAGTGTAATTCTTATTTTGCTTTCTCTTTACTCCTCTCTGGAGATAAGTATGATGTCCAGTTCATAAAGTTTGTAAAAGAAAAGTTTAAGTTTCTGGTACTAAGAGATAGCCTTCTTCCCAATTCTAAACTGCTATGATCATGCTGTTATACTCAAATTAACTGTTGGAATGATTTATTTCCTTTTTTCCTATTGAATTTAATTTTAAAGACATCAATCTAGACAGTAAACTATCCTTACATATACATTTGGATGTTGAAAATCACAAATTTTGAGACTAAGGATCAGAATTTGGATCCCTAGAACCATGCAAAATCTGTAATCACAGCACTCGGAAGACAGAGTCGGGGAATCCCCAGGGCAAGCTGGCTAGCGGCTAGCCAATTGGTGAGTTCTGGATTCAACTGAGAGACCCTGTGTTACTAATAGAAGTGGACAGTATTCAAAGAAGACATTCAACATCAACTTCAGGCCTCCACATACATGCACACATTCAAGTGCATGCACCAGCACCCATGTGACACATGGGAACATGCACACACAAATATGCAAAGCATTCAATACAAACATGGCCTTCCCCAAGAAGAAAATATGGAAGTAATAAATTTTGATTCCTCAAATTGATTCCCTAGAGGGATCTTACAGTATTAAAGTTCTTCCCTTTAATTTTCCTTATTTAGGGAAAACTATTTACTTATTTAGTTAAATGTCAATTGCTGTTTTTCAAAAAATGACTAAAAATTAGAGTTTTTGATGCATATCTGTTTAGAAGCATCTTGTACTTTTATCTCCTTTGCTCATAATCCATCCCATAACTGCTTGATCTTAGTCCCTGATGTTTATGTATACAAATTGTATAGTGGAATTCTTGAAAGCATTGTAGGAAAACTGTTTGTTTTGAGTAAATGAAAGAAAGATCACTGATTAAGTTGTACAACTATATCTTGATACAGTATTTCTATTGCTACATGTTGTGTGTAAAAACTTTGAGGAACATGAATCGTAGACAAGAGGCTCAGATGCAGTGGATGTCATTTGGTGCTCTCCCCTTTGACCCATCGTAAATGATGTTTTGACTATTTTTTATGTAGAAGATTTTGTGGGAATATTTTCAAACAATGAAAGTGCTCGACATAATCTGTTTTATAGTTTGAGAAGCTGCCAAACTGTTTCCCAAAGCGGCTACATCATTTTACCTTCCCACCAACAAAATGTATTAAGGTTGCAGTTTCTCCACATTCTTACTAACACCTGTTAGCACAGGCTTTTCTGATTATAGTCATCATAGTGGTGCAAAGTGGTGTCTCGTGTTTTGATGTGAATTTCCTTAGTGATTAAGGAGTGGGGGCATCATTTCATGTGCTTACTGGCCTTTTGAGTAACTTCTGTGGCAAAATGTTTATTCACACTCCTTGCCGATTTCTGCTTAAGTTGCTTCTCTTTTTGAGAGTTAAATTGTTTCTATATTTGTCCTTATCAGATGTGTTGTTTTTGTTTTTTGCCTCTGTCCGTGTGTGTGTGTGTGTGTGTGTGTGTGTGTGTGTGTGTGTGTGTGTGTGTATACGTGTATGCCAAGAGGACACTTGAATGTGCCTGTGGAGGCCTAAGGGTAACATTGGGAATCATCCTGGATTATTCTACCTCCTAGGGCTGGAATTATAGACTGCCATCATTTTCCACCTGGTATTTTTACACAGGATGAGAGGGTCTGAACTCAGGTCCTTTTGCTTGTAAGGCAAAGACTTTATCCTCTGAGCCATCTATCTCTTCAGTCCCCAGATAATTGTTTTACAAAACATTTCTTTTTCCTGTTCTTTGGGGGTAGCTTTACTTTCTTAATTTTATGTGTTATGGTTTGAGGATAATTTGTTCTTTACAAACCTCAGATTAAAATTCAGTTTCTGTTGTGGCATTGTTAAGAGGCAGGACCCTTAAGAGGTGAGAAGGCCATATGCCATTCTAACATAAACTCTGGTCTAGTTGCTGTGAAGCCAAGGTGTTAGAAAGTGAGACCACCCCTCCTGTTGTCTCTTCTTCATGGCCACTTGCACTTCCGCTGTTTTGCCCTGTTACAGTCCAGAACAGGCAGGTACCAGCTCTGTGATCTTGGGCTTCCTAGTCGCTAGAACAGGAAACAGGCTTGTGGAGTAAAGACAGTTACTAAGACGGCATGCAGCCAACAGTTTTAATTTTTATAGAACTTAGTCTCTTTTTTCTGTTAATGTGTATATTTGATGTCCAGTCTAAGAAATGTTGTCTAACCCAAGTTCACAAGGATACACTGCTGCTTATTCCCTCAGGTGTTACAGTTTTAGCTCTTACATGAAATCTTGATCCATTTTGAGTTAGTGTTTGAGAATGGGAGAGAAGGGTCCAGCCTTACTGGTGTGCATGTGAATATCCAGTTCCAATCCCCCTTCACTGAAGATTCTTTTTCTCTATTGAGTGATTTTGATGCCCTTGCCGACAGTGGCTTAGTGGCTGAAAGTATTCTACCATCAAGCTTGATGATTTGAGTTCAATTCTTGGAGCTCATGTGGTATAGAAAGTAAACCGATTTCCACACTTGAACTCTGACTTCCACATGTGTGCCTCCATACACAGACATAAAGTAGATAAATGTCCAATATTTTTTGGAAAAAGATCGTCTTCCTAAGGGATTATTTGGTACTGTCATTTCTAGCTCACCCTGTCTGTGCCGGTGCCACTCTGTTCTCTTTGCTGCAGCTTTGTAGTGACATTTGAAAACAGTGTGAGTTCTCCAACTTTATTCTCAAGATTGTTTTCGGCTATTCTGAGTTCCCTAGTTTTCGTAAGAATTTTAACATGAGTTTAACAGTATTTGTAAAATGTTTCTTTAAAAAAAGATTGTAAAATTTTTATAGGGATCATATTGACTGGCATTATAAAACATGTCTTGCCATCCATGAACATGACATGTCTTCTGAGCCATGAAGAAAAATCTGCTCTCCAAAACCAGATTCTCAAACCTTTGATCTGAAAACTTAGGTAGGTTCTTCATATAGTAGACTCTTAAGGGCTTTCACAATATAGTTTGTCCCTGACTGTATTTAGTATATTAGAGATTAGATAATGCCTTTGCTTGGTGAGTATGTGCTTTTTAGGAAAGATGACAGGGGAATGCCAGTCATTAGATAGCTGTTTAGTAAACATGGAACCAGCAAACGGTATATTTAAGATGCAGTGGGAAAAGTTATGTGATCTACAAGTACCTAATTGTGAGGGAAAATAGTGTGTTTTGGAATCTGTATTTTAATAGTATGAATGTTTTCTCACTGTAAATAGTATCCTGATGCTTCCTTGCCCTCCCTAGGTAAGTAAACTCAATCTTAAGTTCATCTCTGCTACTCTCAGAGAGCCTTCCCCTCTCCTTCCACAAAGAGCCCACCTTTTTCTGTGTGTCAAGTCCCATCACAGAATCTTAGAGCTCTATAGAGGTAAAGTGTGAGGAGACATTATGACCTCTACATTCCCATTCCAGCTAAAGAGTTTGTATATGTATGGTGCATACCGAGATTTCAATATCCAGTTTTCAGTGAAACTCTCTTCAGTCTGTAGGAAGATTCTGTCTTATTAAGGTTTTTCTGTGGCTTTCTAGAACTCCCTTTCTGCTCTGTCCTGATATTTGTCCTCAGATTCATTCTTCTCCCTGCCCCAATATTGAGGCTACTATAGTGACTTTCAATCTGGTTTCAGCTACGATGCTTATATTTGTTTCTTCTTTCTCCTTGAACTATATTAGCAAACCTGCAAACTATGAAGCAATTTTCAAATTCTGTTAGCTACTTTCCTTGTTGATGTGACAAAATACCAAACAAGAAGCAGTTTAAGGAATGAAGAGTGTAGTCTGGCTTACAGTTTGGGGGAATATATTCCATCATGGTGGGAAGGCATGACAAATGGAGGATGTGCCTGGCCAGTCCACATTGCATCCACAGTCAGGAAGGAGAGCACAAACAGAAAGTGTAGCCAGACTGTAAACACCAAGACCAATTCTCCAGCAAGGGTCCACTTTATAAAGGTTCTATAAATCTTCCGAAGCAGTGCCGACAGCTGGGGACCAAGTGTTTTAATACATAAGCCTATGAGGGACATTTTGCACTGGGTTCACAACAGATGTGTATGTACTTTTTAGCCATCAGCTGTTTATACATTCATTTAGAAGAATAGGCCTCATTGATGCACAGGCTGATCTTGAGGTCACTGATTCAAGTAACCTCTGAAGTAGCAGGGGCCAACAGTGTGTGCTACTGAGCCCAGAGAGAAGTGATTCTGGCTTATATCTCCTACTGATAAGATCATTAAAACGAACAGAACTGGCATACATTGACTGAATTCAGTAAAATTAATAGCATTCTATAATATTATTTATTACCCATACAGTGTTTTTTTCTGTATCAGAAATGTAATTTTAAACTTAATTTAACCGAGCATATAAACATAGTTCTCACATAACATTAGGATATTTTGGATAAAGTATTTGTTTTGTCATTTTTTCTCCCCTTATAAAATGTGTTGTATTTACTATATAGAAATGAGGCCATTTTTCTTATCTCATTTATAGCTTTGTACTTCATGGTTTTTATTCTTTCAGAGTTTCATGCATGAATATGTCATGTGCTTAGTATTATTTAACATGCATTTTCTCAGAATACGTTTTAAAGATGCAATTAAATATAGTTCTTGGCAGGGGCTGTAGAGATGGCTCAGGGGTTAAGCCCCAACCTTGCAAGCAGAAGGTCCTATCTATGCCTGTGAATTCCGGGGCAGAGCAAAAAGGAGGTAGTAGTAGTACAAGATGATTTCCGAATTCACCCTTGGTTCTACACATACACATACACACCCCCACACAATTGAATAAATAATAATAATAAATATATAGTTCTTGGCGGAAATGCCTCAAAAATGATATTGTTTCATCACATCAAGAAGGAACATACTTTGAGTGACAAGACTGACTCCAGTCAATGTCTAGTTTGCTGTTTATAAAGTTCTCATCAGTTCATCCTCCATAGTCCCGCCAGATACAGATGATTGCCACGTTCTTGGTTTCAATCATGGGATGTTGGAATTATTGTTTGGTTTGGTTTGAAACAGTTTGTCTCACTTTGTCGTCCAGACCGACTTGGAACTTCTGATCCTCTGGCTGCAGACTTTGACAGCGGAAATTTCAGGCATGTGCTGTCATCCCCAGCAGGACATGTTGGGCTGTTTTGATTCTTTAATTCTTTCATCTTCTGCTTGCTGTGGTTCATCTTTCTCACACCAGCTCTTTGGTTAGTTTGAAATGCAGTTCATGAGAGAGGCAGAGTACATGACTGCTTCCTTTAGCAATTTGTAGCAATCTCAAAAGGTGTTTTCAGCCCTTGTAGACCTTTATATACTATGTTTCCATTCCATGTACTCATTGTGATCTAGCTTCATATTATTTTGTTCTTGGCCATCAAGAGTACTTTCTCATCTCCCATAAGTATTCTTGCCACATGGCTACAGTTGTCTTACACAGTTGCCTTGCTTTCAGCGTAAGATGCCCAGGGTTCTTCTTCAGCAGAGGAACATTCTCCGAAAGAGTCAAACTGTCTGTTGGCTTGAATATTTTATTTATTTATTTACTTTACTTACTTACTTACTGGCTGGAGAGATGGCTCAAGGGTTAAGCCTCTGCCTGGAGTCCTGAGTTCAGATCCCAGTTTCTACCTTAAAAACTCCAGGTGAAATGGCAGGGATCTTCCTGTCCCCACAGACCCAGTCAGCACTGGGATTACAGGCACGTTCTGTTGTTCCCGCTTTTTTGGTATGTGTGTTGGGGATCCAAACTCAGATCCTCCTGTTTGTGGGGCAAGCACCTCACCAGTTGAATCATCTTCCCAGTCTCAAGCAGCCTACTCTTGAGGGCTCAATCACCAGTACTGCTCAGAGAGAAGAAAATAAACTGGCCAGCAACACCAAGTGGACAGAAGAGAAAATAACACTTATAATCAACTAAAGCCTATTACTGTATTACCAGTGAACTGAAACAGGAAATGGCAAAAATAGAGTGCACTATAAAGTTAAAATTATTTAAGGTAAATGTAGAAATAATAAATGAATTGGACAAGGAAGAAAATAGGAGCAAGGTTAAAGAATGGAGAAGAATGTGAGGAACAGTAAGAGATTAAACAGTATTGTCCAAAAATGAAAAAAGGAATAACTTAAATAAATGTAAGATGGAGAATGAAAAAGATCTGGACGCTTGTAAAAATAAGAAGGGTGGAGAGATGGCTCAGGGGTCAAATCTTTGGCCTTGCAATTAAAAGGACCTGAGTTCAGATCCCCGGGTCCTGGTACTTGGAGAGATATAGCAGTGGCATGTATTTCTGACTCAGAAACCAGAGCCTGTGAAACCCCAGAGCAAAGCAATAAGAAGCTAAAGCAATGAGGGAGGGAGGAGGTGGGGGGAAGAGAGAGAGAGATTCTATAAGTATAGTGGAAAGAACAGGCAAAAAAAGAGAAAGAAACAAAGCCTTTTCTAGCAAGTCTACACCTGGAATCTGTATGGTGGCCTGGGGAATGGGGGTCCAGTTGTATTTGCTGGCTCCTATCTTTCTTACAGTTTACACTGGTGCTGTGTGTGTGCTGGACAAGTGCTAGGTGTCACCTTAGATTTCTCCTTGTACACCAAGAGCCTCTGCTGGCTGCATTAGCCTTGAAGGCTGTGGACTAGGCAGGTTCTCCCACCCTTCTTATGCACTCTGAAGCCCCTCCTGCCCCCCCCCCCCAGGCTTTGGGATTGGGGAAACAAAAGACGTCAGCTTATAATATACACACACACTTTAAAGCTCTGCTAAGCATTCAGCACTCTTGAAGGGATGTAGCCATGGATGTCAAATAGTCTTCTAAGTTCTGTGTTGTAGGTGGTATTCTCAAGTGAGAGCAGCACCTAGTGAGGGTGGGGTGCTACCTTTTGTAGCTTCACTTCCTGAGCCACACCCCCTGCTGCTTGAACAGCTCCGTCCTTCTCCATGGCTGCTTCCACCTTTCCTGGAGAACGCTGGAGCTGTGACAAGTTGACTTCAGGTCCTTGAGCTTGTGATTGTTCCTTTTTCCAACCTGGAGGACAGCAGCAATTCCCTCGGGATGACACCTGTTTCTTGCCCTCTGAGACAAGAGTTGTAGCAAACTGGAATTTTTGCTCTGTCGCTGACCCTTATGTCATTGTCTGGCTAGAACATGTAACTGATTGAGGCCTGAGGGAATAACAGGCTTGTCTCAATGGGCTAGACACCAGCATCTTCACCGGGGCCACCTGGCTTGTGTTTTGGATGAGACTTCTGCACACCCTCCCTCGGGGCTGCATGCTGGAGCCTGTGCTGCTGGCTTCCTTTTGTTCTGTGCGTCAGCTGTCTTTTGTTGCTCCCTTTTCATTTCTGCTGCTCTTGCACGCTCCGTTTTTAAAATAGAGTCCATTCTTTGTCATCTTGAGTCTTACTGTCTCTCACATTCCACATCAAGACTCCAGCCATCTTACCTTGGAGTCTGACATTTAGGTTTCTTACATAACTGAGCCTACTTCACGGTTGTTGAGATGGCTCACTCACTATGCAGAGTATTTGTCACCCAAGCATGAGGACCAGAGCGATCAACAAAGACACCCGACGTCAGTCACCCTTGGCTGCCACATGTACACCCACATATGTAAACACGCATACACCTTACATAGGGAAAAGATAAAGCGACTCAGCCAAACTGCTCTCCTCCTGTCTGCTCCTTCACTGGTTATTAAAGTGGGTGGGGAGAAGGCTAGGTGGTAGCTCTTCATTCATATGATTCAGAATCATCTTCATGGCTTTTTAAAAATGCATGTAGAGCTACCTAGGGATATAGCTCAGTTGGTAGAGTGCTTGCCTGGCATGCATGAGATATTGGGTTTGACCCCCCAGCACAGCATAAGTTGATGAGGTGACACATGCCTGCCATCCCAGCATATGGGAGGTAGAGGTAGAATGACCAGAATGCAAGGTCATCTTTGGCTGCACAGTGTTTGAGGGCAGTCTGTGCTACATGTCACGGGGAGGGGGGAAAAGGTGGGAGGTGGGACCTAAATTACAAGACTTGAAAATCACCTTCCTCCAGTGGTTCTTCATTGTGTCTGAAGACCAAGAACAGTGACCTGGAATGTCAAAACCAGATGTTCTTAAGTCGTATTTTGTAAAATTGAGTCTCACATTCTTCATGGGATTCTTGCTGTGTCTGATAGCATTTGTTCTAGAACTTAATATATTGCTTTAAATGGATTTATTTTCTTTGCTTAAAATATATTGGTACTGTACATTTAAAATACATGTATACATTAAAATACATAGCTAGTAAAATCAAACGTTTCCCTTTCATTTTTTTTTGTTGGAAAACTGACCTCCTGAAACTTATTTTAAGTGTTTCTTGTTTGGTGTTACAATTTAACCCCCATTTTGTAGTATTTGAATGTTTTTGTGCTTTTGAGATACCCTTAATAATTGGTTAGCTCTCAGAGTGTGTTAATAATTGCCTGAGGTGTTTTTCTTTTGTTCGCATGTGTGATGTATGTATGTGTTAATGGGGTGCGTGTACTTGTTCATGTGGAGGCCACAGGTTGGCAGTGGCATCTTAGTTTTTGAAGCAGGATGTGTCACTGGACCTGGAGCTCATTGATTTGGCTAGGTTGGCTGTCAAAGAGCTTTAGACCCACTTCCCCAGCCTTACTACCCCAGCGCTGGATTACAAATATCCACTGTTGCACTTGGTTTTTACGTGGGTGTTAGGAATCCGAGCTCAGGTTGTCATGCTTGTGCAGCAAGTACTTTAGTGATTGAACCACCTACCACAACCCCTTCAATATTTTGAGGGTGAGGTGGGGTGTGACCATTGCGTTTGATTATGGGAGCATGAGTAAAAACTGCTTTTTAAAAGTCACCTTACCAGTGACTGCATCATTGCAGAAAATATCCTGCTTCCCCCAGCAACCAGTGACTTCCTATAAATCCCAGGGATATATGGGGCCTCAAAGGATCCTTCCCTCTCCATTGTAGGATGTTTTGGAATTCAAGGGCACTACAGCCATGCCATGCCCAGAAGACAGTATTCTGCAATACTTGATCCCACTCTGTGGCTTTTAACATTCTTTCCACACATTTCCTTGAGGTTCTCTGAGTCTTAGAGTGGGTGGTGTAGTCCCATTTGTATCTGAACATTCACTAGTCACTTATTCTCATCAGTTACAAGTCTCTGCAGTTGCTGCTGCCCACTGCAAAAATACATTTTTACCAAAACTGATAGCAGGATAGACATGATTTAGAAGTCAGTTTGACGGACACATTTAATAAAAACTAACTAGAGCTTCTCTGTTAGGGCCTATGAACTCTCCAACCTCCCCAGTCATGGCTTTTGGGCAGTTTTACAGTGAGTACCAGGTGTGTCAACTCCCTGCTGTGGAAACAGTCTCAGTTCAAATCAGAAAGCCCAGATGGTTCCCTTCGTAACAGACTTGTCACTATTTCACTAGTGGCACATCTTACCATCGGGTCAGTAGTACAGCTCAGTTAGGACTGTTGACAGTTCTCCCAGCATTCTGAGGGTTAACTAGCAGGAAGAAGTTTCCATCTCAGTTCCAGCTTGGTTCTCTGCCTTGCAACCAGAGCATGTGGTGTCTTCAGCTGTAGAGTTTTACCATTTAGTCCTTGTGGGCTACCAATTGCAGTGGCAGTTACCTTTACTGTTTTGGTGGCCTCAGGAACCTACCTCCATGCCCAGAAATTTATAGGATGGTAACCTGCCACTGGCATTGAAACTTTGATTTAATAACCTGTGGCTTGTGGAAACAGCTTAAATTAATTTGTCAGGTGCCAGGTTTCCTTTTGTGCCTTGAATACATGTTTAATTTTGGTTGTCCTTCCCTCTTCCCTATTTTTGTATTCCCTTCCTGGCTTGAACTTTTGTATCCCTTTCCATTTTTATATATATTCTCCACTCCCTTCTGAGTCTGTTTTTGATCATTAGTTTATTTCATTAACAAAAGTTTTGGGAACTTTTTAGTAGCAGAAAAATTCTATTTTTGATAGAAAAGGGTGGCATTATAGGAATGAAAACCTTCAACTTTGTTAACTATCAAAGAAATGCAAGTTAAAAGTGCCATGAAATTCCATGTCATCCCAACTAGAATAACAGTTGTCAAGAAAACAACAAACAAATACTGGCAAGAAGAAGAAAGTGGGGCCTTTGTTCACTGGTAGAAATGTAAACATAAACTTATGCAATCACTATTGAAAGTTGAAAATACAACTACCATATTACCTAGCCATACCAGTCTTGGGGAGCAAAAGATCTTGAGGTAGAAAAAGGAGAGGGTGATGCAACACATGTGGCAAGAAAGCAGAAGTTGGAACTAACTAGGGAAAGAAAGGAACCAGCTGGAGGGGGCACTGGGAGAAGACAGTGGTGGAGGGGGAGCAGGTGAGAAAAAAGTATAATAACGTGTGAAGACGCCATGATAAAACACATTATCTTATGTGCCGAGTTTAAAAAAATAGCTTTCTTAAAATATGCTCCTAAAATGGCCTCTCCTTTCTGTCATCTTACAGCATCCTGCATCAAACTTCTCCCAGTGGAGCCCATGACTTCTGATCAGGACACTAAAGTTGTGGCTGAACCGCAGGCGCAGCGAGTGCAGGAGGGCAAGGACAGCTCTCATCTGGTAGGTGGTACTGGAGGACAGGGCCATGGGCAGACTTATCTTACTGATAAAGAACTCTGCATCGGACTTAAAGAGAGGCAAGAAATAGTAGCAGGAAAGTTTTCTAGAATATATTAAGTAATGTATTCTTACAGAGGAAACTAATACTATATTGTAACTGAGACCCTGTAACAAAAGACAGACGAGAAAAAAGTATATACACTTCCTTAGTAGTAAATTTTACGTGACTTAGGAACCTTCAGAAATAAAGATTCACAGAGAAAACTATGCTAAGTCACATGCAGAAGTGGATAATTAATTGAACTAAAAAGGGTGTAGTCTAATGATAATAAATGGGAAGAACTTAACCTACAAGATCTGTACACACATACACACACGCATGCACGCACACACACACGCACACACACAGACATCCACACACAGACATCCACACGTGGCATTCCCATATATTGGCATCCACATGTGGCATTCCTCTCATCTGGCAATAGAGAAAGTTCCCTCTGACTCCCCTTGGAATGATGGTCTTAGGACCATCATTTTCAATGGACATTCAGTTTGGTTCTATGGTCTACTTCAGGACAGAAGTGATGGGAATTCTGGCTTCTATGTTTTGTTTCTGTTACTTAACTGTAATCCAAGATTTAATATTGGTGTACTGTATCCTGAATCTTGTCAATCTGAAAAAATTTAGTAGAGGAAATTGCAAGTATTAGTGATGCAGAAGACAAAGATACTGTAACTCTAGCTACTCAAAGCGGTTTTAAATGCTAAATACCTTATTAACATTGCTGTAGTAAAGCATATTTAAAGCGTTTATTAGGATTTATTATACTGCTGTTTTCCATTTTGACCACCTTTGTTCAATTTTAAATTTTATCCTGTCAAGCAATATTTAAAGTTTCTAAATAGCTTTAGGGGAAAGTAGCCTTTCTTAATTTCCCCCATTGAAATGGCTAATCATTTTACTTAAAATGTTCAGATGGAATTTCAAAATTGTTTGTTCCTTCTTGAATCTTTTGGAATGCATACATTTCTTTGTCATGTAAAAATGTGTATTTTCTGTGGGTTTTGTTTTAATATTATAGCTTGAAATTATATTAATGATGTTTTGATGGTTCCATTTTTACAGATGAATGGTCCTATATCGCAAACCACTTCTCAAACAAGTTCCATCCCAACTTTGAGTCAGGTAATACATTTTTGAGATTTATCATAGATTGTTTTATCATAGCTGAGACTCCAGATATCTCCTATGTAGTCATGTATTGTGAGAAAAGTATAAAATGTAAAAACTTCTCTAAAGGTGATAGGAGGATTCATTGGGCACTGTCCTCTCTGGGTATCATGAATGTTGATACTGTTTGCTTTTTCTACCTCTGTGTATATAGCTCACAAATAGAAGTGTACCAGACACATTAATTTATTCCTAAATATTTATGATGAGCTGGGAAGGTGATTCAACAGTTAAAACTGTTTGCCTCACAAGCAAAAAGACCAAAATTGAGATCATTAGATCCCAAGAACACAGGGCCTGGAAATCCCTAGAGCAAATTGGCTGTGCAGACTGTTTATAAAGATGAGCTCTGGGTTTAGAAATCCAGCCTTCAAACAGTAAGGCAGAAGAGCGATTGAGAATGATTCTTGATGTCATTTCAGACCCTCACATGTATGTGTACTCACATGGCACATGCACCACATACAAAATGCACACATTCGATACACATATGTGCATAAAAAATGGAAAAGTATTCATGCCAGTGTTTTTAATGATTCTTAACCTGTCGTATATGATTAACTTTACATTTTGGTACTGTTTTTTAGAACACAAATTCAAATGTTAAGAATAAAGAAATGGTCTAGAGATATAGCTCAGTTGGTAGAGTACATGTTTAGTATACTTGAAGCTTTGGGTTTGATTCTCCAGTACTGAGTAATTGGGCATGGTAGCACAAGTTAGCAGTACTAACATACTAATGTATTAGAAGTAGGAGGAACAGGAGTTCCAAGCTTTACACTACATAACAAGCTGGAGATTAGCTTAAGATACATGAGACCCTATTTCCAAAAAGGAAAAAAAAATTAGGAAAAAAAAAGAATTATGACAGTGGAAATTATTATTATTATTTTGCGTGTGTGTGTACATGTGTGTGTGCATGTGTACCAGAGGGCACTTGAGTGTGTGTGCCTGTGGAGGCCCAAGTATGACATTGGGAATCATCCTGGATTGCTTTACCTCCTTATTGCTTTGTTTTGGAGTTTCCCAGGCTTTGATTTCTATCTTCTGAACTATCCTCAGGCCCCTAAGTTGATTTTTATAGTCCTCTGCTTCCCAACTGAACTATTAAAGGCTCCACTTCAATTGGTTTTTGAAAACTAGTTTTCACATGCATACGTTCATATATGTAAATTGTGTGTTATAAACATTAGAGTCAACATTATCTAATCACCTATGGAAATGCACAGAAATTATTCATCTGTTGTTTATGGATGTGCGTGTCTGTGTGTGTGAGTAGATGCCAGAAATCCACCTTGGTTATCATCTTCCAACTCTGTCCATCTTATTTTCTAGCCGAGGCCTGTCACTGACCTCGTGGCTTGCTATTTCTGCTAGACTGGCTGAGCAGCCAGCCCCCAGGATCTACCTGCTTCATCCTGTCAGTGCTGTGATTAGAGATGTGTGTGCTACACCTGCCTTTTGCATGGGTGCTGGGTATCCAAATTCAAGTTCTCATGCTTGATCAGTAAGCACTTTACCCACTGCACCACCTCCCCGGCCTCATTATCTATCTGCTTTCGATAAAGGAGAATTTTAAAAAATTAAAGACACTTGCTAAACTATTTCATCATTTAATTCTTATCATTTTCCTTCCTGTCCTCATTTTATTTATTGACTTATTTGAGATATCGTCCCACTATGTATGGCCTGGTCTAAAACTGTTTTTGTAGCCAAGAATGGCCTGAAACTCATTCTGTATCCTCGACTGGCCTTGAACAGCTGCTTTTCCTGCCTCAGCCTCTGAGTGCTGGGATTGCAGGTGTGTGCTGCCACACTTGACGCACTGAATTATTTCTATTGAACTTAAAAGTGTCCAGTTTGATAATATTAAATAGACTTACTAGGTTGTGCATCCTTCACTCTAATTTGATGTACTTGTATAACTTCTTTTTGAGACAAGATCTCTCTGTGCCCAATGGTCTAATCCAGCTGGCCTGGAATCCTCAGCCATTCTGCCTTCACCTTAGCTGTGCACCCAGCTTTAGAACATTTTCTTTATCTATGCAAATATCCATTTACAGTTAATCCCCACTTGTACCCCAGCCGTGAGCAGTCACAGATGTACCTTTTTTGTCTTTTTGGACTTGCCATCTCTGGCCCCGTTTACATCTGTCAACTTGTCAGTAATCATGTTTAGTAGGCAAGTGGTTAGTACTTTCTAAATGAAATTAAATGTTCATTCACTAGTGCTTGAGTGGTAAAAACAGAGAAGATTTTCTGAAGAGAGCTTGTTCACAGATTAGTGTAGAATATACACATCTTTATTATTATCCCTAACACAGCATGCAAAGTTACATTACCAGAGTTTGTATGACTCTTACAACCAGAATAGGAAATAGGAGACAATGAGCTGTTTCTACAGAGAAAAAAAATTCTTCTATTTTGTCTCTAGTAGAGGAGAGTCATTTTAAATAGTCTAACCTTGACATAATAAAATTTATTGGTTTTGAATAATTTTAAAACAAAAGTTTACAATACTAAATTTGCATTGAATTTCTCTGCATTTACCAACAGAATAAAATTATGAAATTGAAGTATTTTGGAACTGAAAGGAAGGAGAAAAGGGTATGGTCAGAGATGGAAAGAAAACCGGAGGGCAGTGTTGGGATGAAAAGAAGGAAAGTGAATAGAACCAAGTAATTTGACAGATTTGGAACAAAGCAGGTCATCAATTGTGACATTAGTGAAAGCAGTTGCAAGGAGTGATGCTGCAAGCTCAAGCCAGACTGCAGTGGGCAGAATGCAAATGCAGGAGCGATGGACATAGCATCAACAGCATCTGCCTAAGATCTTGGCTTTGGCAGTGAAGGACACAGGAGGGAATCAGGAACAGTTTGAAAGTATTTGATCTGAAAAGACAGTCTCTTCAGACCACTGTGCTAGAATCGACTAGGAAGAAACAAGCTCTGACAACTGGCATTTAGAAACAGTGTCACTAGGTTAAAGATTCTTTACCTTACTTGTTATTTTAGGGCCACAAATTCCACCTGTAACAAAAATTACTATCAAGGATTCTATGCCCTTCTGAAGCCCATTCAGGAATTCCAGACTTGCAATCCTACTGCTTACTTGCAGGCAACTCGCCTCTGTCTCCTTGGACCCACTGCTTTGGCCTCGTAGCCATTTTCTGCTAGTGATTAAATGAACAAGCGATGGTAGGAGAGGGATGTGAATATGATGTGTGAAAGAAAAGTGTGATTTGCTGGAAGCGTTTGTTTCTCCTGGAAGAAAGATACCTAAGCATGCCAAGTCTTCTAATCATCATGTGAAACTTGAAGTTTTCACTCTAATTAGAAATCTAACTCTTGTATATACTAAACTCATAGTTGTAAAGCCTGGCCTGGCCTACATCAGAATAATCTCTTAAAACTGTTTTTCAGAAAACTAGATCAGAGAACTTAATCTTAACCAGTTCATTAAATTTTTAAAAATTAGCTAGAAGTGTAGCTTAGAAGTAGAGTGCTTGTCTAACATGTATGAGGCCATGGATTTGATTCCCAGGGCCACTGTAAACAGCGAAAGATTCCTTGAACTTTCCCTTTTCATCACATTGTTTCTGAAGGAATATCTAGATCACCTGCTTTAGTCTATGTCTTGGGTAAAATAGGCTAGCATTCACATAGCTTGAAGCTGGATAGGTACCCAGCTCCTGGGTCACTTGCAAGTGACATCTGATGTTCATAGCACAGTTTTTATCTTTCAGGTTAAACTTTTTAGCAGTATATGGTACTTTAGTGAGATTTCCTACTATAGGTAGTAATAGAGATTTTTCTTGCTTTTTAAAATTAATTTTCAGACATTACAGGGTAAAAAGAGTAAGTAAACCCATGCACCTATCATGAGCAATTTATGTACACCCATTGAACTACTCGTGTTTCATGTCTGTCCATGTAATTGTATAGACTTTTATGTATATATATATTTGTTCTCTGGGGTATTCTAGGGCAAATTCTACAGTATTTATTATTTCAAAACACAGCATCTTTAAAGGATATTATTCTGTTGTCATGCCTGTCAAAATTCACAGCAATCCCTTAGTTCCCAAAAAACGTTTCTCAAAGTTAGAAAATTAAGAGCAGCAGTGACTGTAAATTTTAAAGAACAAGTTTCTAGTGTTTCTTTCCTTTGGGGGAATTTACTGACTGAGGTCTGTGGTGTTCATGTCTTATGAAATGTAATTCAGAAAATACTTTTCTGGCCAGCCTAATAATTTAAGTAACTTTTAGACTTGAGTCATGAAGCCAAGATGAAATGATCTAAAGCCCCCTCACTCCTGATCCCCCCCCTTGCTCTGCTCATTTGGATTTCATTCACGATTTGGATTTCAGCACAGGGAGTCTGATGGATGTCCTTAGGATTTGGGTTTGAGTGGCAGGAACATGTGACTGCTAGGCAAGGAGTTATTTTTGGTATCCGGGTGTTGGCTTCTCCTCAGAAACGATAGCAAGTTAGTGTGAGATGTATTTGTGGAGACTGAAAAAGGACAAGCATTGTGATGGGAGTTTTTGAACTTTCAACATGGGTTGTTGCTTCAGCAAAGAATTAAGTAGTGATGATGACAATGAGAAAACTGGCCTGTTACAAAAATCTGTGGAAGAGAAGAAGCCGGAGAACAAGATAAGTAAAGCTTTATCTTCATTATTTGATACCCTTGAAGGTGAGGAGCTTCACAATGTTGAAAATGGAGCCAGCCAAGCAGCTGCTGGAGTTACTATGTGGACTAGAGTTTTTACAAGGGCTGGGCGCAAAGAGGATCACAGACCAAAGCAGGCATTGGATTCTCTTTCCTCTTCAATGCATAAACTCATAAGTAACTCTGAAAATTTAGGGGAGGGCGATGCCAATGTAGGAACTGTTGTTACTGGGCAGAATTCATGTGTGGGTGGTGACAAGCAGAGTTGTTGGGAAGATGACCAGCTTATCTGTCTGGTGCCGGTGTCTTCAGATCTGCAAGTGGAAACTTTTGTAAATGACCATGTGCATTGCTGCCTGGCCACCTGTAAAAACCCTTTAATAGAAAATGACAGAGTGGTAAATGTTCAGATCAGTAGTTTTAATGAGAATAACTCTTTAGATATGTCTTCTAGAGAGTTGCAAAGTAAAGGCCCCTTTTGTATTTCTGACAAACAGTGTAACAACTCAAAGGAGAGCAAGTTTTACAGTATTTGTGTTATAGATCCTGAGTGTCTAGACACGGAAGAGGAGTTGTCTGCTGCCATGTATGGAGCAGCTGCAGAAGAGAGTCACTCAGCTGTTAGCGCTGGAGTCTGCACAGTGGATTGGCTTCTAGATATCAGAAAAGAATGTGCGGTCTCACATGCCATACAAGGAGCAGGAGAGTTAAAGCCGCAGCGGCAAGAACTTCCAATGCTGGGTCCACATGAAACAAAGGAAATATCTAGTGAGAAAACTGAGCCTGGTTCTGAACTTTTGATGGACAGTGATCCTTCTGAAAAAGCAAACACCGATAACCTGCAAGCCAAATCTTTAAGGGCAAGAACTTACACCAAATTCCCTAAGGATTACACAGAAAGCAGTACCTTATGTAACACTGGCCTACTCACCAAATTAAACATTGGCACAGGCAGTGGCTCATTAGATTGCATGGATGGTCCTTCCACTGAGAGAGAGAGCAGAGCTTCAGTAAGAGAGAGGCAGATAGCTGATGAGGACTCACCTGTTAGCTTATCTAATGATGTACCGTGTGCTGGAGGCAATGGTGAACCTGTAGTGATAACAGTTAGTGTTGGTCAGAGTTTAAACTCTAAAATGGAAGGAGAAAATAATTCTGTAAAACCACTGGAAGACAATGATCCCTTCAGTGTTAACAGGTCCAATAGTAGCCTTTCCTTTGGTCTAGGTGGGAATAATTTAAGTCCCAAAAGGCTGATTTCAAAGAGCTTATTAGGGAATGAGTATCTCCCAGGTCTGGCTAGCTTCAGAGAAATTGCCCCCAGCAGACTTGATGATGGCCCCAAGTCTGCAGCTCTCCAAGAGCCAGGACTAATGGAGGAGCAGCCCCTTAACAGTCTGAAAACTGGAAGTGCTCGACTAGCAAACAGAGGTGAGCTGTCCTTACCGTCTGAAAGCCACTGCTCCTGGCAAGATGAGGGCAAAGTGGATGTTCTAGAGACTGAGGAGCATGACGAGATGGATTCTGAGTTGAACTTGCAGTGTCAAGCAGATCTTTGTGTAGAGAGCAGGGCAGACAAGGCTCCGACCTGTGCTTTAACTCCAGTGGTACTTGAACTAGACCCAAAAAGGATGGCCCAGAAGACAGACACCCTAAAACTTGGAATTTCACGGGAAATGCCTCCAACAGACAAAGCTCTTGATCACTCCAAATCTCTGCAAGGATTTATTTTCTCCTGTGCTATTAAAGAAGAAAGGGGAATAGCCCTGCATGATAAAGCAGGTGAAATATGTACAGAGAATACAGTCAGTACATTCCCCAACCAACTAAGTGGTCCCGACATATTAGAAAATGCTGAGAATGAACCGAGGAAAGCTAATTATAGAGAGACAAATGAAGATGTAGAAAATTTCAAGTCAGATTCGAAAGGATCCTTTCAGTGGGAAACAAATGTTCTTAAATGCAAAACAGTGCCCTGTGAGAATGCATTAACTCATAGTTCCAGCTTAACAGAAAATTCTAATGAATGCAAAGACAAAAATCTAAATGTAGTGCTTTTAGACCAAAGTTCAATTTCAGTTATACAGAGGTCAGAAGTAGTAGAGAAGAACTGTACTAATAATGGCAAAAGCCCAAAACTGGATCATATTTACTCTGAATCAGCTAAAGAAGTTTCTAATGCTTTTGATGATACTGCATCAGAGTTGAGCAAACAACTAACAAGTGAAGGAGAGAGATTTTGTTTGGAGAAAAACAGGATTGATCCTAACAGTGTTGATTGTTTGGCTCCATGTGAGTCAAATGGACATGCATATTATTTTAAATACAGAGATGATAAGTCCACAAGTAATGAATCGGCCTTAAATGGCAATGTGCATTTTGCAGGAAATTCAGAGGTAACTTTAAAACAAGTAGAATTATGTAGCACTTCTGTTGGATATTCCTGTCTTGTTGATGTTGATCCTATACAAGCGGACACACACACAGATATTCTTCATGATGTGCCCCATATAATTCCTGCCATTCCAGCTGATGGCAAAGAACTTGTACCAAGTAGTGATTGTGCTGTTTCACTCACAGAAGGCAACCTAAATATGTCTGAAAATCCTTCAGAATTCTACTCTCAGTTTTTTAATGGGTTTTCTTATTACCCAATGGGAGGATTGCCAAGTCAGGTATTTTCCGAAGGACTGGCAGATGAATGTAGTGGATATCCAGTGACCTATCTATGGACTAATGCAGTCACAGAAGATGTGGCAGAAGATACACAAATACTTAGCAAGAGTCTACTCAGTAAGCCCCAGGACTTAGGAAGTGCTTCATTTTCATTGGAACAGACGGCTTACCAGCTACCAGTGTCAGAAGATGGTCTTGTTTGGGGTTGGCAAAATAGAAGTGGACAGTTAGTAAGTATGCTTTATCAGTGATTATTACTGTGTTGTGTGCTATGACAGTTTTTATCTTTTGATGCTTTTAACTTCACATTAATGAGCTCTAAGCAGTGGGCAGTGGTTTGAATGCTTACATAAGGCTGTGAATGACTTAAAGCATCAATTTAACCTTCCCAAAAGAGAGTTTGAATTTCTTCTTGCATATTTAAGCCAGTTGTGCTGGCTCCTGTCGTCACTAAAGCATGCTCTACAATTGCCGCATACTGCACTGTGCAAATCTTTCTCTGTGAACCTTGCCTCTGCTGTGGTTTGAGTCCTTTTCAGAGGCAATTTTGTCACATGAGTGGTATGAGTATTTCAGCAAATGTTTGCAGCCTCTGGCTGTGTTAGTCATTCTTGCAGACTGTAAATGCATTTCAAACCTGTGCTTGTTTTTTGTATTATGTCTAAAGCAGATAAAATTTGCTACTTGTAGCTGGCTCTAAAATCTTGGCTGTCTCTTTTTTCTGTCAAAGTCATTGTGAAACCCTTTGTGTCTTGACCTCAGTGGTTTGGAAAGGATCTTTGCAGCTGATGTGGGCAGCTAATTTGAACATCTTTCTAGAAATTCTGTAAGAAATACAAGCAGATTTCAACAATAGAAAACCGCTCTTGATCATAATAACAGGATATAATTTAACAGGACATACATTTATCCCTCAGTATCTACAAGGGATTGGTTCCAAGAATCCTGTGGACTACAAAATTGTAAACGGCCAAGTTCTTTCTATAAAATGACAAAGTATTTGTATACAGTCTATATGTATATTCTCCCACACTTAAAATCATTCTGAATTACTTATATCTAATCTATATAAATGCTATAGAAATTGTTATACTGTTAGAAAAATAACCAGAAGTTTAATGCTTAGAAGTGCAGATTTATTCTAATTTTTGTATGTGTAGTGAACATATGTGTTCATGTGTATGAATTTGTATATGTGTGAGTACATATGCATGTATTTACACATGCAAGGCCTAGAGATTAGCTTCAGATGTCTTCCTTGACAACTTGCCACTTTTTTAAAAAAATTTTTTTTAAGTTTATTTAGTGTCTGTGTATATTAGAAGGTGACGTCAGAAGTTATCCTGGATTTTTTCAACCACCTTTTTGATTCACTCTGGAATTTCCTAGGCTTCACCCACCAGAGCTAGAAGTACAGGCGCCTGACATTTCTGACTAGTATTTTTTCCATGGCACCTGGGATCTGAACTCAGGATCTTCTGCTTGGGAGGCAGATTTTTAACCCCTGAGCCATCTCTGCAGCCCACCACTTTACTTTTCGAGCCAAGATTTCATTAAATTTCATTAAATCTAGAGCTTTTTGGCTAATCTTGCTTGCCTCTGGGACCCCAGTTTAGGGTGTTACTCCCACCAGCTTTTTTGTGAGTACTGGGGTTCCAAATTAGTTCTCAAACTTGCACTGTAAACACTTTATCCATTAAGCCACCTCCCTAACCCTGCCATTTATTTTGATCTGTAGTTTGTTGAATCTGTATGTGTGGAGTCCATAAACATAGAGCCTGACTCTGTAAGAAATAACAAAAATTTTAACCAGTACTTTATTATTAGTGGTTTTGTGGCAATAGGTCAGAAAAAGATCTATTGGCAATACTAAGGAGTTAGATCTCAAATGTTAAAGATAATCTCATTATATAATTTAAAAAATTACTAACCTTATTTGGGGCTATTACCAGAAAAAAGTTAGCTTTCACACTATTTTTTTTTCCTTAAATAGTTGAAATAGAAGAAAACAACTCTATATAATTAAGCCTTTAAAATATTTCTCGTAGAATATTTTATGTGTGTACACATTAGTAATAGCTACCAATTGCTAACTGCTTGGGATGTCTACACAGAGGGAAAACAATTCCTGAGGTTATCTTTATCTATGTGGTTTTTTTAAGTAAGACACATGTTTTCAGATTTTAATTGGCTTCTCACTTAAGAGAGCATGTTGAAGCAGTATATTGATTTCAGGAATCACCACATATTTTGTGATGTTGCTTTGCTTTTCAGATCATTTCTGTGTCACTTACATACCAGCTGTTTCTCTGTTTTGCAGGTAAAGAGTCAGAGGTAGCCACTGTGTGACTCTGAAATTGGTGAATTGCTCTCAAATACAGAATTTTTTAGTGCAAGTCCAGGAGTGATACAGACTTTCGTAGAGTGTTTCTGTACCCTTTGTCCATGAACTCATTTATTTTATATTCACTACCTACTTTGTTCTCTCATATATTAGTCACTCTATTTCTATTTTACTTTGTTAGAGGGTCTATCTTACATTTGTAAAATACAATTTCATAAGTTAGTGCATTTTTTTTTTAGCAGAGCATAGTGTTTTGAAGGGTAGAAAGCATCAGAACTTGGTAGATAGGCTGTCTTATTCTTGATAGAGATGTAATATTGGGTGCAAATTTACTTCAGAATGTGGCAACTGAGGTTAGCTTGCTTCTCTGATTTTCGTAGCTGTTGTTTCTATAAGTTTTCAGTGGAAAAAAAAATCATTTCCGATAGGTAAGCAGATGAGGCTAGATTTCATGATAATCTTGATGAGTTCCATATGCTTGCAAGTGAAAATTAAATAGTAGGAGGTTGATCTTAGTTTAATAAAATCTTTTTTATATAACATAACTTCCTAACTACCATCATTATCATGCACAAATTATTTAACCTTTCTCTTCCTTGGTCTCCTTATGAAACCAGGCCAGTCATGTCTTCCTATTAGGCTTCTTCTGATTGGTGTGGTGGTGTGTAGACTGTGATGAGCTCTTGAGTATTAGCTGTTGTGTTGTTAAGTCTTGGAGATCTGTGTGCTACTTCTTCTGTCAGCATTTATTATGTATTAACTCAGTACCAAAAATTGTGCAAAGTTCCTGAATTCATATTCATCTGCTTCAGATGAAGTAATTTCTTGGGCTAGAGAGATGGCTCAGGAGTTAAAGACTCTGCCTTGGAAGCAGAAGGTTCTGAGTTCAGATCCCAGGTCCCATAGAAAAACACCAGGTGGAAGGAAATGACAGCAGCCTACACTTCTGGCTCTGGTGGGCAGAACCTAGGAAATCCCACAGCGAAGCAAAAAGGATTCCCGAAATCACCCTGGGTCCTCCACAAGGACACAATCATGCAAAAAAAAAAAAAAAAAAGTAAATAAAAAAATTTTTTTAAAGAAAATAATTTCTTAAGGGGAAGGCCCCACTCATGCAAAACAAAAACCTTACAAATTTGTCAAATAATGGAAAATTCATTTTTGTGTGTGTTTAGTTCATTAAGTATTCATTCAGAATACTTCCCAAGTACCTAGCTCTGAATGATGCTAGGTGTTAACAACCAGGGGTGAGCAAGTGTGTCCATATACATAGAGTATATGGACCACAAGTACATACTAGCTGGGGGACACCACAGGAAACCAAGTGAGCTCTAAGTGCTGCTCGTATGTATTTCAGAGCCATGATGTCATGTAATGTCTTAATAACCTACAAAATATACATCATTTATGCTTGTTAACTGTACCTGGTGCTAAAAATAGAAAAGATTATTTAATATTAGAAATTTTAAAACATATAATATGTACATGAAACAAAGGGAGTGTTAAGTGAATTGAGTACAACTGAAGTGGTTTATGCAAGTAGAGGAGTAGGAAAAGCAGTAAGAGAAATAAAAATCAAAACAGAATAGATCTAAAGAGGTAAATGCTGGCAAGTAAGTGTGTGTGTGTGTGTGTGTGTGTGTGTGTGTGTGTGTGTGTGTGTGTGTAAGTGCATTTATTTGAGATGGGTGCTCTTCTTCCCTTTTAACCCCGTGGATGTTTGTTCACTGTCATTTGGATTGCTGAGTACTGCGTCCAGCACAGGCATGCTAGGAGCGCATGAGAGAGAGATGAGGCAAGATTAACCCTATACAGAAGCAGAAGCCAAAGATGAACCGGGGGTTAAGGTTTAAGCATGAAAAATGAAGAATTGGCATTTCTTGCTGATTACTTAACAAAATGAAAAGAATTCCAGATAGGTGTTCATTTAGGTATCTATTACATGGACATGGTGTTTTAATTATTGTTCAATGGGTAGAAGAGCAGAAAATGAGATTTTTCTTTTAAAGAGTAAAAAAATATGTTATCAGTAAGCCTTCTACTGTGAGTCTTAAAAGTAGTTTCCTAGTTTTCACTAACCAACCTCACACGTGAGCAATGTGGATTTATTCTATTAGTTTAAAAGTGCTAATTTCATGTTCATTGGACTTCCTTAGTGTAGGGCTCATTGGAGGTGCCTGTTGAGTGTTTTTGTGTCTGGGGTGCTGTGTTGTGTGGCTATTTCCCCTGTAGAGCATTAGCCTGGGGGGCACCTGAGACTCAGACCCCTTGTCCCTTGTTCAGGAGGCTCTAGCTTTGGGTGCATGATGTGTTTGAAAACCCAAATGTTCATCTGTGTTTGAATGATTGTGTTGACAAAATTGGAGTTAGCATTTAATTTTTTTTATTCAGTTGTGCATGTGTGTGTGTGTAGAACCATGGGCGAATTCGGGAACCATCATGGACCGCCTCCACCTCCTCCTTGTTTACTCTGCCCTGGGATTCACAGGCTTTGCCCTACCAGACCAGAAACACAGGCTGCCCCCGCTTCCCCCTGGTGTCTATACGTGGGGTCTAGGATCGGAACTCAGGACCTTCCACCTGCAAGGCAGAGGCTTAACCCCTGAGCCACCTCTCCAGCCCCTGGAGTTAGCATTTAGAGAGTAACTGCCATCGGAATATTGGGTTTTTCTTTACTGTGGGAAGCTATTCAGTTTTTAAGAAGAAAGTCAGGTTTTTAATCAGAAAAAAAAATATGAAATGGGAAGTATCATGCAGTAAAGGGCCATTATACATTATTAAGGTGCATCAGGAAAGCCCAGTCCTCAGGGAAACAGAAGAGTGAGCCCTGGTCATCTGGAAAGGGAGTGCTAAAGAAACAGGATGTGAGGAACAAAAGTGCTGGCGAGGAGTAAATGTGACTGCACATGAGAGGCGGAAGAGGTGGTGATCACGTGAGAGTCTACTGACCATAATGTGCTGTTGGTCTCCCAGTGAGCTGGGCAGATCTTGGAGGGAGGACTCCAGTGCTTGAATTTAGGATTGCCGTATACCATAGGCGCCATCGTAATTGGTGAGCCAGGCACTGAATGCATGCTGTAGGGGCCCTTTCTGGCAGTCTTAGAAGGTGAGAGCTGCAAATCTCATTTCCAGGTGAGGTTGATAGAGATAAGTAACTCCCCACACTGCACAGCTGCCTTGAAGAGACTGAATAACTCCTCACACCGTGCAGCTGTCTTTGGGTAGTTGACCTCAGACCCTCCTGACTCCCACCCCCAGTGGTGTCAGCACACATGATGAGAATCCTCAACTGGCAGGATCAGCATCACCTACCGCCCGGTGGCCGGGCGAGGAAGTTGTTGTGAAGTTCTAGAGGCTCCTTTAGGAATGGGAGCAAGTAGTTCTCTTGAAAATGTAAGATGCTGTGCTGTTGTAGTGGATGCTTTAGTTTTCCCTAGACCTGCACTAGCTTGTGTTCTTGGGTGGAATTTTCATTTCTACATCTTTTGCTTATGTGAGTGTTTGAAACCCTTGTTCTTCCAGAGCTATTCATTTTCTACATCTTTTGCTTAGGTGTTTGAAGCTTTATAATTAAAATTTATCCATCTACATTGTATTAAATTTGTAAATTTCTAAATTGTATTTGTGGTAGTAGGTTGGATAGGAAATCACTAGTTAATCACTTGTGAAACTGAGCTTTCCATGAAGGTGCGAACAGTCTCATTCGAAGTGTCTAGAGCTAAGGAGAGTTTTGACAGCATTAGCTTTGCTTCTTTTGGAGCCTTATTTTATCTTAAAGGTGTGTGTAAATTGCTAGAGCTTTTAGCCTAAATTCTCTTACATGTATGTCTTTCACTCTGAATTAATAAAATAGTTCTTGGTTGAGTTTTGGATACAGACACGCTTATGAATTGTTTTCCTAGGTACCAACAACCAAGGTTTCAGAGCTAAACCCTAATGCAAAAGTATGGGGCACTCACATGTTACATTTGGAAGCGAGTAGTGCAGCTGTTGGCGTGAGTGCTGCATGGGAGGAAGCGCCTGGCCGTCGCGTGGACTGCACCCAGCAGGGTGAGTTATCAGTCTGGCTGGGACCAGGAACACACCTGTTCTCAGGTCTTCGTTTTAATTTGTCTTTAAGAAGCCATTGGTGTTTGTGTCCTAGTTTATGATAATACTTAGCACCTGGGGAACTTTTACAATCCAACTTAAAAATTGGAGTAAATGCCAATGTCAATTTCATTTTAAGAGAAATTATTTTTCTAATGCTACCTTTTGGGATGAAATTGCAATTACAGGATTGGATGCCAATGGAGATGGTGACAAAAGCCATGAGAATGCAGCATTACCAGACTCCCAGGAGCCGGACCAGGCAGACCTGAGCACTTTGGCTCTAGATCACTCGGAATATGAACCTCTGCCTGAAAATAGTGAAGCAGGTAAAAGTATTTCATGAATTCGTTATCACTTAGAGTGTGGGCTCTGTGACGTTGCGTCCTTCAACTTATTAAATCTTTCCCTGAACAGTGTGTTTTCACTGCTTCCTTTTTAATGCTCCTTTAGTCTCGTCTCAGGAGATGCAGAACCTGGGTTGGAAAGGCATCACGGAGCATGTCAGGCCTCACAAGCTTTTGGTTCAGAAAAAAACAGAACATTGTTACACATAGATTGAAGTGTCAAGTATAAAGCTAGAACAGTAATGTTGGAATCGAGCCTAAGACTATTTGGAAAGACTGAAGGTATAAAAAAGGAAGGACTGTGGTGGTTGAGGACAAGTGAAGTGTTTCAGAATCCGGAAGGATTGCAACTCTGTGTAGTGAGTGACAGGAAGGAAAGAAGATATGAGGGAGGATATAACTTTGTAGGAATATGAAGGAATAGCTTTAAAAAGAAAGAAAACCTAGAGTGAGTAAAACAAGAAGCTCAGTAAGGATCTCAGTTTTGAATAGCTATCATAAAAATTTAAAGGAAGAGTTAAATAGGGAAAAGGCCCAAACCACATCTTTGTACTAAACATCATTGAGCATGTGTTTATAAAACTTAGTCTGTTGGGAGGAATTTTTCAGTTGCATATCTTTAATCATTTGTCGCAGTTTTATGATGGTCTCAGTCGTCTTAAATCTGCCCCTCACTCTGCCTCGCTTGCTGTGGGCATTTGAACTATGGGGAAGCACTGTCTCAGGGTAGAGTCGGCAGGAACTGGGGGAACCTGTTCATAAACACAGCCATGCACAGTTACTTCATTATTTGAGACTTAATATAGTGAAATCAAGAATTGTTGCTTATGGAAAAATAAGTGCTTCATAACACCATTCAGGTTTTTTGTTTTTTACTTTAGTAGCACCTACTGTTTTAAATAATTATTTGGTCAAATGAATCAAGTAACTATTTATGAAGAAAAAAAACATTGCTTTCCTGCAAATTTAAATTACCAATATGAATTTAAGTGATTTAACCCTCTAACAAATCAAATGAGGAAGACTTACAGTGTGTAACAATTTAACTTGATTAGTTCCTCTTCATTAACCCTTTGTTAACTAACTGGCTGATGACCTGGAAATGACAAAACATTCGGATAAACTGGAAAAATTATTGAAGTTGGTCAGATTCTTTGATGGCAAGCAGAATATTACTAGATATTTAAAGCAAACTTCAAGAAAAGAGAAAAATAACAAGAGGCATTGTATGTTAGAGAGGTAATGGTAGAAAATAAAAGGGATTAAAAACAATTTCAGTTTTAGATCATATCTAAATCTCAGACTGGGAACAGAAGCTGTGTATAAGATAGAGTAAAGTGAATCATAAATAAAATGATTACATGTTAAGAATCAGTAATTAAAGTAAATGCCAAAGAGTGTTTAAGACTATTTTCAGAAGTAAACAACGAGAGATTTGTTCTCTTTTAGAGTCTAGGCTGTGGGTCAATGTAAAAATGCTTATAGGTAATGGGAAATGGATTGCTTGCTTCCGATTTTGTTTCTGGTTTCATTTAACAAAAAAAAAAATCTTGCCAGTTTTTACAAACCTAAGACTATAGGCTATAGTTTTAGTTTTACTATTAATAGTCAAGAGAAACAAATGAATTGGAAGAAGGAACTCCTCTAAATTGGCTCATTGAAATCGAACAGAGATGCCTATCGTGTTTTATATCACTTCTGTGATTCTGCCTAGAGGTATATTTGAATTAGAGTAAGATGAAAAGACAATCTTTCCTTTCTGTTCTTGTATTCCTTACTACCAAACACATCTAAAAAAAAAAAAAAAAAAAGCATAATAGTTAATAAGCACTAATACAAAAGCCTGTCTTCACTTCGGTCCCTACAGCCAGCATTTGCTGAGTGACACCGTTGGTCTCTTTGTGCCTCTGCTCCCCCACCTTGCTTCCTTGTTTGCTCTCCTCCTTACCCAAACCATCTAGTTTAACTTTCTACATCCCTGCTTGTTTAAACCTTTCTATCTACTCTGTGCCTGGAACTGAGCTGATGAATGAATATGGCTGAAGAAAACTATTGAACAAAGCAGAATGGTTCATTTTTGAGTTTATGGTCAGAGATTCCCAGTGTTGCTGTGCTACCTAGTAAAAGTCGAGCTGTTAGACAATAGTGTTGTGCTTTCCCTTCCACCGCCATTCTTCCACCTCTTTGTTGTATTAAGCATTAGTGAGACATAAATATTTCACAGTAAATATTGGGCATTTATGTTACATCCTAGCTTTTCTGAAACATTTTACTTACCTTTAGGAAAAAAATGAAAGAAACATTCAAGGTATTACAGAATCGACTTGATAACACTTCAGTTCCTCTGTCCAGTTTTTTAAGCTGAGTACACCTGCAATCACAATCAAGATCATAAACACATTCTCACCAGGAAAAGCTTCCTTGTGCCCCCTTCTTTCCCTAGACAATACTAGTTTGGTCTCTGGCCTTACAGATAACATTTCCTAGAATCTTAGGTACATGTAATTTGACAGTGTATACTCTCCAGCTTTTTACCTGTAAGCTTTGACATCTGTTCATGCTGCACACATTCATTGTCAAGCAGTATTCCAAGACAGTTCTGAAATAGACCCTGGCATTCTGTTCATCCTAATGACTGTCATCAGAAGGAAGGTGTTATGTCTTACCTCTAGCCTTTTCTGGTCACCTCTGAGCCATCTCTTCAACCTCTCGTTTTTCTTTTCAAAAGTTTCTGTTGCAGTGTCTTCCAAGTTAAATAGTCATCTGTAATGTCTACTCTCTTAATTTCATTGAGTGTTTTTAATATCAGACATTGTGGTTTTTATCTCTAGGAATTCTATTTAGGTTTTGCTGTGGGGCTTTTCTCTGGCAGCCATGTGCAACCTGCAGCTTAAAGGTTGCATGTGCTCCAGGATATTGATGAACAAACCAACACAATCAAAAAATGATTTTGGGTAAAGTTTTAAAGTAAAACATGGTCAGTTTGTTTTGTAACTTGATGTGCAGTTCTTGAGTATAAACTTGGTAAATGGCAATGCCATGTCACAGTGTCAAAAAGTTGGACATACCTGCAGTCTACTCTACAGTAAGCTGAGGTCATCATAGTGTTAGGGAACATGTTATTGTTGCTCATGGATCTATGTCTTTTGTTGTCTGTTTTCCAAATCTAGGACACTGTTGCTTCTTGTGCTTTGTTATGCTGTTGTTATTTTAAAAAGTGACCCATGCTCCCATGACTGTCTTGTGGTAAATGACCTCAAATCTTCCTGACGTTACTCAGTCCAGCAGCTGTCTTACAAGTGAGCTCTCTTATTTGACTGTGTCACAATCTGTCTTCATAGCTGCTGGATTCTTTCCCATCCTTAGATATTGTCTTATCTGAAGTACAGCCACATGCACTAGGTCCATGTCCCTCCAGCTAGATGCACTAGGAGTACGTACCTCCAGGGAGAGGCTTCAAAACCATTTCCTGTGCTACCTGTTGCTGTTTTCTCAGGGTGCTCTCACTCTCTCGTCCTCCGCCCGGCGCATGCTAGGCAAGCACTCTACAACTGAGCTGTATCTTTTTATTTTTAAACTTTGAGACTTAGTTTCACCAAGTTGCCAATGCAATCCTCCTACCTCAGTGTCCCAGGTCATTAATTCTTGCTTATTTGCCTGGTGTGTGTGTGTGTGTGTGTGTGTGTGTGTGTGTGTGTGTAGAGTTCTGGTGTTACTTCTTACCATGTTTTTGTGTTTTTTGAGACAGTCTATGACTAGAACCTGGAGTTCACTAATTAGGCCAGGCGGACCGAGGAGCTTCAGGAATCCGATTGTCCCCATCCTGGCCCATTGCCATCTCCTCTTCCTCAGTCATGCCCTTTCACTGTGTGTCTCTGTCCCTCCCCCTCCCCTTGCACAGAGATTACAAGCACCACCACACTTAGCTTTTTACATAGGTGCTGAAGTTCAACCTCAGGTTCTCATTCTCACTTTACCAGCTGAGCTATCTCCAGAGCCCTGCGTCATTTGTATTCAATGATTCTCAGAAGAGACACTTTGCTCTCGCATTCTCACGATGGTCTTCTTGGCACACTGGATCTTTACAGCCTTTGACCTTCCTCCAGTTGGGGGTACAGTGCCCTCATACTACAACATGGGCCTCTTGTCTTTCATACTTGGCTTCAGTACCACCTCTGCCTTGATCCTAAATGGTGGTTTGGTCTCTCGGATGGGCCTTAGTCTCTTAGTTACGCTGCTTGTGACCTCACAGTCTGTCTGCATTGTGGAACCACACCAAACTTTCTGAAATGCCACCTTGGAATCCCTGGGCATGTCCAGATTACACTTCCAACATCTTACTGAGCTGATCCATATGTGCTGCACTCCGGCCTTCTTTCTTAGTGTGACCCCTCACTCCTCAGTCAGCCTCTTCATTGTCTTTGACTCTGCCCCCCCCCCCCGGGGCCTCTGCCTGGACCTTCCTTCCACCTTCCCTACACTCTTTCCTCCATCAGATCAGATGGCACTTTCTGCTGGTCTCGCTCCTGCCTGGGTTGTTTGCCCTGTTATCGCTTTGATCTCACTTATGTTGTGCAGTGGTTTATTTAGCTGTCTGTCACCTGCCTCTCCTAAGAGCAGAGGTCTTGCCTTCATTTAGACTGAATTCACAGTTCTTGGAACAGTTCTCAGCAAGTACCACAAAACTGGTAGATACCTCTTAAATGAAGAGTCTAGAACATAAATTTAAATGGAATAACCAGAAAAGGTCTCCATCAGGGATTATTTTAGCAATTTCTCTTTCTCTGTCTCTGTCTGTATGTGTGTGTGTGTGTGTGTGTGTGTGTGTGTGTGTGTGTGTGTGTGTAGCATGGATAGATTTTATTAAAGCTCATTAATATGACACTGGGATGAATTGTCCTTTTTTATTTCTGTGTGCATTTACCATAGGACTTGAGCATGTGGCATGTGTGCCTATGGCGGCCCAAGGGTGATAATGGGGATTATCCCCTTTCTTGCTTTGCTCTGAGGTTTACTAGGCTCTTTCCTTACAGGACCAAAGTTTCAATTCCACTTAGTATTTTCATGTGGGATCTGGGGATCTGAACTCAGGTCCTGTTGCTTGTGATGCAAAAGCTTTTTAACCTATGAGCCATCTCTCCAATCCCCTATCCTTATTTATTTTTAATTCCCTTACTTTCATTTTTTTTTCTTGCCTTTAGCTTTGACTTTTAAAATACTAGTGTCTCTTGCATGGCTAACACTTTTAGCATTCTAATGCTTTTCATCTTATTTTAATACCTGCTCATACAGTGTTGAGGGCTGAGAATTGCTGAGCTTCTCAGCTTGGACTAGGGCCCATTCCACTACAGCCACTGCTATGGCCTGGTACTCTCTGTGATCCTGTGCATGTAAATCATCTGCCCTGCTATCTGACATCTTTTCATGAGTAGTTTCCAGTGTTCTCTGATAATGATTCTGTAACAGGACAGTTTAGATCTTGTCCCTCCATCCAGCTAGAAATTCGAAGGCAAGTTTAAAACTCCCATGTGAAAGAAGCTCTCTAATCCTGTGTTCTGTACTCGTTGGTGATCCTTAACTTTTGCTTTTTGAGGATTTGTTTTGCTCTTGTTCGAGTTATCTTTTCCTTGTTTTGAATCTTTCCTTTATATGTTACAGTTACTTAATGCCTGTGTTCTTATTTATCAGAATACCCTTTTTGGTATAAGGCAAGATCAAGTAAACCTGTTCCTGTTACTTTGTGATTGAAAAGTTGCTGCTTAAGTTCCTGAATGAAATTTAATCAGTTTTTTGTTGTTGTTGTTGTTTTTGGCTGTTGGTTTTGTTTTAGGAGAAAGGCAGGAATTTTTGTTTGTTTCTGCATGGTTCTTTTTTTTTTTTTTCTAATGGGCAAAAATAATACTTTTTCTATTCATGTTCATATACAGGTGAAAGCACAAGAACACCTTTATCTGCTTGGTAAATTTTAAGCCATTTTTCTGAACTGTTTATTACTTTTATATAGGAGGAAATGAGTCTCAACCAGAAAGCCAGGAAGACCCCCGGGAAGTACTTAAAAAAACGTTGGAATTCTGCTTATCTAGGTAAGGCAGACATTGATTTTTCTAGTGCTTAATGTCTCTGGTATTACACGTTGGTTTTTAGCCACAAATGTGATTTTCATAGCAGCATGTCTATAGATAGCTGTCCAAGTGTGTGTTTTATCTCTTAATCAAAAATCTGTAATAATAGGTAACAAACTTTTTGCTGTGTTGGAAATGGATTGTGTTGACCAGAATCCTCAAGTCTAGAGATGAAATTTCCTTACTAAGAAATCCCAATTAAAAGAGTGTTTTCTTTCAACAGGGAGAACCTTGCCAGTGACATGTATCTTATATCACAGATGGATAGTGATCAGTATGTGCCAATTACAACGGTAGCTAATCTTGACCATATCAAGAAACTTAGTACTGATGTGGATTTGATTGTTGAAGTGCTAAGATGTAAGTAAATGACAATGTAAAGTGAAAAATAGTTGCTTTTACACCATCCACTGTAGTATAAGCCTTTCTATAGCCAACAAATGGAACTAGTTGGCACATTGGATCCTCCGTGGCCTTCCTTTTCTTTCTGCCAAGCCCCATGATGGGAACACTGATTAACTTGGTAATGAAACTCAAACAGATTGAGTCATTGAAGGAGAAAAGGAATCTTTTTAGTGGGGATTTTTAAAATAGCTGTTAAATTCATGAAAAACAAAATATGTAATGCTGTTTATAGTTACAGATAAATGAACTTTATTTAGCAATTCTGTCATTAAAGGAGTTGCTTTCAAGCTTCTTAAGTTTTGATGAAATATTACTGCATTTTTCCTTAGAAGGATATTGTGAATGGAGTTTATTTTAATTTGAATAAAATAACTTTGTTGTTGATTGGTTGGGTAAGTTGCATGTCCAAAACATATGTCCTGCTACGTATACAGTGCATGTTGCCGTCTATTGACTCAGATATTTTAGGCCCAGAGTCATCCAAGTTGTCAATTTTAATTGTAGAAAGGGCAAAGCCAATTAACCCCATGTTTTATCAACTTCTAGCATCTGAGCTATGAGCAAGCTTTGCTTCATAGTGTGCATGTGCTATAGTTCTTCAGGACTTTCTCAACTTCTGTGCCCCTTTTGAAAATTTAGCATGCAAGATAATTTGAAACTGGTAATTTGTGCTATACTTGAGCACTTTTGATAATTTGCCATTGTGCACAGGTTTCTTCAGTATATTTGATATTATATTATCTCCTAATAGTTGTGTTTTGGCTTTTATTTTTACTCTTTACAGCTTTACCTTTAGTCCAAGTAGATGAAAAAGGAGAAAAAGTAAGGCCAAATCAGAATCGTTGCATAGTAATATTGCGCGAAATATCTGAATCTACCCCTGTGGAAGTAAGTAATGTCTTTACTAATAGGCACTTGGACATTTGAATTTTTTGTTGTTAACTATCTAACTTACCATCTGTTTTATCTGTGTATTTCATTTACTCCTCTGTTGCTGAGAGAAAATTCTCTGCTCTAAACAGCTTAGTAGGGAAAGGTTTTGTTATTTTTGGTTCACAGTTCCAGAGGAAATATAGTCTATCATGGTGAGGAGCACATGACAGGAGGCCCAGTTTTCACACTGGAGAGAAGGGAGACTAGGAAGTAAGGCCAGGTAATTTGTGCTGGAACCCCACCCACTTCCAGTGATGTACTTCCTCCGGCAAAAGTTCTATAAATTTCCCAACAGCGCCACCCACTAGAAGCCAACTATTCAAACACTTGAGCCTGTGCGGACATCTTGCATTCAAACCACATAGTAATAATAAGCAAATGCCTTATTTCTAAGAATAAATACTTATTGCTCAACAAAGATCTTTTTACTAGTTTTATATTCCAATATGTAGCTTCTAAATATGAAGGGTTTAGTAGTAAATTTACTGTTCTAGGTCTAGGTCTTTATTAATTCTAAATAATATTTAAAATGTAGTACCCTAAATGTTAAGAAATTTTTAAGATAAAATATTTGTGTAAACAAAAACTTCAAGTAGAATTTTTTTTAAGTTTACCTGTAGCCATTGAAATTGTTATTAATCTGCACTCATTATGTTGTAAAACTTGAGCAGTAAAAGTTTAGAAGAACTGTGGTAACTTAAAAGGTAAAGGAAGGAAAATAAATAGTTCAAAACTGTCCGAAGAAAATGAAGGAAGTACATTTGCAAAAACTATGATGTACCCAAAGCCCATCTGGTGGGATTTAGAACAGGTTGCAAGTTCCAGAAAATTCTCCAGTTCTTAAATATTATTAAGATGCTTGTCAGAGTGTCAAAAGTTTTGTAAAGAGGAGCAAAAGAATGAACCACATTTTCTTCTACTAGATTGATCATCTAATGGCATGAAAGGTTACTGGTTTAGAAGTCATAATATTAACTAAGCACTAGTTAACTTTAATTTCATCATTGATATTTGTTTTCCCTTAAACAGTTATGTCTATCAGATATCATATAACAGAGTCAAGCATTAGAATCACAGCATACATTTTCTACTGTTTATTGGATTAATTCCTTTAGTGATTTTATTGAGGTATAATTGTCTAGTACTGCTTTCATGAAGTGGTCCTGTTTTTTCTGGTGCTGTTTTTTCTCTGAAAACTACTTGAGTATGAATAGAGTCACCTTGACTTTTGTTTATGAACATTAACATGAATTTCTCAGAAGTAATTTGTAGTTGGGTCTCACTTTGTCTTCTTCTGCTGTTCTTCGATTGAATGATTGACTGATTTTTATCTCCTGAGGTTATAATAACTTTTCTCGTTGGTTGGGTTTGGGTTTTCTCGAAACAGAGTCTCACCATGTAGCCCAGGTTGACCTTTTACTAATGAACAAAACTGCCTCCTGAATGTTAGCATTATAAGTATGAGCCGCCATGCATGGCCTAAATATTTAGCACTTACAGTGGTACCAGACAGGTCCAACCTGTAGTGCAACATAAAATTATAAGATTGCCTGAAACATTACGAGGATTTTTTTTTCTTTTTTGACTTATTTGTATTATCATTTGGTGGCTTTCTAACTGAATCACATCTTCTTGAACATGAACTTTGTCCTTGTGGTATAGATCTATTGGTGATTTTTTTTTTCAGCTTTAGTGTGTTTGAGAAAATCTTAATTAGGGGCTCATTTATGAAAGTTTTTGCTGAGTAAAGTTTCTGAATTAATCAAGAATTTTTCTTCTTTTTTTCTGTTTTAAAGATGCTGTTCTTTTGTGCTCTGTATTTTTTTTTCACTTATTTGTTCTTCTGTATCTTATAAGTCTTCTCTTTCCAAGTATTGGAATTACTGATCTGTTCCACCATGCCTGGTTTAATGAGGTGCTAGGGCTCAAATCTAGGACTGTGTGTATGTTAGGTACATATACTATCAACTGAGTTGTATCCACAGCCACAAATTTTAAGAACAAAACTATTTATTTGTTCAGGGCAGAGGGTGAGAGATGGTGCCTGAACCATAAATGTGCTTGTGCAGGCTTTCGGAAGTCTGCTCTCCTTCTACATGTGGGCTCTAGGGATAGAACTCAGGTGGCCAGCTCCGTATACAGACCCTTGCCACTGAACCATCTCCCCAGTACCTGAGTCATCTGACCAGCCTCCATTACTTTTAATATTAATTCAACTTAATGGTATTACCTTGGAAATAGAGAAAGTTATCAATAATTTACATAGATTTTTCTTTTCTTTTCTTCTCTGTGACTTGTGATCCTAATTCTGGAAATTAGCTAGAACCTTTTCATAGTGTGCTGAACTTGCCTGAGGATTTTACTTTAAGATGATGCATTTTTTTCCCCTTAATTTGGTGGGGGGGAAAATGGCATAATTGATGACTGATTTCTAACTTCTCTATTTCCCATAGGAAGTAGAAGCACTATTTAAAGGAGATAATTTACCGAAATTTATAAACTGTGAATTTGCCTATAATGATAATTGGTTTATTACCTTTGAAACAGAAGCTGATGCACAGCAGGTAAGTATGCACTATCCTACAAAGTGCATAGTTTACATCTTTTTCCTACTAATACATAGAATAAATGAGGGCATTAAGATATTATAGCATCATAGTACTGAATTTTAGTATAAATTGCAGAGGAAAGTTCCTTCATAGGAAGGAACCTAAGGGTGTGTTTTGTCACACTATAGAAAGCATGATATATTACTTTTAAAAATACTTTATTTGTTTGAGTGGTAGAAAGATGGTAGAGTTGTGCATCATGCATTCAACATCATGGCATGCATGCGGAGGTCAGAAGGCAACTTTTGGAAATAGGTTCTATCCTTCCATCAAGGTGTTTGGGGATTGAACTTAGATTGCCAGGTTTATAAGCAGGTTATTTTACCTGCTAAGCCATCTTACTAGCAGAGATCAGCTGTCCAGGAAAATCATTTCTGGTCTCATATTTGCTAGAACATTTTCCTTATTTGTTAAGTGTTTGGAAGAATTTGAGGTTAACCAAGGTCTTTCAGGGGGAAGCATTGTTTTGCAAATTCTAACTACTGGAAGAGACTTGTTTCCTCAATCTTAGAGGAGGTATCTTGTTTGGGGAAAATGTACTTAACATTTTAAAGTTTTAAATAGTACACATGGAGAGTAAGAAGAGAAAATATAAAAACCTGGAAGATGCTTTAGTTGATCAGTTTGGGGAAAGGAAGAACAGTGTGACCCTGCCTGGTGAGCGTGACTAGGCAGGGTTGATTAGCGGATAAACAGTTCATTCATTCGTCGGAGTTATGTAGGAGTTAGTGTAGATTTAACTTGAGAGATACATGGAGGAGCTACCTATAAAGAACAATTTGACCATTTCAGTCTGTCTCCTTTCCCTCTGTTGCTGGCATTTTCTTTCTTCCACATAATCTCAGCTTCTATTTAAGATCAGTATTGTTTCTTCCTAGCTTAGTCTTTGGTCTTTGAAAGATGTTTATGGTTTCTATGGATGTTTATAAAATTATATGTAAATTTTATTTATAAAAATTTTGGGTGCAGATATAGCACTTACAAGGTTATTTTAAGAGATATGTGACCCAAAGAGAATCAAGAATCACAATTGTAGTACCTGCTGTGTTTTAACAATATAATTCATTATTTGAACTACTGAATTCTAACAGGCTAACCCATGATATATTTGAATGATTTTGTCCTTAGGCTTATAAATACCTGAGAGAAGAAGTCAAAACTTTTCAAGGAAAGCCAATTAAGGTAAGCAAGACCATTGGCTACACTTTCTTTCTTAGCTAATCAATATTGTTAAATATTCTAATAGGAACTTACATGTTTCCAAACAGGCACGCATAAAAGCAAAGGCAATAGCTATAAACACATTTTTGCCAAAGAATGGATTTAGACCTCTGGACATGAACCTTTATACACAGCAGCGTTATGCAACGTCATTTTATTTACCTCCAGTCTACAGTCCCCAGCAGCAGTTCCCTTTGTACAGCCTGATCACCCCTCAGACGTGGTCAGCAACGCATAGTTACCTTGACCCACCCTTGGTAAGCTGTTTTCCTTCTTTCTTTTTTGTTCTTGTATTTGCTTAACAAAATTTTGCTTTGTAGATACCATACTAGTACTTTGAAGTTTAAAATCCTTGTCTAATTGAAGAGTTGTGCATCTTCGGAGTGCTTTGCTATGCAGAACTTCAAATTATAGTATAGATTTTAAATTTAATTGAACAACAAAGACACAGTTACATGTATTATGCAACCTTGAAGAGCTGTGACATGACCCTTTCCTTCCGCCTCCTAGCATTTCCTCACTGTAGAACAGAAAACAGCAAGGGAGCTGGTGTGACTGACATCCTTGGCATGGAGGGGCGTGGCAAGAGTGATTCCCTAGGAAAAAGGCATTTCAGTGTGCATCCAATGATATTGGCGAGCACTTGGTATTCATAAAGCTCCTTATAGTTCTCAAAACTGCTTTGGGTTGGATAGTGTGATTAATTTTTATAAATTCCAGTCTTTGTTAAGTCTGTGGTTGAAATTCATAAATTAGTAATGGATGTAGTCATTTTTTTTTTTTTCAACTCTGCTGCTATTAAGAAAGGGATTTAGCGAGAGCTTATTGAGAATGGGATACAAGCGAATCAGCATTGTGTGATGGGTAACCTTGAAATTGAGGTCTAGGTTAAGCAAAAGAAGACAGGTGCATATACCATATGTTCTCATGGGATTGGAAATGCTGGTTTGGTTAGAATGAGAAGTAAAACATCGGAACGCATCAAAGGTTACAGTCAGAAAGCAGATGAGTTAATGACTGAAACAGTTCATGTCACAGATCATGAAAATGACTAGGGATACTCTGTCTCAGATGACTGTGCACCAGGTACCTGTCATATAAAGAAGGTGCCACTTACTGTCAGATAGATGGGATAGGTTTGAGAGAAGAGTTTGGAACTTGAATTGCTATTTCCTGTTGTAGCTAAAATATAAAACTGAGGCTGGAAAAGATGGCTGTGCCAAGGAGCTGATACTGCCAAGCAAAAACAAATAGAAAATAACTATTAAACTTCGAGGGTTTGTCACCTGTTGTGTTATCCCTGTACTTGGAGTTTCAGATTACATGTGAATTTATAGAAGGAAGCTTCAAGAACAGAATGCATGCAATGTGTGCACACGAACATCTAGATTTTTCAGATCAAATTCTTTTTAAATTTTTTCCCTTTTTTTTCTTGTGCATGTGCGCACGAACGTTAGTGCATACTTGTGTGTGTGTGTGTGTGTGTGTGTGTGTGTGTGTGTGTGTATCAGAGGACACTCAAGTGTATGTGCCTGTCGAAGCTCAAAGGTGACTTCTGGAGTCACCTGGATTGTTCTACCTCTTTTTGGCTTTACTCTGGGGTTTCCTAGGCTCTGCCCTCCAGGGCCAGGAGTGCAGACCACAACCATTTTGCCTGGAGCTTTTAGATGGGATCCGGGGTATGAACTTAGGTTCTTCTGCTTGTGAGACAAAGGCTTGACCCCTGAGCCATCTCTCCAGCCCTTCTTTGTTTGTGTTTTTTTTGCTGTGTGTGTGGAAAGGGTGCACATGGCACAGCATGCGTGTGGAGGTTGGAAGGTAACTTGTGGGATTCCTCTTTCTGCTTCCACCCTGTGGGTTCTGGGAACAACTCAGGTCAGCAAGTTTGCCATAATACTTTTACTTGCTAAACCATCTCGTCGGCCCCTCAACTTTTATTTTTGTGCTAAAGCAGCAGACCAGATACAGAGGATGGTAAATTATCAGGTCAAACCATACAGCTTCCTTGCATGGTATCCTGGGGCATGCAAATCTGTGTCTTTTACAAACTCGACCAAAATGTATAAGCAAAAGAGTGAAATCATGCTTCATGGGAAGGATAGATAGAATTAGAGAAATGACTTATGAGATATTCTCAAAAAGACCCTTAACCATATCCTCCAAGATCTAGACCCTCTACAGTTAAAAAAAAAAAAATGACGTATCAATAGCTTAAATTCATACGGAAGCACCAAAGACCCTAGATGACCAAAGTAGTCCTGCACAAAAGAATTACAATACAGTACCTGATTTCAAATTAGAGCTCTAGTAACAAGCAGTGCACTTGACACAGGAACAAACATATACACAATGGAGATAGAATGAGTAAAGTAGAATGGAATGAAATGGAACGGAACTCAGATATGAACCCATAGCTGCAGCCACTTGGATCTTGAAAAAGATGCCAGAAATATATGTTGGAGAAAAAGACAGGCTCTTCATCAAATATTGCTGGGAAAACTGGATATGTAGAAGACAGAGAGAGAGTCCCTCGCTCTCACCCTGAACAAAAAATCAATTGAAAATGTATCAAGCTCTGAAATTTTGAAATGGTTAGAAGAAAACACTTGAGCACATAGGCACAAGTGAGGGTTTTGTGGTAGGGCTCTACTATCTTCAGAGCATAGTACCAAGAATTGACAAGTGGGATAATATCACATTTAAAAGCCTTTATGTTATACAGCAAAAAAAAGCAATTACCATAGCAAAGAGACGTCTATGTAGTGGGGGAAAATCTTGATCAGCTGTTTGTCAAACAAAGGATTAACATCCAGAATATATGAAGATCCCAAAAAAGTTTAAACATCTGAAGAACAAATAAGTAAATGGAAAGTGAATTAAACACAAATCCTCAAAAAAAAGGCTCAGCATCCTTAGTCATAAGAAGTGGAAACAAAAACCACATCAAGAAAACAAGACATGCTGACATATATGCTGTGTTCCCCTGGTACAATTCAGGGGAAAAGGAACCCTTATATACTATTGATGGGAATGTAAATTAGTCACTAAGAAGGTTCCCCTTTCATGTGATTCAACTATGCCACTTGTAGGTATAACCCAAAAGTCAGCATACAGTAGAGATACCTGTACACTTAATGTCCCTTGTAGCACTATTTGTAATTGCCAGCTTTAAGAGTCAGTTTAGGTACCCACCACAGATGAATGGAGAAAGTGTACTATATGTACTCAATGGTGCATGTAGTCATAAAGGCCAAAATTATTTGCTGGAAACTGGATTGAACTATAATCATTATATTAAGCAAAGTATAAGACTTTGTATATAAGTAGATAGATAGATAGATAGATAGATAGATAGATAGATAGATAGATAGATAGATAGATTTTTTCAAGCAAACAAATTTATAATTTTTTACTTTAACGTGTTTATATGTATATATCAGAGGTCTAAGGGTAACTTCAGGAATCATCCTGGATTGCACAACCTCCTCTTTTCTTTGCTCTAGAGTTCCCAGGTTGGAAGTACAGGCTGCAGCCATTTCCACCTTTTGTTTTTACATGGGATCCAGGGTCAAACTCAGAATGTACTGCTAGCAAGGCAGAGGCTTAACTCTTGAACCATCTCTCCAGCCTAATTCAAGCAAATATTGTATGTTTCTTTCATATGGAGTCTAGATTTTAAAAAGAAAAAAAAAAAATGCATTAAAGTAAGAATTCTATTTTGGAAGGAGGGACCAGTTTGTAAGGTGGGGAGAAGAGATGTTTTGCTGAGTTCTTCTTTGCTTCTGTCTTTAATCATACTTCTCCTTGTCTAGACTGCACTGTCTTGGGATCCTGGATCAGTTCTTGTCTGGCTTTGTGTTTCACATTCAGGTTCTTCCACCTTGACCATTGGTTTGAACATGTCGCTTAAGCAAAGTAAAGAAGTGGTGTTGATTCCTAGAAAGTTATGATATTGTTAAAAAAAATGTTTTGAGTACAAATTATTTTATTTTTCTTTAATTTTGCATATGTGTGTGTGTTGTCTGTGTCAGATGGCACTGTGTGTCCCTGTGAAGGACCAAGGATGACTTTGGGAATCATTCTGGATTGCTTCTACCTCCTTCTTGCTTTGCTCTGGGATTTCCCAAGCTCCTCTCATCAGGGCCGGAAGTACAGGCTGGTGTTTTTATGTGGGACCTGGGATCTGAACTCAGGACCTTCTGCTTGCGAGACAGAGTCTTAGAGACTGAGCCATCTCTCCAGCTCCCTTTTTAACTTTTTAAAATTGCATTTAAGCTCATAACTAAGGCCTTTATTGGTCCTTCCTGAACTGTGTTATATGTGAAGTATGAACTTGTTCTCGGGAAATCATTTTTTGTAATCCGAAAATGTGGTGCTCTTTAGGGCAAGACTTGCATGGACAGAAAGCCTTGAAAGTCCTTTCCAAAGACTGTACAAATGTGAACCCAAAGAATTCCCAAGATGGAGGCCTTGTTGAATTTTATAAGGACTTAAGTTGATAGAAAATTCTTCACATTAGTCACTGTTGCTAGGGCTCAGTAAGCTATTCTTTTAACAGCAATCTTGGAAATATTTTCCTTACCCTACATTTACTTTTAAGTATAATACAGAATATAGTATTTGACTAGAGGAAGGCTGCATAGTGTACTCAAGATCCAATAATATTCACCAAGTTGAAGTCTATTTCACACTGTTTTACATGTTTGTTTCTTATTAATGAATTTAGGTAGCTCCGTTTCCCAGTACTGGATTTATAAATGGGTTTACATCACCGACTTTCAAGCCTGCAGCATCGCCTTTGACGTCACTCAGACAGTATCCTCCCAGAAGCAGGCAAGTTCTTGGAGTGCTTCAAATGTGTATGAACTTCATGTTACTGTTTTCCCAGGTTGTCTGTAATCAGAGATCTATTTAACCACTAGTAATGCTCATCAGAGATAAAACTATTTGAAACATAGAACTAGTTTGTAAAGATTAAACTCCAAATTGACTGTGTGCAGTTAAGGAGTAATTTCTCTTCTGAAGAGTTTTTGGTACAACTGTTACCTTGTATTTATGAAATAGGAAGCAGGTCTTAGCTTACATATTTCACATTAGCATGCTCATTATATACGCCTTGATTGTTTTATAACTCAGCATATACAAACATCTCATTTACAGGAATCCTAGTAAGTCTCATCTACGCCATGCGATTCCTAGTGCAGAGAGAGGGCCTGGGCTGCTAGAAAGTCCTTCAATATTTAACTTCACTGCAGATCGATTAATTAATGGTGTCCGGAGCCCACAGACGAGGCAAGCAGGGCAAACTAGAACACGAATACAAAACCCTTCAGCTTATGCCAAGAGAGAGATTGGAACTGGGCGTGTGGAGCCAAGTAGTCTTGAATCCTCTCCTGGTTTAGGGAGAGGAAGGTAAGTTGTTCACATGTTTTGTAACCAGGTATTATTATGTACCTATCACACTATGACTATTTTAAATATCTTTTATTATTTTGTAATACATCTCAGAAAATCAAATTGAAAATTGTTAAACCTCAGAAGTTTTATATAGTTGCTGTGGATGGTGGCTTTTAGTGCAGAAATTTAAGTGATTTCCTTTTGTTTTTTCTTCAAAGTATGAATTTTATTCCATGAGAACCACAAGTGACATTGAATCTTTAAGTCCATCATTGCTAATCATTATTGATGTACATATACACTTTGGAGCTCTGTGGTAGGTCCCAGTCATTACTGATGAATACGTTGGAACTTTACAGTAGGTCCCAGTCATTCTGACATAGACGTGGAGCTCCACAGTTTCCAGATTCCATTCTCTGTGTCCTCGTCTCATCTTAGTAGTTGGTCCCGGTCCTCTAGGTTTTTGCTGTTGGCAGGTGCTCTCCGGTGTGTGTCCCACAAGTTTCTAGTCTTGCTCCCTTTCCAGTTGGTAGTAGAAGACTGAGGATGTAGCTCACTTACCAGCATGAGAAAGGTCCTATATTCAGTCCCCAGTACTCTGCAGAAGTAAAGAAGGAAGGTAGATGTTCCAACTGGCAACGGGCCATAGTAGACAGATAAAGGAAGTTGGGCATGTTGGCACATTCCATCCTTGGGCAAGTCCTGGATCCTCAGTATATGCTGGGAACACCTAGAGTTCTTAAGTTTTGTGAAAGGAAACCATTGTCCAGCCATTGCCTTTAATACAACTATTCCTTCCTGTTAGGTACCTTGTCTTCCACCATTTGTTTATATCTTCTTTAAAGAGGCAAGATAGAAAAGAGGATATAGGCACATCATGGGGTTTGCACTGACTATACCAGTTGATGATGCAATAAAGACTAAGGATTTCCCTCTGGCAAATGATGAGCAAGTAACTCAGCGTACCTGCGTTTTTTTCTTCTAACCTACTTTGAAAAGTGAAAGACATTTCTAAGTTCCATATATGAGTGTACAGCTTGGTTTCTGACAGGTCGAAACTCCAACAACTGCTGGTTCCTCTCTCTCCTTGATGCAGCAGAAGCCTGCCTTTTAGATATGGCAGGTTTAGTTCTAGCCTGCCACAATACATCAAATGTGGTAGCACACATCACAAGCTACAGATTGTTTCCTAATGCTTATAAAAAATTACTTTTATAGTGTACTGTCATAGTCTTATAAGTGTGTAGTAACATAAATGAGTACAACAATGCATATACTTTAAGTGAAAAATACTTTTGCTATGAAGTGCTATCAGTAAGCTTGAGCCTTCAGCAGCTCCTAACCTTTTTGTGGGTGGAAGATCTTGCCTCCATGTTGATGGCTCCTGAGTGATTTTGGGGTGAGACTAGCAGTGTCTTAAAATCAGGTAACAGTGAGCTGGGAAAATGTGTTTGTCATTGTCATGAAAACATGGAAGACTAGAGTTCAGACCCCAGAACCCACTTAAAAAGTTGGATAATCCCAGAACTCAGGAGGCAGAGACAGGAGATCCTCTTAGCAAGCTGGCTAATTACATTAGCCATTTAGTAAACTCTGGGTTCAAAAGTGGAGAATGATTGAAGAAAGTGCCCCACATTAACTTTGGGCTCTCAAATGCACACATACCTACATATGCATACATGCATTCATACACTCATGTATGCATAGTACATACAACTGTAGAAAAGTAACAAATGACTCTTGTCCAAACAATATCTTCTTTTCTGATCAATTACTCTGTTTTATAAAATATTTTGAAGTAGCGTATGATGCTATTTGATAACATTAATAAGATTTCTTTCAAAATTAGAGCCAGTTCCTCAACTAAGTCTATGTACTATTCTCAAATCTTTTTCCATATTAGCAGCATTGGCACAAGCTTTTTGAGTAGATCCCAATCCCACCCCAAGAAGACATCTTTTCTGTGACCTTCAACCATCAGGGTAGCCATGGCATCACAGGAATTCAATCACAAAGGTTTTAGACTCATTCTGATGCTGCTCCCACTCCAGCCGTTGCTTCTGTCACTCAAGTGTAACCACTCAGTCATCCAAACTCCTGTTAATGTTGCTGTCTTGGCCTCTTCCTACATAATCACAGACGTTCTTAATGGCCCCTAAAATGGTGGCTTCCTAGAAGGTTACTCAAGTGCTCTGAGGACTAAGAGAACATTTTGTGAAGCACAGTGATGGTGGTACTGACCAGACCCAGTGGCAGTCAAATGGACTCATGCACAAGTGTGTCCAGTGAGGCTATGGACACACTGTGGTCAGACACTGTTGGTATTGATGATCAGGCTGCTTTGCGTAAAGGCCATGTATGATCCTTGTCCTTCCATAGCAGCTGTGATATAGCAGCTAACACTGTCCATCTCACAACAGCCTCACCAGGTCTCTTGTCTTGTTGTTTACACCTGTCATCCAGCCAGTCTATAGTTCTCTGCAGGCCTTTCCTACCATGAATAACCTTGGGGACCTTCCTGTAGGAAAAGATGGGGTGTTGCTCATGCCCACTCTTGCGACTTAGGAGCCCATACATATATGGTCAGGGCTTTAGCGCCCAGAGCCAGTCGAAAGCCAGAAACTGTTTCCTACAGGAGAGATTTCTATCTAGAGGCTTGTCACGCTTGTCTGGGAGTGACTAGCCAGAGGGTCCAGAGCACGTGCCTTATTCTAATTAGATGTCCCTCCTAGGTAACAATAAAAGCTCTGATGGGGGAGTCCACTGAAACAATAAAAGTGATAAATAAATACAAATAAGATTATAAATTAAAATTCATGTGTGAATTTTTTTAAAAGACGTAAGTCCATCCAAGGCAGTGTGCCTCTAATGTCAGTCTACACTTACCTACTTCAGGCCCCATTACCAACAATAAGAAAGTTAGAAAATAAAGATGATCTAGTTTTTTACTAACCCCAATGGCAAGTCATTTTATATTAGTTAATTTCATTTGGAATTAGTCCCTGTGATTGCTTGGACTAGCAAGGCTAGTATCTGCCTGTCTATCATGAATAGACCTCTCTTGTGCTTGCCCTGAAATATTTCCATTACTTTTAGTTCATGTTGTTTGTTTTCATTATTCATGTGTTCATACCAGTGAACCACTTAGAAATTCAGAAATCTGACTTTAAGTATTGTCACTTACATTTGTGTATTTTAATGACTTTGGGTGTCTAGGCCCTCTTCCTTTCCTCAGGCCCTTGATGATGTTGCCACTTCATAAACTTTGATGCAATTATTGACAGTAATATGATGTGGCATGCCTTACAGCCTTGCTGCCTGCAGGATCTGGCTTTAAGCAACACAAATCTCAAACAGTATCATAAAGAGGGCAAGTGGGCATTTTAGAGACTTCTTAGGGTTTTAAAATCCTTCTATGGCTTTCTTAATAAGGAGTGTGATACTGTTATGTTAAAGTTGAGTCAGATAATGGAGGATCAGGTGGCTTATTTTGATGATAAGCAAATTTATGTTTCATAATTTTTACTACTGTTTTAAATATCTCACCTGTGTATTTTGGTGTCAGATTTTAAATACACATCTTGTTATTCTAGCTGAATGGATATTCATTCATATCATAATAAAAATTCTAAGTAACTCCTAGATAAATTTTAAATAATTTTATCTTTTTAATAATATTGACAGAGTTTGTTTTCATCACCTGCTACTTACCCTCACCCCATTCCACATACCCTTATCCCCTCCAGACTCTTTCCCTCCCTCTCCGTGTTAACGTGAATGTTGATCCACTGGGTCCTATCTAGGAGTCCTATACTAGTTAGTGCATGGGCACCCACCAGGGTGTGAATGGTCCACTAGTGAATAAGCCACAGAGCGTCAAGGTTCCCCTCTCTCTGGTCTAGCGCTAGTCCCATTCAAGTCTTTCAGGGGAGTGTCATGTTTCATGGTAAAATATTAATAAGCCAGCTATTGCAGAGATTTTGATAGAAATAGACACTGTTGTACTGTCACTGTTAGCATTTTGTTGTTTTTTTTTTAGATATTGACATAGTCTTCTGTAGCCCAGTATGGTTTCAAACACATGATCCTCCTGCCTCGGCCTCCCCAGTAATCAATAATGAATTTCAGGCATGAACTCTCATGTTGGCTTTTGCTTATCCTTTTATAGTTGGGCTTTTAGAATCAAATTTTATCTTTGAAAGACTGTGAAGTGATAAGGACTTGCTGAATTAATGCATGCTGTGAATATACAAGGACTCAATAGATTTCCCAGGTGAGAAGACTGATGATTGTCTTTACTTTTAACCCCTAGGAAAAATTCCTTTGGCTATCGGAAGAAGCGAGAGGAGAAATTCACAGTGAGTATAGATACATATATAGTGCCCTCTGATACACACAGAGACACATATGCAAGATATAAATAAATAAATCTTAAAAAATAATAACTAAAAATCCTTGAAAGATTCTTGTTTTCATCTCTGAGCCATTATAAGTATTCTTTTCTCACCACCAAAAAATTCATTCTCTGTTAGAACTCAAATTGTGACTCTAATGTCAGTCTAGCACTTACTTACCCAGTCCCCAGCACCTACAACAAATAAATTAGAAAATAAAGATGATCTAGGTTTTTTTGTTGTTGTTGTTTTGTACTAACCCCAATGGCAAGTCAATTTATATTAGTTAATTTCATTTGGAATTAGTCCCTGTGACCGTATGGACTAGCAAGGCTAGTGTCTGCTGTCCATCATGAATGGACTATTCTCCTGTGCCTGCCCTGAAATGTTCCCATTACTTTTGGCTCATTTTGTTTGTTTTGATTATTCATTGTTTATATCAGTGAACCCACTTAGAAATTCAGAAATCTGACCTTAAGTATTATCACTTATATCTGTGTATTTTAATGTCCTTGGGCATTATGTATATTATAAAGATTATATTACTCATACCTACATATTTTAACTTCAGAAATTTATAGAGAGGTAACAGGTATGTATTTGAGCCTACCCAGGAGAGGCATTCATGTCTGTCTAATGCTAAACTATTCAGCACTGCCTTCCAGTAAGCTCCGTCTTGGGCTTTTGTAACTCCAACATAGTGCTTGCCTCTTTTTTTCCTAAAAATTGAGATAGAAGAAACTTTTATAAAGGCTGTCCCTGAAAATGCTTAATCTCAAAAGTTGCATACACTTCATAAACAGGGTCTTACTTAAAATAAATCCCTAAAACTTGCTTTGAGGCCTAAGTGTCTGTGCTGTTTAAAACTAGCTGCATTACTTTGAGCATATGTTCATTCTACGAGGCACATAAAACTGCCAGGTGGGAATAAGGACAAACTTAGTACTGAAAGCCCATGACCAGACAAAGCTGAGCTCAAAGAAGGCATCTGTATTATCAAAAGGAGAGGAATAGAATAGAAAAGGATTTCCAATACAGTGTGATGTTGTTAGCTTATATAAATTTTCATCCTTAACCTCCTTGCAACTTGAATTCTGTCATATTTTTTTCTAGATTCTGCTCCTATTTGTCTCATTGACTTGATTGCAAGTTAGGTGAACCCCAGAATCACCTACGCAACATTTGTAACTTTTTATCAAGCTGATGTGAGGGTCAAAAGATTTTTTTGCCATTTTCTTGTGCTGTCTGTTTCCATACTTGTGTGACTTTCTCCATGGTGTGTTCTGTTGTAGAGCAGCCAGACTCAGTCTCCAACACCACCAAAGCCTCCGTCTCCAAGCTTCGAGCTGGGGCTGTCCAACTTCCCCCCGTTACCTGGAGCTGCAGGCAATTTGAAGACAGAGGACTTGTTTGAAAACAGGCTCTCCAGCTTGATAATAGGAACATCAAAAGAAAGAGTAAGATATATATTACCATTCTAACATAAAAGTTAGCTAACATTAAGCACTGATTTTATCCAGGGCTCTTTACATACTTTTTAAAATTACTACTATTACTGTTAGGCACTCGTGAGAAGTTTGGAGTTGCAGTAGTACAGTCAGCTTTGAGCAGAGTCAGCTTTGCTCTCCCTTGCCCTCCATTGAGGTCACTAGTGGAAACTTCAGATGGCATTCTCATTGTTGTCATTCACAAAGTACAGAATGGGACTAAACCATCTTAATCATGTCAGAAAGTATTTTTAGTAACATACATGAGAAAAGTACTAGAAGCCAGGAATAATTTCTGTACTCTGGAGGCTTCTACAAGGTCTCATCCAGTGGTCATGGTCCTGAAAGCTCAGCCTGAGCTACTCAAGCCTTCCCAAGACTCCTGCACTATAATGCAGCAGTATTTGTCCTGCCTCCAACACCAGTGTTCAGAGGCTGCCGAATAAATAAAGGAATGGCTTTCTGCCCAGTCACTAAACAATGACTCAGAGCCTTGGGAAACGGGAGTTCCAGCATTCTATAGTTGGGAACTATCGCTGTACTTCTGCATCACCTATTTTTTTCCAGTGTAAGTAACCATGGCCTCTGGATTTGGGAGAAAGATGCCATCACAGAGCCCAAGTTCAGAACCATGGTAGTGGATGCAACAGTTGATGTTACTAGGGAAGGTGATTTTGCTGCATTATCTTGAGACTAAGATCGGGTGAAACATTTAGTCCTTTTTGTTTTGTATTGGTAGGTGGAGATTACTGTTCTTGTGAGTGTCCCAAGAGTCTGTATTTTTTAGCAATGGTACATTAGATTTGCCATGTCTCGAGAATTTTAAACCTTATATTTCTACGTAACTTCCCTATAAAGCAGTGTTAGAGAATTACACATTTTAACAATCGCGAAGTCTGCTTTTCAAGCTGTGGCTTCCGTGAGTGATGGAGTACCAGCAGCCTCCTGTTGCACAGTAGCTGCTACTTGACAAAATCTTTATTCAGGAAAGAATTATTGGTTAAAGAATTATTGGGTAAAGCATTTGCCTACAGTTCAGATCCCTTAGAACTCACATAAGCTGGACAGCTGTGGCAGCTGCCTGTAATCCCAGCACTTCAGAGGCTAGTATCAGAACAAATCCAGAGAGGGTTAAGGAGATGGCTCAGCTGTTAGAGCATGAGACCCCAAGTTCAGATCCCCAGAACCCACAAAAAGGAATGGCAGGTGTGGCAGCCACCTGTAATCCCAAATACTCAGGAGGCACATCAGGAAACCACCAGAGCAAGCCAGCTAACGAGCCATTAGCAAGTTCTGGATTCAGTTGAAAGGCCATTGCCTTGATAAGTAACGTGAAGAGTAACTTACGATGTGACACTCAGCTTCAGACTATATGTGAACCAATGCATACATGTGCACCCCTACATGTGCAAAACACAGACCCACATCCACACATTATAAAAATAAAAAGAATTTCTACTTGATGGTAGGTAGGCCAAGTAACTGCTGCATTGCTGCTACTTGGTGGCATATCTGCAGCAGCTTCCTAACTAGCAAGTGCTCAGCTTTAGAATAGCAGAGGACATTGGATTTAACTCAGGTAATCCGTTCCTGGTTGACATGGGATTTGCGATGGTCATTCTCTCTCTCTTTGCACAGTACCATAGTGTCTATATTTAAGTAGAGTCATAATTGAATACCTCTTGCATTAAGCATGCTTTTATAAATTGGAAGCCTTTGCTTGTCCCATGGTTTTAGCAAGCTAGACTCCTTCCACCTGAAACTATTGTCAGGCCTAAAAAGCCTTAGAATCCCTGGCTAACCTCTCCCCATGGACAAGAATGTGGATTGTGCTATTCTATCCTGAAGCTGCAATTTCAGCTCACCACTTTATTTCACTTTCAAACTTTTTATGTGTTGTGAAAACAAAGACATTTAAGGAATCTTTTTATATTTAAGGCAATTGTTTATTCTGTTGACTTTTTAAAATTTTATAGTGAACATGTCACAAGAAGGATAAGTCATTATGTACTTAAGAATCACTGGCTGGCGTAAGATTCATTCAGTTCTTAGGTTTGTGACAAGTTATTTGCTCCAAACTGTAGTTTGCTTGCTCAGTTGGGTGCATTGGCAAACTCGTTCCCAAGGGTTGTTTGTGGATTCAGGTAAGAACTTTTGTGGGTATTTACCACATAACCACAAGGTACTCAAATTGATGTAGGTGTGGATGTCATTCTTTGTTTTATATTGGTTTTTAGAGTGAATCATAGTGAACTGTGTTGGGAATTCTGCACCTAGCAGATAAATTTGAGTATACCATGGTACACACTGATGAGTGTCACTTAAGCGAGGTATGCTTGGAAGCTGTTCACTTGAGAAAACAAGCTTGCAGATGATAACAGAAAGAAAGAGTTTAAAACAGAAGCAATTGTGCATGTGCAGAAGAAAGACTAGTGCTTTGTAGGCAGAAGACAAACTCGAGATCACATTGACATTTTTTGCTGTAGAAAACCTCCTCTGTGTCTTCATTCTGTGGCAGCTTGTCAGTGGAGGTACCATTGCATCTGTTCTCTGGTAGGGTAGACATAGCTCCATTCAGCACTGGTTAGAGATTGTCTTCCTGTGTTCCTGCTAAGGTGAGAAGCAGACTTTGCAGATGGGCTTGGAACGGTGAGACCCTCAGCTCTCCTTCATACAGATCGGCCAATTTGTAAATTATTCCTTAATGATTTTCAGAGCCTCAGTGCAGATGCAAGCACGAACACTGTTCCTGTAGTGGTCCCCAGAGAACCCTCGATGCCAGCATCCTGTGCTGTATCAGCAGCCTTTGAACGCTCCCCATCCCCTGCCCATTTACCTGAGTGAGTATTGATGGTATAGCAGCCCTCTGCAGTACACTGGTGGGAGTGGCCTGTAATGTTATATGAAGTTCTCATACCAGGTGGCATTTCTACAGGGATCTCAAGGTGGCAGAAAAACAGAGGGAAACCCACAGTATGGACAGACTCCCTTCTATCTCTACTACAACTGCATGTAAATCAGTGCAGGTTAATGGAGCCGCCACGGTAAGTATCCTTAACTCATAGACACTCTTCGTTGCAAAAAGACATAGCACTGTTTTGTATCAGCCTATTTTTAAGTTTAATTTGATGGGTTTGTGTGTGTGTGTTTGAATCTTTGTTGTCTGTACAAAATGCCCTGAATATTTGGTAATGGTTCCTATCATCTACTGTAGTTATTTCTCTTTACCACTCAGTGAGTCCTGCTATTTTAGGGTGAATTGATAAAGGTTTCTTAAACAGTAACAAGGTCCCAACTCTGTTCTTCTGTAGAGTTGTGACTTTTTCTGTATTTACTATCAATGATGTCATACATGTGATAATTAATTTAATAGACATGATAATTAATTTAATAGACATGGCTAAGAAAACGAGATGGATGGCCTGTTGTCTTGTTTCAAATCCCAGTGATTCAGCTGTGTATAGTGGCTGTGCCTGAACTTCTATCATTTGCAAAGTGGAGACAGGAGGATCTCTGCAAGTTTGAAAGCCCTAGTCTATATAGTGAGTTCTAGCCATGGCTATATGACAAAATCTCATCTCAGACATATATATGTGGTATGGTTTTGTTTCCATCTTTAATTAATGCAGAATCTTTTACTCTGATTTGTTTGAGAACGAAGCCCTGAGCCAAGTGGGTTGAGTCTTGATGATGTTTAAAGGATTGTGTTATGAGTTAATTGTAACTGGGTAGATGACACAACCTGTAATTCCACTTGCTTATAAGGCAAAAGCAGAAGACCATCACCAAAAGTTCAAGGCCAGCTTGGACTGTATAGTCAGACCCTGCCTTAGAAGTAAATGTAGAGTGTTAGGACCACAATGTGACAGTACAGAGCGCCCCAGAAAGGCCTCCTGTCGGGGGAACAGGCCATGTCTGTGTCTTTCTCTAGACACTCTTCTCTTGAGCTTCTTAGACCTCCAATTGCGTAAGAATACTTAAAAGCTGCATGCAAGCAAAGTTAGGCCAGTGTTATATCTCATCTCTGTATCTTTCCTAATGTAAGCTGTTTTCAAGAGGTATTTCTGCAGTATCCTGGGAAGGAATCACACTGCAAGGAAAGTAAAACATTGACCTCTACAGAGGTTTTCAAGGTGAACATTCCTGTGAAGATGACAATCTGTTGCGTTGTGTAACTTAAATCCTTATGAAATTCCGGAAGAGACCTCCCTGTCATTTTGTATGTATGTGTATTTCCAGGAACTGCGAAAGCCCAGTTATGCCGAGATTTGCCAGAGAACGAGTAAAGAGCCTCCTTCTTCCCCGTTGCAACTCCCAAAAGAACAAAAGCCAAACACTGTTGGTTGTGGGAAGGAGGAGAAGAAACTCGCTGAGCCCGTGGAGAGATACAGGGAGCCCCCTGCACTCAAGTCTACTCCTGGAGTCCCCAAAGATCAGAGGAGGCAGCCTGGGCGCCGACCCTCGCCCCCGGCTGCTGGGAAACGTCTCAGCAGAGAACAGAACACTCCCCCCAAGTCTCCTCAGTGAAAACCGAGAACCTGGGAGGGGTCGTGAAGAGCTGTGTTCACCACAAACGAAGCTCTCCCACTCAGTACGAGAATGAGTCGCTGGTTAGGAGCTTGCAGTGTCTGAGGCCCATGGGATGCCTGCAAGTTATTTTTCTTCTGAGTCGGATTTTCCCCCTCTTGAAAAAAAGTCTATTTTTCAGGATTTAATTAATATAAACCTTATTTTAGGTTGGTGCTTAACTGGAGGTGATGCATAAGTCTGATTTTTTTCAGGATAGAAAATGTATTTATCCTACAAATTGATATTTTTTATTAAGCCTCCCTGTGGCTCTGAATGCAAGCTATATATGAGTTTTTCTAAATTAAGAGAACTATGCTACTTCATTTTTTTGTTCATAGCTGGTCTGCAAGTGCATATCATTGAGGTGTTCCCACAGGTGGGTGAGCGCTGGTGGCGCCAGCAGGAGCAGCTTGGCCTCACAGAGCAAGGGCACCGACCCGTGGCACGCGAGCTGTGTTGTCATCCAAACTGTTACCAGGTAACTCTAGCTTCAAAGAAAGATACCTAAACGTAGTTCTTTTGTGATCTAGTGGGCAGAATCGAACCTGCAAAGAGCACCTAGAAAGATCTGAGGCCCTTCAGTCTCATGTACGCAAGCAAGTAACCAGCGCTCACTCCAGTTCCAAGTGGCTACTGTGTAAAATAGGTTGAAAGCACATTGTGAATAGAACCTAAGTGAAAACGCATAACTCTGTTGCCCACTGACACCATGTTTGGATCCCTGTGAGCTGGCTGCCTGGCTCGTGGTGCCTGCTCTGTGCCCATTTCTGTCCACGTCCACACGCACTCTCCGCGGAGAGAGTCCACGTCTTAGCCAGCTCCATGTGGACGTCTTCCTGTTTCTCTGCATCAGCACATGGATCTAAGAGTGCGTGGCCCTGAGAGAATGGTGTCTGTGGTTTTTCCTCTTCTTGGCTGGTGAAGGACAGAAATTCCTGCTCTTTTTACCTCCAAGACGAGGGTCTCATTGATTCACTTCTAGAAGTTCTCCACTTCTGAAGAACAAGGATGCACTAAAGTTAGCAAGTTTATAATAAAGTTAAATATAAATTATTTTGTTTTAAAATGCCTAAAAGTTTTCTTTAAGTATTCTAAGCAGCAGACATTAAAATACTTCCTGCTAAATGTAACCATTCAGTTTATTCCACAAAATGTTATTTAACAAGCCTGAGTTTTTGCCTTTTTTTTTTAAAGGAAAAAAATGATTTCCATCCAATATTTAAAGACTTGAATTTTATTTAAACTTGAAAATGACTTTGCCTTAACTCTTGTACAAGACAGCTTAGCGCTCATGGAGCCGGCCCCAGGTGGCAGGAGCGTGTCAGAGCGCCTCAGTTACCGTGTGGATCTCTTGGTGTTAGTTTTGCTGAGTAAGATACTGTAGTACAAGAACTCGCAGCAGTTTTTGTAAAATACCTTACAGATCTTCAACAGTTGATCTTTTTTTCAGATTGTTGAAATTCCTGTAAATGCAAATAGTCGATACTGTATTAAATATGTGCACTTGGGAGTGTGCGTTGCTTGTACAGCTGTAAATAGTCAGAACATATTAAAAAGGTACCCTACAGAGAAAAAGCTGATACACATTATTGATATATTATAAACGTTGCTGTTGAGCTGGATGTAGATAAACTAAATGTTGTGGTTTGAATATTATTTTAATTTGTTGAGGTTTTCTCCCCCTTCTACTGGTGTGTTGAACTGATTTTGCCTCTTTGCTGCAAAAGGGAAATGGAAAGTCTTATTAAAAAGCCTTCAGATGTTTTCACATTTTCGCAAGGCATACTAATCACATCTAATGTGAACGGGTTTTGAAGTATAATACAGAAAGCAGAATCTGGCAGGATCTTCCAATGAAAGTAAATAAGGAATCTACTGATTGAAATCATCCATTGCTACATGTGATTTCTCTTGCCAGAAGAAGGATGGCTGGTGCACGTGACCATTTCCCTCAGAGCAGCTGCCGTTCAGATGCATAGGAAACTCAGAGCCGATGTTGCAAAGGCCTGTTAAAAGGAACATAGGAATGAAATTTCCTCAGGCGTCAGATTACTGACAGACAAAAAAAAAGTCAGAAGCAGTTATCTCTGGAACCCAAACTATCAGATACTGTCAAAGCTAGAATGGTGCGCTCTGAGACCTAAGGTCCTCCGTGCCACATCTTTCCCGGAAGAGGGGCCAAGGTAGTGCCAGCCATTCCTCATCCCCAAATGACAGTGCTCACAGGGTGAGTCCTTGATTTTTAATGAGAATCCTTTCCCCAAGGCGCAAGCATCGCGGCATGAGCCCACTGTCTGTGGTTGACATGTGTACGCCGGAGCAGGTGGGCACCCACCGAGGTCAGGACACTGTATTTACTGCTTGGCCAGTGACAGCCTGGCATCAGGAACTAAACTGCTCAGATGGGATTTTTATAGCACTCTTTTTAAGGAAGCAAAGGTGATACGCCAAATAGCTATATAATATATAATGTCAAAACAGAAACTTTCTGGTAACATTTTTGAGGTTTTCCACTCAGAAAAAAAAAAGGAAGTTATCACAATAGGAAGCCGTGAGAGCGCATGCAGACTACTGCGATGACGAATACAGCAAATGATGTGTGGTTTTCATACTTTTTTAAAAAGAGAATTTTACTCATTCCTTTCAGTATCTCAAGTTATAGAGTCAGAGATACCGCAGTCACAAATGACATTTTAACTTGTAAAATTGTGTGATGATACTTAATTATCATTTGGAAATACAGGAATAGGAATCTGGCCGCATTGTACCAGACATGAATTTCAAGTAATCGTTCTCTCCATAGCTACTGTCTCCATCTCTCGCAGTCCTTCCTGTCGTGCATCACCGGTTGCCACTAGCGGGTGGCCCAAGAGTCTTACATTGCTGCATTAGGATGTCTGCAGTTTACATTCAAAACTGGTCCAGTGTATCACAGCAGGCGACTAATGGTGCATACCTGTCTTTGTGTCCCCCTTCAGTGAGCTGTAGTTGTGGGTTTGTGTGCTTTGTAGCCTGTTAACACGGAAAGCAGCGGACAATCGACGATTCCAGGCGCGCTGACAGCTGCCTTGTCACAGGGGGAGGGCACCGTGCAAGCTTCCTTGAGGGTTTTTGTTTTTGTTCTACTTCTTTTCATTAAGACTGGAATCAAGCTTACATGTAAACTATTGGTAATTTAAGTTTCCTTTTGTGTCATTTCGTGTAAACCTGTCTAATTTGAAAAAAAAAATGTAGGTTATGAAAAATAAAGATTTAGGCACTGTTCGATTTTTCTTTTGATTTTTTTTTAAATTAAAATTTTCTTCAAGAATGTATATTTTTTTAAAATGACTTTTTTTGTTGTTTTGATCTGTTCCCCCTCAGTGTGCATGTGGACAGTACACCCAGATACAGTTGGGGTTGGTAAGTCCTCCAGCCCTTTGTGTGAGTTGTCCCACAACGTAAGAAAGAGTTCTTTCCTTGTGTGTCAACAGTGTTCAGAGAGACCGTTAAATCAAGGTTCAAGGGCTGCGGTGGCGCTCAGTTGGACTATTTACGCAGCATGCCCAGAGTTCTGGGCTCCATTCTCAGCACCCTTAGACTGGGTACTGTGATCTCAGTACTCGGGAGACACAGACAGGAGCATCAGAAGCCAGGGATCCCTGGTCACTGAGAGAGTTTGGGGCCTGGATACAGGAAGCTTTATGTGGAGAAAAATCACAGTCATCATTATGCCCAAGGTTTACCACAAGCATCAATATCTCTGGGGTAATTGTGTCAGAGTTATTTAAAGTCAATATAAAATCATTGTTTTCAGATCACAAGCAAATTTGGTCTCAAAAACAAAGTCAATTCAGTTAAAGTCCAAAGGTAAATAGAGTTTGTTATTATGCCTTTTTTTTTTTAATGTATGCGTGTGTGTGGCAGATGGGCAAGCACGCGTGCACATGCACGCAAACGCACTTGAGCTGTGTGCCTGTGTAGATCCAAGAGTGGTATTGAAAGTCATCCTCTGTCTTTCTTCCACTTCAGTGTTGTAAACCTGGGGATTCCCAGGCTCCACCTTCCAGGGCTACATCTACAGGTTGGCCCCCATGCCTACTGACCACAGCGTGATCAAAGTCGGGTCCTTGCTTGTAAGGACAAAGACTTGAACCACTGAGCTATCTCCCCAGCCCATTAGCGTATTCTAATTTAGGGACAAGTGACCTGGTTAAGATGCCAAATGTTGTTGTTCCTCTTCTATGAATCGCCTTTTCATGTTCTCCTCTTTCTTGCTAGATTATCTCTTGCAGAATTGAGTCTATTCTGTGAATCTTTCATTATATATGCTGCAAATATTCTCTCAATCCAGTTGCTTCTGTACTGACATTGGAAGAAGTAGCCCCATATTACTGGAACTCATCAGATGCAAGCAGTCCTTGAGCCAAGAAAACTGTTGGCCTACTTGGTTAAAGTATGTGGATCTTTTTGCTCCCTTAATAAGTTGTATTCCTGGTTCACCATGGAACCCAGGAAGGTAGCTCAGAGAGGTGCTTAGATGACCTACCCAGGTACATGCCTTGCATTCCCCGGTGGTTACAGGATCAGGAGAGAGGGGCACACCATGTCCCACGCTCAGTAGGGCCTGAGCCTTGCCCGAGGAGCCGGCCGAGGGCTGTGGGCAGTGCAGGAAGGCTGGTAGAACCCAGGTCCTCCGTGTTGGTCCAGCTGATAGAACCACACAGCAGTGTGCGCAGGGAGGCCGGCTAGTCGACCACAGGGTCGTGAAGCAGGAGAGGGTGCTGAGCTGCTGAAGAAAGGCTCATTGGTGGAGTCTGACCTTCAGGGTGAACTTGACTGCCCTACTTAGCTAAATCCTGCCCGTAGGCTACCTTTGCCCATGGCCATGTAGTGTGCTGCTTAACTTCCGTGTGTTGGGGACTGCCCCTGTGTTCTACACTGATTCTGCAGGGACTCTATCGAGGCCAGAGAATACTCTGCTCTCAGTCCTCCTGACAGCTTTAAGGGATTTTAGGACCATGAATGTGGCAGTCCAGGTAAGCATTCTATGGGTGTCACATCCTCTTGGGAGTACATGCTGGGCTCTGTGTCCTGACTCATCTGCTGGCTGAGTGGAATATCAGAGTCGTCAGCTGTAATGGCAGATAGATTTGTTTCTGTGTTTTGCTTTTTCTCTTTCCAGCATAATTAGTTTTTGGCTTCAATATTGTGAAGCTCGTGTCATCTGAAACCTCCATTTCTAGGATTGCCGCATTTGGCAATTAAATAATCTCACTTTTGGAACCTAATAATTTTCTTTGCTTCGAAGTTTAATGTTATTTGATTCTGTTTTTCTCTTTCACTAGCTGGCATTTCTGTGATACACCATTCCCTATCCTTTGTATCTTCAACTTGCCCACATAACTATTTGAAGTATTTGCTTGTAGGGGAGTGTGCTTAAATCCACTTTGCAAAGTCTTTTAATCAATATATATAGTCCATTTGTGCTTACAATACCTATCCTGCCATTCATTTTTCACTCTCCATTTACTCTCTACTCTTGTTGTTTTCTTTCTTGCCTTCCTGAATGTTGTCCTTTTCTTTTTTGCTGGTTCTTAATCTGTGTGCAGGAGTTACTGGAAAAGAAAGCCGTCCGTGTCCATCAAAGTTTCCCTGCCAGGGTGGGCTGCACAGTCTCAGGCGGCCATGCTCTGCTTGCCAACCATCCTAAGCAGGGTTTGTGATCCTTCTAGACCTGCTGTTCAGAAGACACTGGACATCTGGAAGTGACCTCCCCAGCATGTCCACTTTAGCTGCCATCACGGAGACTGTCCACAGCAAAAGGCAGAAAGCATTTTACATGTCAGCCTCAGGGTGTCACTCCAAAGTCTGGACGAAACCATCCACACCTGGCACCTGGTGAGGAAGCCAACAAGTGACCCGCTGGCAGGTGTCTTACCCAGGGCAGACCATCAACAGGTTCCACAGAAGACATGAGTGGTGGGCCTTGCTCTCCATTTTCCCATAGAGCAGATGAATGTGATAAGGACCGAGGGTTGCACCAAGGCTAGGGATGAAGGGCTGTCAGTCAAATGACCCTTCCAGGGAAGATCACCTGGTATCTTGGTGCTTCAGGTCCTGCATTCAGTGTTACTGTCAGGACCCCCTGGTGGTCTCTCCCCACATCCCCATGGCTAACTGTCACAGGGCCCTTTTATCTATGTACTGGTTTTCTCGTGTCCTGTCTAAGTCCACTGTATTCAATTGCAGTAATGAGAATTCCATGATCATGAACATACCTCAGCCTGGACTTTGATAGACAGCAGCACATGGCAACATCTCATCGCAGAGGGAAGTAGAACCCAGCAATGTTGTGTAGGATCTATGCATCTCCACACACTGTCCCACCCCCCGGGTCAGGGGAAGGGAGGCAGCCAGCACACTGACGGCTTGAGAGATGACTGTAGCAACTGGGGACAATAGTTTTGGACTTTGTTGTTTTTGTTTGGCCATTTGGGGAATGAGGGTTGCTAGAGAATTTCACATCTCATTAGCCACAGTTGAGGGTGGAAGCGAATGGGCTTTTGGTCCATTTGGGGATATTGGGGGCTCTGGAACAGACCCAGCTTCCCTGAAGAAGTGGTTTCCTATGCACAGTCTGTGGACTGTTAAGAAAACAAGAGTAGTTAACACGTCTTGAGTGAACCTCCTACCTCGCCTGCTCCTCAGCTGCCGGACTGGTATCTGCTGAGCTTGGTAGGTCCACTTGGTACCTCAGATGTAATAGAGAGCCTCCCTCTCTTCTTTCTGCTTCCCTACCGAAACCAGGGGCGTCCTGAGCCCCTCTCCTCTTGTCCACTAGCAAGGCCTGGCCTCTCAGCTCCAAAAGGCCTTTCTGATGGTTCTTACCTGTGTTCCGTGTGGCTGTCTCTCACGTATGTCTCTGGTTGACCTACAGTTGGCTGATTGACCTACCGTTAGACCCACGATCCTCTAGCGGCCTGAGCTGTACTGCATTATTTATTCATTCCCTGACAGTTCCCACCTCTCACATAGAGTCCCTGAGATATGAGCTGTCCTTTACCCACGTGTGACTCACCCCTTCTGCAGACACACCGCCATTTCCTCTTCTCAAGCACACTGAAGTGTTTACCACAAAAGCATGAGGACCCAATCAATACCCCATATTCACATAAAAATCTGAGTAGGGCACCGCACGCCTGTAATCCCCGCACTGCAGAGTTGGAAACAGGAGGATTCCTTCGGCTTGCTGGTCAGCTAGTCTGGCCGAACCACTGCACTCCAGGTTCAGTACAGAATCCTGTCTCAGAAAACGAGGTGGAGAGTGATAGAGGCACACACCTGACTTTGGCCTCTGGCTTCCACATTTGTGCTCACTAATGGGTACATGCACACAATAAATAAATGCAAAAGAAAGAGAAGAAATATTTGAAATGGGTGTATGCCACCACCACTACCTCCATTTTTATGTGGTGCTGGGAACTGAACCCAGGTCTTTGTGTATGCTAGGCAAACACACTACCAACTGAACTACACCCTCAGCCTTAAGAAAATTTATATCCCCACCCCCACCTCCCACACACAGGGAATGGACTGAAGCCTTTGGTTTAAGCAGAGACCCCAAGACACCTGAAAGGGACCTTCTGTGATTCACATGCCGATTGTGCAGTGTGGAGCCAGCCACCACGAGGGGGCGCCCGGCCCTCGTCCTGAGGCACCTGCTTAGGCTGGTCCCTTTGTCTGTAGCGGAGGGAGTAGGATGACCTCTTTTTGTTCTTGCTTAGAAGGCAGAGATTCATGTCGGGCTTCCAGCGCAGAATGTTTCTTTTGTTGTCAGCCCGGAGCTCTTCAAGAAAACTTGGTGAAGACTCTTAGAGACTGGAGTCCAGCCGTCACGACCCCCAGGTTTACCCTAATGGCCATATTCAATAGCTGCGCTTTCTTCTGCTTCTCCAATGATGATAATCGGCCGTGGGTGTCAAATGGCCTGTCAGTCAATACACATGCCTCTTGAGGGACCTGCCCCTTTGAAACTTTGTCCTCTGCATTACTGGGTGCTGTACTGGGCAGAAGGGTGTCCTCAGGGCTGGAACACAAGACACATTTCCTCATGATTCTGGATACAGCCCTTTGTTGGGTGCATGTTCTGAAGCTATCACTATCTCTTGAATGTCCATTTTTGTAGCTATCTTATTAGAGCAAATCTTCCTAAATGTAATCAAGAACTCTTGGTCAAACCCAAGATTCCCCCCACCCCACCCCATCCCATGTAAGTGGCAGTTACATTTGGATTTATAATCTTTTCTTATTTCTCTCATATGGCTCTTTAATATGAGAAAAAAAATGGATCCAGAACCACTTACCAAAAATATCCTCCCAATGGGTTACTTTGATACCTTGGTGGAAATATATTGATTACGTCCATATGGATATTTCTTAACTGTTACATTGTGTTGGTCTGTATATCCACCCTTATGTCAATTCCTTGCTGCTGTGTGTTTCAGCCACATGTATGGTTATAATTTGCTGCACTGAATGGATACAGACTAAAATCAGCAAAGGCATGCAGCACTTAGGGAACCAAAAGAAATCAGATATGCGCTTCCAATTGTTTCTTCCTGGGGCATTTGTATGGATAGCACTTAGTTCTCTGAGCCACAATGCATGACTATACATGTAACGTACTGCCTGTCAGGAAAGGTGACCAGGGAAGGTCACCTGGAATCAACGTGTGCTGGGTGGGGGGGTATTACACATATAAGTGTATGTGTAGGTGTGTCACCTGTGAGGCCAGGGTTGACATCAGGTGTCTTTCTCTGTTGCTGTCCACCTTATCTTTGGAGACAGTCTCCTGAATCTGGAGCGCACTGTTTTGACTGGATAATCTGACCAGCAAGCCCCCTGAAATCCACCTTCTTCTACCTACACCAACATCGGGATGGCATACCACTCCAACACACTCAGCTTTCATATGGGTGCTGGGGATTCAAACTCAGATCCTTATGCTTACATAGCAAGCACTTTACTCACTGAGATAACTCCACAGAGAAGGCCAGTCACATACGTATGGAACATCTTAGCTTCGGATGTCCCACCCGTCTGTCCTAAAGTCAAACTGAAAGAGTGTCCTGTGTAGGCAAACAAAAACATGTAAATTGCATTCACAACAAATTGCATTGTTAATATAAACAACTTGCCAAGTCCAAATTCCCCACTATATAAAGACACTCTCCCAAGAGTTTATCTTGTTAAAGAATAGTCCTACTTTTGGAACCTGCAGAGTAGTTAGACCATCAAGCTAGTTAACTCTTTACTGAAAATCAGTTTTTCATCACTGTGACAAATACTTGAGAGGAAAGATTTGCTTTCATTCCTGGTTTCGGAGGTGTGAATCTGTGGTCAGCTGGTTGCCTCATTTCTGGGCTATGCTGAGGTGGAATATCTCAGTGGAAGAGCAGAGCAGAGCTGCTCACCTCATGACGGTCAGTGAGCAAAGAGGCCACTTCCTTTTACTGATTTGCTTTGTACTACCTCTTACTGACTTGCTTTGTACTAGAAATCACGCAGTCCTCCAACTTTGTTCTTTGCTTCCAAGGTTATTTTAGAAATTGCAGGTCCATCATGATTCCACATGAATTAGAGATTCAGCTCATCATTTCTACAAAACCTATTGAGTTTGTGGAGTGTGTGTGTATGTGTGTGTATTTGTGCATGTAGTCATTCCTACACAGGTATACACACACATATAGAAATACATGCTCACAAATATGTGTATGAAATCACTTGCATTTTGAGGCAGAGCCAATCAATTTACTAGACTGACTTCCAGCAAGCCCCAAGACTCCTGTCTTTACCTTGTCTGCTGGAATTACAGATGCTTGTCGTCACACATAGTTTTTGGGTATGGGGAATCAAATTCAGGTCCTTGTGTTTACACAGCAAGTCTTTTATCCACTGAGACTTATCCCCAGTTCCCTGATAGGATTACATTGACTCTTGTCCATTCATTTGAGGACTGACATCTTCACAATACTAAGTTCTCTGGACTTATTTTCCTCAACTCTTAAGCTCCATCAGCAGTTCTACCACTCCCTATGATCCACTAGCCATGACCTCATAGGACAAGTCTTGTCAATTTTTCAAGCCTTTGTGAATTTGTCTTTACCTTGTACACGAAGTGTGCCCCAGCACAGTATACAGAATAATAAGAAGCAAAGAGGATCTCGAAGCACAGAAACTAGCAGGTGTGTACTACCATGCCTAATTTGTGGGGGGCTGGGCATCAGCCTTCGAGCCTTATGCATACTAGACAAGCCCTCTACCAGCTGGGGTGCTGAGCATCAGCCTCATGCATGCTCGGCGAGCTCTCTACCAGCTTAATTGCATCCCTAGTCCCTTTATTTTTCCTTCAGTAACTCAATGGCATGGTTCTGAACTTGGCAGATAACATGTGGTCACAGTGGCCAAGGGTCAAACACACCTACTGGCACCATATTAAGTTATACATTGGGACAGCCATGTGTGCCACCTGTTCTAAGGAAGAATATGAAGTGCTGCTTAAGAACACTCAAGAATAGCATTTGAAGACAGAGTTCTGCAGCCTGAATTGCTGTCTCCTCAGACTTGCATCCCTTACAAGGGCTGGCTGCAGAGAACAAGTGGATGACATGTTCACGTGTTACATCATTTCTGGCTTCCAGTCCTATCTCATTCCACTTATCTGTTCCTTTGGAATGTTCATTTTTTCCCCATGTATATGTGGGGGGAGTGGTGTATGCATGTTCATATATGTGTGGGTGCACATGCATGTGCTTATAGGTGTGCATGCATATGGAGGCCTGAAGTTGATGTTGAGTGTTTTCTTTGATCTCTCTCCACCTCTTTTACTAAGTCAGGGTTTCTCAGTTAAACCCAGAGATCATCAGTCAACTAGGCTAGCTAGCCAACTTGCCCTGGGGATTTCCCAACCCCACCTCCTGAGTACTGGGATTGCAGGTAACCATCATGCCTGAGCACTTTTATGTAGGCCTGGGAACCTGAGCTGGGGGTCCTCACGCCTGAGGGCCAAGCACCTCACCCATTGAGCCATCTCCACAATCCCCTTCATAGTGTTTCAATACAAAAATAAGTGACTGTGGTCACCCAGTGGCTTAATTAACACTTGTGACCTAGAGTTGGCCTTTCATATTGCCATCTTTGGCAAAACCATGAAAACACTAGAGAGAAACTTCCATTTATAGAAAATAATTTTAAAGGTTCTTAATAGTATTTCATGGGTTGAGTGATGAGACATATTCTTGGTACATGCAAAGGCATTATAACCAAGTCATAATACTAACACTGAATTCCAGCAGATAGTGTGGTGCACGCCTATAATCTAGCATTCAGGAGGCTGAGGTAGGAAGATCACAAGTTCAAGGCTAGCACAGGCTATGCGTGAGATCTTGCTGGGGCGGAGATGTCACTGAGTAAGTAGAGTACTTACTCAGCATGCATGAAGCCTCTTGGATTTGATCCCCAGCAGTACATAAACCTGGGTGTGGTGGTACAGACCTGTAATCCCAGCATTTGGTGAGAGGCGGGAATATTGGAAGTTCAAGCTTCCTTTGACATATGTCGGCTGAGACCAGACTGAACTATATGAAGCCCTATCTACAAAAGCAATGCTATCTGTGATTTCTACTGGTTTATTATTATTATTATTCATACTATGCCCATAGGTGCCAAGCCCTGATGTATGCACCTTCTTTGGGGGGAAGGGCTACCATGCTACCTGGCTCTGCTCAGCTCCCAATGGGACTCAGTCCCTAGTTGACCCCCCTGGAATGGCATCAAACCCAAGAACAAAACAGACCGTTTCCTGGCACATGATCTGTCACCTGTTACATATAACACAGCATGGAAGGGTCAATCAACTCTCGTGCAGATGAGAAGTGTGAAGTGGGAGGGGGAATTGGGGTGGAGGGGCACACAGCTGCACACCTACAACCCAGGAAAGGTGTTTTGTGCTTGGAACCTACACCTAGGCCTCTCGGCCTTTTGCCTGTACCAGCAACCTGGAAGCTTCATCCTAGATTTCTCAGGAGCTGACTTTTTGAGAACGGCTGTACCATGAAGATGCCAGTTCAGTTTTAATGGTGACTACCTTATGTCTGGTGTCAGGAGGCGGGATCCCACCAAATCCATTCGGATGCCTCCGAGTGCACAGGCACACACAGGCCCGCACACCCGGGCAGAGCAGACGACCCCATAAGCCTTCAGGACGCCTGTCTCAAAGGCCAGCGCCTTCACAGCTTTCAGGGTCGGGAAGTCTCACGTTGGTCTCTGTACAGCCGGGCCCCCGTGTTCAGGAAGCGGTGGTCCCTGAGCAGGTCGGCGTGGCTACATTTCACCTTCCTTTTTGCTACAGCATGCCTGTGGGCAGCTTCCTCTAGGCCTCGTAGCCCAGTGCAGCCAGAGACTGGCATCCGATTGGCACGGTAAGAGCTGCAGACCCAGGCTGGGTCTGGTTCCTGCCAAGTCAGGAACACCTGGGAAGGCCCAGCCACAGGCACTTGCTCAAGCCCCTGGGACTCTAATGTGCCCGGCTGTCAGTAACACAGGCCGATGCATCGAAGGACAGACATCTCTTAGTCGCTTCATGAGTTAGTGACTGTCTCGCAGGGAACAGTTCTTCAACCTGGGATGCCGGGTCCCAGTGCCCATGGTGGGATGTCACTGTGGGTGAGAAAAGCTCTGGTTCTGGGGAATGACATTTCTGAGGACTTGTCAGATCACCACATACTCAAAGCTGTGCTTCATCAACTGGCTAACTGGCTTCACCTTGAGAGAAGACCGCAGAAGCAGCAGCTGAAGCGGAGACTACTCAAGGTAAGAGCCTTCCCCTCCTCAGACACTGTGGCCAGAGAGCTCTTGACTGATCCGTGGTGCTGCAGGACCCACATCGGGCATGCTTACTGCAAATCACATCTTAGTGTGATCTGCATGGTTAAGATACACATACATGGCTAGGGAGATGGCTCAGGGGGGTGAAACCTTTGCCTCAAAAACATGTCCCTCAGATGGCACTTGTCCCTCCATCCTGTGTCCTCCTGGAATTCTGCTGGTTGTGGACCCCCTCCTTGAGCCTCTTCTCTGTCCTTGGCAAGGACATATGTTAATAGAATGGCTCTTGTGACCACTAGAACCCACACATAAGATGGGACATAGCTAGACCCCAGTGTGAGCAAACCACAGGCTGGGGGCTTTAGATTCGGAAGACATAAGCCTCTGACCTTTTTTTGTGCCCACCGTGGTCACCCTGCTTGGCTTCCCCACCTGCATAGCACTGCGATCAGATTCTGAGGACTTATGAGTAAAAATCTTTGTTACCGTGAACTTACTGGGGGAAACCCACCAAGTCCCTGCTCCACGCTCAGATGCCCGAGCTCAGTTCCTTCCTAACAAGCCCTACGGCTGCCACATGTGCCAACACGCCAAAGCCTAGAGCTTTGCAGCCCATGGGCAGGTTGGATGCTGGGCACGTGGGGCTCCGTGGTGCACACTCAGATGGGACTGTGCACACAGTCATCAGGTGTGGCTCCTGGAGAGAGACCACCTGAGCTCAATGTCTCTCGAGTGCCCGCAGTTTCTTTCCCCCCATTTCCTAGGCCATGAATTCCTCTAACGTGACGGGGAATTACTCTCCCGGGGCTCAGGTAAAGCTAATCAGCTGAGTAAATAATATAGAACGAGGAGACAAGAGCTCAGCAATGGTGTGCTTTTTTAAATGAGGCTGCTTTGTGCCTTGTGATAATTAAGTTGTTCTCCGCTCTTCAAATACGCACACACGCCTAGCTCCGGGGAGGAGGGCACCCCGGCTCTGGAAAGTACACGCTCAAGATGCTTTGAGATCCATTTGCACGGCGTGGGCAAAGCAGCGCGGGGAGCAACGCTTGGGGATCTCTCTGCAACAGAAAGAGACGAATGAAAACCCCGCCTTCTGAGTCACTGGGAGAAGAGGGAGGGGATGGGGGTCACATCGGGCATAGCCTCTCCTCTGCATGCCACAGACTTGCTGCAGCACAGGCAGCTCAGCCCCAGGGGATATAGAGCAGAGCACGTAGGAGAGGGGGCGACTCAGCTCCTCTTCTGCCGGCAACTTTGGGTGTTGCCCACTAGTCCTGCGTGTGGCTGGCTGATGCTGTCACATGTCCCGACTGAACCACACCAGCCATGCCCTCCAGTGCCACCAGCAGCTCAGGTGACTCCGGCGGAGGGAAGGACAGCCTCTCTCTGCCACTCTTTGGACAACGTAGTCCCGATTTCTCCTGTACTAACGGGGTTGGCTCGAGGTCAGCAACACTCCAACGCCTCTTAGGGACCAGTGCTTCCCTGTATCTCCTGGCTGTTGTGCATAATGGTGCTACAGACATGGCACGACGTGGTTCTCTAGAACTCTTTCAGGCTGGGAAGGTTAAAGCCTTTGTCTTGTAAGCAAAAGGATGTGAATTCAGATCCCCAGATCCCATATAAAAATGTCAGATGGAGCCATCCAGGATGAGTCCCCTTGGGCCTCTACAGACACACACTCAAGTGTACTCTTATACATACGTACAGAAAGAGAGAGAGAGAACACTCTGGCTTTTGATTCTTTGGGGGTGGACGTATGTCACATAAATGAAACATTTCTTTTTGTTGTTGTTTAAGGGAGTGTCTCATCTTCTTGCACTGCTCTGTTGCGCCCACACCTGACCCACTGAGGGCTTCCAGGAGGCTGGCTAGCCCTCTTGCAGAGCAGAAACCCCCTTCCTCATCATGGCACTTGGAGCCAGTGCTGGACTGGTCCTAGGATCTACTGAACATGCAGTCTCAGGTGAGCAGAGGCTGTGCCTGGCCACAGGCACCGCGGGACACAGACCATCTCCCCTCATCCTGGGCCCCACGCCTGCTTTCTATCACAGCGGTGTGAGCATCTGGGTATTAGTGATCCTCCTCGACCATCAGACTATTAAAACAATGGTCCCCAAGGAATTGTAATATCCCCAGGAGTCTCAAACTGGGGAAAAGACAAGACTGAAGCTTGGTGCTCCTGGAGAGACTTTCCCACAGCTCTGGCCACCTTGCAGGAGAGATAGCAGCAGAAAGGTGGGCGGGCCCTAGACCAGGACTGCTTCACAATGCATACATCTTACCTTCTGTTTAAACCTAGGCTTCATGGCAGGATTCTGGAGGCTGGACTTGGGGAGTCACTGAATATCTCTGTTCTTCCCACTGTGGCCACAGGATCAGAATCTCCTTTCTCTTCTTTAGTTGGTTTAGTGAGGACAGTTGGCTGAGCCTTGCTGATTAGGGATGCTAAGGCCTGGAATCTGACCCTAACAGCTCTAGTGATAGCTGTACCATCTTTGGATCTTGTCTTTAGATTAACCAGGGCTACTATGAATAGGGAAAGAGCCTGTGTGTGTGTGTGTGTGTGTGTGTGTGTGTGTGTGTGTGTGTGTGTGTACACATGTGCTGACAACTAGGTATGGTGTGCATCATGTTTGCTGGTTCCAGACAGGAGGGACATTCATCCTTGGCCAGGTGCATGGAGCAGCTCTACAGAACGGACCCACCGTGCTCATCGTGGGCATGAAATCTGCCCTGGGGCCTGAGGCTCGCCCTGTCCCTCTGCTCAGGAGGTGGGTCGGCTCCTCAGCTGGGACGACTGAAGCTGAACAGTAACTCCAAGTCAGCAGCTGCCGGTCTGTCTGCAGAGAGGATGGCAAAGCTTGGCCTGCTGGGATGGGGCACCACAGTCTTCATCCCAGGACCCACAGAGACTCACATTGCTCTTTCAACAGTGGGTCTCATGGGGTGTCTCTTGACCTCTTCAAAGATGAAGAATCAAAACCTTCCTGCGGTGACTTTGTAAAGGACTTAAGCACAGCATGCCTAGCCTAGCATGCACAGGACCTGGGTTCAATCCCCAGCACCAATAAACTGAGCGTGATGGCACAGATCTAGAATCCACCCTTGGAGGGTGGAAATAGGAGATCCAGAAGTTCAAGGTCACAATCCACAGAATGGGAGAAAATCTTCACTAACCACACATCTGATAGAGCTCTACTGTCCAGAGTGCACAAAGAACTTAGAAAATTAAACACCAAGGAAACCAATGGCCCAATTAAAAAATGGGCCCTGGAACTTAAAAGAAATTTTACCAGAGATGAAATTAAAATGTCTAACAAATATCTTAAAAAATGCTCCACTTCCTTAGCCATCAAGGAAATGCAAATCAAAACCTCCCTGAGATATCATCTCACCCCGGTCAGGATGGCAAAAATCCACAATACAAACAACAACAAGTGCTGGAGAGGATGTGGAGAGAGGGGAACTCTGCTACATTGCTGGTGGGAATGCAGGCTCATACAGCCACTCTGGCGAGCCGTCTGGAGATTCTTAAAGAAATTAAAGATTGAAATGCCATATGACCCTGCTATCCCACTTTTGGGAATAACCCCCCATGCAGCAGAGGTTCGCCTCGATAGCACAAGCACGACTATGTTCATAGCAGCACTGTTTACAATAGCAAAGTCATGGAATCAACCTAAATGTTCAACAGTTGACGAGTGGATAAGGAAACTGTGGTACATCTATACAATGGAATACTACAAAGCCATCAAAAATGATGAATTACTGGAATTTGCTGGGAAATGGATGTCATTAGAAACAATTATATTAAGTGAAGTATCCCGATCCCAGAAAGTTAAGCGCCGTATGTACTCCTTAATAGGTGGCTCCTAGTACCAAACTCACCCAGCCCACATTGAGACACTCAAGGGTAAACCTATGTAATACGGTAATTGCAAGGATTGTGAACAGGAGGGATGGGGTTGGAGGGTCACACCAAACACAAGGAGAGAGGGGACCATGTTACAGCAGAGAAAATCGACCTCCAAGGAATGCAAGTAAGTAATGTGACACCTGGTTAAGTTCACAGACGTTCGTTCCTGATCATGTACAACTGAGGGGGTATGATCTCACCAGAAGGGGAGGGCATATAGTCTGGCAGATGAAAAGAGATCATTTTGCAAATGGGTGACTGATCCCTCCCTCACCGAGGTTTCCTGCTTTTATTACATCTACCCTTGAATGTGCTATTATAACAAGACTCCAGTTTAACAGTTTTTTGTCTCTGACCAGGGGGTGACATACAGTGCCTATCAGGATGGAGTGAAGGGCATTGCAGGAGCAGCAAAACTGCAAAAGAAAATCAACAAACCACAATCCAGAACTTCAGAGACATAGACATAGACATCCACATAGAACTAAGCCAGCCTAATCTCCCCCCATCCTGAAACTCAGGGACATCTGCAGAAGGGGGGGTGGTAAGATTGTAAGAGCAAAAGGATGGGGGGGGAGCAATGATTTGAAGAGTCTCCACACTAGATAGGGCTGAAGCAATCATAATGGACTTTGCATGCCCTGAGCCATGTCCATCACACTATTGACTATTGATAGGCTGTATGAGCGGAAATAATAATAAAAAATGTTAAAAACAAAAACAAAACCAAAAAAAAACTAACCATCTCAAAGAACAATTGAGAGAGCTAAATCCTAAAGACCACCAGAGGATAGACTTGAAACTGGAGTTCTTTCACTTGGCCTGAAGAGAAGGGAAGGTATGTAAACTTCTTTGTCCTAGCAACCTTCCCTTTTCTGAGACCTTCGTCTTCGTTTTCAGTGTGGATACCACTTTTCCCAACCCATAGCTGCATCCGGATGGCTGCATAGAAGCAGCCATGTAATAAATACACTGTGAACCGAAAAAAAAAAAAGAAGTTCAAGGTCAGCCGTAACACATTTGAAGCTAGCCTGGGCTACATGAGACTCTGTCACAAAAAATAAAGAAGTGACCAAGCTGGGGACTGTAACAGTTACTCTGCATGTAGCCCATAAATTCATGACCAAGTGACTTACTGGAAACAAGGGGGCTAATTTTGGCTTATAATTTTCTGGTTGCAGCTCTTAGTGAGGGAACTGGCAACAATCCTTACTTCCCAGACCAACGTGACTGGCCACTTACACTGAAACATACCAGCTTCCTTAACCAGCTCCCTCCATCTTTTTCACCTGCCCAGGGACTAGTTCCACCCACCATGGGCTGGGCCCTCCCCAACAATGAGACAATTTCCTGCAGGCTTGCTCAGGGCTAATTCTTCATAACCATGCCCAGAGCTTGAGCCTTCAATTGTTAGGTTGACACCTGTATCTGACTACGAAAGGGAACAATGTCATCAAGCATTTGTCCTACCACGGGACATCTGGGTCCCTCTGCTGCCTATAACTCAAGGAAGTTTATGGTTTTCAAGGGAGTCCGTTGAACTTCACCCTAGAGAACCAGCTTTGTGCCAGTTACCACTCTCCTGGGTATTTTCCCCTGTCTCCCTCCACAGTGCCCTCTCTACCCTCTGTAGGGTTACCTCCTCAGAAGTTCAGGCCCATGCATCTGTTGATCAGCCCTGAATATTCTCCAAGAACTGCCCTCTGTTGCAGCCTCCAGGCTGGGTGGAAATGACCATGGCTAGTGATGTGCTGACCAGAGATGCTGAGAGATAAAGACTCCCAGGGAGATGGAAAAATAGAAAAAAAAATTGAGACATACAGAGAGAAAACAGAAGCAGAGAAATGGAGAGAAAGATGACAGGCAGGATTGAGGAGTTGGCTCAGGGGATAAAACATTTGCTAACAGGAAAAAAAAAACCCTGAATTTAGTTGCCCAGGTCCCACATAAAAGCTGGCCAGAGTAAGGTAAGCACCCCTAGTTCCTGAGCACCTATAAGAAACCCAAGAATCTCTAGAAACTCAGGCCAGTCAGCCTGGCTGATGCAGACAGGTGAAGCAGCTCAGCTCAAACAAGGAAGACAAAGAGCAAAGCCTGAAGGCTGTCCTCTGATTTCTACATGTCTGCTGTGATGTGTACACCCCAACACACATACATACATATACTCCTCCATCACATATGTGTACATACATATGAAGGAAAAAGAGGAAGGAAGGAAAGAAGGGAGGGAGGAAAGGGAGGGAGGGAGGAGGAGGAAGGAAGGAAGGAAGGAAGGAAGGAAGGAAGGAAGGAAGGAAGGAAGGAAGGAAGGAAGGAAGGAAGGAAGGGGAAGGGAAAGAAATAAATGGACAAAGAAACAGGAGCATGTTGAGCAGTTTGACCTCCACTCCTCGGCCTGACCACTCTTGAGATCTGGGCATATGTCTTCTACTAGTGTTTCAGGGATGATCCCGTCTGCTCTCAGCATACCAGCACACACCTGCTGCTAAGCCACTGTGAGTGTTCTTCCCAAAGAACCCTAAATCGCACAGTATGGACAACCTGACAACATAAGACAAAGTCATACCATGAGCATCCCACAGTAGACCTGGGCCCTGTCCCTTCCATACCTTCCAGGCAGTGTGGGACACTGTAGTTCCTTTCAGGCAGCCTGCAGGCCAGAGCCTGTGTGGGAGTCGTTCCTCACCGGCTGAGTTCCATGCCCCAGGCTGTCCGCCCCCTGGAATTTGGGCTTCTGTAAAGTCTAGCTCAGTGTTGGAAATTCTGATTCACCAGCTTGGAGCCTCCTGAGACTTCTAAAAATGGCATTTCCGAACACTGACTCAGTAGTGAACACAGCATTTGGTGGTGTTCATCCCGGCCAAGTAGAAGGCATGACTCATCTCCCTGTGCCGGTTCTTGGGATGGTCCTTTGACACTAACCCCATAGACAGATGCTGTCTGGCCCTACGAGATTTGTTCTCCTCAAAGTTGCCTGGGTAGGTAGGTATAGCCCTAAGCAGCTTCAGGCTGTTGGGGTGGTTATACATATACCCAGCTTTCTTTACCTTTGTTTATATTCTTCTAAAGTTCTACCCATGAATTCATGTTCTTTTCCCCCCTCACTCACTGCCCAATCCCAACCCCCTACTTTTCTTACACTATAAACTTTCTTCTTCCACACCAGCCTCCCTCCTTTTCTCGAATCTTTCTCTGTGCATGTGGCTTACTAAGTCCCATTGGACTACTGCTAATGACAGGTGTCAGGTTGTTTGTTGGAATGAGGATGATATACAGGTGTACATACCACTGGAAAGAGTAATTTCCCTCTTCTTTCATCCAGCATTAAGTTGCATTAGTCTCCAAGGAGATGTGGATGGGGCCTCTTGATAGCTTTCATGGTGTAATGTCAATACACCAAAACTTGTGCAGATTTTGTGGAAGTAGATACTACTACAAGGGGCTCGTGGCTGCCTCGGCCCTATTGTAGCCAGAAAATGCCATCTGGATGCACCCCTTCCTGTCTCTGGGATGTTCCATTCTCTCCGCCCCTCTTCCACAATGCTCCCGAAGCCTTGTGTTGGAGTGTGTCTTGGATTTCTTCTTTGGGGCTAAGCAGTCCATAGTCACCTACTCACTTTGATCAAGTGTGATTCTCTGCATCAGATACTTTCCATTGGACATGACCAGTTTTTTTTTTAATTTTAATTTTTTTTCCACTCATACAAACTTGATAGGTACCCCATTCCCCTCCTTCCCTCCACCCCACCCTGGATCCCCTTGCTCCCTCCCCACTTTTCTCCTTCCTTTCCCCCCTTCCTCCCTTTCTCCCAGTGCCCCCCCATTCCTGGAGCATCCTTTAGTGTGCATGTCAAACTTCCCTCTGGGTCCTCCTCTCTGATGAGGTGTGAGGACTCAGTAGCATTGCCTAGAGCCTCTTGTGTTCCCCTTTAGTATAGGAACACTATTGTGACTGTTAATCCCTTGCCTGTAAGGATCATAGTGCCTATGATCCATGCTAGACTTTGGGGGGTCATTGATACGTTGGTCATTGCACAGGTGGACATGACCAGTTTTATATGTGTGTTCTGGGATTCAAATTTAGGTCTTCAAGCATATGTGGCAAGCACTTTCCTGAGTGGGCCATCTACAGTTCTGCCCCCTAGCTTCCTGAGGCTTGCTTCTGATTTCTTCATTTCTTCCAGGATGGGACCAGGCAGCAGCTCCTGAAGTCTTGTTCCAAGTAGGTTTCTAAAATGAAGACCTCGACTCCCTAGATTTGGGCATACAGATCCATCCTCATGAGCCCCTTGAACTCCCAAGGTTACCTGTGTTTCTGTCCCCAGCCCGCCTTGCTGTCTAGTCCAGAGACTGGTCCAGGAGTCAAGAAGGGACTGAAATGAATCATCTCAGGATCCCAGTATGGTGTGACAGAGGTTAGACAATGTTTTAGTCTCTTAACTCATTACTGTAATAAGTACATGACCCAAACAACTTATGGGAAGAAGGAGTGTGTTCCAGCTCGCCATTCCAGGTGACAGTCCCTCATGGTAAGAGGGTTATAGGCATCCAGAGTCCAGGGAACAGGTCACATCACATCCACAGCAAGGGACAAGGACAAGGACCAGTATGGCATCCTTGTTAGCGAGCCTGCCAGTTTGCCAAATGCTCACATAGCTCTCTCTGTCTTTATCTACCTGCCCAGGAAGTGATCCTGCCCACTATAAGCTGGATCTTTCCACATCAACTATGCAATCAAGACAGTCTCCTATAGGCTTGTCCAGAGGCCTGCCTTAACTAGATAGTATCTCTTAGGTGTGCTCAGAGAACCACTTCCCAGTTGTCAAGTTGATATCAGAGCCTAACCATCTACAGTTAGTTTGCTCACTCGCTCTCACTCTCACTCTCGCTCTCGCTCTCGCTCTGTGGCCTGGAGAGCACCCTCTCTTGGTCTGGAAAACCACTGGAGGTAAGCAAGATGTCTGGTCACCCACCCTAGCATCCTTTAGGGCAGGTCCTTTGATGTCCCTTTACTGGCCAGCCATTGAGAGGGTCTGTGTGCTAGGGTTATAGCTCAGTTCTAGATTGCCTGCCTAATATGCAGGAAGCCCTGAGTTTGATCCTCAATACCTGTAAGCTGGACCTGGTGGTGCGTACCTGTAATCTCAGCCACTGTGAGGTGGGGACTGAAGCTTCAGACATTCAGAGTCATTCTTGGCTACATAGCTGGACACCAGCCTAGACTACCTGAGAGCCTGTCTTTAAAAATAAAAATGCTAGGGATGGGGAGACAGCTCAGGAGTTAAAGCCTTTGCCTTGCAAGCAAAAGAACCTGAGTTTGAATACCCATGAAAAAATGCCAGGCAGATATGGTGGCGGCCTGCTATTCTGGCTCTAGAAGGATGAGCCTGGGAAACCCCAGAACAAGATAGTAAGGAGGTAGGCAATCCAGGATGATTCCCAGTATTACCCTTGGGCTTCCACAGGCACATTCAAGTGTCCTGTTATACACATGCGCACACATACAATAATAATAATAATAATGTTATGACTGAAAAGTCACCCTTGCCCCAAATCAACTTTGCCATTACATTTGGAAAATACCCAGAGTCAGGGACTCTAACGGTGGCCAGAGGTTAGGAGCAGGAAGCAGTCAGCATGAAGGGTTTTCCAAGGAAACACTTCGTGTGGCTCGGTTCGCAGGCTTGTGGATGCTGGGCTGGCTCCACTGAGCATGCGGTGTGCAACAGCCTTTCCAAAGCAGGAAAGGGTTTCCTGGCTTCTCCGCGCCACTGCAGCCATGGCTGGCTACGCAAGCATGCTGAGTGCATCCCTGGCTGCCTGCCAGGCCTTGAAGGAAAGCTTAGATGCTTTAGATGTGCTGCACTGAGCCTAACTTATAAATAATCCAAGCGATGAGAGCCGAGTCCCCAGAGGCCAGGTCTGCCTTGAGCCTCGCCCAAGATCAGGTTAGAGCTCAGCAAAGTTGGTTTGCTTTGATTTTTCAGAGCAGAGATAAGCCTCTCTGTCTTCAGAGATACAGCAGAAGACCTCACACCCCGTGTATGGACTTGACCTTAGAATTAGAGGCAAGAGGGGTTGGAGAGAGACTTGGAGGTCAAGTGCCTGTGGCACAATCAAAAGGACCTGAGTTCAGATCCCCTGCAGGCGCATATAGATGTGGATGTGATAGTGTTCATTTGTAACTCAGGCACTGAGGGTGGAAACAGAAGGATGTCTGGAGTTGGCTGGATAGCTAGCTGCCAAATCAGTGGGCCTCAGGTTCAGTGAGAGTCCCTCTGTCAAAAAGTGAGGCAGTGGGCAGGAGAAATGGCTCAGGGTTTAAGACTCTGCCTTGCAAGCAGACGGTCCTGAGTTTGGATCCCAGATCCTATGTAACAACAGCCAGGCAGAAAGGCAGCAGCCTGCACTTCCAGCCCTGATGGTGGAGCCCGGGAAATCCCAGAGTGAAGCAAGAAGGTAGAAACAATCCAAGATGATTCCTGAAATCACCCTTGGTCCTCCACAGGGACATATAGTATTCTCTCTCTCTCTCTCTCTCTCTCATACACATACACACACACACACACACACACACACACACACAAAATAAAATATTTTTTTAAAAAGTGAGCCAGAGAATGATCAAAGAAGGAGCTTACACACACACACACACAAACACACACACACGCACGCATGCACGCACATGTGTATGCACCAAAAAAACAAGGGATTTACTCTGAATGGGCCCGGTTCTCAGACTGAGACTCTCTCTGCTTCCTGACCCTGATGGCAATATGACCAGATGCTTCACACTCCTGTGGTGGCTTCCCCACCATGATGGACTGCACTCTCAAACTGTGAGCCAAAATAAATCCTTCCTTTGGTAAGTTGCTTTGATCACAGCCATGAGAAAAGAAAGTAACCAACACAGTCACTACGTCATATCAGAAACCTCTAGCCTTTCCCTAGGGGGAGACAGAAGTCTCCAGAAGGGTTTCCATTCCAGTGAGGATGACTAGTTGGGGTGAAAGGAAAGTGACATGGGTAGGGGGGCAGAGGCTGGTGCTCACCAAACTGTCCCTGCAGAGCAGACTCTGTGGGCTCTCTCTATGGTTACCATGGTAGCAAGTTCTTTGTATCCACCATCTCTACCGACTTCAGGTGGATCCACACACCATCTAAGGCATCCCTTCCTTCAGGAACTCCTCGCTGACTTCTCGGCCTCACGCACCCTGCTCCCGTCTTCTCTTTCCCTTAATTAGCATAACTCATCGTTATGTGTTTGTTTGTGTGGCCATTCAATTTTCATTCATCTTCACCATCAGACCTGCCTCCAGTATCTAACACTTGTATTGTATCCATTCCCAAATTTAGTAGCATAAAATGTGATTAATTATGATGAACGTGAACGTGTGAGTCAGGGTGGATGAACTGTCCTTTTGTGGGGAGGGTCAGACCATGTGCTGGCTGAGATGGACCAAGCACAACTGGCCATCATTCAAGAGCCTTGGTGCTCCTCGTATTGGCTCAGGACAAGCACAGTGACAAAGGTCTCTTCATTAATCCACCTGAGCTGGGATATCTGGATGGCTGAGCTGACCTGTGACCTTCATTTTCTACATGGGTTTCCTCACAGCAAGCATGGCCACATTGAGGTGATCAGAGGCGGTGTCTGGCAGCTGCCTTCCCTAACACGAAGCTTCCCAGAGCAAGACAGAAATTCCAGGGCTCCCTCTAACCTACTTGGGAAGAGGTTGCAGTTCACCTGCATTGTTGCTGATAAATGACCATCAAACAGCTTAAGGGAATAAGGGATTTATTCTCTCTTGCGATTTTCCGGTTACGGTTCTCAGTCTAGCTTGACTGGAGGGCACGCACCAACACCATGGCTGAGGGAACTGCTACACCATCACCACATAACAGCTGAGAGACCAACAATCCCTACTCGTCAAACCAGCATGTCTGGCCAAGTGAACAGAAGGATGCCAACTCCTTCAACCAGCCCTCCGTCTTTTATTCCAGACCTAGTCCCACCCATCATGGGCTGGGCCCTCCCCATCAGCTAGACAATCTCCTGCAGGTTTGCTCTGGGCCCAATTCCACAAATGTGCCCAGAGCTCAAACCGTCAACCATCAAGTTGACACCTGTGCCTAACCATAACAACTGCCATCATATTCTGTTGGCTGTGAGTGAGCCCGAGGCCAGCCCAAACTCTGGGACATAAGTCCAAGGAGAAAGTCTATCAGAGGACATCTTTGGAGACTGAATACTACAGGTGAGGAACCTGACCACTGGAAAGAAACCATATCTATCTTTATAGACATTTGACTACTTAGAGCTTCGCCCAGCACATGCTTCATAGAACACACTCAATGATCCAGTTTGGATGGGTAGATACATGATATAGACATGAGAAAATGATCATAGATTAAGTTTTAAGTACTTACTAAGAATCACAAATTCCTCAAGAGCAGGATACACACAAATATTTGATTGGTAGCACTCCTTTTCTCTTTTTTGATGTGTATGTATCTATGTGTGTTTGCACATGGATAAGTGCACATGTGAGTGGCGTGTGTCTGCAGACTTGAGGGTAATATCAGAGATCCTCTTTAGTCACTCTTCCTTCTTATTCTTTTGAGACAGGTTCTCTAATCAAACCCAGGGCCCACCATTAGTGCTAGTCTAGCTAGTAACCAGGGCCCACCATTAGTGCTAGTCTAGCTAGTAACCCAGGGCACATCATTAGTGCTAGTCTAGCTAGTAACTTTTCTCTGGGGACTCCCAGGCTCTACCTTCCAGGAACAGAGTTACAGGCAGACCACCATACTCACTCTGCATTTTATGTAGGATCTGTCTGCTCGCCCCACTGGTCCTTTGGCCACTAAGCCCTGGTAACACTCCTTAAAGGTTCATGCATTCTTATGGAAGTTGGGGGGATGTCATAGAACCCCACCCCTCCCTGTGGATTTATACATAGTTAATGGTTGACACAGAGGATTGGGAGGGGGAGCCATGTTCTTCAGTGATACAGCCACTGGTAAGGTGCCCGTGTACCTGTAAGCAAACTTTCACCCATGCTCTTTTTAACCCTAATGAAATTTGCTGGGTCACAGAATTAAAGTCATGAAATTAGACGGAGGCTATTTGAGAAGAGAAAGGGGAAAGGAGACAAGAAAGGGTACTGTGTGTGTGTGTGTGTGTGTGTGTGTGTGTGTGTGTGTGTGTGTGTGTGAAATACATTATGTACATGTATAAAACCATTATAATGAAACCAATTATTATTTATAATTAATATATGCTAATAAAACATTGTTTAAAAGGTACATGCATCCTGTGGAATTTAGGGCCCCTAGTTATTCCATCACAGGTATTGGACAGCAGCACCTAGTAGCCAAATCTGGTATCGCACTCTGGCTCCCTTGGACATTGCAAAACCGTGAGTGAGTGAAGTTTGCACATTAGGAGACTCGCCACTAAAGCTCATGATTTAATGGATAGAGAATCCTGGAGTTGCAACCGAGGGTTCCTTTACTATACCTCCTTAATACATCTCAAGAACATTTCTCTCTTGTCAAAGTGTGTAGCTGAATCTATTTAGAAAATACAATTGGAAACAGGATTTTCACAAGTGTTTTAAAATCATGCCATTAACCTGAGAACAAAAATGCTTTCAAGTAGGACAAGATGCACCTACACCAAAACTAGAATTCTGTGCCAGGCAAGTGTCTAATGACATGGTCAAACCAGAGACAATGAGGAGCAATCTTCCACTGAGTGATACTTCCTCTCTGACTCAGAGCTGCTGCACAGTTCAAGGTCACAATTCTTGTTTTATTTTTATTTTTAAATGGTTTATTATTATTATTATGTTTGTGTGCATGCGTGAGTATATGTGGTGTGTCTATGTGGCTCACAGGACACACGGATCACAGTGTGTGTCTATAGATGCCCAAGGGTAATTCTACCTCCTTTTTGCTTTGCCTTGGGGCTTCTTAGGCTCTGCCTTCCAGAACCAGAAGTGCAGACTGCCGATATTTCCACCTGAGATCTTTACATGGGATCTGGAGATCTGAATTCAGGTCCCTCTGTTTGGAAGGCAGAAGCTTTAATCCCAGACCCCAATTATGTTTCTATGAACTCTTTGCGAATTGAAGCAAAAAGTTCAAAGACAACATAGCTTTCTGACCAGAAAGTATAGAGCTGCCCCTACCCACATAATGGTGATGTGGAAAAATATTGATTATAAGGTAACGGAACCAGCTGTGGGAGCAAGTTGCCTGTCCCCCTAACACCCTAGGAGTGGAGGTGGAAGGGTGACTAGAGTTGCAGGCCAGACTGGGCTACACTCTGTTTCAAATAACAAATCCACAGGAGCGTGCGGGGATGCTGTGCATTCATTCTCAGGACAGTGCCTGGCCCGTGCCAGTTCACATCTCTATTCTCCCCAGCAGCGATAGGAAAAGTTTCAGTCCTGGGTGGAATGTTTCAGAGAGGCCACAGTGTTATTAAACTCCACTCTCTAACTCCCTTCAGAGTGGGAATTAGGGCAAGTGCCCCAGGGTATCAGAGCCTCCTGGCAGGAAAAATAATAATCTTATAAATTATGCAAAGCTTCCAGCCACCTCACTCCTCCGAATACGCTTCTGCTGTGCAACCTCATCTTTTTCTCTTTTTCTTTTCATGTATGTGTATAAGAAATACATGTGTGTGTGTGTGTGTGTGTGTGCGCGCGCACGCGTGTGTGTGTGTATTTGCATATGAGTGGGTATATGTGCTGGTGCATGTACAAGAGTGCACTTGAGTATATGTGCCTGGAAGCCCAAGGGTTAGATCAGGAATCATCCTTGATCCCTCTCCCATCTTTGTTGTAAACCCGAGTCTCTAAATAAATCCAGAGCACACCGTTAGGGTTAATCTGTCCAGCCAGCTTGCTCTGGGGATTCCCAAGCTCTGTCTTCCAGGACTAGAATTGTAGGCAGGCCACTATATCCACTTGTCATTTATGTGGGATTTGGGGGGATCTGAGCTCAGGTCCTTTTGCTCGTGAGGCAGAGGATCTAACTGCTGAGCCATCTCCCCAGCCTGCAGCTATATTCCAAGCATACCTCTAGCGCCTGCGGAACGAGAGCCTCAGCAGAGGAACTTGCAAGCAACGCTCGTGTCCCAGAGCAGGGGTCACTTGGGTATTCCTGGAGATGCACGTCTCAACCCCGCACAAGTTCCTGACCTAGACTCTGCATTTGAGCAGAGGTCTCCAGAGAGACACAAGACACAAGTTGGGATACACTGATCCTGAGGTCAGGGTGGTTCTCCTCCATCACCCAAGCCTTCATGAGTACAAAGAGTGTTCTGAGGTCTTCTTACTTCAGGTTAAATGGCCCCACATCAACCCCAATGATTTCGCCTTCTGTAGCAGGGCCGCTTGGGTGATATCTATTCTTCATTCCTTTCTTTTCTCCTTCTCTCCTTCTTTTATGATAGGGTCTTGCCAAGTAGTCCAGGCTGTCCTCGAACCTTCAATCTTCCTGCCTCAGCCTCTCAGATACTGAATTATAGGAATCCACCACCACATCTATACAGACTCTTTCATTTCTCAGAGACCTCTCCCTTCACTTACAAAATCTATCCTTAATATCTGTTTTTAAAATATCATATATATGTATACATGCATATGAGAGAGATAAAGAGAGAGACAGAGAGACCATGGTGCACAGGTGGAAGTCAGAGGACAACTTTCAGAAGTCAGTTCTCTCCTTCCATCACGTGGGCTTCTGAGGATCAAATTCATGTCACCAAGTGTGCAAAAAAGCATCTTACCTGCTGAGCTATATCTAGTATTTTAAACATAGTGCCTGGAAATCTTTGTTCTCCATTCAAAAATACTTTACTTGGGGGGTAAAAATGAATAACTTGGCCCAACCAAAAAAAAAAAAAGAAAGAAAGAAAGAAAAACCCTGAAATTCGGAGGTGGATGACAGGTATTATCTACCGAGGAGCACCATCAGAAGGCGCAGGCATGTGGGTCCATGAACCCACATGCTGTCCAGAAACCCTGAACTCTGACAGGTCCTCTCTGCCTTGGTGAGCACAGGACACACACATGTGTTTCTTTCATACATCTGCCAACCTCTTCTAACCATCTACCTGGACCCAGCTACTCTATCCTCTCCCTGCCTTGCACCCCTGTGAGTCAATGAGCTTAGCCTCTTTAGAATATGAACAAGTAATTCAAGTTCCTGCTCACGTGTTCCTGTAGCATTTGTGGGTTTTAGAACAAATGATGAGGTCTCAGCGTGTTCTGGAAGGTTCCCAGTGGCCTAGTTCAGGTTCCTCCCTCCTATATCTGACCATGTCCTCAGTCGAGCCACATGCCCATCTGAACCATCCCTAGACTCTGTGTTGTAGGTCCATCTCAGCCAATACCTCTGATATGGCCCTGCTGCCTAGCACATAGATAAGACCAGGATTGACCTTTTAAGCTGTGTCTTATCCAGAGAGGCAGCAATCTGAGACCACATTGGATTAGCATCTAAAGATCTGCCTTCCACTCATCTTTGGGCCGTAGGTTAGGTTTAGTCCTTCCTTCTGCTCAGGCGGTCAATCTTGTCACCGAGTCATGGTGTTGGTACATTTCTCCCTGTGTAACAGTGGAACATTTGCAAACATCAGAACCAGAGTCTGCATCCCTCCTGAGTCTGTCTTTAGAGTGACATCCAGATGAAAGATTAACTCAGGCTCTCTCTCTCTCTCTCTTTTCTCTCCCTTCCTTCCTTCCTTCCTTCCTTCAGAATGAATGAGGCTCAGCCCGTAAAGACACTTGCCATCAAGCCTGAGAACTCAAATTCAATCCCTACAACCCACAGAGTGGAAAGAGCAAGTTGTCTTTTGATCTCCACCAGCATGTTATGCAACACACACATACACACACACATATTACAATATGTTCTTACATTATAGCCTATATAACACCCCTATCATTTGACCCTTTCACTTCCTGACCCACATCCTTCTCCCTGATTTAGTTTTCCCAGGAGGGTTCCAGCCACTGTCAGTTCATCTGTAACCAAGTCAGGGCTGGCTCACTCTTGCACCCCAGGCACAAAGCAGGTGCTGCATGATCTTTCATTGAATGGATGCATGAATGTTAATATTGCATTTCAGGGCCTGTCAATGTAGCTGGACCTTGGATTGCAAATCATTACTTCCCCTGAGGCTTCTTTTCATTTTAAAAAAATTATTTTTTCTTTATTAAGAGAGACACAGGGAGAAAACATTTCATGGCACATATGAAGAGGTCAAAGGACATCTTTTGGCAGTTGGTTCTCTCCTTGTTCCATGTAGATTCCAGGGAAAGAACTCAGTTCACCAGGTTTGCATAGAAGAAATTTTAGTGTTGTGTGTGTGTGTGTGTGTGAGAGAGAGAGAGAGAGAGAGAGAGAGAGAGAGAGAGAGAGAGAGAGAAAGAGTGTTTCCTTCTAGGGGCTTACAGCTTCCTCTTGTGCAGACTGTGAGTAAGTGCAGAAACTTGAGTTTATCTGTGCAATTGAATCTTGTCTGTTTGGCCTCTACCTTGGCAGGATCTTCACGGAGATTGTGTTGATCAAGAGGGCAATCCTGACTCTGAGTTCTCCCTGCGGGAGTTCAGGGAATGTAGCTTGATGCCTGAGCAGACCAGAGCAGCGCCCAGCTGTCCGCGGGGAGGGACTGCTGGCCTTTCGTCCATACTGTCCCTGCTGCATCTCTCCTTCTACCCAGCCAGCGCCCCCCCAAGGCAAGCAGGACAGGAGCCACGCCTTCTTATCTGTGAATGACATACTGGTCCCAGAGTCTGCTGCGTCCAGCCCCACCCTGGCCAGCCCTTCCTTTCCTCTCTCACATCAGTGCCTGCGGCTGGCTTCCCAGGGCTCCGGCGCTCCTCACCGGCAGCCTTTCCTTGATCACAGGCCAGAGAAGACTGTGCTGGAGGGAGACTGCTCCAGATGACACTAGAAAGGGCAGAGCCCAGATCACCCCACCCCTCACAAAGCAGGTCACCCCAGCTGAGAGAGGTGAGACATAAAGGAGACCCCCGCCTGAAGGTGACTGTGGGTGAGCAGCTCTGAGCTCCGTGACTTCTGTCACCTGCACACAGCATGGTCAGCTCATCTCTGCTCTGAAAAACAGCAGAGCATACCCTGCCCAGCGTCCACTTGCCTTCTCCAGAACTGCTGAGAAAGCTTGGTCCCTCGGCTAGGGGGCAGGAGTATAATGATCCGGGTCCTGGATGCAGCCTGGGGGTCACCTTGAGTTCGCATATCCACCCTCTGGATACCTTCCATTTACACTTGATCCTTTCCTAAGCTCCCAGGCCAGAGACCAGGTGATCTAAACATTGAGGGTTGGGGCTGGAGCTGAGCGAAGAGTGTAGTAACACATAATAGGCTTCAGGTTCAATCCCCAATGCTGCCTGAAGGGGAAAAAACATTAACATATAAATTGTAAAGATGCCTTCCTTATTTATTTGAAAAAACTGGTTTTGAAAAACACTATTTCTATAATTATCTGCATCTGTTTTTCTCCTATATGCTTGTGAGTGTATGTATATCTATTCATGTGATTGTGTATGTCTATGTCTATGTGTGCATGTATGTGTATACACATACATGTATGTGGGGGCCAGAGGCCAACCTTATGTGTCACTTCTCAGAAGCCGTCTACCTTAGTTTACTGTTGTTTCTGTTTCTTTGGGTTTTTTGAAACAGCGTCTCTCACTGACCCCAAAATTGCCGAGTAGACCAGGCTCCTTGTCAGCGACCCCCAGGAGTGTACCTGTCTCTGCCTCCCCAGGGCTGGGATGACAAACACCACTGTATTCAGCTTTTGGGGATTCTGAGGTGCAAACTTAAGTGTGTGTGGTGTGTGTGCGTGTGCGTGTGTGTGTGTGGGTTAGTAATGCATGCATGCATGCATGTGTATGTGTATGATGGGTGTGTACACATGTGCATGTGGAGACCTGAGATCAACACTGAGTGTCATCTTTGATCTGTAGCATGAAGCTGTTCCTGACTTTTGTTTCCGTTTACTGGGGTATCCTTCATCACCTGTTCCGGGTGGAAACATCAAATGTTCCCCATCAAATGTTCCCCACAGGCTCGTGTGCTTGCACGCTTGGTTCCCAGCAGGTGGCGCTGTTTGGGAAGCTTGTAGAACCTGTAGGGAAAATTGGAGCCTGACTAGGAGGAAGTATGTCACTGGAGTGGGGGAGGTGGGGGGCCTTGAGGTTTGACAGCCACCCACTTCCTGTTCTCTCTGCTTCCTGATTGCTGATGCATCGTGCCGACTAGGCCTCCTGCTCCTGCCACGCTTCCCAGCCTGCTGCCATGTCTTCCCCACCATGATGCGTCTGTTCTTCTGGAACTGGGAACTAACAGAAACTTTCTCTCCCTTCAGTTGCTTTTGTCAAGTGTTTTATCGCAGCACTGAAAAGTAACAAACCCTTCTCTCTAGTCTATATTCATCTTTATAGGTGAAATGAACCTCATGCAGACAACATATATTTAGGTATTTTTAATTTAATTTTGCTATTTGAAGCAAGGGTCTTACTACGTAGCCCAGGCTGGTCTCAACCTCATAGTAATCTTTCCATCATTTTATTTTATTTTTCAGCATGTATCACTGTGTGTCTTTCTATATATATATCACAGAGCACTGTGTGTGCCTGTGGAGGTCCAAGGGTGACTTTAGGAATCACCCTGCGTTGTTTCTATCTCCTGTCTCCTTTGCTCTGGAGTTTCCCAGGCTTTGCCTGGTCGGATAGAAGTACAGTCAGCACCATTTCTACCTGGCATTTTTATGTGGGATCTAGGATCTGAACTCAAGACCTTCTACTTGTGAGGCAGAGGCATGATCCCTGAGCCACCACTCCACCCACAGTAATCTTTCTGTCTTGGCCTCCTGAGTATCAGAATTACAGACACCGTGCCCAGCTCCTCTACTCACTTTTGCTATTGTCTTTTATGTCTCCTATATTTCATGCTATTCACTGATATCTTTTCTTTGAAGAACTCTCTTTAGCGCTGGGAGATGGCACAGAGACTAAAGCCTTTGCCTTGCAAGCAGGAGGAACTGGGTTTGGCTCCCCAGATACCATGTGAAAAATGCCAGGTGGGTATGGTGGTGCCTGCAATTCTGACCCTGGAAAGTGGAGCCTGGGAAACCCTGCAGCAAACCAGGATGACATCAGGAACCACGTCATCCTTGGATCTCTACCAGGTGCACATACTCAGGTGCCCTCTAACTCACACACACACACACACACACACACATGCACACACACACACACATGCACACGTACACACGCACACACTGTATTGGCACTTCTTTCTGTATTTTTGTTTCTTTTCTTTTATTTTTGTTTTTGTTGTTGTTTATAGGATCTTTTCTTTGTTGTTTGACCTTTTTATCTTATCTTTTAGGTAGTCTTAATTTGATTGAATCTGACTGATGACCTTTCGCCTTCCTAAACATGTATCTTACCTCTTTCCTACGACTTCTTTTAAATATACCTTCTGCCCATTTTCTTTTCCTGCAACCTCTTTCAAGTGGTTACTTTTCTCTCTGTTGTGATAAAATACCTGACGAGAGTAACATAAAGAGGGAAGGAAGGTTTATTTTGGCTTAAGGTTGAAGGGACCAAGTCGACCATGTCAGGGAAGAGCTGACAGACAGAAGTCTGAGGCAGCTGGTCACGTGGCACCCACAGTCAGGAAGCAGAGAGATTGATGAACGCTGGTGCTCGGCTCACTTTCTCCTTTTTGTGTGTCTCGCCTATAATCCACGTAATGATGCTGCCTGCCTTCACGATGCTCCTTCGTCAACGAAACTTCCCTAAAATGCCTTCACAGATACAGCTAGAAGAGGTGCCTTACCAATGCCCTAGGTGACCTTTTAACCGACAGCATACAAGTGCTCCTACATGTGATATCTGCTTGGCTATTTTTTTAACTTATATCACTCATATCGTCAATTCCTTTGGTATGATTCATTTTGAGAGCGTCCACCCTTCTTCAGGAACATTCTGGAAGTGACTGGTGTTAAAGCTCATCAGCTAGTCAGAGCACCTGCATCATCTCGGCATTACTGTCTGTTGATTGCCGCCCCTGCAGACAGAGATTCTTGACTGGTTCTTCTGTGTCGTGTAATTCATGACTACATCCTGAATATCATGATAAAGGAGTCTCGCTCCTGTTGAAATTCTATAGAAATTGCAGGTATTTAAGGTCACATACATGCTTGGCATCGGCAACATAGGGAACTTATTTTCCTGAGTTTCTCCTTCCGTGCAAGTTCCATGGTATTTTTTTAAAGTATTCTGGGGCCCCACTTGTCAACCATCTAGAGAGGAAACTGGGACTGCTGACCAGTCCATTCACACTCCTGCGTGGATGGCCCGTGGATGGAGACAGTGGCAGCCTCTCCCACTGGCCTCCCTCTCAAGGCTCCTCCCAGAGGACAAGGGGCTCTCCAAGGCAGGTCCTTTGCGCTGCCACCACTGTACCCCAGCTTAGGAATCAGACATGAGTGGGTGCATGAGATTTGGGAAATCCCTACTTCATCTGCATTGTCTGTCTTGGATTTTAGTCTGTAATGAGTTTAAAAGCTGATCCATTCACTGCTAGCTCAGAGGCATTTTAAGTACTGTACATCTCCTCCTATGTGCTTGCTACTGTGTATGTGTGTGTGTGTGTGTGTGTGTGTGTGTGTGTGTGTGTGTGTGTAGGCGCAAGTGTGTGCATGGGTGTGCATGTGGGTGTGTATTGTGTGAGTGTGTGTATCAGAGGGCACTGTGTGTGCTTGTGGAGGTTCAAGGGTGAATCATCCTGAATTGCTCTACTTTCTTATTGCTTTGCTCTGGTACTTTTCAGGCTCTACCTTCCAGGGCCAAAAGTGCAGACTGCTGCAGTTTTGAACTGGGGTCTTTTCACTGGGATATAGGATGTGGGATCTGAACTCAAGTGCTTTGGCTTGTGAGGCAAAGGCTTTTTAAGCCCTGAGTCATCTTTACAGCCCCAGCTTCTGTGTATTTTTCAGAGACTTCAATTGGCTGCTGCTTGGTGCTGTGTATTAGGTGTCTTAATAGCTGTATTCAGCAGGAGAGACAAGGCAGGTACTTACTGCATTAGAGCAGAAACCCATATTCTACCTCCTTGGCAGCACCCAGCCCCATAACACTTGCTATTTTAATATTTCACATAAACACAAAAACTGTTGCGAAAGTCCATATTTCCATGTTTATACCATAGTTGCAAGATATATTTTTTGCATCTGATATAGGAACTCCACAAGGTAATTGCTATAGTATTTTACTTTACATGTTCACATGCAGGATAAAAAAAAGGAAGGAGACTAAAGCTCAAAAAGACTTTTCTAGTTAGCCAGATGCCATTTTGTATTCTCCTCACTCATTTTTCCCCAGGGGGTATTTGTTTGTTTGAAACAGGGTTTTCTGTAATTCAGGTTGAAATTGAACTTCCAGTCCTCCTGCCTCCAATTCCCAAGTGCTGTGTTGGCAGGCATGAACTGCCATGAAAACCAGGCTAGCTTGTTTTCTCTCTCTCTTTCCTTCCTTTCTTCTTTCCTTCCTCCTTTCTTCTCTCTCTCCTTCCTTCCTTCTTTCCTTTCTTCTCTCTCCTTCCTTCTTTCTTTTCTTCCTTATGTTTTTCCTTCCTTCCTTCCTTCCTTCCTTCCTTCCTTCCTTCCTTCCTTCCTTCCTTCCTTCCTTCCTTCCTTCCTTCCTTCTCTCTCCCTCTCTCTCTCTCTCTCTCTCTCTCTCTCTCTCTCTTTCTCTCTCATCTTTTCAATCTGACTTTGACTTGTAACCCTCCTCACACACCCCCTAAATGCAGGTCTGCACCACTGTGCACATCTCCCTGTGTTGTATGTATTGTTTGCTGTGACCATCAGGAACCTAAAGCTTTGATCTTTTTCCTTCTGTATTTACATGGCTGTTTTTTAACCAAATTTCACACTTATTTACTCTACATTTGTTATTTCTGTTTGGACACACAATGAACCTTATATTTCACATAATATTTTTTTTCAATTCTGGAAAAATTTAGGAGCCTCCTTTATATTCATTCATTCCCTGAACATGACTTGTTTGATTTTGTCATTGATAGTTTTGATAAACACTTTGAAATCATTATTCCCAAATCCATTTCATCTCCAATACTATCAGTGTATCTTCTTCTCTGTAGAGAAGATATTCTACTTGCCTGATTGCTGTTGGTTGGTAGACTGACATAAGGTGGCCTTGGAGCTGATGGATATTACAAATGCTAAGTCCTGAAAGCTTGGGATTCTATTTGCTTCTTTTCCAGGTAAATATTGGCTCCTGGATTTCACAGGTCATGATGTTGCCTGGATTATAGTTTTAATCTCAATTTATATTTTTCTTCTTTTTGAGTTTTATTGTGTATATGTACGTACATGCTATAGTGCACATGTAGAGGTTGGAAAACAACTTCACAGAATCATCTCTCTTCTTCTATCTTTGCATGTGTTCCTGGATTGAACTCAGGTTGTCAGGCCTGCATCACAAGCACCTTTATCCATTGAGCTGCCGCACAGACCCTCAATTCATATTTATCCTTTGGAGTGGCTCTTTCTTGAGCCTGTCACTCACTTGTGTAGTTAAAAACAGCTAGATAGGATTTGGGGGATCCCCTTTCTGGCTTTTCCTTCTAGGATTTCTATTTTTTCTTTTTTATTTATGAGAAAGAGAGAGAGCGAAGAGAGAGAAAGAAAGGGAGAGAAGGGAGGGAGAGAGGTTCACTTGCATGCCATAACCCACAGGTGGAGGTCAAACTTTACCTACTGAGCTATCACTCTGGCTTCAGATTTTCTATTTTCATGTTTTTCTGTCTCTCTTTCTCTCTGTGCCTATCTCTCTGACTCTTTCTGACTTCCTCTCGATCTCTCCCTAAGCAACTACTCAATCAATTCAGCCACATCCTTTGTCCTCTGACATACATTCACATGTACACAGACACATGCATATACATATGTACACACACATGCACTTATATACACTTACAGATACATGCAGACACCCAGAACATGTACAGACATGCCCACATATATCTAGGCACATAGACACACACATACACATGCTTACACACATATACAGAGACACAAATACGTTCACACAGACAAACACACTCACAGTTTCCTAGGTCTGCTTCTCATTCTCGGAGCATAAGAATGGGACTCTCCCATCAGCACATTGACTGCATGTGTCTCTGCCTAGAATCTTCGGCACCAGGGCCTGGCCTATGCATGGGGTCTTCCTTTGAATGCAGACTACTCCTCACGCCCACACCTCGCTCACCCAAGACTCAAGATTCACTTCACTCCTTTCTACCTTCAGGGAGTTGCCATCTGAACTTTACAATCATTCCCTGCATGACCAACAGGATCAAATTAGTCATAATTCAAAAGGGAACATTTAACACTCGGCACCCAATATATACTCATATGAAAATGCCCTTGTATAGTACAGTATGACGTACAATGAAAATACATGTTGACAATTTTAAAAATGATGATTAAAAAACAGAAGGCCTTTCTTTTTTTCTCTTAACATTTTTTTTCCTAATCATACAAGCTCAATAGATATCCCCTTCTTCTCCCTCCCCCCTCCCCTTCCCATCATCCTCCATTGCACTCTCTCTCTCCCTTCCCTCCTCCCTTTCACCCTTCTCCCTCCCTCTGCCTCTCCCTGTACGTGCCCTTCCTCCTTTCCATCCCTTGGAGCATCCCTTTATGTGGGCACTGAACTTCCCTCTGAGTCCTCCACCTAGTTCAAGACTCAGTGGCATAGCCTGGGGCCCCCAGAAGGCCTTTCTTTTTTTTAAAATTTTTTTTATATATTCAATTGTGCGTGTGTGTGTGTGTGTGTGTGTGTGTGTGTGTGTGTGTGTATGCGCGCGCGCGCGCGCGCATGTGTGCATGTATGTGTGTGTAGAACCACAGACGAATTCGGGAACCACCATGGACTGCCTCCACCTCCTCCTTGTTTACTCTGCCCCCGAGATTCACAGGCTCCGCCCTACCAGGACCAGAAACTCAGGCCTCCCAGACTTCCTCCAGGCATCTATACATGGGATCTAGGATCCGAACTCAGGACCTTCCTCCTGCAAGGCAGAGGCTTAACCCCTGAGCCACCTCTCCAGCCCCAGAAGGCCTTTCTTATCTCAAAAAAATTTTTCTCTTGGTTTCCATCATATATGCTCTTCATCTTTTTCATTAAAATTTCAAAGATACTTTCTATTTTTAGATCCTGTCAAGAATGGTCCCCTGTCCTGTTCCCCTCTGGTTTCTAATTAGTCATTGTTGCCAGGACATGGGTGCGAGACTGAATTTTAAAAGTCCATCCCATTTATGCTGCCACCAGCTAGCCTAACTTATTGGGATGGTTTTCACTTGATTTCGTTGTCATTTCTAGCACGGAAATTGACATGTCTGGATCGTATCACAGATGTAGTATTGAGGATGGAACCCAGGGCCTTCCACATATCAGCCAGACACGCTACCTCCAAGCTCCCTCCTAGCCTGACATCACTCGTGGTTTTTCTCTTTTCTGAAGGTCCTGTCTTTGTTGGTCTTTGCTCTGCACAGAAATTCCACTGTCATTGTTACTCCATCTCTCTTCCTGGGTCATGCTGTTCCTGCCTTAAAGGTGGAACGAACAATTTGGAGGAGGCCCATTGAACACAGTGAATGGATGTGCACTTTTTCTTTTCTAACTTGAATAGTGAGTTCAGTGAAAATGGCCAAAAAGAACATGCTCAAGTACAAAAGCCTTAGAAGAAGGTTTTCAGGAAGAAGAAGAAGAAAAAAAAATAAGAAAGACTTTGTGGGAATCACCTACTGAAAACAGAAGAGGTAGAATTAGTTTTTGGTGGTAGAGTTTGGTTTTGCTAAGTACAAAGTTGAGGAAAATTTTATGTTTGAATTGCTTAGTAACAGCACAAAGGAAACAATACACCTTTTCTTGCCAGAAGGACAAAATAGAGAATTAGAGAAATTACACAGATTATTCACATCAAAATTTGCCCTTGTGTACAATGAAGATTTTATTTGCTCAAATGAATTACAAAATTGTTTTATTCCCCATTGTGCCATTGTGAATGAGGGATCTAGGACATTTGAGAATATCCTTTAAAAAGAAATCACTAAGGGCTAGGGGTACAGCTCAGTTGGTGAAGTGCTTGCCCAGCATGCAAGAAATCTGGGTAAAATCCCCAGCACCATAGGAACCAGGCAGGGTTAGTGGCGAACACTCTAGCTTCTGGGATGCAGGAGGTAGAGGCAGGAAGATCAGAAGTTCAAAGTGGAGCTTGGAAGATGATTCAATAGATAAGGCACTTACACACACACACACACACACCACACACACACACACATACACACACACCCTGGCCAAATGTGAGGACCAGAGTTCAATCCCCAGAACTCATGTAAAAGCAAGGCAGACGTGGCAATCACCTGTGATCCTAGTACTTGGGAGTCAGAGTCGGGGCATCTCCAGGGCAAGCTGGCTAGCTAGCCTCGCAGATTTGGGAGCTCTGGGTTTAATGGAATGACCCCACCTTAATAATAAAAGTGGAGAGTGATTAAAGAAGATTCCTGGGGCTGGAGAGGTAGCTCAGGGGTTAAGCCTCTGCCTTGTAGGCGGAAGGTCCTGAGTTCAGATCCTAGACCCCACGTATAGACACCTGGAGGAAATCTGGGAAGTCTGCGTTTCTGGTCCTGGTAGGGCAGAGCCTGTGAATCCCGAGGCGGAGTAAACAAGGAGGAGGTGGAGGTGGTCCATGGTGGTTCCCGAATTCGTCTGTGGTTCTATACACACAAACATACATACACATACGCGCACACATGCATACACACACTAACTGAATAAATAATAAATAAAAAATTTAAAAAAAAAGAAGATTTCTGCTGTCAACTTTGGGCGTCTACATGTACATGTACATACACATATGTTCATGTACACAGGTAACACACACACATGCAAACACACATATACAAATGTGCATACTACAGACACATATGCAAGAAAAAGTCAAGATGGTAAATTTTATATGTACTCTGTCACAATCATAGAAAAAAGTTAGAATGGAAAGAAGAGAGAGAGATAGAAAGAGAGAGAAACCAAGTAGATAAAAGTAGCAGACCCTCCTTGTTAACTAAGCTCTAATGTGTCAAATGACAAGGGAGATGTTTGGATTCTCTCAGATATTCCACTTGCAATCTACAGATGGACTGACCTATGAGAGGTTAATCTTTCTAGATGCTTCCTTGTATGTTCACACACACACAGATAGACAGACAGACGGACAACAGACAGACACACCCACACATTGATTTTCTTCACAAAAGGAAGTCACATTCTAATTCTGCTACTCTTTTGCTGCTCCTTGTTTGAGACAGTCTTATGACCCCAAGTTGTCTCCCACCACTTTATTTGTCCTTTGTAATGTATCAGATATTTCCTTTCTTTTCCAGTCTGCAAGAGCCTAGAATTGTTCCCAGCTCACGGTAGACATGCAGGAGCTGGTGGTGGCAATATACTTCCACAATCCTAGCACTTAGGAGCATCAGAGTTCGGGCCATCCTCAGCTTCATAGCAAGCCTGAGGTCAGTTTAGAATACTTGAGACCAGGTCTCAAAAACATGAAAATGAGGGGCTGCTGACACAGCGTAGTGGCTAAAGGCACTTGCCACCGAGTCTAATAATATGAGTTCAATTCCTGGAACTCATGTGGTGGAAGGAGAGAACTGACTCCTCCAAGTTGCCTTCTGACCTTCATACAAGTGTCGTGGTATATACCTCCCACTCCCAAGAAAAATAAATGCCAAAAAAAATTGAAAGTCCCAAGAATGAAAACAGAGCAATAGAAGGCATAAGTGGAATGCTGAATGAATTGACACTATGTCAAGTATCAAGTGATCCCATGCTATTTAACAAGCTGGAGATGTTAAACCCCCCAACACATTTATAAAGCTTAATTAAAAATGATGCACTTAGAATGTGATGCAAAAGAGCTGGGGCTGTAGCTCATTGGCAGAGTGCTTGTCTAACACGTACAGTCTGAGGTTCCTTTCTTAGCACTAAATAGACTGAGCTCAGGGCCACACGCCTGTAATCCCTGCAATTTAGAGGTACGGACAGGTGGATCAGAAGTTCAAGGTTATCTTGGGCAATATAGTGAGTTCTAGGACAGCCTAGACTGTATGAGACCCCCTGTCAAAAAAGAAAAATCTCAAAATTGCTTGCAAACAATCTCTTTCTATTGAGAAGAAATATCAACTTGCACTAAAACTGCTTCAGGAGTCTGGCGTCCAGCCCTTGGGCACACCAGGCTTTGATTGCAGTGTTATCTGACAGTTATTGACTTGCACTGAGCACACACCTTGTGCGGGATGCTGCCCAGCAAATTTGGAATCCAATATAGATTATTTACTTATTACTCATTCTCCCTGCCCCAGGACAAATGTCTGTTCTTTCTTTAAAAAAGTGATTAAATTTTTCCCGAGTGGGTTTAAAGTCTGGCATTTCATAATTGACTTGCTGTATAGGTTCCTCGAAGTTCTCAGGGCCCCTGCCATGTGTAGGCGGCAACTCTCCCCAGAAAAACAGGGGCATTGACAGCGAGTCCACTGCCTGTGGTGGTGGTCACAGCAGGGCACCCATCAAGTGGAGTTGGCAGCTCTGCTCAGGCCACGGAGGGCATCCTGGGGAGTCCTCTAGTCAGAGGTCAAGGTATGTGGTTAGGGTTAGTTGTCACCCTGACGCCTAAGAGGTAGGTCTCTATTTCCACCCGAGCGGTATTCTCCAGATGAACATTGGCCTGGGCATGCCTGCCAGAGACTGACTTGATTGCATAATTGATGTAGGCAGGCCCAGTCCCGTGGTGGGTCTGGGATTATATAAAGGTGGCGAGAGCGTCTGAGTTACTTGGCATGTCACCAATAAACTCACAACCAAAAGGCTTGAGGGAGCAAGGTGTTTTATTCTGGTTTATGACTGTCCAGTTATAGTTCCTTGTTCAGCTTAGTAGGAGAGTCCATAGCAACACTAAGGACCAAGGGAACTGGCCACACCACATGATACATCCACAGGGCACAGAGACAGAGAGAGAGAGAGAGAGAGATTACTTATTTGCCACCAGCCATCTGGCCAAGTATCAGAAAGATGCCAACTTCTTTAACCAGCTCTCTCCATCTTATTCACTTGTCAAGGGCCTAGCCCCACCCACCATGGACTGGGCCTTCTTCATCAAGCCCATACTTTACAAATGTGCCCAGAGCTGAAACCCTCAACTTTCAAGTTGACATCTACATCTAACTATGAAAGAGGGCAAGCAAGCAAGCACACGTTTGTCTGTTCCTCTGCCCTGGCTGTGGATGTGATATGGCCAGCACCCTTGGATTCTGCAGTCAGGGGTCCCCTGCCATGATTCACTGTAATCTGGAATTGTGAGCAGGAGGAAATCCCCTTTTCCTCTAAGCGGTTTGGGTCAGTTGCAGTTGCAGTGAATAGTGAAAATTAACATGGGTGGTAGGCAGGTAGGTGGGGAGCAGACTGTCTGCTCTGTGGATGGAGGGAATGTTTCCATACCTCAAATTGTCCTGTTCATATAAATACTTGGTTATAGAATGCAAAACCCAGCAGTATGTCTACTCACTGACCAGCAGGTTTGGGAGCCAATAGAACTGATTGCCTGGAAGCATTATTGAGCCACCAGGCCAGGAATAACAGGTGTCCAGAGCTTATTATGTTGGTATCAATTCGGATCCTGGCAGAGGACTGGAAAGCCCAGATTCAGCTGATGAGCTGGCAAAGCAGAGGACACCTAAGAAAGCCTTGATCTGGTTCATATACTCAAGAGGGGGAGGCCAGAGTGTTAGGAGGTCAAGACTAACCTCAGCTACATAGTGGGTTTTAGTGAGACCCTTTCTGAAACAAGACAGAAGTTAAGGGGATGGTTCAGTCAGCAAAGTGTTTGCCACATAAACATGAGGCTCTGATCCAATCTCTAGCATCCCCATAAATGTCAGGTGTGGCACTTGGTAGCATATTATCATAATGCTAATTCTGGGATGGGGGAGATGGGAGGATCCCCTGGGCTTGAGAGTCTAGCTGAACCAGTGAGTTCCAGGTTCTGTATGACTCTCTGAGACTCTCTCTCAAAAAAAAAAAAATAATAAGGTGGGACTAGAAAGATGGCTCAGGGGTTAAAACCTTTGCCTAGCAAGCAGAAGTACTTGAGTTCAGATCCCAAATCCCACATGAAAACACTTGGCAGAAATGGTGGTAGCTGCACTTCTAGCCCTGGAAGGTGGAGACTGGGAAACTCCAGAGCAAAGCAAGAAAGAGCAATCCAGGATTATTTCTGGATTATCTACACACACACACACACACACACACACACACACACACACACACACACTCACACACACGTGGGGTGTTTGAAAGGGAAGATCTGTAGATGTCCACATCTAACTGTATTTTGAGGATCAAAGCCCCAGCAAACCAGAATCCAACACCAATCTCAATGCACAAATTAAAGACATGTAGTGGTAAAAATCAGAGATAAGATCTAGTCAACAGATTGGAAAGAAGAACAGATAAACACATCCAATGACCTCCAAGTTTAGTCTTCATAGTACTGACGTAAGTTTTTAAACCAAAGAACTGGGGCGAAGAGGGAGCAGTACCGTGATTCAGCCGTCCTGGTCAAGGTGTTCTGCACACCATTGTCTCTGCTCTGGCCCAGCAAAGTACTTTGATAAGTCATTCAGCCAACAATCATTGTCGATAATCACTATCATTGTTATTGGAGTTGGTAGGGTCACATCCTGGGCTCTAGCAGCCTTAGCAAGCTGAGTATTAGTGAAAAGCAGAGAAAGGAGACTTTTTCCACGTGGCCACATTAGGAGAAAGAACAATCAAGAGGTCCAGTGATAGCCTGCCCAACCCATCTTTAGCATTCTGACATCAGGTTCCAGCTCAGATAGAGAGCAAGAGGTCTGCCTAGCTCAGCAGTCCTGGTCAAGGTGTGCTCCACCTGCTCCCCATTGCTGGCCCATCACTCTCTCAGCTCCAGTCTGTCCACCAAAGTACACTAAAATGGTCCAGCAGAGTCAAAGGGAGGGACATGGTATCTCTCCTCAGAGCACCTCCTCTCCCACCAGGTTGGTGACGTGTCACAAATGGGACACATCTTGTCTATACAAAACCACCTGCTCCAGGGTGCAGTCTATCCAGCATAGATAATTGACCTTGTCTTGGAGGTGCAAGGTCTGTCCAAGGACTTGTTGTCCCTGGCACCTAGGGTGGCTACAAGTTTAGAACCATCAGTCTCGAAGACGGATGCAGTAGTTGAAGAAGAAAAGTGTATCTTAGTGATTGATAGGCCTATGCAGAGCTGAGCAAGAACCAACCCCAAAGTGAAGGAGATAGACCCAAAATTCACTCCAAGGTACCAATGTGTGTTTTGTTTTTTTTGTTTTTTTTTTTTTTAAACAAGAGCAGTTTGTGTTACATGGAGTTATTTTCAGTTCTGTGCTTGACCAGCTTGGAGGTAGAAAGAAATTAAGATAGAAGAAGTTACAAAATCTTAATTTGGATTTGGTGTGTGTGTGTGTGTGTGTGTGTGTGTGTGTGTGTGTGTGTGTGTGGGGTGTATTTATTTGTGCATGTGCAGGTGTGCATGCATGTGTGCATGTGTACTCACATATGTGGATCAGAGGTTCATATCAGGTATCTCTTTGTCACTTTCCACCTTATTTTCTAAGACAGAATCTCTGGCTGAGCAAAGTGCTTGTCGATTCTGCTAGACTGATTGATACTAAGTTGCAAAGCTCCTTCAGTCTGCCCCCCTTTCTCACTGGGACTCACTTTTGACCTGCGTCCTGGGGATCCAAACTCGGTTCTTCATGATTGTGCAGCAATCACTACACTCCCTGAGCCATCTCGCAGCAGCATCATGTGGACTTTGAGATTCAAACATATGCATTACAGTGGGAAGATGAAACGTGATGCTACGGCTGGGAACCTGCTGGTAAGAACGACTGGGAGTGGGTGCTATTACTGAGAAAGAAGGTGTTTTGTAATGGAATGATTTAATTTCTACTGGACAGCTAGTGTGGGGTAGGAATGTCTGGTCCTGTGGGAACCACACCTACCACCCCTCCAGTCTTTCCCTCACTTCCCTAGTAACTCCTGGACCACTCCTTAGCAACGTCCAACTATAAAGGGATTGTAGCTCCACTCATCCACTGTCCTCTTCTTCCTCCTCTTCTGCCATAGGGAATTTGTCATGGTGGCTCTGCTCCTTCACCATGACCTTACGGCGGATGTCTCCGGTTCTCTCTGACTTAAACGATCTCCTTTGTTCTGATTCTCTCCAAAGGCTTTGTCTTTGCCTCCTTCTGACCAAGCATCCAAGAACTTCCTCCCTTTTCTCTCACTTTCAATAAAATCCCTGCTTAATCTCTCGCTGTGCTCTGGTTTCATTATTTGACTCTGGAACACAAGACCCCCCCTAAGAGATCCAACTCCAATAGAGATATGTAAAGAAGTGACCTGGAACACAGAGCAGGAGACAATTCCAGGAGGTGGTGAGATAGGAGAATGTGCATCTTTTGACTCAGTAGAGTGACTATGTGTGCATGGATCCATGCTATTGCCTGGCGTCATGGTTAGGCACAGGTGTCAACTTGACAGTTGAGGGTTTGAGTTCTGGGCACATGTAGAGAATTAGTTGTTGAGTTAGGCCCAGAGCGAATCTGCAAGGAGATTGTCTAGATGAGGAAGGCCCCGCCCATGGTGGGTAGACTAGGCCTTGGAATAAAATATAGAGAGCTGATTGAGAAAGTTGGCATTTTTGTGTACACTTGGCCAGACATGCTGATCTGGTAAGTAAGAATCATCTATCTCTCAGCCGCTATGTGGAGACGGTGTGGCCAGTTCCCTCAGCCCTGGTGTTGGTGTGAGCTCTCCTTGCAAAGTTGGACGAAGAACTGTTACCAGTCTATCATAACAGAATAAACTCCTTGTTCCTTTAAGCCGTTTGATGGTGATTTATCAGCAACCATACAGGCTAACTGCAACACCTGGGCTTAGTGTAATGACTAGGGAGTCAGGGTTTTGAGAACAACACCAGAGGAAGATTAAGGCAGTAGAAGGTCTTCCCTCTGTCCACACTCGATAGCCAATTGTTAATTTTTTTATTCAATTGTGTGTGTGTGTGTGTGTGTGTGTGTGTGTGTGTGTGTGTGTGTGTAGAACCACGGGTGAATTCAGGGAACCACCATGGACCACCTCCACGTCCTCCTTGTTTTTACTCTGCCCCAGGATTCACAGGCTCTGCCCTACCAGGATCAGAAATGCAGGCTGCCCCCACTTCTGCCCGGCGTCTACATGTGGGGTCTAGGATCTGAACTCAGGACCTTCCACCTGCAAAGCAGAGGCTTAACCACTGAGCCACCTCTCCAGCCCCAGTTGTTAATTATTTTTGCACATTAATCTTCCTCCTAAGAGAACTGAAAAGATCCCCTACATCAGGGTTTAGACTACTCCCCCACTGCTTTTTAACAATGCTTTATTTGTTTGTTTGAGAGGGAAGAAGAAGAGACAGAAAGAGAGAGAGAGAGAGAGAGAGAAGTAGAAAGAGAGAAGGAAAGAAAAAGAAAGTACTTTGAAGCCACAGTGCATGTTTGGAGGTCAGAGAACACCTTTCAGAAGTTGCTTCTCTCCTTTCACCACGTGGACTCTGGAAATCAAACTCAGGTCATTAAGTTTACATACAGGCACCATTATCTCCTGAGCCATCTTGCTGGCCCACAGTGTTCATCATCAATATTTTATTAGCAATATTTATCACAGAACCAGGTGTCCATAACATCTACTAGATTTATTTTGTTTTCATTTTTGCATTTTGGACTCAAAATCTTGCTGTGTAGCCCAGAACAACCTTAAACTCTGGATCCTCCTGTCTCAGTCCTAATTTGGGGATTACAAGTGTGAACCACCACGCCTGACTTTCATTTATATTGACTGGATGGTTCTGAGCTGATTTTTCTTCTCTGCCACCACAAATGTCAATAAGTTTTTGTGTCTGTGTGAGGATATCCTTTAATAACTGTGGTCTTACCTAATTTGCATCTTCCGGGAGCAATATTTTTCCTTTTCTAAGTCTTCATTTTGAATAAACAGCAAACAAAGTCATCAAAGAATTGGTTAATGTGTCAGCAAGTGCCCAGGCACATGCTAATGCAGGCGATCCCTTCTTGAGCTTGGTAGGTCTCACACACATACACACACACACATGCACACATGCATGCACACACACATGCTCAAGAAGGCATGAAGATTTCCATGGAAGAGGAAAGGAGGTCATGTAAGATGGATTAAAAAGGAGACAAACCTCTTTGTGCACATGTCTGAAACTGTTAAAGAATGAAAAAAATGAAAAGTGTTGACTGAAAACACCTTCTAGATGGGTGCTTTTCATTTTTATTTATTTATTTATTTAACTTTTAAATGATTTTAAAATTATTTTATTATTAAATAATTAAAATTATTTAAATTATTTTAAATTAATTTTTAAGGTCATGCACAACATGGTAGGCTTCATCATGGGGTCTTTGTCCACGTTGAATCCTGTGTCACGTTTCCTTTGCTCTCGCTGTGTCCCCCTCTTGTCCTATCCCACTGCTGATTCCCTCCTTCCCCCCAGCTAGTTCCTCCTCTTGCTTCTCTCATTCATACTCTGTCTTAAGGATGTTTGTCTCGCTATTACATTTCTAGTCTCATAACCTGCCCCCCTATATATATAAAGACACACATCATTTTTCCTTTTTAAAGAAACTTACTAGCAAAATTGACTTATTTTGTGCATGTGTTTTATGTTCATCTGTGTGTATGCAAGCACATGTGTGTGCTCGTGTGTACATGCATTCACATGGAGGCTAGAGGACAACCTTAGATGTCGTTCCTTCCTGTTTTTAAGACAAGGTCTCTCACTTTTATCTGAAATTCACTGCTTCAGCTAGGCTGACTAATGAGCCCCAAGGATCCACCTGTCTCTGCCTCCCCAGTGCTGGTATTACAGTCAGGAGTCCATCGAACTTGGTGTTTTCACATGGGTTCTCAGTCCTCGTGTTTATACTGCAAGTGCCTTACAAACAGTTATCTGCCCAGTCCCAAACTGGATAATTTAATAGAGTTTATCAGGCTAGCTGAAGCTCATGACTGGCCATTACTCTTACTAAAATTCCATTAAATATGTTGTATCCAGAGCAATGACCCATGAATCTGCCAGAGGCCAGGAAATATGAAATGCAGAAAAAGGAACACACAGAGATGGAAATATAGAAAACAGTTGGCCAGGACAGGTGGGAAAACCCACCATCTCCCAAAGGGAGGACAGTAAGAAGACACCACTCAGTCCCACCAGATTTTATTTATAAACAGGGAGCTGGAGATGTGTATATAAATCCAGGTGTGGGACTTCTGATTGGTGGGAAGGAGAGAGAGGATTATGGGAAAGCTTTCCTAGTGTGTTCTTGGATTGCCAGCCTGGGAGCCAGAGAATCAAATCCTCCCAGATATTCAGCATGGGACAGAGAGAGACAGTTCAGCACATGAGACATTCCAGGTCCAACCCTGTGGTCTCAGGCTGTGGCCTTGACCCAAATAGGCTCCAGAAAGTACCAGTGGGTTTGATGCCAGTGGGTTTCTGTACTTCTGCTTTTCCATGAAAGCCCATGATGATAATTCCTATCAGTCTTTCATGCTCTATCAAGGAAGGGATCTCTTTTTCTAGCAGGTGTCAGGCATCCCAAATATCACTTTCCACTAGTATGGCTCTCTACAATAGAGGAAACATTGGAGAAAGTCAAGAGAGGTCACTGAATATGTCAACTGGCTGATTACACCTTTATTTTTTAACGGCATCCAGCTCTGTAGCCCAAGCTGGACTGAGGTCACTGTGTGGCAGAGGCTGACCTTGAACTTGAGGCACTCTTCTTGCCTCTGCTCCCTGAATGCCAGGATTACAGTCATACTTCATCACCTCCAGCTGGCTTGGGGCTTTAGTTTAGTGTCTCATTTAGCTTTGTTTTGAGACCGGGTTTCGTGCCGCCCAGGCTGGTCAATAATTCCCTGTATAGTCAAGGACGACCTTGAACTCCTGATCCTGCTTGCCTGCACTGTACAGTACTTGCCTTCCAAGTGCTGGGTCCCGCTTAGTACCACTTGTTTTAAATACGCTGCAGTGAGTTCAGATTGCAGGTTGGGCAGCGGGAGTTCCAAGATTTAATTCATCCAGACCCTACTTTTCTCCAAGTCCAACCCTAAACGGACGTGGAAGTTCCAGAAACTTCAAACTTAGTTTTGAAGCCTCCCAGACACTGCAAAGCTTTTCCAGTCTGATATAATGCTTGGCAATGACAAAAGCAGATAGACTCGTATGGCTGGGTAGTGTGACAAGATCAAGGGGCACAATCTGGACACCAGTGTCATATGACCATGAGGTAATGAGTCAGAACAAAAATAGAGAGATGCCTACCAGGGGAGGAGGAAGCTTATTTTACAACCACTGTCAAATATTTGTCAAATTAAGTACCCTGTGCCTAAGCCAGGGCTATAAGCCTTGGAGGTCAGATAGTTCATTACTTCCAGGTCAACATGAAGAATGTTGTGTGGTGGGAAACGCTGCCTCTTGTTTACTCAGCAAGAGATGCTGATCATAGTAAAAACAGTGGCGAGATCACCTGTAGATGTAAATGGCACCCCAGAAAAGAAGGGACTTGCCTGACAACCTCTCATTTGCCTTTAGTCGCTAAGAAGACGTTTGTACTGATTACACAGAAGCAAATGTAGCTTGAGCAGATAGCCCTGGATGAGCTCAGAGGCTTGCTGACTTCCAGAGCATTCTATTGGGTCAGAGAAGTGCACTGCAGATTGCCAGACTAAGGCAAACTTCTAGCTTGGAGGAGTGGCACTGGGGAGACAATTACTTAGATGTCAGAACAGAACATGGGACCCAAGTGGGCAGTAATGTGACTCAGAGAGCCCAGCCAAGTAAACTCCTCTGATCTCTTTTTTCTCTCTCTCTAATGTTTCTCTCTCTCTAGCCCGAGCTGACTTTGAATTCTGTCTACCTGCCTCAACTTTCCCAAGTGCAAGTGTGTACCACCAAGTCTGTTTGTTTAAATCTCTTTATCTTTCTATCATATGGATGATGCATGTGCATATGTGTGTTTACATGTATGCCATGGTGTGCATGTGATGGTCAGAGGATAACCTCAGGTGTTAGTCCACCTTGTTTGTGATGGGTTTCTTGTTCCCCACTGCACATGCCAGGCTAGTTGACCAGTGTGATTCCAGGATTCTCCAGACTCCACTTCCCATCTCAACACTGAAGTGCTGGGAATGCACACACACTGCTATGCCTGGCATTATGTGGGTTTGGGGCTGCACGCCCAGGGCCTTGGACTTGCGTGACAGGTGCTTTACCCACTGTTGCAGTTTGTGTTCATGTTGCTCATAAGTTCACAGCCAAACAACGCAGGGAAACAACAGGTTTTGTTCTTACTTACGGTTACAGTTCATAGTCCAGCCGAGGGAACTGGCCACACTATATCCGCAAGGATGGCAGAGAGAGGGGCAAACCTGTTCCCCTGTCTCTCCCAGTTGTCTTAATATTTCTCTTGGAACTCTCCTTGTGAAACTGCTTTACCCTATTGCTCTGCTAGGAACATGTTATATACTATATGGAGAGCTTTGGGATCAGACCTAGACTTTATCTTTGAATTTGATGCTAAAAATGAACTGTACTCCCCTTTGACTTCAGTTTGCTCCTCTGTAAAACAGGAATACTCTTCTTTCTCTCATGGACTTTGTCAGGTTAAATCAGGAGTCTATCATGGTAGGTGCTGTGCTTGGCAACGAAAAGGTATCATAAATGCAGTTATCAAGTATTTGTCTAACACAATCAAGCCTTTGGGTTCAACTTAGAACCTTAAGAAATGTTTTAAAAAGTTGTTTCTCTTGGGCTGAAGAGATGACTCGGGGTCATCTCTTTCCCTCAAAAGCAAAAGGACCTCAGTTTTGATCTCCATATCCCATGTAAAAATGTTGGAAGGAAATGGTGGCAGCCTGCACATTAGGCCCTGGAAGGTGGAGCCTGGGAACCCTAGAGCAAAGCGGTGAGGAGGTAGAGCAATGCAGGATGATTCCAGTGAGTCACTCATGGGTCGCCAAGGCACACGCACTCAAGTGTTCTCCTTGCGCACACCCTCACACATGTACTCTCCAACAATAAATAAATAAACATTTTTTAAAAGTTAGTTCTCTTATATACATTACATTTTACTGAATTTTATTCTGTTTACCAGTCCCCATACATTCAGAACGTTTAGTTCCAGAAACTAAGTGTTAAGGCTATAACCTAGAAACAACCTGCCTGTTGATCTACACACCTCTTTGTCGTCTATAAATCTGTAGAGCCCCTAATCGGTGCCCCTGGGGCACCTTCCAAACTCAACACTTCAGTTCTGACCACTGGGCTATGAAATCACATCTCAGCTATGCAGATCCTGACCCAAGGAATCACCTTGTACAACTTCAGAGCCTGGGAGCACCTCGTTCTTGTGAAAGCTGAGTGTTTGTTGAAACGGAGCACAGGCCACGTTCTGCAGGAAAGGAGCTCGGGCAGCTGGGGCGACAGGAACACTGCGTGGAGATCACAGACACTCTGCCTCGTCCAGCCATTGAGGCTGGGAAGATGGCTCAGTCGGCAAAGCGCTTGCTACATAAACATGAGGACCTGAGTTCCATCCCCAGCACCCACATAAAAATGGCACAGAACGGCAAGCCCGAATCCCAGTGCTGAGGAGACAGAGGCAGAAGGATCCTAGGGCTGGCTGCCTATTCCTGGGCCAATCTAGCTGAGTTCATGAGGTCCAGGTTCAATGGAATACTCTTTCTCAACAAACAAACAAACAAACAAGCAAGCAAATACAATGAAATAAGGTGGAGAGCAATTGAGGAAAATACTTCTGGTCTCCACACATATGCACACTCACATTCATACATACTCCCCACACGAATACTTATTCATACATGTATACACACAAATAAAAATGATGAAGAACCTCTTTCCTTCTTAAGTGTAGTGTGTGTGTGTGTGTGTGTGTGTGTGTGATAGGTGAGTAGGTGCATGGATGCCTCTGTGTGTGTGGACTTAGATAACCTTAGGGTGTAGTGCTTACCATTCCACCTTGTCTGAGACAAGTTCTCTTTACCCTGCTTAAGCTAGGCCTAGCTGGCCGACTATATCCTAGAGATTCTCTCATTTGCACCTCCCACTTCCCATATGCATGATGGAATTCCAAACTTCTGAGATCTGAACACAGGTCATTAGATTTGCAAGGCAAATAATACATACTGGTTCTGGAGAGGGCTCAGCTGGTAAAGTATATCCACTAAAGAAATGATGTTCTTTAAACCCAAGGTACTTGGTTTTTATATATGCCCTGAAGTATTTTCACTATTTAATTATACTACACAGTCTTCTAATTTTTTAACTGGAAGCTTAACAAATATTGAAGCTGGTTTAAAAAAAATCCACAATGTAAAATTTGAGAATACTTCCTAGGTAGTCGCGGAAGGCAAGACTGTCAGTGAAATTGCGAAGTTAATTTTATCCCAAGTGAGGCACATTTAAAAATAGAAACTGACTTGTGACTATTCTGATAGGTGGTTCTCAGAGTCCTCTAAGCTGAACTGCTTCTAGGTGCGCCTTCCCCGTGACACAGCAGGAAGCCTGGCCCACAGCGGCCTCCATCAGTGAAAGCTGAGAACAGACATAAAGGTCAGCTTTGAAGGGGTTGATGGTCAGTCATGACTGACGACAAGATCTGAAAACACCTAGGAGGAGACAAACTTCTGGGCACATCTGTAAGGAGTTTTCTAGACTGGTTTAACTGAAATGGGAAGATCTACCCTGAGTGTGAGTAACACCGTCCCGTGGGCTGGGGCCCAGAACATAAAAAGGAGAAGGGGAGCTGATCACCAGCATTCAATGCTCTCTGCTGCCCAACTGGCGTGTAAGGTGACCAGCTGCCTCACATTCCTGCTGCTATGCCTTCTCCACCATGACAGCCTGCCAAGTAAACCTTCCCTCCCTTCAGTTGCTTCTTATCAGGTATTTGAACATACAGCAGTGAGACAACCAGCTAACATTGAGGGAAAGTAGTGGAATAGTCACCACAGCGAGGCTTGGAGCTGGAATTGTACCTGTGTGCTTCCGTGTTGGAAAGATGAAACGTGCATGCCTGTGGGTCCAACCTAGTGGTAGGAGAGGTGCCCATCAACCACATCCTTTGACTGTTAACTGGCAATGCCATGTCTCTTGCAGTGATTTGGATATATGTTCCCAAAGACTTTTGGGTTAAAGGATTGTCCCCATCTGGCCCCTGGAACTGTTAGGAGGTGGTCAAAACCTGAAGAAGTGAGGTCTGGGGAGTAGGGATAGAGCCCAGTTGGTAGACTGCTTACCTGGCACACAAGAAGCCCTGCATTTGGTCCCCAGCACTCACCTGCAATTCCAGACCTGGAGAGGTAGAGGCCTAGGATAAGACTTTCCATCACTGGATCCCTGGACTTGCTGTGTAGGGGATCTTGTAATCTCAGTTCCTTTCTTCTCCCAGTGTTTGCTCCCAGCCACGAGATGAACAGGTTTCTCTGCCTATACTTCTACCATTATATTCAGTCACACCACAGGCCCAAAAGCAACTGAGTCAACTAAGCATGGACTTCAACCTCCAAAACTGTGAGCCAAATAAGCCAGGCATTATACGTGGTGCACACGTGACACACCCATTACTGGGAGGCTGAGGCAGGAGGATCATGGTTTACATCCAACATGGGCTATAATAAATAAAAAGAAATAAACCTTTTCTTTTTGTAAGTTGACTATTTCTGGTATTTATTGCAATAATGGAAAACTGACTACTGTGTACTTCTGTATTCTTGATAACTCTCCCATATTAGCACTCACAGAGGCCAGGGAAAGAACCCAGTGATCTCTCTACCACGCACTGTGCCCAGCAGTCATCAGGTACTGAATTCTTATTTCAATAAAACTGATATAAAATTATACTTTGCAAAATGTGAATTGTTCTCACATATTTGCAGCATCTGACCCTGAAAAGCCAGAAATGTTCATTGTGCTTTTGTTTGCTGATTTGTTTGTTTGTTTGTTTGTGGCAAGGTCTGTCTTTGTAGCCCAAGCTGGCCTGGAGCTCAATATGCATCCCAGACTGACCACAAATCCATAGCAATCCTCCGGCCTTAGCCCCCCAAGTGTTGAGGTTGCAAGTGTGAGCCACTGCATACAACTCAGAAATCTGTTGTGTTAGTCTAGGTCTATAGAACAACAAACCCAATCAAATGCATACATAATTATAAGAAGCTATCACTTGAGAGGCTGAGGCAGGAGGAGGATCATGAATTTAAGGTTGGCCTGAATTATATATATTCTTTCCTGTCTCAGAAAAGAAAAAAAAAAAACCTTAAAAAATGTACCTGCTCAAACACTGAGCTTGTGCACAGTTTGGTGACCTTCTCCTTTCTTTCCTTTATGCTCATTCCAGGCCTCTGGCCTGGTGGACAGTGTCTCCCACAATCAGATTGCTGAAACACATGCTAACCGTTTCCAGACACATGTTCCCAAAGTGTGCCTTACCAATATTCTGGGCATCTCTCCAAGCACTGGCATCAGTAACTAGGACTGACCATCACCACTACTCAATCAAGTGCTATTGGGGGGTGGTAACTGATCACCTGATCAGTAGATTGTCCATACTGCCAGATGTTAGAAACACCCACAGAGGCTGAGAAGACATCCAGGAACCATCAGTTTACAATCTCTAGGGAGGAGGTTAACCACTGAAACCTTCCCAATAACCTAATGGGCTACTAAGAAACCCACATCCAAGTTATAAGCACAAATGAGAAAATACAAACCAAAGAATCAAATGACCTCCCCAGATCCACAGACTATTGTGGACCCAAAGGAAAATCAATGATTTGAATTCTTTACAAAAAGGTCGGTTTCACAAGATCAAATCAAAAACTAAGTACACAGTTATAACCAATTTAAACATTTCTCCCACTAAAAAGTTAAGCACAACTCACAGTGTTTGGGGAAAGCATGTATACTATTTTTTGTATATAAATGCTTGCAGCAGTTTCCTTTGTGTTAGAACAAAACTTCATGTAGCTCAGGTGTCTTTGACACAGACAAATGATTAAATACATTGCCATACATCCGCACAATGGAACATTCCTTTGGCAATAAAAATAGCAAACTATAGGTAAGTGAAAAAAGGGAAACGATTTATACACTCTAAAGAGAAACCAGAGTAAATATTAAGTGAACAAAAGCTAAAATCAAATGGTTTCATGCAGTAAGATTCCATTTATATAATATTATTTAAGCAAACATATAGTAACAATATCTTCAATTTACAATTGAAAGATGGTAGTAGGCAGAGCTTGGGTGCTATATCTCTCTAGATAGTCCGATCTCTTTAGAGATTGCTTGGAAACACCATGAGTGTGTATGTGTGTGAGTGTGCACGTGTGAATTTGTGTGTGTGCTTATGTGTGTGTGTATACATATGTGTATTGTGCATACATTCACATGTGTGTGCACATGGAGATCAGAGGACAATCTTGAGGTGTCATTTCTCAGACACTGTCCACCTTGCTTTGTTAGGTAGGGTCTCTCTCTGATCTAGAACTTTCCTCGAGCTCCAGGGATCTGCCCATCTCTACTCTCCAGCACTGGATTACAAACATGCCACCACACCGTGCTTTTTTACGTGACTCTGGGAACTGAACTCAGGTTTTCATGCTTGCACGGCAACCACTTACTGAGTCATTTGAGGCTTATGGTAATCGTGGTTAAGTGTCCACAGAGCAGCCTTCTGTCCAGCACTGGTTCTCTTGCATGTCTGAGGCAACTCACTTCTCTTCTGTGCATACTACTAAGTGTCCTGACAAGTTTTCTGCTCCGACTGGTGAGATCAGGAACATTCCTAGATCCTCAGGAGCTAAGGAGATTGGACATTGTTCCCTCTGCTCTTCTTGTGGGATTCATTCCTCAGGAGCCGTGTAAGTGTGTGTGTGTGTGTGTGTGTGTGTGTGTGTGTGTATCTCTGTGTGTGTCTGTGGGTATGTCTATGTGTGCATGTGTATATGCGTGTACATGTGTGTATGTGTCTGTGTGTATCTGTCTGTGTGTATCTGTGTGTGTGTATCTGAGTGTGTATGCATGTATGTGTCTGTGTGTGTATCTGTGTGTGTATGTGTGTGTTTGTGTGTGTATGTGTCTGTGTATGTGTAAGTATGTATGTGTCTATGTGTGTGTAGCTGTGTGTATGTATGTGTATGTGCATGTATGTATGTATGTGTCTGTGTGTGTATCTGTGTGTATGCATGTGTGTGTGTCTGTGTGTGTTTGTGTGTGTATGTGTCTATGTGTGTGTATGTGTGTATATGTGTGTCTGTGTATATATGTGTCTGTGTGTATATGTATGTGTGTGCATGTATGTATATGTGTGTGTGTGTGTGTGTGCGTGTGTGTGTGATGGCATGCATATGGATATCAGAAGACCACTTGAAGGAGTCACCTCTCTCTTTCCACTGCATGGCCACCAGGGGTCAAACTCAGGTCACCAGGCTGGGCAGCTAGAACCTTTACCCACTGGCCTGTCTCACTGACCCTTGATACTACTTCCTTTTAGAAAATAGATATTTGGAAAGTGCACGGATGATCCTTCCTTTGATAAAGAAAAATGGGATTATGTAAATAACCTCTATCACTCTAGCCCAAGATAGGAGAAAGGCTTTGAATGTTTTTATGTCCCACGACGATGCATTGTGGGTTTTTTATATTGCACTGCAACCTGCGCTTACTAGATTTTCACAATTTTCATTTGGAACCAGGAAGTGAGTGACTTTGGGTAGAATCTTCTTGTTCCTTCTGTTACATCACATTTTTTCTCTTTAATATTATCCTTAAATCTACCTGAGCTGGGTATAAGTTAATAAGTTGCCTTTATTCCAAATTAATACTCAAAAAAGAGAGCAGGGCAGGAAAAAGCCAACAGACTTCATATGTTGGATACAGAAATATGATTGTCTCTAAGGAAAAAAGCCCCTTCAATAAAACTGTTCATTTTTCAATGGAGAATTATTTCAAGAGTAAGGCACAATAATCTTTCAAAATCATCTTGGTTAAATAGAATAACAGCTTCTCATCAGACTATGAGATTTCAGAGGGAATAATTTTAGTTTCCGCAGTGCATTGGTGCAGGTACGTGACAGATCTTACCAAGTGCATTTCTTGTTTGGAGCTGTTGAATGAGAGAGTGGAGAAATGATATCAAAGCCACTGTTTCACCTAGGAGCAGAGAAACAGTGTTTTGATCCATATTCTAGCAAGCGCTTAGGCACATGCCATTAAAGACACTCCAGATGAAATTCAGTGGTTTACATGGAAGCAGGAGGGAGATTCGTTGAGGAGAAGGTTTGTGATGGGAAATAGAGGGGAATGGGATTGGGTAATAAGGGTGAAAAATGACATAAATTCATCATATTCATAAAACTCGAAAAGAATAAAAATTTAAAATTAAAATGCCATTGCATTTTACCAGGGAATGATGACATGTGTCTGTAATCCTAGCACCCAGGAGGTAGAGGAGCTCCAAGACCATCCTTGGTTAAGTAGTGACTTCAAGGCAAGCCTGTACTAACTCAAGTACACTATTGGAGCTGGGAAGATAACTCAGTAGGTAAAGAACTTGCTGAAGCAAGCCTGATGACCTGAGTTCAGGTTCCCAGAACCCACTTAAAAGCTAGATGTGTGTTGAAGAGATGGCTCAGGGGTTAAAGCTTTTGTCTCACAAGCAAAAGGACCTGAGTTCAATTTCAGATCCCAAGTAAAAATTCTAGACGGAAATGGTGGCGACCTGCACTTCTGGCCTGAAAGGCATAGGCTAGGAAACCCTAGAGCAAAGCAATTAAGAGGTAGCGCAATCCAGGGTGATTCTGAAAAGCCACCCTTGGACCACCACACACTCAAGTGCCCTCTTCTACACACAAATGCCCCTCCCACACACACATATACACACCCACTCATACATGAGAAAGAAACTAGATACAATAGTGCAAGCACCTTGCATCCTATGGGAAGATGGAAGACGGAGACTGTACACATCCCAGAAGCTTGAGGCCAGCTATCTTGATGTAGTTGGTGGTGAACAAGAAGAAGAGAGTCTGTCTCAAGCACGGTGGAAATCAAAGACCAACACCAAAGTGTCCTCTGACCTCCATCCATGCACTGTGACACACCCATCCACATTCACAGGCATGCACACAAGCAACACATACAGAGTACAATATACATATGATATGACAAATTATATATATATATATATATATATATATATATATATCTCACTAAGAGTTTTGTTGACTTTTAGACAAGGAAAAGTTCAGATTGTTTTGAATTTTTTTGTTCCTTTGTTTGCTTTTTGTTTTGTTTTTAAACAGGGTCTCCCTCTGTGGTCCAGTGACCCTGAGCTTGTTATGCAGCTGAGACTAGCCGTGAGCTCCCTGCCTCACCTCCTGAGTGTCAGGATTACAGATTTAAGTTAAAACAGTTTGGAGGGTAGTTCATTGCCAAGCATCTTGGACCAAAGGAGTGTGCCCTTTGCGTTAATCTACTGCAAATCAAAATGCAAGGCAGGAAGAAGGGCGGCAGGAAAGGCAGAGAAGAGGACCTCACGACTCGGTGTCAGAAGCATAGCTCTGCAGACGCTTGTGCACAGGACAGGCGTCAGGAATACTTTCGTTGGTGTGGTCAGACATGATCACAAATAGTCTTGTACCTGCCTTGGAGTGGTTTTGAAATCACACCCCAGGGACGTGGAGCCACTGGTGGGAGAGCCAGCAGAACAAAGTGCATACAGCTCTCCATTCAGCAGAGCTACAGGTCCAGTAGGGACAACAGGTGTAGACTGCATGCTTCACTCAATTCGCTGTATAGACATCACAGGCCAAGGACTCCTTCTCAGAAAATCACAGGGACATCTCTTATCATAATCACAACAGTATACTGCAACGGAAGCACCGAATCAGGAGAGTGGTGGTCCTTAGGCTACTGCTTTCTCTACATTCCTGTGTGCCCTGGCAGATGCCCACCCCTAAGAACGAGGTAATTGAAGGTTTGAAGGTTCTGCAGGTTTGGGCCTCATTCGTCTGATTCTTGTAGATTCTTAGGAAGGAGCTCAGGCTAGCCCTCTGGAGCGTGTGGCCCACCCAAAGGCCAAACTCACTTCTGACACCCGAACAAGGTCACAGAGACCATCCGGGTTCACTCGTCTTCCAGGTGTGTAGTGAGGGAGGGGGAGCAACTCCAAACTTCCCTGCAACTTGGATCTGCCCAAACTACTGATCCCAGAACCACTCAGCTGTGTGGTAGTTTGGGAGTAGTGGCTATGTAGCAGTTAATACAACTTTAGAAATATTGTCTGTGTACTGAATAGGCTGGTGGTGTAGTTATGTCATGCGTGTGTTAGTTATTTTAAGGCCTTTTCCTCCCTCTTATTGAGATAAGATCTCATGCAGACCAGACTAGCTTTCAACTGCCTCCACTTTCCAAGTACTAGGATTATAGGCGAGCACCATTATGACCATTTAAATTTAAAATTTGCAGCCTAAATTGAAGTAGCTCAGCAGATGAAAGCACTTGCTACCAAACACACAAGCTATCCTCTGACCTCCACATTTACATTGTGGCATGTGTACACCCACACACTCACACATACACTAAATAAATGTAAGAAGGTTTTTTTTTAAATTTAAAATCTGGAAAATTTGTTCTAGTTAAATGTTTTACTTCACCGAAATTCCTTGCATAAAATAATGCTCAATTTTTTTGAGAATTGAAAATTCATAACATTTAAATATAGTAAAATATCCAATATTGATATCAGATTAAATCATTTTTTGCTTTGATGTGATATGTTTGAGTGATTATTTGATTTGATCTTCTAGTTCACTAATTGGCTCTGAGCTTTTTTATTTCAGACTGAATCTATTATTTTCCTAAGTCATTAAGATTTTTCCTCTCAATGATTCTATGTTTCAATTCCAGCTGCTTTTATTTCATAGGTGAACATGAAGCATCAGAAATCCAATTTTGTCTCTCTAAGGATATTAATATTTTAATTAATTAATTAGTTTGTTTGTTGTTTGTTTTAAACAAGCTCTCATGTAACTCAATCTGACCTTGAGCTCATATGTAGCAAAGCATAACCTTGAACTCCTGACCCCCTTCTCTGACTCCCAGGTGATAAGTTACAGACATGCACCTTGTATACTCAGCATAGTCTCTCTCTCTCTCTTTCTCTCTCTCTCTCAAGACAGTGTCTCATCCATATTATTAAGTCAGGAATGACCAGAACTTCTGATCTCCCGGCCTCTACCTTCCAAGTGCTAATTGCAGGTGTAAACCACCATGTCTGGTTTTCTGTAGTGCTAAGCATCACACCCAGGACTGTGTGTGTTCTAGGCAAACACTCTACCAGGTGAGCTACCTCCCCAGCCTAAAGTGATCATTTCTTTCTTGAGACAGAGTCTTGTGTAGCTCAGACTTAGATTACAGTTGTAGAACATCATGGTTGTCTTAAATTTATTTTCAACTGACACAAAATAATTGTGCATATTTATAGGATGGAATATGATCATCAATACATGTCTCATGATTAAATCAAAGTAACTGGTATATCTGTCAGCTCAAATATTCATCATTTTTTTTGTTTTGAAAACACATGATTTTGAAAACATTCAATTATCTCTTGTCAACTGTAGATGCTGATTGTATTAGAAGTCATTCCCTCCATCCAACCATACCCTTGTGCCTGTGAATCATCCTCTCTCTACGCCTCCTCCTCCCTTCCTGGGCTCTGGTAACCACAATTCTATTCTCTCCTTGTTTAAGATCCCCCTTTCCGCTTCCACATATAGGTGAGAACATCTGGTATTTGTCTCTCTCAGCCTGGATATTCATGGCACACCTTTTAGAACTTCTGCCTCCTTTCCCTTCCTTTCTTACTTTAATTCCACCATCCTGGATGGGAGTTTTGCTCCTTCTTGTGTTTTCATTTCCATAAATGGCATCAGGTTTTAGCCATCGCTGGACATGGAGTTTAGGTTGATTGTTTGCCCAGTAACCTAGAATAGGGGTTGGGGCTGGAAGATCTGCTCCTAGTTCCCCAGAGAGAGCAGGCACCTCTTCTTTGACTTGTCGCACCATGTATGCCCTGTGAATCCCTATCAGAGCCCTTTTCCATCCCATCTGGCCACATGAAGCCCACATAGAATCTGAGCCCCTTTTTTGTTCACAAGTATAACCAGGGCTTTAAAAATACCATTCTCTGTCATTTCTGAAGATGTGGCGTAGGGAGAATAAGCGTGCAGGCATGCTCAGGCCAGCATGTTACCATGTGAAAGTGAGCCTGTTGCTCAGACCGCCAGGCTACATGGCACGGCTGTGACAGAAGAAACTTGAGAGTGAAGGTGTGCAGTGGCAGGTGCAGTAGGTTCAGTCGTTTAGGGCAGGAAAGGCACAGAGAAGCGGCTCAATACACGGCTGCAGGAGTGTGTGGCCGAAGCCGTTCATACCATTTTAATGGACCAGGAGGCAGAGAGCCGGGCAAGGGTCGAGGAGCCACACATCGCCATGAAAGACCTACTCTTGCCAACCTATTTCCACCAACTAAACTTCTTTCAAGTTTCTCCTACCACCACCAGCAGCAGCAGCCCTCCCATCCCCAGTAGCACTATGATCCCGAGACCAAGGGCTGACGTCAGGAATTTGTGGCAAACATTTCAGATGCAAACCATAACCCAGAGCTTGTACAGTGGGCTTCAGGATTAGCTCACTCATTCCCAGCTGCACTTGTATGGACAGTTCTTGCTCCTTCCAGGGGTTACGCTGACCCTCTCAGCCCACTCAAGCTCATCACTTCAGGGGCCCTGGGGTGACTCACTATCACATGAGACAAAGCAACTAATGTCAAAGTCTCCCTCATATTGTCCCTCTAGCTTCTGTATCGTACACTGTTTATTTAGACAGTAAACAGCTGAGTGAGAGGATGAGCGCGTGTGTGAATGCGGTGAAGTCTCTCTGATTCAGAGAATGCTCACCATCTCAGTTGGTGACTTCAGCAGGCAGCATGGGGGAGGACCGTGGCGTTGCCCAGGGGACAGGTCAGTGTCTGTCTGTTCCACAGCTGCTGTGAGCTGTTCCCCCCTAGGGTATCCCCAGTGGCCGGGTCTGGGTGTCTCTCTCAGACTCCTAGAGCTAACTGCATTGGCAGAAGGTGCTGCAGCCGTGTTTGCTATGGCCTTGATTTCCCTGGAATTGTTGTAATTAGATTTGCAGGATTCATAGAGTGTTGCCCAAGCATCTTGTTCTCTGGATGATGCCACTTTTGGAATTCATTGTAATTAAAAATATGCCATTTTGAGGAGAAGACCCATCACAGTTGATACCTGAAGCACAGTAGCAGTACTTTGAAGGAAAGGTGGAGTGAATGGTGAAGTCCACAGCGAAGTCTCTAGAGTGTGGCAGTGGAATTTTAGGATCGGCCAGCAGAGGGCGTGGTCCAGGCCTGGTCAGGGCGCAGGGGAGAAGCTTGGTTGTGCTGCAGATTAAGGACAAGACTGTCCTCACTGTCCACTGTTCTCTAAGTTTTTGCTGGGCTCTTTTTAATGGATTAATGACCATCTTGACTCTTAGGTTGACATGCATTGAAGGATACCACAAATTCTTAGGAATTTGCAAGCAGAATATATTTTTAAGTGAATAATTGTTAACTCATGAAGTAATATGATATCTCACAAAGCCCAAGTTAGTTCCAAACCCTCTTTGTAGCCAAGGGTGATCTCGAACTTCTGTTCTTCCTGCCTCTACCCCCTAGAGAGCTGGGATGAGAGGTATGAGCTGATATAACCAGTTTATGTAGTGCAGGGGGTAGAAACCAGGGCTTCGTGGATGCTGGGCAAGCTGTCTGCCAGCGCAGCCAATCCAAAGCCGTAAGTACAATATGTACGTCCCTAGTGGACGCTGATTGAGATAGACTCTGAACTTTGACCCTTACAGGCAGGCACTGTGTTTCGGAGTCTCAGGATAGGCTGACCCAGAGTCAGCTCTGAATCCCACAGGAACAGCTCAAAGCTATTCTACACCCAGAACCCAGAACAAGAGGAGAGAGGACAGCAAAGGGCAGTGAGATGGCCACATGAAGGCTCCTCTCTTTGTCCAGATGCAAAGGAAATAGGTGGGCAGATGCCCCAGGTACATCTCTTTCACCAGCACAAATCTACTTAAAAGTCTTATTTGATTCTGTCTATGATCTTTCCATTTCAATGTATGTGATGATTAATATTGATTGTCATCTTGACAGGTTCTGGGTTTGCCTAGGAGATAAAACTGTGGTCTTGCCTGTGAAAGAGTTTCTAGACTGGTTTAATTGAGGTGGGAAGAGTCACCCTGAATGAGGGTGGCTGTGACAGCCTGCATGGTGGCTGATAAATTCAGGACAAAATACTTAAGGGAACAAGGGGTTTAATTTTCTCTTACAATTATCTGGTTACAGTTCTTAGTCCAGCTTGGCAGGAAAACATGTAATATCATCAAAGCGTTCAGGGAACTGGCCACACCATCTCCACCTAAAGCTGAGAGAGGGATGATCCTTACTTGCCAGACCAGCAAGGATGCCGACTCTCTCAACCAGCTCCCTCTGTTTTATTCACCTGCTCAGGGACTAGTCCCACCCACCTGGGCTAGGCCTTCCCCATCCACTAGACAATCTCCTGAAGGTTCACTCTGGGCTTAACTCAACTACTTTTTCTCTACAAATGTGCCCAGCGCCAAGTTGATACTATGACAGTGGTACCATCCCATGGAGGCTACATAAAAGTGAGAAAGCATGTTGAGCCCTAACAGTCATACTAATATGGATATAGTGTGACCTGTGCCTCAGGTACCTGCCACCACATCTTTTTTGCCACGATGGTCTACATGCCTTCTTAAGCTGTAAACTGAAAGAAACCCTCCTTCCTTTTCTCATGCATTTTGTGAGGTATTTCATCTCATCAATGAGAACAATAACAATAGTAATTAATACAATATGCTTGTCCCAATCCTCCATTACTGGTCCCCCTAGAAGAGAGAGTAACCATTAGTCTTCCTGAAAGTGTAAAAGATTCCTACATACAGGGAAGAAAATATCAGTAAATTACATTAAAGGATATTTATTTCATTTACTTAACCCAAAGATATATGTCAAAAGTTCATATTATGATAAAATTTCATCAACTACGGTGACATATGCCTGTAATCCCAGTACTTGGGAGGTAAAGCAGGAGGATGGTCCTTGCCTACACAGTGAATTTGAGGCCAATTACAAAACAAGAGCCATTGAGATGGCTCAGAGGGTAAAGAGGTCTGCAACTCAAACCTAGTGATCTGATTAGTGAGTTCAATCTCAGGAAGCCTATATGGTGAAAGAAGAGAACTAACTTACAAAAATGGTCCTCCACACACACACACCACGGTTCTCTCTTTCTCTTTTTCTCTCTCTCCAAACAAGTACATAAAATGAAAAATAAAAATCTTCAAATTTCGTCTACAAAATGTTGATTTGCATGGAATTTTGAAATAACATAAATACTGAACACAAATAATCCCATATTAGTGCAAGATGGATTATTGATTTTATTTTATCTGCTCTTACCATTTCTTTTCTTGCCTTTTGTTGGAAAGGCCTAGTCTTATCATGCATGTCTTCTCCAGTGATGTCACATGTTCTCCAGAGTTAACATTGTTTTCCATGCTTTTCACTGGTGTGAAGCCTTAGCTTAGTGTTTCCAGAATGTTAACTTCAGAGTGTAATCAGATGAATGCAAAAATTTCATGTGCAAGGATGTTCAACAGGGTTTCTTTAAAGATCCACACTCAGACTGGTGAGACTGCTTAGGGGTTAAGACTCTACTTCACAAGCAGAAGGTCCAGAGTTCAGATCCCAGGTTCCTCCTAAAAAATACCAGGCAGAAAAAACGGCAGAGGCCTACACTTCTGGCCCTTGTGGGAAAAGCCTGGGAAATCCCAGAGCAAAACAAAAAGGAGATAGAAGCAATCCAGGATGATTCCTGAAATCACCTTTGGTCTTCCACAGGGACATGCAGTGCCCTCTTATAAATAAACACACACACACACACACACACTAAATAAGTAAAGTTTAAAAAATTAAAAATATATATTAAAAAAAAAAAAGAGCCACACTCTTTTGTCAAGACTTCCAGTCAATGCCTGAAGGTAGAAAGAGGCTAGGCATGGCAACAAACATGTGTGATTCCTGCACTAAAGACAGAAACAGGCACTTCAAGGTTAGTCTGGCTATAGGAGACCCAGTCTCAAAGCCTAAAAAGCAACTAAAAAGAGGCAGAGTACTGACCCTTCTAAGTCATCTTTGTGATGCCCTTATCACACATTATGGCCATACGGTTTACAGTTTGAGGGCTGAGGGGTTGTTCAATTCCCTAGTTTTGTTGTAGCTGATGATGGGCTCTGTCATGCTCCCTAGGCTTGATCCTGCTCAGCAGTGTAGGAAGACAGGATGCCATTATGCAAACTGACCAGAACCATAGAGTCTCTGAGCGGTTCTTGACATTGTACAGCAGGTTGGCAAGCCGGTGTCCTGGGGTGCAGCCGAATAATTAACCTTCTAGAAGGCTCTTCTACATAATACTTAAATCCTTAATGCTCAGCAATTCTCCTTCTCCTGGACATCTCTTTCTTTAAGCTTACGAGTGCCATTAACATAGTGGCATAATGACGTCTGCAAATGTCACCTGGGTGAAGCAATCTCCCATAGGGTGATCTCTGTATCAACAGGGAATGTGGGTTCATTCATCTCCTAGCAATATGTAACAGGGGTGCTACTCAAATGCGTGAAACTCATCATATATTATTTACAGAATCCTGCTGTTGACTCCATTTGCTTCATTTCTGGTTTTGTTTTGAGACAGGATCTCACAGTGCAGTCCAGGCTGGCCTCAAATTTGAGGCTCTCTTCCGGCTCAGCTCCCTAAATGTTGGGATTACAGACATGAGTCATCTCACCTGGCTTCTGTCCACTTGAAAAAATTGACTTGGGGTCCAGAAAGAAGAAAACTCTGTGTGTATGTACGTGTGTGCATGTGTGTGCATGCATGCATGAGTGCACACACACATGTGTGCAGTATATGCACATGTGTACATGTGTGAGCTTTATGTCTGTGTGTATGCATATGTGTGCATGCACTCAAGTGCATGCATGAGTGCATATACGTGTGTGTGTGCAGTATATGCATATGTGTACATGTGTGAGCTTTATGTGTATGTATGTTAGCATGGTGTGTGTATGCATGTGTGTAGTGTATGAAAGTGTATTTATTATAAGTTTATGTGTACTGTGTGCATATATGTGTATGTACACACTGTATGCTTGTGTGTGCAATGTATATGGGGGTATGTATGTGTGTGTGGTGTATATGTGTGTGTGCATGGCATATGCATGTATGTGTGCACATGTAAAGGCCAGAGGTTGACTCTAGCACTGAGCTGTCTCTGCAGCCCCCACTCACCCTTTTATGGTGAGAGCAAAAAGCAACCCCTGAGTGTTGGTGAACATGACCTGTCCGGGCCCATGAACCAGCATAAACCCAGACTTGCATGCAGAAAACAGAAGAGGGAGCAGTAGGAATTGATCAGGCATCTGGTTAGAGGGAGCCTAGGATATCCTCCATCATCCAAGCCAACTTTATTGTAGCATACATGAGTATTTATAGGAAAACAATCAAGGAGCAGGGCCAAATTCAGGAAAACATCAAAGAAGAACAGGACCAAATTTTTTACAAGATTATGTAAAATGTATATATTCCAGTTAACAAAGAAAAGGCAGGAGTGACATCTACATGATGTCTCCAGGTAGAGAAAACAGGCATGGCACCTTGTTGCGAGAAGGGAATGGAGGATGTATGCCTCAACAGTTACTTGGTCCATGCATTAGCATATCTCAAATCTGTAGGAAGGAATTTTCCGGGAGATAACAGCCCAGCCTCTTGAGAAAAATAAAAGTGATCCAAAAACAAACAGGAGGCAAACTCAACTTCCAAGGGAAGGAGCCCATAAAGACAGTCCATTTCAGATGCTAATGTGTCATTCTCCAGAGAGCAGACTTGGGCCTGACAACCCCCACAATGACCCACAGTAAGGATGCAGAACTTTTGTCATATTGCATCTTCTTGTTCCAAAAATGAAAAAAATGCAGATATTACAAGCATGGAACCCCCAAAACTGAAAAGAGATCAGTTTAATCAGCATCTTGATGAAAGTCAGGCCGAGTTGGACATTTTCTCAAGCGGTTATGCAGCTCTAGACATTGCTGGTGTTTCTGAATTTCCTCAACAATGCTTCTGATTACAATCTTGTAATTCTCAGATGTGCATCTTGCTGATCCTTTCTAGGGTCAGACGGGTGAAAATTTAAGTTGCCACTTAATCATTTAAGTGAGGACATGAAGACATTTGCTAATTTAAAGAAAAATGTTTATTTTTGTCCTGTAGCTGTGGCTGTGCAATTGGAGCTTGTGTGTGGCTTTGAGGTTGGCACTGCCCTCCAAGGAGTGGCTGTGAAGGGCTGGCTTGCTTCAGTAGTCCCAGGTGTGTTTTAGAGAGTGATTTGATGCTATAACTGAGGATGGTTGCCACTCTCTCTATCTGTAAATGTCTGAAACATGGCTGAGCTAGAGTTTCCCACTGAAGTGAACTGGAAAGGACCGTATTTGGAGCAAGAACAACTCCGGGATGTGAAAAGCAGTAGGAAAGTTCAAAGTCAATTAAACAGAGCAGTTTAGGGGTGCTAGAGTCACACCTCTGACCTCCATGCCACTGTTGGATGCATACCTTTAACATGGAAGGCAGGGAAGGAGTTGTGGGGGGGGATGGGACAGCTTGTAAGCCTAGTGTCGCAATTTCAGTGTGAGCTGCTCCCCACAAGCTCATGTGTTTGCATCCTTAACTGGTGTTAATGTTTGAGAACGTTGTGGCACCTTTATGAGGTGGAGGTTTGCTAGAAGAAGGCGCACCTCAGGGGTGAACCTTGAGGTGGGGTAGCCCCACCCTGCTTCCTCTTACAATTTACTTTTGCTCTCTCTACCTCTGTGATGTCTGCAGTGACCCGAACAAACCTCCAGCTTCTGTCCCCAGCCTTCTGCTTCCTGCCATAATGGATTGTCTCCCCTTGGGAATCTTAAGCCAACTAAAACTCCCTTTAGCTGTTTGTATCAGTGTTGTCTCATAGCAGTCAGAGGAAAGTAACTGCAATGCCCAGGCTCAGACTGGCGTTCCCAAGCCCTAGGAGCCCCCCAGGGAGCTGACTGTCGGAGAAGCAAGCGCAGCGGTGAGAGAGGAGGCTGTGGAAGGAGCCTGTAGCCTGAGGCTGCCCCAGTAGGGTGTGCACTGCCCAGCAGGCTCTGCTTGTCAAAACACTGAGAATCTTTGGGGGGTAACTAACATAAATGATGAAAGAAAGCAAAGGACATAAGGAAGCAAAAAATGAAGTGGAAAAAGCAAGCAAGGAAGGCAGGAAGAGAAAGAAGGAAGGCAGGAAGGAAGGCAGGAAGGAAGGCAGGAAGGAAGGCAGGAAGGAAGGCAGGAAGGAAGGCAGGAAGGAAGGAAGGAAGGAAGGAAGGAAGGAAGGAAGGAAGGAAGGAAGGAAAGGAAAAAGGGAAGGAAAGGAAGGGAAAGGAAGGGAAAAGAAGGGAAAGGAAGGGAAAGGAAGGGAAAGGAAGGGAAAGGAAGGGAAGAGAGGAAGAAGAAAGACAAGATGCAGTCCATCATGGCAGAGGAAGGCTTGGTGGTGGAGATGACTTGGTTCATAGCATTGAACAGAAAACAGAGAAGGGAATGCTGACACTCTGGCAGCTTTCTCCTTTTAAAATAATGTGCTTGGGTATGTGTGTGTGTGTGTGTGTGTGTGTGTGTGTGTGTGTGTGTTCATATGTGTAAGCAAACATACCCATGTGTGGAATCCCAAGGTCAAACCTCGGGTGCTGTTCTTCAGGCGTTATCTATTTTTGAAATAGAGTCTCTCACTGGATCGTGGGGATTGCTGGTGTGTCTAGGCTGCTAGGCTAGTGAACCCCAGGGATCCTCCCGTCTATGCCTCCCCAGTGCTGGGGTTATAGGTGTGCACTGGTGCACCTAGCTTTTCGCACAGGAACTGGGGATCAAACTCAGCTCCTCACACTAGCACAGCAAGCACCTTCCAGACTGGGTTACCTTCCCAGCCCTTCCTTTTCCTTTTGTATACAGTCTGGGATCCTGGCCCTTGGGGTAGAGTCCCCCACACTCAAAGTGGGTCTTTCCTCTTTAGTTAAACCACTCTAGGTGTGCCTCATTAACACCCTAGGCGTTCTAAAATCTGTTCAAGACTATAATTGAAACAAATTATCACAACATGCATTCTTAATTTTTAATAAAAACACAACACCTCTTAGCAGACTCAAAATGGACAGGATCTTCCTTAGTCTGATAAAGGATGGCTGCGAAATACCACCTGCAAGCAGCTCCAGAATTCAACTCAGAGATTAAAATGAGTAGCACCATTTCAATCTGGTTTTGTAAAAACAGAAGCACCAGCTAGTGAACTAAAGGAAACAAATATAAAGATTTTGAAGGAACGAATAAAAATATTATTTACATATTATTATACACATGGGTAAACAAAGCAACTTACAGATAAATCACCAGAATCAGTGTATAAATTGAGCATTCAAAAATTGCATGTCTCTACAAAAGAAACAAAAGAAAATAAGCACTTTAAAAAATGTGTCACCTGATGAGATGTCTGGATAAAAACTCCTTGTGTGCAAAATTTCTCTTAAAATAGAAAGGAAGGAAAGAAGGAAGGAAGGAAAGGAAAGAAGAAAGGAAGAAAAGGAAGGAAGGAAGGAAGGAAGGAAGGAAGGAAGGAAGGAAGGAAGGAAGGAAGGAAGGAAGGAAGGAAGGAAGGAAAATCACCAAAACCTTTCTCTAGTGGAATATCACTAAAATGATTTGAGATTGGGAAGGCATAGAAAGAAATTTGTAATAGTGACATTGTGAAGAGTATACTTAGTCTTCTCCCAATTTTTCTGGCTTGTAATTCATAATTCCCTTGACATCTCTGATATGATAATATCCTTTTGTGTGATAATGATTGGTAGCCACCATGTAGAGGCAGGATGGGGCTACTTGGGGACAGAGCAAGGCAGGATTTGGAAGTTGCACTTTAAGCCCTAGTGGCCAAGGAGAGGAGAGTGGCTGGAGGTGAGAGGTCAGTGGTTAGAGATTCATTTGCCTTGCAAACAAGCTTCTATAAAAGCTCAAAAGGCATGGGTTCCCAGAACTTCCTGCTAGAGTGCAGGTCCTCACCCTGCCCACTGGGCCCTGCCCTGTGCTTTTCTTTATCTTTGTCCTTGGCAATAAACCAATGAACTTGTTTCCCTGAGCTCCATGAGTCTCTGTAGTACATTACTGCCTCAAGGTCGGCCAGAGGTACGGGTAACACAACCAAGACCTGCAGTGAGCATCCCATGGGCAGGGGAGAGGGTCAGCCTCACTCACTTAAAGCACAGGAAAATCATGCACGCTTTGTCGGAGCATACTCCTGAGTGCAAGTGTAAAAGAAATTGAAACTGCCTTGTTTTTTTTCTCTTCTGGGTATCCAGAATATTTTTTGTTGTGGTTCTGCATGGTAGCCACAATATAACTATTGGTTAAATTGTACATTAAAATCTTTTGTATGTATTTGTGGCTGCCAAACTTATAAATATTGTGAGTGAGAACTATGTTATGCTGTAAAAACTAAACAAAAACATGAGTTGAGAAGATAGCTTGGCTAGTAAAATACTGGAGTTGAGCCCCAGAATACAGGTACAAAAAAGCCAGACATAGTGGTGGACACTTGTAATCCCAGGGCTGGAGAGACAGACAGGCAGCTCTCACTCAGTGAGACCCTGTCTCAAAAACAGAAAAATGTGGATGGCCTCTGAGGAAAGACATTTGAGGCTGTCCTCTGCCCTTCAAATGTGCACACACATCCACATGCACCATGCACAAACACAAGTGCACACAAATGCATGCATATACACACGTGCTCATGCACATACATATACATATACACATCCATACACATTCATACATATAGACACGTACATAATCACACACACATAAGCACACATATACATACATACACATGTATACATATAGACACATGCACACACATGCACATATACACACATACACACTCACATGTGCATATGCACACACATATGCACACATATACAAACATGTACACACTCACATATACATGTGTATATACACGCGGACACATGCATGCATATGAACACACGTGCATGTGCACACTCACATACATAATCTCACATGTGTGCATACATATGAATTTGTACAAATATGACACATGCACATATGTACCTGCACATACACACATGCACATATGGACCCACATTCCATGCATATGCATACATGCACTATGCATGCAAGCACATACACCCACATATATGCACATCCATGCACATGTACACACATACAAGTGTGCCTACACAGTTGCCCCTACACACACACACACACACACACACACACACACACACACACACACATGAAAGAGTAACAAGCCAACTGAGACAAAGTCATCGCATATTGTACTGTGAAAGCGATGCACAAGGAAAGCACCTGCAGACATCTCTCTCTTGCTCTTCTGTTCATAGACTCCTCAAAGCTCACAGTGACCATCCAGCACAGTCCTAGACAACTGGCCACTGTGATGTCACAGCTGAGGCTTTGCAGGAAAACGTTGACACATTGTGGAAAGATGCTTCTTCTCCCCTGCAAACTCTTCTTCTTTCCTTAGACACAGGTGCAGACCTCAAGTGAGGGTTCTCGTGCTGGAGATGGTGAAATGGGAGGAGGGGGAAGACCTGGTCCCTGGTGGCTGCCTCTGTCTGCCGAGCTTCCTGTTAGGTCAGACAGGGAAGCCCTGTTATTGCTGTTTACCACTATTGTGGAGTTTTCTGTGAAAAGCAGCTCTCCCTTCTTATGAACTGCAGGTCCCAGAAAAAAGAAGTCACAGCTACTCGAGAAAGATTCTACAGGCTGATAGACTAAGAGAACCTCTGGTGATTGCAGAGGGTTGGAATGCTGTAGGTCCAGAACCAAATTATCTCAGATTATCTTTAGCACTCCTAATTGCCATTCATTGCTCCCCCATGTCTGACCTGACATCCTTGGGACTGTCTCGTGGCACCTTATGGGATGTATTAACTTGGCTGATGAGTAGCTTCCATCACCCAAAGCTAAGCATGTCATCAGATAACAGAGGAGCATATGGCAGAGTTTTCCTCTGCTTTGCCTTCCTGTTTTTCCCACCAATACATTCGAAAAGCTTGGCAATTCATGATTTTCTTCTCTTCTGGAGCGGTGAACATTTCATGAGACTGTTACGTCACTGGAGCATAGCATTCAAGGTACACATTCGTGACCCTGAACCTATATTCCCAGAACATGATCACTCTACTGGACTCTAGAGTAAACTGTGTCTTACTCCCTTAGAGGTGAAAGCCATGTTTTCACACAAGCACTAGATAATGGCCTGCCATTCAGAGGCTAAGTTCCACTGAGCTCTGAGCCTTATGTTGCAGATGTACTGCTGGGTGAGTCACTTGACCTTCGTAGTTCTTATGTTTCACTTGAAAAATTCACCAATTGGTCGGTTCAGAAAAATCTTGGAAGGTCCTTCCAGGTTAAGGGTATCTGATTGCATAACACCGTTCCTTTCTCTACCTTCCCTGTGGAGAGGGCTCTACGGCGGCTTAAGAGATTTAGCAAAAAACATTTCAGGGGCAATGCTGTCTAAAACTTCTATTATCTTGCTTCCATGAACTACTTCAAAAACCAGCAGTAAAATCCATCCAGGATCCAGGAGGCCTGTGGAACAATATTTTCCACTTTCCTGGGAGCATTAATTTAAGGAGAACAATATGTTTTAATTGCTATTGAACTGGGTTCTCTCGGAATTTGAGCAGCTATTCTCCTTGGAATCAGTGGGCATTTTTAGAAATATCTATGGTCAAACTGAAGTCTTAGAATTTCTTTTGCATTATTGACTTAGTCTGTTTTGTGTGTGTGTGTATGTCTGTGTGTGTCTGTATGTGTGTGTGCGCGCGCACGCATGTGTCTGTGTCTGTGTCTCTTTCTGTGTCTCTGTGTGGAAACACTTGAGTATATGTGCCTGTGGAGGCCCAAGGGTGACTTCAGAAGTCATCTTATATTGACTGCTCTATCTCCTTTTGGTTTTGCTCTGGGATCTCCCAGTCTCTGCCTTCCAGGGATAGAAGTGCAGGTTGCTGCTGCTGTTTCCACCTGGTGTTTTACATGGTATCTGGGATCCAGACTCAGGTCTTTCTGCTTGTGAGGTAGAGGCTTAACCCCTAGGCCATCAGTCCACCCACAAGTCATTTTTATTCCTCTTCTTCCAGTCAGCCATGAAATGTGATGACCATCCCCACTTCTCTGTCGGATCACTCTTCTCATTCTACATGGCGTCACCTCATCTTTCCCCAGGAGAAGGGTACTTGCTTTTTTATATACATAAGAAGGAATCTTCTTATACCTTTTCAGTTTTGGATCTATAATAGCTAACAGCTTACTAAGATTTTGCTATTTCAAGCTCAACAACGCTTTTTTTAAAAAAAGAATCTTATGGGTGCCATATCTCTCTGAGAGACTATTGAGGGTTAATGTTGATGGCAGTAGGGTGGAGGAACCACTTTCTTCAATGGTATCAATGAATATATCATCCCTGCTTCAGAAAGTGTTCAGGTACAAGCCAGTACAGGCAGCCCAGATGAAACTCAATGGGTCACACAAGCAAAAAGACATGAAAGTAGGAGGGAGTCTGGTTGGAATAAAGAAAGTTTCAGTGAAAGAAGGAGGAATGAGACCCAGAAATATGGGAGTAAAAATTATTTAAAAATCATTATATGTATGTCTGAAACTGTGAAAGAATCATGTTTTTTAAGAAAAAGTTCTCGTATCTCAGGCTGGCTTTGAACTTGCTAGAAGTCGAGGATGACTTTGAGTGCCTAGTCTTCTGTATATCCTGAGTGCTGAGATTATACTTGTGACACATTGTGACTGGTTTATGCAGTGCTGGGCTTTGTACATGGTGGGCCAGTACTCTGTCCATTGAGCTATGGCCCTAACCCATTAACATGCTTTGAAATCAACTTACTTTCTCTCATAGATCTGCTTCTCCCTTCTCCTCTACATCATGGGTGTTAGCATCAGAAAAGGAATCACTGTGGTCCAGACTGGTTTACACCAGAATTTTGTGTTAACTTGGAGGTCAATCAAGGGAGTTGGAATCTCAAAGACCCAGAGCACAAGCAATATTCATTGAGAGCGTTCTCTGTGAATGCTGGGAAAACCCGGCTCTTCCATTAGATCTGATGAACAGGGTTTGATCAGAAGTGGAAGATAAGGTTGAGAATCTGCTCAATGCCTAAGGGGAGTGACTTTAACCAAAGAATCCAAGTAAGAACGCCCATCAACTGGACACCATCCCTGCTTTGAATAGGCCAGTCTTTCTTACGCCCCTCCAGGTTTCCCAGCTTACTCCTCTGGAAGGGCTCAGAATCTTTCTTAGTTGGGACATTTCTTCTCCCCATTGAAGACTGAACTGAAGGTTCTTCACTAATGAGAAACCTTTTCCAAATACAGCCACTGTCTTCATTGACATCTACCTGCTTTCTTTCTGCTGTCTTCCATTTTCTTTTAACTCGTGTATTTATTTATTTACTCTGTGTGTGTGTGAGAGAGAGAGAGAGAGAGAGAGAGAGAGAGAGAGAGAGAGCACTGTGTATCCCTATGGAGGACTAAAGTGACTTTGGGAATCAGTCTGGACTGCTTCTACTTCCTTTCGCTTCTTTCTGGGATTTCTCAGGCTCCATCCACCAGGGCCAGAAGTGCAGGCCTCCACTGTTTCTGCTTGGTGTTTTCACATGGAACCTTGGATCTGAACTCAGGACCTTCTGCTTGTGAGACAGAGTCTCAACCCCTGAGCCACATTTTCAGTGTTTGTTTATTCTTTTCCTTTTACTGAAGTTTTCTTTCTTTCTTTCTTTCTTTCTTTCTTTCTTTCTTTCTTTCTTTCTTTCTTTCTTTCTTTCTTCTTTCTTCTCTCTTTCTTTCTTTCTTTCTTTCTTTCTCTCTTTCTCTCTTTCTCTTTCTTTCTCTCTTTCTCTTTCTTTTTTTCTCTTTCTCTCTTTCTCTCTTTCTTCCTCTCTTTCTTTCCTTCTTTCACTTGTGTAGGTGTGGTTATGCATGTGTGTGTATGGGCGAGCACACGTGTATGTAGAAGAGATCATTGGGTGTGCCTATGGAGGCCCAAGGATGACATCAGGAATCATCCTGGATCACTCTACCTCCTCACTATTTTGCTCTGGGATTTTCTAAGCTCCATCTTCCAAGACCAAAAGTACAGGCTCCAAACATTTCCATCCAGAATTTTTATGTAGGATCTGGAATTTGAACTCAGGTCCTTTTGATTGTGAGGCAAAGGCTTAATCCTTGAGCCATCTCTCCAAAGTTTTGTTTTTAATGAAAGTAATGCTAAGTCAATTAATGTTGACTCATAGTTTCTGGTTTCCAAACACAATAGCCTGAGCTCTTTAATTACCTGTGCAACTACAAGCAATGGATACTGTTATGTTACATAATACTATATCTTTTCAAACATAGCTTTAATCTGGTTGGAGAAGAGACTGGGGATGTGGTTCATTGGGTAGAGTCCTAGGGTCCTAGATCATTCTCGGTTTTCTAGAGCTTGAGTGTCAGCTTGGGCTGAGAACAATCAACATGCTCCCAAAACAAAACCCCCAAAACACCGGATATCTGAATATTTTCCCATGATAATGTAATTCCAGGAAAAGTCAGTAACAGAAAGAAAGACAGGCAAAAAAATTCTCATTATCAATAGGCTTTCGGAAATTTATTCTAAATAAGCCATGTGTGAAGTAGTAGCAACAATTAAATTTTGAATTAAATAAAAATAATATTACGTATCAAAGCTCTATGTTTGAAGCCTAAGAAATACCAAGAAGAAAATGCAGAGTTGGTATCTATTCTACAGGCGAAAATAACACAGGGTGAAAATGCATGAGCTTAATGGCCATCAAAGAAGATTTAGAAAGTTAATGAAAGAGTCAGGCAGGCCTGGCGGCTCACACCTGTAATCCTAGCACTCGGGATGCTGACCTAGGAGAATCACAGGGAATGTGAAGTCAGCCTTGGTTGGAAAGCAACCCAGCCACAAATAAACGGACAAACAAGCAGGGCTGGGGGGATAACTTAGTACATACAGTGCTTGCCACACAAGCATGAGGATTTGGGTTCAGATCCCCAGAACCCTGATCAGGCATAGCAGCAAACTTGTAATCCCAGCTTTTGGGAGAAGGAGACAGGGTATTTCTAGAAGAACATGCTGGCTAGCTGGATCATCCAATGGTGACTTCTGGGTTGAAGAAACTCTGCTTCAATGAATTCAGTAGCGAACAATCTAGGAAGATGTCGGAAGAGTCGACCTCCAGTTTCTATATATCTACATAGGTACCTGCTCACATGGGTGTAATTACATATGGGAACATGCATACACATGTATGCAAAAAGTTTTGTCGGGGAGGTATCTCAGTAGTAGCTTGTATAGCAAGTCTGGAGGCCCTGGGTTCAATCCCCAGTGCTGCCAGAAAAGAATAAAAAAGAAAGGAAAAAACCTTCCAAGCCAGCGAGATGTTCCAGTGGGTAAAGGTGCTTGTCTGCAAAGTGGGTTTGATTCTGAAAGTCAGTCAGCCAGCATGGTGAACAGCAAGAGCAGACTTCTGAAAGTTGTCCTCTGAACTCCTTACTGACAGTGTGTGCCTGCTCGCTCTTCCTCGCAAATAAATCAAGAATTTTAAAAATGTATGCCAAATTATCCCCAAACAAATAAAGTGAACAAGAACAGCAATTAAAAAAAAAAACTCGAAAAGTGAAGAAAACAGTCAATAAAGAGCTTTGTGCTAGACCCAGGTCTTTTCTTCACAACACTAGTCACAGTGAAAAAAAAAAAAAAAAGACCTCATGTGAAACTGATTATAAGAAAGGGAAGGTGTAAGTGCTGATCCTGAGATGAAAAAGGAACGTCCACTTGGGCTACCATATGAGTAGAAGTGACAAACGGTACTAACCAGTGAGTTTGAACATATAGATAGATGGACAACTTTTAAAAGGAATCAAAAATACTTATTATGATTGTTTATACATAATGTATGTGTTGTGAGGGTGGACGTGTTCCAGGGTGCACATGGAGGTCAGAGGATAACTTTGTGAGTCTCCTTCCACCCTCTCTTGGGCCCCAAGGGTTAAAGTGTGAGCTGTTCAGGCTGGTAAACACTGCTGAGCCATCTCATCAACTCAGGTGGATGACTTTTAGGCAAACACACTAAGATTAACTCAAGAAGAGGTAGAAAATTCAAACAATCTAAAGCCTTTATTAAAGACTTAAATCAGTTACAAGCATCTTTCATAATATAAGCCTACAGGTCACAAAATCTCAGCAAATCCTAAGCACAATGAATACAAAGAAAACCCCCTTCCCAAGTACATCATGGTCTAGCTGGCCAGCTCACACCAAGGAAACCAGAGATGAACAAAAAATTATTTGTTTCATTTTCATGGGCCAGAGTCTCTAGATAGAACAGACTGGCCTTGAACTCACAGAGATCCTCCTGCCTTGGTCTCCTAAGCACTGGGTTCATGGACATACATGGACCAACATACTTGGCTGAATGTCTCAAAAGCATGCAGAGGAAACTAACATTAAGATGCATGATGCACATCAAGTTTATTTCTTTCTAGATACAGTGGGCTACAGAATAAAATGGAGTAAAATTTTTAAATGTTAAAAAAAAACAACCCCACATCCATCAACTTAGAATACCAAATCAAGCAAACTATCAGAAAAAATTGCAGATGCAGTGAAGACATTTTGTCACTGGCATAATTATACTACAAACATTTTAAAGGAAGGTCTTCGTGACCCCAGACAGAGATTTAGATCTACAGGAATGAAGAGTGTCACAAATGTACACTGAAAAAATTACATAGCTTTTCTTCTCCCAAGTTGTACAAAGATGTTATTTTGTCAAGTTTGCTGTGTGTATGTGTGTATGATTTTATGTGGATTCAACCCCAGCAGGTGTTATAGATAAGAGTCGGTCTCTTCTGAAATTTCTGTGGAAGGTTAACTAAGCTGGAAACTTAACCCAAAGCTGGTATTGCTGGATAAGACTCTTTGAAGGGTGATTCAGATTAGAGAATGTCTTCAGGGTTGGCCACCATAACTGAATGCTGGGGGCTTCATAAGAAGGGGAAGGGAGGAGGCACTGAGAAGAGAGACACATGTACTCCCCTTGTCTCTTGCCATGTGATGCCCTGTCTCCCCTTGGAACTCCCCTACCACAAAAATCATCTGCAGTGCAGCCCTCATAACTGGTACCCTAAAACTGGGGCCAACATGAACCTCTTTTCCTCCTTCCTTCCTTCCTTCCTTCCTTCCTTCCTTCCTTCCTTCCTTCCTTCCTTCCTCCCTCCCTCCCTCTCGCCTCCCTCCCTCCCCCCTCCCTGCCTCCCTGTCTCCCTCCCTTCCCCCTTCCTCCTTCCCTCCCTCCTTCCTTCCCTCCTTCCTTTCTCCCTTCCTCCCTTCCTTCCTTTCTTCCTTCCTTCCTTCCCTCCCTCCTTCCCTCCTTTCCTCCTTCTCCTCCTTCTTTCTCCCTTCCTCCCTTCCTCCCTCCCTCTCTCACCCCCCTCCCTCCCACTTCCTTTCCTCCCCTCCCTCCCTCCTTCCCTTCCTCCTTCCTTCCCTCCTTCCTTCCTTCCTTCCTTCCTTCCTTCCTTCTTCTTCCTCTTCCTTCTTCCTTCCTTCCTTCCTCCTTTTTCCTTCTCTCCCTTTTTCCTTCCTTTCTTCCATCTCTCCTCCTTCTTCCTCCTTTCTGTCTTTTTGCCTCTGTCTCTGTCTCTCTGTTTTGCTGTCTCAGGCTTTTTGAATAGGGTTTCACTGTGTAGCCCTGAAACTCATCATGTCAGTCAGGCTGGCCTCAGTCTTGTGCTGTCCTCCTGTCTTAACCCCTGAACACTAGGATTACAGACATTGCCACTACTGGAACACACTGGAACCTCTTGTCCTGAAAACTTCCCTGCCTGCCACGTTGTGATCTAAGCAGCAGGAAATGGCTGAGACAGTAAAGGACTAAAAAGCAGAGTTATAGACAAGGGTGTATGAATTGACATAGAACACTATTTTGTTTACTAATCCTCTTTATTTTGCTCTGGAGTTTCCCATCTCTACTTTTCAAGCTACTGTCATTTCTACCTGGTGTTTTTATGTGAGATCTGGAATCTGAACTCAGGTCCTTCTGCTTTTGAGGCAGAAGCTTAACCCCTGAGCCATCTCCCCAGCCTAATCCCAATTTTTTATTATTTTGTTTTGATAAGCAAGATGCCTCCTTATCCCATGTTTTCTTCCAGGCAGAGAAAGCTGTGCACTATTTTTAGCCCTTATCCATTTACGAACACATTCTGCCCCAGAGAAAGTGACGCATCTTAACCTGATGGTGAGAGCAAAGGGAAATCTTGGCAGGCCTGATTCCTTCCAGGTCACTGTGTGGAGCAGATACATCCTATCTGCTGATGACCTAGAGTGCTTGCAAGACCCAGTGTGCTGATAATTAAGCAGTGATTCTTGATAGACCAGGGCCAGGAAGCTGGCGTACCTGGCCATTTGAGCCATACTCACAAGTTGTATTATGGGCTGTACGCTGACTTACTTGGTAGAATGTTTGATGACCGTGCTTGACGTCCTGCTGTAGATGTGGTAGTTTAATTCCAGCACTTGGAAGGTGGAGACAGGAGGATCAAGAGTCCAGGATTATACTTGTATATTGAGTTCAAGGCCGCCTGGGAACCAGGATACTCCATCTCAAAAATAAAGTTGCTTTGGGGTAGAGAGATGGCTCAAGGGTTAAAAGCCTCTCTGCCTCTCAAGCAGGAGGATCTGAGTTTGGATCCCTGATTTCATATAAAAAAAGCTAAGCAGAAACGGAAGGCAGAGTCTGGGAAACCCCCAGAGCAAAGCCAAAAGGAGGTGGAGCAATCCAGAATGGTTCCTAAAGTCACCCTTGGGCCTCCACAGGTATACACAATGCTCTCCGCAGACACACGCACAGATACAGAGGCAGATGTAAACTGCAGATATGCACATGTGCATGTACATTCACACGCACTCATGCACACATACATGAGCACACACACACAAATGTTGTCTTATATTAAAGCGTAAACACTGCAATTTTAGAGGCTCCATCTATCACAGTAAATGTCCATCTGCTAGTGTCTTAAATCTTGGTGACATTAAAATGACCTTGTGTGAGGTGACATGTTCTAGAAGGAAAACTGACTTCTTTCATAATCATCTCTTGATTGCTTTTTGCTTTAGTTCTCTTTTAGTTATTCACAAGTACTTTCAGAGTCACGTATACTATTATAGAGAATGGCTTCTCTGCTTTCATTGTCCTCTGCAATTTTGATTTATTTGATTTACTCTTTTTTGCAGCTGATATATTTTTTATTCTTGTTTTTCTTTTTTAATAAATTTATTAAGTTAATATTTTATATATACACTTCTTGCTCTTTAACAGTCTTTCAGATTTCTTCACTTCAGCTTGTAAAACATATATTTAAATCCCCCCACTCACATCCATTATGAATTGAATTTTCAATATCATACATATGCTCCAGATGTACATTTATATGGAAATATTCCTGTTGCAGATGCAACTAAGCTAAGACAAGGCCTTTGTGTAGGCAAAGTCCTCTACGCCTGACATCCTTAGCAAAAGGGGAGAGGTGGAGACGGACACAGATGGAGAAAAGTGTGAACCTGGCCACATGATTGGAGAGATGCTTTTGCAAGCTGAAAAATGTCAAGGATGGGGTTAGGAAAATGGCTCCTGTGTAAAGTATTTGCTGCTACAAGCATGGGGAGCTGAGTTCACATCCCCAGAACCCTATTAAAAACTGGGCAGAGTTGCATGTGCTTGTAAAACCATACTGGAGAGACAGAGACAGGAGGGCCCCTGGGGTTTACCGACCATCCAGCCTATCTGAATCAGTGAGTTCCAGGCAGTGAGAGATCCTGAGCAAAATCAAGGTAGAGAGCAACTGAGGATAACACGCAAGGTTGGCCTCTGCACATATATATGTGTACACTCTGTGAACACAAGCATGCACATGCACACACATGCATGCACAAGATGCCAAGGATTACACAGTTGCCAAAAGATAAGAGAGACAAAGACTATCCCTTTGTGTTGTCAAAAAACACAATCTTGCTGACCCCCTGTCTTTAGATTTCTGGGCCCAGATGAGGCCCACATTGCATTGTTTAAAGCCCCCATGGGACCAGAGAAATGGCTTAGTGGGGAAGGCTATTCACAAAGCTGATAACCTGAGTTAGATTCCCAGAAGTCCACATAGTGGAAGGAGAAAATCGACTTTTGAAAATTGTCCTCTGACCTCCACCTGTGTTCCATGGGATGCGGGTATACAACCTTTCTTTCATTCTCTAAATAAATACATAAATAATTAGGCACCCAATGTGGGATACTCCATTATGATAGCCACTGCTTTATCTAATGTCCACTGAAGCATTTTAGCTATTTTCCATTTTAAGTGTGTGTGTGTGTGTGTGTGTGTGTGTGTGTGTGTGTGTGTGGTGTGGTGTGTTGTGTGTGTATATGTGTGCATCTCTGGTATCTGTGTATGTGTGTATATGTGTGTATCAGAGGGCACTGTGCGTGTCTGCAGAGGCCCAAGGGTGACTTCAGGAATAATCCTAAATTGCTTCTACCTCCTTTTGGCTTTGTTCTGGGGTTTTCCAGGCTCTGCCCTCCAGCGTCAAAAGTGCAGGCCACTGTGATTTCCACTCAGTATTTTTTACATGAGATCTGAGATATAAACTCAGGTCTTTCTGATTGTAAGGCAGCAGCTTAATTCCTGAGCCATCTCTCTAGCCACTCACTGCAGCATTTTAAAACTGCATTTTCCTTTCTTACTTTGAAGTATTTTTGACTGATCTACTGTGTCTTAGAAGTCATTAGTTTGGCTCTGTTTCTCTTGAATTTATGTTTTGTTCTGTCAACCTCATTTTTTGTTTCCAATACTGTTTTTTCTATTTAGAGCTTTGTGTGCTTGTATGTATGCATATATGTGTGCATGTATGTGCACAGTGGTATACAACAATCAGAACTACTTTGGGACTTGGCCTATCTTATCTTGTTAAAACAGTGTCTCTCTTGTTTCAGCTTCTTTGGCCCATGAGTTTCTGGTGAATTCTCCTGCCTCTGCCTACCATCTCACTGTAGGTACTTGGGTTCTGAGGATCAAACTCAGGTCATCAGACTTGTGTGGCAAATGCTGCTTTTACCCACTGAGCCATCTCGCCTGGCCATGTTGTCTTGTGTCTTGAAGATGAGTTCTATCTTTTTGAAAAAATAAGTGGTCCAGTGTCTCTGTGTCTCCAATCTGTGCTCTGTCTTGCTTCCTGCATCCATTATGTTATTCTTTCCCTCTTTCAGTCTCTCTGTCTTGTTCTTGTTCTTGAGTACTTTTGTTAAAAGTTTGGGGGCAGGAAGATGATTAGAGGAAAGAGATAGCAGTGCAGGAAAAGAGAGGATAGATTCTGTTGAACCAAACTTCCTCATAGTTAGAAATGCTCATTAGGGATCAAAGGAATAACTCGGGAGTTAATAGATTTTTCTGACTTCCTCATTCTTTGTCTTCTCTAGAAACATGCTATTCATATGGCACTCATTAAATTCTGCTTTGTTCTACTGGAGTTTGTATGCATGCTCTTTGCCTCCTGAAACCTATCATCACCGAGAAAGCTCATGACAGAAGCCATGTGGTGAGGACAACAGTCTAGGGAGAATCTGAAGAGGGTGGCCAGGGGTTGGGGAGATAGCTCGGTGGGTGAAGGGCTTGCCATGCAACTATGAGGACCTGGATTCGGATCCCTCGATGCATGTAAAAAGATGAGCTTGGTAATGTGTGTCTGCATTTCTAGTGCTATGGAGATGAAGATGGAAAAAATCTCTGGGCTTGATGGTCAATCAGCCTAGTCTAATCTCAAAAAATAATGTGGACAGGGAGCTAGAGAGGTGGCTTAGGAGTTAAGCCTTTGTCTCTAAAACAGAAGGACCTGAGTTTGTTCCCCAGATCCCACTTAATAACACCAGACAGAAATGTCCGTGGCCTGCAATTCCTGGAAGGAAAAACCTGGGAAATTCCAGAGCATAGCAGTAAGGAGGTAGAGCGAAACAGGATGATTCCTGACGTTACCTTTGGGCCTCCACAGGCACACATGGTGCCCTCTTCTACACACATACTACACATTCCTACACACACCTCTACACACATACACACCCGCAACTACACACATGCAAAAAATGTGCATAATGATGGAAGAAGAAGATACCCAATATTGACCTCTGATCTTCAGAAGCATGAATACACATGTGCACAGGCACCTTCATGCATACCATGTTTGTGCACACACACAACACTAACTACTTGGATTCCCTCAGTCTCCTGTTCTAGAGCCAGCTACTGTGAAACAAGCCACCTCCATGGTACATTAGCACATTCAGTTTAGGTATTTGGAGGCGGCCCTGCACATTTTATTTGAGACACTGAAAAGCAGATGGGCAGCCATGTTTTGATATATCTCAGATCAGATTCTCAGGGAGTCTGTGACCTTGACTTTGATGTTGGGTTAAAAGTCAAGGGTTGGAGCTTCCATTTACCCTAGCTACATCAAGAATGGGCCCAGTAGGAATGGGAGATGGCACATCCATAGGATCTGAGGTAGCTCATCTCTAGTTCACCACGGATGGTTTGCTACTTACAGGCTTCTGTTAGTAGCTCATGCTAGATGGCATCAAACAGAAAGCTTAGTAAAACTCAGTACAATTGACTGGACACGGTCTAAAATTCCTGTTGAGTGCATGCAAAGCCAGTGAAATCCTTTCTAATAATCCTTTGGCTTGTTTGAATATAAAAAGAATGACAGAAACCCCAAATGCTCCATCACATAGGATCAATGTTCTTCCCTAAGATTTCTCAGGTTCTGAACTTTGTGTGGTAGGTTGCTTAGACCCACTTAGGTAAAGTAGATGGGGATGACTGAAAGCTTCCATGTTTCTACCCAATCGCTGAATTGTAGGTGAGGTAGCACCTGTTCTAAGCCTCTTCCAGGCTTAACTTAACTTCCTTGTAAGCTGTGGTTAACATGGGTTTGAATGGAACCCAGCTGCCCTGTTCCTGATGGGATTAAACAGGTGATTTCAAGACAGAACAGTTCTCAGACCAAAGGGAATAAAAGATCTGTATTCTGAGCTAAATCTGTGTGACCATAGCCCAGCAACATGGATCCTGGTTGCTTCCAATAACACATATTAATGTGGAGGTGGCATCTATGTGAACTTTTGTAGTTTCACCTTGGATGTGCACATTGCTCAGCGTTTTGCGAATTTCTCAATGATTCGCATGTTCCTCAATGCCTGTTGTCTCCTGCTTCCTGCTCAGTCCAGTTCTCGAAGGATAAACTTTTACCTCCCAGCTTGTCGTGGTGATAGTTAGGAAGTTCTGCCTTGGGAACATTGGAATATTTCCAGATGAATGAATCCTCATAAACAGTGTAATCATCTCTAGTGTGTGTGTATGTGTGTGCATGCACGTCTACCTATGTGTAGTAGAAGGTACTTGAGTATGTATGCTCACATAGGCCCAAGGATGACTTCAGGAATAGTCCTGGATTGCTCTACCTCCTTTTGCCTTTGCTCTGAGATTTCCCAGGCTCCATCTTCCATGGCTGGAAGTGCAGGCTACTGCCATTTTCACCCAGCATTTTCACATGGGATCTGGGATCCAAACTCAGGTTCTTCTGCTTGTGAGACAGACGTTTAACTCCTGAGCCATCTTTCTAGCCTACTATATCTAATATAGTTTTGCTGAGCATGAATGCAAAATACTACAGACTGAAAAACTACCATATCTCAGTGACAGGATTATGCATTTTATGTGATTTGTGAATCTCATTGTGGTCTGTACTTGGCACTGTAGAAGCCATTTAGGAGTGTACTTACTCCATGTATATGTTTATATGATTTTTCAGTTTCGAAGGAATGAGATCAATTTAAAAGTATTCTTTAGGTCGAGAGATGACTCAGGGGTTAAGACTCTGCTTTGCAAGCAAAAGGTTCCATGTAGATCTCAGGTCCCACGTAAAAAATGCCAGGCAGAAAGAATTGTGGCTTGCGCTTCCAGCCCTGATGGGTGAAGTCTTGGAAATCCCAGAGTGAAGTAAAAAGGATGTAGAAGCAATTCAGGATGATTCCTGAAGTCATCCTTGGTCTTCCACAGGGACATACAGTGCTCTCTGATACACACACACACACACACACACACACACACACACACACACACACACAATAAATAAAGGTGTTTTTTTAAGTATTTTTTTATGACTCTTTTCTACTTTGTGGATTGTATCTTGGTTAATGTTGGGAATCAAGCCAAGAGCCTCATGTATATACTGCAGAAAACATTCCCATTGAGCTGTATCTCCAGTTTACACTGCAAGGTGATTTCCTTTTTCTTTTCCTTTATGTGTGTGTATGTGTGCACATGCATGCTCCTCTATGCAAATGCAGGCACGTGCATGTCATGGTGCATGTGTGGAAGTCAGAGGATAACCTCAGTGTTAGTCCTCATGTTCTGTTTAATTTAAGACAGGGGTTCTTGCTATACACCAGCAAGAATCCTGTCTCCACCTCCCATCTCACCAAAGAGTACTGGGAAAATAGATGCTTGTTACTGGGTCCAAATTTTATGTGGGCTCTAGGGAATCTGAACTCAGGTCCTTGTGCTTATGTGGCAAGTGCTTTAGCCACTGAGTCATCCTCTTTACATCACTGTGGATTTAAAAAATGATTTATTTACTGCGTGTGTGTGTGTGTGTGTGTGTGTGTGTGTGTGTGTGTGTGTGTATGTGTGTGGCCAATTTGTGAAGTAGGTTCTTTCTTTTTACCATGGGAATCCTAGGGATGGAACTTAGGTTGCTAGACTTGGTAGCAAGTATCTTTACCCGCTGAGCCAGCTTTCCAGCCCAGTGGATATTGTTGGTGAAATTTTAGCCCTCAGCTTCTTTCCTGTCTGTTTCAAAAGTTGATGTGTCACTTGTCTCAGTTATAAACTGTTATGCACTCTGAGAATGGCAATTTTAACAATAGCTTAATTACACCAGACATTAATCAATCATGATTGGCCCCCAAAAAATATGCTGCAGAAAAACTATACAATTGGAGACCAAACACAATTGGTTTTCACATAATTGGTTACTTTGTGCTCTCCATATCACCATTAGTAGAAGTTGTTAAGAACTTGCCAAATTATCTAAATTATCAGGAATAATTACATCATTGATAACTGTGCACTGATGTGTGAAAACATGCACAATGAACTTGTAGGCGATTTGCCCAGGACACATTTCACAACTTGTCTTTCTGTGGAAATATCTTTGATTTGCAGTTGAATTTTTAGTATCTGTTTCAATGGCATGGAAAAGAAAATTAACGGTAGATCAGAGAATCCTTATTGGATTATTTGTGTTTCTTTTGCTGCTGCAATTAGTCTTAGGAAAATGGATTTGATGGTCTACTAAGTTATTGTCTTGCCATGACAAAATACCTGACAAAAGCCACGGAAGGAAGAAAGGATACCTTTTGGTGCACAGCTCAAGGGGACAGCCCTGCAGGGCAGGAAGTGCATTGTGGGCAACTGGAGGCAGGTGGTCACATGGCATCCGTGGCCTTGACACAGGGAGAGCTGAATGTGATGCTCAGCTCGCTTGCTCCTCTTTCCCTGTTTTTATTCAGCATGGAACTCTACCCCATAGTCTGCTGCTGCCTACATTCAAGATGGATTTTTCCTCCTCCTCATATTTCTGTGGAAACTCCCTCAAAGACATACCCAGAGGTGTGGCAGTGAGGATTAACCATCGGAGAGTTTGCTACTTCTAGAAGACAGTAATGAAAGCAGAAGTCAAAATGTACAGAAAGTTTTCCAAAGTTAGAGACATTCATGTAATTTAGCAAATTAGAGATTGCTTACGTCTGTTTGTCTGTCACCTCTCCACTGAATCTATCAATCATACATCGTCTGTTTGCTGAATCTATTATGTTTATCATCTATCTATCTATCTATCTATCTATCTATCTATCTATCTATCATTTACCTACCTATCAACCTATCCATCTATTCATATCATCTGTCTATCTAATCTCATTTATCTATCTATCTATCATCTGTTTATCTATCTCTATATAACTTTGGTCAGTCGGTCATCTATTTCCCTATAAATGATGTGAAATTGTGTGCCACTGCAATGCTACAGTAGTTTACAGTAGTTTCACTTGAGGGTCTCAAGCTGCCTTCTAAGTGTCAATGAATTAAACTCAAACCTTGTGCCTCATCTGTCCCATCATTATGCCCAACAATCTGCCTGAGTCCAGTTTCTGAAAATCTGCTTAAAGTTAAAACATGAGCATCTATGAGCTGCTAGGTAGAGTTCTGTATGCAATGTACAGCTAAGAAATAGCCTGCTACCACAGGGCTCTATGGCACCTTCCTCCACGAGATTTATGACTAAAGTCCCCAGAGAACTCCAAGCATAGTAGTTTATAACCAACTCTTTCCAGAAGCTTCAAAAAAGAAAAAAAATTACAAAAGCGAACACCCATAGAAAAGTCCAGTATGAACAAATTCCACATTAATCTATAAGGAGTGATATCAGCTGCCATGGAAATAAGTCTTAATTCACAAGGGTGCACCTCTGAAATACCCTATGTAAGGGGAGCATTGCTAGGAACCTGGAGTTTACTCATGCTAGTTATCTCATGAATAAATTAAACCCTCTCTGCCCAACACCGATACCTCTAGCATGCTCTGATTTAGCACATTTCTTTACAACTCCCTTCTATCCCAACCAGATTTTCTGAAATCTAGAGCCCAGTTACAAGTTAACCAATTTTCGCTATCAACACAATTGACTTGGAATTCAACGAAACAGAAAAAAACAAAACAAGACCTCAACCCACTAGTGGTGAGGTCCTGGAAGGTGGGTAAATAGTGAAGACAAATGACTCATCCATATACAAATATGGAAAGAAGTAATGTAATGCTAGCTAGTGTGATGAATAATTAATTGGTTAATTAGATATGTGTAGCTGTCCTTCCATGGAACTTCATAAACTCCAGGACTTATCTAGGCAAAACTGCAGATTAGCAAAGCTCACCTGCCTTGTACATTTTGGTGTTTCTTTAGCCCCTTACCTCTTTCTCCTACTGGCCTGGATCCTCACTGGAGATTTCCTTCGTATTCCTCCTTCTTTCTTTCTGGCTGCCTAATTGTTCTGAACTGTGTCCCCAGATCTCCTGGCCTTCACTTAGCAGAGATTAGCTTCTTGGGTAAAGTAAATCATCTTATTGTCTCAATAAATGCTGCTGAGGAACTGGTATATAGTTGTTAGAATGCTTGCCTAGCTTGCATGAAGTCCTGGGTTAAATCCCTAGTACCCCATAAACCAATACATATCTGTACTGGGAGACAGAAGCAGGAAGGTCAGGGGTAAGTCGCTGTCACATACTGAGTTTGAGGATAGACTACATGAGACACTGTCTCTAAATAAATAATAAATAAATAAATAAATAAATAAATATGGTTGGGGAGATGGCTCAGGGGTTAAAATCTTTGCCTTGAAAGCAAAAAGATCTGAGTTCTGATTCCCAAATCCCATGTAAATACGCTGCGGGGAATGGCAGCAGCCTGTACTTCTGACTCTGGCAGGTAGAGCCTGGGAAACTCCAGAGCAAAGCAAAAGGAGGTTGAGCAGTCCAGGATGATTTCAGATGTCATCCCTGGGCCTCCACAGGCACACACGTTCAAATGATCTCTTCTATGCTCTCTCTCTTTCAAATGAATATATGAATGAATTAATAAATTAATTGCTGATGACTGGAGAACCATCTTCTCAATGACACAAATGGGGCTTCATATTGTCTTCCTGAAGATAACTGGACAGAGTTCAAGAATGTGAACTTCAAGAATAGTGTTCCTATACTTAAGGGGAACACAAGAAAGAGTTCTAGGAAATGCCACTGAGTCCTTACACCTCATCAGAGAGGAGGACCCAGAGGAAAGTTTGACATACACATTAAAGGATGCTCCAGGGATGGGGGGGAGGCACTAGGACATGGGGGGGGGGAAGGAAGAGGAAAAGGGGAGAGGGAGAAAGGGGGTCCAGGAAGGGGTGGAGGGAGGGAGGGGACCGGGGTACCTATTAAGTTTGTATGAGCAGAAATAAAAAAAAAGAATGTGACTGTGGTCCAAGATTGGAAAGTATAGGGCTTTTGGCAGTTGTTGAGCAGAAAGCCCTATGAATCTATTCCATTGATTCCGAGCAACATCTGTGGGCATCTTTATGCAGGCTCAATGCACATTTGAAACAGCTTTCTGTACTCATACACGCAAGTAAGGGTTACGCTAGGTCACACATTTCATGAGACTGGTCACGAGTGGAGCTGGACAGGACTGCACCCTGAGAAACAATATGCTGTTTGTTCTGTCATTCAACCCAATGGGAAAAATCATAGATAAGCCAGCCACCAGATAAAACACACCTATAAATTACTAATTCCTGAGAGAACAGGTAGATAAAGAGGTGTGTAATTCCAGAGGTGAGAGAGAATCTTTCTGAGCAGGAGATTAGGATTGGCTTCATGGAAGAAGTGGCATTTGTTCTAGGACTGAAGTGGGGAAGAAAAACATTAGAAGCTAGAATGTCACTGTGTGGCTCACATTTCTGGTCTCAAGGACTCCTCCTGCCTCATCATAAGGACTGTTAGTGCATACTGGAAGGTTGACTGGATAAAATTTGAGTTGTGGTTATGACTCAGGTTGGGGACAATGAATGAAGGAAATGGTAAGAAGGAAGATGTTAGGAAAACACAGATACAAGAAGGCAGCGCCTCTCATTGCCATGGAGAGTTCCAGAGTGGAAAGATGCATGAAGAGAACCACAGGCTAGAAAGGAGGGAAGGAGGTGCTGGTGAGCTGGCTCAGCAAGCAAGGCATCTGCTCGCAAACATGGTGACCTGAGTTGGCGCCCTGACACTCACATAGTGCAAGGAGAGAACTGACTTCTGAAAGCCGCCCTCTGACCTCTACCTGTGTGCCATGGCAAGCATTCTCTGTCTCTCTCAAATAAATAAACAGGAAGTAGGGAAGGAATTTGTGCCTTCAATATTGAGAGAAGTTCTTTTGTTTGTAAATAGAGAACGGTTGTAGATTGTAGACAAGGGACCAGGACCCACTCAAAGCAGAACTTCAGGAAGAGAGATCTGGCCATGGAAGTAGCAAAACTAATTTGAGGAGAATCAGAGGGAAAGAGAGAGATGCATGAGAAAAATGCTTCCGGTAGAGGCCATAGAGACTTAGTCCCTGGAATGAGAGAGGAATACAACAATTAGAAATGAGTCACTTGGGCGAGGACTGGTGGGCAAGATGAGTCTGACATTGGACAGTATAAGTTTTGAGGAGATGGTAGGGCCTCCTGATAAAGATGTATATCATGCTACTGGGAAACTAAGAGTCATGCATTGCACACCCTCCCTTGTGTGTTTATAGTGACACAAAGGCCTGTCAAGATGAAGAAATATCTGTTCCAACATCTGACTATCCAACCCATGTAGAATACAAGTTATCTTTGGAACTAACATCTGTTAAAACATAGCTCATAAATAATCATGATCCACCTATTTATTAACAAATATATATATCTGCTCCCAATATGCAATATCTCTTTGATTTGGCAAAATGAACCCAGGGCTTCCTATTTCTTAAGACTAAGATATAAATCCTGCTTTTGCATAAGTTCTCTAAGGACTGCCTCCTATATATAAAGGATTTGAATGAGATATCTCAGCGTATCTAAACCAGTGATTGGTCTATTAGGAAAGATGGAATATGGGTGGTGGTCCACACACTTGGGGACACCTGTATTGGCTTGATTCAAATACAGTGTTGAGTAAGGGCCAAACCAATGGACATAGACCAGGAGTTTGGGACACAAGAGCTTGCATTGCTCTTGGCTCATATCTTCTCCTCAATTCACAACAGAAGAGTAGAACTCTATGAAAAATACTGGCAAGTATTAGTAGATTGAGGATATTTCTTCAAGGAGCTTACACCTAGGCTAAGAGGAAGATCAATTGAAGGTCAAGTAGGTTTATATTGATACATGGTGGTTGATAATTGGAGATGGATGTGGACAGAGAACAGAGGTAGGAATCCATGATGAAGTGTACTGTGAGTGGCTGGGTTTGTAGCTCACTTAGGAGAGCTTGCCTAGCATGCTTGAAGTCCTGGGTCTAAGCCACAGCACCCCACTATAAAGCGGTTGTGGTGGTATACACCATCCTCACCTATATAGGGAATTTGAGGCTAGCTAGGGATATGTGGACCCTGTCTTGAAAAAAAAATGAACAGTGAGCAAGGGTGTTGAAGATGAGTCATTAGGTATAAGAACCTATGGGAGCGACGTGACTGGCATAGCAGGTTGCAGCAGCTGGTGGGGGCCTCTAACATCAAACAATCAATGAACAAGGCACTGGGTACCTTTGTCTCATTTTGAAAGGAGATTAGATGCAACTGTGGGACACTATCAATGGAGACACCATGCTGGGAGTCACTAGAACATTCCAGGCAGGAGGGAGTGTGTATATTGGGAAGAATATTTACAGACACCAAAAGGAAGCATATGATCAAGGTTTTGTGGGATAGAGTCAAGAAGACAGGAAGAGGATGATGTGTGAAGATCAGGAAAATAGGTCTTTTCTCCTGGATAAAGGACCCAGTGGCATCTTTTAGAAGTAGGTAGAAGTGGAATGTCCTAAGTGTTTGAGGCTTAGTAGAGGTTACTCAGAAAATAGTTGATGATGTGAAAGTCTCCCATAGGTCAGGACTAAAGATAAACTTGGTATCAGCCATTCAGAGGACTCACTGATACCGTGGAGCGAAAAGAACACACGGGAGGTGGAAGAAAAAAGGAGACTTGGGTGTAGCAAGATGCTGGATACAAAACACCTGTTAAAGACCTGCTAAGGGAAGACATGCTCTCCAGTGTGTCTGGAGCCACTAAGGACATTCAGCGCCGACAGAGAATACAGAGAGGTGACCCAACCATCCCCACCATCTCCTTTCTACAGACAAGGAAAGCGAGGCCCAAGCAAAAGCACTGAGTGGCTCAAGGTCGTTAGTCGTTTCTAGATCCACGATTAGAAACTTCCAATCTAGAAGTCACTTTATAGCTTCCCCTCTAAAGGTATCCATTTAAAAGAAATCAGCTCTTAAGAGACTTAGCACACTTGAAGTTTTAACACGCAAGTCCAGTAGGAGCCCCTAAAGGTTTTTTTTTTTTTTTTTAATCGTCTTGAGCCCAGGGGAGACTAGGCCTTGCGGGGTGGGAAGGTCCCCAGGCTGGACCCTGCCAGTCTCGAGCGCGCGCTCTGACTGCTGGAGGCCCCGCCCCCTCCGCGCGCGCCCCTGGGAGCGCGCTCCTCGCCGGCACCTCCGCGCGCTCCCCGGGCTGGCTTTCCCCTTCCCCAGCGCGCGCCCCGCCCCCCGCGCGCGCCCCCGGCCGCCCCGTGCGCGCGCAGTGGCGCTCCCGCCTGGGCAGGGCGGCCGCGGAGCAGCAGGCGAGCCCCGTGGCCGTGACCGCCGGCCGGCCCGGCCGATTCAGACGCCCGCGCAGCGCGGTCGAGCGGGGGGACCGGAGCCCCGCGTGGGGGCGCGCGGAGCCTGTCGGGCGCGAGGCCGCCGCCGTGGCGGTGCCGCGCTGAGGAGGCGCCGAGGAGAGGAGGAGAAAATCCCTGCGCGCCCGCCGCCGCCTCCCGGCCTCCCGCGCCCGCGCCCGCGCCCGCCGCCGCCTCCTCCTCGGTGCGGTTCCGCTGGGCTCGAGGAGCGGCCGCCGGAGCCCTCTGCCTGCGAACAAAGAGGAGGCCGGCAGGGCGGGGGCGTCTGCGGCGAGCATGGCGGACCGCAGCCTGGAAGGCATGGCTCTGCCCCTGGAGGTGAGGGCCCGCCTGGCCGAGCTGGAGCTGGAGCTGTCGGAAGGTAACAGTACCCCCAAATCCCCAGCCCGGTTCCTCCGGCCCGGCCCAGACGCGGGGGCTCCGTGCACTCGGGGCCCGCGGGCCGGGCCGCGCTGTCACCTCCCGAGAGGGAGGCGAGGAGGGAGGGACACCGGCGCGCGCGGGGGTCTGGGGGGTGGCGGGGGTCCCGGGCGGGTGGAGAGGTGGCCCGGGCCGCGCGGCGTGCTGCTCCGGGGGGCCGCGGCGGCGGGGCGAGGTGCGCTGGTTCCCGGGGCCGGGTGCGTGTGTGTGCGTGTGTGTGTGCCGCGGCCCCCGCCCTCCGGGCTCGGCTGGCGCGGTGCAGCCGCGATGCCCCCCGTGCGCTGCGGCGGGGCCTGGGGGAGCGGCGGGAGGACGCGAGGGGGAGCAACCTTTGGGGCCGGCGGGGACCGGCCTCGGCGGGGATGTGCGCTCTGCCGTAAGGGAGAGGCGCCGCGTCCTTGATGCAGCTGCTGCAGTAGCAGCAACAGCAGCAGCAGCAGAGGCAGCGGTGCGCTGCGACCACGTTCCGTGCTTGGGGACGGCCTCAGCATGCCGGGCTGGCCTGATTTTTAGTGCGAAACTTGTCATTGGACTTTGGGAGCCGATCTCTCCGAGGCAGCGACTGGCCTGGCTTGCACACGGTCCTGGCAGCTGGAGGAAGATCGTAGTATTATTGTTCGTGCGCGTTGGGCGCCGTGGAGGTTGGGTTTAGAACCGTAGAGCCTCCCCCCTCAGGCCAGGTTGGATGCCACATTCCGGTCGCCTCATACTGAGAATTTACGGTGGCTCTGCTACCGTGATTTCACGGAGCGGTCTGCGTACGCTTTCGTATTTGCTCTTGATGGTGGCGATCATGTGCTCAACTGTCATAAGTTTTAGCTTGGGTTTTGTACGTCTTAAAAAAAAAAACACCAAAGTTCCAAAATGCTCTGTTTAATAAATATTTAGCAGTCATACCGCATGCCCTGGAAAGGCCACTCATACAATGTAGTGGTGTGGGGCTAGTTGGCTGATCTCGAATTTATATTTGGAGCAGTTCAGCATGGTGAACTTTTTTTTTTTGTAACGGTTTGTGAGGGCCGGCAGCCAGAACGTAAATCCATTCGTGCCAATTTCCATCTGCAGGAGGAGCTGGTGTTTTAACACTTTCAGGGCGAAAAAGGGAACGATCGCGGGGGCTGTGGTGTGACTGACTTCCTTTATCAGATTCCTATAGAGTGGATGCTTTCTTCTGCTTCTCTTGGGGGGGGGGTTCTGTAAGATGTTTTCGCGGGAAACAGTCCCACAGAAGGAAAAAAGAGGATGCCTCCCCAGACTCGACTTGCTTGTCTGTTCTGTCCAGCTGGAGATGGAATTATAGCTGGTTTCTAAGAGGAGCCACAGGCAGGAAATAGAGGGCTGGATCCAACCCGGAGAAGTCTTAAGATTTAAAGTGGCAGATAAAGAGCGCGATGTGGCCAGACATGGAAAAGGATGAGGCATATATGAGAAAGCATTTGCCCTTATTGTTCGATTTTGTCAAACTTTAGATAGATGCTGTTCTTCAGTTTACCAGCCTTGCCTCTTCCTGGCTCTGTTTCTTTCTGTATCGGTTACATTTACAGCATTTCGCCATTCATGCATTATCTCAAAGACTCATCCTTGATACATCTGCACTACACTAATGTGATGTGTCAGAACTCATCTGTGCTCAGGGAAGCCTGAAACGACTGGAACTCATCAGGATGGAGTCCTGTCTGTAAGGTTCACCTTTTTCTGCCAGTCTGGAAGTTGTTTCACTTTTGTTCTCAAAGTCTCAGATGTCTTGACCATCCTCCCCCTAGTATGCTGAGAGTAGCTGATTTTTTTTTTTTAAAGGAGACAACAATCACCTGTCATCAGCATCGTTTTTCTGGAGGGTGAGTGATAAGTTAGTTCTTCCTGCCCAGATGAGCACTGTCAAGTCCTTTAGACTAAGATATACTTAGCCTCATTCTATGAGTGTATCTTGTGTCTGTTCAGAGACTTTAAAAAAGGAGGGGGTGAGGGCTAAGAGCGGTTTTAATGAATGACTGGGCAGAGAGAGGGTGTGCATGTGTTTTTCATGCTGGAAGTCTATCTTCCTTGTCTCTTTCACATAAGCCTTGCCAAGACCTGATCTAAACCCTCAAGAACACATCAAAGGCTTGTTGTATTGTTCCGACTGACCGCTGCCACTCCCTTTGTGCTCATCCCCCACCTCATCCATTGGCTGTGTCATCTTTGACTTTATTGTGAAGTGTGGCGTTGCCCATGTTCAGTTTATGGAGTTGTGCTTTTAAAAAAGGTCATTTGAAATTCTGTGTCTTTTAACTACCAGGGTTGTTTTATTAGCTGAGATGAATCAATTTTTTTTACATGTGTGGAAGTGTGTGTATGGTGGGTGCCTGTGTGTATGCATATTCACATATATGTGGTGTACATGTGTGTGCAGGTACACATGAACACGTGTGTGTGTGTGTGTGTGTAAGTTGATGCTGGTGTCTTCTTTGATCACTGTCTACTTTTATTAGTAAGACAGGTCTCTTAGTTGAGCTCAGAGCTCACTGGCTTGGCTAACCAATCAGCTTGCTCAGTCCTCATGCCTATGAGACAAGCACCTTATCCATTGCGCCATTTCCCCAGCCCCACTGGTTTTTAGCATTATTTATTAGAAATACAAAAATTGAAGGATCAAGAATATCTGTTTCTTTACCTTGTATAACTGAAAAAAATAGAAATAAAAACTGCCAATATATCCACTTTCCATGGGAAAACTTAAGATGATGATTTATGCTGAATTATTTCAGTGTATCACATTTTATTTCTCATCAAAATTCATGTGCAGAGAGTTCTTTAAGTTAGTTGTCATCGTTTTATTAAAATATCAGAAAGTGGTAGGAACAGCTTTACCGTATTCATTTCCTACAGAGAAGGTTGGGGGAAATTCCATTTTAAGCACATGCTATAGATTGGAAGAAAGAAAAAGTGTTTCTTTTAAAGTTTCTTCGTTGTTTGCTCGGCTGGATGGGTCGTAAATTACCTGGGTGTCCACACACTGGTTCAGTTAGGTTTGTACCATCTATGGTGTTCTGTGATATACCTTCACTCTGATTTTAATTTAATTTAATTTATTTTGTGGGGGTGATTGTTTGGTCAAAGATTGCTCTTTGACATCTCGACTGCAAAACTGGAATTTTTACCTTTCTGTTCTGCTTTGTGTGGCTTTGCCCACGTTCAGTTTTGGACTTGTGCTTTTAAAAAAGATCATTTGAAATGATGAATCATTTTTTTTTTTTACTTGTGCGTAAGTGTGTGTATGGTGGGTGCCTGTGTGTATGCATATTCACATACATGTGGTGCACATGTGTGTGCAAGTGCACAGGCACGTGTGTGTGTATGTGTGTGGAGATTGATGCTGGGTGTCTTCTTTGATCACTGTCTACTTTCACTAGTAACACAGGTTTCTTCCTTTTCTCCTTGCTTCTGTTACTGCTCAGCATATCCGTCACTGGAGAAAGAGCTGGGATTCGCTGATTCTGTAGAACCTACTTGGCACAAGACGGAAGCGAGCTAGCTTGCTTGCTTGTTTTCTTCCTTCTTTCTTTTCTTCCTTCCTTCCTTTTTTTTTTTTTTTTTTTGGTACACTCACGTGTGTGTGTGTGTGTGTGTGTGTGTGTGTGTAAGAGGATACTTGCAGACTCATTTTTTCGTAGAAAAACTTCATCACTTGGCCTTTTGGTTAAAGTAAGTGTAAAAAAAATTGCTGATTAAAAACATAGAAGCAAGTTTCTTGGTTGACTGTTCACTTGTTTCTTGGACTTTGTTTATATTTCCCTGGACTTAGAGGAGCTCTAGAGGAAGTCCTTCCCACTTTTTGTTTTTATTTATCTTTTTGGTGGTGGTGAAGAGTTCACTGACTTATTTTGAAGAAGACTTTTGTCATATAGTCTACACTGGCCTCAGAGCCTCAGGTAGCTGAGAATGACCTTGAGCTTCTGATCCCCCTACATCTCTCTAGTGCCTGGATGACAGGATTACAGTCACCTTGTCCAGTTTATGTGATGCTGAGGCTTGAACCTAGGGCCACGTATGTGTTAGGAAGTACCCTATCAACTGAGCTCCAGGTTAGCCCCCTCCTGCCCCTTTTAATGAGATGGCATCTCACTGTGTTGCTTTGGCTAATTGCCCTTGAACTGTTCGTAGTCATCCTCCTACCTGTACCTGTAATAGCCTCGCCAGTGGCTGGGGTTACAGGTACGCTCCACCATGACCAGCTGGGGTGGAATACTTATTTTGATAGTTTGCAAGAAGGTTGCCTCATGATGTCACCTGTGAGGAGTGTTTGGCTTTGGAAGAAAGGGAAGTCTTTTAAAGATCACATGCAGTGCTTTAAGCTCTGGCTCTTTAATTGTTCGTGTAACCCTACTAACATCCGCTCATAGGAATGACTTGCTTTATTAATTAATGTGCCAGGTCACTTCAACTGTGACTTATGTTCCACAGGAGAGCCTGACATAACATTTTCTGGGTACAGAAAGTGCTGGAGAAAGGGGAAAGTTTGCTTGATGTCAGATCTTCTCTGTGTTGACCAAAGAATCAATTCTGTTTGCTTTAAATGCAGGTGCCACACAGCTTGGGAATTACTGTCTCCAAAGAACAAACTCTTAAAGCAGTGACCAGGTGGCAGGTTTGGGAGTGGCATTTTGTAGGATAAGATTACAGGTACTTCATTGCAGCTCTCAAGTTCTGTCTTTTGCCCCCCCACCCAACTCTGAGCTTTGCTTGGGGGTCCCTTTGCTATACCATGAAGAAGGAAGGCTCATCTCTGCAGAACTCCTGCCTTGTGATTACCTCTCACATCACCTGAAGTTTGTGTGTATTCTTTTCATTGAAAGAAGTAGTTTACTCTAGAAAACAAGTGTGTGGAAGTGTTTTCTTTTGGAGCTGAATAACATACACATATATATGTGTACATATGTGTATGTGTGCATATAGATACATGCATGTAAGTGTCATGAAAATAGAAGAGGAACTATTTGGGGGAAGGAAAGGCCAGTGAGGATGGTAGGAAGGACAGGGGACGTGGAAAGTAAATAATGAAACTCATTATTTAACTCCCTTAAAGGTGTACAAAAATATTTCTGAAATGACAACATTGCTAGCAATGCAGGACTTTAAATGAGTGAACTTGGTTTCAAAGCATCCTTCAGTTATGGGCATAACTGGGCTTGAACCTTTCCATCACTTATGAATAGTTGTAGATGTCATACTTATCCAGGAAGCTGAGAAAGTACACACACGCACACACACACACATACACACACACACACAAGATTGTTCCAGATGCTGGTGAGACATTACCAGCAGCATAGTCATGTTGCTTAGATCTGAATTTTATGAGGCGAGTGCTTAACAAAGTCTCTATTTAGTTTCATGCGAGAGCCACTAGTTTTATATTCTTGTTATGCTTTAGAGGGTAGAAGCTATTGGATGTTATGAGTCACTTTTTGCCTTCCTCATCCCAGCCTCTTCCAAATGGGTTGTCTCTTTATTTAGAAATGATTTTTTCCCTACAACAGCGATCTATGGGATGAGTTGTAGCATCTGAATTGCAAAGAGAATGTATTGAATAATCTTGGTTTTGGTGTTACATACATCAACTGACTCACCCGTCCAAATACTAGTCATTTTATTAAGATCATCTCTAGTTCTGCTCATAATCACTTACTTAAAAAAGACTTTGCATATTGATATTTATCTTGGGAAGGGGAGATTTTTCTTTTTTTCTTTTCTTTTTTCTCCCTCCCTCCCTCCCTCCCTTCCTCCCTCCCTCCCTCCCTCACTTCTTCCCTTCCTCCCTTCCTCCCTTCCTCCCTCCCTCCTCTCTTCCTTTTTTCCTTCATTCTTAGTGTAGTTGACACTTCCAGCTTGGTTCTTCTCTTTTGTTCCATTTTTCCCTTTTGTACTCTTACTTTTGATATCCCTGACTTTAATTTTCCTTCCATGATTAGTGTGTGTGTGCCCCAAAGATTACCCTCTTTTTTGCTTCTCTGTGTCTGTCTCTGTCTCTCTCTCTTTGCTGAGGGTCAAAATCTTGTCACATCTCAGAAGTAATTGCATCCATTTGTTCAAGATGATGATAAATAGTGCTCTTAAAGAGGAGACTCTAATTGGGAATCCCAGCTGGTGGGGGGAGGGGGGCATGGAGAAGTCAGCAAGTTGAAGGAATGACTGTTGAGAGTCTTTAGATCGCATACATCCTGCATGTCCTCTTTTTCTTCAGTATCCAGTTAGGGAATTAATTTTAATAAGCCTTTGAAACAAAATAAGGAAATGTTATGATACTGAGTTGTAAAACTTGAAATTACAATGAGTCTTCTTTTTGTGGGGGTTGCAATTTAGCTTTATAGTTGTTGATTATATTGGATGTTAGCATAGGTTCACTCACTGCATGGTGTGACTTTAGAATTAAGATAGTTCTTTGTCAAAATACTTTGGAAAATAGGTATGGAAAATCAGAAAGGCAGAGCAAAGGGAGGGAAGGAGGAAGGAAGAAAGGAAAGAAGGGAGGAAGGGAAGAAGGGAAGGATGGGAGAGAGGAAGTGTGCAGGAGGAAGGGAGGGAGGGAGAAAGGAAACTAAGTTTAAGTAGGAAGGGTTTCTGTGACTGACTTTTAGATCTTTTTTTCTTCTGGGATTTAAATCATTTCCTTGTTATTAGTTTGGGAAATTGTTTCTGGTTTTGGGAAATGGTTCTCTAGACTGGAGACTGTGAACCCAAACTAACTGCATCACATCTGAGAGGGGAGTCCCTGACATATGTGCACAGTGGGTCTTTATCTTTTTTAAAACTGAATTCTCTGGTTGGTTGAACATATTTTTGTTTCCTAATTTATTTAAGAAGTACCATGATATTAGAATTATAAAATAAAAGCAGTTATATGTGAACATTTTGCCCTTCCTCTGGGAGGTGTGAGATATGTTGTCTTCATTTCTCCACCTTATGCTGTGTGGTTGTTGTGGTTTTAGTTTTTGGCCTGACCCCCTTACAATTCATATGGCCCTTATTGGTGTTGGGTTGTGTCTTTTGGTTTGTGTGCATCCTTCTTTCTCCTGCCATATAGATTGTAGTTTTGGCTGGTCATTTCAACATTATTTCAAACCCTACTGGAAGATCTTGCATTTAGAGTCATGAAGATTTCCTGAGAAGATGAGAAAGATGGCAAGCCACACTGAGTACACATTTGACTTTGACAACATTTTGACTTCCATTGGGTTGATGAGTGTTGCAAACTCGGAGCTGAAAGTCATCAGTGGGAGATATCCATACCTTTCCCTATTCAGCTCAGGGTCCTCAACATACTGTAGGATGACAGAGAAAGGCAACATTTTCTTTTGGGATGGTCTCTGTGTGACCAGCTGGTGAACCTAGAAATGGAGCAAGTTGGGACACAGTTTTTTAAAGTCCGTGAACAATAGCTCAGATAAACCATTTATGAACACCTGCTAGTGAGGTGAAGGCTTCCAGACTGGAAGACTATGTTCTTTGTGTTGCTGAGGGTGGTCAGCTCCCACTAGCCATACCTGTGTGTTGGCAGGTGATTCACAAGCAGTTAATGAACTAGGAGAACTTCAGTCACATTAGCTTTGGGTTAGATCTTTGGTTGAGAAGAATGGTGCGTGGCCTGACTTCTCTGCTGGGTTCTTATCTGCAGAGCACAGCTACAGTTGTAGAGTGGGAGGTGCCCACTCCCTGAGGTGTCTTCCATCAGCCCGCCTAAACTATCCCATGCAGCGAGTCTCACTCTCAGACCATGGTGGGTCTGTTCTGACTGCTGTTTGTGCTGTCACAGAACCTCATTCTTAGACAAACACAAGCGTTGATTTTGTATACTTGTTCTATTCCCACTTCTTTGCCTACCACGCTGAAATCTGCTTCCCTGTAGAGAGGAGAATGGAAGGATTTACCTGATATTATTTCCCAGGAACTATCAAGAGAGGCAGAATAGCTTTTCTTAGCCACTTTAGCCTGAAATGAAAATGGAAAAATAAAGGTGTTACTCTCCCTTACCAGAAGATTCTGGGTTTTCTAAATAAGCAAAATAAAACAAAGCCGTGTGGTTAGTGTTGAAATTACCTGTACACTAACAAAACCTACCTTCTTGAATCTTGCATGAGAAGGTCAAGGAGCTGGGCATGAGGGCTCACGTCCGTAGTCCCAACTACTCAGGAAACTGAGGTGGAATCTGATACAAGCCTAGGTAGCTTCTTTGAGCAGTAATAACAACAGTGATAATAATCATAATCACAATGACATCATGCACACCTAAGAGCAGTTATAAGACCCAGTATTCTCAGAGCAGAGGAACAAGTTGAATCTTTAAGTTGACCAAGTGCTATGGAAGGTCAAACTTTGCTAAGAGCTATTTGTATTGAAGAGACTGAATATATATATAAAAGCAAGTAAGCAAGGTGAGATTTTTAAGGCACAAATATCTTACCAACTGAGTGAATTTCTGTTTCCTGAACTCTTTCAGTCTCCTTTATAGAGGAGTTTATGTATGGGCTTCTGTAACTGTAAATTGGGGAGCCCTTTTCCTGGCTGTGTTAATTTTATCACCTTGGTAGCTAGTCTGTCCCAGCCTTAATTAACTGTCACTATTTAATGGGGTCAGTGAAACCTATCTTCAGCATTGTAAAAAGCTGATGATAGTGAGGTATCCCTGTCACCCCAGGACTGATGCAGAAACAAAGGCAGGAGAATAGGGAGTTCAAGGGCATTATAACAGCCTGGACAACATGGTGAGCATCCCTGTTCAGGTTCTGATATGTACCCGGGCCAGCCTGGGAATCTGTATTAGAGGCACTTCCAAAGCCTTCTAGAAAAGCTGTCCAATTCCCGTGGGGCTGTCCCCTTTTCTCCCTGATCTTGGAGAATGGGGATGGGCAGTGCTCAGTGCCTGAGTCCCAGTTACCACATGCTTGACATTGACACTCAAAGGGCTTATGTATTACAGTTGTTGGTCTTGTTTGTGCACAATTATTTTTCATTTGTGCACAATTATTCTTACCTCCTCTTATAAGCTTTTTATCTTAAAATACAAACTCAGAGATAGATTTGACGTCTGCCTCATCTCCCAATCTGATGGTGTTGCAGAAATCTTTTTCTTTTCTTTTTTTAAATGGGTATTGCAGAAATTTTATGCCTTCAATGATGTATTCAAAAAAGTAACGAGGTGAAGTTGGCATTTAAGGGTACCTTGTGCTGGTTACTTGAGAGAACATTCCTCTCTGAAAATATTTTCTGTTCTTATTTACTTTGGGAGCATGTAATGGATGTTTCAAAGCTATTGAGATTTTAGTTATATAAAGTAATCTTTAAGGACTCAAATCATTGAAATATAAACAATGGTCTTAACTCTTCAGGGTGAAATTTTGTTATTCATGTAGTATTCCTGCCCATAGTTACAATTTCTGCAGTGTATCATAAGAGGAAATTCTAGAAACACAGGACTTAGTTTTAGGCTCCTACCCAGTGACACAGTGCTAACACAGACCAAAGGAGAAATAGTGCTTGGAGTCATTTTGACTTTGATATGAGAAGCTAGATTAAGAATTTAATACAAATTAATGTGGAAGGGAAGTATTTTATTTTAATTTTATACAAGTCAGAGACATAAAATTATTCTTAAAAATTATTTTAGAGTTTCTTTCCTATCAACAGGAAGAGAAAGTGTTTGTTGGGTTCCTGGAATTATCCAGCAGTAGCTTGATTTTTAAAGTATTTTAAAGTTTCCTTTAATAATCTCCTTAATTTTGTTCCTGAATAGGGGTAGAGGTGGCCTAGAACTTCTTTGTCTCCTTAATGATTGGCCAAGTTTAGTGTTTAATCCAAATAGGATTCTGGATGAAATCTGTCCTTTGTGGAAAGTCTGTAAGCCAAACTAGGACTTTGTGGAAACTGGATGCAGAAATCTTGTTTCCCATTAATGCTGAATACACCTTTTGAAGGACCATAGGCTGATGTGGGAGTCTTCCCCAATGGGTTCCTTCTATCCCTGATGAGTTGAGAGTCCATTTTTGGGTGAAGGAAGTGGTTAGGGCTGTGCAGTAGGCACCATGCCAAGAGTTCTGATCATTCTGATTTGCCTTGGAGTGCAGTGTGGCGGGAAGGCACCGTTTAGAAACTGGGCCTTCCTTGCACACAGAGGCACAGACATCTCATGACTGTACAGGGCCTTGGTCTCAGCTAATTGATCAAGATTTTCAGTCCTTCTGAAATGTTTTCTGGAGAGACAGGCTGGGGTGTGGGTCACTGTAGTTTGCTTGAGGCCCTTGAACTTTTTGGTGAAGAGAATGTTCATTCTTGGCTGTGTTGTTAATGTATTCTAAGTGACATTCCAGGAATCACCTCTTCACCATCCCTAAAGGAAAAGAATGGCCTCTCTGGAAGCTTCCCTTATCCCAACAGAATGCCGATCATTTCTAAGTAGCCACCAATCACTTAGGAGGCCATCATTGTTTAGCAGTTTTACACAGAGTGCTTTCATTCTCTTCTAAGTGCCTCTTCTACTTAATAGTGATCTTCAGTTCTTGCTGGAATTGGACCACAGTTAATGGGTGTGACCTCAGCTGTACCATCCCATCACCTGAACTTCAGTACCAGTAGGAGTAGAGGGCACATTACTGGGATCTTTTTTGAAACAGGGTCATACTTCATGGACCAGGCTGGCCTGGGTTTCCTGGCATAAGAGCTCTTTTTGCCTTAGTTTCTTGAGTAGCTTGAACTATAAGTGTTTGCCATCTTGCCTGGGATCTGGGACATCCAAGTCAGAAGTTATTAATATGAACCAAGTTTCTTATCTGTGACTTCCTACTATGTGATAAGCATTGCACTAGTGCACATAACTTCTGTTTTGCACTTGCAGTCTGAGCATGGTTCCTGTGTATGTTCTGAGAGCTGAAGCGATGTGAGCCAGAGTTGCCTGGGTGGGTGGCTTCAGGCTTATTCTCTGGGTCGTTTGGCCACAGTCCTGACTAAAGTTGCCCCAAGGTCTCATGCTCAGATTCAACTTTTCCTTTTCCCTTTTTGAAGAAAATTGAGCATGTCTAAAGGAAGACGTAGAATTATGTTTATCCATTTTTTTTATTTTGCTGCCTTCCTGGGGATCAAACCCAGAGAAGTACCCTCAACCCAAGAGAACAGAGTAAAGATTTCAAGTGATACCAGTTTTTATGGTGTATGTAGGATGTTTCTTTTCTTTTTAAATACTTTTACTTTGATGTATGCTAATTTGGGTATTTTTTTCCTACCTGGTATAATAATTAGTCAGTAGCCATTTCTGGTACAAAATTCTATGGAGGATATTTTAGGAAAGTGTAATCTCAGAAAGATGCTGTACTTTCATAACTATAATTTCCTTAATAAAATTGTCAGGATTATTGCTTTTTGTTTTCCTGTTTTTATTTTTAGGCCCTTGAGAGGAAGCTATGTAGTGATTACTTATAATTGTGTACAGAGCCTAGTGATTAGAGAATCTTGTTAGAACATGCAATGTATCTGCCTTTCCTTTAAACAAATAAGAAGTCTTCATCCACACTGATACTGACAGACTTAATCAAGTTTATTTGTATATGATATGTGGTGGTCTTTGGATCTTGTATTGAGAACTGTTCAAGAACAGCCATCTTTATTCTCACTCAGAGACACCCTGAGCTTTTCCCTGATTAGTCTGTCCACATTAGAACTTGTATCCACATCCCAGGCAGTTGCATATGTGGATTTGGATCATCGCGTTTTTCTTCTTATACAGCAGAGTATGTGTAGTTGTTCAGCAATGCAGCTTCTCATTTGGAAAATGTGTGTCTCAACATTAATAAAGATGGATATGCTCATATCAGAAATCCCTCAAGACTTTGCTATATCAAAGTCCTGCTATATCAAATAGATAAATTCTAGAAAAAGGCTACTTTGCTTCTAACTGTTGACATTGGATTTTTTTTTTTTTAAGAATGTAGTGTGTAAGCTTCTTGCATCTTGGAAATCATTTGACAAGTCTAAACATAAAATAGGGACTATTGTGTTTTAGATTATTTTTGCATATTTTTGTTCTCTTAATTGTGCAAATGCTTGATCTTATCTGGTGCCATGGTTATCAGAATTCTAGGGAAACAAGAGACTGGCCCATTTAAGTATTTTCAATCTAAAGCTGCCTCTTACCTGCTTGATAACCCGATCTTAAAAAAAGAAGCACTGGGACCACAGGTAGTGGATTGTTTTAATTTGATTACAGAGAGCTGAGTCATTACACTACATGGTGAATTAATTTGACTTTTCAGCTCATGTTCACAATATGGTGTGGTTCCAGAATACCTACTGCAGGATCAGATGAATTGGTAGTGTGATTGCTGACTAACTAATTTGGTTTCTCAGCGAAGGCAACCAGTCATGTATTTTTCTTTTTGTTGTTGTTGTTGGTGTGGTGGGTATACATGTTTGTATATGTTTGTGTGTGCATGTGTATGCATGCATGTGTATTTAGAGGTCAGAGGTCTATGTTGGCTACTTCCTTGATGGATCTTCACATTATTTTGTGAGACAGGGTCTCACTGAACCTGGAGCTGTCTGATCTGGCTAGGCTGGCTGGCCTATCAGTGAGTCCTGGGTATTCTCGTGTCTCTGCCTCTCCTACACTGGGATTACAGGCACATACGATCATTCCTGGAGACTGAGGATCTGAACTCAGGTCCTCGTGCTCATGTGGCGTGCACTTTACTGATGGAGCATCTCAGCCCCTTAATTTCAGTTGCTGCTTTGCTCTAGATGTCATCTTCTTTTTCCTGTGTCTTTCTTCACTTCCTCTTCCTCCATTCTGCCTTCTATTTTGTCCCTTAATATGTATGTTTGGGAGAGTGAGTGCATTGGGAATCTTTAATAATCTCTGAAAGAATTTTTACTTTCAAGCAACACACTGCTAAATAAGCCTCTTTATGGAAAATTGAACCTCTCACTCCACCATGGTGCATGGAGTTTGGCAGGTCATCTCTGCTGCCAGGGCGAAGTCTGCATGCGAAACAGTCAGCCTGTCTCAACATTGATTGTCTGCAAAGTGGTCAAATGGTAACTCCGAGTGTAGAAATCACACGCTCATTTATAGGTGCCTGTCCCTGTGGCCAAGTGCTGGGTGTTCTTTTCTTGCAAGTGACTTGAGGGTAGGTGGGTGTTGGTCTTTGTTCAAGAGCACCCCACATAAAAATGATTGGAAAATATCAAACCATTTCTAGCATTATTATATGTCATGGTGCCTTGGGCTAGAGAGAACATTAGGACATGGTATCAACCTGACTATTGGCTGACCTTTCTGAAAAACAGCAAATGGCTTTTGTCATGCTGTGAAAACGTGTCTTAAGCTATTCTTTGTTTTATACTTAGAATTTCTGGAGTTTCCTACAGGAGGTATTTGCTTAAAGGGTAATTGCTTTGGCAGTAAAAAAATACTCTCTGGGGATTCAAATTGGGTAAGTTTGTTATATTATTTGTCGTTTACTCTGTATTTAATACCAAGCACAGTGGGCTTTTAAATAGCTGAACATGTTCCTGCATGCTGATGTGCACTTAGGTAGAGGCATGTATGTGTCTGCACGCATGCATACGTGCTTACACCTGGAACAGTGACATCTGATCACAGCTGATTTGTTATCAGATCGATTTCAGAGATTGCCTGTGCCATCTGAGAGCTTTTGAATTACCTCTCTCCTGTAAACATTCATTTCCTTCACAGTGTTTTGAGTGAATTTGAATAGTAGCTACTGGGAGAGGTGGGTGACATTGACTGTTTATTATCCAGAAGGGGGTGGGGGTGTTGCATGTGGAAAGTTCAATATTGCTAGAATCAAGTAGGTCCTTCTGCAAGTCTGCTTGGCAAGCGAATGGTCTTGGCTAAGAGTGCCTATGAATTCAGAGGGACCTAGAGGCTTTGAGGGGCAGGATGCTGGAAGACCAGGCACTGGAGAGCCGAGGGCCAGATCTGGGAAGCTGGATGATACTCAGGGGCCAAGTGCTAGGGATTTAGATTATATGGCCTAGAGGCCAGACATTGGGGAGCTGGAGGAGTGGAGGTGCTGGAGCCAGTTGTGGGGAGTTGGAGGACTCGATGGGTAGGTGTCGGGACATTTAGCGGTCTGCAGAGGGGTAAGGCCACCTTGTACTGGAGCTGGCCAGAGATAATGGTGTCTGTACCGTTTTGTAAAGCAGCCCATGCTTCTCCAGGTGCCCCCTGCTTCCTGCTGAGCTGAGGTTGAGGCCTGTCAAAGGGTGCAGGGTGCTGAGCCTCTTGAACAGTAGCATTGGGGCTGGGTGTGTCCATTCTTTCCTTTTTGCAAATTAATGTGATATGGCACATTAATTTGCTTTTATCTGCAGTACATCCTGCCTGTTGGCCTGCCCTGCAGCACCTGGTCCCTTACATAGAGCTGCTGTCTGAGAGCTGTGCCATTTTCAACACTGACTATACACAGAAGACTCAGGTCTCTGAATATTCTAGTCATTTAGCTTTCCTAGTTTCTCAGAAAATGGATGAAGCCAAAGAGAGGCACAAGGGCATCACCTGCTAGGATGCAGCCCCCTTAGCTCAGCTTCTGTCCACTGCAGGCGCCTACCTTATTCTGTTTTCTTTTGAACAGAGTCTTAAATCTCTGAGACATCTCTATAGCCTCAGACTCTGCTTTCTTGTGAATGTTACAAGCATAGTGTGAAGAGAGCCCCGGGTCTCAGTGTTTTAAATGTGTGTGTGTTGCATGTGTACTAGTTTGTATTTTATGTCAGTTTGATGTTCCACGAGTGCATGTATGTCATGTGAGTTTTATTATATTGCAACATGTATATTGTGTGGTGTGTGTTACATGAGTTATGTACAGGTTGGGGGTTTGTGTGTTGTATGAGTTTTGTGCTGCATGTGTGTGATGCATGTATGTGTTTTGTGTTACATGTGAGTTGTGTTACCTTATATAAGTATATGTTGTCTGCATGTATTTGCATGTGAAAATGGCAATATAAACTAAAACTAACGCTTTCATGATCCTAAAGATCATTTTGAGCCAGCGAGTCTCCATGACTAATTGAGAAACAGCAGGTTTTTGGTTTTCTGTTTGTCTCCTCCCCTCCACCATGTCCCATAACAGGATTCTTTTCCAGTTACATATTGATGGGCAACACGGATCCATTACAAAGTCTGTCTTTGTGTTGTCTTCAGAACAGCCTAGAGCCTTGGGTACACTTCCTCCTTACCTCGTTTGTTTATTTTTTTTGTTTCTGAGACAAGGTCTCAATTTGAACTCTTAATTTTCTTGTTTCTATCTCCCAAGCATTGGGATTATAAGCATGTGCTGCTCCGCCCTGCCTTCCTTATCTGTGACCCTCTGACCCTCATATATTTGTAATCAAATAACTTTCAGAGATTGTCTGTGCCACCTGAGAGCTTTTTTTTTTTAAAAATTATGTATTCAGCTGTGCGTGTGCGTGTGCGTGTAGAACCATGGGCGAATTCGGGAACCACCATGGACCGCTTCCACCTCCTCGTTTCCTCTGCCCCGGGATTCGCAGGCTCCGCCCTACCAGGACCAGAAACGCAGGCTCCCCCACTTCTAGGATCCGAACTCAGGACCTTCTGCCTGCAAGGCAGAGGCTTAACCCCTGAGCCACCTCTTCAGCCCCACCTGAGAGCTTTTGAGGTACCTCTCTTCTTTAATCATTCATTACAGTGTTCCCTCTGGATTTAGCAGGACATGTAATGATCTGTGTTCTCTTCGCCCAAGTGTGGCACTGATAACTCAGTAGAGTTTATCTCTTGACCAGTCCCTGTAAGCCATGAGAGTAAAAGGAGGGTTGTGTTTAGTGTTGGATGCAGTTGGAACTTAAACATGGAGTAAAGTGAGCCAGCCAGTTAGCCAGCCAGCCAGCCAGCCAGCCAGCCAGCCAGCCAGCCAGCCAGCCAGCAGGGCTCCTTTAAGGTTTGGGTTGGAAGGGGAAAGAGAGAAGGGAAGAGGGGCAGGAATGAGAGAAGGAATGGGGAAGGGGAACTCTCTCTCCTAGGATCCGCCTCACCTCTCCCCTCACTCTGGGGCCAGCTGTACTAGGTGGGGCCATAAGTAAATCTATTGCTTTGGAGAATGCTTGAGCCTTAGGCTATGAAACAAAATTTTTTTTTGAGCAAAGAAAAACTTTTGTCTATCTGCCTTTTGATCAGATTTAGTTATATCTTGAGTTTTAAATTGCATCTTTTCAGAATGATATTTCTTTTTGAGGGTATTGCTGCTAATTTACTGGATTACTAGGAGCTTTGGGGTGGGAGGTGGGGGGAGGGATTAGCAGAGTTTCCCTACACCTGGATCAGTTTCAGATGATCTGGCCTTGGAGTGAGTTGGACTGTAGGTTACATATCTTGTCAGTCATATGCTATAGAAAAATATCTTGTTTTGTCAAATATATCATTTCTTTGGGCTGGGAAAATGACTCATTGGGCAAAGTGCTTTCCAAACAAGGTGAGGACCTGAGTTTAGATCCCCAGAACCCACATAAAGCGGATCCCAGTGCTCTTACAACAAGACGAGAGGCAGAGACAGGAGAATCCCACGGATGAGGACCAACACCCATACAAATGCACACAAATGCACATACATACACACAAAGATTATATATATATATCTTCATTAGTACTCAAACACAGTGTTCCTGAGAAACTCGCTTATAGAACACTGGGTATACTATTTTCTTCTTCTGGGGGGGCATGTTGAAAAATCTGTAAGCTCTTATCTTTTGCAGATAATATTTGACATATTACCATATCTTATCTTTTTCAAACAAGAACTTTTGCACTTTAGTAGCAAAAGTTATGATTTTGGGCTTCTGAAGTAATCCTGGAAACTTTGACAATGTAAACTAGAACAATATTTGGTCATTACAGATTCAAGTTGTAATTGGAACTGAGCCTGTGTCTCATCCCTCATGTGTGCCTCTTGTGATGCTGTTCCTCTGGGACCCTGTGATTTGGGAGAGTGTGCTCTATGCTGTATGGTCATGGCGGCATATCCCTGGGAAGCAGCCTCTGTCCTCGTCCTTGTGGGTGTGGGCAGCAGCAGGGTTCCAGGCACACCCCTAAGCAGAGCACCTTCTATCAGGCCTTCTTCCAGACCCCACCGACTCGTCTTGCACATATGTCCCCTGCATATCCCAGTGGTGACCTGCAGTCAGCTTTTTTCTTTGCTGCCACCACTGCCTTTAAATGCTCAGTACCTTTGAGCAAACACCGCAGCTGCAGCGCTGATGTCATTAGCCTGTTTCATACCAGTTCTTACCTGACATGCAGTCCCCTTACCTGAGTCACCCAGAGGTCACTGCACAGGTTCAGTTTTCCTTACCTGAACTTAGGCCTCCAGAGTCTCAGTGCGGGTAGCTCCAGTGCAGCTGGCCGGCTCTGGGAACCAGGGCCTGTTCCCCTTGCCTTGTCTGTCATAGTATATTCATATTAGAATAGAAAAGAATCAGAGATAGGCCAGTTCTGTTTTGTCTTGTTTCTGCTGCTCTCCGGCTCTGTGGACCTGGACGAGCCATCCCCTCCTATTTTCTCATGGATGTTGCAAGCATTTTGGAAACAGTCCTTTCTTGTTATGTTTTCCAGTAGGAAGAGCAATAAGTAGAAGATAGGTTGAGGAAAAGTAAAATTCAGAATTACAGATGTAATGTGTACTTCTATGGTTTGAAATAAATAGCTCCCCCTCAAAAAAATATACAAAGGAGAAAGGTTCAGTCAGAAGGTAGAGAGCGCAGTGAGCGGTTCTGCTAAGACTGAGGTGTTCTGCCAGTGCTGCTTGGCAGTGCCGAAGATTTCAAAGATAGAGCGTTGTGTAAAGGCTCAGGCTTTGAAAGTGGGGAAGGAGAAAGAAACGCTTCTTGGAGCGATTTCTACCTGCTTATTTACCTGTATTGGCAAATTTTTCAGGGATGAGTGACTTTGGTGCATGATTTATAATGTGTTTCTGGGAGTAGATCTTTCCTATCAGCTTTTGTTTTGCTCTCCACATAATTCATCTACTCTGCTGCACTGGTTTTCTTTTCTTGGATTTTTTTTCCCTCCAACGTGAAACCTAAGGCTATAGTTTCTATGCAGTGCTGTAGTTTCTGTTCAGTAGCTGTTCCCACCAGTGAGAACAAGGATGGTGGCAACTCAGTTGGTTTTACCTTGGCACTGGTAAGGGAGATGGAGATTTTATGAGACTTCTGTGTAGAAGGTAACACAGAGAGCCAGAAGCTCTAAGACAGTGTCCATTGTTGTTCTTCTGAAACAGTGACTCATGAAATGCTAGTTTATTTCCTTTATGTGACATCTTCTGGCATTATTAAAAGCATTCCATGGCAGGCGAAATCATTACTGCACTCAGATCATTATATTTCTTAAGTTTAAATAACATAATGGTTACTTCTCTTTTTCAGCTAACCCAGTGCCTCATAGAACAGTGTCCAGTACTAGTAATAATGTAATTGCTGAATGAGGTTGATAATGAAAGACAGATTATCATTAATACCAATAAAACAGCGAAAGTATGTTTCTGTTTTTAAAGTCACTCAAAGCTCTCTCTTACTGGTTTGGAAATGTTATGCCTACTTTCTGTTGTATTCAGGAAATCTAAATCATTAGCATCTGTGGTTTCGTTTTCAAGGTGGACTCTACTAGAATTCTTCTTTTCACTAGTCCCAAGGCAAAGGTCACAGGTGCTAGATGGATGGATGTGGGACTTGCTGAGTATAACTCAATAGCATTTTCTTGTTCATTGATGGTCAACATTCCACAGTTGCAAAGTTTTTTTTTGTTTATTTGTTTGTATGTGGCGTGTTCATTTGTGGGTGCTCACGTGTATGTGGGTGTTCATGAACCTCTGTGTGCACATGTGCATACATTCTTGTGGGAGGCCCAAATTTGAAATTTTTCCCGATTGCTTTTTACCTTATTCACTGAAGGAGAGTTTCTCAGTGAGTCCACAGCTTGCCAAGATGACAGGAATCTCATGTCTCCACCTTCCAAGGTTGGAGTCACAAGTAGGCTGTTCCCACCTGGTATTTATGTGGATCCTTGAGATCTGAGCTCTGGTCCTCACACTTATGTGGCAAGTGCTTTAACTCCTGAACCATTTCCTCAGCCCTGCAAAGGTTTTAATGTGTTTCTTTTTTGTTGTTGAGTTTTATTACTATAGATTCCTTCAGGGAAGAGCCCTACTCTGATTCATTTTCATCTTTTGCCAATTGGGAGTTATATGTTAACTGTAATTCTTTCTACTTTAATATGTATAAAGTATGTATAATTTTAGGTGTTTATTTATTGCATTTAAAAATGACCAATTATATTAAGATAAAAAGACAAAAGATTAAGACAAAAAGATTTTAGGATACAAGTTTGTTTCTGTTTCAGAAGCAACAGCATAAATAAATACATAGGTTAAAAATTCATAAGTTTACAACTCTAATAGGTAACTATGCATTTTTATTTTTCCATAGCATCTTAAATTGAATAGTCCAGAAATGCAACAATGATAAACAACGTAGAGATTGTTTCATTTATTATGGCTTTACATGCATTATTTTACTGTCAGATTCATTAAGCATTTGACATAGGTGATATTAGAGAGGAAAAGAAGAAAAAATAAAGCTTGAGGTTGACTGTCTTGCTTGGCAAATTCAGATAAAATTTATATGCATGATCCCTTTTACACATACACACACATACACACACAGACACACACACACACACACACACTTTCTCTCTCTCTCTCTCATCTTTCAGAGCAGAATGCCTCTTATCCACATTTTGTGCTTAAGGATCTTTGTGAGGCTGTTGGTTCATCAGCGGCATCTGTCTTGCACCCATCCAATGCCATTAGCTCCTGCTTGGCAAGGTGTCGTGACACATACAGTTGGATTTTCTGGTTAACTTTTTTTGTGTGTGTGCGTATGTTTTAAAATCTAGTTATGATAAATAAATCTTGTTACAAAATATGGCTAAAAACTCATTTATGAAGAGACGAGGAAGCTTCCAGAACTGAGACTTGGCCGATTCATTTCAGCCTATGCTGGGAATAGAACCTAGGGCCTTGTGAATGCTAGGCAAGAGCTTCATCCCTAAGCCATATTCCTAGTCTTGCAGTACTTGTGTAGCAGTACTGCTTAGGCACTAACATATTTCTGCCATCTGGGTACTTAGGGGTTACTGGGAGACTCCTGCCTAGGATGTAGGTCTGGGATATCTCTGCTAAGCTCCTTAAATAGTTAAAGCATTCTGGTGTGCGTGTGTATGGATTTGGAGATCTCCTTTTACAAAGTTTTCAGATCCATCCGAAACCTTTTTGGTCAGGGAAGTGGCTGGCACATCTGCCTGTTCCCTCCCAGGGCTGGAGGAAGGCAGACATGATTGTTGCATAATAGCCTTGAAAGCCCCTATTAAGCTCCCTCTTGGACTCTCCTTTCCGAAACCAATCTAGTCTATTAAAGCCTTTCCTTTCAGGTCTTTCTCTCATGTACTCAGTGCAGTTGCTTTCTTGAATCATATCCAAGTTTTCCAGAGTTTATTTAAGTTGGCTTCAAAAACCAAACTTAGAGGGTTGGAGCTCAGCTGATAGAGGGCTTGCCTAGCATGCACAAAGCTAGATCCTTAGTACTGCATAAACTGAGTGTGGTTGCAAATGTCTATATTTCTAGCACTTGGTAGGTGGAAGCTAGAGGATCAGAGGTTTATGGTCATGCTTAGCTCCATAGGGAGTTTGAAGCCAGCCTGGGATGATGTACAGACGTTGTTTCAAACACCACCACTATCATCACCACTACTATCAACAACAAACCCTGGGGAGATGGCTCAGTATTTAAAGCCTTTGCTTCACCAAGCAAAAGGGCCTGAATTGGGATTCCCAGATCCCATGTAAAACTGCTGGACAGTATAGAGGCAGCCTGTAATTGTAGCACTGGAAGACAGAGCTTGGAAATCCCCAGAGCAGTGCAATAAGGAGGTAGAGTAATCTAGGATGATTCTCAATGTTAACTTTGAGCTTCCATAGGCACACACACTCAAGTTCCTGTTGTATAACCACTCCTCATACATGCATGCAACAAAACAAAACAAAACAAACAAACAGAGCAAACAAAGTAAAATCCTGAATCTCTGGAACTGTGAATCAAAATAAGTCAAAATGACTCTCTTAAGTTAGAGTATTACATAGGTCAGAGTATTTTTGTCACAGTCACAGAAGAGAAGAAAGTGAAAAAATCATGAGATGATCTGGACTCTGCATGCTCATGAACCTAAGAGATGGGGAGACACTCTTTAAGACCGTCACTAGCCCTGGCGGAAAGATGAAAGAGAAGCAGAGCGATCAAGTGACCTGGGAGGATACTCAGTGGTCTCGTGTATGCCTGTGTGTGTGTGTGCACTCACACACACACGCACTCACACACATGCACACACACACACACACACACATGCACACACACACACACACACACACACACACATACACACACACACGGGGACTAGAAAGAGAAATAGAAAATAGAAGTTCTCTAAGTAGAAATAGAAAATTGAAGTGTGTGTGTATTTGTGTGTGCATGCATGCCTGCATATATGTGCACATGTGTATACATATGCTAGAGGACAGCCTTAGGAGTTATTCCTTAGGTGCCATTGACCTTGTTTTTTTAATTAATTAATTTTTTAATTTAATTTTATTTTTCTACTTTTACAAGCATATTGAGTACTTATATCCTGATTCTCCTTCCTCCCATCCCCTCCCATTCTCTCCCTTCCCTTTATCAACCCCTCTCACACTCTGCCATCCTCCTCCTGCCTGTATGCTTCTATGGATCACAGAGTTTCCTCTGGCTTGTCTACTCTTATGGGGGTTCAGGCCGCTGTGGCATACCAAGTTACGTCTCTTTGGGCCACTCTACTGATAGGGGCATTTCCCTTCACTTATTCAAACTTTAGACCCTAAATTTTCCACTGTGTGTTCTTATCTTTCTTGAATTCCTAGGTATCTATGTGGGCATCAGTCATTATGTAGGTCTAGTAAGGACAAGTCTCACTGTAGTGAGTTCCTAGATGCACCAGTCCTGCCTTGAGTGGAATGTCTTATCCAGCAGTGAACCTTCTCATCTGTAGGTTCTTACAATCTTACTGCCCCCTCTTCTTCGAGGTTCCCAAAGCCTTAGGATGGGGAGAGATTAGGTTGGCATGATTCTGGGTGAGCCTTGCTGAGTCGCTGGTACTCTGCATTAGGTCTGGCCATTACTGTCCAATTCCTGCTCTTCTACTATCCTAAGCTGCATCCTGTCAGGGTGTTGAGCTCCACTACTTCTATTGTAGAAGAAGACTTCTAGGCTGAAGGTTAAGTGTTACTCCAATCTATGGGTATAATAACAATTATTTACAGAGCCATTTGGTGCATTGTCTTCCTACTTATAGGTTCATTTGCTGTTCTTTCCTGTTGATCTATTTCCTTCCCTTTTTTTTGGTTCTTGTTCTACTTAGCAGTAACAGGAATGTGTTCTGTTCTGACAAGTGGGTCTTGAATTCAATCAGAAAGCTGTTGGTTGTCTCTCCTTGATACTCATGCTACTGTTATACTGGTGGTCACCTGTTGCCATGGTGATTTTTCTTGCAACTTGCAGATCCCATGTGTTGATGGGGCCTGTGATTATTTCTTTTCCAGCAGCCATTACAGTATTCCTTGGAACTGTATAAGCTATTTGGTTTTTTATATAGATTCTCTCAGTCTCTCACTGTCCTGAAACTTGCCAAGTCATTCAAGCTGACTGGCCAATCAGCTCCAGGGACTTACTTATCTCAGCTTCTACAATGTTGGGAGCATCTAAGAGATTGAACTCAGGTCTTCGTGGACTTACAGAAAGATCGAGTTATCACAGCAGCCTGTGGACTGAAGGTTTTGATTTGTGGAGCTGAGGTTGGTGGCAGTGGCCTTCGGCAGTTGGGAGAAGGGAGGAGCTATCCCCCTTCTGTGGACCCTTCTGTGAATGTGAGTTTGGATGCAGTGACACTTAGGAAGAATGTGGACAGGCGTGGAGTGCGGGGCGATCTGCTATACAAAAGTTCAGGTAAAGTAGCTAAGTAGATGCGGTCTGCACACTAGAAGAGACAGGCCAAAGGAAATTCAGATCTGGAATATTAAGAAGAATCAGACAACAGAGAATAGGCCCTGCTTGGAGTTGGAACTGAGTAGTGCCATTCATGCAAGCCTAGGGGGAGAGAGATTGTTCTAGAACATGCTTCCATGTATTCATGAAAAGAAGAAGGGCTAGAACTCACAAGGGTCCATGAGGAAGCTGGTCCCTGAGAAGTCATGTGGCGTTAGGGTGGAAGGTGATAAAATGGAGCAGGATGTTGCTGTGGATGGAACTTTGAAAGTCTGAATAGAGAACACAGATCAGGGATGTCTTACTATAGTGAAGGGCTGGAGGGAAGACACAGGGGAGAAGGACAGGAATGCATGAAAGGAAGGGGTGAATGGAGGAGAAGCTAGGGTCCCAAGGATGGACAACACTTTCCTGTCTTGACTCATGAATGACTCTTATTTTGAATTCACAAAGTAATTCACTTCATGCAACCCAGAGAATATTGTGAAGAACCTTCTAGTTTGGATGAGGCCTGGGAACACTGTGTACTTTGATTTTGGTTTATTGCTGATGACTAATTGTTCAAAAGCTGTTTGTCTAAGTCTGTGGAGGAGCCTCAACCAGCATGGTAACCCACTTGTGTCTCTTGGAAGTGATCTCAACCCTGGCGGCCATTTCTAGGCTGTCGGGAAGGTTCTTGCCAGGGGTACTCTTAGAGTTTGATTTTGAAGAGACAGAGACAGACAGACAGACAGACAGACAGACAGACAGACAGACAGACAGACACACACATACAGAGAGAGAGAGAGTTCACCCATGAGTTCACCCATGTATAAGCATGCAGAGATTAGAGGTCCATTTATAGTGTCTTCCTCTGTTACTGTCCATCATATATTTGTGACAAGTCTCTCACTGAGCTTGACTGGCTGGCCCATGAGTTCCTGTGACCTACCTGTCACTGCCTCCCTCCAAGTATCAGCTTTTACTTGGTGCTTTGGATCCAAACTCAGGTCCTCATTCTTACGCCGTAGGCTCTTGACCTACTGAGCCATCTCCTTAGTCTAAGGGAGAGACTTTCTTTTTATTTTATTTTTTTATTTTTATTTCTATTTATTCAATTGTGGATGTGTGTGTGTGCGCTCGTGTGTGTGTGTGTGTGTGTGTGTGTGTGTGTGTGTGTGTGTGTGTATAGAACCACGGGTGAATTTGGGAACCACCATGAACCGCCTCCACCTCCTCCTTGTTTTATACTCTGCCCCGGGATTACAAGTCTGCCCTATCAGGAGCAGAAACGCAGGCTGACTCCGCTTCCGCCTGGCGTCTATACGTGGTGTCTAGGATCCGAACTCAGGACCTTCCGCCTGCAAGGCAGAGGCTTAACCCCCGAGCCACCTCTCCAGCCCCAGGAGAGACTTTCTGTAATAGAGAACTAGGATCCGATGGGAAAGCCAATCCTGTTTCTTTGCCAGATTATTTATTGAGTGTTCATTATCATTATTATTATTATCTGAAAGCCGGTGGTGAGGATAGCTGAAGAAAGGAAAATGTAAAACTTATAATGAATGTTGGAGGGTCTTCTGTGTGTTCCTCTGATTCTGGGATCTTTGCCTGAATCGCTCCTTTTATTTTTGGTTAGGCGTTTTTTAGTCTTTGTGTGAATAGCATTTGGCACATTATATTTCTGTGACATGTTAGCGGTGAAGACTAAAATTAGATTCCTAGAAACCAGGTTTATAGGTGCCCTCGGCCACACTGCCTGGGTTATGTTTTGAGCTCCTCACATAGTAGAATCCTATTGTGGTGGCTATTCTTAGTGTTCTTGGTATTTGTAGAATACCTGATTCATGCTGTTTTTTTTTTTTATATAAAAGTCTAAACTTTGTTGACTCTTTATAGCTCTCCCTTATGATGTGCTGTAGTGTGCTGGAACCTGTCCTCAATGTACGCTTGAAAAACATAGGCACTTCGAAAGATGTACTTCTTTCTTCCTCTCCTTTAGAATCCACTAGTTTTTGTGTGTTTAATTTTCCTTCACCACAATTCTGTGAAATAGGATAGAGGAGAGGAGTCAGATGTCTGTTTTACACATAGAACCCTGAACTGAGCTGGGGTGGTAGGGGGAGGTGCTGGTGGGGTGTCCCAGCTTCCTGCCTGCTTCTTCAGTGTCTGTCGTATGAAGCAACTCAGGACTTTTGTTTTATAAATTTCCATAAAGAATCTTTTTTCTTCTCTTTGGCTCACTCCGCTGTGCTAATATCTCCTGAGGCTGTTCCTCTGCCTTCAGTTTTGACAGCTATGATTTAGTTTCTGAGATGATGAAAGGGTAGTGAAAAGGGCATGGAAAGAAAAAGCAGGAAGGGAAGGAATTAACTCATGACTTCAGTCAGAAGGAAATCTCTTAGACAGAAAAAAAAAAACCCAAGCCGGTTAGAAGTGGGTCAGATCCCAGGAAGTTGGACTGAACGGCAGTGTGTTACACAGCCCTATTTTACATTATTATCGTTACCGTGGCAACTGAAAGAATGAGTGTATTCATTCTGAGGTCAAATATATGGTTTTGCTGACTCTGACTATCATTAGCAGAATTTATTCAAATTTGGGAACAGTTTGAGAAGAGGTTTATATGTGTGTGTCTTTGTATGTTCTATGTGTGTGAATGTGGTCGTGTGTGTGTGCATGTGTGCTTATTGTCTTACTGTTTGAGAAATGTGTGACAAAGTAGGATGATTAATTTCTGGAAGATATATTCAGGAGACATGCCACATTTTGTAGATATGACGGAATGATTGGTGTCCTCTGTGACCTATGTCTATATGTGTGTGTATGTGGCCCTATGCATATTTCTTGTATTTTGTATGTATGTGTGAATGTTTATGTGGCTTGTGCTTCTCTGTGTGTATATATTGCGTGTGTATGTGCATACATATGTGAATGTGCTATGCGCATGTGATTATGTGTTTATATATACATATGTTCATGTAAATGTGTTTGAATGTGTGTTTTGTGTGTGTATATGTGTCATATTACCTATGAATATGTATATAATGGATGAATGTGTTATGTATTACGTAGGTGTGTATAGTATTTATGTGTATTTATGCGTGTAGATATGTATGTGTGTACATTTATGTGCATGGATCTGTGTAGATGTGCATATAACATGTATGTACACACATGTGTACATGTTTCAAGATGCTACATATTTTTATATACTTGCATGCTTTGTGTGTGTATACTGATTCCCTGGTAGGGGTGTTACTAGATAGTCCACTATGACTCCACAGCTGTCCTCTCAGGAGGCACTGCAGTTGTAAATGGTACAATCATTGGTTAAGCATGCCTGAAGTTATGTGAAATACATATCTGCATGCAGTATAAGGGTTAAATGTTTTAAATGGGTCAAAGGTGTTAACACATTGTAATAAAATAACATCATGTTGGTGCTACTTAGTTAAAAGTTCTGGGAATGATTTCATATCCAGGATGTGAAATGCGGTGGGGGAGGTTTGCAAGTAGGTCTGGGAACATCCCGGGGACTTGGGGCAGGGTCACCTGCACTCACCTGCATGCACTCTGATGCCAGCATCTCCGTGCTGGTCACCTATCCACAGCTGGAACAGCTACTCTTAGATACATGTTCTTTCCATGAGTATCTAAAGCACTGAAGTCACTTGGTGGGAGAGCAAGCTGTCTTTCTGCATGGGCCTCTGAAAATCTTCTTCCTCCTGTCTTCCTCTCCCCCCTTCCCTCCTCCTCTCCTTTGTCATCTTCCTAAATTAACAACAATTATTAGTGGAGCTTGATTACTTTTTCCTCCTCAGATTCTCCACCTTCATTATAATAAGGCTCTATGTAGTTTGTGACAAATCATCTGTATGTATGTCTGGTTGAGGTGGGAATTATGACCGACCTCTACCTGTGCGAGGCACTGATATTGGCAGTTTTGGAGCCTACTTTTCCTGGCTGCCTGCCATCATTCCCAAGCTGTTGGCTTTACATTCATTCCCTCCAGCCTGTGGAGCTCAATGGATGTGTGCAGGTGATACCGGTTTGCTGAAATCTTATTGGGTCCCTGTATTTTCTCATTAGGGTATCTGGTACTGCAAAAGAATCCATGAGAAAAGTACATAAGGAATTATATACAGAGAATTATTAAAGGTAGTTAGTGGTGTTGATCATAGTGAAAGTACACATTAATAGAGCATATTAAAGCATACCAGTTCAGAAAAGAGATGCGATGAGAATGTTACCAGTTACATGGTTGCATGGTTTATTAAAGAAGGTGCAGAGTATCAAAGGGTTGTATAGAATGGAACACACAGCGTAGTGTTCTGTACCGTGCAGAGCAGTAGTGCTGTACAGGACGGAATAGACTTGAATAGATGTACAAGTCATGTCCTGATAAACCCATCCTAAGTTGAAAATAAATTTGGCGAACCTAACTTATCAGTCATCATAGTTTGGCAACACTGTACTGTGTGAGGCTCAGTTGTTCACCCTGTTTATTGTATTGTGGGGCCAACTGGAAACTGCAGCTTGTGGTTTCTGACCAGCATCAAAAGATAGAGTGAGAGAGAGAATTCATAGCTGCATCGCAGTAACTAGGAGAAAAGATCAAAATATACAATTCAAAGTATCATTTCTAGAGTGTACACATTGCTTTTATACCTTAAGAAGTTAAAAAAAAGTAAGCCGACACAACAGTAGGTGGGGATACACAGTACAGGATAAGGTAGTGAGAACAAAATGGGCTCTAATATTAGATCATGTACTATAGTATCACTGCCCTTCATCTTTCTTTGGCTCACTGTGAGAATCAGGACAGAGAGATGTAAGAGGGTGAGGTTATTCCTTGTTGGGGATCATTTGGTGGTCCTATTTATTCGGTAGTACTCTTGTGTAGCAGCATGTGCATTCTCTGTAGAACACACTGTGATCTTTTATTTGAACCATGTGAACCATTGTGGACACTTGGCACTTGACACATATTCTCAATGGATTATAGCTATGGTCAGTATTCTAATTGCCTTTCCTGTATTGCCTTAACTTTAATGGAAAAAAGACACATGTTTACACTAGAGCTGATTTTATTATTTGAGATTTTACCTTTAACAAAGGCATCTTTCAGAAAGGCCAACTCTCCGGGTACCTTGTGCTTTAAATGATTGCTCTTGTCCTGCATGCTGTGGGAAAAGATTCCTAACTTTTCTGTCTTTTTTCCCTTCATTCATTTGGTGATTGTTTCAGATGTGCTAGTTCATTGTAAGGAAGGCACTGAGTGGTTCAAGATCTGACTGGTAACCCTGGAGAACCAAAGCTGGCTGGGGAGCCTTCCAGAGAACTGTGAGAAGATGCTGCTTCCCCATTGGCTGTGGCTCTTTCGAAGCAGAAGAATCTTCCCCGCTGCCCTCACCCGCTTTGTGAAGCTCGCCCCGGGCCCATCTCCTAATTGGATTTGGCTGGAACCTCCTGAGGGGCTGAGCGAGTGTCAGGCCGCTTGGAGAAGGAGCCTGTGGCGTGGTCCTTTGTCTGCCTCCTGCCCAAGAGCATCCTTTTCTGAAGAGATCATCTGTGGGGCATCTGTTAGTCCAGACACGATTAACCAAGGACGGCCCCTCAGATAAGAGCTTTGGAGCCACTCTTTTGAGCTATTTCTGGCTCCATCCTTTCTGAAGAGAACGTTGATTTCTCAAGCTCAAGAATTAAGCTAAAAGAACAGCTTAGTGTTCTCCTGGGCTGTCTACCTTGCTGGGAGCAATTTATGAGTGCGTGGAGGTCAGACAGCACAAGTGGCAAGTCCTCCTCAGCCCTGGCAGAATGCTTTTTTCTTATCCTCAGAAATAGTCTCCTAACATTTCTGAATCAGGGCATTTTGATGAAAGATTTATGCTGCTTGCTGTAATTTGTGATAAATGATTAAACCAGTAAGCTCAAGAATCAGACTTGTTTTATAGTTACTGTGAAGCATTGACTCTAAGGAGGTAAAAAAATACGACCAGCCATCTTCTACTTGCTCCACAGGACTGCGCATGTGCTTTACCTACTGAAAGTCTTGCTGGACCTGGGGAGACACACCTCCATCATGAATTTCTTTGATGGAGATACTCGTGGTCACAGAATGTTTTGGGGAATCTTTATTTTTGAGGAAGGCCTTATGTATCCCAAACTGGTTTTGAACTTGCTGAGTCACTGACCTTGTGCTTTTGATCCTCCTCTTGTCTTCTTCTGAGTGCTGCTATACAGGCTTGTACCACCATGCTTGGTTTGCATAGTGCTGCGGATTCTATGCCTGGGCTGGGGATTGAACCCAGGGCTTTGTGCATATTAGACAAGTACTCTATTGAGCTTTATTATTATTACTATTACTACTACTACTATTATTATTATTTGAGGCAGTTCTCAAGCATCCCAGACTGCCCTTGAATTTCCAGCAGGTCATAGATGACCGTGAACTCCTGATCCTCGGGCCTCCACCTCCCAAGTGCTGGGATTACAGTTATGCACCACCAAGCCTGGCTTCTTTTAAAGGTTACAGTTTTAATTCCCATTACATTAGCTGTCTAACTGTCATTAGTCTGATGTAAGAGTTGAAGCCCTGGCAGGTAGGCACCGTGACTCTTTTGTAGTGTCTCATCCAGGGCAGCTGTGGGCACTGGATGTGCTTGGTGACATTTGGAGGTCTGCAGTGTTCTATGGATGCTTTTCCTCCATTTCCATGCAGCTGTCTCTGTGGAATACCCTGGACTAGAAGGAATCAAGAGAGGGTGTGGTGTGGCTGCTTGGGATTTCTGAGAAGCTTTTTATTTGAGAGCCTGACATTGCAAACACTCCCCCCCATCCCTGGGTTAAATAATTACTTAGTGAAGTTTCCCTTCTTTGCCAGATTGGGATATACATGTTTCTTTTAAATGTTACCTTGGCTTTATTTTATTTTTCCATTGATCCAGAACTGCTAATTCATTAGTGTGTGTGTGTGTGTGTGTGTGTGTGTGTGTGTGTATGTGTGTGCCATGTCCAAGTCTTGAATGTTTTGATAATATCAGTGTCTCCAAGCATTTCCCTGGTAAGCTGCACATAGTTCTACTTGATAGAACCCCCTTTCCCCAGACACTCTGCAGGCTGTGTATGTACAGGGGCCAGCACAGGGCTCTGGGGTGAGGGTGGACGTGCTACAGTGTGAAGGTTTATTAATAAACCTTTAAAGGGATTGTTGCCAAGTACATTGTAGACTTTTTATTTTAACCATTAGGGCTTTTTCAGATGCTAATTGCCATTAGAATTTTGGTGGTTTCCTCAGTTTACCCCATCAGCATTTTTTTTTTTCTGGCCAGCTCCTGTTTATGACTAGTGAACAGAAGCCCAGTCACATGCCTGCTACATTGTGTCTCTTTTCACAAACACCCCATTCCCCTAGAGCTGGTCTGGCTAGCAGGCATTTTTGCTTCTCAGCCCTTCCTTGCCAGGGCGTCAACCTTGCTGAAAACCCTTGCTCTGTAGGAAAATGTATTCTTGTTCCAGTTGGCTCCAGGGAATGGATTTGTAGGGTGCATTTGAAGTTGGTTTGCCTGGATTGTGTGGGATAGATTCAGAACTGGTCTCATTCGGGACATCTCTGCTGTGCACCTCAGATGGTAAAGGCAGTTTTCCCCTTTGTTAAATTAATGAAGTCCTGGGATAGCTTGGCTCAGGATTGCACAGCGTGGATGAGTGCTTGGAGGCTTGCGGGCACACGTGTCCTGGCCTGCTTCCTGTGCAGGCAGCTCTGGGCTTTCCCCTGCATTGTTCTGTGTCCGCCCACCCCGATCTGTCAGTCACCAGATCTAGCAATTGCCAGTATAGCCCAGCCAAGCTGGGAAACTGGAGACACTTCAGTGATGTCCCAAATGATGTTTTTGAAATACATCCATTCATTTTGTTCGTGAAATGACATTTTACACACATGACTTTATCACTGTATGGCACTGACATTTCAGATCTCAAGAAGATCTTTTTTTTTTTTCCAGAGGGAGTTCGGAAGTTTTTAGACATCCAGAGGTCATCTAATTAAATGAGTTAAATTAGTGCTTTTAAAGATAAAAAGACTTGAATATTGTACATCCCAAGTCTGGAAATATTTAGTGTGGAACAGAGCACTGAAGCCAAACTCCCAACTCATTGACTGACCACATCCTTGAATGGAATGGAAGTATCGTGGCAACAGATTTTGTATATTCAACTCACTGTGGACAGGAGGGTAATATCAATCATCTGTGTTAGAAGAAAGAAGCAGTGCATGGCTACAGAGTATAAATGTGATTGAATGAGAATGCTGCTCACAAAAGATTTCTTACCCCAGGGTTTTTATGGGTCTGTAAATCCATCTGAAGTTGATTTATAGTGTGGAGGTGAGGACAAAGATGCTTCAGCACTAGCGCTACTCAAAGGGAGAGGTTAACCTTTCCCCCTTTTGGCTCCCTGGGGCCTGCTGTCAACGGACACCGAGTGACAGAGGAAGGCAGCAGCCGAGGCAAACAGGAAGGACATTTATTAGGAAAAGGAACCGCTAGCTGTGCAAATAATATTGCAGCTCCCTTATGGTTTTCTCTTGGCCATGAGTGTTTTGGATGTAGCATGGGATATCCATGTTTTAGTTTCATGACACATTGCTGCAACTAAATGCCTGATTTAAGCAACTTAGTGGGAAAAAGAGTACCATTGACTCACAATGCCAGCTCGCGGTTCACCAATGCAGGGAAATTGCAGTTGAAGGAGTTTGGAGCTGCTGATCACATCACATCCATGTCAGGAAACAGAGAGGGAGTTGAATGCATGCATATGCTTGGTTGCTTGCCAGTGCTCAGCTAGCTGTCTCCATTTCTGTCCACTAGGACAGGTGGATAATGGGCCATTCACTATAGGGTTTGTCTTCCCATATCTTACACGGTCAAGACAGTCCTCACAGACATGCACAGAGGTTGCTTTCATCCACAGAATCCCTCCCAAAAAGACCTGCTGTCTTCATGTTAAGAGGACAGCTAGTATTGACTGTTAGACTGGGGAGAGGTTCAGGGGTTAAAACCTTTGCTTCATAAGCAATAGCACTTGAGTTCGGGTCCGCAGATCTCGTGTAAAAATGCTGGTGGCCTACAGTTCCTGCCCTGAAAGGCAGAGCCTGAGAAACCCTAGAGCAAAGCAATACTGTGGAAGAATAATCCAGGATGATTCCTGATGCCACTGATAGACCTCTACAGGCTCACTCACTCAAGTGCTCTCTTGTATACATACTTGCACACACATGTACACACATACACAAAAATACAAAATTGACCATTACAATCTGCCTTATATATATATAAGAAATAACCTGTTTCAGCACCTCTGCTCTGTGTTCAGGCTCTAGGATTCTCTAGGATTGTTATGGTTTGTTGAGGAAAGTTCCAAGACTCTGATGTACTCAGCATTGCTAGTTAAATGAGGTAGAGCCATAATCTTTACACCATTATGATCCACATCATCTAGAGAAATGCTGCTGGAATTGAAACTGTAGGAGAGCTGGCTGTGTCTGTCCCAGCATGGACAGGTGTCCATGAAAGCAAGGAAATAAGCAGACAAACTTCTCTTGCCTCAATATCCCTTCTATTTAAACAGCAAAAGTGTGTTTCTGTGTGCTTATGAGAGTAGAAAATGTCTAGAAATACACATGCACACTTATATATATATAACTGTATACATAACCATATATAGCCATATATATAAAACATACAAATCTAACCATATATATTTAACATTCTATTTGGTTAGATATAAAAAGTAGATGGGAGATGTTGAGTGGATGGAAAGAGGAACTTAGGAACTGGTCAGATGGTTCGGTGGGGAGAGGCATTTGCTGTACAGTCCTGATAATGTGATAACGTGACAGAAGGAGAGAACCAACTCCTGCACATTGCTCTCTGATCAACCATACACACAGCATGGAGCACATACACACATACACTAAAATTAGCATGGGAAAAGAAAGGTGCTTAGGCACTGTTTTGATGCTATTTTACTTATAAACCAAATGGGTCCAGTTCGGCAAGGCTCTGCTAGTTAAATGACAGGAGCCACAGTCTGCTGCACTGGAAGTCATAGTTCAGCCTGACTGTGGTCACAGGTCCATCCCAGCGTGTCATGCCCTTAAGCCATAGTTGTTTACCTTTTGGTCACCTAGGTAGAGTGGTCCTCATTCCGTGGGTGAGATAGAGGGGTTGAGTCTACCCTCCACAGGTCAAGTTGGAGGAGTCTGCCTCTTTGTCAAATGCACTCTCCTGGATCAGCCTGGAGAAGGGGTTAGAAGAGTGCTGGAGGGTCTTCGAAGGCTGGAGGTGATGCACTTCATGCTCTGTTGCCTGGGACTTGGTCTGTAGTGTCAGAGGACTTGGAGTGTAGTCGGCAGCTTGTCCAAGCATTCTGGCCTGCAGCCACTGGCTGTCTTCGTCATAGGGTAATGCTGTTTGCCAAGTTCTGAAATAGATGCTGCTTATGCTTAAGCTTTTTAAAAGTTATTTATTTATCTGTGAGAGAGATTCCTGCTATGTAGCTCCGGCTGTCCTCGATCTCACTATGTCATCTGGGCTGGACTTGAAGTTACAATCCTCCTGCCTTAGCTTCTTGAGTGCTGGGATTCTAGGTGTGAAGCACCATGCTGGGTTTCTGCTGAGTGTTTGAATTTTGTTCATTCTATTTGATACGATGGATGTTCAAAGGGGGGGGGGATATCCTAGCTTGGAGTTGCCATTGACTGAATATTCACTAGTAGATTATTTCCTATATGTTTAACCTGAGTTTGTCTTCACAGTGCCCTTTTCTTGACACTGTTGCTAAGGGCCTGATCACAGATTACTGTGAGCAGAGACTGCAGCAGCTGGTCCTTCTGTGGATGCCTGTGTGTTTAGTCTGTTTCAGTGGAGAATTTTTTTTTTTCTATACCATGGTTGGTATTTGAAAAAGCCATAGATTTGAAAGAAGAAAAAAAATTGAGAGTGTGAATTCACTTAAGTGAATAATCAAAGCTACTTTCAGGATGGAGGCTGTATGTAGCTCAGTGGTTGAATGCTTATCTAGCATGCATGGGGTCCTAGGTTCATTCCCCAGTATCTCAAAACAAAAACAATAAACAACAATAATAAAACAAAGTTCTTTTCAAAAGCTTATAGTGTTAATATAAAATATGTACCCTGAGTTTGATCTCTGGAACCCACATGGTGGAAGGAAGAGAAATAAAGTCTTCTTTAAATAAAGAAAATTGGAGCATTGTATGTGTCTCCTTTTGCTTTTGAAACAGAATCTTGCTGTGTAGTTGAAACTGATCTGGAACTTGCTGTGAAGCCCAGCTTGGCTTTGAACTCAGGCAGGTCTCCTGTCTCAGGCTTCTGTGTGCTGGGATTACAAGTGTGAGTTGCTAAGCCTGGCTCTGAAACATTTTCTTGTTCATTATCTTCTATGTGGATATTCAACCATTGTAAAATGTAACTGTTGTATATCAATTGTTCTGCTTTTGATCTTTCACACTTAAGAGATTTGTCTTTTCAGTTATTCCACCAGTCTGCAACCTGCAGTGGTACATGTTTGTGGTCTAGATGGTGAACTGAGGGTTAAGGTAAATGATTCCTGCTAGGGAGGATCACTTGGTGGGGAGGCAAATGAGGATTTTGAAAACCATGATGAGACTTCCAGACAGGAAATGACCAACTGATGATATAGATACAACATTGGGGGTGGTAATGGGAGGAATCTAAGACTAAGAGGTTTTGGTGGGTGTCCCTTGAGTGTGGAGGAGAGGCCAGGAGTGCAGGCACCTTATGTTATAGGTCTTTTATGAGCCTTGGGCTCAGGCAGAGCTAGGTCCTATCTCTTGGGCAGCAAGGCCTGAGGACATCTGGATTCCATGTGTAAGCTGGCTAGAGTTGTGGTCGAAAATTACAGAAGCAATTTGGACTAAATAATGTAGGAAAATTAGTATGAAGTTTCAGGGTCAGCTCCAAGCACCTGAAGGCAGAAGGCCTCATGGGCACCCGGTCTTCTTCTGAAGCTCTGGGTATTGGGGTATCAGGGCCTCTGTCCCTGAGGAATGACATTTCCAGGTGCTCAGCCCATGAGGTGGTGGAAAGCTTTACCTGCTGTCTGTTGGCTCTGAGCCCAGGTTCCAGGGAAAAAATTCTGCGGAGCAGTAGAACTGAGGGGCAGTTCTCTCTGGATCACCAGCTGTGACAGTGGAATATGAGAAGTGGCAGTCAGGCCCAGATGTCTCTTGAAGGCCAATAGGGAAAGCGCCTGCTGTATAGGAAGGTGTTGGTCATGCAGTGTGTCTCTGTTGTTGGCCTGGCCATGCACGGCTGCTGTAGGGTTGTACGCTCCACAGACCTGATTCTTATTCAGGGTCACGTGACCCTGAAGTCACACCATCCAAGGGAGGGGAAAGGGTGCCACTCTCATGCTGTGCAGGACTGTTCTGGAGAGCTCCTCCCTCCTTGGGTAGGGTCTTCATCCCCCTAAATGGGTGTGAGTGTGCTGGGCTATGCTTTCTTCTAGAACTTTTCTGTTGGTACATCTTAGACAGACAGGAAGACAAAATTTCCTCATACTTCCCAAGTCTCACTGCACAGCTTAAGTGGACATGGACTGTAGACGACAAGTATTATCTGAATTTTCTTTTTGCTTCAGTGTGTTCTTAGTGTGCTACAATGCAGCGTATAGGAATGTGAGTGACAGGAGATGACCGCAGGTAAGCCCTGAACTTACTGGCTGGTAGAAGGATGTTGCTTCTCTTCATGTAAACAAGTTGGTGGTATTCTATCAGAAACAGCTCATGCTTTACTTAAAATCCATAGAGGATCATTGGCAAGTAGTTTGTGATATGGGGTTAAGCTAAGAATAAATCAATTTTATTTTGCACCACTCCAAACATGACATTAGAATTAATTATTCAGAGAATTTGAGTAACACCAACATGCTGTGCTCTGATTTCTCACACCCTTTACTTTGTAGCATTTTCTGTTATATAACACAATTTACAATTAAAGACATTTTGGATAATGCGGGAGAGAGAGAGAGAGAATCTTTCAGCTATTTGCATTATTTTATGTTTATTTAATTTCTACCCTTTTCAGTATGGAAAAATGGTTTTCCGGCTGGGGAGATGGCTCAGTGTGTTAAGTGCTTATAAGTGTGAGGATCTGAATTTGGATCTCCGTATTAAAGTCAGGATATCAACTCTTTCCTGGATCCCCAGTTTTGGAAAGCAGAGATAGGCCAATCCTTAGGACTCCCTAGCTAGCTAGTCTCGATTAAATGTGAACCCCAGTTTAAGTGAGAGATCCTGTCCCAATAGCTAAGGTGGAGAGAGTTTTAGAAAGTCTTCCCATGTTGACCTTTGACTTCCATGTATGCATGTGCAGGTGTGTGCATCTGTACAAACCACACATACAGATGCACAGTACATAGATAGAGACACACCTGTATATGCATACACACAGACACACATACATGTATACACACATACAAATGGTTTTCCTGTCATTGGATAGGAACTGAAAATTCATTAAAATAAGTTAACACTCTGAAGTACATATAAAGGTTAAGGAGTGTTAGATTGACATGCAGTGTGCATTTCCTGGTTTTCTCTCTGTCCTACCCCATGGGTGGTGCTATCACTCATTTTTGCATTCCCTAATGAAAAGAGAAAATGTCATTTTTTCTGAGTTTTTAATGTAGCTGTTTTGAACCCAGGGGTGGGACACAGTTATGGCAGTGGAAATGCTCTCAGCTGAATGTGTCTGTACGAAGTTAAGAAGAAGAAAAAAAATTCCACTTCCTTTCCTTTCTTCATGCCTCCCAACCCACTTTGAAAGCCATGGACTTAATTACCTTGATCATGAATTTAAATGCTGTTTTACAGTGGAGCAAAAGCTACCCTATAGAATTTGGCTGCTGTGTTTTGTTTTGTTGTTTCAATTACTTGACTTGACATTGATAAATTAATGTGTCATTAGTTATTATTTTACTAATGGGCATAAAAATATATGTTCTGACTATTACAAAATTAGTTACACCAATTCAAGATAAAATTGAATAACTTTCTTTTATAACAAGGTTTTTTTTTGTATATAGACTTGTTTTATGATGTTTCTCTCTTTTGCCCCTGCAAGGTTAGGATCAGATAGTGGTTTGTACCTATAGCTGGCTGTCCATACAAGGTTGTTAGCCAGCATAGTGGATGAGAGATGGGAGGGGGCAGTATGTACATAAGTGCTAGATGAAGGGAGGCCTGAATCATGCTGTAGAGGTACCAGGAGGTCTGTATGTCATTGTGACCCAGAGCAGGAGTAGAGAGCTCTGAAGAACTGGTCACAATTACCCTCAGCTGGCTTCTGGGACTCCTGTTTAGGGTGTGGGTGGAGAATAGGCAGTGAGAATGGAGGCTCCTTCCTCCACTTGCCTTTCCATGCTAGGGTTTGCTGGCTGTCCTGCAGTTTGGAGGGCGCTTGTGCCCACTGGTGGGATCCTCAAAACAAAAGAATGTTAATTAGCTTTCACATGTCACCTTCTCAAAAAAGTATTTGCGTCTGCATAACTGTTAAGCTACTTTCATACAAAAAAAATAATTACACACTGCTGTTTTCTTTTTTTGGGGGGGGAGGAAATTCTAGGTTATGTGACAAAAAATGTGATTGCACCAAAGGATTTGTGCACTTCGAACCCACAGAGTTCATTTTGTTTTTGGATCACAGAACTGATTTGCTTGTTAAATACAAGGAGATAGAAGAGGAGAAAGAGGAAGAGGAGGAGGAGGAAGAGGAGGAGGAAGAAAAAAATGCTTTCAGAAAAATGCTCTCAGAAAAAAAATAGCTCTTAGTCCCCTAATCCTGAGATAAACAATACTACCAACACATCACTGAATTTCATCTACTGCACCTTAAATCTTTTCTTTTCATATGAATTTTGTCTTGGTTGATAGTCCTCAAATCTCTCTGACCTTCCTTTTCCTATTGTACCTCCTAACAGTGTTCCCCTTTGTTTTGTTATCTTCCCCACCCTCAACCTTAAAGCCTCTTTTTGTCCTTCAGTTTTATGGACTCTAGCATGTGAGGATGGGGGGAGTTGCTGCACCCTAAATGGAGGATGTGGCGCTGTTTGGGATTGTGGGGGTAGAAGGTTCTAGACACAAGGCTACCATCTATTAGTTTTGCTGTTTATTTTATTTTATTACATGATCCTGTGGAGGAGATGTAATCTCTATTCTGTCTTTAAAGCCTTTTTATTGTTAAAAATAGTGCATGATTATAGTGGAAAATTAAGACCACATTTTTTTTTTATAAATTAGTCATAATACCAATCAAGTCATTTTTTATAAAAAATTTCTTGGTCTTTTAAAAATATATTTATATCATAGCTTTTATAAATAGCAAATAGCATAATTTTATAAAGAAATATCATTTGGTCCTGAGAATGAAATGGACTGTGGTCCACCATGCTCTACCCTCACGAGGCCCAGGCTACCCCTGTTGAGTCTGTCTAAAAGAAAACCAGTTGATGGATTCGTTGTGTTAACTCCTGCTGAAGGCTTTTAAGTTGGGGGAATGTGAGTAGAAGGTCCCACTTGAGGGTAGAGAAGGTCTTTTAGAACCCAAGGGAAACAGTAAGACATATTGGTATGTGAGACATTACAAATCAGCCAACTTTTTTTTTTAAGTTTACCAGATGAATAGATACTGAGCAGAGACCAGGATTTCTTATATGCATATTTACTAAAGAAAAATGAAGGAACAAATGAAGGTCAAATTCCTCTGTAATTCTAATATCATTAAAAAAAGAAAGTATTCCTGAGATTAACAAGTCTTTGCATTCACCTTATTGGATACATAGTCTAACAAATATGGAACAGTGCAGGAGTTTACTATATTTAATTTAAGGCACTTAAAAAATTATGTGTGTATCTGTATGTATGCTTGTGTCTGTTCACATGTGTGCATACATGCGTAGACCAGAGGTCCGTGTAGGTGTCTTCTCAATCTCTTTCCACTTCATTTTTTGAGACAGGTCATCTGATCTGGAACGTACTGATTCAGCTAGACTAACTGACCAATGAGCCCCAGAGGTCCTCTTGTCTCCACCACCCCAGCCCTGGGGTTCAGAAGTGTATGTCACCACACCCAGCCTTCCGCATGGGTGCTGAAGATCCATACCCAGGTCCTCATGCCTACATGGGTAGGCAGTTTGCCAACTGAGCCATCTCCCAATCCCTTAAAACAATACGTTAAAACACCCTTTCTTCCCCTGTAGAGTAGCTGTAGAGTGAAGTGCGCATATCTGCATAAATTAACCTCTCTTGAATGCCTGCTGTAGATGACAGTGAAGTAAAGAGCTAGAATGGCTCTTGATCCCAAACTGTGTAGAGCACGGGTGTCCTGTGTGATCACACTGTAAGCATGTGCATTTAGCATGGGTGTGGACATGGGGAGAGGGAGAGAGAGAGAAAGAGAGAGAGAGAAAGAGTGTGTGTGTACTGTCTAATCATATTGCCGACTATTATTATTCCTGGCACATTTCTGAGAAAATGATTTCCTTTGGATTTAGAAAAGATGCTACCACAGGCTGGTGAGTAAGGTACCACCTGCTTGCAATCCTGGAGACTTAAGTTCAATCCCCAGAAATCTATATGGTGGAAGGAGAGAACTGATTTCTGAATGTTCTCCTCTGATAGATTTACCATAGCATGTATGTGCATATGCGCTCTCTCTCTCTCCCTCTCTCTCTCTTCATGTACATAAATAAATAAAATACTGAAAAATAGAAGAAAAGATAAAAGATGCTACCATGAGACTTAAAAATCATTAAAGAATATTAAGAAACCTCCGAGTTTCTTTTTTCCTGTTTGAAAAGGTACTGTTCAGTTTCCATACATGACCCCCCTTCCCCATTCCCTCCAGTCTCATGGTAATATACACAGTGGGATTAATTAGTGGCGTTGATTGGCTGAGAGAAAATCAAGATAAAACTTGGGTTTGCTTTGCCCCAAATGTTGACTGACAGGAGGGGCATTTGATCAGTGGGAAGGGGACGAAGGGCTGTTCCCGCGGTTGTGCTCCTGATGTGAACTAGTGGCACAAAGTGATATCTTCAAGGCAAAAGTCCCGTAGTGCAGTGAGAATGAGGTATAATGAAGACTCACACAGGAGCGACAGAACAAATTTCTGTGTCTGCTCATTGTGCTGGAGTTCTCTGTGTGCCTTAGCCAAGCTTCCACCAGCTTTGATCACTACCATTCAGTCTGAGTGTAGGGAAAGGTTAATGAGTCAGCCAAGGTCACAGAGCAGCCCTGTCAAGAGTTGGGATACAAATTAAAACACCACTGACTTATCTTGAAAACTACCTTTAAGAGTGAATTCTCTATAGTTACATAGAATCATTTAAACTGTTCTGTATTACAGTCTGCAAGAATGAGATGACCTGAAATCTTCTCCCCTTACCTCCCCTCCTCTTACCTCCCCTCACCCCTTCCCTTCTCTCCTTCTCTCTCTCTCTCTCTCTCTCTCTCTCTCTCTCTCTCTCTCTCTCTCTCTCTCTCTCTCTCGTCAGAAGTCACGTCTTTGATCAAAGTCTGAGGATTACCCAGCATCCCATCTGTACTGGAACCAAGACATTCATACATGTGTCCACAGATCATATGCACATGACCAGTCCAGTTAACACATTGGGCCAGGGGTGACGGTGGTTCACATGGCCTCCCCTTGGGTTCTGATATGTCTCTCTGTCACACATAGTACTGAGACCACTCTAAGAGCTGTTTCTTTCTGCTTTTTGGAGGCCATAAGTTTTCCTTCCATTGTGCTTGGCCTTTTTGGAGTATGGTGCGACACTATTAAAAGGGATCAATTTCAGAGGTGTTCAAACCACAATTATGCTGGGAAGTGTCCTGTTCTCAAGGCTTTTGGGGGGGGGTCCTGTGTCTGTGAATGCTATTTGGGACTGTTGGGTTGTGGTGCCACCATGGAATGGCTAGTAACTCTAAGCTCAGGTTGCTATTGTGTTGCTGAGTCTTAATTTTCTAACACTTGGTTGTTTGTAGCTCCTGAAGGGTGTACTTCCTAGTTGAAGGGCACTTGAGGGGCAAAGTTCCACCAATCCTTTCAACTGTCCCTGGTAGAAGGCCTTAGTGTATATCTGTCTGGCTTCTCAGCCATGGTTCTTCATGTGTCCTGGGTCCCATGCTGCCTGTTAGAATGTGCAGGCAGCTGCTGTGCCCTGGTGGAAGTGAGCACCTGTTAGTGGTTTTATGGAGGGAGGAGCATGAGCTCACAGGCATGGGGAGCAGCCGAGGGATCTTCAGGATGCCCTGGGAATGCCCGTGATTAGCAGGAATAAACACATATAGGCTGGGTAGAGGAAAAATTTTCTAAACGCAGTTGGAAGTTGATGTTTAAGCATTATCAGTAGGTAGTGCTGCAAGTTGCCTTTCTTCCCCTCAAAAGATGTCTAGTGATATCTGTCACTTCTCTGTGTCCTTGGTTAAGAGCATAAATTGACCAGAGTTTTGATTTAACTTGGCTAGAAAACATGTTGCAAGCTGTCATGAACAGAGTCAAATGCCCCAAGGTGGATGTGCAGTGACATTGGGCAGGACTGTTATCAGCCTGCTGAAAGGTACATTAAAAATGACCTTCCAGAGTGGTTTCTGTCGAGCCCTATACACCGCCCCTGTCCACAGGAGTGACATCATTGCTACCAGCAAGTCCCACTGTGTCACTGATCCACTGGGTGCATATAGAACCAACATCAAGTCAATAAGAAGGGCCAGCAAGGTGGCTCAGCGAGGATGCAAATCTGGTGAGTTCCATCATCAGAGCACATGTGGTAGAAGGAGAAAACTAATATCCAAAGGAAGGTCCTCTGACCTCCGTTCTATGTATGCTCAGTAGCACAGTACTCACTCCCTGTCTCTCAAACAAATAAATAAACAAACAAATAAATGTTTAAAAAATAAAAGCCAGCAATAAGCTCAGACCAATCGTTTTTTATTTTCTCCTGATGAACAGCATCCACGAAGAGCACAAAGGAATTCCAGTTGCCCGTGGCGTGTTCCTCCACTCATGTGGTCTGCATATTACAGTTTCCCAGCGTTGCTTCTCAGCAGAGAACGAAGCCCGAGGGCCGAGTGTTTCTAAATTGGGAAGCAAACATTCTAGGCTCCTCCGCTAACTTCAGCTGCATCAGAGGACTTACTTATTTTTATAGTGAAAATCAGATGGGCAGATGTATTTTTAGAGATTCGGGCTCTTTGTCAGGGTGGCAGGTGGTAGCTTCGACTGAACTCAGGGCCGAGAGTTCAGATTAAGACAGGTGGGAATCAGAGTTTATCCTCTGGAGACATTCTGAGTAGTTCAGTGGCCTGGAGGTATTTGGCTTCTGGTGGCTGAGGACCCAAATAGAGGTTATTTTGCCTAGGGATGGAATCCGAACTGTCAGGGTAAGGGACAGGTTTGGGGAGTTGCTGTGTTGTCTAGTACCCTTGCTACCAGGCACAGTGAACCTAGAATTTTAGATGTTAGAACCCTGGATTCCCTGATTCTCTAGTGTCCTTCATGAGCAGAATAAATGCCAGATTGCCTGTGGGCCAGAAGCATGAGTTTCATTGTGTAAAGTTTATCAGTACACTAAGCATGCGAGGAGAGGAAGAGGATGTAACTCGGAGTCCAACTTTGTCAAGCTCCGTGTGGAAACTGTTTCATTACACTCTATTAGGTTAGTGCCTGTTTTTGGAGGTACTGCACTTTGGGAATTTAAATAAATCTTATGAAATTGGCACGTGTGACTGAATTGACAGTGTAACTTTTCCTCTTTGATAACCTTTTGATTTGTCATTAGTATTATTAACCTTTTTTTTTGAGTGTGTGTATGTGGATGCCTGCACGTATGTGTGTGTGGGCACGTGTACAAGAGGGCACTTGAGTCTGTGTGCTTGTGGAAGCCCAAGGGTGACATTGGGACCCACCTCCTTATTGTTTTACCCTGGAGTTTCCCAGGTTCTGCCTTCTAGGGTCAGAATTATCGGCCTCTGCCCTATCCATTTGGTGCTTTTTTATGTGGAATCTGGGAATCCAAACCCATGTCCTTTAGTTTAGGAGGTAAAGGCTTTAACTCCCAAGCCATCTTCCCAGCTTTATTTATCTTCTCTTAGATTCGCTGAAGTTAACTTCCTGCTGTCAATGTCAAGAGGCAGGGGTGTAGTGGGGAGTTTGGATTAAATAGCCCTTCTCTAAGCAGAGTATGCTCTTTCTGTGTGTTCATCAAACACATATTGAGAGCCTTCTCGTCACTGTTCATGTGTATTTTTAAGGTGCTCCAACTCTGGGATCAGAGTGCATCTAGGACTAGTTGGCAGATAATTAAGGATGGGGTTTCTCTACTGTGGTTCCTTTTCATTTCTATTATGAAACATGTCACAATCAGCAGCCATCTGAGCCATCTGCCACCGCCGCTTGGCTTCATCTGAAGTATTCACTTTATCCTCCACTTAGCTAGGGCCTGTGTGGTGGATGCATGATATGGACGAAGTAGGAGAGAAGCTTAAAAAAGAAGTTTAGGGTTAGTATTTGTTGACTTTGAGTAGAGAAAATTTGGGCATTCATTGCATTACCCTTTCAACTTAAAAATACATATTTATCTGAAAGCGAAAGAGGCAGGGAGTGGGTGTGTGATACCATGGAGTATGTGTATGGAGGTTTCCGGAGTCGATTTCTCCTCCCATGTGTACTCTGGGTTTCAAATTCATGTCTTCAGGTTTGCACACAGGCACCTCATCCTGAAAACCCATTTCATTGGCCCCACTTTCTACTTTTTAATGTGTTGGAACTTTCTTTTTAAATAATAAAACGGGGGAAAATAAGAATCTAGAAATTAAAAAAGAAGCTAATATAAAACTGCACTTTTTTGGGTTAAGACATCTCATTAGTTATTTCTTATTGCTGGCACAAAATGCCTGTCAGAGGTGATGTAGAAGGAATAGTTTCTATTGGCTTTCAGTTCCAGGAGATGAGGGTGTGGCAGCAAGGACCTGAGGCTGGTGGCCATGTTGTCCCTGTAGTCCCAGCAATGGCAGAGAGAGATGAATGCTGGTGCTCAGCTGGTTCCTCCCCTTTAAATTTTATTCATTCATTCATTCATTCATTCATTCATTCATTCATTCATTCCTTGAGAGAAAGAGAGAGAGAGAGAGAGAGAGAGAGAGAGAGAGAGAGAGAGAGAGAGAGACAGTGAGAGTGTGTGTATATCACAGAGCACATGTGTTCTTTTGGGGGACCAAGGGTGACTTTAGGAATCATCTTGGATTGCTTCTACCTCCTTCTTGCTTTGCTCTGGGATTTCCCAGGCTCTGCCTATCACGGCTGGAAGTGCAGGCTACCTCCATTTCTGCCTGGTGTTTTTACATGGCACCTGGGATCTGAACTCAGGATCTTCTTTTTGTTAGGCAGAGTCTTAACCCCAGAGCTATCTCTTCAGTCCCCTTTCCCCCTTTTTTATTCAATCCTGGCTCTTAGTTCCTGGAATGTTGTAACCTCATTCAGAATGGTCTTCCCTTCTTCGTTTATAACCTTCCTATGAATGTTCTCGAAGACACAACCAGAGGTGTGTCTTTCATGATTATTCTAAGCCTATCATGTTGACAAAATTAAGAAGGTCAGATCAAAGGGTTGAAGAAGGTTGAAGTATGCTTAGCACTCACGAGTGCTCAAGGATGTCACCTACTTGGTTTGGCCATATGGTTTATTGTAAAATAAAGTTATTTTATACAGAGCCAGTGTGCCTTGGAGAGATAGGTCCTTCTGTTTGTGAGGCAGAGTCCTAACTTCTGAGCCATCTCTCTAGCCCTTAATACAATTTGTTAACTTGTACATTTTACATTACAAGTTAACTTGTACATTTCTGTGAGTGCTGTTCTTAGAAACAGTCATTGTGATAGCTTTGGGTTAGTATGTCTTGGACTAGTTTAATGCCACCACTAGTCTGAGCTGCAGATAGTTTGCTGCTTACTGCTCTTAGGTGTTCCTCTGAGCTCACGTAAGCAGGGGTGGGCAGGCCTGCGTGCCCTACGGGTGGATGTTCCAGAACCATCTCCTGCCTGCCCCTGTCCTTCGCTGTGGGCATGATATCTCATGGTGCCCACGCAGCTGTGCAGCTCCCCAGTACTGGAGGTTTGCTTTGGAGGTGAGGGACATACCTGATGGCTTGGAGCATTTGCTCCTGCCCGTGTTTCCTAACATAAATCCGCCTGCTCTGGAGGGGGACTGCTTCGTGCAGCTTTTCATTCAAGCAGCGTTAGTCAGTAAATCTCAGGGTGTCACTGTCGCCATTCAGGACACAGATGGGATTGGCAGAGGAGATGGGAACCACCTGCTTGCTCTTCCTCATCTTTCATAGCCACATCCAACACCTACATGCTCACTCATGTGGGAAATGTAACCTCCGTTAATGGCATGAAGAAGACAAAGCAGCCTGTGCTCTAATGCAGTTGAGGTGTTGGTGAGAAAAGATGCTTTGGGATGCATGTCCTCTGGCTATGTGGGCTTGTTTGGGGGTGGGACAACAAATCCTATTTTTTTATATGTCTAGCAGGAATCACTGTGTGGTGTTTAGCCCTCGGTACACAGAACTGAATTGCATAGATTATGATCAATGTGTTATGAGTCATAAAGCATCTCTTGATGAGGGGGAGGACTCGGAACACTTCCTGTCTGCACTCTTTCCAGGTTGTGAATGGGATGAGCCCCCTCCCCCCATGGCCGAACACAAACAAGGCCCCTGAGTCACAGCCAAGACTTCCTAGGATCATCTGCATCCTAGCTTGGGTCACGTGTCATGCTAAGCCCTGGTGGTCATTTTCAAAGGCTCTCATAAGACTGATAGGCTGCAGGTGTTGAGAAGCCCTCCCCTGGATAAGTTGGGTTTGCAGCTCAAGCTGTTCCTCAAGGTATTTTTCTTGCAGTATTTATTGGTTGCCGTTGTCCAGATGCACACAATCCTGCCCTATTTCTCAGCAGTTGGGGTGAGTTTTCAGTAGTTTCAGAGCAGCAGTAGAATGCGGAAGGAGACTATATCTCAATTCTCATCTTGGGAACGATTAGTTAAATAGTCTTTAATAGATGAGCGCACATCCTGTCAGAGGCTCTGCATGAAAGACGAAATGGTCAGGGATGTGCCAAATGGCCAGTTTCCTTCGCAGCCACCTCCCCTCACCAGGTGGCACGTGGCAGATCTTCTCTCTGCAGTTTCCAAGATGAGAGCTTTGGCAAAGCTCAAGAACTCACCAGCTGTGAGCATTGTGGATGTCAGCAAACCGGCCGTGATGATGAGAGAAACAGGCTCAGATGGTCAGCAGTACCTGCTTTGGGGAGAGGGAATGGGAACAGGCCATGGTGCCGTGGGTGGGACTGAGGTCAGTAAACAGTGTTGTCTATGTCAGCGATGGGGAAGATGGTTGGCACGGCTGTCCTTCCTTTGTATTGATAATGGGAGACAGTCACCCTCATTCTGAACGTGTCCTCTTTTTGCACAATGGTTAGACACCTTGACCTCAGAGACAGTCCCAAGTTTTATTTTTAAGGGGATATGAAGAAAAATACAGTTGTAGTGTGCATCAATATTGAAGCAGTATCAAGGAATGGACAGGCAATGGTAAGCCAAGTCATTTCAGCATAGAGTATTAAATAAATAAAGGGTTCCTAGAAAGACGAAATCGCCGTCACACTGATCTCCATTGCAATAGGATATTATACATATCCCCTCTAGTCAGTCTAGGTATAGGGATGTAGTTGCTGATGTAGGTGGACCCAGGGTGGAATTGGCAGATAAATGATTCTGGGCACAGGGGCCCTCAGTCTAGGTTCAGACTTTGTGCCCAAGTAGCTATTGATGGTATTGACCATCTTATGCCCTGCTGACATTAGGAAGAGCCAGTTCATGGCCTTTGTCTTTCTGGATCTGATTTTACCCTGGTGGACTTCGAGTTCCAGAAGCAGGCACGATGACTACTTTATGATCCACAGCTGCCTGTGCATCTTCTTTGAGACAGGGACCCAGGCTAGGCATGAGCTCATAGCCTAGCTCAGGCTGTCCTGGATCTTGCAGCAGCCTCAGCTTCAATCTCAGCTTCGTGAATGGCAGGATGGCAAATGGGCCTTTTCTGACAGTGGGTTCTGTTGCTTTACAGATTCATAAGTTATGTTGAGTGTCACTACTTTTTCTTTAAGTGATTGTGTTTTTCGTGTTCCCTGGTTCATATTTCCCCAGTTCCCAAGGTAAAGCCCTCTTTGATCATATGTCATTGCTTCAAAAGCTTGTTGCCCTTCTGATCACTGGTGGTTTATTTATTTATTATCACTGGTGGAGAATTATGTTCTAAATAATTAAGGAAGTGAAAACATGGTGCTTTGGTTTTTATTGGTGAATCTGTGTTAAAAATATTAAAGTGCCTTCACTGAGCTTCATATTTTTGTAATATAAAAATGTCAAAATGGGCTGGAGAGATGACTCAAGGGTTATAAACCTTTACCTTGAAAGCAAAAGGACTTGAGTTTGAATCCTGGATCCCATGTGAAAACACAGTTGGAAATGGTGGCAGCTTGCACTTCTGGCTCTGGAAGGTGGAGCCCGGGAACCCCAGATCAAAGCAATAAGGAGGTTAAGCAATCTAGGATGATTTTCAAGGTACTCTTGGGCCTCCACAAGTACACACACTCCAGTGTCCTCTTCTACATACCCACGTCCACATCCACATGCACATCCACATGCACATGCACATCCACATCCACATCCACATCCCCACACACATTAAAAAAAATCAGTCTGAGCTACGCTAGGAACATAGAGATCACGATGATAGTGTTCTTTCTTTCTTAAAATTTAGTTATTTTTCAATGGTTTGGCTGGGGGAAGTGTGTTTTGCATTAAATGAATATTTAGTGAAGATTTGTCTCAATATAAAAATAAAAAAAAATGCTTCAATTTCCTCCAAGGGTTTGCTCCTTACAGACTGAACTTGTAAAAGTGTGTTAAGAGCTTTGCCATCTTGGGAGGCTAAATGCTAACCTATCCTGCTCTGGTGTTCTGACTTGTCACAGAAGGGCACATTTAAGCTCTGTTGGTATTTATAGGTAGCCATCTATGAGAACGTGGTCACACAATGGCTTTCCTACAGAGAAGTAATCTTATGCAGATTTAATTACAATGGAGATCACCATAGACTGTATGGCTCCCCAGAGACTAGTGAAAGCCTGGGAAAAGGGAAGATGCAGCTCTTCTTTCTCCTAAGAGATGCAAAATGCAATGAGGAGAAAATACCGGACCAAGCGATACTTGGAATATGTTTTAGTAGCTTTAAGTCATTAAGTAAATGCTTTTAACTATTTTAATTAAGTTAATAAGTATATTAATAAAAGATAATCAAAGGTAACAATCAAAATTTTCTTTTGGTTTTCTGTTGTGGTTTTGAGGTAATGTCTGCCTCCAAAGTCCAAGCTGGCCTGGAACTGTCTCTGTAGTAGCCCTGGCTGGCCTGGAACTCTACTGATGGTCTTTCTGCCTCAGCTTCTCAAGTCTGGGGATTTCAGACATGAGCCTCATACCAAGCTAAAATAATTTTAGTTATTAATGTGAATCATCGGAATTTTAAGTTATTAAAATTTAACATTTGAAATGATTGAAATTGCTTTTGTAAATTATTCTCATGATCTGAGTCACTAGAATGGAGTTGACATTTGGAAGTTCTGATTTGGTCAAAGTACACCGTGAAAAGGACACGTATGCTGTCCCCAGGGCTGATCAGAACTTTACTTGTGATAAAGCTTGAACAGGGCCAGGGTGATTGGACGCCTAGGACTGATTCCTGCATGCAGCCCTACTGTGTGCTGTTCAGCTTACAGATCCTGAGCTGGGTCCTTACTTACTGTCTGTGTAGGGAAAGTTTCCAGAGGTGCCTGAGAGCCATGACTGGCCTATGGGTGGGGCTGGGAACTCTGGCCTGGATTCTGTGGCTGCCATGTACCCTGAGATCAAGGAGAGTCCCATCTTCTTGCCCTGTGTTCCCTGGAGCCCCGCTCAGCTCTTCCTGTAGGCGTCACTGCAACAGGATGGCTCTGTAGCACAGTCAAACGGGAACCAGTACATTTGGCATAATGTTATCATCATTCTCGGTACACACAGGATGGGGAAGGTATTTGTGTAAGGATGGAACTCATTGAGAAATTTCACTTACACTTTTAAGCAGGGTTAAATGCTCATTTTGAACTTCTGCTTTGGGCAACAACACATTTGATTTATTTAAAAAAATTGTCTCGGGGCTGGAGAGGTGGCTCAGGGGTTAAGCCTCTGCCTTGCAGACAGAAGGTCCTGAGTTCGGTGGTTCCTGAATTCGTCCGTGGTTCTACACACACACACACACACACACACACACACACACACACTCACACATGCACAATTGAATAAAAAAATTTTAAAAATTGTCTCTTTAATAAAGAATAACAAGAGAACTCAGAGATGTTAGCCTGGCTTCCTTGGTCTGAACTAATTCAAAGAGGTCAATTAATTATTCATGATGACATTTTACATGCTATTTTACTTTTTGTAATCACCAGACTCTCTACAATTAACCTTTCAATTACTTAGAATAGGTAACATTAAGTAGGGATATAATTACAGTATTACACTAAAATATGTGGAAAAATGGGCTGGAGAGAAACCTCTGTCTCAGAAGCAGAAGGCCCTGAGTTCCAATTCCACATAAAAAAACACCAGGCAAAAATGGTGGTGGCCTGCACTTCCGGCCCTGAAAGGCAAGCCGAGGAAACCCCAGAGAAAAAGTCAAAAGGAGGTAGAGCAGTCCAGGATGATTTCTGAAGTCCCCCTTAGGCCTCCACTGGCACACACAGTATCTCTTGATACATACAGTCACACAGACACATGCAAAGCAAATGTGAAAGAATTTAAATATTTTTCATTAGAAGAAAGCCATATTGCTCAATGGTAAAATTTTTACTTGTCAATAAATAACATTTTTTTAAACCAAAAGAAAAATAGCCATTCTATATCTCATGTTAGCCCAAAACTCACTTCGTAGTCCAGGTTGACTTTGAATTTCTGGCTGTCTTCCTATGTCAGCCTCCTGAGGGCTGGGATTATAACTATTAGCAACCATGCCCAGCTTTTACGTTTTCTAGTAATGGAGATTGTGCATGCTGTGCAGGTACTCCACCACTGAGCTACAGCCCTAACCCTCTTTTTACTTTTTATTTTGCTATGGATCTTCCTAGTTTGTTTAGGCTGGCTTTGGCATTTCTTGCAGCTAAAGATCTTCCTGTCTTACCTTCTCTGTTAGCTGGAATTGCTGTGTAAATGGTCTTTCACTCACAGCATTCCTTTTGCCTCTACCTCCTGTGTGCTTGGATTATAGACGTGTACCACTACGCCCTGCTGGAAGTAATTTTTGCTATTCTTCAAACCTTTCCATTTTTTTGTTCACTGTTATACTGGCCCTCCCCAGTATTGCGAAGCTGTGTCACGTGATGCTTGATAATGCTGGCATTCTGTCTCTGACCCGAGAGTCACACACAGATTGTGTGTCATCAGCAAGCTCACCGTTTTAGCCCTTCACAAAGGAGCAGAAAGCATGAGCTGGCTAGTCGAGATTCTGCTACCCCCAGGAATCCCTTCCTTTCACTTGCCTCCTTTCAGGAAGCATTTAAATTTTTGCATTTCCCCTTAGTAAAACTAGTGTTAGAGTTAGCCCTTAGTCATTGTCATGGGACTTAGTGTTGATTTGCCTGGCATTGAGAGAGGAAGGCTTGCTGCTGAGAGGCCAGCCCAGCAATTCACAGCACTGGCTGGATGAGGGATAAGAAAAAGTTTGTTGTCTGCTGTGTACAGTTGGGTTCAGACTGTTTGTAACTGTTGCATAAACAGGGACCCACTAAAGAGCTGTCTGTAATTGAAGTTGCATTTGTGTATGTGTGTGAATATGTGTGTGTTCAAGAGGACACTTGAGTGTGTATGCTTGTGGAGGCCCAAGGATAACATCAAGAATCATCCTGGATTGCTCTCCCTCCTTACTGCTTTGCTCTGGGGTTTTCTAGACTCCATCTTCCAGGGTCAGAATTGCAGGCTACTACCATTTCTACCTGGCATTTTTATATAGGATCTGGAGATTTGAACTCAGGTCCTTTTGTTTCCAAGACTTTACTCATGAGTCATCTCCCCAGCCCTGAAGTTACATTTCTTGTTTTCATAATTGGCATCAGGTATTGGGATCTATAATTCAGGGGGACTATGAAAGAACTGTTTCTCGATATCTCTTTAAGAGAAGGAGTGAGTTTCTTTAGATGGTGAGTGCTTTTTGAATCCTCAAGTGGGTGAAATCGGGGGTGCACCCCAGACCTGTGTAGCCCAGAGAATTTTTCAGGAGATTGAAGTGTGCTTAGGGCTTGTTTGCTCTTGGGGACCTGGCTCTCTCTGACCTTATGCAAATATTTCCTTATCTGGGTTGTCATGACAACCAGTGTATATCTGCATCTCCGCAGCAAGAGATTTTTCTCCTGTGTATTTGCTGGGTTAAAGACTTGCTGAAGGTGCCAGTTTCCCCATGGCTGCACAGGTGAACTCTTCCTCCAATAACCTTCAGCTCATATATCCTAGCTCTCGTCCCTCCAGTTAGCCTTCAATCTGTTTATCCTGACTCCCTCCCAGCACCTCAAGGTCCAGAGGGCAGGTGGCTGGAAGGTGCCCTGGTGAGGACTGAGTCCCAGGTGAGAATTCCCACCCCCTCTGTCTCTGAATGTCAATAGTCAGTGGACATGATCTTCATGGTCTCTTGGTTACAGCTGGTCAGACAAAGAAGACAGCTGTTTCTTTCCTAGGAAAATGCCAAGTTGTGAGCACCTTTACCTGCTGAGCCTGAATGTGTATATGTTTCTCTACTTGTGTGTGGGCACAAATGTGTGTGGGTGCATGTGTACAACTTGTGTGCATGTGCATATAATGGCTGGAGGTTAACAAGAGGTGCTTTCCTGAAATGCTTTCCACTTTATTTATGGAGGTGGCATCCCTCACTTGAACCCACAGCTTTCTCATCAGTTAGGTTAGCTTATTCAGGTTTCTTGAGGAATCCCGTGTATGTGCCTCCCAAATGCAGTGATTGTGTTATAGGTGGCAGCCAAGTCTGCCTTGTTTTTATTAAGTTCCAGGAGTTCCCAGACTTGTGGGACAAAGAACTTTATCCATTCAGCTGACTTTTCATTCTGAACACATTTTTCAGCAAGCTAAAAGCAACATTTTTTCCCCAGAGTCCATCTACCTGCCCAGCTCCTGCTTTCCTTACAAGGCCACACTAAATCTCCATCTTTATATTCTGAAATACTGCTTTATTAATGGCTACATTTTTTTTCTGTCAGTAATTTATCATGAAAAATTTCCATGATGTATATTGGTTATTTTTCTCATTCCTAATTTCAAATACTTGGCAAAAATGAGTAAAGAGGATGAGGGCTGATTTGGGATTACAGGTATATGTTGCCACTCCCATCCTCAGTGACCTTTCTAATGAGCCTTCCTGGTAATTCTGGTGCACTCTAAGGTTGAAGAATCACTGCTAGAGGGTTGGGACTGGTTCATTGAGAATATAGTTTATACACCTAAGGTCAGACACTAGACTTCACATCTTACTGCATCTGAAGAATATGGTTTTGGGAAGCAGGCTCACCAATTGGTGAGCTCTGGGTTTAATTGAAACAACTTTCCTCAAAGAATAAGGTTAATGAAGAAGATTCCCAACATTAGCCTTTAGCCTCCACATGCATGTTCACATACATGCATGTACAAACCCCACACATGTGAACATACATGCACATGCCTGTGTACTATACATATACATAAAAATGAAAAAATCCATTAAGGAGTATAAAAGTGAGAATATTTCAGCTTCTTGAGATTTGGCTGTTTTTTATCATATTTACTATACCCAGTGTCTAACAGCTCTTGTCCTCCTTGGTTCTTGGTAGATGCTAACGTAAACGGGCTGTGCTGAGTTTGGCATTCCCACCCCGATTAAGAAGCTCAATGGACAGATGGCACTTAACTACATGAGTGCTGCCCTGAATCTGGAGTCACGTGGTAGGAGATATTCAGAGAGGAATCCCAGTCCACGTTGGTATTTAATCAGATGGATCTCAAATAGGGGGCTGTCTGACCAGTGACTGCAGCATTGTAGTTAGCTGTATTTATTGGCTCATAGGATTCTCTTCTTGAGTGGGAGCAGAAGGAGGAAGAGAGAGAACCCTCAGGAATCTGTACACTTGCTCTGAACAGATTCACAGAGCCAGGATCCACGGCAGCTGCTTTATCAACCCTGGCAGACGCCCCAGGAAGGCATTACTAATGGAAATTCTAAACTACTGTGTGCTCTTCAAGTGTAGAAGGGAAGGTTGAAAGCCCTGCAGAGCTGACATGGTATATCTACATAGAAAGAGAGCTAATGGTCCTGAAGATGGAAGATCATTGAATAAAGCAACCAGAAAGCATTATTTGGAAGAAGAAAAAAAATTCGAAACTTTTTGCTTGTAGACTTGATGTTATTTATGGGAAGTCATGTATTTGGCTTGGGCATATGCTCTGCACCTCACAGACCTGACCAATAGCCAGTTTAATCCAGACATGGCTTTGTCTGGGTGTAGGAGGACCTGCTAAGTTCTATACTGATTGTAACTAGTTAGTGTTCCCAAATCTCAGTTTACTGAGGTAGACTCATGGTCTCTAATCTGTTGTTGGAGTTCTTAGAAGTTGTCTGATTTCAAAATCATTTTTTTTGTTTTGCTTTGCTTTTCTCTGATCAGAGCACTTTGCGAGATTTATTTTGCTTGAGGAATGTTCCTTAAATCTCTCCTCTTTCTCTGTGTCTGTCATTCTTGCTGTGGCAGGCTTGTATGTAGCATAGGCTGGCCTCAAACTCTCTATATAGCCAGGATGACCTTGAACTCCTCTTTCTGCCTCTGTCACCCAAGTGCTGGGTTTGGCTGCCACACTAATCTGCAGGGGAACCTTAAGTCATATGTTTAATTTATAAGCTAATGATATCCTTTTTTGGTAATTGTTGCCTATTATTGTTTTATGTTGTCTACAACAAAAAGAAAACATTCAGTTTTCTGCCTGGCTCAGCACATTGCTATGAGTTTCCTGTGTCTTTTACCTTCATTCCCCATCAAACATCAGTCATTGTTACCTACAATGGAGAAACTTGATAACTAAAGAGACAAGAGGATGACTAGCTGCCAAGAGCACACAGGTGGAAGTTATTTAACCCAATGGTCAGAAGTAGGCAAATCTTTTTACTCACAGAGTTCCTGCTGTGCTTGCAAGAATGGTCCCCTGGGAACTACATGTGGAATATACTGTGTGTACATGTTTTGAGAGCAGGAAGTGATGCATATCCACAGGCCCTGTTCTAACACTGAGTCTCCTTGGGACCAAACACCAGAACCAGCTAGTTGCAAACGAATTCCATAAATGTATAGCTGTAACTTGAAGTTGCTAGTTCTGTGATAGCAAGCACTGCTCCCATGAAGCAGATGGGGTGGAGTTATAAAAATTTAACAAGACACATATAAAATGTGTGGCATTATAGAAGTCTACACCAGAAAAACACCCTTAGCCCAGCCAGATCAGCTATAGACTCCTTATGCAAATGTGCTTCAGCTATGTGGGGCTCTAGTGTGTAATTTTGATTCAAAATATTTTCATTGGTGCTACACCTGGGTTGCCCAAGCACGTGTGTTTAACTTAATTGGGCGTCATGAAGGTGAATTACCTAAAGTGGTAAAATCAAGCAGAGAGAGGTGGGGTCCTTAGCGCAGACGGAGAACACTGAGGGGGGCTGTTTGTTAGCCTGGTGTTGTCGCAGGCATTGCATCTCTGTCTGGGACAGGTCCCTGTAGTGCATGGAGATGGCTTCCTGGAGACAGAAGAGCCCGTTCCTGTTCAGTGTCACTGGTAGATACAGAGCTTGGGACCAGCTGGCATCAGTGGAAAGGCTGTGGCTGACCCCAGGTGATTTCAGCCTCTGGGGATGCTGCTAAGTCCCCACCACGGATCTCAGCTGTTTGTTTATATTTGTAGCCTTTGATCACCCTGGCAGGTGAGGCCCTTTGTTTTTGGAATCATTGCCCAGGGTTTGGTGGTGCAGGTCCATAGCTGCTTTGAGCTCTTCCCCCACGGCACAGGTGAAAGCCAGTTCAGGTAAAACCCATATAAGGAGCCCAACTTTTCATGGGATTTATGGTTGTCTTTTTCCATCATTCTTGGTTGAAGAGGGTAGTCGGAGCTGGTCAGGTTACGCTTGATGTGACCTCAGAAGAGGTCATTGTGATTTCCACTGAGGACGCTGCTGGCTGTACATCTCTGGCTTTGAAGCTGGGCGCTCAGTTGGTACCAAGGAATGTGGAGCTTGAGGAAGCTGGGCAAGGATGTTCCCTGTTTACCTTGTCTGTAGTCTTGTTTTAGCAAGATTAACAAGAAAGTATGCTCCAAGACCAATGCATTGAAAGACGTACCTAATGATTTGTGATACGCTTCTGTAGATGGCAGATAGTTCTAAAGAAAAAAAATTATCCATGATTAAAATAAAATTAACTTAAGTTTACTCTAATAGAGGCTGCATTTGTGGTGTAGCCAAGGAAACAGTCAGGGATTTTGTTTTATTCCATTTCAATGAAAAGGCCAAAGTGTAGCCATGGTTAGGGTTGAAATAAACCTATCCCATTCCAAGTTGGAAAAAAAACCTGCAAATGCTTCCAGTGCGCTCCCCCTCCGCCATGTAATGTGCCCTTTCTGAAGTTCTGGAAAAAGTGAGCCACGCCAGTGTCTGGCACAGAGGCTTCTGGACCTTTGTGTGACTGTTTCTTGGAGATGGCAAGAGGCAGGTTGGAGCTCAGGATCCTGTGCTGCTCTTCAGAGCTCATCTTCCTTTTGGGCCTATAGGGGTAGGGGTTCTTTGGGGGCTGCAGGGTGGGGTACTTGGCATGTCGATAATTATATGGGAGAGGTTTTGCTTCCCAAATAGCAGATTATTCAGTGGTCTCAGAGCCTGTACATCTCTGGCAGTCTGAAAGTTAGTTGCCTCAAAAGCAGTAACAATTGTTTTAGTGAAGGTTTAAAAATCTGATAGTCACTAGTGCAGTGTATGTAATGTAAGGCTCCGGAGTCGAGTGAATTGTGCTGAAAGCCGTTGCCATCTATGGCGCAGACATCCAGTGGGTATTCTCTGTGTTGAGCAGAGCCTTTGTGCATGGCCGAGGAGCCATCACTGTGCCAGGCGCTTGTGAGCAATGTGGGCAGGTCAGCCAGCTTGGCCAGCTCCCGCCAGTGCCACTGTGGCATCTGAGGAATCAGGGGCCAGGCCATGTCCAAGGCTAGTAGTTAGTTCAGTTTTCTGCTCAGCATATATTCATTTGCTTACATATAAGCATGCTTACATGCTTACAAACTTACATGTCTGCCAATTTTCTTTGTATAATTCCAGAAAAAAAATTTTTTTAGACCACGTCTCATGTTGCCCTGGCTGGTGTTGAACTTGCTGTTTAGCTGAGGATGATCTCAAAATTGTGATCCTCCTGCCTATGCCTTCTGAGTGTTGGGATTACAGCACTTTTTTTTTTAAAAAAGAGATTCATGTGATTTATACTACTGAACTAATTAACTTCCTAAAACAAATGTATGAAAATGCTATGTATAATATGTGAAACCTTACTTTGCCAGTTGATTTTTTTTAATTTGACAATCTCAAACATGTATATATGCTGTGTTTTGATTTCATCCCAACTTCTCTCCCCCCTCCCATTCTCTCTGGACACCTTCCCAGTAATTCCCCTTTTTATGTCTCTCCCTTTCTTTTCCCCCTTCAGTGACCCACTGAATTAAAATTGCTTGCATGCACTTGGCTTGCATGTAGATGTGAGTTTGTTGCAAATTTTAACGTGTGCATTATACTGAACTGAGGCCATCGAAGGTTTGTTTCACCTAAGTTTTTTTTCTTTGCATTTGTGCATAAGATAAATGCTAGTAACATTTTAAAACCAAATTCTCGAATTGGACTTGACATTATTGCAGTTGTACCTGGTATTGAGTCTTTCACAGCTCCTCTTCCTGGGGTGTGGCATTGAGGAATTTTTTAAATGGTCATTTCTAAACACCTGTGTGTGATGCCTGCAAGAAAAGTCCATTTCTTCAAAAGTATTGCTAGTGCATGATAGATTGAGGAGGGTAGGTAACCAGGAAGACTTCCTGGAAGGAATTTCTCAGGTGCTTCCTTTAGATGAACTATGAGTGTTAAGTACTCCAGAGGATAAAGGATGTGGTTTAAATACCTAGAGTGAATGGAAGAGGGAGTTCAGATCTTAGCCAGTGATAATCAACAGTAGATCAGTGCACTAGGACTCCCATATGGAGATGTATTTGTAGGTAGAATGTGGGTGGTCAGAAGACATTGTTAGATGTGTCCAGTGGGGGCACAGATTGATGGCAGTGGGACATCACCAAAGGAGGACCATCACTCTATCCTTAGTGTACAATGCATATGCACTGCAAGGAGCACATCAAGAAGTTTAGTACCACAGTTACCCTGGGAGGTAGCCTCCATTATTGTATCTTATATCTAACACTCAGGAGAGCTTATATCACTTGACAATCACACAGTTGGTACAGGTAGTCACCAGCAGGATAGCCCATACACTTACCACTGTGCTGTTCATGGTTGGCTTGAATGTAGAACTTGGGGGAAAAAGTAGGGAGGTATTGGTTGCTAGCTTGGGGTTCCTTTGATAACTGAGGGCCCATGGTGTCATGGAAGAAAGCACGTGGTGGCTGCATAGAGTGTGGATAAAGAGATAGCTGTGGGCCAGAGGAAAGTTGAGGGAGGGGAAGGGCGTAAAAGGAGCAGGGATGGAAGGATGTGTTTAGCTGGTAACAGCAAAGCCTGTGGCAATGCATGGATGTCACTGGTGCTGGTCAGGAAGCTGGTATCTAAGGAAATTTTTAGGTAAGTGACAGTGGTTTAGGAGAGAATGTTATGGAAAGACCCCTGTAGAATGGGAAAGAAACCATTAGTGAAACAAAGAAAAAGTTGAGGCTGAGCATGTTGACTGAACCCAGTCATCAGAGAAACCATTGGTTTGCCAGGACACATCAAAACGTATCCAGTGAGGGATTGGATCTGGTTGCCTGCAGAAAAAAGAAAATTAAAAGAAAATGATGAGCACCAGAGATTATGCCACTGCGACACATTAAATCCCAAACCTTTTGTGAACCTGTTAGTCCCCCCCCCTTGATCTAATCTAATGTAGTTTTCTTTATTAAGAGAACAGACTGACATCTTAGAGTTTAAAAATATTCATTATAGTACTCAGAAATAGTAGGAATTAGGTAGCTTTTTTTTTTAAACTTTAGTATTTCTTTAGTTATAGGTGCATAGTCTTTTTCAACTGTAAGTTTGAAATGTATTTGAATGGAGGAAAATAGATATATCCTTTTTCTTTTTCTTACTCAATAAAATAGTTCCTGATTTGCTCTACCTCCTCAGCACCCAATAAAAGGGAACACAGGATAAATATGGGAAAATCTAAGTTTAAAACAAGCCTTCTTGCTGTTGCCCTGATCTCCACCCACCTCAGTTTTGAGCACCAGGACTGCTCTATGCATAGTATGGGAGTGGGAGGTGCTGATCTGGACCTGTTGCTCTCTGATTAGACTTTGTCCATCTGTGACCTTTCAAAATCCATTATAAGCTACGAGCAAAACCCTTCATTTTATTTCAGTTTTCTGGAGGAGACAGGGAAAGAAGAGTGTACATGTTTGATGCATAGGTGGAAGTCGGAGGACAACTTTCAGAAGAGGATTGAACTGAGGCAGGTTTGCAAGCAGGCATCTTACGTGCTGAGCTGTCTCACAAGGCCTAGGTGAATTTTTTTTATTCCCTCACATAATACAGACAATTCCTCACCCCCACTCGGGGTCCTATTTGGTGGGGCCACTGCATCTCTCCTTCAGTTACTGAGTGTTAGCATGGGTCAGGGGCTTCAATGATACATTTAGTTCCTACCTGCTGAACCTGGAACCTTGGGTCCTTGTATTACTTTCCTTGTTGTGACCAAATACCTGATAAGAGTTTCTTGACCTACAGTTTGAGAGAGATAGTCTATTATGATGAAGTTTTGGTGACAAGAGCAAGTGGCTAGTATTCTTTAGGATGTCACATTTTAGTGGAACAGGAAATGGAGAGCAGTTGAGGTGGGGTTATAAAAACCTCAGGACCCACCTCCAGTCCCCCACTTCCTTTTGGAAGGCTCCGCTGTTTATAGGTTCCCTAATCTTTCCAAACAGCCCACCAGCTCTGAGACCAAGTGTTCAACCACACAAGTCTATGGGGGAGCATTTCATATTGAGACTTGATCCCACCAGAATCACCTCAGAGTACCTGGATGTGATACTGGATACTCCTTCCCTCTACAGCAGAATTTCTGAGGCTGAACCTGAATGTTGGAGGAAGCTAGTTAAGGAAGTTGTTCTTGTGGGGAACCACTACTTCCAAGGAAAGAATACATGTGGTAGACATTGCTTTGTCTCATTTAGAGACAGGATCTTGCCCTTTGTCCCAAGTTGACTTTGATCTCATGGTTCAGCATACAGTGCTATACTCTGGACTTCAGCAACAATTCTGACCATGATCTCTGTGAGGTTCCTGAGCCAACAGGGAAACAGTGATCCTCTGCCTTAGCTCTGCTTCCTGGTTCATGTTCACAGCTTGTGCTTGCTTTATTTCATACTCCTTGGATGACAGTTGAACAATCCGAGAAATCTCACTGCACAGTGGGGAGAAGGTAGAGACATTTACAATTTCCTTTAAAACCATAGATTTAAAAATTCATATTAGAAAAAAAATTTGGAAGGAAGCAAGTTAATTGCACTTGACTAAAGATGCTTGTTGCTTGAATAATTGGCTTGTTTATGAAATTGCTCTTGCCAACAATATCTACAGATGAGTGGAAGTTTTCCTGTGTTAGTCTGCAATGTAAATAGGAGCTATTATCACAGCCCAAATCAGCTGTACATTTTGCATGAGACTACTGAGTGCTGCCTAATAATTTAATTGATGAAATTATTCTTTTTAAAAAGTGGTACTTGTTTTGGAGCTTACACTGCAGAGAACAGAATTGCTAGTTTCTCAAAAGCACATTAAGATTGTGGGGGATAAGCTGGGGTGTATTGGGAAGACAGAGCTATATCCAATTCGAAGAGTTGGCTGTTTCTCAGTCATTTGGGAATAAAGCAGATGAATGTTAATTGTAAAAGAATTCACCCTGAGGTTTCTTTAAGACTCTGAACTTCTCATGGTCATACAACATGACTAAGCTGAATCAACCCCACCTACTTGTGGGCAAAAATAATTAGTTTGGAAGTTGCTGGTGGCGTTTGGAAATGGGCACTATCCCATTTCCTAGATTCCTTTAGAGTGGTGGTGAGGACTTTGAGCCATGTTTTCTTCTGTTTGGAGAGTAATGACATTTGATTTTAAATACCAAAGCCCAGTAGTTCACTACGCATGACTCTGTTCCACGGAGCTTGGTGTATGGTGTGCTTGGATGAAGCCTGGATGTATCCTTCAACTGAATCTGTGGGTGGCATTGTAGTCAGTGACTAACAAGTACTACAGCAGAAAAAGCTTATCAGATATGTTTGAAGTTCCTGGTTTAGTATCCCAAACGTGTTAACTTTTGAGCAACACACTTAAACTTGGGAGATTAGATATATATGTGTTCTAGAGGCCTGAAGTTTGGTAATACACTATCTTTAGCACTCTTCTGAAATTGCAGGTGAATATAAATGACTTTTATTCCTCCTTGGTGGAGGCTTGAATTGAATTTATTTAAATTGAATTTATCTCTGAGCAGTTAAACAGCATAATAATCCAGTGCTTCATTATATATCATCTGGATCCTAAGAGATCTGCAAGCTTTCCCAGGTGCCGTAAAGGTATCTGTGACGATATTTGATTAGGTAGAAGACCTAGATCATTTAGTGCCTTTGGTTCAACATCTGGAGAAATGATTTCCCCTGAAACCAAACTACATGGAATATACAGATTTCCACTGCCACCTGAGAGTCTACTGCTTGGGCAGAGCCCTTAGATCTTACCCTGTGTTACAGCGGGTTTATGTTTACATGTTAGAGATCATACACATAATCATTCCTTTTCATGAACTTGGGGACAGGTAATTGCCTACCCCTTTACAAAGAATGAACAGTTGTTTGTAGGTCATACGTGGTACTGATTTAGTGACGTCATTGCTGATCTTCTGCCTTCTGAGTTGGTGTGTTACTACTCATCCTCTGACTTTTAGGTGACATGAAGTCTCCTCCTTCACTATTAGGACTGGGGAAATAGCTCATTTGGTAAAGTGCTTGCTTGTAAGGATGAATAGCTAAGTTCGGTCCACAGAACTCTCATGCAAACAAAAGTAGGTGTGGCGGTGCGTGCTTGGAATCACAGTGCTGTGGCGGCAGAGATGGGCAGATCCCAGGGGCTCACTGGCCAGGCAACCTATTCAAATTAGTGAGTAAATCATTAAAACAAACAAAAAAACCCCCCAAGGTGAATGACACCCAGTTTGACCTCTGACTTTCAAATGCACATGTGGGTGAGTGTGTTTGCATACACATAGCCCAAGCTGTTGCTGCCCTGCTGTATTGTGTTATGTCCTGCTGATGAATTAGTCTGAAGAACCCAAAGAGGTCCTAGACATCTGCTTGTTCTCATTCTGATTTCCTAGAGCTGTGATGGCTCATGGGGCAGCCAATGGTCTCAGAGTATTTGAAATTTAAATTGAATTACAGTAAGATTCAGTGACACTAAAATGCATCTAAAAAGATGCTTAATTAAAAATTTAGTCCTTCGAAGTAGTCACATTTCAAAATGTGGCCACAAGCAACTGTCAGCCTCAGTGGTAGACAGAGCAGGAAGTTCCGTGGAATGGCAGTGTCCCAGAGGATACCTTGGCAGAAGAGTGTGTGTGCGTAGCTCCTTAGTCTTTGGCTGTGAAAGACACTCTGCTGCTTGGCGAAGGGCGTGGTGGTGCTGGCCAGTGCTTTCTGGATTTGGAGTACGCAGGTCACAGGTGGGTCAAAATGGATTACTGCTGTGACAGGGCAGGCATTGTTACTCTGACAGTGAGGAGACCAGGCCACACAGAGGCCAGGTAGCTCTGCTTCCCTGGTCTGGCTCCCATCTCTGAGAGTCTCCAGGGGAAACACAAGCTTCCATAGTCTGAGCTTTGCAGAGAATAAGGCATGGTTTCCTACACTATTACATTGATCATGGATTGTGAGCACTTGGGTGTGACTCAGCTCAACTTCTAGCCAAATGTGTAATCTGAATAGCCTGTCCATATTATTTACGAAAGAAAATGAATGTGTGGTTGCTGTTTTGAATCTAGATGTTCCATCTCTATTTTGAAAGGCAAAATTCTGCAAAGGCTTCCCAGGTGAGCATTTGTGGTTCTTAGTATCAAAGTGCCGTAGGTGACTCAATGCTGAACTGAAGTGCCTTTGTTGGTCAGGGATAAGTTAGAATTCTGGGCCATCTGCACAGGGAGGGGGAGAATGGGTGCAGAGAAATCTTAAGTATCACAGATGGGAAGGGGGTGGGGGGTGGGGGGAGACTTAAGTATTACAGGTGGGAAGGGAAGGATTCTAAGTATCTGACCAAGGGATCAATTGGTTTTGCTTGGGAGGGATGCAGGTCAGAAGATAGATGCTGTGCCTTCTCTGACCAGAAACATGGCCTGGGACCTACACAAGCAATCGTGTGAAAGCCACTTCTAGTTGTGGGGAGAACCTGTCACCTTCATTTCCAGGCAACAGTTCTTCCTGTGGAGTCCATTCTTGGGAACCTGTGCCATTGTAATTCAGCAGCAAATTGTGCAATTGCTCTAATTACCTACTGTTAAGTCCCCATTCCAATTACCATGAATTAGAAACAGTGATAATTGTGAAAAGAGGTAAGGAATCAAAGATATCCAGGGTGGAAACTCTTGCAGTTGTTTGCCTGGTTAGGCCTTGCCAGGAATATAAAACCAGCAGAACCATTTTTAGGCTCCTTGAATTTGCTCCAAATCAGATTCTTTCTCTGGCTCGGATTCCCTCAGCTGCTGCCGTTCCTCCCGGGTCTGGCCACACATTCCAGGCATTCGCGTCTGAGCTCTCATGCCAGGATGTGCTTATTATTTATAGAAAACATCACATTTTAATCCACTTGAATTGACATCCATGTGGAAACTGAGGCCGAGGGGAGTTACGCACATTACTAACACAGGGCTGGAACCAGCTTGGGGCGAGGGCGTGGAGGCTCTCCTTTTCAGCCCTGTGGGTGATAGAAGGTAGCATCCCAGTTGTCTGTTGTGAGTTTCTGCCGCAAGAGAAGAAATGAGTGGGAGATGATTCCTTCCCTCCACAAGGTAGATTGATTGGCCTCCTCCATGTAAGGTAGAGACACCTTGAAAATGTTTTCCGACCTTGCATCTGACAGTAGGCGGGATGTCAGGGGATCCACAGGATTATGAACTGAGTTGGTTTGTGGTTGCACTTAGGAAAATGGTTTGCTGCTGTAGCCCAGCAGGTCTCTGGTGAGATGTGCCCTTGTCCAGGGATCAGATACTTCTTTCCGGTGTATGTTGAGCTGACCTCCTGAAGTGAAGTAAGCATTGGTAGTGGCTGCGCTCTAGTCCCTGGGAATTCATAGACCCGTGCTTGTCATTCTCAGATGTTCATGGTTTTGAGACTCATTTGTTGAGACAGACGCCTGGACTTTGTCCTCCGGAGCTGAGAGTGAATATTCAAAAAGCTTCTGGCAGACTCTAGTCACCATAAGGAGTTTAGTTCACAACATTTCCACACTATCCTAGAGAAAAGGTGCACTTCCAGTCTTTAAAAATCCTTAGAACAAAGTTAGAAATCTCTTGAATTATTAAAGTCACTTGTTACAACTTAGCCCACTACTGTTTCCATTGTGACACAGGAACAATAGGACCTTATAGATGTGACAGTGTATTTCTCAGCCTGTGAGCATCCCAAGCCACAGAGAGCACCTGTCCTAGCCCAGCCACCTCAAAAGTGTAGAGTAGACCCCAGAATGAGTCTCTATTCAGATGTATTGCTGCTGCAGTCAATCAGAAAGGGTCAGATAATTGTTTCAAGAATACATATCTACTAAATACATGTTTGTAAAACCAAAGAAACAAGTACTTTGAGAAACTAAGTTTCAAGTTGGCCTGTGGAACTGGGTACTGCCGGATAAAAAATACTTGGTTCTGTGGAACATTGATACTTGATTTCTTGAAGTTTTGACTGCTTAAAGCCATGAGCAGCACATGAATTTATATTTTCTAGTGAGGTCTGCAGAACTTTCTCTCAAGTGTTGATGGGATGATTAAACAAAGATGCACATGCATGCTTCATTAGCAGAGCACTTTAAGAATTTCTGGTCATCATACAAGAAATGGATTTCATTGTGACCTACGAACTGCACATTGTTCTGTCCTCTGGACACTCCTGCCCCAATGCCTGTCACTGCCTTCTTCCTCCTAATAGCCAGCCTCTCCACTTCCTATGTCCCTGCCTCTTTAGACTTCTTCCTCCCCACTATGTTCCTTTCTTCATACATACACATATACAGATAACACGTCTGATTATAAATTTTGTGTATGAGAGAATGAAACAGTATTTGTCAGTCAGACTTATTTTGCCCCATGTTTTCCCCACTTCTCTTTCTTTTCTTATGAATGTCGTCATTTATTCTTCTAGGCTGAATAAAATTCTGTTGCATATATGAGTCACATTTTCCTTCATCTGTTGATAGAGCCTTGACTAGTTTCTTGTCTTGGCTGATGTGAACATAGAGTTACCAAAGTACCTCCAAGTCTATGAGGTAATTGTCTCTAGTTTTTTTGAAAGAGCCCGAAAAAAATAGAAAACATTCATATTTTTGGCTACTTGTCCTTAGTTTTTTTACCACATGCATGTTTATGCATGCACATATGTGTGGGCGTGTATACAAGAAAGCACTTAAGTGTGGGTGCTATGGAGTCTAAGAGTGAATTCGGAAATCATCCTGGATTGCTCTTTCCCATTATTTCTTTGTTCTGGAGTCTTCTAACCTCCTTCTCCTGGGGATGGAATTACAGTTCACTGCCGCACCTTTCTGGCATTTTATGTGGCATCCTGGGAACTGAATGCAGGTCTTTTGCTGGCAAGGCAAATGCTTTATCCCCTGGACCATCTTCCCAGCTCCTACTTGTCTTTTGAAATTAAAGAGTTTAAGAAGAAATTGCTTTTGAGGTCTTGGTTCATATGCAAAGCTTTTTAAGCTTTCCAATTAACTGAGTGCCACCTCTACAGTGGGATGACTTCTTATATATATTTATATCCTTTTAAAAGTACAATTAAATTCAATGTGTTGAGTTAAAACAATATCTTTTCCTTGTTTTCATCTTTGTCCTAATTTCAACACCATCTTCTTCATGGCATTGGTTCATTCTTGTTCGCAACAGATATAGTGTGTCTTCAGAAACAAAAAAATCAAAAATGTGTCTGAAAAGTGCTCTAATTACATGGCTTGTTTGGGCAGGGTCTTGAAGCCAGTTCATGGCTTCTCAGTCTGATAGATGGAGGTGCCCAGCAGGTGCTTGCATTCTGCTTACACTAGGAATTACTGCAGCTAGAATCTGCGCCAGTGGGTTGTGGTTTCTTCTCCATGCCACAAGTCAGACACTGGCATCCCTGCCTTCAAAGCACTTTTTCCCCCTGTGGCCATGGCTGTGTCTTCCTTTTCTTTTTAAGCACAGAACATAAAATAGTTGTCCAGAGTAAATGATGAGAAAGGAAATGACTGTCTTTTCTCCCAAAGCTTTATTCAGAAATGCTTCCGAGAGAGAGACAGAGAGAGAGAGAGAGAGAGAGAGAGACAGAGAGAGAGAGAGAGAGAACTTGAATTGCTGACTAGGGCTCTTGGTGGGGAGGGTATTCCAGATATGCTTATTTGAGAAACATAGGGATGAGTGTGGCCGACTTAGAGTTTGAGTAAGATGGGAAAAGCGTGGAACCCTGACCAACCTCAGAATGCGGCCAAGAATGTCAGTTTCAAGGTCTTGCCTCATACTTGAAACAGATCAACCCCTTGGACTTGATGCTTGTTGGATTGAAGGAAGAAGTTGGCCATCCTAGAGCTCTTCCAACCCCCCCCCTCACTTTTCTTCCTGGCTTTGCACTTGGGAACTTGGCCACTCTAGCATTAGCTCCAAGTCTTTACAAGGATGCACTGCCAGGATCCTTTGTGCATGCTGCTTTGTCTTGCAAATGATGGGAAGGGTGCTACAGCATGGGCAGTTGGTTTTCTGTGTCTGATTCATAAACTAGTTTCGCTGTCCAAGTAGGGCTGTGGGTGAAAACTGAGTTTGCTCCCAAAACACACAAAATTATCCCTGGAGTCTTCACTTCCTCTTACTGTTGTCTGAACTGGTTTGATTGTGGTATTATCAGTGTTTTTGATATTTAGATGTTGATGTGGCATCTTTTCTGAGTCTTAAAGGGACATAAACTAATCTGTTAAATATTCTCAACTGTAGATTAAATTATTTGAAAGAGAACCTATGAGGGGGACAGAATGGTCCCTTTATTTTAAAGATCAAAGAGTTAGTTACTTTATTTCCGAATTAAGTGGTTTTGAATGCTGTATACAGTGAAATGACTACTTAAGTTTTCTCTCTTTAAAAGGTGGCTTTGATAGAGTGAGAACCTTGCCAATATGTAAAAATCTGCTTGGTATTGTTTCCTGTATTGTGAGGAAATGTAAACATCAACTGGATCATTCTGCCCTGATGATATTTTGCAAGAGGAAATGTTCCTGATAGCTAGGGGACATCCTTCAATCAACTTCTTTTTTTTTTAATTTTTTTTATTATTATTATTTATTCAACTGTGCGCATGTGCGTGTGTATGTGCGCGCGCGCGTGTGTGTCTGTGTGTGTCTGTGTGTGTCTGTGTGTGTCTGTGTGTGTGTGTGTGTGTGTGTGTGTAGAACCACGGACGAATTCGCGAACCACCATGGACGCCTCCACCTCCTTCTGCCCCGGATTCACAGGCTCCGCCCTACCAGGACCAGAAGCGCAGGCCGCCTCCGCTTCCGCCTGGCGTCTATATGTGGGATCTGGGATCCGAACTCAGGACCTTCTGCCTGCAAGGCGGAGGCTTAACCCCTGAGCCACCTCTGCAGCCCAATCAACTTCTTTCACATTACATTCTTCCTCATTCACCAAGATGTTGTCTTTTTTGTTGTAAAACCCACTGAAAGAAAATTACTGCAGCGAGAGTAAAGGTAGGTGTGCTCCAAGGTGACTTCAGTTTAGGTGGAGACAATAGTTAAATACTTGGTGATCAAATATATCTTGGTATTTTTTTGGGCAATTTTGCAATAAATTTAGAGCAGTGAGTCATAAGTGCTTTATGTAGCTTCACTGTGCTTTTGTGATGTAAAATTGATTTATGACCATAGTAAAGAAAGAATGATAAGGGGGCTATTTTTTCAAGTGAATAAGTGAATCATTCTTAAGAGTATGGGATAACTCTAGTCACGTCGTTGTGGATGATCATGTGAAACTTTTATGAGGTCCTTTGTGGCCTAAAATTTGTTCCATGAAGTCTTGTATCTTGTAAGTCTTTGCAGTGGGTTAGAGGAAGATTTATCTCTAGAAAGTCCAGTAGAAGAAACCAGAATTCAATCACAGTAGGAATAGACATCAGAGATGATCTCACAGGGTTTGGTGTAGGCTTTTTAAATGGTGAGAGGGAGATACAGAAAATAGGATTCTTGATCTGCTGATGAACATTCCTGCATATTCTAGTGGAAATGCTGGGATGCTTCTGAGAACTTGCTAGGTGTAGTCCAAACCAAGGCTTTGGCAATGCTAAGCTTGTGGGACCATATTAAAAGTTACTGTTATCAGAGGTTGTATCTTAGTAAAATAGCATGCATGAGCTAATAAATCTACTTTGACTTTGTCTGATTGGTAGGATGCTAAATCTAAATTTTTTTTTCTTTATCCATCTTGAGGATTATAATGTTATCCTTGTTTGAGAAGCCTAGGTGTGTGGGGATTGAACTCATAATCTGATGAATGTTAGGCAAGTGTCATGTCATGAGCCCTGTTCCCTATGGCCTCCTTTGTCTGCTTCTATGAGAAATGTTATATACCTTCTACTGAGAGAGTCTCTTTTTTTGGTCATTATTAAATTATGTATCAACAAGGAACAATGCCACTGCATTCAACCAAAATATTGTTACTGAAAGTTCCATTTTGTCTGGGTTTCTTAAAAAATAATTCTCTGGACAGTTTCAGTAGGTGTATACTACCTATTCTGGACAGATGGGTCCCTCCACCCTCTCATCCTTGCTAGCCATGGTCCTTTGACTGAATCCACAGTACTGGGGTTATGAACTCCCTGTTGAATGGCTTCAGACCCAATTAGATCAGCTAATCACACTTGTGCCTGTTAACACCGGTATCGGCATCTTGCCTACTAGCATGTTGATAGAGAAAGCATGCAGGTCCAAAGCTGGGGAAGCCCACTGCTGATTTTTCTCATCCAGCAGCCTGCAGAACAATTCTGATACTTTGAAATGTAGCCAGGAGGTGTGGGGAAGAGGAAGCTTTCAGCTCAGTTTCAATTCTCTTCTACAGCCTCTGTGTGTGTGTGTGTGTGTGTGTGTGTGTGTGTGTGTGTGTGTGTGTGTGTTGTCTTCAGCAATAGAATTTTACTATCCAGGAAGCTTTCAGCTCAGTTTCAGTTCTCTTCTACAGCCTGTGTGTGCGTGTGTGTGTGTGTGTGTGTGTGTGTGTGTGTGTGTGTGTATTCTCTTCTACAGCCTGTGTGTCTGTGTGTGTGTGTGTGTGTGTGTGTGTTGTCTTCAGCAATAGAATTTTACTATCCAGGAAGCTTTCAGCTCAGTTTCAATTCTCTTCTACAGCCTGTGTGTGTGTATGTGTGTGTGAGTATTCTCTTCTACAGCCTGTGTGTCTGTGTGTGTGTGTGTGTGTTGTCTTCAGCAATAGAATTTTACTATCCAGTCCTGGGGGGCAACCACAGGCAGTGGCTATTTTGGGGTCTCTGGAGCTTTTCTGGACAACAACTCTTAAGAAGTTATGTCACATGAGGCTGTCTAGGTGGTGCTATTAAGGTATATAATTTTAAAAATGTGAAAATAGGACTTTAGAACAACTTGACCTGGAGCGCATTTGCAAGAGGCAGACTTTTGACTATGTCCTTGGGGGCAGTGCTTTGTTTTATCGCAACACATTAACTGCTTTCCAAGGGCAGAATTGCTAAAGCAGTTAGCAGTGGAATGTTTCTGTTAGTTATGCATATATTTGAATTCTTTCCTAAGGAGCCTTCATTTGAGCTGGTGAGATGGATGGTTCAGTGGCTAAAAGCATTTGTGCACAAACCTGGTGACCTGAGTTCAGTGCTGGAGCCTTAGATGGTGGAAGAACAAAACTAATTTCTGATATCTATCCTGACCTGTACCGAGTTTGCTGTGACTTGCTTTGTTTTTTATTTTTTCCCCTTTTTTCCTCTTTCTTGTAAAATAAATAAAGAAAGGCTTATGCTGGAGTTAAGAAGGCAGTTTGGTTCTTGTTAGGATGTTTACATGACTTTAGACTTTATGGAACAAATAGGAATGAAGAATTTTATAGACTTTCAAATCTTAAATTTCAGACTTCTTTGGACAGGAACATTCATTTAGGTACAAACAGACCTTGTACATTTTTGTCTTGTTCTCGACTGTACTGAGCATGCTATATATAGCATCAGAAAATACAAATCTGTCCTATGCCTCTTGTTTCATAACTTGAACATGCATGGCATAATGTGGCAATTCTGGCATATATGTAAGCACAGCAACTTAGGATGTGTTGTATATGTACTGTGCATTCTGGTTGCCTGTCAAATGTTAGGAAAACACCTGTTTTAGACTTTTTGCTGTCTGTTGCTATGGCAAGCTGACCTTCCTCCCCAGTTCTAGGCATGTCTCTTTCATGTCTCCCCCTGGGTCTGGTTTTCTGAGGCACAGTGGTGTTCTTTGAGAGGTCTTGTGTTTCAATTTTGGTGTGTGTGTGTGTGTGTGTGTGTGTGTGTATGATGATGGGGCAGCATGGATTGGGGTGCTCTTGCTAATTGACCAGAAGATAATTATGATGGGTACTGAGTATTCTATCCCTAAACCGTAGTGGCCACAACTGGCTGCTTGCTGCTCCTCCAGATGGATTGCCAAGGGGGGCTTGTTAGCTGGGGAGTGCTTCTTGAGGTTAGGGTTGGCTTTAGTGCCAGGCCTATAGCCACACTAGTTTTATGTTGAAGAATGAGGACAAGGTGCTTGGTGTAGATGTACTAGCTCAGCATTTGTTGATGCTTCTTAAGTTCCAGTGAAGGCAGGTTCTAAGAAGTCTTCTAGGAGACTTTCACTATCAGATGTAAAGAGAATTAGAAACAGCTGCAGATCTGAACTGCTGGTAGGAGTGGACACGGGGTGGAAGTTTTACAAATGTACCTGAGATACAGATGAGTCTGTAGCACATTGCATTCTTAAAGAGTTAAAGATGGGGCTTGCAATACAGTAAGCAGTCATTGAATTTGTTTTGCTTGAGGAGTGTGTGTGTGTGTGTGTGTGTGTGCGTGTGATGGTTTCATGGATCCCAGGCTGGTCTCTTAACTGGCTATGTAGCTGAGGATGATCTTGAATTTCAGATCCTTCTGCCTCCATTTTCTGAGTCTGTCTTGTCTGTCTCTTTCCCTCTTTCCGCCTCCTCCTGTTCTTCTTCTCCTCTTCCTCTTCATCCTCCTCCTCTTCCTCTTCCCCTTCTTCCTCCTCTTCCTCCTCCCCTTCTTCCTCTTCCCCTTCTTTCTCCTCCTCTTTTCCTCCTCTTTTTCCTCCTCCTCTTCCTCCTTTTTTCCTCCTTCCCTTCTCCTCCTCTTTCTCTTCCTCCTCCTCCTCTTCCTCCTTCCTCTCTTCCTCCTCCTCCTCTCTTCCTCCTCTTCCTCTCTTCCTCCTCCTCCTCTCTTCCTCCTCTTCCTCTCTTCCTCCTCCTCATCCTCCTCCTCTCTTCCTCCTCTTTCTCTTCTTTCCCTTTACATGGAACTGCTTTGGCATTAGAGTGTGAGAGTGATAGAAATCCCTATGTAAGCACCTTTATTGACTATCACTTTTGCTCCTGTAGCTGGGTGAATGGCCTGCAAATACTGGTGAATTATTTAATAGTTTTGAGGAAGATCATAGTCAAGTCAAAGGTGGAAAATGAAGTAAAGCACATGTGTACTTTAGAAACATTTGCTTTGTGCAAAGGATTATAGACCTGATTTGATAAACCATCATCACATTTCGAACTAAGACAGGAGCAATAGACCCTTATTTCATAGATCCTAGTTTCAGATGAGAATTTATCTATATTGAACAACACAGGTTTAAATAAATGCCAAGAGCAGGACCTCTGCCTAGCTTGTATACACTATGCTTATGTCTCTGTAAGATTTCTTTTGAAGTTTTAATTCAAAATTTAACAATCAGCAATTTTAACATTTCTTTTGAAAAATTTGGTAAGGAACTTAGACTATTGAGTATCTTTTTTCCTCTTAGGCAAAGGAATTTTGGGTGACACTTGAAAATAGTGTTTCTGGGAATTCTGGAAGCTAATTTCATATTAAGTGGTATAGCTTTCTGAAGATTTCCTCCATTCCTAGACACTGAGATGGTAGAATAGGTGTGGAAAGGATAATGCACAGGGTCAGGAGAGGAGTCCATGATCAGAATATGTGCATGTATGAAGATGGACTAGGGAAACCCATTACTCTATGTAACCTGTACTAATGAAAGAGGAAAGCATCACTTAGGCTTCTGAGCATCCATGAGAAAAGCATCTGAAGCATCAAATTTCTCTAAGAGTCAGGAAGTAACATTGATGACAACCTTGAAGCCAGGAACCAATTCTCTGGAGCAGGGTTCTTTTATGAAAATGCTTAACAAATCTTCCACACTTGTATCATCCATATTGTCTTAGTTGAGTGTCAGTGTCTGTGAATTTTAACTTTTACATAGTGGATGTTTTTCAGAGATCAATGTTTTTTTCCAACTTTTCTTGAAAAAAAAATTTTTTTTAAAGAGACTAGCCTAGGAAGTTTTTTTAAAATTTTTTTATTATTATTTATTCAATAGTGCGTGTGTGCATGTGTGCGCGCGTGTGTATGTATGTATGTATGTATGTGTGTGTGTAGAACCGCGGACGAATTCGGGAACCACCATGGACGCCTAAGCCTCCACCTCCTCCTTGTTTACTCTGCCCCGGGATTCACAGGCTCTGCCCTACCAGGACCGGAAACGCAGGTTGCCCCCGCTTCCGCCCGGTGTCTATACGACGCCTAAGCCTCCACCTCCTCCTTGTTTACTCTGCCCCGGGATTCACAGGCTCTGCCCTACCAGGACCGGAAACGCAGGTTGCCCCCGCTTCCGCCCGGTGTCTATACGTGGGGTCTAGGATCCGAACACAGGACCTTCCGCATGCAAGGCAGAGGCTTAACCCCTGAGCCACCTCTCCAGCCCCCTGGCCTAGGAAGTTTTAAAGGAACAGTTTGACAGAGAAAGCTGTATATGGGCTCCACAACATGAAAATGTATTTTGTTCCTTTCCTTCGAATTTCGTGGGGTTCTTTATTGGCTAAGAGGAATCCATGCCATAAATTAATTTTGTTTGAGATGAGATTAAAATTTTTTTTGTGCATATGTGTTTGTGTATATCAGAAAGCACTGTGTGTGCCTGTGGAGGCTCAAGGGTGACTTTGGGAATCATCCTGGATTGCTTCTACCTCCTATTTGCTTTATTGAGATGAGATCTTAAGGTAGCCCAGGTTGGTCTGAAACTGACTGACTGGATAGCTGAGAATAACCTAAAATTTGTAATCTTCCTGCCTCTATCCCCTAAATGCAGTAATCACAAGCACACATCATTGTGCCTGTTTTATAAGTAAGTTTTTTTTCTTTATACCTTTTAAATTGATATGTAACAAATAGAACCAAGTATGTGTTTTGTGGGTGAAATTAATTTATGTAAAGAAATCTTTTGATGGTTAGGAAACAGAACCAAGTATGTGCTTTTTGGGTGAAATTAATTTATGTAAAGAAATCTTTTGATGGTTAGGAAACCCTAACAATAAGTGTTTATACATAATCAAAAGACTTAAATAAGAGGGCTAAGAAGCTAAAAGTTGTGGCCTGGGAGATAATCTCAGTGGGTGTCAGTGCTTGTTGTACAAGTGTGAGGACCTGAGTTCAGATCATAGAATCCACATGAAAGCCAGACACAAGTGTGAACCATCTGTGATCCCAGCTCCTTCTACAGGGAGACAAAGGCAGAGAGAGGCAGCATCTCCAGAAGCTCACAGGTGAGTTGGCCCCATGCATGTGCAAGTGGGAAGACAACAAAGTGACCCGTAAATATGGTCCAAGGCGAGAGCCAATACCCAAGGTTGTCCTTTGACCACCACATACACATACATGCTCACCTTCACACACAATTGTCTCTCACACATACATTCTCACATACCCAAATCTAAAACTCCTCCCCTATTTTTTTTTAGCATCTCTGATTTGTTAGTGATTATTAAAGTGGTCAAGTGACACATAGATACTTTGAAAGTGAGGGAAAAAACCCACTGTGGACAGTGCACATGTTTTATTTACTACAGTTCACACCTTGCAAAATAGTGACTTCTAAAGTTTTTTTTTACTCCTTTCTCTTGTGAACATGTCACATGGGAAAAGGACTCTAAAGGTGGGACTGCATTAGGGTTTTGTGATCCTAGACTATAAAGACAGGCTCAGAGTATCCAATTGGTTAGGGATAGACACAGGTTTAGGGTGGTGAAGGCCACAAGCCAAGGTTTTCAATGGCAGCTGGAAGGCTGTGGAGAGAACAAGGGAATGGATCCAGGAGCCTCTAGAAGGAACTGGTGTTGTGTCGTCCCTCCCCTTCCGGCCCCCCAGCTGATTCCACAGATATCTAAAACTAAGAAGATAGATTTGGGTTGTTTTAAGCAATCACATTTGACGTAATTTGTTACAATAGCATGAGGCAATTAATACAGTGTTTCTATTCCTTCTGCCTCAGAGTCTTAAAAATAACTTCGTATCAGCCTTGCATGTGCTCTAAATTATAATGGGAGCTGGTTTCTAGGAAACGGAGGGCATCTAAACTATGGTGTAAAAGGAAGTGTGGCAGAAGTAGTGCCTTTTACAGTTTGTTAATTTGAGTCTTTTAAAAAATTACCTTTTAGTCTCACATACTGTGATCTCATTAAATAGCATTTTGCCTTAAATACTTGCTTAGAACTTACTGGAGAGAGGAGGCTGCTCTTGTATTCATTTATGTTCTGTTGAAAATACAAGATTATCAGAGATGAAAGTTGAGATAGTGTCAATGTCTAAATATTTAGGGTAGGAATCTGCCCACTCTATAATTCATACTTACTTGCCCAATTTATGGGCTACTTCATGAATCCAGTGGGTGTAAGTGCTTGTTGCACAAGTGTGAGGATTCTTTATTGAGAATTCTTTATTGAGTTATCATACTCATTGACATGCCAGAATCTAAAAGTGAGAATCGTTAGGAAATTGGGGCAGTTCCTGAGACTGGTTTTTCATTTTGTAGCGCGCAAGTGTGTGTTGCCTGTAACTTACTACTAAGCTCATGGTTGTTTGAACACCAGTGTTGCTACTACTGCCTGCAGCCTGCAGGATGGCTGTCCTCACCACTGCAGTCCTTACGGAAAGCGAGGCTCTGAGAAGCAGGTGTCACTGTCTTGTCTAGAGCCACCTGCAGTGTCTGCACGGTCTGACTACCGCCATGCACACATGGAGCCATGCTCTGGCTGAAGGTAGAATTCTTCTCAAAACTCATTTTTTTTTTTTTTTTTTTTTGCTTTCCAGTGAATTCCATTTGCTGCGGGGCTGAACCTCATAACTGTATCCTAGTCCACTGACATGTAACTAATGACGCAATGCTACTGCCAGAGCCCGTTCAGGTTACTATAACAAACTACCTTAGACCTCATATTTTATAAACAATAGAAGCTGGAGGTAAAGGTACCAGGAACAAGGTATGAGCAGATTGTGGGGTCTGGGAAGATCTGTTCAGAATGACAGGTTCTTGTTTTGCCCTCTGTGATCAAAAAGAAAAGAGGAGACTGTTCCCCAAGCCTCATCTAGAGCCTATTCTGGGACTATATTAGGCAAATGCACCAGGGCAGAACCCCAAAGTCCCAACCTAAAGAGTCCCAACTAGAGTATTGGGGGTTGTTTCAATGAATGGGGATAGTCACAGCCCAGTGGAGGCCATGCTGTGATTTGCTACTCCAAAGCTGTGTTTTGTGTTTACTACACAACCATCAAAAAAAAAAAAAAAAAAAAAAGCACTTGCTTTGAGTTCGGGTTTGGCTCAAGAAACACAAACCCCTCTGGGTGCTTCAGGAGGACTGCGGTGTAAGGACAATAGTGAGTACCCTTAGGAGGATGAATGGAAGGTGCCCCATACCACAAGGGCTTGTTTGCTGTTGTGCTGTCTCTGAGCAGTGAGAGCCTGCACTGTGGAGCTGCAGCCAGGAGGAAATACATGATTCAATTGGTAGAGTTCAGGGTGGGTGTTCCACCCCCAGTATTGCACAAAATGGTGTGATGGTGTGCTCTACCGTCCCAGTGTGCCAGAAGCACAGGCAGGGAGAGTGTGAGTTGAAGACCAGCCTGGACCAAGACTAAGTACACAAGATACAATAAGCCTTTTACTATTTCTGTTCCCACTGGAACTTTCTCCAAATGGCTAAGACTCGTGAATGACCCATTTACCAAGATCAAGGCCAGACACGGGTCCCCCAGTGCTCTTTCTCTGCTACACATTGATCAGGCAGAACACACACCAGTCAGCCAAATCTAGTTACCCTTTTCCAAGAGCCTTGAACATTGTTCTGAGCCTCAGCTCTTCTGGGGAATAAGTAACTAGATGGTTAGATCGCTCTGTGGTCTCCAGTACCATCCAATGAGTCACACCTCTCACTCACACCTACCACCTTCTTCCCTGTAAAAGACCTGGCATCAGAGTCATCGTCCCTCCCATCTTAAAATAAAATCTTTTCCAACCAAGTCTTTTCCTAGGAATTTATTTATTTTTGCACATGACTTTCCTCAGAACAGCTGGATCAAGCAGAGAGTCATTTCCTAATCTGCCGTGAGAACAGTCTTGTATATTAGTTCCAGGTGGGAGCAGTGTGGAGTGACCGATCTAGGTTCCATCTGGAGCCATAAACTCCCGGAGTCTAAAAGTGGTAGTGTCTATGTGGGGTTATGAAGGAAAACACTCATTTAGAGTGCTATTTTTCTTACATGCATTTTGACGTCTGAATTTGCAATTTTTTTCAGTCGTGGGTATGTTTTCAAGCTTGAGTATAAACTTGATTTTTATTATTGAGTGTATATTTTTTTCTGATTATTTGGATGGTTATTGTCTCCTGGGAGTTGAGAATAACAGGTGCATGATCTTGGTCTTTGGAAACAATCCAGGTGCAGTCATTGAAATCCTATAGAGTGGGTTGAAGCCCATGAGAAAGCCAGACTTGGGTTTTATAGTTTAGCCAAAGAAGGAAAAGGCAGAAACAAAAGTGGCCAATTAATTTCAGAACATACCAGAACACTGGAGGATTGAGTAGTCTGCCAGTAGTGTGTTTTCTCGTGTTAATATGGAACTAAATATGGATGCTGGTATGTGGTAGTGATGTAGTGTAGTCACAGGTGGTCCAGGAGACCATTTTTTAAAAAAATATTTTTTATTTTGTGTGTCTGTATCAGAAGCACTATGCATGCCTGTGGAAGCCCAAGAGTTACTTTGGGAACCATCCTGCATTGCTCTACCTCCTTTAGGCTTTGCTCTGGGGTTTCCTAGACTCTACCTTCTAGAGCCTTGGAAGTACAGGCTGCAGCCAGCCGTTTTCTTGTGATGTTTATACATGGGATCTGGGACTTGAAATCAGGTCCTTCTGTTTTTGAGGCAGAAACTTATTTAACCCCTGAGTCATCTCTCCAGCATGAGTGTAACAATAATTTCTTTGGGGAACCATGAAAGCATTGGTTCAGTTTGCTTGAAAGGACTGGAACCAGGAGCCCAGAGATTTGTTCTCTCTTGGAATAATGATGCTGTCAAGACTTCATTCTTGTCTCTACAGTATTTATATACTTTGTTTTTAGTGCTGGACACTTAACTTTCCTTATGCTGGTTGAATATGATATTCTGGAGGTCCACATGATGGTTTCTTGTACATCTGTTTCATGGGTTCTAAGACTATAGATCAGATATATCCTGACATCACATTGTATATTCTTTTTTAACCCCAAAGCAATGTATTTGGCAGTTCAGTTCTCAACATGCTGTCTCTGAGCCAAGATCTCTGACCTCCAAAGTGCCTAAACCTTACTAAAATGACAGTAATTTTTAAGTGATAGTTTTTTTCAAAGATGATGTTGGGAATAGCAAAAAAATTTAAAACAGATAATACTAGAAGATACAATAGTGCACTCATTTAAAAAAAAACTATCACTTAGAAATTAAACATACAGAACCTGGCATGGTGGCATGTGGTGTGTGTCCCAGCTGTACAAGAGGAAGTGTCTGACGCCCAGTGTTCAAGCACAGCCTGAGCAACAAACACCACAATACATACTTATCAGTTCATACTTATCATATCATACTTATATGTTCATGTCTTTAATGCATCCTATGTATTCATGTAATTCATGTACATGTGATATGCAAACATGTCAGAAGGGGGCTAGATGTATAACTCAGTGGTAGAGTACATGCCTGACATGCTCAGGGCTCTGGGATAATTCCCAGAAAACACCATCCCAAAATATATGGCAGAAAAAGTTAATGAGAAAGGCTTAATGGGAAGTCCAACGTTCAACTACAAATTCCCCAAAGAAAGTAACATTACATAGACATTTCTTACAACCTTCCAGATTGAAAGAACTATGTAGAAATAGTGAATAGAAAACATTAAGATTCTAGAGATGAAGATGCTTGGAGTTGGAGAGCATAGTTACAGGTCACAAGTAAAAGCTCTGGAATGGGACCAAAGGGCTCACAGCAGCAGTGAGCATGTATGTGCTTCAAGTGCCCACATATTGTGTATTCTAATGAGTGCTGTTCATGAAACCCAAACTTAAGTGCTTGAAGTAGAATGTGTGTTCATTATAAAACAGATACATGAATAAAAGTATGGGTTTTATGGGACAAGCTTAAATGATTTTAGCCTTTTCTCCGAAATAAAATTGCCATTTATTTGTCATGCTCATGTATGAAAAGGGGAAGAAGGAACTAGATCTCTGTTTCTATACTCAAATAATAAGTGGTCAGAGCTGAATTTAGTGGTCTCCTTTTTAAGATTCAGTTTGGGAGACATGGGTGGTGGCTCAAGCCTGTTAATCTGTACATTTGGGAGGTTGTAGCCTGGGCTACATAGTGAATTCCAAAGCAGCTTAGGCTATAGAGAGATCCTATGTCAAACAAAAGAAAAAATAAAATAAAGTTGTGAAGTTTGGATATTTAAGAGCCTGGTGTGGTATGATGGCTCACACCTGTAATCTCAGATACTAGGAAACGGAGGCAGGAGAATCTTAAGTGTGGATTCTTCCTAGGCTATATGGAGTATCGAGAGTCAGCTTTTCTCAAAAATAAGTAGCCAAGGCTTAATTTGCCTAAATCAACCCTCAGTACCATTAAAATGAATAATTCAGGCATCTGGTGTAAACCATGTTCAGATTAATTTCTTAGTTTCCCACCATTTTCTTTGTTTCTTTTTTTTTTTTAGTGTGTATTTCATGCTAAGACTGTGAATGTATTTTTTGAGAATGACTTTGTGCTGCTGTGGGTACCATGTGACGTGGATATTGGAGGGTCTGGGCTGCAGCTGTGTCTGTGTTCTGGGGTCCTATGGTTATCCTGTGTCTAAATGATGACCTGGATTAGTTCTGAATGCTTTAATCAGTTTGGGAGATTTTTTTCCCTCTCTGAATTAACATTTGGCTATTGCCTTTTGCTGCTTGAACCTTTGGTTGGCTGGCTCATGGGGGACAGTCATGAATACTTCCTCTAATTCTAAAGTCAGAGATGAGAAAGGACTTGGGCAGAGCTTAGTCGTGAATGCATTGAGGGCTCTCTTTGGTTCTGGCCTTTTTTTGGTCACTCAGCAATTTAGGATTTAGCTTGAGGTTACAGAGATTGCTCACCAAGCTTGTGGATGCTCTGTTGCTGCTAGGACAGCTGTCTTTGGTGAGGTGGCACGTCTGTGAGTGCCTTCAGACTTTTTTTTTTAACTGAGGATTGTGTTAAAATGGGGCATCTTCGTAAGTTCTCAGCCCATTTTCTAGGCCCAGCTGGCCGTTTCTAGACATTTTAGTGAAGAACCACAGCCTTCAAGAACTGAGAACATAGAGGCTTCCATTCCCCCAAACTTCAGGGAAATGGGAAGGGCCTGCCTGCCATGTAGAAGGTAAGGCTTCAGGCTCACTGCACTGGTTCACATGTCAGGAGAGTGACTGTGGTCTGTGGAGCCTGTTTCATGAATCGTCATCTTTATTTTGCTGGTGACAAAACACCTGAGGAGCGACTTCAGGGAGGAAATGATTGCTCTGGATTAGGAGGCATGAGATCGGGGCACAAGGCATCCACAGGAAGCAGAGCATGAGCAGGAAATGGGGTCAGGGTATTAAGCCTGAAGGCCCGCCCCCAGTGACACCACTCCTTCCCTCAATCTTCCCAAGTCACATCATCAGCTGAGGACCAGGTGTTGAAGCACATGAGCCCACTGGGGGGACATTTGCCGTCTAACCATGACCTCGATCAGTCCAGAAGAATGAGGGTCAGTCACTAAACAGGAACATGGGGTAGGCATGCATTCCGTCCTCCAAATTTCTTCTATATTTTTATATACAGAAAGGGAAGCAATTGGGGTCAACCAATACCTTATGGGTACAAGTTCTGTCTCCATGCAGTCCAGCTGTTGTCAGTAGTATTTATACTCTTCTAACCCTAGGCCTATTTACTCTAAAAATACGAAGGGACAGAAATGGTTCAAGGGTATTGGAAGACTTATGTAATCATTAATAGGCCTAGTTTTATGAGTCGTGTATTATGAGGAAATCATAAACAGTTTAATTGCTTGAGAAAATCTTAACCGTTGGGTGCTTTTGCCCTACCCTCATGAAAAAGGATTTTTTTTTAAAACTTCAACTGAGGGAGGCAATATTGTGACTCAGCTTAGTAAAAATATTCAGTATCATTCGTACCATTGTCATTGGTGGGTGTCGTGTCTTGGGATCTGTAGCTCCTGCACATGTTCCTGGTGATGGGTCTCAGTTTACCCACTGTGCACATCATGTCTGGAATAGTGAGTGGTGAGGACAAGAACCTGAAATTGGTGGGAAGCCTGCAGAGCTCATAAAGATGACTTTCATCATCAACACATGTGGAAGAACTTGAGGGTCGTGGTTGTCACAGTTGTTTAGAGCAGAGCCAGGAGGGCGATTGTGCGTGTCAAGAATGAGGTTTTTTCCAACAAAGAGCCAGTTCAGTGATGGAAAGTCCCTTGATTTGCCGTCTGCAAACTAGTAGGACATGTATGATTTGAAGGCTTGAGAGTCACTGAGCCCATGTTGTATATGCCAATCTGGCTTTGAGGATCTGAGACCTAGTGGCTCCGACAGTAGAACGTGGACTCTGTAGTGTAGTAGTCGGACGTGGACCAGCCTCTCTCCAGCTTTCCTTTCCAGACCTTGGTGGATTAGGCGGTACCCACGCATGGTGGGGAATGCCATTGACTTTTCCCAGTTTGTAGACTGACAAGCTAGTCTCTTCTGGAAACCTCTTACAGGCTTCTACCTGCTGTCTGGGCAGCTGTGGCTCAGTTAAACTGACATAAGATGATGTGTCCTCACTGTGTGTGCTTGTGTCCATGTAGGTATCCATGTGGTTTGCTCTTTCAGTCCCTCTGTGGGTGTATGGCTGTTTTTCGTGTGGGTTTATCATGCCCTGGGAATCGTTGCTGGTGATTCTGAGCAAGAAATAACCCAGGTATAGAACATAAAGCTACGAACAGAAGTTATAGGTACTTGCAAACTCTTGTGGAAAGACAGTTTCTTATAGAATCCTTTGTATTGGTCCACTCAAAGTGTTTTATGTTGGCTTTAACCTCTCAAGGAGAAACTGTCTCTTTATATCTGTTAAAGTTTTTATATTTTTCTGAGACATGATCTCACATAGCCCAGGCTGGCCTTGATCTAGCTACATAATCTGATGACAACCTGGCACTCTTGATCCTCCTGCCTCCATATCCCAAAAGCCAGGATTAAATCACCACATATGATTTAAGATAGATTTTTTTTTAAAAAAAGAATGTGTGAAAAATATGTGGTTATAGAGAAATATCATAGAACCAACATTTGTTATTACTGATTTGTTAAGCATTTAATATTAAGTTCATTTTAAAAATATAGTACCGAGCTGGTGAGATAGCTCAGTGTAAGGCATTTACTTGCATGCTTGGTCACCTGAGTTTGATTCCCAGAAGTCCATATGGTGGAAGGAGGGAATTGACTTTGTTGTCCTCTGACCTCTTCTACCCATGTACCATGGGATGGGTGCATGCGTCTTCTTGCTCTTTCTCTCTTCTTTCTTCTTTCTCCTTCTCTCAAACAAAACATAAAATGATACTATTCACATTTCCATAATCCCAACAACTTAATCCATAATACTCTTCTGTGGTAGGGGCAGGAAGTATTGTCTGTGTGTCCGTCCATCCGTGTGTGTGTGTGTGTGTGTGTGTGTGTGTGTGTGTGTGTGTGTGTGTGTGTATGCTTTTGATACAGGTCTCATGTAGCCCAGGCTGGCCTCCTGAGTTTTTGATCATTCTGCCTGTGCTTCTGGAGTACTAGGATCAAAAGTATGTACCACTCTGCCAGGTTTATGCAGTGTTGGGAATTGAACTCAGGGCTTCATGCATGCTGCACCAACTGAGCTATGTCCTCAGCCCTGCTGACCCTTTTGAGAGGAACAGGCCTTAGGTGCATGTGTGACACTTAACATAGTAGGTGAGCAACTCAGGGCTGTAGCCCTGGACTGGTGTTCACTTACAGATGTTTTCTCCGGAACAGCTGCTTTTCAGACTTCATCCCTTTCTAATCAGGATTTGGAGTTAAATTTTTAGCAGCTACCAAGGTTATAGGTAAAAAAAAAAAAGACTATTTTGAGACTTCTGATTTATCATAATGTAATAGTAAATGCTAAAAAGTTGATTTGTATTCTGCTTTGTTCTGAAAAGGATCCAAGGGTGGGGGAGACTGGTGCTTCATTTGTTTCCTTGGTTTTATATTGATGTTTACTTTTGTTTTGAGTGTCTTAAGCCCTGTTTGGATAAAAGGAATTTATGCTTCAATGAGGAATCACCAGTCTGGAAACGTGTCTTTATTATACCAGCCTTAACTGTATGGTGGTTTCACAAAAACACTTGATCACATTTTATTCAGTTGAATCATATAAAGTTACCACTGATTAACTGTGTTTGACTTACAAAATAACAACTTGATAATTAATCTAGCATGTGATACTACTTTAAAAAGGCCTGAATGGGCAGCATAGAAATCAACAAGTCTTCCATGATAGAACCTAAATCTTTTACTAGGGAGACCAGTTACCCAAAATGTCCTTGTGAGACTGCTAATGAAAGGGATGGTCCTGGCAATTTGTGCTCAGTGAACTTGTCGGTCTCATCTCTGGTGTCAGCTGCCTTGGGAATGACTAGCTTGTTGAGGCACAAAGCTCTGTCTTTCCTCCCCCTGCTCCTTGGGTCTACCATTGCTGGGAAGAGGAGTCTATTGTCTTAGCTCTTGTTGTGCGAGTGTTCAGGAGACCAACAATTCAGGGTGGGAGGTCTGCAGCAGGGAGTGGGGGTTGTACCATTCTCTGCTACTGAATATGAGCTCCATCCCTGTACGTGAGCAGCCAGCTCTTGGGCGTCCTGAGATCAGACCATGGCTGCCTCTTCCCAGCTTCTTTGTCCTCTCTAGTCTTGGAATGTGAAATTATGGGACACCTTTGCTGATATTTCAGGATGTGTTAATAAAAATTTCTTAAAGCACTAATAACATATTTCTGCTATTGTACTCATACATTATGGTAACGGACTGGATCCCATAGTCAATTTGGACTATTTAAGAGCAGTGAGGACTTAACTTGAGGACTGCTGCATGATGCTGGCTTTTCATTACCCCAGGTCCTCCTGTGTGCAATGCGCCATTTCTGGCTTGCTTCCACATACAAAAGCAGGTCAGTGTTGTCTTTCTCACCTGAAGAATGAGGGGACAACTAAGTTTGGAGTTCATACCTGTAGTCCCAGGAACTTGGGAGAAGGCAGGCAGGCCTTTCAGGAGTCTGAGTCTTCGGCTACATGGTAATTCTGGAGCTGACTTAGACTGTATAAACCGTGTTCAAACAAACAAACAAACAAACAAACAAATCAACAGCAACAAAACCATCTCTAAGGCTGTTCGGTGAGATGAAAGCAGCAATGAGTGTCTTTATGTTGTGGTTGATAACACTGTAACTTAGGTGGAAGAGCAGCTACCACAGGAGCCCCATAAACACTGCAAATAGCCACAACAGGCTCCTGGTTCTGTGCTGTGCACAGAGATGATGGGTGATGGGTAAGATGAAAACAAGCCACATTTCTCCTGCCCAGATGCAGTTGTCTAACCACCAGATAGTCTTCCATCTTGGACAGTCCTGATCAAAGGAGCTCCACTAACTGAGCCTGAGCCTTGTTGGAGGCTAAGAAGGGATGATCATTCTTCCTGCAGCTTGTATCTTCAGGGACCTTGGGATTGTCTTGAGATCTAAAGCTCTGGAGGTATCGTTAATGCCATACACAATGCAGTGACCAGGTGATTGAGTGGCTGGGGCTTCAGTCCTGTAGGGCGAGCAGCACGTGGTTCATCTGTGGTCTTTGGAGTTATAGGATTATGAGAGCCACTTCCAGTGGGCTCCTTATCCACAAGCACTAAGAAGAAAGCTGGTTGTAAAAGCTTAGTTGTACTTTGTATTTGCATGCACTAGAAAGTTGCCTTTTGAAGTTAAAGACATGATTTCTATTTTTCTGGTAAACTTTATTTTGTCTCTTGGTAAGATGACTCATCATTACTCAATAGCTTGTATACAGTAATAGATTTTAATGATTTAAAAAAAAAATCAACTCTTGATCTACCAAAGTAGGGATAGGGCCAATAAAAGTATAAGTAGTTTTAGTTCAGAATTTCCTAGTACAATTGTCAAAAGGCCTTCTTTGCTTTGCTCCAGCAAAGAATGCTCACAGAGGGGAAGAAGAACAGGGGTTGGGTAAAATCTGTGCATTAGAGGGTCTGAGGATGACCAGCTTCACCCTGTGGATAATAGTCCCCACCTGCAAAGCCCATGAGTGCCTCTTTCTTATCAGGCTGAGTCCTGTTAGCTTCCGGGATTGCTGGTGCTCTGTGACGGCTGTCTTCTTGTTGTAAGCATAGGTGTGCCCAGGAATGAATGATGTCACATAGGGTCCTCTCCTCATGGGCTTGCCTGTGTGCAGTATCTAGGGCAGGGTGTCAGGCAGCTCTTGCAAACGTGGGCATTTGCTGTTTTCATCATTCCTTACTGGGTTCTGGAAAGCAGGGGCTGTTGAGAGCTCTGGTCCAGCTTTCTGCCAACGTGGCTGTTTTTCCATTTTAGGAATAGGCTCTGAGGCTCACAGGCCTATTCATATTCTTCAGACAGACGTGTTGGCACCGGGCACAGATCGTTTGAAACATCATCTCTGGGTTGGCATGGGAGTCAGTCCAACATTCTATAAACTTGCCTGGTGGCTGGATTTCTGTGACGATGGACTCTAAGGGCTTCCAGCCCCACCTCTGGTTTTCCCATTTCCTTTTCTGGTGAAGCTGGGGGGATATCCTGGGCCTTAGTCTTCTTCATAGCTGCCTCTGCTAGCTAGGCCGAGTTCCTGCTCTGTTCCATCGACCAGTGAATGTGTTTCTCAGGGGAAAACCCTTCCGGGGAAATGCAGCCAGATGCAGCTGGAGAAATGGTTGTCATGATTCCCAGTGGGGTTCTTTCCATGTGCCCTGCTACAGCCCCTGAGCTTGAAGCTCAGCAGCATGCGCGTTGATCCCCCCAGACCCCTTTGCAAGGAGGTACCCAAGTCTTCTCCTTGGGCCCTATCTGCGTAGATGCTCAGGAAGTATAAATGATTGTGGTACCTTCAGAGCCGTGGCTCTGGTGCTTCAGCATCATTGACGTTAAAGGCCAAGGATGTCACCAGCAGCCAAAAGTTACTATAATAAGCTTGACGCAGACACAGCAGGTTTGAATCTACTCTGTCGTTCAGTCATTGTGTGCTCTTAAGAAAACTAATGTTCAGAGTGATGGTATGTTTTCTTAACTTCAGAAACGGAGGCAGTATCATCCACATTTAACCAGTGAAGAACCAGATTGTTTTAATGAGGAACGTTGGCATACACAGTAGAAATCTTGACCTGCAGTCCTTAAACTTTGAATCACTGGCACTAGTTGTAGCAGATCAGTTTAGAGTTATATGATGGGAAGGTTTCTTGTGGCACTGTAGGATGTTAACTAGATGCTTTCCCATTGTGTTATTTTTCCTCTGGCTGTGACTCCGATAAAAGCATCCTAAGGAATAAAGTTTACTTATGCTCAGTATGAGGATGTAGTCTATCTGGGCAGGAAACCTGTGATGGCAGGGGTGTGAGGTAGCGGGTCACATTAGGTTTGCAATCAGCAGAGAGAGATAAATGCTGCTGACATTTCTCTTCATTCATCCCAGAATACTTGTAGGATAGTGTTGCCTATGTTCAGGGACTTTCTTTCCCCAGCCAGACCTTTCTGAAAACACCCTCTTGTACTCTGAGGTATGTCCTAAGTAACCATCACACCCTCTGGTGTAAGCTTGATAGAGCTGACATGGATAAGAGAGCACTGTTATTGGGGGGAAAAGCACTGAATGTGAAAGCTAAGATGTATAATCATGATGCTTCCCCCATGTCTGTAAATAGAATGTTTTCTACAGCATGCACTAGAAAGTTTGAATACATTCATTCTGTGCCTTCCTCCTTACTCGCTTCAGATTCTGCAGTCCGTTACGGATTTATAGGAGGCTACTTTGTTAGGCTAAATTGTGATAATGAATTGAGTGAAGAAGAACAGCAGGCAAGCCTTAAGTTGGTTAGCAATGATTCTGAAGCAGGTTGTTCTGTGATTGGAGTCATTAATAAGCTGATGAACTGCCACTGAGGGTTTTGTATTTCAGAGGCTCTTCTACTGTGCAGAGACAGGAGACCGTTATACATGTTTATTCTCTCCTTCACCTGCCAAGTTGAGCTGGGGAGTTCAAATACCAGTGATGGAGTCTGCCTGTCACAGCTTTTCTTGCCTGATAGGAAAGCAAATAAGAATCCAGAGTGCAGTGTTGCAGACAAGTCCTGTACCAAGTAGGTTTATTTCTTGAGTGCTTGTTGAGGTGGTAAATGAGCACTGTCTAGTTCTGAGGTCCGTAAATCTTCAAGTCTGTGGGAAATGAGACAAGGATACCAGAGTGTGGACAGGTCACAACCTGCTCAGGGCATCAGGTATAGGGATGACCAGGGGTGTTTTTCGTCCCCAGAGCAAGCACAGAGGAGCCACCCTGACGTGATGCAGGAAGGTTGATGCTCAGGATAGCTTTGGGTAAGAAGATGGTGTGAGGGATTCATGGTGAACACAGCACAGAGCTTGAGGAGAGGAGGCAGGCACACATTCTGAGGGGCTGTTGAGAGAGTGCGGTGTATTAGTTTTGTATTCTCTAATGAAATCCCTGAGGAACAACCTAGAAAAGATTTGTCCTATAGTTCTTGTGGGCCCAATCTAAGATCTGGGGTCTTTGGATTCTGGTGGTGGGGGGTTGTGATGGCCAAGATGGGAAGTATGTGTTAGACTAGGAAACAAAGAGACAGGAGGGAGTCCTGCAGTCTCCTTTGAACATGCGTCTGGTGACCCAGGGCCCCTCAGTAATGTTCTATCAACTATGAATATCGCCATCCTGCTAAGGAGGCCATCTGGAACATCTAGCATTTAAACTACAGCAGCAGCAAAGATGAGGGATACAGGCAGTAGGGTTTTTGTTCTGTAAGGGGAGAGTCATTTAATACCGTTTGCATCTGTCTTCTAAGCATGATCTTTTTTGTTGTTGTTCTTGTTCTTGTTCTCTAGGATAGACCTATTCTTACCCTGGACTTGGTTATTTTTGGGCTTTGAGATAGACATTTAAGAGTCCTGTTTTGGGGGGAGCTGGTGAGATGGCTCAGTGGGTAAAGGCACCATTATACAAGCTTGGCGTCTTGAGTTTGGTTTCTGGAACCCACCTAGTGGGAGGAGAGCCAACTTCCAGAAGTTGTCCCGTGACCTCTGCATGTTTACTGTGACATGTATGTACCTCTCTGTGATATGTGTCTGTCTGATATTAAGAGTTCTTATGGGTAAGACTGAGTTCTGTACAAGGATAAGATGCCATGTACAGTTGAGTGGAGAGGGAGGGATGGAAACTTGCATGAACATGCTGGAATTGGCATAGAAAAACAATGGTGGAGGAAAAAGGTGTCGTCAAAGACCCACTTAATCTGTGGGATTAGAAGACTAATCAGAACCTCAACTCAATTTTAATTCTGTGCTCTTAATTCTTACATCATTTGTAGATGCATATGGAGGGAAGCAAGGACAGCTAGTATTCCAACTTGTGATTGTATTTAACTGAAATTCTTTTTTTCTTTCATGTATATGTATATGGTGTGTGTGGGGGTGCATGTATGTGTGAGTGTGTAACTGTAGAGGCCCAAGGGTGATATCGGGAATCATCCGTAATCTTCCACCTTACTGTTATGAGCCGGGGTCTCTAATTAAACCCAGAGCTTGCTACTAGGGCTAGTCTGGCTAGCTAGCTTGTACTGGGGATGCCCAGGCTTTGCCTTCCAGGGCTAGAATCCCAGATTGGTCACCACACCTGCCCAGTGTTTTTATGTGGGATCTGGAGATTAGAACTCAGGTCCTTTTGCTTGTGAGCAAGCAAGGGCTTTACCTACTGAACCATCTCTTCAGCCTCTTAAGTGGAATGTTTTATTCAGAATCTGTAAAGTAACAGTTGTGGGGGGGTTCAGATTTTCAGAATTTTGATGGTAATATCTTTCTCAAGAACTTAAAAAATTCTGTGTAATTACTATTTTGCTTTTTCTCTAGATATAATCCAAGTAATATTGATTGTTGAACTGTTAAATTAGGAGGTTAACCTTGCCCCTCGCAAGCAAACAGCTCCAATAGATGAACTATGGTTAGTTGCCTTAATGTAACTATTCAGCTTTATTTTAATTTATACCTAGAGCTCTGCTTTATGTGTTTTGTGCTTTATTTTTTCTCATGTACATGTGAATGCACCTGTTTGCATGTGTGTAGGTACAGGCCCAAGGCTGATGTTGACCCTTATTCCTTGAGGCTGGTCTTTTAGTCAAACTCAAGGTTTGCTGATAAGGCTACTCTAACTATTCAGTTTGCTCTGGGGATTCCCAGTCTCTACCTTTTTGAGGCTGAATGATAGGCCTCTATGCCACAGCAGTGGCATTTGGAATTCCCCATATTTTATTATGTAGCCATATCATAATATCTCCATTTTTAATATCATTGGACATTTGGATTATCTAGGGGGCATGTGTTTATTCAGGTTTCATTTAAAGATTTCTTTTAGAAGATAAAAATGCTACAACATTACCTGTTTCAGAGTCAATGTAAGCTCAGACCACAGCTGTGCAAGAGGCTACCCTGCTTCATCAACATGAAACCATTGTCTTATATTGGAATGCTTACAAACGCAAAGCCTGAAGATTCTGAAGATCTAAATTTGGAATTCATTTTTATAAGTTCATGCCACCCCAGCAAGCATATCACACTGAAGTCCCAGAATGCAGAGCAGCTCCTTTAGAAGAACTCCACCTTAACACCTCAGCCATGGCCACACCCTTTTCTGCTTTGTCATTTGTTACACATGCATGCCATGGTCAGAGGACAAATTTCAGACAGCCTCTCTTACCAAGTAGACTTCTTGGGGATTGAACACAGATTTCTAGGTTTGTGAGCAAATTCCTTAAATGTTGAGTTCCTTCTGGCCCCTCAAGGGAGCCTTGCTTGCAGAATTCATTTGGTAGATGACCCAACCCTGTGCATAATTTGGTCTTTGATTGTGTTTGTTCCCTGCGTTTCTGTGGACACTGATGGACTTGCTGATCATCCATGCTAGTTGCCTTGAATGTGTAGGACAAGGAAAATGGGTTTGGAGAAAGTCTCCTGTTGTGAGGGCAAGAGTTAGAACTGGATGTTATGTAGCTTTGTTGTGTGCACTTAGAGTGTTTGGAAGTCTGCTCAGTTTTATATTCCTTGTGTTTGTACTTCTAGCCCAGGACTTTGCTCTTTTAGGTCAAAGTAAACAGACAGAAAAGGGAAATCTTACCCAGTTACCAGAATGCCTTTGTTGACATGCCTCAGGTCAACTGAGTGTAGGGAAATGGAGTAATTAACAGTGTTTTGGTTGCAGTTTCTACAGTGTTGTCCTTTAAGTAGTTAAGTGTCTGGTGGTACTAAAAAACATGTAACACGAAGACAGTAGCTTCAAAAGCTAAAGTAGCAGGGTGAGATGGATTTACAAGCTGTTCAAATGGAACAGTGATACATGTATCTTCATTGATACATATGTGCAGTGCTGCTGTTTTAGCCATGGTGTGAATAGAATTTGCAGTGCTTGAAGTAACCTGGTATAGAATCCATCCTTTACACCCAACTTTAGTTAGTTATTGTCATGATAAAGGACAGGGAGGGGTTCTGAGACTAAGAGATACCAGTGAGCTGTGAAAAACAGCTTCAGGTCGTGGTTACCCTGGATCTTGCCTGCTGTGGAGAGCTGGTTTCCTCCTCACTCTTTGGACTGTGTGAAGACTTTGTAACCTGTGTCTCCTCCTACACATGCTGATCAGTACAAATGTCAGGTCTAGGTGTAATAGGACCAAATGAACAAGGATGCTGGTCCTCACTGCTGAGCCACCAGGGTGGGAGATCAGTTCAGGCCAAAACACCAAAGGCAGGAAACACTCACTTCCAGGAGATGGGGGAGTTTTGAAGGTGGTGTGTTTACCACAAGGAACTCCCAACAGTGGAATCAGGGAAAGAGCAGAAGCATTGTTTTTCCACCAATCCCCCTCCCCCGGATTTGGTGGTAGAATCCTGTATGCTTCAGACGTACTCAGGGGTACACTGTCTCTCCACGTGGATGTTCCTGAGTGGGAGAGGGAGCTGTCTTGAGTCCCCTTGCTGTAATCTCGGGTTCACTTATACATCAGGCTCTTGATGATTCAGTTCAGAGGGAGCATACAGGATTGACACGTGTGGGTTTCTTCCCCTCTGTTCGGAGTTAACTACCCACATGTGAAGAGCCAGTCAAATTAATTTGTATCTATACCCAATGTTAAATTCTGCAGAAATAGTTCTCTTAGCATTGACTATGAAAATTTAATCCTTCAAAGAATGTGAATGTGCTGTCACTGGATACCATACTAACATGTTAGAACACTGGTTTGGGGATCACATTACCTTACTGCATGCTGGAAAAGTGAAGCTCTCTTATTACACTAAGGAGACTTCTGAGGTCTTTGTGAGTTCAAAAGAATGTTATAAATGTGTTTCAGGCCACTTGAGGAAATGCCTGGAAAACAATTCTAGACATGTTGTGTTGAGGCTAATTCATTGGATGAATAGTATCCATGGAGGGTCTTTCTAAAGGTACAGCACTCTGAACACATATGTGACGATGTTTATTCTAGATATGTTGTGGTGGAACTAATTCATAGGGTGTATCCATGGAGATTCTTTCTGAAGACAGAGCATTCTGACCATTTATGTGATAATGTTTACTGCAACAGTCAAGTGACCATGTGTCCTTCCTAGTGCAGATTATAGGCTGTGTTTGGCCTTTCATTCTGCTAACTAAAGTGTTGGTTAAAAAAAATATTGGTGCAAGTTGGTATGTGAAGGTGAAGATGGGGAATGCTTCCTGCCCTTAAGCATGTTATCCAAATGATCGCTATGAGATGTTGAAATTCACATTCATTCATTGACATTCTGGATGCCTTCTGTTCGTTTGATATCTAGTATGCTGAAGTCAAGGGAATGGAACATGAAGAAACCCATTTCATTGGCAGGGTATGTTAAACAGGAAGACTATGGAAAACCTTTGTCGTCAATGGTCAGCATGTGAATTACCTTGTTGAATATAGCTGTGGGTAAATCAGCTAGTCTGTATTGATAATGAAACAGCAGGTTTTAAAGATATACTAACTGTGTCCCAAGCACACCAACATCAAAGCTCATTGAACTCCTGGGTTAAGGGGCTGGAGGCCTGTATCACCTTGGAGTCCCCCTCAATGAGAATATCAGTATTGGAGCCTTTCGGTAACAAGCTGTTTTCAGGAACCTATCAAGTAATCTTTGAAGCTACTTGAGGCACTGCAGCATTAGGCTGCTGCTTTGCAATGTCCACCTTTGTTGATCTTGTCCTCACTTTGAACCCTTGCAGTTGTCAACTTGGCATCTTTGTGGCCTTTATGTTGTGGAATCCAAGAGAGGAGGTAGTGTCTCTGAGCATAGTAGCCATTACTATGTTCTTCAAAGTAGCTGTGACTGTCTCAAGACTAAGTCCATTTCAGCCACTCTCTCCTGTGCCTCCTTGCCAGCTGTATGCGATTCTCCCCCTTCTTCCCCCTGATGTGATCTGAGTATAGGGAGGAGCTAGGGGAAAGCAGTGTAGAAGGTAGCTGAAGCAGGGGAACTCCATCTGCAGGTATGGGGGAGGCCTCATGTGCTGGGGTGAAGCTTAGTGATGATGCTGCCGTTCTGGGACCCAAGCTCCAGTAAGTAGCTTCTCACTCATGTGCTCTAAGCCCAATGAATGGATGGGTTTGCAAAGTTGGGCCTCAGTGGACTACAACTCATGTTTGTTGGTACCCTATGGGGTAGGGGAAGGAGTAGATGTTTATTTGCTTTTCACAGGAAAAGGTCACAGAACACTTTGATTCTTGGTCTTTTAACTGTGTAGTATAAAAAACAATATAGGTTCATGTTTTTGGCACTGGAGTTTTATAAACATAGCATCTCAGGTTGGTTGTAGCGATGCTCCCAAATGCAGTTGTAACTGTTTTGGTGAGATATTGGGATGAGAACATAGAGGAAGGTTTGCCAAGAAAAATGTTTTTCACCAATTATCTGGGCTTCATTAAGGAAACAGCACACTTTTAAGCAGATGTGAAACATTTGTAATCCCTAAGTTCCTTTTACCTCCTAGAACTTTTTAAAATTTATTTGTGTGTATGTGTATATCAGAGAGCACTGTGTGTCCCTGTGGAGGACCAAGGGTGACATTGGGAATTATCCTGGATTGCTTTTACTTCCTTTTTGCTTTGCTTATGCTCTGTCCACCAGGGCCATAAGTGCAGGCCACCTTAGTTTCCGACTGGTGTTTTTGTATGGGACCTGGGACCTGAACTCAGGACCTTCTGGTAGTGAGGCAGAGTCTTAACCTCTGAGCCTTTTCTCCAGTCCTTCCATCTAGAACTTTAACAGAACTAACATTGGGGCATAGAGCGGGACCTTTAAAGGCGCTGCTCTGGTCTGGAGCACTTGTTAAGTGTAAGTCTCAACTTGCAGGGCTGGGATGAGCTTCCAGTGTTGAATTCTGGTTGGAATTCTCCAGGGCTTTCATTCCAACACACTTCCCTGCTGAAAACCAGCAGCAGCTGGAACTTGTTAGGGTTTGTCTTAGAATGTGGTTCTCCGAGCAAAACAGTCACCATTTCCATCGATTAGGCCTGTAGAAGTTCTCTAAGAGCCAGAAGGTGTGGGGGAAAGTCACTGGATTCCTCTTGTTCCCTCATGCCATTTACATGAATTGTGCCCTAATTGCAGTGGTCTGGGGTGGGAAAGAGTTTCTAGAAGGGCTAGAATGTGTAGGCTTTGAGAAGGCAGTTAGGAGACGCCATCATCCAGGCGTGATACTTTGTGGTGTGGTGTGGCTGCTTAGGGATTCCCCCATACTTCTGTAAGTAACCCCTCACCCATGCTCAGTAAACCCAGTAACTGGTTTCCAAATGGAACTTTGGTAGAATAATACTTGGGCTTGCTGTTGGGACCTTATGAGGAGGGGTGGATGTAGTGTACATCTCCCATCAGGGAAAGAATTCTTGTAACAGGGTCACGGCCTTTGGTTATACTAGGAGCCACCAGAGCCAGAATCTTCAGTTGCTTGCTTCTGACCTGGAAGCCTATCTTTGAGCAGCACTGATGCTTCTGCCTTGATTTCTAGTGGTTCATATTCTCAAGATGAGTCCTGATCTGGTTGATCTTCATCCCACTTGCTGGTGCAGGCGATGGGAGTCTGGGAGTCCCAAGGTAGGTACTTCCTAGACAGAGACCAACTGTAGGTGACTAATTAACATTTACTGCCCAGCATCATAAAGATGGCTTACAAACAAGTGGTCATTCCTCCGGACTTTGTAGCTTCACTGTTGCTTATTGTGTTGTTTCTGCTTTTTTGGCAAAATTACCACATAAATTTCATGGAGGCTGATCATGGCTCAGTACCTGACTCCAGGAGAGTTTGGTACTGTCACTGTTGCTGTAGGAGGCGCCCTTGGAGTCCCCTGAGGAGGTCACCGTGTAATGTTCATTGGGCAGCATGCAGTGTGGAGAGTGAAGGGCTTTGTTGTCAGCAAAAACCTTTGTTGTCTCAGAAAACCTGCTGTTGATCACTCCACACTCCCTGAATAGTGCTGTGCTTTCTTTGCTCTAAGGCAGCACTTCACAGTTGAGCTTCATGAAGGATAAGACCTTTATTATTCTCATGCGACCTGGGCTATGTATGGCAGGTCAGGACTGGCATTGTTGGGAGTCAAAGAGGATAAATGTAAAGTGTCATAGAACAGGTGTCAACCTGGCAATTGAGAATCAAGCTCTGGGCACATTGTAGAGAATGCAGTGTTTGAGTTAGACCCTGAGTAAGCATGAGGAGATTGTCTAAGTGACAAAGAAGGCCCAGTCCATGGTAGGTGGGACTAGTCCCTGGACAGGTGACTACAATAGAGGAAGCCAGTTGAGAAAGTTGGCATCCTTCGGTATACTTGGGTAGACATGCTAGTCTGGCAAGTAGGAATTGTCCTCTCCACAGTCCTGTGGATGTATGGATACGGTGTGGCCAATACGTTTGGCTCTTAGTGTTGGTGTGAGCTCTTCTATCAGGCTGGAAAAGGAATCCATCCTAAGTCAAAATAATACCCTTCTTCCCTTAAGCCATTCACCCTGAGTTAATCAGTAACAGTTCAGAGTAACTACGGCAATGAAAGTTCTTGTAGGTCTTGTGTCTCACCAGGGCTCTTGAAATATTGTTCCCAGTTGAAAATTTTCTTGCAAAATATTACAAGAAAACGTTGCAATTACCAAATACTGTACAAACAGGAGAAGAGTCTTGGGTGATAGTAAATTTTTCTTGCTGTGAAGGAAATGAGCCTTCAGAGCATACTCCCCCTCCCACCCATATGCGAATGAATTTGTGGCAACAGGTCTGCTAACTAGTTGGCTTATTCATCATAGAGACTGAGCAAGCCTGGTAGCAAGTAAGCCACATTTCACCTTAGAATGTGAGTTCTGTGTTAGTGAGGAAGTAAGGGATGATGCTACTGAGGGCCCATGGTCTTGGGTAAGCCTTCCTGTGTGGTTTGGAATAGGGAGTATACCATCGTGGATGCTATTTCTAATCCTACCAGTAGGACAGTCCTGTTTTTAATCCCAGCCTGCTTCCATCAACAGTTTGAACAGTGCGTTGTAACTTTATAATCACAGCATGGAGTCCGTTTTTAGCTTTGCAAAAAGCTTGCAGTGTATTTTAAATGTGTGCTTTGCGTGTATGTGTGTGTATGCATGGGCGTGCATTATGTACAGGTGCATGCATGCTAGTGGAGAAGAGTCTTCAGTTGGCTCCCTACTCTTCATTGAAGCAGCAGTTCTCCCCATCCCAGAGTTCTTCTATTGAAGCTAGTCTGGTTAGCTAGCTTGCTCCCTGGATCCCCTTTCTCTGCCTTCAAGTGCTGGGGTTACAGATGGGCAACCACACCTACTAACCTTTACATGAGTTCCAGGGAATATGGACTTTGGTCCTCAAGCTTCTGTCTGGTCTTCATGCTTAATGGCGAGAGGGTTACTTGCTGAACATCTCTCCAGCTCCTTTGTTGTCTTTTCAACAAGTTAAAAAAAGAACCTGGTGCCACTCAATTCCCTTTCTCTTTCACACATACTTTGAGAATTGGGTTGAAATGTAGAGTGAGTTGAAGAAAGGCCCCATATAAATACGGAGTGTGTGCTCTATGGCCTTGGACCTTGTAGTACCTTGTTATATATACTTAGGGTCACATCTGGTTCTGGGGAAGTAGCACTGCTTCTGTTAAGATGCGACTGTCCTTTATCTCCTGACATGACTATGGAGGCCCACTCTACACCTCTTTGTCTCTGCACTGAGCAAATTGCCTTCCTTTTCACATGGCAGCTAGAAATACTTGTTTCAAGGATAAATGCCTTCTTCCCTTTTTAACTTGGTGATTAAATGCATTTGAATAGAGATAAAATTTAAGGGCCAGAGGAGTTTGTCAACTCTGGCTGTGCAGCTAGCGGTGTTAATAATTAATCCCTTGATGGGTTTATTTTGCCATTTGCTTCACTTTAGTATGACACACTTTCCACAGTGTTCCTCAGAGAGGTTTTCAACCAAGCTACTAGAAGAATTGGGGTCTCTGGGTTAGCAGTTTCTAGCTTATTGACTCTTCGTGTGACTGTAAGCTTATACTCTTAGTCATTGTTACCACCAACTGTAGTTAACCGTCAGGGCTTCATAATGTGTATGATCATGTTACCCAAGCTGGGATTCCTGGGGCCAAGTGAGGTGATTTCGAGTTGGATTGTCAAAGTAAAACCTCCTGAGAAGGGTCCAGGTGTTGTATACTGGCCACACTTTAGGTCCAGTGCCTGTTACACACATAAATATGTGTGTAATCTTTCTGTAGTCCATTATGACTGGTACTCTATATGTAACTAACACAGGCTGGTCTCAAACTTGAGGCAATCCTCCTGCCTCAGCTTCCCACATGCTAGAATCGAAGACTTTATCATTCTTTCTAAATAGTGTTGTGTTTTCAACTTTAAACAGCTCCCCCCCCCTGAGGTTTGTGGGTTAAAGGAATGGTTCTCAGGTGGTGGGAATTTGAGAGGTGATTAGATCAATGAATCAATCCCTTGGTAAACTCATAACTGATGCACTGTGAGGAGGTGGGGTCTAGTTGGAGAAGGAGGAACCTGGGAGGAGGTATGTCTTTTGTCAGTACACACTCCTATGCTCTTCTCTGCCTCCCCCTTTCTTTCTTCCCATCTCTCTCCTCTAACTCCCTCTTTCTCTTTCATCTTTTTCTTCTTTTCTCCTCCTTTCCTAGCCAGCTGCTCTGTTAGTCACTCCAGCAGGATTTGTCTGCCTTGATGGGTTACCTGACCCCAAGCCCACAACAGTGGAGTCCCTCCCTGACCATGGATTGAAAACTCTGAAACTAAGAACCCACAGACATCTCTCATTCAGTCACAGTGGTGTAAAGCTGGCTAGAACAGGGAGACATGTTTTAATTTGCCCGTGGGATCCTGCTTCTGCACCAACAATAGCAGTTTTCTGCTATTTAGTTCTAGAACAAATTGTGAGGAGTCAGAAGGCGGAGTGAACCACTTTCCTCTGCTCCTTGCGTGAAGCAGGCGGTATCACCCATTGTTTCCTTAGCTCCTCTCTCGCTTAGCATGGCACGCATCCTAAGGTGAGGCGTGTGACCTTCTATTCCCTTTTTGGTAAGGATGAATGCTGTGTTCTTACTTCCCCCTTGGCATTGTGTGGGTGAGAAAGGGCTGGTGCCTCCTGCATGTGCTTTGCCTGGTTGCTAGGTGACCCACAGAGACCCGCTCTGGGCTCTGGCTGCCTCCCACCTCTCTGTGTCTTGTCCTCAACTGACAAATAACCCACCGTCCTTGGGAAGAGGATAGTTGGGAGGGAGGGAGGCATTTGATTCAGACGTTCCTGCCACAGGGATGTTGGAATCATTATTCGGCCTCAGCAATTATAGGCCCAGTCTTCTGTGCTGTGTGGCACTCTCTTTTACCGAAGGTTGCCTTGCTTTTAGAGGTTTGGAAATGTAACTTAACTCATCGTCAATTTACAATGTATTATTAAACTTTAATGTTTAAATTGATGGATGTATCTTATGGTCTTCATTTGATTTCTCTTTAGATTGATTTTTTTTACCCTCCCTCCACCCCCTTAAGAGATGTGGCATTTTAAAGGAGGATTCTAGATACAACCCCCATTCCTGGGGATCGAAATGAATTGTGAAAGCTCTTTGTATGTGCAGTAAAATTATCAAGGAAGCATTATTCCGTTAGGCTGTTAGCTTGTGTGTGTGTGAGGGGGGGGTTGCATGTGACTCCTAAGGAGAAAAACGCAGCCCCAGAAAAAAACCAGTGCCAAGGCTGGTTTGGCTCACTTAGTGAGAAATGGGGAGTATCTGTGGAGGTGTTACAGATGTGAGGCAGCACTTGCCCTTTCTCCACCTCCAGATTCTCCAGCCCCGCAGTAGACAAATAATTTTTTTTTTTAACCTCTAGAGCCCAAGGCTTCTGCTGAGAGGCTGTAATAACACTTTCACCTTAGGTCCTGTCTGTCTTCATCCCTTCCTTGGCTCCTGACTGTGATTGTTACCTGAGCTGTGTTCTGGGATGAAGCACGTGGAGTGGGAGGTGCAGGGCCAGTTGGTACTAAGATCCAGGTCAGGAGTCTGTCAGAGTCCATGAGACCAACATGACCTGCGATGTTCTGTTCTTGGTGCTAGAGCCTTGGGCTAGACTTGATAATGCTACCTTCTTCCTGAGGGACACTGAAGCTCTCTGAAGCCAGTTGTTTGCCTTTCACCTCCTCTTGGCCACACCCATCCCGAGCAGCTTTGCCAAGATTTGAAGACTACTTAATATGAGCTGTTGATCTGGGACAGAATTTGCCCCTTGGTAAGAAGAAATGATTTACAGGTAGGTGTCTAAACTCTGATCATGACTAGGCACAGAACAAACCCAGAACCTTGGGACAGAAATTGTTTATTCATTTATACTTGAGATGGTCTCAGGTGACCCAGGCTAGCTTTAACTTTTATGCAGCCTAGTAGGATCTGGAACTTCTGATTCTCTGTCTCCCACACCTCCTGAATGCTGGGATTGTAGGCATAGTATCTTCCTTGCTTTGTGTGGTGCTGAGGATAGAACCCAGGCATCATGCATGGTAAGCAGGCAGCACTCTGCCCACTGAACTACATCCACATCTTCTACCCAGCTTTCCCCACCCCCAAAGACTCATAGATGCTATGGGTCAGAACCTTCCACAGGGACATGGTGATAGTGTATTGTCCTGTAGCGAGTGCCCCAAGTCTCCATTGGAGAAACTGGAATGGTGTAGAAGCCGCTGCTTCCATTGCTGATATGCCTGGGATTGTTGTGTTGTAGTTTCTTGCTGGTTGATGTTTCACATCCCATGGTGGCATTACTCATGTACATGTATTTGAGACAGCATGGGAGAGATTTCATTTTATGGTCTGGTGTGTGGATTCTCTGCTTTCCCAAGCTCAACCTGGACCCTCAGTAAAGAATGAACCATCAATCTTCAGTGATGGTTAACATGTTCCCAGGAGGCCATGAATGTTTCATAAATACATTTCTTTTAAAATAAGACCTCATGCATAAATTAGGTGCCTTTTGGAACACATTTCATATTGCAGTGTTTGAAGTTGTGCATGATTTTGAAATGGGGTAAGAGAGAACAGTGTGTTTTTCAGTCACGTCTTCACAGTTATCTATGAAAGTAAAACTGAGGGTCTAGATTTTTGGAATAATATGTGTCAACTTGCAGGGTTTTGTTCAAGTTTTACACGTGTTTGTGCACATATGGAAAAGAGGTTGTTTGTGATTGCCTGCCCTTTTTTTGAGGGAGTGGCTCTTAATTGAACCTAGAACTTGCCAGCTTGCTTTAGGGTCTAAACTCTGGGATTACAGGTGTTTGTTATACCTGCCTGGCTTTTTTGGGTAGTTTTGGGGATTTGAACTTAGATTCTCAAGTTTGTAAGGCAAGTGGTTTATCCACTGAGCCATGTCCCCCAGTCCCAGAAGTGCGTGTAATAATTCCTGTTGACCAGGAAAATACTCTTTTTTTTTTTAAACATTTTTTATTATCTCCGCTCATACAAGCTTAATAGGTACACTGGTTCCCTCCCTCCCTCCTCCCCCCCCACCCCTCTGCTCACCCTCCCCTCACCCCTCCCTCCCCACCCCCCAGTGCCTCCCCTCCCCCAATCCCCGGAGAATCCTTTAATGTGCATGCCAAACTCTCCTCTGGGTCCTCCTCTCCGATGGGAAAATACTCTTAAGGACCCATTGACCCAGTGGGGTGTATATTTCACATGCAACCCAGCAGTGATGTTTTCTCACTATTTCTCACATCTGTATGTAAATCCTTCCAATGTTAACTCTTTAGCATCTTTTGGTTGCTAATTGATGAGCTAAGTATTTTTCTGTTACTGGTGTGTGTGTGTGTGTGTGTGTGTGTGTGTGTGTTAGAGAAAGAGAGAGAGAATGTGGCGTTGGTGCCTATAGCACATGCATGCATATACAGGAAGTTGTAGGCCATTTGGTGTCCTGCTATTGCTGTCTGCCTAGTTCCACTTTGAAGTGGGTGCTCGCTCACGGAGTGGAAGTCAGACTGGCACCCAGTGATCCTTCTGTCTGTCCCCCAGCCCAAGCTTGGATGATACAGACACACGTGGCCACGCCTAGCTTTTTATGTGAGTGTTGGGTCCTCATGACTGTGCAGTCAGCGCTCTTACTTGCTGAGCCCTATCCTCAGCTTAATTTCTCACACTTTAACAGAAAGTACATGGGCTCTTCTGTTGCTGTTGCCCTGGAACCAGGCACTGTTGGTGCTGATGGTGGATTCTTGGGAAGCAAAGGTCAAAAGATTTTCTGTCAAGCCAAAGCTGGGAGAAGAGTATGACTCCAGGCTTTCAGGTCTGCGTTCGACAGTTGGACAATATTCTCCTCTATCTGGTGACCTCTGGGGTTTCACTTCTATTATTGATTTCATTAATTGATCTCTACCTGCAGGTAAGTGGTCCCAGAGCTTAGCTTTGTATGGGAACAGTTGGGGCACAGTGGGAATGAAGGAAGATGGTGAGTCCAGAGAAACTTCAAAAGCAGTGAAGCTATGCTCAAGGACTCTGCTAGTGTCCAGAAAAAGCCACATACTTGCTACTGTGCATGCTGGATCCTGGGTGCATCTGAATGAGAGGATGTTTGTTACATATGCAACCTTTACTGAATTCAGAAACTGCAAGTGAGATCTGATCTTGTTTTGGTCAGTCAGAAAGAATGCTGAATATTGACTCTTGACCAAACACAGGCTAAAGGAATGAGGATCGAAGGTACCTATCCTTCAAGGCAGCCTGGTGCAGTGAGCTAAGGAACTTCTACCCACAGTGGGTCTAGCAGAATCCCTGGAGCCATGCAGGGGATGCGCAAGCAGAGTGCAAGGTAAACTGAGTCTACAGACATAAGGCTGCTCTGATCACAGGAGGGAAAACTGTCCAGCTCGTACATGGCTGGACCACGGAGCACCTCAGAGCTGCACATGCCTGGTGACAGGTATTTTTTAGTTAAGTGGTTTGACCTGATGGAGGGGTCTTTGAAGAAATTGTGTTTCTGTGGCTTCTGTAGGTGTGTGCCCCCACCTGCCTTTCTCCCCTATCCGGTTCCCCCATGATTCTCCCACTCCAATTAGTGAAATTCTATAATTGGCAAAGGACTGAACACTAACATGAAATACTGCTTATTGGCGGAAGGCATTTTTAGGCATTTTATTCTTTCAACCCAGTAAATCCTGTCTTGTGGCATCAGCGCTTCCTGCTCCACTGGGTAGGAGGTTGTCATGGTCATGAAAGCAAGATGTCATGTCATGTGCTGAAGGATGCAAGCAATGTGACTCTTCCTCCCCAGGAGGAGGAGGAGGCCATCTGCTTTCTTTTTTTTTTTTCAAAAAAATTTTTAAATTTTTTTATTATTATTTATTATTTACTCAATTGTGCATGTATGCATGTATGTGTGTGTGTAGAACCATGGACGAATTCGGGAACCACCATGGACGCCTCCACCTCCTCCTTGTTTACTCTGCCCCGGGATTCACAGGCTCCCCCCCTACCAGGACCTGAAAGGCAGGCTGCCCCCCCCCCTGCTTCCACCCGGTGTCTATACGTGAGGTGTTGGACCCGAACTCAGGACCTTTTGCCTGTAAGGCAGAGGCTTAACCCTTGAGCCACCTCTCCAGCCCCACCATCTGCTTTCTTAACACAACATTAAACTTGTGAAGCTAGAGGAGGACATAGTTGTCACTGCCACATGGACATGGCAGGGGGGACACATAGGAGGAGAAAGTGCCAGGTGCCAGTGCTCCCTTCTTGAGGTGACTGAATCCTGTTCCTTCCTTGAGGTGGCTGAGTCCTTTTCCCTCCTTGAGGTGACTGAGCCCTGCTCTCGCACAGTTGCTGTTGGTGACTTCCAGGAAGCTCTCTTAGGTCTCTGACGTCAGCTAGTCACGTGCAGTTTTTAGGCTGCTTAGATTCATGTGGCTCATTCAGGAAATGCAATTTTTGGCTTAAATTGGAGTGTTCCCAAGACGCATTCTAAGGGAGCTGAAGGCATTCTAGTCCACCGTCATTCGTCTATGGAGAGCACCTGTTTGTTCCAGCCTGGCACACAAGAACACTTAGTTTGTTTTATATCTTCAGTAGTTACAGGAGAATGGTAGCCTTCTTTCGACATTTGCACTTATTAACGAAGCCGTGATAAAACAAAGCAGTAGCAGGAAAACTTTTCAATTAAAAAAAAAAAGTCCCTTTGCAACTCTTTAAAATCGGAGCAAAACAAATCCTACTTAGTGGTTGGTATATTAGTTCTGTCTGTAACTGGCTAAACTCTTGTCATGAAAGAAAACAGCTTTGACTGACATTTCCAAACTGGGCCAGTGAGTTACTGGTGTCAAACACGTTCCTCTCCGGAGTCTCTGCTGCACTTTGTGAGCAGCTACTGAGCCAGGTGGGGAACAGAGGCTGGGGAGGGCTACAGCCTGACCCATGCCAGCCAACATAGAACAGTAGTCTTGGGCCAGGCAGGTCACCATGTACCATGTAAGGACCACTTCTGGGACACACAATACTTCTTTGTCTGTAGACATGTCTCTGCTTCTAGTTATCATAGACAAATGCCCCCTCCCATTCTTTTTTAATCTACTCTATCCGGAATATAGATAGAAAAAAATGACTTTATAAAAATGAATTTTGCTATTTGGTATAATGTCTAGATTGTGATAAAGCCTAGTAACACTTAAGATAAATATTAATACAGAAATAAAGCACTGTGTCCGTTAATGATTCAGAGTTTCACAGAGTCAGCACAGCTCATGAATATTTAAATAGGTAGATTTTCCAGGAGTAAAGTGTGCTGGTGCTGAGAGTGGATTTTCCACATAAATCATGGAGCAGAATCAATATGGTGACCGACTGTGAGGATGAGTTCGGGTCCTAATTTGGGCTGTGGAAAGATAGTGGCCGCAAGCTGGCAGACTGGCATGAGTGCCCCTTGGTTCATATGTGCCTGTGGTATCTCTTTAACTTGATCATGTTTGTTAGTTTCTTTTCCTGTGCATGCTTCTATTAGAAACGTTGAGAGGAATGTGATCTGGCATACTTTTGTAGAGATAGAAATGTATCTGGAAGTTCTTACCTATTGAAAAATTAATTTTAGTGAAATATTTCTTTGTAAAAACCCTCAGGGTGGAAAGAGTTAAAACGTATTCACACAGCAGAATCTCCTGTTGTAGCTGGGTTTTGTAAGCTGAATAGCTGGGGAGAACTCTGATTGTATGACTTTGTTTCTTAAAAATAAACTATAACCTTTTGAGCTCCCTGGTAAAACTTGACTTGAGAGATCAGTTTTGTTCTCTGTAGTCTTTATAATTTTATTTCTGCTTTGCACAAGTTATTCAAAGCAATGAGAAACTAATGGGATAGTTTCTTTTTCTATGAACTTTTAGGAAAACTTAAGAATAGTTACTGTTACTACTTCGTTTCCATTCTTTCAGTTTACTCTCAATTAAAATCATTGCTACTTTTTCTGTGTACTTGCATTGTGGGTAGAATTAAGAAAATTTCTGAGTAATATATTGAAGTTCTGTATCACTGCCTTTATCAGTCTTTCGTTCCCCCCATATGTGTCTGTCTTTAATCTCCCCATTTCTTGCTCTTCTCTGCTTTTGAGATGAGTTTTGCTCTAAAGTCAGGCTGGCTTTGCAGTAATGCCCTGGCCTCTCAAGTGCTGTGATTTTTTTTGTGAGCCACCATGCCAGGCTTTCTCATTCTTAATCACCAGAACAAAAGAAGAGTCAGTATTTTTCTAATCAAATGTAACAGATCAGAAATTATTTTGTTGCATTGTATCTTTCATTTTCTAATCTTCCCAGCAATCTATTCTAGATCTTCAGCTTATTACAATGCCCGATCAGCTATGTTCAAGATAGTTGCTGCTTTCTTTGTATTGTACCTTGGAGAACAACCACCAGGAAACTCGTAACCAAAATCGTGCCATGTTGTTACTTCCAATTAAAACTGTCTCTTGAGAATTCCCCGTTGATTCCTTATTATAGAAGAACTTGCACTGCGTGGAGATGTTGCATTCGGCTAATGGATACAAGTTTGTATCTGAGATTATAATTCATGACTCATTAAACATATGGGATCCATAACCTAAGATAAATTCTACTGGCTGATGCTTTTAAGAAATTCTATTCATACTACAACTCCATTTGTGATAAATAGACTACATTTGGATCCATTTTAGCATGGACTTTTATTTCATAGTTCAGTTTTCCCTTCTGTCTGTCATTTGTCATAGGATTCTGAAAGATTTGACATCTTGATATTTTTTTTCAGATTACCTACAAAATATAGTCCACAGGAACAGTATTCAAGGCTATAGTTGATATCCATGGTGCAATGTACAGACAATGGTAGAAGCAGAGAGAAGTCTCCTGTTGGATAGCAAGGATGTCATTGTGTGACAGACAAGGTTGAACCTCCCACCTCTTGACATGTCAGCTGGACCCCGGGGGTCATCCTGGCCCCTCTTTAGGCCATAGCCATCTTTGTTGCAGAATGTGTAAACTCATCTCTCAGGGACTGCAATGAAATGTACTTTCCGAACGGCTCAGTGTGTGTCATTTCATTGTCCCTTGTCCTTTCTGCATATGACACATTCAAGCCACCATACAGGTGATTTCTTGATACGGCACAGAAGCATTCAGGGCTCTCCAAGGCCACGTTGGCTCCTATTCTGCCAAGATCCAGCTCCACGTCCCCTCCCCTCATGCTTCCTTCTTCCTTGCTGACCTTACATTTCTGCACTGTGATCTATTATTTGTAGCAAAACAATATAATCCTGGTTTGTCTAGAACAATGTAGCCCAGGGTGGCATCTAACTTGCAGCAGGTCCCTTAGGTGCTAGGATTGCAAGTGTCTGCCACCTTGCTCAGCTTAGTTTTTTTTGTTTTCCTTTTATTGAGGCAGTGTTACGTAGTCTGGCTAGCTCTGAATTGCTATATACCAAAGGATGACCTTGAACTCCTTATCCTTTTGCTTCTACCTCCTGAAAGCTGGGATTATAGACATGTTGCTACCACAACTGGTTTTGTGTGGTGCTGGGGATCAGACCCAGGGTTTCTTGCATGGCAGACAAAGAATCCTACCAAAAACTCCAAGATAATGGTTGGAGACTTGCAGATTTGGAGTGCTTGCTTCCTAGAGTCTGCATGAGATTCTATGCATGAGAAAAGGCACTGTGCATGCACAACTTTTGCTGGGGTTGTTATGGTGATGACCTCTGCCCCAGGGACACCCCCCTCCACACACCCCCTTGTCCAGTCTGACACCTATCTGAGAGGCCCCTGGTCCCCTCCTCTTCTGTCTCTCCCTTTCCCACCACCTCCTTTCCTTGCCTAGGAGCTCTGGGAGGAAGTATTCAGGAAATGCACTCTAGATTCCTCATGACATGTCCCTGTGTGGCAGCCATGCCACCTGTTGGTGGGGGCAGCAGGTGACCTCCCTGAGTCTGGTTAGGTGGCAGCAATGGACAGTATGAGTAGAATGTGAAAGAGTCTGCAATGGTTCCTTCCTAGTCCAATGGGTTTGTCCCAAATTCTCTATGCTCTGGCCCTCATACTTTTCTTCCCAGGAGATGAGGCTTTTAGCGTTCTCTGAAATAAATCTTGGTGGAGTTTGCCATTCGCATATCCTGCATGTGTTTTTAGTGGATGGAGCTGGGTGTGTTTGAAGACCACTCCACTCCTAAGTGGACATAGTGGAGAGTTTAGAAAGGCGAAGGTGGATACAGCCTTGGCTTTCATCAAGCTGAGGATTCTGGGACAGGTGGCACCATGCCACTAAAGAGATTAAGATTGAAGGCTGTGAGATAGCTGCTTGCAAATCTGGAAACCTGAATTTGATTCCTGGAAGCCCATGTGGTGGGGAAGGAGAACTGATTTTCAAAAGCTGTCTTCTGACTTCTACCTATGCACAGTAGGATGCATGTGGGTGACTTCTCTCTCCCACCTCACTTAAAAAAATCCACTGCTTATTTCACTGAAAGGTATGTGTCTGAGAGTGAGACTCTGAGATTATTGAAGCCTATTACTGATTCCCTCCCCCTCAAAATATCTGCAGGGTAAAGATGCTCCTGGCCACCTGGAACATTGTGAGTCAAGTTTACCACACCTGGGTTTCCCTGTAACTTTCTGTTGCTTTTTGAATGGCCAGGGTCCCTGTCTTTCTCATTTCCTGTCTGAACAGCTGTTTTTTGCTGATAACTAGGAGTGTGTGTAGTTGATATGATACAAAAACAGCTGGAACACCAGTGAAGCCTGCTGGTAACTACTCCCTTTTTGAGGGTTTGGGGGCCCCTCCCCCATTTGGAGGTCCAGCACCCTGGATTTCATCCCTCAGCTTCTTCATGTGGCTTGTCTACTACATACTGCTTTCCTTCAGTGGTGGAGCAGGGACTATTTGACCTGTGGTTCTTGGTATGTACAGAGATTGCTTCTAGTTGTGGTCGTCATTGTGGGACAGTCACTTCCCCTGGAGTTAACCGAAGTGATACTCTGTTCTTCCTCGTGAAGTCTCAACTGTGGCTTCTTGATGTAATGTCTCCAGTGTGAAATGTGCCACGATTCTGTCAGTTTCTCTCTCTCTCTCTCTCTCTCTCTCTCTCTCTCTCTCTCTCCCTCCCCCTCTCTCTCTCCCTCCCTCCGTCTCTCTCCCTCTCTCCCTCCCTCTCTCCCTCTTCCTTTCCTCATCTCCCCTTTCTTTTCCTCTGTCTCCACCCTCACTTTCTTACCTCTTTCTCCACTTTTTCTCTCTTTACCTCTTTCCCTTTCCCTCTCTTCCCTCTTTCTCCTTTCCTCCCCACACTTTCTTCCCATTCGTCTCCCTCTCTGTCCCTCTTTCTCTCCCTTCTCCCTCCCTGCCCTCCCTTCTCTCCACACTACTTCAGGATTTTGCAAACCAATGTCGCTGGCCATTCTGTATCCAGTTCTTTATGCTAATCGCCAGGATCATATGATAAGTAGTAGAAATGGCTTCTTTTGGTTAAAAGGCTGACTATGGGTCAGTGAGTGGTTCTACATACACTTAAGCTTACTCTTCGGAGAAGCCTGTGGAAGTGGCAGTGCTACCCCTATGTTGCTTACTTAGAGAGGCTTAGGGAGAAGTCTCAGAAGTGATCCTAGACCACCCAGCTGAAGAGCGGGCCATCTGGGGCTCATTCGTGTCTGTTACATCTGTGCCAGCCTCAGAGCTGTGCTCCTGCCTGATGTCTGCTGAAGTTACATGTACACTAAAATCTGCATATTTAAAATTCACTAGGGGATCTACATTTAAGGGATGATCACTGTAAACCTCTTGCAAAAAGTAATTTGAAGTAGAATAATTGCCTTTCATTTTTTTAAAATTTTTTTTATTTATTCAATTGTGCCTGTGTGGGCGTGTGTAGAACCACGGGCAAATTTGGGAACCACCATGGATGCCTCCACCTCCTCCTTGTTTTACTCTGCCCTGGAATTCACAGGCTCCGCCCTACCAGGACCAGAAACCAGGCTGCTCCCACCTCCCCCCTTCCGCCTTGTGTCTATCCGTGGGGTTTAGGATCTGAACTCAGGACCTTCTGCCTGCAAGGTAGAGGCTTAACCCCTGAGCCACCTCTCCAGCCCCGCCTTTCATCTTTTCTATCAGTGCAAAACAAGCTCTTGGCAATAATTTAGTCCATGTAAACTTTGTTACTCTCCAAATACTTGGTAGGTAAATACTTCCCTAGTAATAAGTCAGCTTCTGCATTCCTGTGTGGTATCCTGCAAAGGGATACTGTTGAAATCAGGTTGTCTAGCCTTAAACAGGAGAATCAAACAGATGATTAGTTCATGTGTGCAACATATGATTAATTTTCTTTAATGTAAATATTAACTCATCTCTTTGGACAGTCATTTCCCCTGGAGTTAACCGAAGTGATACTCTTTGTTCTTCCTTGTGAAGTCTCAACTGTGGCTTTTTGATGCAATGTCTCCAGTGTGAAATGTGCCACGATTCTTGCTTTGCCTTCCAAAGGAGTACTCCTCCCTCTTCATTTGGCCTGCCTTGCATGGAATACGGATGTTTTTCTCCCTAGAGCAGATGACACTTGGTGGTAACACCAAGAGCTTAATGCCAGGGCTGGAAGGTTTGCAGTGCATGGAGACTCTCTGTGCAAATGTCAGAGTGCTCCCCAGAGAGGGTGCTGCCCACTGTTACTCCTGATTTGTGTTCTGCGGGTCCTTTGTGCATGAAGCAGAGTGAAAGGCTATAAAGAGAATTTCTGGCTTTTCAGGAGGAAATAGTGTTTGCAGATGGTTGTCTGAGGCAGAGTCAAAGTATTTCTTCAAAGGAAACAGGTTGCATATCTCTCTATCTGTTAGTACTACAAATATTTAACAATGTTTATTAATGGACAGGTTGCTTCAGTGTTGGTGCATGTGAAATTCTGGTAGGTGACAAAGTGTGATAAATGCCTGGACTCTGAGGACTATATACATACATGTATTATATATGTACATACACACTTTTCCTTACCCCAATGCAGGGATCTGTTGGATTAACTCGGGAAAGCACTCTACTGTTGAACTACAGTCCTATCCTGAAGCTTTATTATAAAGAAAATTTCTCTTGCCTAACTAATACTTGTGATATGCCAGAAAATGTTCTTTTAAAGTACTACCTTTCTTGTAGACTAAATCAGAGAAATTTAAGTATGAAAATTACTCTTTTTCTAAAATAGGTTCTTATTATGTAGCCAGACTAGCCTTGAACGCAAGGCAATCCTCCTGCCTCAGCCTTCCTAGTGGTGGGATTGAAGACTCTACCACTAGAGTCTGGCTCAAGATGGTTACATTTTAGTAATCAAAAACTCTGAAGACTTTTTGTAGTGTTTCATTAACAGAATTTGGTTTCACTTATTTTAAAAATGAAATGTTAGCCATGTTACTTCTAAAAGTGCAATCCTGAACAGTATCATTCTTTATGATCCATTAAACAACAGATCCACTGGGGTTTTTCTCAAGATCACCTTTGTTTTTTTGGGGGGGTGTTGAGGATTGTGCTTAGGCAAATGCTGTCCCACTAAGCTGCACGCCTAATGCTCACCCAGATGTGTACACACACATACACACACACACACACACACACACACACAGTAGTGAAGCAGCAGTTTTAAGAAGGATTTCAAGTTTGACTCGAGTAGGATTGAGCCCACTGGGGCCCCTGGATCAGGGCATTGTTCCTTGGATGACCCTTGTGCTTCAGGGTGACAGTGTCACACTTGGGTTGCTGCATGCGTGAGGTGGTTTTCGGGGCTTGTGTAGTTGGTGGTTGATATCTGGACTTGTCTGAGGTTCTCAGAACTATAGGCAATTTCTTAGCTAATGGAGATTATGATGCTGGTAGTGTTTTATAGGCAAACTTCATTCAAGGCAGTCAGATTGAAGGGGAACAGCCTAGAAGGGGCTGGCAGAGTGCTTCTGAAACAGATGTGTTCCAGTGTCGTGCAGTCAGCCTAGGAGAACTGGTTCAGCTCTACCAGATGGAACTGCTGATTTGGTCTTTGCTTCCTTGTGTGCAGCCTCTGCCTCAGTCACTAACTTCTCCTGACTATTCCACTTGAGGAACAAAGGAAGTCACCAGTGGATGCATATAGTTTGATCTAACCTGAAGGAAGGCGTTAGGGTGATTTGTGTAAATACTATGTTTTTTTTTCTTCTGTATTCCCTCAGAGGTTTTCACAAATTGCAATTGAAAGTCATTAAAGGAGAGACTGAGGAGGGAGAAAACTGTAGCTCAGTTGGTGGATTGCTCACCTAGGGTGCATGAAGCTCTGGGCTCAATCCCCAGCACTGCGTAAGCATACATAGTGGCACTTGTTTGCAGTCCCAGATTAGAAGTTCAAGGTCATCTCAACTGTGTTTGGAGGCAAGTCCGAACTATATGAGACCCTGACTCAAAAAAATTAAAATTTTAATTTTCATTCAGCATAGTGTATCCTTTTTTTTAAACATTTTTTATTATCTCCGCTCATACAAACTTAATAGGTACACTGGTTCCCTCCCTCCCTCCACCTCTCCCGGACCCCTCAGCTCACCCTCCCCTCACCTCTCCCTCCCCACCCCCCAGTGCCTCCCCTCCCCCAACCCCCGGAGAATCCTTTAATGTGCATGCCAAGCTCTCCTCTGGGTCCTCCTTTCCGATCACGATCACGTACAAGGACCCAGCGGCATTTCCCTGAACCCTTTCCTTTGTTCCCCTTAAGCATAGGAACACATAGTGTACCTTTTTAAAAACAGTTTTCATTGGGTGAATTGCCTTGATCTTAGCAATTGTATTTGTTCAACACTTGTATCTCTTTTTTCCTCTCAGTGATTACTTTTTAGTGACTATTGTCTGGATGGTATATTGATAGTTTACAGTAGTCTCCTTGAGAATGCCATTTGAACTTTCAAAGCACATAGACTAGTTCTATTTATTTTTCCAGCTAACCGAAGAAGAGAAGAGAGAAGAGGGTTGTGGGTATTGTATCAAAAGTGTTGCATGGGTCAGTTGCTGGGTGGTGAACAGATCTTGTGCAGAGAACTCTGCTTATATTCCTGTGGATGGAGCTGTTGCAGGAATTGACTCTGAAGGGGAGAGTTGCTCTCTTTCTGGACTTTGTTGTTCCAACACAAAATTAAGAATAAACAGAAACACTGTGGTTCAAAAGTTCCATCAGACTGTTAGGCATTGTTATAAAGGTCGAAGTGTGAGCACAAAGTCTGGTTTGTGTCCTTCTGCAGAATGCTTTATTGATGACTAGACCTGATGCATGCCAGACTGAGGCCCTCAAACCAGACTTTATTCTTTAATATCAAATCAGTTCTCTTGCTGTTTCCACTGTGGAGCTCATTCACATTCAGGTTGTTGCAGTTCACCTACATGGTTGCTGATAAATCAACATCAAGCGACTTAAGGGAACAAGGGGTTTATTTTCTTACGATAGTCTGGCTATAGTCTGTCCAGCTTGACGGAAGAGCATGCACCAACACCAGGGCTGAGGGGACTGGCCACACTATCTCTGCATAATGGCTAAGAGAGGGAGGATCCTTGCTTGCAGACTAGCATGTCTGGCCAAGGATGCCTACTTTCTCAACCCTTCCCCATCAGCCAGACAATCTCCTCCACAAATGTGCCCAGAGATCAAAACCCCTCAACTGTCAAGTTGACACCTGTGCCTAAGTGTGACACAGGTAAATGCAATTAGTATGCTGTCCTCAATGAACTTCGTAGCTCTCCCCTGTGGCAAATTGAATACTAAGCCTGCTTTTATGCTCTCAGAATGTTAGAGCTGGTGCTGGAGCATAAGACTAGTTGAGTAGGACTGCAGGGGTCAGATGAAGAGACAGAGCTGCAGCAAGTGTGTATGTCACATGTTCCAGCTGCAATAGGCACCATCTTGGAAGCAGAAAGCAATCTTTATCAGACACTGAATATACTGGTGACTTGATTCTGGGCTTCCCAGACTTGAGCTGTCATAAGCAAATTCTTGTGGCTGATATTATAATTACCCAGTATAGGGCATTTCATTAAGATGTTGCAAATAGAGAAAATGCAAACCTTTTTTCATGTGGCATGTGAGTGTGTGTTGTGTGTGTGCGTGCTTGCTTACAAGTGTGCCTATGGAATCCTGAGATTGATAATGGGAAAGACCCTTGATCCCTCTTCTACCTTATTTTGAGACTGGTTGGCTAATCAAATCTGAAGTTAGCTTATAGAGCTATTCTGACTACCAGTTTGTTCTGGGGAGTTGCAGATTCCAGTTGGAATTGCAAGCATGCCACCAAACCTGCTGGGCATTTTGATGTGGTATCTGAGGAACTGAACTCTAGTCCTCTCACTTGTGTGGCAAGCACTTGAACCTCTGAGCCATTGTACCACTCCCTGTTCACAGCTCTTGCTACTGTCAAAGCAATTTTAGATATGTGTACCTTTTAGTGTTTGAAAATCTTGTGCATGAACCATACTCTGATCTTTGAGAGGCCATGTGACAACCTGCCTAGTTTAACAACTTTGTGTGTATTTGTTATGAACTTGAGGTTAATGCTGGTAGATTTTTTTCTCCCTAAGAGTAAATAACAGATCTTGAAAAGAGCACATGTTGATTTCCCATCAAGAAGACAAATGTTAGCTGTCCTTTCCTGTCAGGATGCGTGCCAAAGTGACTAATGCATTTTATTTCCTGGTTCTGCTAACAAGGTTGGGCTTGAGTTAGGTTATTTGAGTTTGTCCCTGCCACATGAGACTCTCACTTGGGTGGTTTGCTTCTTTAGTGTTGCCATGATTTGAAATGTAGTTTTCAAAGCATGTCATGAAAATTTTCTCACTAGCATTTCCACCAAGATAATAACTTTCTAAATTAATTTTAAAGTACTTTTTCATTCTTTGAAAATTTCACATAAGTATACAATGTATTGTGATCATCTGTCCTTTACCCCCCCTTCATTTTTGTAAATTGTATGACATCCCTGTTGGTTTACTTTAGAAAATAGTGAGACAGATTTCCCTAAAGTCTGAGGAATTGTGCAGAATATTCATGTGAAATGACTTAATGGCTTCAGTTATAGCTTGTATCTAAACACAAAAATACTAGCAAGAATAATTTCCTAATACAATATTGGTTTTGTACTTCATACAACATATTACCTACAGATTTAGTGTCAGAATTTCACATGAACTCTTGGGGTAGCCACACCTGAGATCTTAGCACTTGGGAAAGCTGAGGCAGGAGGGTTTTGAGTTTGAGGCTGGATTTGGACACATTTTGTCAAAATCATCTTGTCGCTTTTGAGTTCCTAGAGTAAAACTGTTCGTTCTGCAGCTTTGCTGATGAACAAATGCCTCGGAGTCCTGTTTCCGGGAATAAAATACGATATTCTTAGGATTTCAATTGTCAGTTTTCTGAGTCATTAAAAACTCTTCACAATTGTTCGCTTGCAGAATTAGCATCCTTGCCTAATACCAGCACCTCCAAAAATTTCAGAGCACTTAGTCATTTAAAAATAAACACGTGGGAGCACCCACCATCCATTTGCTCTCTGAAGTCTAAACTTGAGTAGTGCAATTTTGTTTTATTCTCACGGTATTGAAATCTTCCTTGTCGGCCATCCTTGTGCATTGATCATCTGGAACAGAGAGACTTTACTTATGGAAAGTGGTTTCTTATTTGGTTGTGGGATGTTGGAATGAGTGTTCTCTCCTTGGGTGTGAAGTGTCTAACTTTGACTTTTGCCAGAATATGCCACATTCTATGAATGTGTGTGTCCACACAATGAAAAACCAAAGAGTTGACTTACCATTACAGTTAATGGTCCTAAAAGTACTTTACGTGTTGAATGAAAATGGCACCTTTGACATACAGAATGATGGTCTTGTTACCTGACAGTATTCTTACTTCCTTGCTTACTTAATGGTTATGGTAGAAATTCCTGAACAGAATGTGGGAGATCTTGACTCTTGATTTTTTTTCTGAGAGATCTTAATCTCCGTTTAGCTCATGGTCTAATGCTGGAGGCTGAAGGAGCTATTTCTTCTTCCAGGGCAGGGAGTCTGTCACCTGGATTTATGCATTGATATCTGGCTTGTAGAAACTTTCAGTTTTCATGATGATTGTTTCTATGACAGTCAGTGGATTAGAGATCATATTGAAGAGTTCTCAATGTCAAGGGTTTACTGAAAAATCTTGACTTTGGCACTCTAAGACTTAGTTTGCCAGGTGTTCTCATTGGTTTTGAACTATGTATACAATACCCATATTAATCTATATTCTGTACAAATTAGTTAAGAAGTGCTGAAGGGGAGCTGGAGAGATGGCTCAAGTTAAGCCTCTGCCTTGCAGGCAGAAGATCCTGAGTTTGGATCCTAGACTCCACGTATAGAGGCCAGGTGGAAGTGGGGGCGGCCTGCGTTTCTGGTCCTGGTAGGGCAGAGTCTGTGAATCCCAGGGCAGAGTAAACAAGGAGGAGGTGGAGGCAGTCCATGTTGGTTCCCGAGTTCGCCCATGGTTCTACACACACACACACACACACACACACACACACACACACACATACACACAATTAAATAAAATAATTTAAAAAAATGTCTAAGGATGGAAAAATTCACTTCTCTGTTCAAATTCAGAAAGCTGGCCATTTTCATATTTGGAGAAATGCTTAGAAAGTCCTGTCCTCATTAAGCCTGTCCATGCTCTAGGACAGCCTCTGTTCACTGTCATGGGGATCCAAAGATGAAAGATATAAGCTTCATCTTATAGGAGTGGAGGGACTTTGATAGGAGACAAGGGATATGACATACTGCAATGTAAAGGCAAAGGAAGTTGAAAGAAGAGAGATGGTTGCTAAGAGTGAGCAAAATACTTTAGACATGTTCACAAAACTTATTGTCTGTACACCAGATAACATGTGGACACTTTTTTTTTCTTTTGATGCAGTTCTTGGCATCTAACCCAGGAAATTGTGCATGCTAAACCAGTTGGGAAGTTCCTTTACCACTGAGCTCCATCCCAACCTGTTGACATCTTTGACCTTGTAACACAATGTACATAGTTGAGTGTTTGATGTTTGAGCATTTGAGAGGTCTGCAGGGTCTGGCTCCTTGTATTCTGACCAGTGCCCACTACTATTAGTAAGGAGACTGTGAGTGAAGGCTCTTTTTCACATGTGAATGCTGGAATGGCTCATTTCAAAGGCTAGAGTACCCTCATCTAGAGTGGATTTCATTAATTTTTATTATGTTCCTTAAGATTTGAAAACATACACCAAAAGCATGTTTCAGAAATTTATTAGTTAGGGTTCTCTAGAGTCACAGAATTCACAGAACGAATATATATATATATGAAATTTATTGAGTTGGCTTACAGATATGGCTGAGGTAGTCCAGCGAAGGCTGCCAGTAGCCGAGGTAGTTCCAACGATGGCTGCCAATAGCTAACTGCTCAGTTCGGTAGTCAAGTGGGTGATGGCTGAAGGCTGGCGAACTCCTAGTGTCTTAGTCCGGGCGGCCAGAAGGAAGAACGATTCCTAGCACAGCGGCAAGAAGGCATCTGTTCTCCTTGGTGGCTCCTTTTTATATAATGTAGTATTGGACGAATCCTTTGAGAGCTTTGGCGTTCTTTAGGATCTAGGGCGTGTACTATCCTTTCAAGTAGTCTGAGTTGATCCTTTCCAGAGGTGGTCTCAGCCCAGCTTAGTTAATACCCTGTGTGTCAGGTTGACACCCAGGCTTAACTATCACAAGAAACTTTGTACTTTTATGGCTATAGAGAAAAAGTAATTTACAAAGTTAAAAGCCATATGTGAATACTATTAAACCTGACACTAAACTGCTTTTCTTTTTGATTTTGTGTGTGTGTGTGTGTGTAAGCTCAAAGTTAATAGGTTTTCTTCTCCATCACTTTTCTACCTTACTGTTTTGAGGCTATGTCTCTGAGTTGAAATACCTAGCTCCCCCATAGGACTAGTTCTCAAAACTCATGTAAAAGGGTCCAGCAAGATTTGGCAGGTTGCAGTGACTGCTTGTAAACCTGGCAATCTGTGAATTGGTCCCCAGAAGTCAACCTGGTGGAAGGAGAAAACTGACTTCTAAAAGTTGTCCTCTGATTTCTACACATGTGCCTTGACACACAAGTGTGTGAGTGTTTCTCTCTCTGGAGTAAATAAATAAAAAATGTAAAAGTAAGGCCAGACATGATAGGATGTCCTTGTATTCCCAGTAAGATAAAGACAGGCTGGGAAGATAAATTGGCTGGTGAGCTAGCCTAGCTTACTTGGGGTGTTTTAGTCCAGTGAGAGACTATTCCTCAAATCACCACTGGCCTGTTCATGCAGACATGCACATGTATGTGTGTGCTCACACATACACAAGAGGTCATAAAACAATGAAACAAGCCCACTAAAAGCCTGAAAGTCAGTTGTCCAACTCCTCTGAGAATCTTTGATTCTAGGAAAAGTGACGGAAGAGATTGTGGGGAAGCCAAGCAAGGGGCAGAGACAGACAGGGAATGAGAGGCAGTGACCTGTGAGAGACGAAAAGCAGAATGATACTGGGCTGCTAATGAGCTGGTAGTTCACAGTGTAAAAGGAATGTGCTGAGGACAGTTATGCAGATGTGCTCAGCTCCCTTCTGAGAGATTGTTCAAGAGGCAAACCTGGGGAGATGAAAGGAGACAGTTCTGATGACAATTTATCATTCATAAAAGGGCACACATTCACCTAACAGGTGTAAATCTGTTAAACTAAACATGATCATGGTCGCTGTTGTCATTTGTTACATCAGATTGGAAAGAAAACTCCTCCCTTTGAGTGGCTCCTATTATATGATGCCTCTCGTTACTGAGATGGGTGGTTTCTTTGTGGAAAATTTCAGTGTTCATAATACCATCTCTTCTGCCAAGGATTGGCCAGTGTCTGATTTGTAAGTTGATGAAAGTGTTAGGCTGATTCTGGTTCAATATACAAAGCCACAGCATCGTGCACCCTGCTGGGTACAGTTTAATACATCTGGTGCTAGAACAACAATAGCCTCTTATCAAGTAAAGCTCAGCAGAAATAGTATGTTTTTCCTACATGTTTTTCCTACAGTGCAATAAATACTTTAAATGAGCTGGAAACTTTTATCGTGAAAGCCTGTCTGCTGTTTGCCTTCCAATCAAAATGTTATGTAATGAGTTCAGAAGCAAATTGACTGCCTGGTGTGTATAAAATAGTGTGGAGGGGCTGGGTTTGTCTACACAGCTCCCTGCTGTGAATAGTGAAGGGGAAGGTATGTGTGTTTGTGTGAATAGTGCAGACCATGTATGTGTTGGAATGTATCTTGTGCTTACAAGCATCTTGGACTTTTGCATGAAGTGGTTCGAGCCCTAGGCATTGTAACAAGTTTGGATAAATGAAAGCAGGCGAGCTCTAAGACAGTGAGAAACCAGTCAAGGAAGAAGAGGGTGGATTTTAGGCTTAGTTTTGAGAATTATAGCTTCAGATTGGCCCAAGAGTCAAGCTCAGAGTTGATGTTAGGATTGGGAGCGGAAGAGCACAGGTCAGTGGTCACTGCTGAGGCCGTGGGTCAGAGTGGCCTTCTGTGAAGCATGTTAATGTGGCATTTGGTCTATACCCTTCAAAACTCTTTATGTAATGGGTATAGTAAAGCACTCTTTAGCCATCTGTGCAAGACTAGTCTCATGGGAGACAGCCAGCCTAGGAAACAATACTCTCACCTTGTCACTGATGAGGGTATTGATGCAATCAATGAGGTGTTCTTTAGACACTCGCCTAAGTACAAGGCAGCAGAGATACAAAATATCTGAATGCTGGAAACAAGTCTGAATTTTGCTGTCAAAGTCTTTGTGTTCAGCAAGATGGAGAAGCAGAAACCAAGATCTCTCTCAACTTCTAAGTCTGGGAGTTAGAGTTAGCGTAGGGTGGTCAAGCAGGTCAAAGTTAACTTGGTTTCTGACCAATCTCTCTTTACTCTGGTCCCCACGTTCAAGGGGAAAACCATTGGTTTGATGTCTGGTAAATGACTTTGAATGTGCACACCATGTACAGTACAGAAAATTCATTTCTGTTCTTTTTTTCTTTATTTTCTTTTATTTTAATAGTTTTACAAGTCGTTTCTATTCTATTTAATCTGTTACAGGTTTAGATAAGACTCACTGTATTTTGCAATGATAGTTTCATGATTTTGAGGCATGATTGTATACTTTCTCCTTAGTTATCCTCCCCGTTCCCTTGTGAAGTGACTGTGTATTTATCACTGAACTGAGCATTCACAGTTCAACTGTTATTTTCTAGAGGCCAAAGTGTGCTTGGGATGCATTTGATTCTTGTATTGATTTTGTCTAAATTTTTCTTCATGTGGAAAAGCCAACTAGTGCTTCCATCATCACACACAAGTATATAGTCCCAAATCACATTACTGCTTAACTGAGTAAGTTCCCTTGTTTTGGCTTTTACAAAAATCAAACATGTTTTTAAGTATAGTGTGGTCATCTCCAGTGAGATAGCTCAGCAGCATGTGCTACCATTCCTGGAGTCTTCGGTACAATAATCAATGGTATTATCTTAGGGAGACACTTTGCAACTGAAACTGGAACCATCTCAAAATACGTGCTAATGTACTTTGTGGCTCTCTGTTGCATGCACAAAATCATTAAATGTTCAACAACGTGCTCTTAGCTTAGCTTCTTTTATGTGGTTTGGGCCCCATAGTCTGCAGATATTTGACTGCATCTTGCTCAAGAGCTTGACAAGCAGGCATCCCGTTTTGTTGTTTCAGTTGAAATTGGTCAACTTGCACTAAAAACTAAATATTTTGGAGAAAGACCTTTTTTTTCCTCATAGTGTTGCATCTCTCAGCAAATGTACATGATCCTGGTGCTCATTCGTACACTGCAAAAGCCCAAACAGAGCAGAGACATGGCCTTGGTGTCTTGATATTATTACTGCTCTAGGAAGTGCATCTCTGAGTGGCTCTTAGGTGACATGCAGTTGGAGAAACACTGCCGATATATCCACATGGTAGAGGTCAGAGAAGTTCTCTGAAAGCAGGACACTGAGATTTAAATTCAGCTCTTCAGGATGAAATGGATCTGTGTGGATCTCAGAAACACATTTGAAAAAATACTAGATGCTCTTCACAGTTAAGACTCTGAGCTCTGGTTTCATGAGTGAGTTTTTTCCTCTAGTTTAGAGTGCTTCCAAAACAAAGTACCATTTCTCATTTCTGTCCCTCTCCATGCCTTCCTGGATGTGGACTGTGCACCTCTGGTGTGGTGGCTGTCTCCACTGCAACACAGATGATTTGCTGGGCTTGGGTAGGAACAATGGTGTCCTGCCTCCAGCCTGCAGGGTAAGTGGCAGCTCTGGGGTTACAGCAGTTTCATTCAATTGCATGCAGAGAATTGTTGCTACAGCTCTGTCCCTTCTCATGACACCATGAGTGTTGTCACTGTCAGCGATGCTGGGGTCTGACATTCACAACCTTGGAAGTGGACTGTCCAGGGGCACTCTGATTGGATGGGAAAACTCAGCACCAGAGTCACACCCCCTTCTCGCTGCCAATGTCCAAGGTTTAGAGACCAAGTAGAGAGTAATTTGCCAGAAAGAGTCAACCCTGAACTGTGTTATCAGGAGTATCTGCAGAGGTTCTTTCCCTGTCTGAGAATGCCCATGTTAGCAACTGGCATGGCATTCATGTCAGCATGGGTGGGAGAGGTGGGGGTGCTTGAAGCAATTGCTGTTCTTGGATGCCAGGTTAGGGTCAAAATATGAGCATTTTTAATAGTGTGTCAGGCTCTACTAGTCTGGATTCTGTGTGTGTGTATGTGTGTGTGAGAGAGAGAGAGAGAAAGAGAGAGAGAAAGAGAGAGAGAGAATTTAGTCTCCATCCATTTATTTTATGTGCTTGGCTTCTAAGATCAGCTCTTTGAATGGCAATCAAGCCTCCGAAACATCAGTTAATGCTCTAGTGGCTTATGAATAGGATTCTGGACCTGAGAGTTGTTTCTCAGAGGGACTGTAATGAGGGAGAGAGTTTTGTCCTTGGACTTGGGACACTCAGAATAGTCACATGCACCTGCCCCGCTGGTTAAACTGCAGTGCAATTCAGGGTCTGCTGAGTGGGCATGTTTTTAGGTCCAGAGTGAAGACTTACAGGCTTTGCAGTCACTCAGGGGTGCTGTGGGTGTCTTCAGAAACAGCGAGAGGCTGAGGGATGCCAGGCTAGCAGCTCCATGAAGAAAGGCTTGTGTTCTCTGTGTGCCGGCGGCCTGTGGAGCTGCACAGCTGGGAAGGGCAGGAGATGCCAGCATCTTGTCCCCTTATCCTAGTCCACTTGCTTGCTTTCTGAATGCCAAAGCTTCAAAGTCTAAATGAACTGTAAAAAGAACAACCGTGCCAGAGTGTTAGCATGATTCACGTTGGGTGTGCCATTTGAGAGAAAAAGGCAAACTGTTAACAATGAAAAGTGCCTCCTGCTGGATACCAGTTCACCTGTCTTATAAACAGAAAAGTGATAGTGCAGCCTTTCCAGGAAGAATTGACACATTTACAGTGTGAACAGATTGCAGGACAAAGTGTGTTGATAAGATGCTCATTAGATCTGGACTAAATATGTTTAAAATAAGTTTAAAAATTGCCACAGCTCGTGACAAAAGCCAAAATGTAAACTGTTTGTCTTTGATCAAGAATTTTGATAACAAGACAGTTCTAAAAAGATTCTGATCTACAAATCTTTGTTCTTGAACCGGTGTACCTATTAAGTTTGTATGAGCGGAAATAATAATAATAATAAAACAAAACAAAGCAAAAAACCCCACAAATCTTTGTTCTTGTGAATACTCTTCAATGTATACGTATGTAGACATTGACTTCTTGATGTGGTTTTGAATCTGTTCTGCTTCTCAGTAGCTTCTAAGCATCAGGCAGTTTTCCTCAGCAGTATCCCTGGGCAGTCAGCATGCTAGGCAGGAGGTGGGGAACCTGTGAGATGATGAATCTCCACCGCAAGTAGAAGTACACTGAAGCAAGTTATGCACATGGCTTCTGTCCAGGAGCAGAGACCATTAGTGGAAGTACTGATCATTAGCTGCTTTTCCTCATTCAGATTTGGTGTTTTTATTATGTTATTAGGCTATTAAGTACTTCTGAGCAGCGTGCCAAGTTGGAAAAAGTAGCGTTCTTTGGTTTACATTTTCTTTGCTATTGTTTGATCCGTCTAAAAGGCACTGCTCACGAGCAAACTTCTCTTCTCAGGCTGTGCACTACTTCCTGAGTCAGAAATCTAAGTGTATATGATGATACCCTGTTGAAAACCGAAACCTTGCATGTGGCAAATGGAAAAAGTACCATTTTATCATATTACTTGAACATATGTGAACATTGTGGTTTTAAAATCTAGCCATAACTGAGTTAGTCGTCTGTGGAAAAGATTGTCTTTTTGAGTTGGAAAAACTTAGTCCTTATATACATTGTTTAAAAAGCAGAACCAAGATGAAAAAAGCATCCTGCTAAACCAGTTGGAGCTGCCAACCTTCTCACTTTGTGGGTAATGTGTATTTTTCAGGGCACCAGTCTCATTGCTTTGCTCTACAATACTGTTCTGAACTCAGGAACTATGTTAAAATTTTAAGAGCGATTCATTTCTCCCATTGAGTCAACACTTTTCGGAAATGGCATTTTAACACTCAAAACTTCTGCTGGGGACAGCACCCAGGACCTCAAGAATGCTATGCAATGCTAGATTATACAGTCTGCTCTACCAGTGAGCTGCGTACACTCCCAGGCCAGGGTAGTTCTCTGTGTATGCACACTTAAAGATGTCTGTGACGTTGCATGCTGTAATCCCAGCATCTGAGAAGCAGAGAGGGAAGAAAAGGGGGCGGGGATCTTGAGTTTGAGGTCAGCTCCCTGCTGCAAGGCAAGACACTATTTTGAACCAAACCAAGTCTCCATTTCCCCCACGGGAGCTTAGTACTCTGCTTGTGCTCCACCCTTGGTCCCTGATGGGTCAGACCAGTTCCTCACCTGTGTGTGCCACCCTAGGACCTGACATTGTGTACTGTCCAAGCTTGTGGAGGGCTCAGCTCACACTGTCCAGTGATGCTCTTCCGAGGACTTTATGGTACCGCAGCACATATGCGGCAGGTGGCAGCTTCTTGCAGAAGAAGGGAAATTCGTGGCAGCCAAAGAATCTAAAAAAGAAAGTATTTTTCTCTTATTCATCCTTGAAAAGGCTTTGTTTGGCCTTGCCAGGTTTTTCAATGGAAATTAAAACTCACTGAATTGCAGAGCAATTTTGTTTGAATAGGATAAAGGGAATGGTCAGAAAAGAAAAAAAATGTCATCTGTTGACGGTATCTTCTAGACAGGTTAGAAAAACGTTCATCTTCCTGTTTATGTCTAAATATTCTGCAGTTTGCACTGTTCTTGTGGCTATGTATCCTTGCTCAGGCTGCCTTAAGTCAGATCCTCCTCTTTATGCCTACTGAGTGCTAGGTTGACTGGGGTATACCATGGTTTTTTTTTTAATTTCTTTTTTCTTTCCTTCTCCTCCCCTCTCCTCCTCCATTAATCCATCCCATCTCCTCTTAACCTCCTTGTCTGCATCTGTGAGCCCCAGAGTTCCCTTCAGGTTGTCTGCTTTAGAGAGGGCTCAGGCCTCTGTGACAGATTAAGGGCCTCTGTGGCTCTTCTTTGAGTAAACCCACTGATAGGGACATTCCCTTTCACTTGTCTAGCCCTAGCCTCTGAGGTTCTCATTGCATGTAATTATTTCTCCCGAGGTCCTTGCTAGTCTGTGGGGGAATGTTGATATGTCAGTCATTGTGCAGGTCTGGTGAGGATAAGTGTCACTGCAGTGAGTTCCTGGATGCAGCAGCCCTGTCTTGAGTGGAATGACCTGGCCTGACAATGGACCTCCCCATCTTTAGGCTCTTATAATCTTATCACCCCCTCTTCTGCAAGATTCCCTGAGCTTCAGGATGGGAAGAGATTTGGTTGGCCTAATTCCGACTGAGTTTTCAGGGTTTCGGGAACTTTGCATTCTGGTTGGTTACTGTTGTCTGTTTCTCTGCTTTTCCTTTGCACTAGACATTTTCATGAGCAATGTCAAGAGCAAATATGTAGTAATATAACTATTGCATACAAATATTTTTTTATGTATTTGGATATTATGTTAAGCCCTGTTCTAAGCGTATTGATGTATCAACTTATTTAAAACTCAGGAAATCCCAAGTCAGGCCCCATTTCCTCTCTCTCTGCCTTTAGCAATGCTGGGGATTAGTATTCAGGGTTTCAGACATGCTGAGCAAGTACCCTGCCACTGAACTATATTCCCCAACTTCGTGTGTTGTATGTAGGCGGGTGCACATGTGTGTGTAAGCATGTGTAAAAGAGCATTTGAGTGTGTGTGCCTGCGGAGGCTCAGGGGGGTGACATTGGGACTCATCGTGAGTCCCCATTGCTCTCATTTCTTTCTGCTTTGCCCTGAAGTTTCCCAGGCTTTCTCTTCTAAGATCAGATTTACCGGCTTCTGCCATTTCTGCCCAGCATTTTTATGTGGAATCTAGGCTTTGAACTCAGATCCTTTTGCTTACGAGGGAAAGGATTTAACCCCTGAGCCATTTCCCTAACCCCAACTTTTTTTTTTTTTAAAGACTGAATCTCACTGTTGTCCAAGTTTGCCTCAAACTCATTTTTATAGCTCAAGCAAGCCTTTAACTTGTGGCCCTCCTGTCTTAGACCTATGCTTACAGTCTTGCACTACTAGGCTTGGGATAACCCACTCCAGGCAGGAGGAAACTTTGCCATAAAATGAATAGAGTACTTGGCGAAGACTGCAAAGCTGGATAGAAGACCTGAGATGGGAGCACAGACAATGCTTGCCTTTTGACTTCATGTCTCAAATGCCTTGCTGGGGCATCAACTTCTAGCCACATTGCGGAAGTACCACTGGCCAGGGCTAGCTTTGTGCTTGAAACAACAAAGTGCTGGAGCAGGTCCGTGGGGCATGACATTGAAGTAAAGGGTTGTGAGCCAAAAAAGCGAAACAAATGAAGTGAGCCCACAGTGTTCACCTCAATGCCTCAGAGGTATCTGCATGTCCCCAATACTCACTACAGGAGGAGGGAGATGCAGTTAAGTGGAATCTGTGGCTGAGAACAAGGCAGGTGGTCCGAAAAGATGAAAACCCAAGAGCCAATTCAGCTTGTAATAATACAAGTGGCTCTAGATGAAAGACTTAATATCCACAAAGTACCAGCTTAATAGTAGTAGTGTCATAGGATTTGCAGGTTCACTCACTGAAGTCTTGATTTCTCCCCCTTCCACAGTCAGTTGCAATAAATAGGTCTTGGTTGATTCTGCTTCATGTTATACCAAAATAGGTATTTTCAACTTTGAAAAGGTTGTAACATTCATAGGGACTAATTCTTTGGTTCTTTCGGATTTCTCATTGAATTCTTGATTAAGCAACAACACTAGTGTGTTGGAATTGTAAACTTGTAAGAACTAAGGAGAGCTAGCTACAAAGATCTTTTTTCTTTTCTTTGAATCGACTATTCAAGGGTAATCTCTAAAGTTTTTCTTTACGACGTGCATCTTTGGTCACTCCCATGAAATACAAGTTAACTTGACTTGGTGGCTTTCCTTTCTTGACTAATAATTGTGCTTCTCAGCTTGGTTACTGTCTCGTTGTTGTGGAGTCTTGTGGAATGAAGTAGTAATAGATTGTAAGTTTCCTTGTTTTCACAACTGGCTTTCTTATATGTTAAGAGTGTTATGATCAGTCCTTTATTTGGTGCACTGACATATACTTTAGGCATTTATCACGTTATGTAATCAGCGTAATGCTTAGCTTTGAATAATAATCTGTTTTCTGTGCTTGAAAGCAGGGCACTTGAAGATCATTGTTTTCTAGACAATGAAATTGGTGCTGAGGCAGATTGTGTGACCTCCATGATGCTGCTCTTCTGTGACATGCAGTGAGCCCCAGAGCCATGTGTTGTACTAAGGAGCCCGACAATTGGTCATCAGCTGGTCTTGAGCGTGGTTCTGTTCTAGTGATAACATCTTGATATCAGTGATGTTCTTGTGTCCTGAAATACTATTCGTGGCTAATGGGCTACCCCAAAACAGGAGGAAGACTGATTCATAGACTGTAGTTAGTTGACCATTAAATTAATTTTGAAGTGGTAACATTCATGTCTGGTTGAAGCAGACTGTGTTGCTCCTAAGGACTGAAGTCTGCCAGCTTGGAAAACTTAATTTTCGTTGGGGAGAAGTGATAAAATACAGCTGGTTGCAGGAGCTTTCTTTTCTTTTCTTCTTCTTCCTCCTTCCTTTCCTCTCTCTCTCTTTTTTTTTTAAAGACTTGGCTATAAAGGAATAAACACAAAAAAGGTGCTGCTTTGAGTATAAAGTGTTTATTGATGTGTGTGACCCTCAAACAGACCTTAAGAATGCATGGATGTGGCTGGTGAGATTAGTTCAGTGGGTAAGGTGCATTCTTGCAAACCTGACAATCTGATTTTGATCCTTGGAGCCCACATAGTACAAGGAAAGTTGTCTTTTGACCTTCACCCATACACCATAGTATGTATGTATGAACCTGCATGTCCCTCTCTCACATACATTTTTTTTAAAGCATGGTTGTTCAGAGTGTCTGTAAGACCTCAGCTTCCTGTTTCCCTGAATGACATGTCTGGGGATTTAACAGGCATATGGAAGCTGTACTAGAGGAAGTCTCTAACCTAGATAGTAACACCAATACTCACTGTTAGCTCTAGAAGGCAGTACTGGTGTGAATCCCAAAGCAGGTCAGCTAGAGGTGCCTTAGCAGAGATGGTGTACTCTGTCATGGAGGAAGCTCTTGCTTTGTGATTTGGGTATATACGGCTGAAGTGAGAAATAAGAAATGAAAGGGTGCCTTTAAAGAGCGAGTCCTTTCTTTGAAGTAATGATTCACTTGCAAATCTCCACATGCAACTCTGCCTCAAACATGCCTTTGGCAATGACTTACAAGTGAGCTAAATTTTCCAGAAGGGAAAATTACTACTTTTTTTTTTTTTAAAGTTGATGATTTTGGTAAATGGGGAAGGTTCTACTTATAGAGGCAGGCACCTCTGTAGGGTTTAAACTGCAGAAATCAGCTTGCTGGTCTTCTTTCTACAACTGTTAATATCATTGTTGAAAACTTTGGAAAAGCTTAAAACTGGAACTATGACAGATGTACCTGGTGCTACGCTGCTTCACACGCTTGCACCCTTGATCCATGGATGTGACCTTCTCCTTGCACTTGGCACTAATGGATACTTCAGGACTATAATAACCTTGACTGGTGGAGATCAGCAGTTAGGCACACAAGCTGACTTGACAGTGAGCTTGGCCTGCACACCGAAGCAGCAGGCTCCCACTGATGAAAGAGGAGGAAGACCGCAGAGGCGCTTCCAGGAATAGAAAGGTCTCCATAGCTGCCGAGACAGGGATGGGGTTTCACCACAGGTGACTGTTCAGTCTCAGGAGACCTTGAGAACAGGGAGAACTGTCCCTAAGGGAGAGAAAGTTTACTTCTTCAGTGTTCTCTTCCATAGTGGCTGAACCCAGATTTTTTTAGTAGTTTCTCAACTCTAGAATGGAAAGTCTTCTCTTCCTACACACAGGCTGGAGGGGAAGGGACGGAAGGTTGTTGTCATGACCTATGGGGATGGCTTCACCCTGTGAAGGAGTGGACCTCAGTCTCCAGGAAGAATATAGTTAGCAGGAAAGGGGTCTTGCTGGAAATTGAGCTGAGAACAAGAGCCAGCAGTATTTGAAGGTGGGGTGGCATGTTACCCAGGGACTCCTCAGAAACAGAACAGATGTGATCTTAGGACTCCCCTCGGAATATGTAGAAGAACAAACTCAAACCTTGATCAGTGCTTGGTGATGTGGAGCTCCATGAAGACTGGGAGCCGTGCTGTTGAGGTTTGTAGTCAGAAGCCACAGGGGCACATGAGTAACACTAGAACTTGGTGTCACGGGTGGAAGAACCTTCACCTTAGGGGGGCTTAGGATCCATGGCCATCGGGAGTGTCAAGCTCATCTGTGAGATGTCTGTGTCATAGGAACCATCATTTCTTAGAGTTACGGGTCTTCTCCATGTACAAGAAAATTCACATACTATTCCATATTTTAAAAAATGCCATAAAGTTTTGTTTTTCTGTTTATGGGTAACTACTTTAGTAACTAATATGTTTTAAAAATGAGCTGATCGATAAGGAAATTAGGAGTTTAAGAGTATGTTAATTATTGAGTTTATCAGCAAACAGAAGGTTCAGTCCTTGGCATGAGAAAGAAAATGAACAATTCATTGACATTGGTTGGTGTTGCTGTTAGGTATACAAAGGGCATTGTACTGAATGGTCCAGGACCTTAATTCCTGATGGATGCTTAATGGATCTTGATGGATGGGTGTCTTATTTTTCAGACAATGTTTATTTAACTCATTCATTATGCTGGGGGTTTCGTTTGCCCATCAGGCCACTGAATACTTTAACTTTGTCTTTCCTTCACCTTGTCTGGTTTCCTGTTCTTATATGCCCTGTTTCCTCTCTCTGTGGTCCTTTCCTTGTGATGTCCATTGTCTTCCCCTATTTATCACTGTGCTAAGGAAGACCACCTGAGGATGTAATGTCAAGGAGACCAAGGAGACTCTGCCTGCAGGGTATGTGCAGCAGATGCTGGGTAAACACTCGGCTTTATATAACTCCTTTGATCCGTCCTTGCCAGTTTCTAAAATTGTCACTGCCTTGGATTCCCAGCGAAGCTTGGCTTCTGCTCTTAGGCACAGTGACAGACATCCATACCAGAAGAAAGGGAGAATCTGGAGTAGGGGCTAGAAGGGGGAATGGAGTGGAGATTAGGGAAAAGGGAGAAGATACCAGTTTTTCATTTCTGTGTCTGGTTCAAGTTAACAGGGTTAAATGGGCAGGAATTTCCTACTGTGTAGCAATCCTTTAGCATAATGCCTTCTATAAAGATGGGCATCACACAGCTGACTCCTGCCTTGCCTTGGTAGGTGGTGAGGAAATCTGTATACCAAGCTCTGGTTTGTGTTAGCTGAGCTGGTCCAAAGTGAGGAAGTGGGTTGTTAGAACTACCCTTTGGGATAAGGACCAAATAATTGGTGGGATGGGGTCAACAGAGGGGACTTCTACCTCTGCTTCCCCCAAACCACAAAGAGACTTCTTGAGTTTTGACTTGCAGTGAGTTGCTTGTAAAAGCCCTGTAGTATAGGGTGGTGGTGGTAGTGTTGGTGTAAATAGGAAACATGAAACAAACGAAGCTAGCTGGATTGGAAAGCTTTGATCTCTGGGACCAGTAGCTTTTGTTTGGAACTAGTATGTTTCTTCTTCAATTAAACACATTATGGTAGTGTAGACTGATTACTATTAATCAAGTAGAGAAGGATCATAATGCGAGTTTGTCATTGTTTTTTTTTCGGGGTGCTTTCTAAACTTTGCCCTAAGACCAGGCCTTTTACTTCAAAGCCGTTTTCTCAGTAAAACTGTCCAGGGAATTTCAGTTCAGGTTCAAGTATATATACAGTTCTTTTATTGAGAAAATAAAAGGTTAGCATTCTTGGGGTGCTGAGACCCACAGCTGTCTCCAAACTTGTGACCTATTTGAAATGTAGCCAGCTCTACCATTCCAAGTAAATGATAATTCTAGCAAAGAGAAGAGTTTCTATCTTAATAGCTTGTATGATCTTTTAGGTAACATATACAGTTACCATTAACTTTTTTAGATATCATCAAGTCTTCGGGCTGGTGTTAAAAGTCACTATTTCGGTCTTCAATCTTGCCTTCTACACTGTAGGAAATCGGAGCTCCCAGGCGGGTCATACCACATCCATGGTCACTGGGAAGACTCTTGGCAGACCTAGAGCCTTGTCTCCTTCCCGGCGTTTTCCGTTATGTCACAGATGTGACCACCGTGGGCAGAAGCATCATCAAGAGAGCCTGAGCTTCGTGACTAAGTGGATCCACTGACTGTTGGTGTTACCTTCTCCAGTGTTGCCTCAATTTACATAAAAACATTAAATAAGAATATAACAGAGTGGGGCTCCATCTTGGAGCGTTCTGTGGGAATGCTTTGCTAGAGGGTGAAGAGCTTTATAGTGGGCAGGATTTATATCTTCTGGCTGTACAGTTGAGTCAGTTAGAAAGTGGACAACTTGTGCACCATTCCTTTCAGTCCTCCCAGAAACTTACTTTGAGGACTGAGAAAGTCCCACCGTACAATAGAAAAGTGATGGTTGTGTGATGGTGGTGGTTCTGGCCCTGAACCATTACTGCCTCTTTGAGTCTACCATTTCCTTTTTTTTCTTCCATTTTTTTCTACTTTTACAAGCTTATTGAGTATTCATCCCAGCTTCCTCCCTGCCTCCTCTCTTCCCCCATCCCTCCCTTCCCATCACCTTTCCCTGCTGCTCCGTCCCACTCTTCCTCCTGTATGCTTCTGTAGCATTTCCCTTCTTAAATTGCCTCTCTTCTCGGTTTCCTTACAGCTTTCAATATGAAGTGGTTCCTCTCTGACTCAGCACTTGATGTCTGTCGACCCTGCAAACATGTCTGCTGACTGATGCAGTGTTCAGTGAGCACTTAGATATGAAAAAATAATTTGTTTATCCAGAAAGTTGTACTGTTCATTCTGAACTCCTTGAGCTAAGTCCTGTATATAGGTTCTTGTGCTATGGGGCTTAAAGGATGACTCAATGGTGAATTTAGGATTGTGTGTGTGCAGTGCAGGCCTGTGGAGATCAAGAGGCCAGTCTTAGGTGTCTTTCCTTAGGAATTGTCCACCTTCTTAGGACCTCATACTGGCTGAAGCTACTTAAATAGGCTAGGCTGGCTAGCCGCTATGTCCTGGATTGCTCCTATTTCCACTCCTCGGCGCTAGGATACCAAGTATGTCATTGTTCCCAGATTTTTTGTGGTGATTGAATAATGAGGTCCTTATACTCATGAGGCAAGCATTTATTTTACTGACTAGTTTCTCCACCCTGAATTGAGTTTTTAATGGACATAGTCTCTGTGTATTGTGCAAGTGTGTATAGAAAAGGAATCTCTTGTAGTAAGGTAGGAAGGGCATGTAGGGGAAACACTCAGCTTTCCCCAACAAGTCAAACTATGGGAACTTGTTAGGATTTAAGTATAAATAGAAGCAATGTTTCTATTTATTCTTCTACTTAAATATAAATAGAAGGTTTGGGTCATTTCATAAAACATGAGTTGGTTTCTGATTTCTAAATAGCTGGAGGATGAGATTCTCTTGAAAGCAACATTGAAGAAATAATTTATTTCATGGACTTTGTATTTGTCACTTCCCATTACCAATTCAGTCAACATCCCCAGTGGTTTAACTCACATGCACCCAGAAGTCTTATCTTCAGATGTTGGTGTGAGTTGCTTAGTGTCTGCCGGGAGCCCCCAGCATTCAGGCTTATCCAGGTCAGTGCTGTTCCTGAACCTTTCCATGGTTTGGAAGTGTTGCATCTGCTGGCCAGACCTCCTTCACTGCAGAGAAGTCCTTGAGCATCTCTGGTGATTCAGTCTGTTAATGGAGGTGTGAGGCTTTGAGAAAGGAGAAGATCCTCTTGTAGGTTGACTGTCCATCTCATCCTGAAGCCTTTGATCAGCCTTCTACTTGTAACCTGCCTGGCCGCCTGTCACTTGTTGGCCAAAGTCTTTAAGCTCTCCTGGACAAAGACTGCATTGACCACCAACTGTTGCAAATTTGTGTCTTTTGAAATTAAATATAGGAAAATAAGTACTTAAACACACACAGATCAATCCTGTGTTGATATGATGACTTATGGCTATACATTGGCTGTACATAAATGTCTTAACACATGTATTCAAATAGACTACTAAAATTGAGAGGTGAGTTTCTTAAATTCCAGGGAGCATAACTGGTTATTCAGTCAAATGACAGGAATCCCCCTTAGTTACGAATAATGAAGGCGTGGAATTTCTGACCTCTGAAGTGATCTTCACGGAACTCGTCTCTGTATCTAGAAAAGGGAGATTGTACCTCAGTGGGTTTAGCACTTCATACCGATGCTCTAGTTTTTATTGTAGCTAATGTTTTGGGAACACTGTGGCTGGTCACAAAGAGCAAATCTTTGCGATGTACATGGAATTGAGGAAAAGAGTAGAAAGTAGTTTACTGTCTGAATCTTAAAGATGCTGGGTGCACCGCTCTGATGTATTTTGCTAGACTCTGGCCCATGTCAGTGCTTTCATAACAGCTATTGTGCATAGCAGCAACTCTTCAGCTACTGTGGAAGACAGTGACATCATAGAGCACCTTTAGGGGGTGGAGCCACCCACCCCTACATTCTTGGGATTGGGGAGACTGTGCTCTTTCTCCCTCAGCTACATCAGAGGCCCAGATTTTGTCATATCCCAGCTGCTGGGTCGTTTAAACACTTGGCTGCCAATCAGAAGGGAAAGGGGCCAGTTACTACAGAAATAACAGAGACTGGAAATAGAATGTGAGACACTTTCTTGTCTTTTTTTTTTTTAATTGAAGTACCAAAGGCGAGCGGCAAAGCAGAATTGATGTTAATTACTCTACAAAGTGTTGGGAATCTGTCCTTGGCTGTCAGAATTGCAGTGGTTTTGTGCCTTTTGGCCTCAGCCCATTGGTATTTCTGGCCACTCGCTACCCAATGTGTAGAAGTGCCTTGAGATATATAAAGGAAATGTTTAATTATGAGCTCTGTGATAAAAATTCCAGAAGCGTGTTTAGTTAAAGTCATTAACATTTTTCTGTAGACAAGTGGCAATTTGTTGCCATTCTTTGCACTGAGTGCTAAGAGAGGCACAATCTCTGTTCTAATAACCACCACTGTACTGAGAAGCTTGGGGACAGGGGTTCCAGCAGATAAAAGGGTTTGTAGGGAGCAGAGCTGGGAATTCAATCCAGTCTCAGAAGTGAAGGACCAGTGTCCCTCGATAGACAAAAGATTACTGGTGCCTGGGAGCTGAGGAGATGGCTCCATGGGTATGTATAGCGCTCGGCTCACAAATGTGATGACCTGAGTTTGGGTTTGTTCTGCAGCCACCTTGGGAGACAGAGGCAAGGAATCTTACTTCATCCCCCATCCTGCAACTATTCAGCAGCTGTCTAACTAGAATGGATGAATTGGTGAGCCTCTGGATCAAGTGCTAGACCATGCTTCGATATATGTTGGTGATTGAGGAAGACACCCCATGTGCCTATGCCCACATGTGCATGTTACACACATGTGTGATCATACCACACATATTCCTGAAAAGAAAACTGGTAGATTTTCATTAGAATACAATGCTGCATTGCGATGCTGTATTGGCAATAGTGTGAATGCAGAAATACGAAGTACCTGAAAGCCAGCCACCCATATATAGTTACTAACATTTTGGAGTTTATCTGCATGTGTATGTACATACATCTCTGTGCGTGTCTTAGTGGACTGTAGGTATTTCGCATATAGTTTTTCTTTTGATTCAACCACATTATGAGCTTGGAAATTTGCTGTGAGTTAAAGGGAGTCTGTCAGCCCTCATGGTGCTGCTGAGAGAATGCAGTAATGCTAGAGTCCAGTGCTGGGCAGTGTGTTGATGTTGCTCTTCCTTTGCTGTGAGGCAATACAACCAGGTGAAGGGAGAAAGTTATTTATGTGACTTAAGAGTCCACAGGGGTGTATACCCTTGGTAGTGGAGAATGCATAGCAAAAGGCATGAAGCAGTAGACCAGTCGAGTCAGAGCAGCCATTAGGAGGCAAAGAGCAAGAAGGAAGGAAAACAGTGGGGCTATTAAACCTCATAGCTGAACCTTCATGTAACATGTCTTCTTCCAACAGGATTCTGCCTCTCGCATGTGTTGCAACCTTCCCAACCATTAACAGTAGCTAAGTAACCTGTGGGGAGCCACTCACATTCAAACCATGTCTGGCACATAGAGGGATGCTGAGGGATAGTGTAGACCCAGGAGGAGAGGTTGTGAGTTCTCTAGTGGTTGTGAGTTCTCTAGTCACATTTCTGGAAGCCAAGTGTCCCAGGGGCATAATTTTCCTAAACTGTGACTTGGCCTGGCAGGGCATCCTGACTTGGAAGGATTTCCTGTTTCCAGAATGTTCAGTGTGAGCTGGTTTCCAGGAATAAGGTTGATGGACCGTCAGCTCTATGGCCAATGGACCTTTCTTTCCAGATGGACTGACAGGATTCTTGGGTCTTCCTTGCTTCTTTTTTATTACTCTATTTTTGTGTAATTTTTTTTCTTTTGAGACAGAATCTTGCTATGTAGTCCAGACTTGTCTGGAATCCATAATTCTTGTGCCTCAGACTCCTGCGTACTGTAATTACAGGTTTTTCTCATCATTCTTAGCGGCTGCTGCTGCTTTGAAACACTGTGTGCCTATGTGTGCAATCCACCACTCACATGGAGGTCAGAGGACACCTGGAGTCAATCCTCTCCTCTTGCCATGTTCAGGTTATTGGGTGTGGCCGCAAGTGCCTTTACCCACTGAGCCATTTCACAGGCCCTCTTCCAAGACTGTGATGTCAATTCCTCTATGTGCACAAAGTATTCTTAGCTGTCCCTTCAGACATGAGTGGTATTGTGAATGCTTAACTGCTTGTGAGGTGTGATATAGTTCAGAATTTTAATAGAACACCATATTAGAACAGTAAGTATGTTTGGGAGAGCAGACTGGGAAAACTACTTTAAAATTAGTGTTGTAGGGGAAGAAGAGCTGTTGTAATGATGCAGTTTCCAAAAAGAGGACATTGAACTTGAATAATGGTACTCAAAGTAGACCTGTGAAATTGCTATGAAGGGACATGAAGAAATTGGAGATAGAAGGTGAAATAAAGGAAGAAGGTTTGCCCTGGCTCCTGAATCTTCCTTCTCCCCTGGGTATTTGTTTTGGACTGCGTCTCCTGTGCTTTGCAAGGGAAATGCACTCTCACTTGCATGCCTATATGACAGGAGCCTGCTTCTGTGCACACTGTGCTGACATTCTAGCTCGTGTTGCATCTGGTTATGTCCAGAAAGTCCTTTATCCACATGCATGGAATTCTGATCCTCTGAATCCCCATGTATGCCCACAAAGGATCTGAGAGAAACTTCTAGCTGGTGGGATTCCTGGCAAGGCCTTAGTGATCCTTTTGCCACAGCCCAGGGTCCATGAGAAGTTTTGCCTAGCATACATGAAGTCCCTGTGAAGCCAGTATGGTGGCTTATACCTGTAATCCCAGCACTAGGGTGTTAGAGACATGAAAGTCAGAAGTCCAAGTCCATCCTTGGATAAATAACAAGTTCAGATTCAGTCTAAGTTACATGAGACCTTATCTCCAAAACAGGAGACAGGAAACGAACATTAAAACACCCAAGTTAAATTCCTGTTTTGGATCTGTGCAGGTATGGAGCTGGCTGGGGGAGACCTCACTGCTCCTAAATGTCATACGAGTCCAGCTTACTGCGTGACTCACAATATAGGAGGAATTTAGACAAAAATAGAAGTATGTATGTTTGTGATTTCCTGGACTGAGTTTGTCTAAGTTGTGAATGGCAGTCACTTGGTGCAGAACATCACCTTGTATGAGTGGTCCACTTAGACTTCTGTAAACCGCCTATACCCCTTGCCTCCTTGTTTGGGCACTCAGTGGGCTGAGCTAAGAGAACTTTAAAAGCTGTGCCCTGCAGTTGCCATCTAGTCTGGGCCTTTACACTCACAGCTGTGGGAAGTCGCAGAATTAGGCTGCACCATTAGTGAACAATGTATGTCATCAGTGTCAGCCTGAGATGGAGATGGGAGGCTGCAGCAGGTCTTTGGGCACTTGTTTCGCTTGAGCTGTGGCTGAGCACACCTTTGGGTATAGTTGATTTATGCATAATTGAGGGTTTTGATATAGGCACCAACTTTGGCCTCATGATCAGAGGCACTACTGTTCTAGTACCACCTTTGGCATATGCAGAAGGCCCTAGTTCCTTTTGGTTTCTCTGCTAGACTGTGGGGAATCAGAGATAAATGTGGTGAGTTTTTGTTTTAGGGAAAGAAGTCTTGTGTGTAGCAGCTGAGCCAAGCACAGGGGTGGGAAGGCAGCTTCCAGCACTTCTGTGTCAAGGACTGGGCTGGGGTTTGAATGTTTGGTCCATACCCTTGGAACCAATGCAGAGATAGGGTAGACATCTGATTGGCGAGCTGTGGAGTTGTGGAGTTGGATCTGCCAACTTTGTGTGCGTACTGCTTTTAATTTTTAGAGATGGTTTCATGTAGCTGATGATGACCTTGAACTCTCGATTCTTATGCCTGGTTCTGGGATTATAGGTATGCACCATCACACTCAGGTTTCATGCAGTGTTACGGATTGAACCCAGGGCTTTCTGCGCCTTCCCAACTGAGCTGTATCTGCAGACCCCATATCTTGGTTTTTAGATGTTGGTCTCCCAGAGAAGTCTTAACTGATAACAAGAGCAGAGTTCTTAGGAAGTCTGGGACTAAGTTGTACAGGAGCCTGCAGAAAAGGTGATGGGAATAATGTTGGATGTTTGGACAGTGACCCAATGACTGTAGCACACAAAACAAGACAGAGGTTGTTAGAGAAAGAGGCCAGGGAGGGTGAAGATGTGAGCAGAATAGCTCTTCAATGTGGTTATTCCTGAGTGAGGTGAAATCGGCCTTTGCAGTAGTATGGACTTCACTGGGCTAAGAGCCCCAAGCTCTCAATGTGCTGTGAATTTATGGGCTGATGACCCAGCATGTTCCTCCTTCAGATTCCTTAGATCAAGGAGTCCTGTGTCCCCCAGTGTCACAGCCTGTGATTATATGGTCATAGGTTTTTTTTTTTTTTTGACCTGTGTGGATCATCCACTTAACCACCGTTGTAATGACTTCTGCACCTGGGAAATTGAAGGGTTGCAGAATCTGCGGCCCCATTATAACCTCAGTGTACTAGAACCTGGGTTTGCTTTAGTGTCCTCCTGCCCTTACCAAGAACACAGGGCCCAGGCTGCTGTTCAACCGGGCAGCTGCTCAAAGTTGCCCTTGAAGAACGAGGTGTCTGGCTCCACCTGGCATCAAAGAACAAGCTTACTTTGTACTTTCTGTCCCATGGAGGTGATCTCAGCTTGATGCAAACCTGCTGTGTGTGCTGCACCCACCCCAGGCATGGGACATTGCCCAGCAGGACTCAAGGGGGTGAAGGAACTGATGGACAGGGCCTGCTGGGGCCCTGTTAGACCAGGAGAAATCAAGCCCTTTGTCTCAGATCCATGGGTTTGCTGTGTTTTGTAACCTGTAACAAAGGTGAAGTTCAGCCAGGTTTGAAGAGATGTATGTACACTTTAAAGTCCAGGAGGCTCTGCTGTGAGGCCCAGCACTACCGGCTCTCTGCAGTGAATACTTCAGTGGGTCCCCCTGTTGGCACCGTATTTTAGCCTAGAATATGGTAAGACCTCCCTTGTTCTGGCTTCTCATAGCACTTGGTCCATACTTTTGTTCAGTATTGAGCATGCACAGGCAATGGCTGAAGTCAGAGGTTACACCCTTCTCCTGACTTAATAACTTACAGGAGACCTTAATTGTCCTCAAATTTACAATACATTACAGAGCCCTTATCCCATGGTAAGTACTGACTAAGCAATTTTGAAGAAATAAATTCATCAGTGAATTGCTTCTTTGTAACAAAGTGAAAATTTTAGATATTTTCTCATGGTATCAGTTAATCTTAAAATTATCTTGAGTGGAAATGCAAAAAAAAAAAGCAATAATTTTTTTCTCCCCAATATCTTCCTCTTGAATAAAAAGGCAAACCATAAATGGTTGCTAAATTACTAAAAGAGAAATACTTCGTGGTTCTGAGATCGCACAGAGTTTCTGGCCAGCATAGGGTTGGTGTGCTGCTGTCCAGAGCCTCAGACTAAAAACCAGGAGGTAAGAAACACCAGGGGGCTTTTGAAAATCTGCAGTGACTTGAACCCCAACTCTTAAGTGAGTTGGGGGGAGGGTACAGCTTGGCAGACCACATTGCGAAGGAAGGGAAATAAACCCTTTACTGAGCTGCAGTTGTGAAGAATGAGAACTGCTGAGTGCGTGAACAGAGAGAAGTAACTCAGAGTAAAATCACACCATTGCTTTGAGGGGTCTGATTCTATTCTCAATGGAGACTCAGTGTTCGAAATTTGTGGGATTTTGTCAAATTTGCCAGCTTATTTTGGAGGTAGGATGGACATGTTTCTAATTCTGTCCCCAATGTGCCAATACATACAATACATACCACCAATTGGGCCACTAGCTGGAATGAGACAACCAAGGACCAAGTTCTGTGCTTCCACTTCACAGCTATCCATCTTATGTGCTCGTCAGAGCTGCCTTTGCTCCATGCTGGCATTTTCAGAAAATGCCAGCACAGGTGGTTTTCGTTGGAGAGGTGAACCTCCAACCCTCTTGGCCACTATTCAGTGGAACACAAGGGACCTCTGCATTACCTTTTACATTTTAGGTTGTATTCCAGACAAGGTTTCTTTAGTCTGCCTGGCCAGTACCTTCCACCTCTGACCTCCTCCTCCTGCCCTGAAAGCTTCTGCCCAGATTGCTCTGGGTTGGAGGTTGACAGTGTTGCAAGATCACTCTCTAGGAGTCTGTATGTATCCTCCCTCCCATCTTTAGTGACAGGTCCTCTGGCAAATGCCATTGGTTTTTCTCTGCTGTGGATGTTCCATGGCTGTGGCTACTACCAGGGCACTATGGATTTTTGCTTCATGTCTGTCAGATCTTCTTTTGTCAGGTAGGAAGATGTAAGTGCCCAGTGTGTAGCATGTGCACAGAGGATGGTAAGTCTCAAGGTGAACTGGCTACTTACAGGGCCTGCCTCTTGCTCTTGGAACTGAGGGCTCCTAAGGATTAACATGTTCACGCTCTGCACTGAGTGATGTTTTCCAGAGGGAGCAGACCCCAGACGTCTTTCTCATACTGCTTACCAAATCCTGCAAGGTTACTTGAGTTTGGCCACTGACTAGAGAGTCACCTTTGAAATAAGTCCTTCAGTGTGCTGAGGCAGCATGTGGCTGTTAAAAGACTGGTGAGAGGCCAGATGAGAGCAAAGGATTACTGTGAAGGATTAGCAAGGATGTGAGGAGTGAGCATGGCCCAGCACCCCCAGTTTTTATAGAGTTAGGAAAGGCGTCCTGTGGGCTGCTTACCTGCCCTTTGCTCAGCTGAAGCTGGGGTCTGACTTCAACTACACCTCCTTTATGTTCTTAAGCTATATTTGTTGTTCTAGTGTCTTCATTTGGAAAGGACTGAAAGTAGCATCCATCCTTTTCTGTTTTCTAAGTTGTTTTAAGAAAGAAAAGACTATACCATGTTATAATTTGAACTAGTTCAATCTAAAAATAATGAGCCCAGGGAACAAGCTAGTATTTGACTGAAGGAACTTGGTGAAAATTGACTTATTTATGTACCTTAACTGATTTGTTTAGTTTTTATGCCTGTCTCTGTGATACTGAGATACTGTGTGTGTGTGTGTGTGTGTGTGTGTATGTGTGTGTGTGTGTGTGTGTGTGTGTGTGTGCGTGTGTTTGTGTGTGAAACCTGACATTGATACTGAGAGTCATCATTAATCACTTTTTTACCTTATTCTTCTGAATCTGGGTCTGTAATCAATTCAGGGGTTACTGATAGGTCTAGTCTGCCTAGCCAGATTGCTCTGGGTTGGAGGTTGACAGTGTTGCGGGATCCCTCTCTAAGAGTCTGTATGTATCCAAGTTCTTGTGTTTGGAGTTGAAGACTGAAATCAGAACATATGTACAGGATTAAGGCAGAGTTTATTAGAGGAGAGAAAGAACGGAACTCACGGACTCTAGATGTGGAGTACCATGAGGGGCAAGGATTCCCTGGAGAACTCATGGACTCCAGATATGGAATCTATGAGGGGCAAGGAGCTGGGAAAGAACTGATGGACTCCAGATATGGAGTGCCATGAGGGGCAGGCGCCAAAAGATGGCTGCCAGGGTCAGATATATTTATACACTAGGCGAGCCTGGGGGGGGAATGGCTTTTCCTCATTGGTTAGCTTACATTGGGGCCCAACACCCTTGATCTTGTATCAGAACTTAAGGTAGAGCTTGGTAGGGCTTATCTGTAATAAGCAAAGGAAGTTGGGGGAGGTTGACCACCTTATCTGTGTGGAGGATCGGAGTCAGTTCCTCCCTAGCAACAGGGGGTGTTCCTGCAGGGTAATCCCAGTCATGGGAGATTGCTTTTCAAGACCTTCGGAGACCTCGCCAGCATAGCTGCTCTAAAACTGCCTAAAGAGGACTAGACTGGTTAGTCATCTTGCACTGGTTGGAGGTTACTGATAGGGCTGGTCTGGCTAGTCATCTTCCACTAAGGAGACTGATGATAGGACTAATCTGGGTAGACAGCTTGCTCTGTTTGGAGGGTATTGATAGGGCTAGTCTGGCTAGTCAGCTTGCTCTGGGTTTTCCCAGTCTCTACTGCCCTGGCATTTTACACGTAGTCCAGGGATACAAACTCTTGTCTTTTAGCTTGCATGGCAAGGATTTCAACTGCTGAACCATCTCCTAAGCCCTCTGGACTGGCTTATAAGGTAGCATGTGGTTAATGTGTACCTTTTTATCGAGGCATGGTGGTGTAACTCTAGTGCTAACAAAATCACTGATTTCCAGGTCAGTCTATGTTATACAACATGATCCTGTTTCTAAAAGTAAACACTAAGAGAAAAGAGCTTTCTAAATAATGTCTTTGTTTTGAAGGAAGAGCTTAAGTAGCCTCCTTTTTTGGGGTATGCATATCAATGTTGGCCTTGTCAAAGTTGACATCACATTTATGTGTGATCTTTAGTTATCAAGTTCTGTCCTTTGAGACTCACATTGTTGGGGGCTTGTATTTCTTGGTCAGGTAAAGTATCTGAAGGATTAATAGTATACTCATTCATCTCTTTTGAAAGCATAGGTTTTGTAGCCAGGCAAGATGCACCTATCAGTGCATTAGTGGCATGAATGTTAAGGGATATAGCCAACTGCTTCTAATTGGACTTAATGGCCCTTTCAACAGGAGGCAACTCATATCTGTTAAACCTAGCTAAGAGCCATTCTAGGTCCTCAAGAACAATCTACTACTGTCTTGCTAAGAGGACATGGCCACAAACTTTGTTTTTGCTATTTATCCATAGATTAGGGCAGCTCTTAGTTTTCATTTGAGAAAGCCTTTGTTTTTCCTTTTTTCAGTGGATGGTATTTAATACGAAGAATCACAACTGGTTAAAGTGCAGAGAACTAAGTGACCATGGAGTATGCAATCCTAAATCGGACATCTGAATCTTCTCTTCCTTCCCCCGAGGCTAAGGAAACATTGTGGATGGGGGGATGAGGAAAAGGAGAAAAAATACTATTAGTATGTTTTGGACACAAGACTGCCATGTTTATGCTTTCATTGAAACTGCTTTGACCTGCACAAGACCTATACGAGATTGAGCCCATCACCATTATTACATCATGGGATGTAATTCCACTGTGAATAAACATTGATAGTTTCTGCTGGTAGGGGAAAGGGCCCTACTTGATTTGGGGTATGGCCATAGATAATTGCCTGCGGTGCAGCAAGTAGCCAGATTCATGTTTTTGTTTTTTTTTTTTAAATCACTTGTAGCTTATTATGATTCAAATGAACATGATAATGTTAAGGAATAAACTTCCCCTGGACCACAAGTAGTGTTATTACCACCTAACATCTATGGATACTTCCCATGTACCAGGTTCTTGGTTAATCTCTTTTTTTTTTTTTTTTTTAATTTCAGCTCATACAAACTTATTAGGTACACCAGTTCCCTCCCTCCCTCCTCCTCACCCTGTACCCCCTGCTTCCCCTCCCCACCCCTCTCCCTCCCTCCTCCTCCCCCCTTACCCCCTGCTTCCCCTCCCCACCCCTCTCCCTCCCCATCCCCCAGTGCCTCCCGCCCCAATTCCCAGAGAGTCCTTTCTTGTGCATGTCTGATTTTCCTCTGGGCCCTCCTCTCCGATAACGTACAAGGACCCAGTGGCCTTTCCCTGAACCCTTTCCCTTAGGTAAGATTCATGTTAATGTAGCCTTTATTAAACACAGGGGATCACACACATGAAAGACAGAAAAGTAGGAAGAAACTTGTTGGAAGAAGATTCTTAGTGGTAGAAGGAGAGATGAGGTAGGGGAGAAAATGATCCTGTGGAACTGGGTGGACCAGGCGCCCTGTTTGGGATAAGCTCTCAGGTACTCCTGTCTTTCCTTGAAAGAAGCTTTATATGGAAGGATCCAGAAGGAAAAATAAGGAGAAATGAGGGCATTTCATAGGAATGTGATGATGGGATAGCCACAGCCTTGTGACCTCTTTTGCTTATCTATGGAATGAGGCTCAACTGGCTGTGTCACAGAGCTGGAAGTTGAAATACCTGCTTGAGAGAAGCCATTCAGGATGAAGATGAAAGCCTTGTATTATTGGTAGATTGTGTCCATCTGGATATGAAGGGTGCTGCTGGCTTTTCACGAACAACACTCCTGGGTGATGTCAGCATGTTAAGGTTTTATACCCTTCAGTGTAATCAGAAACTATGGTTGAAGCTTATGTGAGCATGCTATTGCTTGCTCACTCTTGTTCTCTCTTGCTTTCTATTCCAAGTTAAGTGTACCTCTCCTCAGGCCACATTATCTATAGTTAGGGTCATCTGTGGGAGATTAGAAGTTCCACCTCTTTAAGCAAGTCCTGTCCTGAATGGAGGCCCCTTTTCCTGATGGTTTCCTGTGTACTAGTGACTGCATTGCTGTGGTGAATGTCCTCCTGCTTCCCACTTAGCATAGGCTTGGGAGGGAGGCTTAGTCATCCTGAGAAGTGGCCTTTCTGTCTCCTCACCCCTGAGCCAGTGTTAATTCCTAGGGCCACCTTGTCCAGGGAAGAGGAAGAGTTTTGTTTGATAAGAAGGTGTCCCTGGTGTGCCCTGCCAAGCTGGGAGAGCCTAGGAATGAGTATTGATGCCTGATTGCATTTGGCAAGTTCAGAAGGAAAAGATGGAGCGGGTCAGATCAGGAAAGGAAAAGTGGTTGTTTTCAGTCTCTGGCTTGAGTGAAATTTCCAACAGAGTTTGACCTTTGTTGCTTATTGTGATCCTGAAGCCTGCAGGAAATAGCTGGGAGATAGTGGTATGCCTGGATCCTGGCAGGTATGTAGCACCCCCAGGAAACGGGACAAAGTTCATTCTTCCCGGCTCTGTGGAATGTGTTTGCGCATCATGCCACCCTCTGTCTGCTTCTCTATCATGCCAGATGGACTGTGATAGGTCTGGAGAAGGGTCCTGAGTTGCTGTCACAGCCCCTTAACCCTGGAAACGAGTGTTCAGGAGATACAGATTTCTTCTCAACAGTTCTGTCAATGCATCTTGGGAACTCTCCTGGGATCTGCATAGTATGTGTGTGTGTGTGTGTGCGTGCGTGCGTGTGTGTGTGTGTGCGTGCCTGCCTGGTTATAAGTTTTACTTAAGTTTCTCTCATCACATCCCCTTTACAGCCTCCTGTGGGTCATGCTTCAAGACAGACATGACTGCTATAGGGAATGAGTGTCACAATGGAAAGAAAAAGGTGATCAATATCAGTAAAATAAGTTTCAATGTGTTATGAAGGAATCTCCTTGCATGCTATTGTAGTTAGTCTGGCACTATTTATTTACTTGAATTCTGCAAGAGAGATGCTCCATAAACTTTTAAACAGCAAAACTGAAAACCAAAATGGAAGCCCACTTGTAAAATGACCCAAAATGGTATCTTCTGACTTGGGAGCAGTTAAGAATTCCTTTACTCTGTAGACATGAAAGCACAGCTCTCAGTGCTGTGGTAGGGTGTCTGCTGCTGGCAGCAGATTTTTTTCTCCTGCACAGTGCCTTCTATGAAGCTTTGGGTAAGTTGATAGGCACATCTCTGCACTTGTGAACTTCCAAATGAGCCACCTCCAGGCTCCTTGATTGAGCTAGCCAGGCCTGGGGAGTTGGAAGAAGTTGTTGGACTCCCTCAGTCTGATGTGTGATCTCTCGGCTTCTTGCAGTTCGGCTTTGTGTGTGACTTCACGTTGACTTCCTGCAACCTCCTGATTTGCCCTCTGAATCAGCAGAGAACAAACCCAGCCTTTCCTTTTTAGGCAGTCCTTGAAATCCTGGAGACAGCCATATTACCTACTGGAAGAGATTAGTGCTGGGCTCCAAACCAATGGCAGCTGCATAAGCCATGTCTAAGGAACATTGATGCTCAGCCATCTTTAGGCAGAGTTCTGCAAGGCACTTTAACTAAAATTAATTTGTAAAATACCCAGGAACGAAATCCATTGTGAGAATGCCCTGGAAGGTCGCTGGCTGAGAGGATCCAGAGGAGGTCATGTGAGTGTGGACAGCAAGGCAGAGGACACTCCAGCCCTTGGGTTCTGTGATGTCAGAGGCTGGCTCTGAGCATGGCCACACCCACAGTTCCTGCTTCCCGGGGCATCAGAAGGAGTCACTGAAGTTCTTGGGGTGGTTTCTAGCACGTACTGTGTATTTCAAAAATATGCGAGATGTGGTTGCTAAACCTGAAAGTCTCCAAATTGAAAGGCCTTGGTGCTACACATAGAATATGATTTCTCATTATTGGGTTCATTCCTTTCTTTTCCTCCTCTTTATTTATTCTCCTTACTTTATCTCCTTTTTAAATTTTTTTCTCCCCTTAATCCCCATTCTCATCCCTCCCTCTTTTTCTCCTGGTAACCCTTCATCTGTTCTATCACATCCCCTCTTATTTTCAAGTTTCTTTGATCTCCTTTTTTGTTCTTCAGACCTCTTTCCTTCCCTTTTCCTTTCCTTTACATTTTTCTTTCTTTTCAAGATAGAATCTTGCATTGTAGCTCAGGTGGGCCTTGAAATCTGATTGCTCCTGCCTCAGCCTTCTGGGCAGGGGGCTGGAATGGTAGGCGCACACTCCTAGTTCAGGCAGGTGTTTGTTCTTACTGCTGCAGAGCTTTATCCTTTGCTGTTGGCTTGTCAGTTACACTATGAAGAGACTGTCCCAGGTGGGCTGGCCTTGGAAGGAGGGGTCCCTGAACACAGTGTGTGCAAGCACATCAGGAACACAGAGAGAACAGAAATCCAAACTAGAAAAAATGTTGAGTAACTTTACGAAGTTAAATGTGAGCTACTATTTAAAATGTGTCTGGGAGCTTTGTTGCTGGTATTTGTGGATGGTGCTGTTACTGTGAATTTGGAGAGGATAGAGAATTGAAAGAGGCCAAGAACGCTCATTTTTACAATAGCAAGAAATTGATCCTGTCTAAGTATTGGGTAATGAAATCATCTTTGGGTTCTGGGAAATTCCCCCTAAAGTGACCCCCCAAAAAAGGTTAGGGGATAGATGGTGACTTGTGATACAATGAAGAGAAAATGAGGCCAGATGAACTCACTTTCCTTTTCAAACTTAAGTAATGAAATATTTTCTGTTCACAGAGAAAATAGAAAAAAGTATATATTCTGGTGGTATCTGTGTGATACCTTTGTGATATTTTAGCACCTTTCAGCTCAATATTTAAAAGTGAAAGCCCTAGATATATGCACTTATTAATCAAATTAGACCATTTAATAATCAAGTTAGACCACCCGCTCTGATAGTAAGTAATGTGACATTCTTTCTGGTTGATGTACTCGGACCCTTTGTCAGGTCAGGGACCATCACTCATGAGCACCGATGGCCCTGTCTCTATTTTCTAGAGAGCTCTGCAAATGGCTCCTGGCCTCCCGGTACAGCTGGTTGGGAGTTGTTGAGGTTCACATTCTGCCTGAGGAAGCTAATCTCAAGACTTCAGCCCTGACCTTGAGTTTAGGGATTTGCTGTTGCTGATTAGAGGCTCTGCATGCCTGTGTATCCCCCTTAGCTGTAAAACCCGTGGGCTCAGATCTCAGGATTCCAATAGGTGTCCTGCCTTCTGGCAGCGAAGGCTCTTTAGGGAGAATCTGATTACTGACCGCCTGGGGTGAAATGCCAGGAATCCTGGTTCTGTGACTACAGCGCTATGGACTGTTTGCTCCACAGCTCTCTCTCAGAGTAGGGGAGTGGGAAGGACTGCAGCCTTTGTGTGTGTCTGGGAAGTGGGTGGTCTCACTCCTCTGAACCACACCCAGTTGAACGTTGAATAGAAGATTTTAAAATTATTTTATGATAACTTACAGCCTCTTCAAACATTGGTACATTTTATATAAACAGCATGTACAAATTGGTAATTTAATATCTGACTAAGCAAACTGTGAAAGAGCCTTTATCACCAGGAAATGTTACTTTGTATAAGAAACATTTCCAATTTGCCATAAATGGAAATGTCACTTTCTCTTTGAGCCTCTTGTAATTAACTCTTTGAGGTTCTCTTTCAACATTCAGTGTTAGTTATTGTGTGTATGATGACATCTACTGCGCATATCATATGGGTGTTTCTAGCCTTTTGATATTGAGATATTGCATGGTCTACAACTTTCATTTCTGAGAACTGCACCATTGAGTGACAACAAAAGAATTGTAAAAGTATCTAACATTTTAAGTAAGCTTATGATTTTGAATTGGGCAACATTTTCAATGTCCTTGGGATGATTTTCTGATGAATGAATGGACTGATGACAAATGCAGGTGTTGGGGGCTGTGCTGTGCTTTCCATGTAAGCATGAGAATGAGTTCAGAATAGGTCTCTGACACATTGGAAACTGGGTGAGAAAGCTGTATATACAATCCTAGCACTGTGTAGGTGGAGACAGACAAGGTCCCTGAAGCTCACTAGCTGGCCTCCCTAGCCAGTGAGCTAGCTCCTGGTCAGTGAAACATTCTCTCTCTCTCAAAAAAAAAAAAAAAAAAAAGGAGAATGGTTGTGGAAGACACCTCATGTTGATTTCTGTTATACTCATGCAAATATATATATATGCCACACATAATATAAATGGTAGCTTCAATTTGTTGGTAAATTTTGAATGTGTTATGCCAAACTAAGTTTTGGGACCAGAAGTATTGCATTTGTCTATGCTGACTGAATTTTCATAAGATGTGGGCACGGAATTCTTGTAGCTGGAATGCCTTCGTGGGAAAGAAGTTTCTGCAGATACATTTGAGGGAGTACGAATGTGATGCTTGGTGAGTGACTGCCGTGCAATCTTTTCTTCTCAGGGCTTCGCTGTGTGCACTGAGCTTTCCATGACTAAACCAGATACAGACGTGAAAGTGGACTAGGGTAGTGGCACTATTATACCCCAACTCCACGTGGGATAGGGGAAAGGAGGAGGGGCTTTTATAGTGTAAGTTTGTGTCACTGGGAAATGATCACTGGTCAAGTTCCCAGGTGATCCTACACCAGACAAGGAGTAGAAATCAAGGGAAAATAATGGGAAGGTTTTCTCTAGCCTGTGGTCTAAGCATGAAGCACAGATCAGTGTCAAATGGTGCTGGGCACATTGAACCATGTTAACTGTAGCCGGCAGGTGGCTTCATTGGCACAGGCAGGTGCAATTCTGTCAATTAAATGCAGATTTGAAATTCTTTAACATGCAATAGAAGTAAAATGAACTCTTCAGAAGCACCATCAGTCAAATAGCAGAGGTGAGCTTGCTTCTAGTGACCATTCACATCATATCACTGCTTCTACAGTATGGGTTTGGGGATCGATGCTGCACATCTGTAATGGGTATTTCCTCAGATGTTTGTTCACTTAATACATATTTGCTAAAACCTTGGCTGAGTTGAAGTGTTTTATTTGCTTCTCCCCCTATGTTAAAGTAACATTTAAAATAAACAGAATTATTGACTTTTGGATACTTCAGATAACTTTGAATATTAGAATCATTAAATACTTAATATGTCTGAGTACTAAGGGAAATCTTTCCTCCAGTTTCCAAAGCAAAAGCATAAACAGCCTTTTTCTTGGCAGGGACTTTACTATATTTCTAAAAAGCCAGCAAGCACCGTTCTTAAAATAGACCCATCTGTTCCGTTACATAGATCCTACTAAACCCAGCTAAATTTCTACTATCTGGATGTGGCAGATTATATATATATATATATATATATATATATATATATATATATATATATATATATATATGATTTTCTACTGGGAGTTGATCGTGTTTTTATCTTAAATATCAAATAGAAAGTACGGTTAGCAAATCTCCAGGACAACTGATAACTCTTGGTCTTTGTGCAGAAAGACAAGTGTTTAAGCCAAGCCAGTGCAGATCTGATAGCTGTAATTGCTGTCATAGCTTTAAAGGAGAGAGCTTCCATCCTCAAACCATACAGTCAAGCATGAGTGACTTCCACAGAGATATACCACAATGGCCTAGAATCATGTGTCTGCAGAACTTTCTACCTTGATGGGAAGTTGTGTCACTGTATGATTCTCTGCAGTTGGTAGATGGTAGCCAAATGTAGCTCCAAAGCCTTTGAAATTTGATGAGTGCCAATGAGAAATGGAACTTTCAATTGTATTTTAATTGAACTTAGCTCCATAGCAGCAGAGGGGATAGCATGGTTATGAAAGATGAGCCGTTGATATGGAGGCTGTTGCAGTATTTAGATGAGGCAGACCCCCCCCCCTTTTCTTTAAGGAACAACCGTCCCTGTTAATGATGGTATTAGAAAACTCATAGCACCTTTTGAGGCCTCGGTAGACTAAGAACTAGCAGGAATTGATGACTCACATACTAGATTCTTCTGGGTCATCAGCTGGACCTGCGTATTTCAGGGCAGGGCAGGGATTCAGCAATGAAGTTGTCACCTGAGACGTGTCCCTCCCATCTGGCCCAAGATACAGTCCATGGGTCATGTCTTTCCTGGAGTCTTCATATCTTACAGGTCTGAGGGGGGTGCATCTTGATAGCTGCTGTCTACTTTTCTCTGGGAGATGGCGCTGACTACAAGCTTCCTCTCCTGACCCTTGGGCCAGGAGCAGTGTGGGAGAGCCTTTGCATTTTCTATCCTAAACGTTCTTTTTCTTATTTCTTTGCCTATCTGGGTGAGTTGGGCTGCTCTCTATTTCCTCCGTGGCAGTGTGCTGTTCTTGGGTCTTGGAAGCATGTTGCTATATTTATCCTGAGCTTTAAGTGTACACAATGGTTCTAAATTGCTACTTTTCTTTAAAGTTAGGTATAGCATTTTAATTAAAATGTCATCCATAAATCAGGCTCAGACAGTCTACAAGTCTTTACAAGTGTGTTAGGTCTCTGGTCTGAGGGATTTTGGAAGACAGCCATTGTCATCCCCCTCCCCCAACATCCTCCCTCCTCAGACCTCTGTCTGACTGCTCTTTGCGCAGGCTCTATGTTCTCCTGTCTTGGGCACATGAATGAGCCCCTGAGCCTGGAGATTTCTCAGGATGCAGCTAGCTTCCTTCTCAACAGTTGTCTCTAGGAGTTCAGTGCTGTGTGTGCTTGTGGGATTTACCTTTGCCCCAACCTCCAGAGAGTTTCTTAGGGTATGGGATTATTATGCTATGTTTGGAATGAAAGGGTGTCAGGGTCATCTTAAGGTCCTGAATTAGGAGCAGGAAAGAGAACTGAGAAGTCATCATCTCTTTCCCTAAGTGGTCATACCTGTAGTCCATGGAAGCAACATGGCTAAAGTGCTTTGTCAATGAGAAGCTAATGAGTATTCTATGATTTCATGTCATGTCCAGGAAGACTCTGCAGAATGAGTGTGTTTGAGCTGTGTTTAACGCAAGAGCAAGCTCTTTGCTGGTGGTCCTTAATGAGGAGGGGATCCCAAACAGCAACAGGGAGAGAAGACTCTGTGAAGTTCATTCAGGCCTAGTGGGCGACTGAAACATGGGAGGAGGGATAGGTCCAGTGGAAAGTTGGCTGAGCATCACGATCCCTAATAAAAGGAGGAGCGCACATATATATCTCATTAATGCATAATTGAGATACAAAATAAATTGTGCTTTTACAGATGATTTTTAGGATCCTATGAGAAGAGCTGCTAGCTTTCAGTTCTTTCAATTTAAGGTATTTATTCATAAAATAGTGCTAACGATAATGCCTATATTTCTCCTGATTTTGCAGGATCAAATTGGATGATGTGTGGACATGCTTTCTAGATGCTGTAGTTGAGCAACTGTTACCTGGTAGAGCTGAGGTTACTTCTACTGTTCCCCATCTCCATTATAACTTTCTAGTCCCAGAGTAGCATCCCATTTCCTGTCCCCCTTGTACCTCACTGTGGTCACATGACACACACATGACTAATTAGTAAGTAAAAGCCATGCTTGCACCTTCTGCAAAAGAGGTATGGGCACCAGCTTCTTTCTTCAGCTGGAGCTGCCCTCACCATGGAGAACAGGAGGATTCAGGCTTTCCCATGGGATGGGAGACTGAGCCAAGGAGCTCCAGTCCACAAGGACTTGGTAGCATCTCTCCAGCTGTACTGTGTGAACTGGAAACATGTCAATTTGATGTCATCCTTTGGAAATTCAAGGTTTTCTTACCTGTCCTCCTTGAATCTGGTAGATGAAGGTCTGGTGATTTAGTAAATTGATTTTGAAATCAGTACTGATCTAATCAGCAAAAAGCTTGTTAATGAGATTAAAAATTGGAGGCTGAAATCACAAAGTGATGTTCAGCAGTAGTGGTTGGAGAGATAGTTGATAATATTCTTTAATAAAGAACAGAAATAATGAGTAAGTTTAAGATACTTCTAGCTTGTTGCATGTATATAGATACCTGAGTGCAAATACCATCTTATTTGATTCATTTTATTTATATCATAAATTAACATTTATTGTTAAGTTGAGTTATTTGAAAGAATGACTTATTGTGGTATTTGGATGTGGGCATTTGTGGAAGCCTTCAGTAACAATGGGCAAATTGACTCACTGTAAGGAAACTTGAATCAGTTTTCCTGCCAGTAATAAATGTTTGAACTTTCCAATGCACACTAAAGTTTTAGAAATGTTGTATCTACTACTGTTGATGAAGTGATCTATGGTAAGATGAATAGGTGCCGTATTTTGATTTGTATGATAAAATGGGTCAACATTGGGAAGGTATAATTGTTTTGGTAAACCAGAGTTATCTGCGCAATCAATGTATGGTTACAAAGTCCTGTGAGACCAAAAGACCACCCGATGTAGGGCAGATAGTAGGTAAAAAGAAAAAAAAAGCATGGGAGACCCACTGATAAATTTCAGGTGCCCCACTCTAGATATCCCTAAGGAAGTGCTGCTTATCATCTAGGGGAAAGGGAAGAAAGCTATTAGTGTTCTTGTCCATTTTTTAACTATGTCAATGGGAAGCCAGACTCCTCTCTGTAAGCCTAAAAAAACTGCAACAAACTGAATGTAGAAACACATAGGAACATGACTGTCCTGTATGAAGCAAGGTTTTAGAAAGTTCTGCAGTGGAAAGCAACTGTATATTCATCCTTTAAGAATGTATATATGGGGCTGGAGTGATGGCTCAGGGTTTAAGACTCTGCTTTGAAAGCAGAAGGTTCTGAGTTTAGATCCCAGGTCCCAGGTAAAAACACCAGGCAGAAATGGCAGTGGCCTACAGTTCTGCTCGGGTGGGTGAAGCCTGGGAAATCCCAGAGAGAAGCAAGAAGGAGATAGAAGTAATCCAGGATGATTCCTGAAGTCACCCTTGTACCTCCACAGAGATGCACAGTGCCCTCTCTCACATACACACACACACACACACACACACACACACACACACACACACACACACACACAGAGAGAGAGAGAGAGAGAGAGAGAGAGAGAGAGAGAGAGAGAGAGAGAGACTAAATACATTAAAAATATTGTCTGTATTGGCTAGGGAGATGGCTCAGTGGTTAAAACCTTTGCCTCACAAGCAAAAGTACTTGAATTCAGATCCCAAGATCTCATGTAAAAATGGCGGTCAGATATGGTGGTGGTCTGTAATTTGGGCATGGGAAAGTAGAACCTGGGAAGCCCCAGAGCAAAGAAATAAGGAGGTAGAACAATCCAGAATGATTCTCAAAGTCACTCTTTTGCCCTAGCAGGTACACATACTTCAGTGCTGTCTTGTATGTACACCCACACATACATATACACATACCCAGGCACACTTGTGTTGTATTCACAAGCATATACACAAAAATAATATATATTGATATAATGAATATATATTTCAAATCACAAAGCCAATTTTTCTATTTTAGTGTCAATAAATTTAATTTCCATAAATAAATTTTTTGATGTACAGTAATTTTTAAGACTACAAAAAGTTTCCAGAGACTCCAAAGCAGAAAACTACTTACTTAGACTGATGCTGAAATGTCCATTTTTCAGTGTATTTCCAGCACAGAGAGCCGGAAATAATACTTTTTTTTTTCCTTTTGACAATTCAGGGCACTATATATTCTAAATAAGCCTTGAGGTATAGTGCTAATCTGATAAAGGTCATTTATTAGAAAATTTCTGTTGGATACGATTTGGAAAATACTAAACAATGGTTGAACCATGAAGATTCACTTTCATGTAGTTTTCTAAGATAAGAGCTCCAGTCATTATCCTAAATGGGGCTTTTATGTATACTGAAAAGATCTGTGGGAAAGATCAGTATTACCCAGTGAATGTTAGCTGTTTGTGAAAGACCACTCCCAGGTTCAGTTTATACAAGTAAAGCTGCTCAACTCACAGGTATAATTAATTGCATCGGGAAAGTATGAGGCAGGACTGCCAGAGTTCCAGGAGTGACTTCTTGGTCTTGAGGCAGCTGAGTCCTAGTAGCTGCACGTGCTGTTCACATGGACCATTTCTAGTCCCGTTCCCTGGTCACAAGGCCGACCTTTGTCCCAGTCTCCAGGTTCAAGGCCTTGTCATAAACCACTGCTAGCACTGGCTATTTGGTGTGGCCCAAGCATACCACCATCAGACAGCATGCCAAGTAAAGGCTTGACAGTTCCCCTCATAGGAGCCTGAAGAAAGGGACAAATATTTTCTTGGATCAGGCAAACATTTCACTGTATAAATAATTCATCTTAAAGGGTAAAATGCAATAAAAAGTCTAAGAAGTCTTAATAATAATATTGGAGGACTAATGTTTTATAATTTTAAAGTTTACAACAATGCATTGGCAATTTCAACTCTATTACTGCTATAAAAATAGACATGAGTCAGTGGAATAGGCCTGAAAGTCTAGAAATGAGCCCATATACCAGTGATATGTACTTGTGTGTATGTGTGTGTGTGTGTGTGATTGCTTTGTAAAGCGTCTGACACTTTTTCTGATACTTAAGAAATATGAATTTTATTAGAGCTGAGGGTCTAGTGACAAGGGAATCAGCCTTGGGGTAGGAGAGGATTAGAACAGAAGAATTAGCCTAAGTTGAAGAGAACAGGCAGAAAGCAGCTTGGGAGAGAATACCGTGGGAGTGGCAAGGCTAACGTGCCAAATGAGGAAACAACTGGACAGCCACATAGAAGGGCAATTAAACCATTAAACTCATATTGCATACCCCACATAACATACAGCTCGAAATAGGTAAAGTAGATGAACTATAAAAACAAAAACAATGAGACCCATTCTGTTACTGTGCCAAAGTGATTATGATAAAATTACATTTCTTTAAAAAATGTGTGTGTGGTTTGGGAGACCGAAGTGTAGGATCTAGGTGTTTACAGGTTGGTTGCTTCTGAGGGTCTGTCTTTGATTCATCTGCACAGTGTTTGCCCTGTGTCCTCCTCTGTCTTTTTCTGTTTTCAGCCTCTAGTATCTCTGTGTGTCCAATTCCCTTCTCTTAGGAGAATATTGGATATGTGGAATCGGCTCTGTGATCTTAGGGTCCCCCTGTCAGCTGTATTTTGTAAATACAGTAAAATTTGAGTTTTGCGGAGTTTTAATGATTGTGGGGTAGTGTATGTGTGTTCAGCTCACAACACCTTAGCAGACAACTTAGGTGGAATTATGTTGTATTAGATTATGTAGTAAGTTGGGGATGTAGCTTGGTTGGTAGAATGTTTAGTATTTACAATACCCTGCATTCAGTCCCACAAAACACATGTAATGGTGCTTGCTTATAATCGGAGCACATGCTTATAATCAGAGCATGTACCTATAACCCCTGTATTTAGAGATAAAGGCAAGAGGATAAGCAGCTCTAGGCCAGTCTGGATTGAATTAAATAGAGTAAACCAAATTAAAATACTTCTTCTGAAGGCCACTGTCAAGACAGCCCACAGAATGTGAGAAATTATTTGCAAATTTTGATATTCTCATATGCAGAATATGTAAGTCTCACAACTACAAAAGAGAAGCCAGTTTAAAATGGAACAAAGGATTTGGCTGGATAATCCTCAAAGAAGATATACAGATAGATGCCTTAACAAGCACTTTCAAAGATGTTTAACATAATTTTGTCATTTTCACAATGCAAGTCAAAACTACAAAATACCACTTCACACTTACCAGGATGGCTAGAATGAAAAACACCAGAGATGAGTAATGCTACCAAGGACGAGGAACAGCTAGAATTCTTATACTTGGGTCATGAGGACATGAGGCAGTGGCCTGCTTTGGAAAAGTCTGGCAGTTTCTGCAGTTAAGCACACAATTCCGGTTTGACCCAGCAGCTCCCCTCCTGGGAGGGCAGTACCACTGTACCTCTGTGATTGCAGTCCTTGGCTGAATCTTCAGCTGCACATTTGGGCATATGAGACAATGGTGTTATAAACTATCTTCACAGTGTCTGTGTCATATGACAGCTCTATGCAGGGAAAACAGACGCAATGTGAGCCAAGTTTCCTGCAGAAGCAGCTTTCTCCTGCCCAGAGGGTTCTGCGTGGTACAGCAAGAAATGCAGTCATGGTACATTAGCTTCATCTCCATGGCAACAGGAGTGTGGCGGCACATTGTGTCACTCGGTGTTCTTTTAGGAAGCTACTCACAGGGCTACCCGTCTCCATGTGATTCATGTATGCTGTGTTCTGTCTCCCTAGGAAAGCACTAATGGCTGCCCGATTGTACATGTAGGAACATGTGCAGAGCTAGGGGGTGGGAGGAGACAGCTGCGCTGGCGCCAAGTGGGAGATAGGGCTCCAAGAAGCCTTGCAAAGGGGACGTTTCCTTCACAGCTCCTGTGATGAGCAGAACATTCAGGAACATAATCTTCAGGAAGGCTGGCGCTGCCAGTGGTGTCACAGGTGTCTGAACAGCTCGTTTCTCTCCCGGCTAAATCTGCATTAGTATTGCTGTGAGTGCCGTGACTTGGTATGCATCAAGCATGGTAAGAATAGCTCATATCTTTGCCCGTTGCTTGGTGAGACATGTCTGCTGACCAAAGCTGTTCAGACAGGGGTCTGATTTTTTTTTTCCTGTGTCAAGGTTGGTTGTGTGCAGCAGAAGCACCATGCTAATTTATGAAAATAACCATGGCTCGGGAGAGAGTGCAGGCAGGATAGTGCAAGTATTAGGACCAATAGAATTCCCAGAACTCACATTAAAAAAACAATCAGGGCCTGCTGGCATGTGCATGAAATGCCCCCTCTGGAGAGGTGGAGCGGGTAGATCACTAGGATTTGTAGCCAGTTAGCTTGGCCTGCCTGAGTTCCAGATCACCAAGAAAGAAAAAGTTTTCGTGTCACAGGAGCATAACCTGAGGTTGACCTCTGGCCTCCATACAAATACCAAATCAGGCTTTGATTGTCTGTGCTGAGGACAGAATAGGAAAGTCATTTGAGAAAGTCATTTGTTTGCCTTACAAGCATTTTTTTAGTTAGGGTATTAAAGTTGCCTACCATTTCCTGGGTCTGGTCTTGGTTTGGGAATGTCTTCATGCAGGATGCCTGAAAGAATGTGGGCTGAGCTCACCAGTTGCTGAATCTCTTAGAAGTTGTTTCAGACGTTTGTTGAGTGGAGACTGAAAGAAACTGCAGCCTCCCTACACTGTGCAGCTCTGAGGGAAGAGTGGCATGTGTGTGGAGGGTTGCATGACCTGGGCCCTGTCATGATAGACTCCCACAGATGTGCCGGTTGGTGTGCCATCACTCTGTAACATAGTCCAGGAGGTGAGGTCATTTGCCTCTTGTCACATGGATGGAGGGTGGAAGCTGCAGAATTTGAACTCAGGCCAGCTGTGGCTCTGGAGTGTCTCAGTAGTGTGTGAATTGGACGTGTCAACTGGGCACGGAGTTGAACCTGCCAAGCCTTGGGCAGCTGGAGAGGAGAGAGGGTCTAGATACATCCTTACCACACACTTGATGCTCATGGGATGACATAGAGTAGAGGTGGGCCAGGAGAGAGGAACCCAAGAAAGAGACCCTGGAAAGGAAAGAGTGTCATACTGGGTGCCCACAGCACCCCAGGATGCCTTGAATTTGGCAAGACTACCAGGCATGTGCATAGGGCTAGGGCCAGGGCATCCTGCAAGAGGCTAGCCTGTATGTGTGGCTCTGACATGGACTTCCAGGCAAACTGTACTTGAGGTTGCTACAGCAGAATGCTCATAGACTAGATTGAGGTGCCAGTCAGTCAGTTTGTATTAAATCAGTCAACATCCCAAAGGATTCCCTGCCACACTCCTATGTTGTATAAACCTTAGCAGTACCCTTTTGCCATTGGAGTAAATTCCTTGAAAAGGTAACATACCTTTAGGAAATAAGAAATCAGAAACAGACAATATCCATAAATTATTTCTATAACTTTTGTGGTAAAATGTAAATGTCTTTGCTGCTGTAACTAACTCAAGCAGACACATTATTGGCATTAAGGTTTTTCTTCTTGGCATTGTGCATCTGACAGCACCAGCCATATCTAGAGTATTTTTGCGTCTTGTCAAACCAAAGCCCTAAATCCATTCAGCACCAGCTCTGTCTCTGGCCGCCTCTCCTCCAAACCACAGGAGACACTGCTTAGGAAATGAACTTTCCTTCCAAGAGAACTAGAGTGGTAAGGATGTGGGGGAGCCTTTCTTTTGGATGAAGTATTTTAAATTTTGCTCTCCAGTTGGTCCTGTTGATATTCCCCATAGCAACAGGCTTGGCTGGCAGGGTAGCTTTCTTGATGAGAATGACTCAGACTAGTGTCAGAGAATCATGCGAGGACAGTGCTGTTCTGTAAAAATGCCTCTCCTGTTGGTCTTGGACCTTCCTTCCAAAGTACTTCAGGGCTTTGCCTTTGCACTCTGATATGCTGGTTTCTAACTCACGCATCATTTTTGTAATTCTCCTTATTCTAAATGTGATTTGGCATCTGCTAACTTCGTTCTATCAATGTTATGGGTTGTCAGAATGGTAGTTGAACAGTTGATTCTGTCTGAGTGATGGTTATTGCTAGATACTGATTCTGAGAAATCATGTGAAAAATGAGAAGAAAAGCCAAGTTTGCAGAGGGCTCTGGAACACTTTGCTTTTTCAAAACACCTGCTCTGGTGTTAACACTTTAGCATTTAGTAATTGGTACTTAGTGCGTTGGGTATTACAGTTACCTTTGAACTAATACAGTTTTTATTTGACATTTGCTTTGTCCTATAAACATACCTGGTTATTTTTTGCTAAAGAACTTGAAATATACTCTCTTAGAATATGAATGTAATTTCTTCAAGAATGTAGTTTCAAGGAGCTTGGATGCTAGCTCAGTTGGTAAGTGCTTTCCTTGTTAACTTGGAGACCTGAATTCTATCTTCACCATCTATGGAACAGACTGGGCATAGAAGCATGTGCCAGTAATTCCAATGGCCAGGGCGGTAGAGACATACAGATTTCTGTACTTCTGGTCAGCCAGCCTAGTGTCATTGGTAAGTTCCAGGCTAGTTAAAAACCATGTCTCCAGAAAATGGTGGACCATGCCTGGAGAGTGACATGCAAGGTTGATCTTTGGCCTTCACATGCAGGTATACACTCGTGTCTCACCACACATGAATATTCACATACACTAAGTTCACTTTTAAATTTGTTGGCATAGTTATCTTGGGAAATGGACAAAAACAAAAGGCCCTATCAAGTTTTGGGCCTGGAAGGACTTATAAATAAACACGCTGGTGATCAGGGGTAGAGGGGGGTTCTTTTTGAGACTTCTGGTTGTAGTCCAGGCTGATCTTGAATTCATGATCCTCCAAGGGCTTGGGTTATAGATGTGTGCCACCATGCCTAATGAGGTACTAATTTCTTCATTAAAAAAAAAAACATCAGCTACCTTAAACATTTAGTTTTTTTTTCAAATACAAGCAAAATGAAGGATTAAAGTTAAAAATTTAGCATGGTTAATAGATGAAGGGTTTGTTTCTATTGCTAAGAAATAGCCTAACATATTCGAAGATAAGAGAAAATGTGAGGTATACAAATCGGCAGAGAGAACACAGCCTCCTAAAGAAGTATATTACATGTATGTCTTACTAGTAATCACATAGATTTTAATTTGGTGACATCCTTTTCACATACATAGCAGTTAGGCAAAAATCACATTTGCTTGTCTGCAGGGTGAGGTGGTAAAACTTCGATAGTACTGTTGACTACCCTTGTCTTTAAATTCCATTAAAATAACAGCGAAGAGCCTAGCAGTGTTTATCTTTTCTGGGTAACCTGGAGTTGTTAGACTTAGAAAGGAGAAACAGGAGGGTGACAGGGTTATCATCAATGTGAGTGCACAGGCAGCAGTCTGAGGGGTGCAGCTCTGAGTCCCAACCATCTCCCACGGGTCCCACATTGGCTGACCTGGGTGACGACTCAGGCTTATAGTGCTTACTGGAGATGAAAATCTTCGAGAGGACGTGCAGTCTCTATAAACCAAAAGAGTGAAAAGTTGCAAATAAATTCACCCTTGTATTTGGAAGCAACCTCCTGCCTTGCTGAGAACCCGCCCCTCCCCAGTGTAGCCAGAACAGTGCACTCACACCCTGCTGCTTGCCCATGGAGCCTCTCTAATGTTACTTTTAAAATACCTTCTCCCATCATTCTCTCACTTGGTCATTTGCTCAGGCCAAATACAAGCCCAACTGGAGAAGGGTTGAGGAGATGTAGAGTGGTCAGGGAAGTATGGATGTTAGTTCAGTTACTCAGCTACCTTGAGAACCCAGGAGCTGCCCAAGGGAGAAGAAGCATGTGTGAATTGTTTCTCTCTCTCTCTCCTGCCTCCCTTCTTTTTTTCCCTTCTTTGCCCTTCCTTCCTTCCTTCCTTCCTTCCTTCCTTCCTTCCTTCCTTCCTTCCTTCCTTCCTTCCTTCCTTCCTTCCTTCCTTCCTTCCCTCCCTCCCTCCCTCCCTCCCTCCCTCTGTTTTCTTTCCCACTCCCTTCTTTTCTTGCTCCCTCCCTTCTCTCTCTTCTTTCCTTCTTCATTCCCTTCCTTCCATGTCATGTGACCCAGTCTAGCCTGGAATTCTTAATATAATGGAGGATGGCGTTAACTTTCTGATCCTCCCACCTTCACCTCCTGTGTGTTGAATCACAGATGTGCACTACCACATCTGGTATGCTAGGTAAGCACTCCATCAACTGAGGGACATCCCCAACCCCATCATGTACAAACTGAAAGGACCAGAAGTCATTATTAGAGATGAAACCCTCCTTCCTTCCAGAAGAGATGCTGCCCCGTGTGAGGCCTAGAGAAGCCACAGGTACCTAATGGTTCCTATCTGCATACAGGACCCTCTGGATAGTGTCACCTCTGAAGCTGCTTGTCAGGTTCATGCACATGAAGTAGCCTCTTCCTTCTCGCCTCATGGGGGTGATGACCAGGCTTCACCTTTGCCCTGGATGAGCGCCTGGAGGTGGTTTAATGAAACAGGAACATGCTGTATCGGGTGCCAAGGCTTTACTAAGAAATGGCACTGATGCAAGAGAGAAGGAGAGAGAGAGAGAGAAACAGAGAGACAGAGAGAGAGATAGAGAGAGACAGAGAGAAGGGGAGAGGAAGAAGAGAAGAGAACGAATGTGTTGTTCATCCTCTATTGCCTCTATTGCTACAGAATGTGTGGTATTATAATGGCATGTGTAATCTATTATGGGAAAACAAAGAATGAAAAACTAGTAAGTATTAGTCAGTGGTTTTGAAATGGAGCCTTTGAAACACTTCTAGATGGAAAACAGAACCATGGTAACTTGAGAAAAAGAAGTGATTTATAATCCTCATCCTTCCCTGTTAAAATTTTACTCTTTCTTGTCTTGTGGAGAAGCTTTTAGCTGGAAGGAGCATTTAATCAGTTTCAGCTGAGTCATGGGTTCAATTTCCAAAAATACCACATGCTGTCTTCTAGTATCCTTTCCCCACGACTTCTATACCTCCGTAGAGCTCTGGGACAGCCATTACAGATCTCTGACTGTCTTCGCACCTGTCTTGAAATCATCTCTCTCAAAATCTGCTCTTCTCTATTGCTGTGAGGCAACATAATTTCATGGAGAAAAGGAGAGATTAATATGGCTTACAGTTCCAGGGGGGACATAGTCCATTATGTCATAAGAGACATGGCAGGAGGCAGAAGCTGGAAGAGGCTTAGGTCACAACAGTCATCAAGGCGATAAGATCGAGCAGCAAACTGCTAAAACAGACTCCTAAGGAAAGCAGGGTGGGGCTACCCAGCCTCAAGGTTGCCCCCTGTCACATGCCTTCCTCCAGCAAAGCTCCGTCTCGTAAAGGTGCCTTGACCTTCCTGAACATTAACATCAGTTAAGGATTCAAACACGTGGGCCTGTGGGGGCAACTCACATTCAAACTATGGCATTCTCTTCAAAACTTAGCAATTTTTTTTTAAATAATTTATTTTCATGTGTGTGTTTGTGAAGGTACTTGAGCGTTTTTGTTTGTTTTGTTTTGTTTTTGTTAAATTGTGTTTGCTTTTGAACCAGGGTCTCAACACTGTATCTTGGGCTGACCCACTATATCTCCAGGATGGTCTGCTGAAACTCTTGTTGAGCCTCTCCCTCTGCCTCTCCAGTGCTGGGATTACAGGTGTGCTCTACCACACCCAAAAGACAGCTATAATTTTTAATGTGAGAAATTGAATACTTAATTTTAGCATTCATCTTCATCTTTCCCCCTCCTTAGCCATCATATGGTATGCTGCTTTTGCCTTAACTTACTGAAAGGGGTCTGGGGAGATGGTCAGGAGTTAAGGCCTTTGCCTTAACTTCTAAGCCAAAAATTGCCAGGCAGAAATGGCAGCAGTCTGAAATTTAGCCTCTAAGACAGAACCTAGGAAATCCCAGAGCAAAACAATAAGGAGGTAGAGCAGTCCAGGATTTCCAGTGTCACCCTTGGACTTCTAACAGGTATACACACTCGAGTCCTTTTGTATATAAGTCTTTCATATACATCACCCCTACCAATATGCAAACACACAAAGACAGAGCTAGTTCTGATTCTTTCTTAGATAATTAGCATTGAAAATGATAGAGTCAAGACTCAGAAATGTAAGTTAGATGGGGGGTGAAGGCATTCACATCCTCAAATTCAGTAATCTTTATAAGTAGAAAATTAACTATTTCTAAGGCTTTGCTTGGGATAATGATGTCCGCTTGTTGGTCAAAATGTAGTTGTGGTTCTCCCCAGTAGAAAAGAAGTTTCTAGATGGCGCTTTTTTTTCCTTTCTCTTTTTTGGCCAGGAAAACCTCTTTAGAAATTATTTTAGGTATCTGCTATGAGATTAGGTCTGTGCAGCAGAGCATGATGGGTGATTTAAGGCTGTGGAAATCAGCTCTCATGAGGAATGTTTGGGTGCAATTGAGGCTGTTTGAAATGGGAGCACACGATTGGGTGGGGGCGTCCAGAGGATGAACTGGGGCAATGGATGGAGGCCACCAGGGGGCAGGACTTAACATTTCTCCAGATTCACAAATATCCATCAGAAACTAGGATCTTGGTGTAGGCTTCTCTTCCAAGGCCTTCTGGAATGATCCTTGGGCTGCGTTGTTTTGCAGGAGAATGCTGTCCATGGAGAAAGATAGACGGGGTAGCTCTAGGACTGCCTGTGGTCTAGGTCAAGAAGCTTTCTGTCTCGGAGAATGTCCAGCAGTGAAAGCAGTGGCCTGCCTAGACTAGATCTTGACATGCTGGACAGGGTCTGCGGCAAGGCATGTACCCTGTGTGTGCTCTTTCCCTTCTCTTTCTGTTCTCTATTCTTTCTTTCTTTCTCTATATGTGTGTGTGTGTGTGTGCGCACACGCATGTGCGTGTGTAAAAATAAGCCACAGAATCTTAACTAGCTGAAGCTGATTTTTGACAATTTCTTATATCTTGTCCTCGTAGTTGATCTAGTAGCCATCTGCACACACCAGCCTCTTCCAGGATGTCTGTTCTTTAGACACGGGCACACAGCTCAGGGCTTCACTGTGTGTGAAAATTTTGAAGCCTGCTGGGCCCAAACATGCCTCAAACCCCTTATACTGTGGCCCAAGCACAGGCGGTCAGCATCTGCTAGCATCCTGGTTTTCCCCCAGGTCACCACATACAGAACCAGGATTCTTGCAGCCACTATCTTGAGTTCTTTACATCTTCACCTGCCAGCCAGGAGCCATCTCTGTGCTGTTCATCTCTTCCCACAACTCTTGATGGTTTCATTTTGCTGCTGGAGTAGATTCCAAGGTAAAGATAGTTACATTGTAGCTTCTGAAGACTTTCCACTTGTTACCTGCATGCACAGACCCAATGTCTTTGCATTTGTGGGGCCAGCCATTTATTTTAACTTGCTATTATTATAGTAATGCACATGCACTTAAGCTGACACACCTGCCTTCCTCACCCCCTCAGCACTCCGAATCTACTTGATGGGAACTGAGGTGACCCCTGCCCTTCTTGTATTTTTCCCCTTTGGTCAAGGTTCTGTAAGAACAATGTGAAATAGCCACTAAGAAGTTCTTTAAGTAAAGCTGAAATCCTAGCTTGTGAGAGTGGTTTGTCCCAGAAGTTTGATGAAGTCTTAGAATCAACCCCATAGCAAGTATGGAAGTCTCTGGTTCTTTTTGCTATTTGAGAAACACATTAATTTTTACACCTTTTAGTCTTTTGACATTTGTTCTATCTAATTACAGGAGGCACAGCTATACTGTGGAATAAAATATTATCTATACTGGAATGTTATGGGCTGTCATATACCTATAAAGAGGTAGCACAACTTGGCTGACAGTGGCCATGTGATTTGAAAGCCTTAGTGGCTTTGTTAACCAAGTTCGCATAATTCTTGATATCATTGGGGGATGATCTTGCGGGTAAAAGGGTGCTGGTTGTCAAGAATGTACCTTTTAGGCTGGAGAGATGGCTCAGAGGTTGTGCCTCACAAGCAAAAGGATATGACTTCGGATCCCAAGTTCACGCAAAAATGTGGGGTGGAAATGGTGATGGTCTGTACTTCCAGCTCTGGTAAGTGGAACCTAGGAAACCCTGGACAAAGGCAAACAATCCAGGATTATTCCTGAAATCATCATTGGGACACACACACACACACACACACACACACACACGGAAAAAAAGAATGTACCTGCCTGTCATGCAGTAGTAAACTGGGAATCAGTTACCAGCCTTTTTCTTTTGTATCAATTTTAAGCTATTGCAATGGAAATCTTAAAAGATGGAACTCTTCTGAGGCTTTGTGACTATTTAGTGGAAGAGGCTCGCACTTCATCGATCCTCCTGCGGAAGTGCACTTGGGCCTTTGCTTTCCTTACTGTTGGGATCTTTCTCCCCTGTCCTTGTCCTCTTGTTTCTTTACTTGGGAAGTATGTCGTCAGCTGCTTTTACTGAGGTACCAGTCAGGCAAGCTATTTTAAGAAACACTTTTCATGTCACTTAAGGACAAACCCAAAAGGAAACAAAACAGGAAGAACCTAAGTGATGAATCGGTTGATCTTTTCTGACAGTGACTAGAGATATTCTGTGCCCATAGGATTTCCTCCTTGCTTCGTGACTACCTCCTTCTCCTCCTAAAATGTAAAAATTACTTCATCTCTCTGAGTTGGAGCTGATAATAGGAAAAAAGTTTTAATTAAGCAGTATTCTCTGTATTTATATGAATAACACACACACACACACACACACACACACACACACACACACACACACACACACACACACACACACACACACACACACACACACACACACACACACACACACACACACACACGGGTATGCGGCCCAGAGAATGATCAATCAGTGGTATGCTTGCTTATTCCTCCTCGGCCACATGCCTCCCATTGTAAGCTTGGCATAGTACAGTAACACAGCAAACCCGTGGTTCAGCTTGTGAATTACTGAGTAGCTCTCAGTAATTCCTGAGATCTACCTTGACCCTGGAAGATTTGTGTGACCAACATGTGCCCAATGATTCCTTGATAACCACCATTCCTGCCTGGGCCACACAAGCATGCATGTGATTGGCTAAACTTGGGGATGTCAGAAACTTCTGATGGACACGTGTTCTCAATCCTGTGATTCCTAGTGTGATTGAAGTTTTATGCTCACTTGAAAACAGTGAAAGTTAGATATCAACATTGCTGTGTGTCCTCTGCCAAGAACTGCACAGACATTGTTACATATTTGCAGCAGAGTGCATGTGCTATTATTATACTCACCCAGTCCACTGTCAGAAGGCGTGGCGTAGTGGGTCTTTTTGAGCTCCAGGGTGCACATGCATGTAGCCTTCTTACCTGGCTGTCTATGTACCCTGTGGAGTCAACACCTGCGCTTCTGGGAGGAAGCTCACTTTACGAGCTGAGAGAGGAGCAAGTGTATTAGATCCTCTGTGTGCCTGTCCATGATAGGTTGTTACTATCCATAGTTTGAATCTATGCAGCATGTACTAACTCAAAGATAGTTGTGCAGTAAATGCACAAGGTATTTCTCCAGTAAGAATGTCATGTCAGGAGTTGTAGTTATGGCTTAGTGCTTAAAGTACTTGCTGAGCCAGTAAGAGGACTGAAGTTTGAATTTTCTGAAAACCAACTAGTGGGTATACAGTGAATGCAACAGCCATGTAAAATTCCAGTTTTGGAAAGCAGAGAACTGGGAATCCCCAGGGTAAGCTGGCTAGTCATACTAGCCTTATTGGCGAGCTCTGGGTTTAGAGACTTAGGCTCAAAAGAATCAAGTATAACAATGATCAATGATGATGAGCAATTTCAATTTCAGACCTCTGCAGGAACATGAACCCCAACACACACAGATCTGTCTACACACATGAGCATGTATACACACATTCATATGCCCTCCTGACAAATAAGTATAGAAAATGGAAAAAATAAACAGTGTACTACCTGAATGTGAAGACAGTCTAGTTTACAGAATATTAAAGAAAAGAATTGGAAAATGAAGACAAGTCATATTGCTTCATTCTAAAATGTGAGCTATAGTGTTTTTTGGTAATATAGTGTGAACTAGAGATCATTAATAGTGAAAATCCTAGTGTGCATGAATGTTTGAAGATATTTTGACTTAATTGTGGCATTATTACTTAAAGGCTAGTGCATTAGTATAGAAGGCTTCTTTGACTAATGTACTAGAATAGCATAAAGAACACAGCAGTATTTTGGTCGTAAGTATTTGAAGAGAATGTTTTAGGTTGTCTGTCCCATGGTATGCAGAGGATGCAGTTCTTCACATGTCATTTCTCAAGAATATAGGGCATTGTTGTCCTTTGTGTGGCCAAAGTTGGTGGGCATCTTAGGATGAGAGTGTCTATAACTTAACTGAAGTAGCTCAGGAATGAAGGAATGTCATATGCATTGGAAGGTGGGATGGTAGATTTTGGTGAACATCTGGTTACATCATCATAGCTGTTCTAGTAGAGAGAAATAGAATGAAAAAGTCAGTACTGTTAAATGTTACCTTTTTCCTTGAAAATAGATTTTATTTCCTGCAAATTTTCTGCTATGGAGAATCTGCATATGTTGTCAATTTTAAATGTGTTAATTGCCTTCACCAGTATATATTGCATTTTGTAGTTCTGTAGCAGATAATACATCTACATGCATATCTATATAGTAAGTTGCTGAACTAGAATATTTATAATTCTGTTCTTGAATGTTACTTCCACTATACCTTAATGAGTCTTTGAATGTTGTAGACTAAAACCAGATACTTGGGAACTTCTTCTGTCACTTGTCACTTGTGAAAGTCATTGCAGCAAGATCTTCATTTAAACCATTTTTTCATCTTTGGTTAGGAGGTGACCTTCTATACCAATCAGGATGTAGCCAAGGGAGGTACAGGAAAAGCAAAACTGAAAACAACAACAAACTATAATTCAGAACACCAAAGACCCTACATTAATCCACTAGAACCAGACCAGCCAAATCTCTCCCCATCCTAAAGTTTGAGGAACACGGGGTGGCAAGATTGTAAGAGCTTAAAGATGGGAAGGAGGACCAACAATATGCAAGATACTCCACGCAAGTTAGGGCTGCAGCAGCCAAAATTAGACTTTGTCTGACCTGTACAATTGCTGGCATTTCAGTGATCCCCCCAAATTTAGTATGGATCATAGGGGAGAAGGCTCCAGGTAGTAGGATCCTTAGAGACAAGGGATTAACAGTCATAATAGAGTTCCCATACTAATGGGGAGCCCATGAAAGGGCTTTGGGCTTTGCCACTGAGTCCTTACCCCTCACTATGGTGGAGGACTCAGAGGGAGGTCTGGCATTCACACAAAAAGATGCTCCAGGAGATGGGAGGGAAGGGGGAGACACTGGGAGAGAGGGAGGGAGGGGGCGGAAAGAAGGAAGGAAGGGGGGAGAGTGTAAGGGGGGACTGGGGAGGGGAGGAGGAAGGGAGAGGACAGAGGTACCTATTGAGCTTGTATGATTAGGGAAAAAACACAAAATGTGGGAGAAAAAAATCTTACTCCTATTAAAAAAATTACAAAGTCTACAGTAACATCAACAAGGAAAGAGGTCAAGAGATGACAAGCTTGGTTGTGTGGTGGTGCTTTCCAGGATCCCAGTTACCAGGGAGGGAGATCAGGAGGACTTCTGGAGACCAGAGTTCTGTGTCTATTTGGCAAAGCAGCAGGACCTTCCTCTCTTTAAAAACATAAGGTAGCAAACACAGTGACTGAACTGTCAGCAGTTTTTGCTGACACCTGTGTGCACAGGGCAGTTTGCCAGGAACCCCTGAAGGGGAAGTATTATGAGCTTAGGACTAACTCTGTCTGAGGCAATTGTTAGAGAAAGAGAGCAGAAAGGGAGAGGTGGCAGAGGGTCAGTGGCCGTACTTGTTGTAGCACAAAGGTCACTGTGAATTGAGAGCCAGATAAAGGTCACAGAGGTGTCAGAAGAGTCCAGGCCAGGGAGGGTAGGCTGCATAGGCTCCAAGGACTAGAAGTGGGGAATGGCAGATTGTAGTGGATCAGAGCCCCTCAGTCAACATGATGCACCTGCTTTAAAGCCAGGAATAGTTCCCGCCCTTTCTCCTTCAGCTCTTTGTCCTCAGTGTGTGGTTTGAGATACTCAGGTGAAGTTACTTGTACCACACCAGAGACAGAGAGACCGACGAGGTTGGAGCTCAGTTACCTTTCTTTGTTATAGGGCTGCTTATCATGTGAGTTGGGCTAGTGGGATGAATCACCCATTAGAGCACTACGCTCACTCTCTGAAAAGATGGCGCTCCCATAAGAATTGGGAGGTCAGGGGGCTGGAACTGTTGGGGAATGAATGTCTGTTTGCTTTCAGAGTTTACTTTTTGATGTAACTCATCAGGTGTCTTGGGAAAGTTACCCATGCAGAAGCCATTAAAGCTGAGAGTCCTTGGGTTCCTGACCCAAGAGATACCTATATCCATTGCGTGCCACAGGCTCCACCCAAGAGACACCTATACCATTGCGTGCCACAGGCTCCACCCAAGAAACACCTATACCATGGCGTGCCACAGACTCCACCCAAGAGACACCTATACCATGGCGTGCCACAGGCTCCACCCAAGAGACACCTATACCATGGCGTGCCACAGGCTCCACCCAAGAGACACCTATACCATGGCGTGCCACAGGCTCCACCCAAGAGACACCTATACCATGGCGTGCCACAGGCGTGGAGCAGAATACAAGCTCCCCTATAAAAAATGTTAAACTGTTTTTTTTTAAGTGAATTTTGTCTTAAATTCTTTGTTTATTTATTTATTTTTGACTGTTCCATGTGTGGGATTGGGTATGTGATCAGGAAGTAGCAGACATGGTCCCTCAGTGTTGACTCAGGGCCACAGCCAGCCTGCTGCAATTTGTATGAAAGCAACGCAAGCATGTTCAGTGGCATTACTTACATGAACACACACTACAGGTATTTATATTTAGTATGTAAATAAATGTATGTACATATCTATTTATTAAACAGCTATTTCAGTCTATTGGTGTCATAGGATAGTTTTCTGTATTAGCATAAGAACAGTTACTCAGTGTGTCCCTTACTGCCTGTTGCCGAACTCTGAGCAGGGCCTCAGCCCCTGTGGGTTGGTGGTGATAGCTGAGGCCTCACCCTTCTCAAATAGAGAGCCACACTCTCTGCTAAGTACTTGCCTACATGTTCTCTACACTTGACAATTCTCACTGCAGTTAATTCTATTTCAGGTGAACTCTCCTATAGACTTATGTAAGTTCTTCATTCTCTTTGTCTCTTTCTTCTAAATGTAAGCTCAGTGCACACAAGACGGAGGGAGGGAGGGAGGGAGAAAGAGAGAGAGAGAGAGAGAGAGAGAGAGAACATAAGAGTAAGTGGAGCAGAATGGATGGTCAAGGAGGATGAGGCGATCACGTGCTACAGAGCACAGGAGTGGTGTGTTCTCTCTGCCTCCTCTGACCCTCCCTCCCCTCATTAGGAATTTCAGCAGCCACATCTTAGAGAATGAGGTATTTGAGTGTGGATCTGTTGGGTTGGAGTCTAGTGTGGAGGCACCAGCCTTACCCACTAAGTTTGAAAATCCAACATCTAGAAAAGTCTCTTCTCCATTTATTTCCCTCCTCTGATCACGCAGTACATGTGTGGACGATATAGCCAGGTGGAGGCACTCACAGTTGCTGAGCATGCCTTGTCTCCATCACTGTGACAATGCCAAAAATACAGCAAGATGTCCTTTTACACAGGAGAAAACTGAGATCCTGGACATGGCTAGGACCTTTTAGAATGTTCCATCTCATGATACCGTTCCCTCTTGCATTTGGCAAGATCTCAGCTCCAACACTTGAACTCACTGCAGAAGAAACAGTGCAGACTTCATTCTTCTGTTGAGTGATGAGTGTTATCAGTGTGTGGTTCATTGTTGGCTGTCATAACTACATTGCCATTCTTACATAGACTGAACAGATTTGCTAGGCTTGAGATATTTCAGCTTTTATAAAATGTGCATTCAGGAATAATTCAGGAACATACTTATAAACCTAGCACTTGGAAGACAGAGGCAGGAGAATCAGGAGTTCAAGGTCATCTTCAGCTACACAGTGAGTTTGAGGCCAGCCAGAGCTGTATGAGATGGAGAAATCACCAGCAAAGTGAACAAGCCTTCCTGGATAATTTCAGGTGTCCAACCTGTTTATGTGTTGAAAATTGGACAAAATAGTATGTGTTAAATTTCATTCATGGTGATTTATTGCTGAGATACTATACCATGGATTGTATAGCTTGTTGCCCGTTAAGCACAACATGCTCAGTGTTCAGCTTGGTTTCCTTGGGGGGGGGGTACCTGTTCATTCCATACAAGTTACAGATACACCTAAAACATTACCAATATGAACTTGTGCAAACTGACCTCAGTCAGACAATTCTGGAATCATTGCTGGTACAACTCACTCTTTTGTCTGAAACTTTGTATAATGTGCTGAAATTGTTCTGAACATATTGTTATGCACATCTTTTTATTCTGGAATATAGATGAGTAGATAATATATTTGAAACTATTGGCAGTTCTTAGCAAGGTTTTGCCTGACTAGTATTTGGTTTAAAAATCGTATTCATTAGTATGTGACATAATTAGGTTTTGCTGAGTATTTTCAAGTTACTAAATTCTAAATTCTAGAAATCTAGCCTCTATAGCCTACCTAAAAGTGATTTTTTAAATAGAAATTGAGGGTTGGTGAGATCATTCCATGTATAAGGCACATACTTGCAAACCTGGTAACCTGAGTTTTATCCCCAGAAACCCATATGGTAGAAAGAGAGAACCAATTTGTGAAGTTGTTCACTTACTTCCACCATGTGCCTGGCATGTACTACTTAACCTCTCCCATTAACCACAGGCTTTTCTTGCCTTCTCTTTTTTTCATCCTTTAAATCTAAGGGCTATCCAGAGTTGCTTTCTCTTACATATTGGGTTTCTTCAGCACTTACTTAGTTTTGGAAACAGAAGTTTATCTGAAGTCATGGAGCAGTTGTGTGCTTAGAGTGCACATTCGTCTGGGCTTCTCAGACTGTGCTCCTGGGTAGGGAGCTGCACTCCCCCCACACCCTGACAAGAAAACAGAAGCTTCATCTCATACTGAAAGGGGGGTCAGTTCAGAGACACACTCTGATGTGAAGACACAGGCCTGCTACAAAGGGAGTAGACAGAAGCCCTGGGAGGTGTTGGGAAGCCCAATGCACTGTGACCTCCAGAGCCAGCACTAGCTTCTAAGTACTGCGGAACTTGTGAGGTTCCTGAAACTATTACTTTGTTGGTGCTGGAAATCTGATGGTCTTGAGTAAGGAGTCCTTGCTGCTATAGGTTTACAGTATCTTTCCTGTTGACTAAAAAGAAAAAATATCTGTGCACACAGTTCAAAGCATTTGATGATCTTTATTTCCAGGGGTCACCCTTTTGGTATCTTAATTAAAAGCTTTAGTGAAAACGTGTTGTTGGTTAGTGTAGTTTCAGGTTCCTGAGTCTCACCTGTGAACCTGCTGCCATGTGTAATAGCAGCTTACTGAGGTGCAGATAGGTGTTTTGTGTGGGATATAACCCGAGAAGCATTTGGGAGGTCTGGAGTTCTAATAGGGTGCCCCCAGCATGCACACCCTGGCTCTGGCCTGGACCAGAGTCTTCTGCTTGCAATCCCTCCTGTTTCTTTTAAAATGTATTAGAGATGCAAGACGGGGTGACTCTTAGCAAGGAGAAGCAAATCAAGGAGTTGAGGGGGAGAGACTGGTAAACAGCTATCAGGGCAGTAGAACTGGAGCATGTTGGAAAACCCACATTCTGTTAAGATACTTAGCAAATTTAGAACAGCGATATTACAGAATGAGACTTGGGGGAAACATTGGCAAAAGACCTATGTCATAAAAGGACTAACCACAACATTCTTAAACTAAATAGTTAAGAAGCAACTTGGCTAAAGAAAAACCCAAGAACAGAAACCATGAACAGACCCATGACCTAAGATGATGCACATACAGCAAATGCTTCATGTGTCATTAAGGAATGAAATTACACAACACCAATACGCTACTGTTCAGGTATTGGAAGGCAGGTAAACTCTTCCCTACTGTTGGTGAAAAAGCAAAATGGTATGGTCACTGTATGAAAGAGTTCAGTTTTTTTTTTTTTATTAATTTGTGCGTAAAGGTCACAAGATAACTTTGGGTGGGAGTAGGTTCTCTGCTTGTATCTTATGGGCTCCTTGGATCCAGCTCAGGCCTGTAGCCTGCACCACAAGCCACTTTACTCACTAAGTCCTCTTCATGGCCGCAGCTAAGTTTCTTAAAAATAAATAAATAGGGGCTGGAGAGGTGGCTCAGCGGTTAAGCCTCTGCCTTGCAGGCGGTAGGTCCTGAGTTCAGATCCTAGACTCCACATATAGATGCTGGGGGGACGTCCCGTGTTTCTGGTCCTGGTAGGGCGGAGCCTGTGAATCCCAGGGCAGAGTAAACAAGGAGGAGGGGGAGGCGTCCATGGTGGTTCCCGAATTCGTCTGTGGTTCTACACACACACATACACACACACACACACACACACACACACACACACACACAATTGAATAAATAAAAATAGATAAATAAAAAATAAATAAACACTCTTAGCTTATGGTCCATTAGCGGTATTTCTTGTTATTTAAGTTTTAATCCAGACACAAGCCTGCATGTGGGCCTAGGATATGGCCTGCAAGCACAGGTACGTGTGTTTGGACCGCTAGTACCCATGTAAAAAACTGTGGGTATGGGGTGTGTGCTGGGGGAACAGAGATGATTCCATGGGCTTAATGCCTAGTTAGTCTTGGTGAATTGTAGAGTCTCCAGTTCAACAACAGACTGTGTATTAAAAAACAAAACAAAATAAAAACAAGGTAGAAGACCAATTGAGGAAAACACCTGACTTTGACCTCTTGCTGCCTCACATGCACATGTATACATATCCTCACGTACATAAGCACATACATATATGATGCTTTGAGAGAAAGTAGATAGCACCTTTCTTCACAGTTGTCCAAGCCTGGGAGTCAAGATGGCTTTCGCTGGTAAATGAATACACCTAGGAGCCCCCGAGTTACCAGGGCGTGAGAGGCCATGGAAGGTCTGCTTACTTCACTAAGCAAAAGAAGCTGGCCTGCCCGTCTCCATGCTGTACGACACTAGCTACTGTCAGCAGCAGCTTCACAACCAGGCTGCTTTCTAGGAATTGCCCCAGTGTGGGTTCCACAATGCTGTGGGTGTCTTCAGTGGTATCGACGCTTGATTACTGTATTTGCATCATTCTCCAAGAGGCTATGGTATGCAAGAACAACAGAAAGATGTGTGCTTACCAGAGGTCAGGGAGGTAAAAGACAGAATAGATGGAACTCAGAACATTTTAGGACAGTGAAACATGTATAAAATCATGACTGAGAAGTCATTTTCCATTGATGCAACATAGCACCTAGGGAGATCAAAGAAGGCAGCACTTAGACTCTTGGCTTAGGTGATTTCATTCCAGGTTGATGGCGCTGACTGGATTTAGGAGTTGAGTATATCATGGCAGAAGCCTATGGTGTAGGAAACTGCTTATCTCACAGGAGCTGCATAGTAAAGAGGAAAAGAAAAGGAAAGGGCAACAGTCCCAAAACATGCTTCAAGGCTGTGTGTCTGCACTGCTTCTTCCAACGAGGCCCCACATCCCATCTGACTTCTTTCCCAACACCATGAGCCTTGCCACATAAAGTTTTAGAGGACATTTAAAATAGTCTTTAGGGTTGGTGAGATGCTCAGTGGGCAAGGCGACTTGCAAACTTGGTGACCTTAGTTCGATCCCCAGAAGCCCACATAGTGCAAGGAGAGAACTGATTTCCCAAAGTTGTCTTCTAACTTCCAACCTTGTGTTCTGGCATGCGTGTGTATGCCTGAAACCCATCCTCTTTTCGCAAATAAATATTTTTGAAAAATTAAATAGTCTTTTAATTTTTTTCCTGAAACACAGGGTCTCATGTACACAAACCTGGCTTGTAGCTTTATGTGCAGCTGATACGACCTCTGATTTTTTTTCCTGCCTCTACTACCTGAGTGTTAGAATTAGAGGCATGCGCCCTCACACCTGGTTCTGAGGATTATATCTAGAGCTTCCTGTGTGCAAGGAAAGTGGCTTACCAGCCTCTAAGGTCATTTTGCACAATCATGATGGTTTATGAGTCTAACTGAGTGTGTGCTGGGTGATTTTTGTCTTCACTTATGTAGATGCACCCCTTGGGCATGAGATGTCAGCAGTGGGAGGGGGGATCTTCCTGGACTGGTAGAGGTGTGCAGGCAGCCCCCTGCCCTGTGAGCTAATGAGGAGGACTTTCTCCCTGATGCTAACTGGGTTAAATCTGTGAGGACGTGGCCTGTGTCACCTTGTGCAGGATTTTCTTGTTAACATTCCTGAGTTTTTCAATTATTCAGAACTGCAGCCTGAGCCTTCACCAAGGCTGGAGAAGTTAATCACAGTATCACTGTACCTGAGGATTGGCGACTACTCAGATGTTCTCTTGGCCCCTCATGTTACAGCTCAGGTGACTCCCATGGCCCCCGTGCCAACTGTGACAGGGTGTGGCAGAGCTCACATTAGAGGTCTTTGCCATCTGGTTCTTGGCGGCAAGGGATACATTTTGAACTAGCTTTTTGTGCTTGGAGTTGAGCCATTCTTTGGCCCCAGGGGAATTTTCCACAGCCATAGGTGCTGTGGGCCGTAGACTCAGCCAATGTTCACTCAAGACGGGATGGTTGTGTTCTGTTGCTTCTGTTACCGGGTGCTGGGAAGAGGCTAACCTGGAGTAGGTAAACACCATTCTGCTTTGCTTGGAGTCACAGCTGCTGCTTTTGAATTACTGATGCTTTAACTTGAAAACTATATGTGAATAGTGGCTCAAAGTGGCAGATGTTCATTCGGCCATTTGGATTCAATATTTGTGGAAATGCTAAAGTTCAAGTATTCATGAACAGATCTTTACCTTGCATCTGTAGAAACACATGGCTTTATTTGCACCTTCTGAGTTTGATAATCTTTCATACAAAGTTATCAGGAGGCTTAAATTTTGTATGCTTGAGTTCACTGAATTTAAAACATGTATGATCACAAATGTCACCAGTACATGTCCTGTGAATATGTCCTGTAATTAAAGTATCCCGCCCATGTGCTTCCATTGATGAATTAATAAGCTATGAACCACAGAAATAGAAATAGTGCTCTGTATCCCTCAAAAGCCAGAACTTGAAAAACCTAAAGGTTTTATAAATTTCCAGTTTATTTGTCCTACATGCAGATTGAGACACTAACAGCTTTTGACTGTAGAAGTGAGAGGTCACAAAGGTAAACAGACCACAGGGAGAAAGTACAAGGGGAAAATGTGCCTGGTGGCACAACTTGAGATAGGGGACAGCAGGACTCCCAGGAAACATCTTCCAGTTAGTCTGAAAGATTTCATAAGAAGTTCTGTCTTGCTGTAGAAAATCCAAACCTTCAACAATGATATCCATCTTTATCTGAGGATTGCTGCTATCAAAAAGTCAACATCGGTATGCAAGTGGTTTTCTGTTTTTACTTTTTCCTTTGTGTTTTTGCCCTTTGCTTCCCAATTCCATTTCCTCTTCTTGTCCCACTTTCCAGGCAGTCTCCTATGTACATGTCTCTGCACGTGTGGCTCACTGGATTTTACTTGGGGTGCCTGAACTGGCAAGTGCTGAGCACTTGCTGGAGCAATGGTGTACCATTGAGAAAAGTAGTGCTTACTTGTCTTCCATAGTCTCAGAGAGATGCAGTGTCTCTTAGATCTTCTCCCTTCCATGATGAAATGTTGAAAGGCCAAATACTGTACAGGTCTTGTGGAAGCAGACATAGCAAAGGGCCATTTCTAACACAGAAATAGTTTATATTGTCCTTCCTCTTTATCTTACTCTCCCAGTTTTGTGCATTTACAGATCATGGAAGATGAGAATGTGCTTCACAGACTTCTCAAACTGGTAGGTCACAAAGCACTCTTTACATGATTCAAGTTTATGTCCAGTAATTTTATTAATGTTTCTCAGAGTTGTGAATTTCACAGTGATGATTGTGGCATTATCAATCACACTGGTGATGTGACCTGCAGTTGCGCTTTGCTCCATGACAGTCCTGACAGTCTTGATTCAGAAACGTTTGGACCCACTGGAATTTCATGTGTCTCTGAAGATTTTGCTGCATTTGACGTCTCCTTTGCTTTTAGTGTGGTTTACTGATTGAGGTTCAGCTTGGGAGGGTGCTGGCACATCCTCTCCTGTTGCTCAGCTTGCATCTTGGGGAGAAGCGTTCCTTTCTGCCTCTGATTTGAGGTATTTTCCATGCAGTAGTTGAAGACTGGAGCAAGGCTTTTGGTGGAGAATCAGCTATTAAAAAGCCTTCAGGTGCCTCAAGGCCCTAGTGTCTGCCCATGTCCCTGTCCCTTAACTTTCTGTGGCATCAAGTGGCAGTGTGGAAGAGACCTGGATTCTTCCTTAAACTCAGTAGAAGTAGACATGCAGTGGGAGAGTGCTAAAGACGTGGGACAGTTTGTATCCTTACTGACTTTCAGTCACGTGCTTGAGAGGGCTCTGTTTCTGTGGACTATTGAGACCTAGCTGATATCAACTTTGGCACTGAAAGTGAACTCGTGAACTCGGGGGTCCTGTAGAAGCCTTGAGCAGTTCTGTGTAAAAAAAGAAAAAAACCTTGTGATCTTTGTATCTGCTGCCTTCTGGCTCCTAGGGTTATCTCTCACTGATAGCTGTCCAGTGCTTGGCTGCAGTGTGGATACTCAGGAAATACTTCCTGGATGAGTCAGTGATTGACCTAGTGAGATTATGACTCTAGAAAGTTAAAAGGGTGCTTCCTAGGTGCTTGGCTCTGTTAGGTGGCTCTATTCTGCTCTCAGACCCTGGGGCTGTTCTTCCTCTTGGACTTTCTTTCCTGGGCTTTGCCTTAGTCAAGGATCATAGCATAGCTGGTGACAGCCTGCAGAATCTTTCTTTGTTGTCACTTCCTATGGCCCAGGGGCATGGGACTGGGGAAAGGTGGCCTTAGCTCTGGCAAGTGGACCACTCTCGCCATGACCTAGAGAGCATTAGATGCTGGTTGCTTGGAACCTGTGCAGTGAGAGTGGGTTGGCCCCACCATGAATGGTTAAAATCAGAAGTGTTAGGGCTGCAGGTGGGAAAGATGGATCTTGAGGAAAATTGGCAAATTAGAAGCAGGTTAGAAAAGTTGGTGTTGGTTGGTTGGTTTCAAGTGTAGCTAACTTTCATCTGCAGAACCTGGGTGCTACTTCACTGTATTCCAGTAAAATAGAGATTGTTGAAGTAGACACAGTACTGAGGTCATTTTAAATGAACTCCTGTGTTGCTCTAAAATAATATTCTTGCCTTTAATGCCCATAGTCATGTGCCTACAGGTAGGGCTATGAGGACTGAGTCAGGATGTTATTGCACCATCTAGGGATTCTGTTTGTTTTGTGGGTCCTCATTTATGAGAGAAAAAGCATATGCATGTTTGCCATGGTGCACAAGTATAGATGGAGTTGAGAGGACAAGTTTCAGAAGTCTGTTCTCTCCCCTGTGGACTTCTGGGACCCAACTCAGGTCACCAGGTCTGTGAGCAGGTGCTTGACTTCACTGCCCCCACATGGGATTTTAAACACAACATGCCATCTGGGGGTCTCTGTTTCTGAGAAAGAATAGCCATATCCATCTGTGCAGTCAGTGGAAGCCCTGTGTGTGTAATTAGGACTGCTTTTAGGAAGCTCAGGTAGGCTAGTCATCTTCAGGAAGAAGACTAAAGTCTTAGAGGGGCCCAGCAAGAGAGGCCAGGGCCTCTTCTACCTGCAGATCATCAACTTTTATGCCCTTAATTGGTGGAATGGGGACAAGGAGGTCGCTGGCCATTGTGCTGAGAGGGCACTGATTCTATTCTTGGACATCTGCGTGTCATGCCCCTTGGCATGGAGGGTTATCATTTTAGCATCTGATTTCTGTGTGCAGAAGACAGATTTCACTGTGCTGAAGTGATGCACTAACCAGGGTGACTCCTGGGAGGGTTCTATAGGGTTTTTAAAAAAGTAAATTAAATTTTTAAAAAAGTAAATTTACGAAAAGTGATTTTCAGGGCTGGGAACATACCTTAGTGGATAAAGTGCTTGCCACCCAAGCATGAAGACAGGATTTGAGATCATTTGGCTCCATGTCAAGGCTGAGTAGGTGGGACTGCTACCTGAATGTCCAGCACTGAGTGGAAGGAACTCCCAAGTACAAGCTTGCTTTTCGGACTAGTCTATCAGCAAGCTCTAGGTTCAATTGAGAGGTCTTGGCTCAAAGAGCCAAGTGAAGAGCAATTGGGGAACATACCTGCATCCAGTTTGAGCCTCCACATGCATGTGTACATAGGTGCACACGCAGCACATGCATGCAGCATACATACGTGTACAGGCAAAAATACTTTCAGAATATATTAGAGAGTAATAGCCATGTATATGTTAAAAATACCAGCCCAAAATGCTGCCAAATGCTAATTCCTCTGTTTGGCATTTTATATCCTTTTATGGCTATTTCAGTATTAAAATTTTTTTTAAATTTTTATTATTATTTATTCAAGTGTGTGTGTGTGTGTGTGCGCATGCGTCTGTGTGTGTAGAACCACGGGCGAACTCGGGAACCACCATGGACGCCTCCACCTCCTTCTGCCCCGGGATTCACAGGCTCCTCCCTACCAGGACCAGAAACGCAGGCCGCCCCCGCTTCCGCTTGGCGTCTATACGTGGGATCTGGGATCCGAACTCAGGACCTTCCGCTTGCAAGGCGGAGGCTTAACCCCTGAGCCATCTCTCCAGCCCAGTATTAAAAATTTTAAAGATTTTTTTATGACAATTTTGATTATGGACAAATTGCCATTACTGCTCAGCTGCATTTATAATGCTTTAAAGAACTAATTGGATTACATTATTTGTTAAATTTTTCCTGAGGCATTTTGCATAGTTAATGTTTATCACTTTATAAACTCATTTTTTCCTGCAGTTTAGAAATCAGACACGAAGCATCCTTTTTCATTAAATGTATTTGAGTATGTGACTCGTAATTTTTGAATATGATAACTTGATCACTTCATGGCATAAGTCTTAAAAGTGATCAGGATAAGTGACAGAACTATGGAACAGCTGGTTTTCTTGAAAAGTAAGTACTAACCTTTCCTGCTAGGTAGGGGCTGGTGGGAATGGATGTGGAAACTAATAGTATATAGTTTGTGCGAAAGGATAATGGTGAAATCATCTTGGATTTGCTACCGTGGTTGCTTAGCAACAGAGACGAGGTCATCACAAGGGCTGAGACACTCATCTCCTTAATTTTCACAATTGGAACAGATAATCCTCATCAAGGGCCTGTAGCTTCCCAAGTGTGGACGTTATGTGAGAGTCCTCCCAACAGAGATAGGTACATGCTCCTGGGTGCAAATGGCCTGGGCTGAGTGCAGAAAGAGCTCTGTTGCCACAGGAGCAAGGAGGCCAAGAAGAGAATGAAGCTGAAGGGACAGGCCTCTAGCCCATGCCTCCTTTCCAGGGAGCCTGGATCTGTGGCAGTGCTTGGAGGTTTTGTGGCTGGACACATGGCATGGCAGGGCCTGGGGAAGCCTGGATAGAACTACTTCTGAACTTCAGGATGCTGGTGAATGTTCGTAGCAATCACTGTCTCGTGGATGTTAACAGGAGCTGCTCTAAAAGGCTGCTGTGAAGATTCATTGTAAGACTGAACACAAAGGAAGCACTGCCCAAGCGTGGCTGATGCTATCACGATTTCTGAAATGGCTCCAAATCGGGAGCGTTTGTTCTGCTCTCCTCACTGGGCTGGATGTCTGTATTGCTGTGCTTAAAAACTGAACGAAAATTAATAGAGTAAGCATTCATTCAGGGATTGGAGAGACAGCTCAGCAGAGAACGTGCTTGCTGCATAAGCTGAAAAGACCCAAGTTTGTATCCCTAGCACCCATGTAGAAGCCAGGTGTAGCAGCACATTTATTGTGGAAAGGGAAATGGGCAAATCTCTGCAGCTTGTTGACCAGTCACCATAGCAATGATGAGCTTGAGGTTCAGTGAGGAAACACAGTCTCCAAAAAAGAGGTGATGTGATGGAGAATTGACACCCCAAGTCAACCTCAGGCTTCTACATACGTGGCATGCACTTGTTGATAGGTATATGCACATGAAAGATAAGCATTAAGAGAGGCAGTTTGATGAAATCACTAGCCATGAGACTTCTGTAAAGTTCTTCGTTCAAGATGTGGAACTAAACTCAAGTGATGTAGCTCAATGAGTACCAAACTTGCATCACACAAAGCAGATAAGATGAGGTTATCACTCCACTGTGGCATGCCGATGTCCTGTGCCTTTACATAGGTCATACACCTCTTAGGTGACACTGACTGCTTGTTTTTTTCCACTTTTATTTATTTTTGTACTTTTACAGGCATATTGAGTATTTATCTCAGATTCCTCCCCCTCCCTCTCATTTCCTACTTTCCCATTATCTTTTCTCTCATTCCATCACCCTCTTCCATTTGTATGCTTCTGTGGTTCACTCTGGCTTGTCTACTCCTGTGGGGGCTCAGGCCTCCATAGTACAACAGGTTACCTCTCTTTGGTCCACCCAACTGATATGTGCATTTCCCTTTACTCATCCAGTTTTAGACCCAAAGGTTTCCACTGTGAGTTCCCACTCTATGGGTATAATAACAGCTGCCTGCAAAGCAGTTTGATGTACTGCCTTTCTACCTATAGGTTTATTGGCTGTTTTCCCTACCGTTCTATTTCCTTCTTTTTTTTTTAGGCCCTTGTTCTAGTGTACAGTAACAGGGATGGGTACCATTGTGACAAGCAGGTCTTGAGTCCAATCAGAAAGCTGTTGTTGCCATGGTGATTTATATTACAACTTACAGATTTCATGCCGTTGATGGGGCTTGTTTATTTCTCTCCTCCAGCAGCTTCTACAATGTTCCTTGGTACTGTGTAACTATCCAGCAAGGAGAAAGTTCTCAGACCAGTTCCATTTGTTATATTTTGCCCATGTTCTGTGATCCATTTGTGTTGCATCCTCATAATAGGGTCTTACTGACAGTTTTTAGAGCACAACAAAGAGCCATGGCAAAAGCCTATAACGTTTGGGACTTTTAAGTCCTCTCAGACCAACATTTAATCGGGAAGTACTACATTCCTGTTACTTCTAGTATAATTTTGTCCCTTGATTCTAAGTGGATCAGCTCAAAGTTCCCCCCAACCTGCCTCCCGCCCATTTTCCTCATTCTATGCTCCTCTGTATAAGGACTTCCCATTTGTGTTCATTTCTTTAAAATACTTTTTCTTTGACATATTACTAGCACAGGATGTTCCTTTGGGGTTGCTTCCCACAATCTCTGGGTTTTTCTTTTTTTTTTTTTTTTTTTTTATTTCAGCTCATACAAACTTATTAGGTACACCAGTTCCCTCCCTCCCTCCTCCTCCCCCCGTACCCCCTGCTCCCCCTCCCCACCCCTCTCCCTCCCCATCCCCCAGTGCCTCCCACCCCAATTCCCAGAGAGTCCTTTCTTGTGCATGACTGATTTTCCTCTGGGCCCTCCTCTCCGATGACGTACAAGGACCCAGTGGCCTTTGCCGAACCCTTTCCCGTGTTCCCCTTAGGTATAGGAACACTGCTGTGGCTGCCAATTCTTTGCCTCCAAGGATCTTGGTGCCTTTAGCAGATGCTAGACTTTGTGAGGTCAACAGTGTGTTGGACAATGCGCAGGGCATGCAAAGTCCAATTATGATTGCTTCAGCCCTAACTAGTATAGAGTATCTTACATATCATTGCTCCTCCCATCCTTATGCTCTTACACTCTTACCGCCCCCTCTTCCGCAAATTTCCCTGAGCTTCAAGATGGGGAGAGACTAAGCTGGCCTAGTTCTAGGTGGTTGATATAGAGTCTCTGAAGTTCTGGATTGTGGTTTGTTGATTTTCTTTTGCAGTTTTGCTGCTCCTGCAATGCCCTTCACTCCATCCTGGTGGGCATTGTATGTTACCCCCTGGCCAGAGACAAAAAGTTGTTAGAGTCTTGTGATAAAAGCACATTCAAAGGTAGATGTAATAAAAGTGGGAAACCACAGTGAGGGAGGGGTCTATCATCTGGGTTTTTCTTTAAGTCCCTCTGTTCCTCCTATCTCCTATGTCTCTCCTGTTGCCCTTTCCCTCAGTCCCCATATGTATTTTTCTCAATTATTCCCTCCCTTGTCCTTGTCCTGGGATCTTAAAAATCCCCTTTAAAAGGTTTCACCCTAATCATCCCTTCCCAACTTGTAGATCTTTTTTTGGCTCTTACACTGTTTCCAGTCCAAATACATTGAAAAGGATGTCAGTCCAATCATCAGTATATAAGAGAAAACATGCAGTGCTTAACTATCTTGCTCAATATTAAGGTTTCTAGTTCCATCCATGTGCCAGAAAATTCCATAATCCCATCCTTTCTGATGGCTGTGTAATATCCCATTGTGTATATGTACCACATTTTCATTATCCTCTGCTAATGGGCATGTTGGCTGACTCCATTTTTTCATTATTATGATTTGTTTTATTTTGTAATTGACCAGAAATGTAAGATTTCTAAGCTCCTTCCCCTGCCTACATGTGTTGCTGAGCACAAACATGTTACAAACACTTCCACTGCTTTGAGATTTGCATTGTGTTTCCTTTGGCTTTGGGATGCAGAGCTGACTGGGTGGTAAATGCTATCATCACTCCCAATGCTTGCAAATACATGTTTGTAAGAAAATGTGTTTTTTTTGTTTTTTTGAGGTTCCAACTAATTCGTTTTTATTTATTTATTCAATTGTGCATGTGTGCGTGAGTGTGTGTGTAGACCCATGGGTGAATTTGGGAACCACCATGGACCGCCTCCACCTCCGTCTATACGTGGGGTCTAGGATCCGAACTCAGGACCTTCCGCCCGCAAGGCAGAGGCGTAACCCCTGAGCCACCTCTCCAGCCCCCTAATTCGTTTTTCTTAAGGAGTCTTTTAAAATTATCACTCAAATGAATTTGCCAGTTACAATAAAAAATTAGAAGTTGGTTTTTAAGGTCTATTTTATTACGAAGAATAGTCCAAATATTTTTGTAAGTAGTAAGCATTGATGGGAGCCATCACCTGCTCTCCCAGAGGTGAGAGTCGAGAGACTTGAGGCAGGAGGATTGGTGCGAGTTTGAGGCTAGCCTGAGATACATAGCGAGGGCCAAGTCAGTCTGGACTGCAGTATAAGATCTTGTCTGATAGGACCAAAGGGGCTGTGCTGGGAGTAGGAGGAGGGAAGTTAAGTATTGTGGAATATAATACTTTTCTTTCATGCTTATATAGAAACTTCAAAAATCCTTCAGTCTCATAAATTTAATTTACCTTGATACATCTTTAAAAACAAAAATAAAATCCTTTGTGGGCTGCATTTGAATCTGTCAACCGCGCACACTTAGAAAGACAAATATATACAAAGTGCTAAAGACCTTTTAAGGGCATTTGGTCTGTGTTTTGCTGTGTGTCCAGCACCTTGATTTGCTCTGGGGTGACTGAGCTTTGACCTCAGCCCTAAAGCCACGGATGCGGTGCCAGATTCCCTCTGCTCCCTATTCAGTCAGCAAGACAGGGAACCCTGGCAACCTAAAGCAGAACGGCCAGGGGAAACTTGCCTGCAAGTGTTGTATCACAGAGCTCAAAACTGGGTTCAGTTTATTCTAAGATTTAAGACAAACTGGAGCTCTGGGGTTCAGCCCTCGCACAGAGGTGAGTCAGGAAAGAAACAAAGACAATTCTTGTATGAAGACTTTTTTGGGGGAGACACCACACATCTTTCCACCCCAGATAGGAGTTGCATGGCAGACGAAAGAAACGATTACACTAACGAGTGTAACAAACCAATAAGTTTATTTACAGGAACCGGGGTGAGGGTTTCATTCAGGAATAGGAAAGATGCAAAGGCAGCTCAGCACACCATGGTGGACGGGGTCCTGGTCGCTGCCTAGATAGAACCCCTCAACTAATCTTCTTAGCTAATACGTCTAGGGCCCCTTCAACCTCACCTTTGAGGGCCATGGGCAGCACATGTGCACTTTGGCCCCTCCCAGCCCTCCCAGTGGATACACGTGTGAGCATGCAGGCACGTGCATTGTGTCCCTCTGTCTCTCAGGGAATGTCAAGAGTCAACAGGTATGATCTTAATAGTCTTGGGGGAAAATGATATCTGTTGCTCAGAGGAACACGCCACACAACCTAAAAGTGAATCTTCCATCTGTCCTTAAATAGGTGTATTTCACAAGTCTTGAAGCAGCTATATGTCAGTATCTATGTATCTGTTTCCATTTCCTGAGGGGAGACTGAGACAATAGAGCCTGGATCTGTGTGATGCTCAGAACATACAAGCTATGGGAACGGGAATGTCTCATGACCCAGCTTTCCAGTCTACCTTATCTCTGCAAGAGTCCTAAGTATTGATGATCTAGGGAAATAAAGAACCTGGTGTAAGTTTTTATTATTCTTCCTAAGCAATCACCATGATAGTTGTGATTTTCTATGTTTACCTGGCTTCATAGACTCACATAATGGCAGCAATATTTTGCATTAAAATAGTGAGAACATCTCCCTTCACATGAACATTTGTTAAATGTATGAACTCTTCATTGGCAGAGCCACCAGAAATCATTTAAGCAGCTATAGAAAATACAATTCAAATGTCAGTACGTGAAGCTTCACTTTTGTAAGAGCTTTTTGTAGGCCTTAAACTAACACTGCAGAGTGTGTGGCCACTTCGAAAATACCAGAAGGTGTTTTGGGATCAATGAAGTGGTATTGCCTGTTGCTCGTTACTGCCCCCTGGTGGCTGAGCACCATCCTGGCTATTCCAGCACTGGTTTTTTTTCTTCGTAAAACACTGAGTTTCACAAATAGGGATGCGTATCTGTGCATGCACATATGTATGCTGAAAATAGTATTTAAGTAGTCTCAGGATTCTTGAATGGATCAAGTTGATATTGAAAGTTGATTTAGAAAGCAAATATATTTACGCTCACAATTAACATTCAGGAGAAAGCCTCTAGGTTTTGATGAAGGAGATGTAAAGAATATGAGAGTGGAAGAATGTGTGTTTCATACCTCTTCATGACCAAGCGCTGTCCTTGTAATATTGTGCACTTGAAGAATGATCTGAAATGAACTCTGGTTCACTTTGACTTTCATTGACCTTTACAAAGGCTTGATCAGGCAATGGGTTCCATGAACATTCTGTAGTTACAGAACAAAACCCATCAACAAATAAGGCATTTTCAAATACATTCTTGTGAATGTCAGGTGAGTAGGCTATTGCAAACCAAGGAACTCCCTGTTATGATCACAGATGCTATCTGGTGACATCGTTAGTAATTTTGGGTCCAAATTAGTTTTTACTTCACAAAGTCATTTTCATTGTCTGAAAATTGATGGCAATACTGTGAGGTTCCTGTGGTAATTTATACTGCTATTGAATGAAGGCTCTGCATGTAACACAGTAAGTGTGATGTTTTAAACCCAGGGTAGGGAGCCAGTAAATAACATTAATATTTCAAAGATTCTGCAATAAAGAAATGACTACAAAAACATCCAAGGTGATATTGACTGAGTTGGTGGAAACCAGTGGTTTGCTGAGTGACTAATACATCACACAAAGTTTCCCTTAATAGTCACCAGGCTGTTAGTTCAGATACAGAAGTGTGCAAGAAATGCCAAGTTAGGGGACTAGAGCTAGCCCAAGAGAATCTGGCTCTGGATCTGCAGTCCACTGCCTCTTCACCCAGTTAGCCTTGTGGAATCTTGAAGGGTAGGCATGGCTTTCTCCTGGAACATGAGCTCACACTGTCTGCATTCCAGTAAGACAGCTTCTGTTCAGTTCTTTATTACTCAAGCAGCCCTGCTGTTTAAATTCCGGGCATCACTTTGCTTCGCCACAGGTGGTTTTTCTGCAGTGCATAGTAGCAGACCTGTCTGGCATGATCTTTTCTCAAAGTGGCAAAAGGACCCCAGAAAAGGGGCATGATATCTCTCACCCCAGTGCGCTGGTGTACCTGTACTGAGAATAAGTATATCGAGGTTATGTGAGGGTCTTAAAGAAATATTTAAGTGAAACCAATTATTTGTAGATTGCAAAACAAAACCAGCCCTTGCAAGATCCTAATGCAGTAAGCCCAAGTCTGAATTAGCTTTTATGTTGAAAAACTCATTCCTTGTGTCTAAATTGGTGAGATTAACAGCATGGCCATTGATTAGGTTTTCGCTGCTGAGAATGAAGCCACTTCATGTAACACAGCATGTGTAGTGCCTGTAACCCAGGTAAAGAGGCAGTAAATACTTTTGATGTTTTAAAGATTCTATAAGAAATGAGGGTTACAGATAAATTTTTCTGAGGTGTTAACTGAGTGTTGAAGGGTTAACTTGGCTTTTTGGTTGGTTGAGTATGTTCAGACTGTTTTTCCTGGTGTTTCCTAGAGCTTGGGTAAGTGATTACCTTTTGTGTCCAAAGCTGTGGGAACAACAGCTCACTCCCTGTGCTGTACTGGGCCTGGAGGTGCCCAGTACAGGAGCCCGCATCATCATGCAGGATAAAGAACAGAGGTCCTTTGTGAGGGAGACACAGAACAATTTTACCTCGGCTCTGCCTGTCCGAAGCTGTGCTCTAAGCCTGGATCAAGTTGTGGAGTTGGTGGTTTTCACCAGACATCAGTCATCCTCTGTAAACCTCTCTAAACCCCTCAGCCCCACTCCATGTGCTCTGTGTCCTGAGCCTCAGCGTCCTTCCCTGTCAGTCCTGTCACATCATCCAGTGGACTAATAGCAAGCAAACTGCTCTTCAGCTAGTGACCTGTCAGGAGAGCTGATGCCAACAGAGGATTCACCTGACTCTTCCTAATAGTAGATTATTTCTGTTGAGCCTCTGTGCATAGCATCCTCTCAGGAAGGCACTGTGATGGGGGGCAGTCTGCCAGGAACCCTGGACTGTGGAATCCTCCACACTAAGTCATTTCAGGATTTCCCAGAGCCCCTATCATATGATATCCTCTTCATGGTGCAAAGTCAATACTGTTTGAATTATGTGGACTTAAAGTCTGCTTTTGGGTAAAGCCCACATGAATCCTATTCTTACAGACTGTGACCTATCCATGAGAGTAGTGTAAGCATCCAAAATACCAAAGTCCACTACTAGGGTAGGAGGAGGAGGTGAGAGGGACCTAGGGAGGAAGGGGACATGAACAGTTGACATGCTCACTGCAGAGTTATTGAAGGAAAGCCCTTCCCAGAGCCCCAGCTGGGTTCATGGGGGCCTGGGTTGTCCCTTCCTGGTGTGCTCACCCAGATCTCCCCATCTGCCACCTGAAGGAGTGTTCTTAGGTGAGGCTTCTGAGTTGACATTGAGACCACATCTGCAGACGTGGATGCATGGAGTCACTGAGTCATTCGAGAAGGAGGAAGCGGGCTATGTTTGGCTTGCATCTGCAGGGAATAGCTCTGCCCATCATTTGCAGCAGGAGCTGGATTCTTACCCTACTATTATTGTATATTGGAAACTCTGGCAGGAAAAGTCCATATAAGAACCTGGCTGAATCTTGGCTGCCTTGTGTGTGTGTCGCTTTGCTCACCAGTAAAATGTCATTTTCAACCTGAGGGTATCAGTATGTATGGCAATGCCTCAATTGTGGAACGTGCTCAGTGTTCACAAATTCTCCTTCAGTTTCCTCTTGCCAGTGATGAATGTCTGGGGGTCACTAGGAAGCTGACTGTCAGAACACAGTATTAGACTCCTGGTTTCATGGTCCAGTGTGATGGGCATCCTTGCCATGAGACAGCATGTGTCCTCCTTGGTTAGAGCTGTATTTTCAGTGTTCTCTGGAATGGGCTAATCCAGCACACTAGAAGTATGTTTTCTAGGGAGGACAGGGTGAAAGCAAAGAGCTTGGTCCAGCCCAACAAGGGACAGATCTTTCAGAGCCACAGTATTCCTTGGTGTCTGTCCTTGATTTGCTGTGGATATCAAGCCATAGATCCAGAGTGGAGGACAGTTTCTTTGAATAGGTTTTCTGCTGTGATGATTGGAATGGGATGACAACATGGAATGATACATCCTCTAAGCCCTGCAGCCTTGATCAGTAGAACACAATTTTCAATTTCACTTCTCCTTTGCTTTTCCCTTTTTTCCAAGAAGGTACACTCACAACAAATTGCATGCAAAGTGTGAGTTCATGACACCCATACAACTGTGTATTTTACATATCTTACTCCTTACTAACTTCAAAACATTCTAGAGGCAGGTACACTATGTGGGGCATGTGTAAATGGCTCTTCCTGGACACCTGGAAATCAGAACAACCATAGACCAAACATCCAAGACTTTGCTTTGGCTTTGCCTGAAGCCGATGAACTTAATTTGTGATATGATCTCATCATATACCACATGTCACTGTCAGCTATTCACCCATCTGCCCACTGAGGAGATGAAAGATGAGTCCCCGTGAGCATCCCTCCACTGGTCCAGGTGAATGCCTACCTCTCTACAGGGCTTAAAGTCTGACCGAGAATTGAAAACAGTGCTTACTGTATGCCAGATGCTGAATTAAATGCTTCCCTGTTAAGAAAGTGGGGCTGGGATAATCTTTTTATCTATTAGCAAATTAAGGTCCAGAAGAGAAGAAAGGCCTGAGGTTAGCATGTAGTAAGCAGAGCCTCAAGTGGAAGGATGGAGCCAGGAGCTGTGAGCAGGGCTCCAGCCACTGGTGTTGTGTGACAGCAGAGATTGACTGCAGTGGTAGGAGCAGCTGGTCCTGGGTGGTTTGGGGAACTTAGGGGAGAAGGCAGAACCTGGGGAAGGGAGCAGGTAGTGTCAGAGGACTGGGCAGATTTGGGAAGAAGAGCTGACATTGAAGGGGAGGTGCAGAAGAGACAGGCTGGTCACCTGGAGCTGTGGCATGTGGGCACTGTGGCAGAGTACAGAAAGCAGAAGTAAAGACAGTGAGATCATAGCACAAGAACAGTGTTGGGGATGTGGTTCTAGATCTTCTAACAGTGATACAGAAGGTGGTATTGTCTCTGATGGAATGAGTAGAAATGCACTCCCCCAATGTAGACTTGGATGGGGAATATAGCTCAGTGTTGCAGAGTGGTGCTTGTTGAGCATGTGGAAGGCCCAGGTTTGAAACCCACTACTACTAAAAGTGAAATACAAGATCCATCATTTAAGCACATAAGCACATAAGCATCCGTGGTCAGGAAGCATTTTCTGATGAGGAAATTGACACAGTGGATTGTGAATTTTCTCTGGTCGGTTGAACGTGAGCTTGTGTTAGGGCCAGTTTCTTGGAAATGACTTTGCTTAGTTTCCTCTGTGGGAATCACAGGGCAGTAGGAAAGAAATGCTAATTGCAAAAAAAAAAAAAAAATCCATCTCAGAAAGGTGACGGCACAAGAGGTTGTAATGTCTTAATAGGAAGTTGTTCCCGTATCGCAGTCACTGATCATGAGCCGCTGTGCAGTGAGCTGTGCACAGTGGAGAGAGGAAGCCCGGTGACAGCGTTGGCTGATCTGAGCTTCTGATACTCGGCCATGCTTCAGCGTGTGCCACCTTCTGCGTGAGGTTAAGATTGGTGTTTAGCTGACAGTATCTCACAGAGGTCAAAAAGGAGTCAGAAGGAGTTCCTGGTTTCTTTCTTAAAATACTAGACTTTAAATCTCTCTCTCCCTCCTCAGGCATGGTTAGGCTGTCATTAAAATTCTGCAGAGGGTAAGAGAACGAAAGGCTGGCTCTGGGGTCCAGGCCTCAGTCCGCTGTGGACTCTTGGTGGCTGCAGCTTGGGAGGAACTCTAGCTCAGGTTCTGTTTACAGAACAGAATGTGGAGGTGCAGAGCTCTCTGTCTACCGTTTGATTCTCTGTACTAAAGCAAATGTGTATGTTGTAGCATGCTCATTTTGTGTGCTTTTTTTCAAAAAAGTTTGGGAAATACCTAAGGTCCATGAAAGGTTTTGTCGGGGTGGGCAAAAGACCCCCATGGCAGGAAAGAGAAGAATGCTGGACGCTGACTTTGAGTCCCACGGGCCAGGTTTTCTGAAGTCAGCCAAGGCTGGAGACTCTTCATGGATCTTTCTGCAGGGAGGTCATCACGTGCCTCCTGGACTCAGGAATACTTGGCTCAGTGTTGTGCTGCATCCTTGACCTGGAAAGGAGCAAGTGTAAGCCATCTCAGTGGATAATCCCTGTCCGGTGCCTTGAGCACATTCTTCTGGCTTGTTGGCGCACCATTTGACCTTCTGTGTCAAATTTAAGATTTAATCTGCATCGTGAGCCTCCTGGGTGCAGAGGGCATGGTAGATTCAGTAACCCAGAGGCAGCACTGTGGGTACTGGCCTGAAACTTGGGAGCCATGTGGATGACCGAATCTGCCAAACCTCAGGGCACAGGCCATCAGTATGGGTTTTCTAGAGTACATCCCGGGGGCACACACATGGAGGCTGGCCTGTGACTGTGATGGCTCAGGTGAGTGTGGAAGGAGGCCAGAGAGGAACTTGGCGTGGGCGTCAGCCTTTCATTATTGTTGCGGTGTGTAGTACTTAGATACAGGTGTCAACTTGACAATTGAAGGCTCAGTTCTTGACACATCTGTGAGTAACTGGTAGTTAAGGTAAACCCTGAGCAAGCCTGTGGGAGGTCACGTAATTGATGTGCAGGTCAGAAGACAGAGATGATTTGGGACTTTGGCATATTTTGGCACACTTAGGCAGACTCACTGTCTGACAAGTGAGGGGATTTGCCCTTCTCTCAGTATGTCCTGTGGATATGGTGGGGCCCATTCTCTCGGCTCCTGATGTTGCTGTGAATTCTTCTGCCAAGCAGGACTATGCACTAGCCAGAGCTATAAGCAAGAATAAAACTCCTTGTTTCCCAGAGGTGCATGGTCGTGTGTGAAGCATGGAGACAAACTTCAACACTATGTTAGGCACTTTAAGGAAGCATTGAATTATCAAGTATAAATACTCCCCAGGCTGGAGAGGAATGGTGACGAAAAGCAGAGAGGTAAGTATACAGGAAGAGACCATAGTAGGATATTCCCAGTCCCCTACTGCCTACAACTGGGTCCCAGCTTTTACCTCGTGCTGTTTCTCAGTAATGCTATCGTTGTATACTGCCAGCAGAGGTGGTGCCATGGATTGGGTCACTCCTTCAGAGACATACCCAGGTGCATGTTAGTAATCTCCTGGGTGTCTCACAATTCTATTAAATTGACAGCCGCCTTCTGTATTGTTCCTAAGTGTCCCCCGGAGTAGCTGTTGAGTACAGGAAGGAGTCTGCCTTAGTTGGGGAGAGTGTAGCTCTGTTACATGACTTCGTAGGATTTCTTGATTGACATGACTGATGAGTGACTTAGGCTATTTCTCTCCTGACTGTGCTGAAAGATGGTGACCCTAGGGATCTGAAGCTCACGCCTATTTTTTTAACCACTAACTTAAATATAAACACATCACTCAATTTCCCTGGGATTATTAAAAACTTTCTGATTAGTCATATTTGACCATGTGGTACTGTGTGAGAACTAGTCCCTCCCATTTTTAAAGATTTTGGGATTCATGTTCCTGTAAACTAGACACAGTAAATTATGTGTTTCTTAGAAGTAAGTGATCTATATGGCCAAATTGAGGTTTAATCTTTTTAAATTGAGGCACAGAGAATGTACGGAAGTAGTTTGATTTTCATATAAAATAGATTGCTGTATTTAAAGTTAGAATAGCTTCGTTTTAAAAACCAGGACTATTAGTGCACACCTGTAATCCCAGTACTTTTAATGGAGGCAGGAAAATCAAAAGTTCAAGGTTATATCCCTTGCTCTACATAATGAGTTCAAGGCCAATGTGAGCTATATACCCCGCCCCCCCGATAGTTTTAGTTTGGGAAAAGTCAAAAGGATATTGTAGTTTGAAACCCTTCAAGCTTATTTTTCCCTTCTATTATTAACACCTTAACACCCACAAATAAGAATGGGTGGGTTGTTAATGACAAATCATACTTTTAGACCCCACCCCTTTAAGTCTAAGGGTTAGTGACATTTAATCATGTCTGTTTAGAGTCCTGGGCTGTGAAAGTTCTCAAACTTGATAAATTTTGTTTTGATGACCTTGACAGTCTTGAGTCCAAGGCAGGTACTGGCTGCAGTCTTTATGGTTAGATTGCCTTCCTGGTCATCCTCCCGAGAATCCATGGCACAGAAGTATTCTCATCACGTCACACCAGGGCTATTCACTGTCCTCACACTTCATCACTTCCTGTTTAGGGTCACATTGGCTAGGATTCCTTGCTCTCCCTCCCTCCCTCCCTCCCTCTCTCCTTTCCTCCTTCCTTCCTTTCCTCCCTCCTTCCTTCCCTCCCTCCCACCTTTCGTCCCTCCTTCCTTTCCTCCCTCCTTCCTTTCCCTCCTCCCTCCTTCCTTCTCTTCCTCCCTCCTTTCCTCTCTCCCTCCCTCCCTCCCTACCTCCCTTCCCCCCTTCCCATTTGAGAGAGTTGGGAGGATGGAGGAGAGAGGAGATTACATGCTTGAGATGGAGCAGTTTACCCCTTGTGGATGTCAGAAGACAATTTTTGAAAGTCACACTTCTGTCAAATGGGCTCCTCAGGTTTGTAAGCAGATGATTTTATCCACTGGATCATCTGACCAACCTCTCTACCTTTCTACTTAAATGTTTCCCAAAGTTATGATGGGATTCAGCAGATGATTCCTGGACATGGACCCCTGTGTCTGATGTGCAGACATCTACAACAGCTTGTAAAAAGCATCTGTAGTAGCTTTATTTATAAATGCCCAGAAGGGTCAAGATGTGGTGTCTTCATATTGCTGGTTCACACAGTACAACAGTGTTCAGCATAAGAATGAGCATTCCAATCACATGAGTACATGGGCAGATCGCAAATGCAGGGGCGCTTGTGAAAGAAGCCAGTCTGAAAAACCATGAGGTCTGTGCGATTCTGATATTCTGAAAGGGCAAAAATGAGAGACTATAAATAGGCCGCTGTATTTCCATTTTTAAAAAATGGCCTTTGCTTTGAGTTCTGCATTTTGCATTTTGACCCTCAAGTCTTCTTACACATGAGAAAAGCTTCTGAGGATAAAGAGAACAGTACCAGGTTACCCAAAATAATGTGAGGCAATGGTAGTTTTGTAGCTAATACACACCACCTGGAAGTTGCAGTAAGCTCAGTGAAAGGCTTCATCGGCCTATTCTCTGAGAATTGTCTCTTAAAGAAACATGGGAAAATCTGTGCTGCTGTAGTTTTTGAACTGGTTTCTTTCTCAGGCTGGTCTTGAACTCACGGGTTCCTCCTGCCCCTGCTTCTGGAGTGCTGGGATTATGGACATGTGCTATCACTTCTGTCTTTAAATGATACTGATACTTGAACCCAGGGCTTTATGCATGCCGGGCAAGCACTCTGTCCACTGAGCTACATCCTACTTACCTGCTAACTTGCTGTGTTGGTTTCATTTGTGAGTTTGTCATGATGATACACTCCAATAGCTAAAGTTATATTTTAAAAAAGTAAAGTCACTATTTCCCCAAAGCTCTTAAAAAGCATGAGTGTCTTTTATCACATTCCACATCTGCACCATAGCTTAACATGTGTCAATTTACTTCCTTTGTCCAGTCATGTCATGCAAGGGGCTTGCCTTAACTCATTAACTTTTCCTTCAGCCTTTGAAAGGAGGAGAATTCTTATGAATCACTCCACTTAGAGCCATGGCCCGTGTGTCACAGATCCTGATGGACAGGGTGATTAGGAACTGGCTAGAGATAAGCTGACTGGCACGCAGGGTCATCGGGAGGAGAATGCAGGACCAGTGAAGCTTTTACTGCAGAACAGCCTGGGGAAGGGTGCTTTCCCAGCACCTCCCACCACATCTCAGGGGGACCTGGGCTCTGCCAACAGAAGTTTAGAGTTGTGGCACATGGGAACTGGGTGTTCTACTTAGCAGGGTTTCTGGTGTGCCCATGAGGATCTGCATGTGAAAGTTGAGTAGAATCGTGTTAATCCTCTTGGCATCCAGGATGAGGGCTTGTTCCACAAATACTGATCTCCTGTCGATGGACTATTGTTTGTTGAATACACAATTCAAAGGACACCTACATAATTGAGCATCCACTCTATAAGTCTCTAGCAGATAGAGTTGGCAGAGACATTCCCATTGGGAAAAAAAACATGGAGGCCTCACTCAGTCTGTACACCACTGGCTACAGACAGGCAAAATGCTCTGGCCCTATTTCTTGTGAAGTAGGTTAACAGTATTGTGGTAGAACTGTGAGATTCTTGTGAACACATGTAAGACGCTTGACCCCCCGCCCTGTACCCTTCAGTAAGTGAGAGCTAGCATCCTCCCAAGCATTGTGTTGATGCCTGTTATTGACATCAGCCTTCATTCATGTACTCAGTGTCATTTGTTATTGAATAGTGAGAATTCTGTCCTCAAGCTCATCGTGTTTGTTTGTAGATAGATGGTCCTTACACTCTTGAATGGCAGATGAAGCAAGTCAGTATATCTGAAGTGCTTGTCTGGTGCCTGCGGTGGTGATCTTACCAGTACCTGTTCCGTAGCTGCTTATGTTAAAAAAAAAAAAAAACTCCACAACACTCTAGAAACACCTGTTTATTTTTTCACAGGTAAAACTCTGTGATTTCTATAGATTGTTAAAAGGGAGAAAACTCACTGAGTGCACTAAGTCTGGGTCAGAGGAATTTGTGAACCTTCTCTTTGCCTGCCCACCAGGAACGTTCCATTCCTCTTCTCTCCTGCACAATAAGAATGTCAGCAGCTACCACATGCAACTAAAATACAAAATCCAAGCAGCTGTCAGAAATAGCATTTTCTGCATTCTACATGACTTCTTCAGAGTAGGAAGGACTGATGAGCCGGGGCCTGGGAGAATTTTGCATGACACTCCCTGAATGTAAGGTCAGGTCTGTTTAGAACTACAGTCAGAGGAGTTGAAAGCACCTATCCATTTAGTAGCACTGATTGCTTTTGGTTCATTTCTTGTGATTGTAACTGCGACTGCCACTCGCCTTGAGGGTGTGAACATGTGTGTGCCAGGAATTGTATCCAGAGCACCACCATAGCTGGGCCCCACTGTCCTCTGAGGCGGTGCAGTCATCCTGTGACTGGCAGAGACATGGTGGAGCTGGCCTTGGCATAAGATGTCCTCACACACTTCTGGTCCTGGTGTCTTGGCTAACATGGGGGCTTTGTGTAGAATCCGGAAGTTCCAACTACCTCCTGCCCATCTCCCAGTGCCCTCAACTGCTCTCCAGGGTGCCTGGGCTTTCCTACTTCATCCAGGAAGTAGCAGAGCTGGTCAGTACTCTCCCTAACACCTTACTGCGTTCACTGCACTTGGGCATTTCTTGTTTTTCTCTTTACTGTTGGAGGCATTCAATTCTTTCATAGATGGTTCTTGGCAGACACTTTCCTTTTCTCTACTCTTTTTCTCATTCCAGTTCCCACAGCTAGCACTAAAGGACAATCCAGTGAATCTCCATTTCACTTGCTTCCTGAAAATCATGTTACTATAATTCAGGAATAACACAAAAAATTGGAAAGAATGTGTGCCAAAAAAAAAAAAAGTGGCAAACTTTTCTGCTGAGCTCTGGGATGGGACAGGGAAGGAGGGAGGGAGGAGTTGGAAAAGTGGAGCCCAGGAATCCAGTAAGTCACTTCGACCTGTTTGTTTCTAGTGTCTCCCACACTCTTGGATAACTTATGTTTTTGTCATTGTGTATTTTTTCCAAAGGAACTAAAGAAATTGATGAAACATCACTAGTAACACCTTGATGGGATGCTAATTATGCTTTTCCATGAAAGATTTGCATTTGGCATTGCTCCTCAACAAAGGGCTAAATCTGGCATGAGTTCTGGGTTTCTTGTGTTTGTCTCCCTTGATCATTAGTCCTTGGAAGGCAACTGGGTTGTTGGAACAGAGGAAAGAGAACTTGGGCTCTCCTTGAGCTCCATTGGAAACAACTGCAGAAGGCAGGGATAGGGTTACTGGTGGCTAGGCATGTGCATTGATTGGACAATTCAGTTTTTATGGGGAGAGAGAAGACATGTACACACAAGGGTGGAGGTCAGAGAACAATTTCTGGAAACACTCTCCTTCCACCATCTAGACTTCTAGGGATGGAACTCAGGTCACCAGGTTTGAGAACAGACATCCTTACCTGCCGAGCTATCTTGAGCATTTGTCCAGACTTCTCAAGAAATGTGTAATGCTGGTATTCAGGAGTGTTCATTGTTCAGAAAATGAATCTTAGAGAGCTAACCTGTTCTCTTCAGAAAGACTGTGAAGAACAGAACCATTCAGGACCAAGAGGGTTTGAGGCTCCGCATACTATACTATGCAAGTGCAACATATGGTTTTAGGACTTCAGGTTTTCTGTCTTTAATATGGATTTAGAAAGAATTGGATTAGCTATCACTTTTTTATTACACATCTCTCCTTTTAAAAAATGTGCTAAATGATTTATTGGCAAAATGACAGAGCGCAAATATAAGAAAAAAAATCTCACGCCATTTTTGGTCATTCAGTCATAGCATTCAGGGTGTCTGTTTCCTACGCGGCTCTTCTTGCCTTGGGGTCCTTTTTTCTTGATTCCCGAAGAGCTGATTGAGATGGGGATTGTGCACACCAGCTGGCCAGATCAGGTGCTGTCAGTCAGGGCTCCAGAGAAGCAACTGAGAGGGTGACTGGAGGTTACATGGGGGGGAGGTTTGTGAGACTGTGAGATTGGCCACCAATGGCTGGCCGCCTGCTGGTGAGGCCGTGGCTACTAGTCCTTGAAATCAGATGCCTTAGCAGTCCCAATCGAGTGCTGGAATCCTGGAGGACCATTTATTTCTCAGCCTACTCTGGAAGACCAAAGAAATCTGTCTCCATGTCAGTCGTGGATGGGGTCTGCTGCAGGAGCATGCTGCCTAGTATGACAAGGGTACCTCTGCCCCTTCCTTAGCTAATCCTTGCTGGAAAACCCCCCAACCCCCACACACTGACTGTCCCAATCCCATCAAGTTGATCTTCAAGGTGACTCACTGGTGCTTTGCTTCTTCCATTCTGAAAACCTCCCATGTTAGGCTTGCTTAAAATGTTCTGAGATCCAAGGAACCTGTAGTATAGTGCTGACTTTGCTTCACTTGCCTTTAGAGGTATTTTTAATTGACTAACCTGAAACCATTTGTCCCCCCCTTCTTACCCTCCCTCATTCCACTCCATTCATGGGATTGCACCTCAGGCTGGTGAAGACCCCATGTGGATCACTGAGCATGCCCTAGGTGTCTTCTCTGGTTCACTTCAACTCTGTGTCAACCATCAGGGCAGGCTTTGGTCTCACAGCTGCTTGGCGCTGACTTCCATACTAAGTGTACAGTTCTGTTCTTGTTGTTGTTCTTCTGTTCTCTGCACTGAAAGGCAGGTGGTTTGAAGCCTGGGGACTTGGGAGGCGAAGTCTGCATTTGTCCAGAGAGGAAGGTTGAAGATCTTTCTATGTCATTATTCTTTAGCTTCACAAAGTTATACAGTATTAGGATCCAAACATTGAAGTGAATTTCAGATCTCTGCCATTTCTGTGCAGTGTTTTTACAGGGATCTAGATTCTTAATTCAGGTCCTTTTCCTGGTGAGGCAAAGGCTTTAACCATCTCTCCAGCCCCTCTTAACTTTTTTTTAATGGCTCCTCTTTTCATTATCATTCATAAGAATCTTTCGCTTGACCCAGAGTTGATCTTGTTCTGTGTTTGGTTCTAGTTTTGTTTTTCATTAGAATTGGCATCTGTTAATATTTTGAATGTTACAGAAGGTGTGAGGATTTTTTTTGTAGAATACCTTTTTTAAAAGGGGATCTGTAGATCTGTTTTTCCAGCATCATATCAAAAAGAGACTCCTTTCCCTAATTCACTCTGCACCTTCATTGAAAATAAATTAGCTGTGTTTGTGTAGATTTACATTTACATTCTTTTCCATTCCATCTGCTTCTTTGCCAGTATCACACTGTTTGGTTATTGCAACTTCATAGTGAATGTTGAAGCTAGGTAGTATAAGTCCACCACCAAGTTTACTCTACAATTTATTTTTTTGCTAGCCTACATTTTAGTTGTTGTTATGTAACTTTTAGAAATAACTCATCTGCATCTACCAGTAATCCTGCTGGAATTTTTATTGGAGGTGTGCGTAAGTTGATCCTTTTGGAGAAATTGGACTTATTTATTTATAGTCAAGTCTTTTCTTTTTCTTACATTTGCATGATTTTTTCATACATCTTTCATCAACGTCTTGTGCATCCTTATGGATTCTTTGTCCACTGGGTGTATTTGTTAGATTTACTTAATGTTGTGTGTCATATGGCAGCAAATGGTATTTTTTCTTACATTATAGTCATGATTTCTAGCAGGAAGAAATACGATTTGACTTAGTGTGATGTGACCTACCTAAGCTCAGCTCCCAGATCTAGGAATTAATCTGAGTGACTCCATTGGGAATTTGGTTTAGGTATTTATGATGTTCTTCTATCTTTTTCCAATTTTAATTTTTATTTGTCCTCTTTATTGTCTCATTCTTTTCCCTAGCTTTTTTAGCACATGCTTTTATTATTACACGTTTTGACATACACTGCCAGCCAGACTTCATGGCTGTATACCTCTATATTATTTGTCTACATTCATTTCACAAATTACACTTTTACCTTGTTTGGGTAAGACTGCTTTTCGCTTTCCTTTGAGAATTTGTGGAGGCTTTATGTAGCTTATTCAACTCTTCATTTTATCTTGTGGTCAAGGTTAAATTTCATAGCTAGGTATGGTGGCTCATGCCTGTGGTTTCAGTATGAGGAAGGCAGAAGCAGGAGAACTGCAAGTTTTGAGATGCACATGCATTATTAAGGAGACCTCCTTTAAAGAAAATCAAAAGTGTGAAAGGCATGCAAAGTTTTTCCTGCCTGTTTAACTTTACATTTCAAGACTGGACCAATAAATAGTAATTGAATTTTTAAGCAGGTGGTTGGTGAGGAATGCATTGATAGTGCCATGTGTCTTACATATAGCATAGACTATGTGGTACCTTTACTATTTTCTCTCTGTGCAAGATACATTGACTTAAGAAGAAAAACTTTTCCTCTTTCTTTCAAGTGTGCGTGTATGTGTGTGTGTGTGTGTGTGTGTTTGCATAGGAGTAGGCATATGTACACAAATGGAGGCCCAAGGGTCACAGTAGGAATCATCTTCTATTGCTTCTCCTTTGTGTCTCTAACTAAACCCAGAGCTTGCCATTAGCTTGAGTCTGACTAGCCAGCTTGCTCTGGGGATTCCCAGACTCTGCCTTTCCAGGGCTAGAATTAAAGGTGAGCTGCCACATCTTCCTGGCATTTGGGGTTCTAACTCAGATCACTTTGCCTTTGGGGCAAGGACTTTAACCACAGAGTCGTCTCCCCAGTCTATAGAAAAAGACTTCTTGTCTGTACATGTCTTGATTTCATTTCTATAATATCTAGGTAAGGAGAATTTGTAAGCTCTCGCCTATCTTCCCGTAAACTTGTATGTGTATATGTGGGTCTGCAAGTGTAGGGTGATGTGTGGAAGCCTCGGGTGGTGATCCTTGACCTCCACCTTGTTGGAAATGGGTGTCTCCTTGTTCCCCACTACACACCAAGCTAGCTGGTCTTGGGACTTCATGGATTCCCCTGTTGCACCTCCAATCATCCTGTGGGTATGGTAGAATGACAAAGGTGCTGCCAAATCTGGCCTTAGTTGTATCCTAGGGATCTGAACTCAGGTCCTCATACTTGGGTAGAAAGCGCTTTACCCTCTGAGTCATCTCCCCAGCCACATGGTAACTGTTTTGAGAAAAAATGTAGAAAGCACAAGCTCTTCAAGCACCGCTCAGAGATGAAGGTACGAAGTCCCCCTGCTGCTGGTGCTTCTGGCCTGTTCCCATGCAACCTCTGTTGTTCTGAGCTGCGCTTGCTCTGGGCCTGAATGATTTGTTCCTTCCACTCTGCCCTCCCTATCTGCATTGGGAAGCCCTTGGTCAGCCTTTATCTGTCCTCCTTGGACTGCCATGTGCAGATAGTGTCCATGGAGCTTAGTGTACATGGGCGCTCGCAGTGTTTGAGTTTCTGGGTCGTAATGCACTCTGTATTTACTTATGTAAGCCTGTTTCTTCCTGCTGGCAAGGTGATGAAGTCCTTAATAACCTCCACTGTCTTCCTGTTAGGTTGCATGACACAGTTTTCCAGAGCACCCTGCTGCAGAAGTAGGCTCTGGGATACAGCATTTCTCACCATTGGTGGTTTCATACCTGTTTTAATTCAATCATTTCTTTATCTCTCCCTCTCTCCCTCCTCCCTCTTTGTCACCTTTCTCCTCTTTTTCTTTTTCTTCTTCCTATAAAATAATCCGGCCTTATTATGGAATTTTTCAAACAATGCTTGGTTTTGGCTATTTTTCTCTTCCCTCCTTACCTCAGCTCCTTTGGGGCCTCCTCTCTGCATTCATGTCACACATAATGTTCCCCCTTTTCCTGACACCTCTTACTTGTCTCCTCTTGGGATCTTGTACTTATTTTTCTAATCTATATCTATTCTCATACTCCCTTATACGTGCACACATATTAAAAGTTTGGATACTCACGAGAGAGCATGTGATATTTACCTGAGTCTGTGTCACTTCATTTAATACTTTATAGATCCATCAGTTTTCTTGCAAATTTCATTTCACTTTAGAGTTGAGGCAAATCTCATTCAGTACATATGCCATGTTCTCAGTGCTTCTGTTGTTGGACACCCAGGCTACTTCCTTTTCTTTGCCATTGTGAGTAAGGCAGCAGTAAGCATGGGTGTGCAGGTGTCTCTGACAAGATAGAGAGTCCAGGAGTGGTACAGCTGGATTAAAGGTAGTTCTGTTTTTAATTTGTTGAGGCTCTGCCTCACATTTCTATAGTGACTGCACTCCTTGGCACTCAGCACAAGTGGGTAAAGGTTCCCTCTCCCCACATCCTTTGGTTTCTTGATCACGGCATTTTTGACTGGGATGAGAGAAAATTTCAAGGTGATTTCTCCATTGGCTAAGGAGGTTGAAAAATCATGTTGCCAGCTGTGTTTCTCCTTTTGAAAACAGCCTGTTCATTAGTCCATTTATCAGTTTGGCAGTTTTATGTTTTTGGTGAGTGTAGCTCTGTATATCTAGATGATCCCCACCTCCCGTTGGGTGAAGCTGGCAGCTTCCCCTCCATCTGTCTGTTCACTCTGCTCACAGACTTGTTTCTTGTCCCCTCACTTCCTGAGCCTTTGGAGTCCTCAGACAGGTCTTGCACACACCCATAGTGTGAAGTCCGTTCTGACAGCACCTCAGTGTTTCAGGTTTTAGTAAGTCCTTGAATCCATTGAAAATGGTTACTTCTGTAGATGAGAGATGTGGATCTAATTTCATTTTTCTGTGGGTGTTGTTCCATGCCATTTGTTGAAGAGGCTGGCCTTTTTTTTTCTTTCGAGTACATGTTTTTGATTCCTTGGTTAAAAATGGTATGACCAGAGCTGTGTAGGTTTATTTCTGGGTCCTCTATTTTACTCTGCTGATCTACATGTCTGTTTATGGACCAGTGCCATGCTTTTGTCATATAGCACTGTGGTATGATTTGAAGACAGGGACAGCTCTGTCGGCTTTTTGTGGCCATTTGTGTTTACATGTGAATTTTACATTTTTATTTATTTACTTATTTTTCATGTGTGACTATATGTATCAGAGGGCACTATGTGCCTGTGAAGGCCCAAGGTGACTTCGATAATCACTCTGGGTTACTTCTACCTCCTATTTGCTTTGCTTTGGAGTTTCCCATGCTCTAACTTCCAGGCTCTGAAGTACAGGCCACTGCCATTTCCGCCTGGCATTTTTAATGGGATCCAGAATCTGAACTCAGAATCTTCTGCTTGTGAAGCAGAGGTTTAACCCTTTGACCCATCTCTCCAGTCCTCATGTGAATTTTTTTTTTTTTTAAATTTTGGAGTGTCATGAAAATTTTGGTGTGAATAGACATGTACCTTATTTTGGGTAGTTCAGCTCTTTTTATAATCTGTCAATCAAGAAGCATAGAAGGTCTTTCTATTATCTGATGTCTTTTTAGTTTTTTTTTTTCAGTGTCTTAAATTTTTCATTTCAGAAGTCTTTCAAAGCTTTGGTGAGATTTATTTCTAGGCCCTTTATTGTGTGAAGAGCTATTGTGAACGGGGCATTGTTCCCAATGTCTTCTTCAACAAGATAAATTTTTGGCATATATCTATATATGTATGTGTGTGTGCATTTTATATATATATAATATTATATATATATATATATATATATATATATATATATAAACTACTGACTTTTGTGTGTTAATTTTGTATCCTGCCACTTCCTGAAAATGTTGATGAAATCAACATTTTATTGGTAGAGTCTATAGGGCTTTGTTTCTTTCCCTGTTACATCTTCTGCTCCAGCTAAGGCTTGAAGCACTGCATTATGGAGCATGGAGGTAAGGGACTCTCTAGATAGGAACTCATCCCAGATTTCACAAGAAACCTTCATCCTCTTGGGTATGATGTTGGCTCTAGCTACCTCTTATAGTGGTTATTTTGAGGTATATTCTTTCTGTTCCTAATTTCTCCAGAACTTCAGTCATGAAGGTCTGTTGAACCATGAGTAAGACCATCTTGCTGTTGCTCACTGGGTGACCATTTAGATCCCAGAAGTGACAGAGTGATTCTTCCAATTGCCCTCCTTCTCCGTGGCTCTAACATCGTCCCTAATATGTTTGTACATTTCTCAATGTGTCTGGTGGGAAATTGTCAGTACTGTACCAGGCAACTCTATGTGAGGACTGTGTTGCCCTGATTGAGTAGTCTAGGTCTTCCAGCAGATGCTGTAGACTTGCTGAGACTCTGTGACCTTACAGGTGGTGTGGTATCATGATGGATATGGAGTCTCTGAATCTTAATGTTCTTTTGTGAAGTGCCTAGTGCAATACTGATTTTTAGATAACTAGTGCGCTTTCTCCTTGCGCCCTGCCCCATTTCAAACCTAAAGAACAAATAACCATTTTCTCCCTTTCGCTCTTCATAGAAGAGAAGCACAAGCTTCAGGCCTCATGAGGTTTTGCTAGACAGAGAACCGAACAAGACCTGCTAGGAAAGCAGGGGCCCAGCCTGGGCTCTGTTCCCCATCCCGGGTCATAAATGAGAAATCACAGAAACAGCGGTTCCCATCACCTCTGCTTATCCCCTCACACCTGAAAGAGTTCAAACCATCCAGTAGAGATGTGTGTGTGTATATGTCTATGTCTATAGAAACGGAAGTAGCTTTACTTATATGGTATTCTCATGATTTATATTATAGAACACATTTTTTTCCCTTTCCATTAAAGGCAGCATACTGGAGAGTGATGCTTTCTATATTTACAGGATGTTTAAAGAGCTTTTACAGCAGTTTTCCATGAGACCCACTGGCATTTTAAAATCTTAAGGACAGCAAAAGTGTCTCATGGGCCTGTGCAGACCTTGTGTTTTCCTGGGGACCTGGAGGGTCATTATCACCACAGCAACACTGGAGGTCACCTCAAACTCAGAATCCCTCTCTGGAACCTCTGTAGTGTACCAACAGTACTTTTCAATACAGAACAGATACATTGACATTCTATTCTTGAAGTCTATAGAGATTTTGCTGCCAAGAGTTATTTTCTTCCAAGATCAGTGTACCTTCAAGCCTGCCATCTGGTAACGTAATTTTTTTCCCCTAGATCTTTCTTTGATCAACATCCTTCAGTAAAGAATAGAGGGGTGTCCAAATAAGCTACTGTCCGAAACAACTCTTCCCATTTTATATTTTTGATGTTGTTGTACCAAAGAGAAATGGATATAGGGAAGTAAAAAAAAAAAGAAAGTACAGACATATAGCAAACCTTTAAGTCTTGGACTTACTTAATTAAAACAAAATTTTTGTTTCTGTTAAGACTCTTAACTGGTAAATGTTTCTGATTCATTATTTTCATGCACATAGAAACATCTGTGCTGTTGAGAAGGTTCAGTAGTTGAAGGTGCTTGTCTTGCACATCTGACCCACAGGACCAGTAAAGGTGGAAGGAAAGTGCTGACTCCATAGACTTGTCCCCAGCCTCTACATGTGCACTGTGGCATGTACCTCCCACATGCCATATACGCACATTTTCATTTTATATATATAATACAATTTTTCATTATTAAAATCCAGAATCATGATAATATGTAGCATTTGAGATTTTTTTCCTTCCCGCTGAGTATCTGAATAAACTCTGGTGATTTTAGTGCAGGTGTTCCAGTTGTACTCATTACCATATCATTACCATACCAAGTATCTCTGTGTAATGTAGATTTCTGTGTGTTATACTGGGAATATTGCATGAGTGCATGCTGTAGTCACTCTCTATTTTGGTGTGAAACAGTGTTTAGATTCAAGCAATTTAGGGGACAAAGGGATACTTATTTGGCTTACGCTTTCAGGTGGTATGCAGTCTTACAGCGGAAGGCATAGCTGAAGGAAAGTTCTAGTTATCTCAGCCTTGCAGAGACAGGGAGGTAGAGGAAGCAGACCTTTACCTCAAGGTCCACCCCCTGTGATGTGCCTTCCTCTGACAAGGCTGGGCTACCAAAACTCAAGCTCCCCGTACCCCCTGTGATACTTCTAACAAGGCACTACGTCTTGCAGTTGCTTCAAACATTAACATCAGCTAAGGATTTGAACACATGAACATGGGGAGTGGTGGTTCACATGCAAGCATGACAGTGTGCGAGGATTCAGCAGAACAGTGCAGGTGGTAGCAAAGATGACAGATGGTCAGTGGGGACATTGTGCCTTGTAGGATGGATTTGGTCACAGTGGTCACAGCAGTGAGGAGCTTCGGTCAGCCATGTGGTCACATTCTTGTCGCAAAGTAGTAGTGAGGCACAGGGTGGGCTGTATACTGGTGTTATGTGCTGGGGCTAGGAACAAAGTGCTAGGTGAGGCAGGAACAGGTGACACCTGAGACCTTGCTGGATGGTGAGTTTGCGAAGAATTCCTGGTGCTTCTGTGACCTTTCTTGGGCTTCCCTCCTTGAAGAGGCCATTCTTGTCCCCATGTGTAGCCATAAAGTACCCTTCACACCAAGTACCCGCTTGTGTTCCCAGCAGACCTTGGCATGTATCTCCTGTTTAATTGCAAGTTGGTCATGAGTTTGAGGTTTGTGCTAATTAGTAATGTGACTACCGACTTGACAATTGAAAGCTGAGCTGTGGGTACATCTGTGAAGCATTAGTACTTCAGGTAGGCTTGCAGGACATCGATTGACTGATGTGAAAAGACTCAGCCCAGAGTGGGTGGGACCATTCTCCGGGCAGAAGCTGGTCCAGTAAGTTGACATTCCTCTGTGTACTTTCTCAGTGAAGTGTTGCCCTAAGCTCTTGGGTTGTGGATACTTATCAGTAATGTGCAGGCAAACTGCAACTTGTAGGACCTGGGTGCTTTGACCTAATTTCATCAGTGAGGAAAATGAGATAGTAGGTAAGTGACCCACCCACCACACTAAGTGCAGTCAAGTTGCCTAGGATGAAAAGAGGCCCTAAGTCTGCCCTCATCTGCCAGTGCAGGTGAGCAATGCATACCAAGTAGCTATGAGTGATAGTTACTGTGGAAAAACTTCCCTCCGGACTCATGTTCATTTGTGCAAGAGGACTGGAGCCTTTGAGAGTGCCCCCAAAGCCATATAAATCACAATCATTCAGTTTAGGAGATTGGCCTCAGGAAAGTCCTTGGCAACCATAAGCTTCCAAACATGGAAATGATGCCTTTTTTATATACAGAGCATTCATTCCAGGCTTAAATAATAAAATAAACTCCCGACACCAAGAATGGAAAGAGACCACTGTTAGCCTTGTCTGTTTACTCGAGGGCTAATCCCAATGCTGGAAGTTGGAGGGTTCTTGGTTCACGGTCTGTCCTTGAAGGCTACATGGCCCTCTGGGATTCCATATCTGGAGCTTGGCAGCCAAGGGCAGGGTGACTCTGCACTCATTCTCCTGGAGTCCAAGTTAGCAAACTTGGCCTTGCATCCAAGATGGGGCTTGAAGCAGGGTGCTGTATTGAGCCACTCTGCTGCATCTGCCTGCTCTGCCTATGCTTCACGTTTCTGGGGTGAGTTTTCCTCTGAAATATTGGGCTGCAGCCCAAGTAAGAGAAAGTGCCTCTATTGGAAAAGAATGGCCACAGCTCTTCTATAACTATAACTCAATCTACCCAGACAGTTCTACTTGAATTTCTCTCTTTATATGTATGTCCTAAAAATCTTTATTTTGTGGTATTGGGAAATTGAACCCTTGGCCTTGCATGTGCTAGGCAAATACTTGAAGCACTGGGCTATCTCCCCAGCTCTTATTTTGAGATCTGGACTTAATTTTGTAAACCAGGCTATCCTTTGAACATGGTTCCTTCCTACCTTAGTCTTCCAAACATTGAGAACTCCAGGTCTGCTCCATTAGGCCTGGCTATGTCACTTTTCTTTGTAATAGAAAGTGCCAGTTTCAGTTTCTGTTGTTGGATTCTTAAGGGTCAGAGCATTTGTTTGGAATAGTGGCTTTTTCTCCCCCCATGAAATAGATGATGTTTCAAGCACCTTTACTGAAGTAGTTACTGCTGGATATTTTTTCCTGATCTGGAAAGGGAATTTTACACACAAGTTCTTTTGGTATTAAAACTTGGAAAACTGGCTATTTTGGACTTTTATGTGGAAAGCACTGAAGCACACACTGTCGTGGTTCGTGTTTTGTGACGTTGGTTACTACTTTTGAAGGAGAAAATCTTTTGATACAAATTTAGAATCAGCAAAATGCAGTAGCATCTGTCTTAGTTTTGAATTTCATTACTGTGCTGAATGCATGACCCAGACAATTTAGGGGAACAAGGGGATTTATTCATACTCAGGATTCTAGATTGCAGTTGATCAGCACGGCTGGAGAGGAGTGTGGTGTCATTAGGAGCCAAGAGAATTACCCACACTGTACCCACTGGAAAAGCTGAGAGAGGGACGTGTTTTCTACCTTGTCAGTCACACACATTGCTAACTAGCTCTCTTTCCATCTTACTTGCCCAGGGAGTGGTGCCGTCCACTGTGAACTGGGTCTTCCCAAATCAAGTAGATCATCTCACACAAGCTTGCTCAGAGCCTTAGCTAAGAGCTCAGCTCTCCCTTAGAGTTGATGGACAAGTAACCTTCAATGATGTTCTTTGGCTTTGAAGTTGAAGGAATATTAATTAACCTGCCTGAACTTATGGGATATGTATGCCTTGGAGAAAGATTGCTTAGAGATGTGCAATGCAGATATCCTTCCTTCCTTCTATCACCTTAGAGATGCGAGTAGGTGATCTCCTCCCCTTCTTCTGCAGTCTTTCTGCCTTGAATCTCTGTGTCTTCACCCTGAAGACTACACTTAGCACAGATCTACTGTGAGGAGAGAAAAGGAACAACTAGTTGGCCAGTTCAGCCTGAACTGATATATATTGTAAAATGGAGAAATCCTGTTTACAGAGAATTCGTTTCCATGGTGATATCAGAGCATTTGGTCAAGCCTTAGACAGCAAGTAGGGAAGCATCTAGGGGGAAAACTTTTGCCCTTAATCAATAGGCTAGCTTTTATCTGTGTGCTTCAGTAATCTCAATCATTCTGTTGGTCATTCCTTTCATATCTTTATCTGCCAATCATGTTTGTCATCTGCTTATCCTCTTTTACAATCTATCATCTCTTAAAAAATTCTATCATCTTTTATTTGACTATCCTGTAAAGCTGTTATTTATCTGCATATTAATACAGAAAAATCTCTGTTCCTTACCCAAAAGGACAAGACATAAAAGCCCTGTTCTGAAAAGTTTGCTTATGTAAATGTGTGAATCTGGTGGTTCCCTGGCTTCCAAATGCTTAAGTGTTTCTAGATAAAGAAAGTTTGTTGGGGTTATTTCTCACTCTGAAGATTTGGGACCCTGAGTAAACCTAGTGCCTGGGTTGCAGATGTTGGAGCATTTTGGTAGTTGCAAGTGGAGCTGTTATCTGGCACTTTAATAGTAGGATCAATGTGGATTTTCCCCCTTTGCACTTTCCCCATAGTCACCAAGCAGTTCGATAAGCACCTTGTGTTTGTGTTAATTGCTCATGTTACTGCTATTGAGTTGTATATTCACAAATCTGTTTTTTTCTCACTGGTTCTGTCTAAGTCAGTTTATCAACTCAAGGCTCCTGGGTTAGTTGAGTCATGGAGTCGAGACTCAGTTTTGTGGGACAAGAAAGTTCTACACTCTGGTTCTCGAGATAAGCTGCATGTACACATGACCTGCATAGGAAGAGAAGCAGTATCCAGGGTACCCTGCACCACCATGGTCTGTGCTACGGGGATCTGGAGCTGGGAAGTGCCATCCTAGCTGACGGGAGACTGGTGGAGCTGCAAGTCATTCCTAGGTTGTCCTCCAGAAAGGAGAGTAGACCCAGACAATTAGAGAGCTGGACAGGACACTCAGGAAGGACAGCAGATGCATGGTCAGGAAGGCCACCGTCTCTTCTCAGGACCTGGTCTATTTGGCTGGTGTAGGAGGTTCCACGTATAGTAAGAAAAGAGAAAATGGAGTTGACATGTGTTCATAGTAAGAGTCAAGGTTTCTGGGTAAGAAATATAAATATAGCTCGTGCCTCAGTTTCCCCCTTTAAACTGTCTTTTGAAGGGAATAAAAAAGATGACATAAGACTTTTGAGAAAAGAGGCTTCCAGGTATTTTTGAAAGGACCAAGCAGTCATAAAGTAAGGGCTTCTCAGGTGCACAGTAAGTGTCTGTTGGGGGGCTGGAGAGGTGGCTCAGGAGTTAAGCCTTTGCCTTGCAGGCGGAAGGTCCTGAGTTCAGATCCTAGACCCCACGTATAGATGCCGGGCAGAAGCTGGGGCAGCCTGTGCTTCCGGTCCTAGTGGGCGGAGCCTGTGAATCCCGGGGCAGAGTAAACAAGGAGGAGGTGGAGGCGTCCATGGTGGTTCCCGAATTCGTCCATGGTTCTACACACCCACACATACATACACGCACACACATACGCATACACACACAATTTAATAAATAATTAAAAAAAATTAAAAAAAAAAAAGAGTGTCTGTTGGCCCCTGCAACCTGTATAAATCCCAGCAGGAACACTGCATTTGGATCTGCGACTGATGGATGCCCCTTGGGTGAAAGGGTGTGTGGCAGATGGATGCTGTTCCATAGTGTCTCCTTCATCCTTTTAGGTTCCAAGAGGTGATAATCACCAGGAACTCTTTAGTGTTCTATCTAGAAATATTCTAGTATGTTGTCTGCATGGTTAAAGTCTTTAAAGCAAATGCAAACCTGCTCTGAAGCATCTGAGTCTGAGGGAGAATTTGGTCTGGAAGAAAAGTATCCTCAGATCTCTTATCCTGTGCACAAACCAGAGCTTCCCAAGTGAGACAGAGTTCAGAATGGACTTCTTTTGACCCTGGTCTGTAGTGTAATGGAAGCCTCTGGTTAAGTGTTCAGTTGAGAAGCTGATGGTGCTTGAGCTGGATTTTGTACACAAACCACCATGCAGAAGAATGGTGCTGGGCTCACCAGGCCTGGAACTCGATTTTTGAACTGTAAAAGCAGCCGTGTGACCAAGTTATCACAGGTATCTGACTGCAAAAGGCCACCTGAGCATGTTCTGAGTGCCAAGCTAGTCTCTTGCCCAAGGACGGAGTGCAGGCCTCCATTACTTCCATATGCTGCATGCGGCCTGATAGGTTTCTGTATTCCCTTTCATTGTTCTGTGTGTTCCTTTCCTTGCTTTTAGCAAAACGTGGCTTTGACTGTGTAAAGACCCCAGCAAGAGGCAGAGTGGATTATGCAGTACCATGAACAAAATGTAGTCCTCCAGAATTCTGTTCCTTTCAAAGAGGGACTAGTCAATGCTGTTCCAACCCACGTGGTAAAGTTTTATTTCCCAAGGAGCGGGGCATATGGGATAGGGAGGTCATTTCTGACCCAACTTGGCTGTCTGTAGGAACTGAGAACTTAGGCCAGTCATAGCAGGTGCCAGTACCCTAGGGACCGAGTTCCTTCTTGCCACTGAATTCTCCCTAAGGAGTTGAAAAGAAGTAATCCTAGGGCTGTCCGCCCATTGTTCACAATTTATGAACCACAATTCCCAGTACAGGCTTAAAATTAGGCTTCAGGGACTCTATTTTGTTCACATTTTAATAGTTTCCCTCAAAACAGACTTGGAAGGATCTCTCTCATAGTGTTGCAGATAAAGTCATTGAGAGAGAGAGAAAAAGAGAGAGAGAGAGAGAGGAAAGTAGACTTCAGTCAGCCCTATGATACATTAATTTATCCCTGTGCTTTCTTCATAATTGACAAGAATATTCCTGAATGTGTAAATACTTACTAGTGTTCACATTGCTGCTGGTGAAGGAAGTGAGATTTCAGGCCCTTCTAAAACTGATGCAGTAGCTTGGGCAGTAAAAGCCGCTATCTGTAGTTGCATAGCACCCCAGACTGCATTAACTGTTGAGTATTTGGACAAACTCCTTCTTCCATGGAAAATAAATAACAGTTAACATAAAACCTCTTGATACTTGCTGAAGAGACCCATGTCCCCCATCTCTGTTGCTTTGTGGCTTCATGTTCAAATTCTGGCTGTGTATGATAGACATGTATAGCAAGCTGTGGTAATAGAATCAATCTTCAATGTGGTAGATCGCTTGCCACATTGTAAGCACACACTGCTAAATAAGAAAACCCACCAATTTGTCCCTGCATTGGAATTACTCGTATTGGCTTTATTTGTAGTGAAACTTGTTTCCTTTGCAGAGTTTAATCATAATATAAAAAAATAATAGAAACAGATCCTTTTAAAAGAAGGTCAAAATCAATTTTGTGGTTTTTTTTTTAAATAGTCACAGAATGGTGTATGTCTGTGTGCCCAAAAAATAATCAATGGCAAAATCACTATTATGTGTGGAGTTTTACAGTGGTTATATTAAATATAGACACGGTTTTGATCTTATTTAATTTGAATTCTTATTTAAGCAAGCTCCATCTTTCTCATGTATTTTACATCTCATTGGGTCTGATGCTATTTTGCTTTGTTTTATGGAGTGCTTCCTTTGGTATTAGTTGTGTATTTCTTGAAAATAGCATAGCAGTTGAAAGTCCTTGTGACTGACACGCCTGATTAGGAAAAAAAATCTCATTAACGAAAGGCGATGCCAATCTGTAATGGTGTTGCTAGCTTTCCCCAGCCCAGCCAGTTGCACGATCCGTTGTTAAGTTAATGAGAGTCCCTGCAAATTGTGCATGCTTCCTGTGAGGGTAGAGGTGGGTAAGATAGGCAGATCTAATTCTAGATCCTTAAGATCGAAACCTAGCTAGTACAGGCCAAAAACAAGCTTGTACTGAACAGATAAGTTTCATGTAATATGAGAATCGTGATGGTGTTTTTTTTGTTGTTTTTTTTTTTCCTGAGGGTAATGGAGTAAGTCAAGGTGAATGATATGTACTGGTTTCTTTTTGAATGTCTAAGGGAAATGAAACATGCAGTAGTAAGTATGGATCTGTTTGGTCAGATTCCATTAAGTGATCAGTTGTACTCATTGAAATCCTTCTGAATGTGTTTTCCCCCCTTCTCTTATAGGTGACATCACACAAAAGGGATATGAGAAGAAGAGATCAAAATTAATTGGAGCCTACCTTCCCCAGCCTCCAAGTACGTAAATTTTGATGAGTAGCTTGATTGTCCAGTTTTAAGAGTTACCAAAACAACGTTAGAAAGAGGTTATTCCTTAGCTCTGAAACTGTATGATGACCACACACTGGACATGCTCACTGTCTTCATCCAATTCCTTTGTGTAATTGTGCATGTGTGTGTGACCGTTGAAGTCATGTATCTTTTCTGTAAACGTGCCTAGTAAAGTTTAACAGATATTCTGTAGCTAAAAATCGATAGTATATTGACCCTTTGAAACAGTATAATTGTAGAAAGGGCATTTGGATTTAATAATGATTTTTTTTTGGTTTAGTGAGTTAATTATTGGTATTGATTATGGCTTAAATGAATACAAAGTTTTGTGAATGTCTGGGGTGATAGATTGTGGACAATTAGAAATAATGTGATATCCTGCTTGGTAAGATCAAGACTATAAATGTTGGTTGTGGCTTATAAGTTGGTAGTCAAGTGTGTGTTACTGATTCTTGTTTCCTGCCACTGTTGCTGACTGTGGCTCTTGATCGAGGTTTGGTCAGTTTCAGGGAGCAGAACATGGTCTTGCCTTAGAGTTCCAGCTCTCCACTTGCCATGTCTCTGCCTTGCATTGGGAGGGCCACTGTGAATGAGGCCACCTTGTATGCTCATGTATTTGAACTCTTGCTAAGCTAGCCTGAGGAAAAGCTTGTGCAAGGTCATGCCCCCCCCCCAAGGTAAAAAGCCAGAGAAACTTGTGTTCAAGGTGAGTGATGTGTGCTCAAGGTGAGAACTGAACTTTGGTTTTCACTGTTGCTTCAATGCCCAACAAAACCTTAAACTAAAACATGCCCATTTCTGCTCCCTCCTGGGCTCTGACACGCCCCCCTCCCAGTGGTACAGGTTTGGCAATGTGAAGAATGTTCTGGGTTCCATGTGTTCCTAGAAATTCAGCTTATGTGTTGAGATTCTGATGAGTTTGTTCTGTATTCTGCAATCTTGTTTCTGCCTGTTTGTTTTCCTGTGCCTCTGTGTGTGTATGTTTAAAGGAAAGTGATGCATGGTTGATCGTGTGCTAGCTGAGGCTGGTTTCCTGTGGTGTGGTTTGTGAGGGGATAGGCATAGTTTTACTTGAAAGAAGAGTAAATAGTGTAGTTGCAAGTCCCTGGAGGGAAAGGCCGAGGGCAAGAGGTGGAGGCAGAAGCTGTTTCTCTGCCTTCCTCCTCTATCTGGCCTTCTAAGGAACCCCTTCAAGTGGCTGAGGACGGTCCAGGCCCACTGCTGCCCTGTTGCAGGTCTCTTCCCTGCCCTGGAGGAAGGCTGCTGACCCACATGTGGGATTTGCAGTGTTTGGATATTGATTTCCTGGCCTTACCAAACAAAAGTGAAACAGATGCAGCCCCTAGCTTCCTGACGGGACGGTTCTAGAGCATCTGCTGGCTCAGAACCAGTTTGAGCCAAGCTGACCTGGGGCAGAGGGCATCGCGCCTGGCGGAGGCTTGCGGTGCTCCGTGTACTGTTCTGCATGGGGTCGGCAGCTCTGCTCAGCGCTGTAACAACTTTAAAAAAAACTAAAGTCTGAATTAATTAGTTTTTTTTCAACTTGTTACAGCAGCGAACGGAGCTGCCGTGGTTCGGTGTAGACTGCAGCCAGGTGAAGGCGCGCCGAGGAGACCTTTCCGCTCTGCCCACATCGGGGTGTGCGACATCCGAGAAGCTGCGGCCCGGGAGCGGGTGGCCAGCGCCGCGGGGAACCGGCCTCTGTTTTACTTTCGTTTCGGTGAGAGACCAGCCCTAGGGCAGGGGATGCCTCAGCCAGTCCGTCCATGACTGTCCCAGAGTCAGGGTGGTTCTGTGAAAATGGGCAACATTAGCTACCTCCCTTTACTGTCTAGGTGCCCAGTGCAAAGATCTTGAAAGAAAGATGCATGCCCAATGATACTTTTTGCCTTTAAAATTGTTGCACTGTTAACTTTTGTCTTAGAGCCATACCCCGGGTCACCTAGAGGGACAAGGCATGATTAAATCTTGACCTCTGAGATGTGCTGGAAGGACTTTGAGACCTAGTTCCAGGGAGCAAAATGATAGGTTTTCTAAATGGAAAAAATCAAAGTAATCATAGAGTATATTCTTCGTGGGAAGGATCCCATTGGAAGGTCAGAATTACTTTGGACCTTATTATTTTTTTTAATAAAAGAAACTCAAGAGGCAGAAGGTGACTTCAATATCCCTTTTGGTAGAATAAGAACATTAATGCAGCGAATCTGTGCATTTGCAAATTAGAATTTTTTTAAGATTTATGTTCAGGGTCCGGCAGAATGTATTGTTTTAAAATCATATTCAAATACTAGACTAGAGGTTGTAACTCAGTGATTCACTTGCCTAGATGTTGAGGACCCATTTTTAACCCCTTACAGAACAAATTCCTGTCACCCAGATATTGCAGTGAGTTTGAATGTTAGAAGTGGTGCCTGGGATCAGAGGTCAGCTTTGTGCATAGGCTCTTCCCAGTGACCTTGCTGATGGCCTTGTATGGGAAATGGACAGAGGATTGATGAGTGATCACAGAGCTGATGAGTGGCTGTGGGCTTGGTCATGGGATTTCTGCTGGACATGTGATAGACTAGAACTGAAGTGTGAATTCACTGAGTTCTGCCTCTGTCTTGTCCAGTCCAGCTAGGTCCTGCTGTGGTTTCCATCAGGGTACCTTGTACTAGGAAAAGTGGGACTCGGTTCCTGTCCTCCTCCAGAGAGTTGCCACCAGGTGGGCACCCATTTGACTATCAGGACTCAACTTCTTTGGGAGGCAGTGAGGAAAGGAAGCTTTATAATGTGAGGAGCCTTTTCTTCCTGGCCCACCGTCCTCTACCACAGTAGACTCTGCATGGTGAACCCCTTGTTTCCTTATCTGTTCAACCCTATGCTAAGGCACACTGTCTTGTAGGACACTCGTGTTTGTATGATCCTATTTTTACATTAAATATATTTACCGGAGTCAATGTCATAGTCTATCTAGAGCAGTGTTCCTAGGATGGTTGGGATACACAGTTGCGTATTCGACCCAAGTGGAAGGAAAGGAGTCTGGCTGCAGGCAGAGCTGCAGCTGAGGTCTCTTCCCAAGGACAGCGCTCTGGACAGTGTCTTTAGGCCTTTTGTTACTTAGGGGTCGATGCTGTTGATGAACCCACCAAAGTAAGATAGCTCCTCGAACACCGTACTGAAATCCCATCTAACTCTAGGGGTCAGCAGTGCACTGGAGCTCTGGAGAGAGGAAAACTAGTGAAGGGAAAGTCAGGAAGAACAGGTTGAAAATCAATTTAACAGAAGACACTACTTGGAGACTCACTTGTGCCCTGCAGTTTTTTAAAAGTGGGTTAAGTCTAGCTTTCAAAATTACATTTCTTTACTCTCTAAACCTGACTAAACTTACCACAATGCAAACTTTGTTCTGGGGTCTCTTCATAACACAGTGTGGCTCATACAAGGAAGTTTCTCAGTGTCTGGAGGACTTGCCTTGACGATGAAAAGGGACAAAATCACAGCATGACTATAGTAAAACTTTCCTCCAAATAACAGTTCTTCTGATAACACATATGTTGGTTAGATACCTTTTATCGTGTGGCTGTTAGGGCATGTTTTCAATGTGGAGCCATTTTTACAGATCCAGTATTGCAAGCTCAGCCTACTTTATCTTCAATAGCCAGATGACTTATGTCTCACTACGAGGCTGTGACTAAGTGTTTTGAGATTTTGGACAACTTGGGCTAGAATGTACCAGTTGACAAGTTTTTCTTCTTTCCTGTTGTTCCCTACAGTCCACATGGGTGTTGTCTGTGGTTCATAAGATTTGCCAAGCCCTCCTTGTATTCCTTGGAGATCACAGACGATGCCATATGCAGCCATTGAAACCTCCTGCCACCCTGGCCCATCCATGGCCTCCCCAGATGCCCATGATGTTTTTCCTACATGACATATTCTAGGCATTGTTGAGTGGTGTCTGAACCAAGTTTGTTTTAGTGCCACTGCTTGGAGGAATTCTTCCCTGGTCCATGCCTCCTTCTTATAGTGTAGTTTGCTCTGCTCCTCCCCCCCATTTCCCTGTGGGCTGTCAACTGGTGGAGGTCCCATCATACTGCACACAGTGAACACTGCTGACCTACAGATGAGTGTGTTGGGTGACAGTCTGTGCCCCATAGGAAGTGGCTGGTTTCTCCTGACCCCGTGTCCTGTCTTCCCATCTTTGTTCCAATGTCCCCCTTTCGTCTAGGCAGTGAGGCCAACCAATACTTAATACCAAGGCAGTCAGTGAGCATTCTGAGAGCTTGGCTTGCTGAGGTCACTCCTGGAGTATTCCACCCTCCCATGTGTGCAGCCAGCAACTCTTCTGCACAGGTGTTCCTTATGCATGCCGACAGTTCTATTTTTATTTCTGATTTAGATCCTTGTCAGTGACAAATGGCCATGTGAGTGGTAATCGGCAACACAAATATGAAAGGTTAACTTGATTTTGGACCTCAGCATATTCCAATCAGTTGAATTTTATTTATCATGATATAATGCTGCCTGAAATCCTGCACATTTGTTGCATCACTGAAGAGTGCTGCTGGAACACAGATTCCTTTACGTGTACTGATTGATTGACCTTAGCTTCTTTGTGTGGCTGATGGGGATCCAGCTTCGCCTGAAACTCAACTGCAGTGATCACTGCTGGATTCTGACAGAGGAAACTGCCCCTGATAGGCAGATTTTCACATTGATAAATATTGGACCTTCGGTGTTGTGGCAGTTGGTCTTTCTGTTGCTGTGAGACAACACTCAAATAAAACTAAAGAGAGAAAGGGAGATTTTTGACTTATGGTTTCAGAAGGAGAAACAGTCCATCATGGCAGACAGCAGCAGGTGGAGGCGGCTTAAGTCCTGTCCATCGTGGAGGTCAAGAGCACCAAAAAGTAACCCTGCCACATTACCAAGATTACATTGTCCTGACAATTACTCACCAAGGACAAGGAGAAAGCATTACTCCATTGCCCCTCAGCCAGTTCCCAATACAGATTTTGTCCCCTCTGAGCTATCACAAGCTGGACTTTCACTGTCTGCATCTCTCTCAGCATTACTCTCTTCAAAGCTTTCACTGGAATGTCTCTTTAGGCCCTGTTTCCAAGATGCAAAGTCTTTTCCAATGTTCTCCAGGTTTCTCCCAATGAATAGTTCAAAGGAACATTAGCCACATCACAGCAGTGGTCATAATTTTCCATAACCAAGTTCTCTCAGCTTCGTAACAACACTTTCCAGATTTTCTTAGTCTCACAATACCACCTCAATTCTCAGTACCAGTGTCTGTAGTAATTACTCTTTTCTGCTGTTGTGAGATCCAACAAGACTCAAGCAACTTAAGGGGAGAAAAAGAGATATTTATTTGACTTATGGTTCCAGAGAGGAGATACAGTCCATTATGACAGAAAAGGTATAGTTTGCTAGTAGAAACTGGAGGTGGCTTAAGTCATGTCTATCATGGAATATAAGAGAGCTAGGTGCAGACTGCCAGAACAGACCACTTGCAGAAGCAAGATAGGACTAACCAAGTTCAAAGTCCACCCCCAGCAAGGCTTCAGTTTCCAAAGGTACCATAACCTTCCCAACTCCAGCATCAACTAAGGATTCAAGCAGATGAACCTGTGGGGGACAGCTGATATTCACACCATGACAGGTGCATGGAAAATGAAAATCTTGATCTTTTATTGAAGAATATAAAGCTAAGTCAACTTAATTTCATTGATGGGCCTGCTGTCATTCCATTCAGTCTCTGTGTGAACCACTGGGCTGCTTTAGTAGTAGGTGCACAGTTGGTTCCATGTTTGCATCCAACCCAAAAAAGTCCTCTGAATGACTGGTAGGCAGCTCATCTCTAAACACAGAGCCATGTCTAATGACACATGTGACTTGCTCCTAACCCAGGCTGAGGGACATGCCGGCCTGTCCTAGGTCAGGTGACATCGTATGCCCATGAGGGTAAGGAGTGAAATATAAGATTTTATCCACAGAAAGGGAGAATAATGTGAAGTTAAGTTGCCTATCTGTGATTTGTACAAGTTATTTCTAGCTTGAATAATGAGAGGAAGTGAACGTTCATCAGGAAAGCGCAGGCTTCCTACCTTTTATGCGAACCCTGTTCTTGCCCAATCACACTCACAGGTGGTTGCTCATGGTTGCGGTGGCATAGTCTGTCACATGCAGCTGTGGGTGTGATCTGATGTGCCTCCTGTTGTTCTTTAATGGCCTTTAATGAGTCAGGTTCCTTGTCAGAGAACCCAGAAGTGAAGAGAGAATGCTGCTCAGCCCACTCTAAGGCCACGTTGGGCCTGGCCACCTGACAGGGAAGATGGGCTGATTTTGATTGGCTCCAGTATTTGTGCAAAGTCTGTGGAGCATAAGGCGAATGCAGCACCTTGAAACCCTCGCCTAACTGTGGGCCCGACATCTTACTCAATGAGTATAGAACAAAATTAGGATGCAGTTCGCTGGTGGTGTGCTTGCCTAAAATGTAAGGCACAAAACAAATAGAACCAATCAGGAAGGCAGTCAGATGTCAGTGTCAAATGCTGTGACAGGCTTTAGATCATTCACTTCCCCAGTCCATAATTTGCCAATTAAGTTTGCATGCTGTAATAGGAAGGTGAGGACTTAGCCGTATGATACCATACGAGAAATGAGATGGAAATAATGATGATAACGTAAGCATCAGGTTTGCATGGTTGGCCAGATTCTGAGGTGCACAGGGTAAAATTTCAGTCTTCTGTTCAGAGGTGTCCTCTTTGAAGTCAGTGAATTTCTTCCCTATTTACTTTGTGGCCACACTGTGTTTGTACTTTGTATCAAACTAGGTGCTGCCATGTGACCTCAGGGTACAGTGAGATGCTGAAAGATGAGAACCAATGTTTGGACAGTCCCCATGGGGACAATTTCCAGCAGTTTGACAGCGGGTGTCAGGCAGGCCTCACATGCATGACAGTCCACAGCGGCTTCCACTGAGCCCTTGAGGGAGCCCCATGACAGGTATACTCATCCTCAGGATCTGGGAAGAGGCAGGAAAGGTGAACCGCAGGGGTTCCCTGAGAGCTAGCCAACATTCTGAGCGTCTTTCCATGCCCGAAGGCGCCTCTGACATAAGTCCATCTCAGGTTAGAGGCAGAGTAACCCTGTGCAAACCACACTATTAATAAATATAGGACCAGAGTTTAAATCAAAGTCTTTCTCATCTTAAACACTACTTCTTTCCTTCTTTTTAAAAAAAGTAAAGTCTTCATACATCTGAGATGATATATTTTTAAGGATTGTTGAAAACTAAGAGTTTCAGTGTAATTTCTCCTCACCTCTGAGCTGAGTTTTCTACTACCTTTCATGCCCTGAGTATCCCAAGGATGCGGGGGATGCCTGACTGCCTCTGACCCGTTGATGCTCAGTGGATGGATTCAGTGCCTACGTGCATCTCATTTTTAGAGCTGTAGAGCTGTCTGACCTGAGGACCGCTGTGTGTCTAGTGTCTGTCTTACCACAGTGTTCATGAAAGACTCCACTGTATCTATTTGTGAATCTGACATAGATGGGTTGTTTAGGCATCATATCTATAATAGGAATTTTCCTTGGAGAATCCTTTCTTAATTACATGCTGGAAGTAATAGATGGATGTTTTCATTAAAATGGCTTCTCTGCTTTTACTCCCTTTGGTCTTCACAGGAAAGGCTGGGGTGGGAGAATATTTGAGGAAGCCAGATGGTGAGACAGGACAAGAACTTGAAGTGTTACTGTTGCTGTGTGGCTTGGAAGAGTCAGCCAGAAAAGAAGGCAGACTATGGTTACAGGAGACCAGTGTTCTGATGGGAGAATTTGGATCTTTCTTTCATACCATTAGCCTACAAGGACTGGGGGAGGTCAACCTACCCCCACAGGACAGTCAGGAGATGGTGCAAGGTCCTTGAAGGACATATCCCCAAGTGAGGGGGAGAGTCAGGCCATGTTTTATCCTGAACCTTCAGGATGAGTGTATGTGAAGGATGTTTCAAGGTACTGTGGACAGAAGCTTCAAGGTCCTTCTGAGGGACTTAGCACTGGAAATTTTGTTTCTTCCAGGCAAACATTTTTTGCCCTTTTTCTCAGCACCTGGGCCTGCCATCTATAGTTTGGATTTTTATTTTTAGCCCTATTGTAATTTTATAGCAGAAGACCCTACACAACAGGACTCAAGTGAAGGTGGCCCAGTCCCCTGGAGTAGGCTTAGAACATCTCTTGTTGGTTCCATTTTTCTGAGAATATCTCTCTCTCTCCAGCATGGGGTTGAGCTCTTCTTTCTTTTAGATATGCCACTCAGATTGGGTTGGTCCCAGTTTCACTTCTGGGCAGCAATCTGGAGTTGTCACTTTTTCTTTATTAGGAACATGCTGTTGTAGACCAGAGGAATGGCTTAAGTGAGTAGAGGGCTTGCTATATAAGCCCAGTGACCTGAGCTTGGTACCTGGAGCACAGAGGTGTGCTGTGACTTCTACACACATGCATCGTATACACTGTTGGATAGATAAAAATGTCTATAAAAGAATCACAAAACTTTCTCTGCACAGCTTCAAGGAATGAAGAAGATTTTGTTCCAATAACACATAAGTGATATGAGTATTATTGGTACCAGACTGTTATAGGTGCAAGGTGTATTCAGTGCAGTGCAGGGCTCAGTTTTGGGGCTTTCCTCATGTCCAGAGAATAGGGAAGCAAGGCATTCACGGTGCTCTGTGCTGAGATGACAGGAATCTGCAAACACTTAGGGACATCCCCTGTCACAAACAGAAAGGCAATTACGAGTGAAGACAGGTTTAAATACAAGAGTGGTACAGCGTGTCTAGGCTCAGACAGTTGTATTTCTCATAAAAAAAAAGTCAGAAATAAAGCAATCCCTATATAGATACTTTTTCATGCCAGGAAATGAGATAAACTAATAAAGTCTCTAAGCTCATGCTGCAAAGTGGTTCATAGTATTTATGAATACAGATGGGAAATTGAACCTCGGAAAGGTTAAGGAATGTACCCAGGGCTCAGAGCCTGTGGCTCCAGAGCACCTCGACCCTCTGAGGCACTGGCATGCCTTGATGTGTCTCTTCATGCTCATGGGACCTGGTGGTCATTGGATAGCTGCCACATGGCCAGGTGTAAGTGCCTGATACAGGCTTGTTGGAGAAAAGGTTCCGTGTTGGCCCTTGTGCTTTTTACAGATCTGAATAACTGTTTAGTCCTCCCACTCGCTGCATGTTGGTGACTGTCAGCTGTCCATCTGCAAGGCGTCATCTGTCCCAGTGACCATGTGGGTCCTTTAGGTGTCACTATAGTTTGTTGTGGGAATTCACCCTGGTCTCTGTGGCTGTGCTAAGAATAGGTTTTCAATCAAGGTTCCCTAAACTAAACTCAGCCATGGATCAGAGCTTCCTTACGAGTGGCAGATGTTGAAGTGGAACTGACTGACTTATTACTGATTTCATCTTCATGTTGTCGAGAGGCAGCAAGATTTGACCCACTCTCTTGTGATGAACTAGCACAGTGGTCCTAGTTTACCAGTGGTGACAGAGTCAGTTCTAATGGTGAAGTTCATATTCAGTTGGAGGTCTTTCCCTATCAGAATGCACATTTAGGCCACCTCAGAATTCGCCTGGAAGGGTGGGACAGAAAAGAATGAGTGGATCAGGCATGCTAATGTTCTGCTTGGTACAGAAATCTCATGACTGGAAACCTGCTGGAGCTCTTCCGCCTGGTTGTACTTACTTCTTGTTAAAAACTTGGGTCGAGAACCTTGACTTTAACTTGTGTTCCTATGCATAATTAGCAGTTCGATGACACCCACTGAAGCATCATGCCAGACAACAGTCTCCAGTGATGTATCTATCCTCTGGCTCACAAGAGGAAGTGAAGAGCAAAAATAGTTCCCAGTAGGCTTATGTGCATGAAGTAGGCAATTAGTTGTACTGAGATTGGAAAGATCAAAAGCTGCGCACTCCAGAATTCAGGAAGCTGGCAAGTTTGGATGTTTGCATGTATGCCACTTGATCCCAGACACCAATCAGGGTATAAAGTCTAGAGAACAGAAGCAGTTGCCTATCATTTAGAACACAGATGAGTCACTGAGCAAAGTAGATAAAACCATTAGGCAAAGATGCTGATGGGAATCATGGGCATCACTAGCAAGGAATTTAAAGAAGAAACAGTTTCTAGGAAACTGTGGCCATCTCTGCCCAGTCCTCAAGGACTTTGACGTGTTTACTCTCTGGGAAATTGAAATGGGCAAGATTTCAGGCTTAATGCTGCTGAGCAGCCGTGTAAACAGGCATTGAATCAGGGAAATGCACATCAGGAAAAACAGCCTTTGCCTCAGCATGATATACTTGGCCTGCGCTTACTCTAACCAAGTATTCTCTTTGGGCAAATAGCCAGTCCAGATATAAGATCTGCCTGCAAGAGATCTGCTAATGCCTTATATGAAAGAAAAATGTAGCTATGTAGAAGTTACGTGGTGATATAGGTCTACTTTGGTAATAATGAAAATGAATAAAAATAATTTTTCACTTGGATTTCCCTATCTAGTATCAACCTTGTTAACATTAAAAAGACATGCCCTTGGTATACTTAGGTCCTCTAAGTAGTATTTATCTTATCTTTTCTGAGGAAGTGACTTGAAGTAGCACTTTAAAATAGGAGAGGAAGAGAGAAGACGGGGAGGGATGTGACCAGACCCAGACCAACGCAAAGCTGTAGTCAGTGTAGGATGCAAGGAGCCTACAGAATTCACAGGTCCAGGCACTAACATTGGTACCAAAATGGGCTCCGACTCAATTTGAAGGAAAACAAAAATTCAAAAACCACTGCTAGGTTGTCGGTGTTGATTTAACAAGGTAAAGAAATATACAGGAAAATTGTTTCTAGTTGGAGTGCATTGAAAGGGCCAGCTATAGATAGATCCATTGAAAACATGATAATGAGCAGAGATGAATGTTCAGCATCACCAAAAAGCATGAGCTGTGAAGGCAGTCACTCATGCTCAACATCTGGTCCTAATCCTGACTGGGTCCATAGTGGGGACTGTGGTGGTCTAGAGAAAAAAAGCCCATACACGTCTAAAATGGCCAGTTCAAGAGAGACTTTTAAGTTCATGTTAGGTGTTTGGATGTAACTGCTCAAATTATACAGAACTCTAGGAGTTCACCTGTTGGGCATCTGAAAGGAATTAATAACAACTTTTAAAGGAAGCATTTGTAGGCTATCACTTGCAGATGCTTGGTGAGTACACAATGTTACTGACTTTAAAATGTTTGCTATGTGAGGAGCTTATAGAACTCCATATAGCTGTGACATAGAGTCCTCTGTCTCCATAACTATAACAACCATTGCCCAGTAGGGGGACCTGCAAGCATGTATGTCTAAAAGTGCAGAAACACAAGAATAAGAGCAATATTAAGTTAGCCCCATGACTGCTAATGGTCTGTGTCAAAATCTAAGGATTAACATTTTTATTGCAGCTAACATTCTTACATCTGGTTTCTTCTCCATTGTTGCTGGTCTTTTCTAAAGTCAGAGCTATAATTAGTACTCCGTGGCATAGTTCCGAACTGTAATAGTTGAGTCTTTTCCTTAGCACTTAGTTTCACTTAGTTCTGTCCTCCTCACTACATTGTGTTGAACAGATATGGTAATAAGCAGATTTGAGTCAAATTTTTGTCTTCGAGTTTGACTAAGATAACATCGTCAGGTAATTCAGACAGCTTTTCTCCAACACGCTGTGTTCTACCAGTCTGCATTACATAGAGCAATTATGTGAAGTAATTTTACAATAATAAAAGCTGGAAGTTGATATACCAGGCAGATAAGCTCCCAGTCACCTAATACATGTTTTTAAAATAGCCTATAAGAGTTATTTTAGCAATGACTCTAATGATTAATGTGACTTTTTTTTTACATTTTTTTTTCTGAATATCTATGTGTACTGTAGGAAAAGATCATCATTTGCCCTTTGAGTTTCATTCTTCCCTTGATGTGGGTGCTTGTAACATGAAGGGATACCTGGTGGTGTCTCCTCCTGATTTTCAGGAGAACTTCCCCTGGACCTCAGTGTGGGGTGCTTGCCATGTTCACGTAGGTCTTTTGTGGCACTGTAATGAATCGGCATTTGATCTTGCAAAGTCTCCTAACCTCAGAAATCAAGCACAACTTGACCCATTCTGTTTTTCCCTTGAATCCAGGGGTGGACCAAGCTTTGCCTCAAGAGCGCCGGGCTCCTGTCACTCCTTCTTCTGCCTCTCGATACCACCGCCGAAGGTCCTCAGGGTCTCGAGATGAACGCTACCGGTCAGGTAAGGGATCCTGGGGAGGTGGGACACTGGATCTGTCATGCTTCCGTCTGTTACTGTGGGTAAGTGGGTGGATGCACCTTCCCCATTGGCTGTGAGGCTTGTGAGCACTTTGCCACGGAAAAGGTGACCTAATTTTTGAGCTATTGAAATAACTTTTTTTTTCATATTTCAAAAGATGATGGCATCTACTCTTTTGTTTTTAAGTAAAATCTAGTGATGTACTAATTGTTCTTTCTTCAAGTACTTGTTACCCATAACCTGAAATCACCAGATCACCATTATGGTGAATATGTACACGGAAGGCTTTCATTAGGCCTTTCTTGTTGCTGTCTCTTCGCACTGCTTCCTTTCTTTTCTCAAGCAGCATCCCATCTGTTTGAGTGGGAGCTGATTGTAATTGTGAAGGTGACTTTGCTAGCATTCTAGAATGGGGATGAACTGTAAGTGACTGTGTAAACATTTTAAAACTGGTCTATGAGAACTTTCAATCTTGTGCTTTGTGAGAGCTTTCAAAATTGAACTCGATTGTATTTTATAATATAAGATGAATGGGGGCTGGAGAGGTGGCTCAGGGGTTAAGACTCTGCCTTGCAGCCATAAGGTCCTGAGTTCGGATCCTAGACCCCATGTACAGACGCTGGGCGGAAGCGGGGGCGGCCTGCGTTTCCGGTCCTGGTAGGGCGGAGCCTGTGAATCCCAGGGCAGAGTAAACAAGGAGGAGGTGGAGGTGGTCCATGGTGGTTCCCGAATTTGCCCGTGGTTCTACACACGCACACACACGCGCGCACGCGCACGCACACACGCACACATGCAAACACACACAATTGAATAAATAATAAGAAAAAAAATAAGATGAATGCAGCAACTTTTGGAGTCAAGTGTCGAAAGATTATAGCTGAAAAGTAATATGATTTTGTGTTGGAAGTATGGAGTATGCTAAATACTATTGTCCACCTGACAATTGAAGGCTAAGCTTTTGGACACATTGTGAAGAATTGATAGGACAAACCCTGAGCGAGCCTGCAGGAGAGTATCTAATTATGTAGGAACACCAAGCCCCTGGGGAGTGGGACCATTCCTGAAGGTAAGGCAGGTTTTGCAATCTGGCAAGTTAGGTTTGCCCTTCTCTCAGCAATCCCTGTGTGTATGTGTGACCAGTTTCCTTAGCTCCTGGTGCTGGTATGAGCTCTCTTGGCAAGTTGGGCTAAGAGCATAACTGTGAATCATAAGAAAGAATAAAGTCCCCTTGCTTCCATAAGATCTTTCGTCGTGAATTTATCAGCAACAAGTAGACAAAATGTAGCAGTAGTGAGAGGTGGAAGAAGCTGAAAGACATCAGGTACCTAAGATTGATGTGTATTTCGGAGAGGGAAATCAGTGGCACTGAGATTTGATAAGATAGGGTTTGAGCATTGCTAATCCCCAAATTGAAGATTCTCCCAACTCTGACACTTATGAGTATCACCTTGGTGGTATTAGTGGGAAATTTCACACCTGACTTAAAAAATGCTGCTTCAGAGTGGGGAAATGGTTCAGAGGTTAAAACCTTTGTTTCACAAGCAAAAAAACCCTGAGTTTGGATCCCCATGATCCTATGTAAAAATGCTGGGTGGAAATGGCAACAATCTGTATTCTTCCCCAGAAAGCAGAGTCTGGGAAACTCCAGAGCAAACCAAATAAGGATGTAGAACAATCCAGGATGATTTCTGAAGTCACCCTTGGGCCTTAACTGAGACACACACTCAGATGCTCTCTTATCTACACACACACACACACACACACACACTCTGCCAGGCCTGATGCCATGAGTTCAGTCCCTGGAACTCAAGTAAGAGCCAGGTGCAGTAGCTCACATCTCTAATTCTATCACTCCTGTGACAAGATGGGAGATGGAAACAAGAGAATCATCTAGAAACTCCTGGGCCATTTAGGTTTGAGTATACTCAGGTATTACAACAAGAGAGACCTTGCCTCAACACAGAAGAATGACAGTTTTAAAATTGTCCTCTGGCCTCCACACATTCCATGACACATGATTGTATTCACACATAAAAAATACAAAAAAAAAAAACAACCCCATAACTGGTTCACCAAGGACTACTTACAACATATATATGAAACAAATGAGTTTCCTGTTTAGACTTATGTCATTTTCCCAAGATAGCTCATTATGTATATGCAGGTATTATAAAGACTGCAAAATTTCAAAATCAGTAATACTTCTGGTTCCAAGCCTCTTGGGTAAGGTGATAAGCAGCCTGTAATTGTGACAGGATCTGCAGGCTGAATTTCCTGTCGGGGTGCATGAGAAAGGGTACCAAGGATGACGTCTGGATATCTTCAGTTAAACACCTGCACAGATGAGGTCTCTATTTCTGCATCAACTTCTGTGCCTTACAGAATTAAGGTTCCTGTTTGTGGGGAAAAAATGAGGGAGCTGGTCTCAGCTGTTCCCTTTTGGTATCCAGGATGCTATGAAACAAGGATGTGGAGCTTTAACATGCTGTTACCCTGTGCGTGAAGTTCTCCTTCACTTTTGAATATGTAGTGACTGGCTTGCATATGGAACAACCATATTCCTGTCACTTTCCCGTGATGTCACTCTTGGTACCACCAACTCTTCTCATGTGTGATGGTAACCACCCTGAAGGAAAACAAAGGACATGTCAAGGTCATCACGAGTTCCTTCAATTTCATGGCAATCTTCTCTGCTATTTCCTGTTATAATTCATTAGCTTTTCTACATATTCGTCTGACTTATAATTTGCTTTCTCAGAGAGAATATGCCCGTATGTGGATTTAAAATAGGATTTGAGGGCTGGTAAGCTGGCTTATCTGGTAAAGGTGTCTGTGTACATTCTTTGCACTCTGAATTAAGTTCTTTAGAACCTCCATAGTGGGACTAGAGGCCTGACTGCATGTGTCTGCCATGGTACATGTGCGTGCACGCCCTGCTTGCATGCTCTTTCAAGTACTTAAATGAGATATAATGTAGGAGATGCTTATTCTAGTCTGTAGTTATTGTGGAAGTTTCAGAGCTTTCTGGTTTACTTTTCTTGAATCAGCATAGAAAAAATTGATTTGTTTGGAAGGAGAAAGGCTCATAGCCTCCCCAGGAGGTCTGCTTTCTGGTACTCTCTGACCACTTATCTTGCAGTAAAGCTTCTTCCTGTGCTTCAGTGTCAAATCAGGTTAACTAAGAGTAATTCTGTTATCTCATAGATAACTGAAATGATTAACAATCAATACAATTAGCTGTACAGTGTCAAATTTAATTTCTTTTAACTGTGTTTTTCTAGTTCATTTCTAACCCTATCACTTTACATTGTAATGAACTCTTACTGGGATCTCTCTCTCTCCTCTTGTTTTTTAGCCCAAGCTACCCCAGGAACTCATTTTATAACCCAGGTTCTCCTCAAACTCATGACAATGAAGTATTACAGTTGGTGGGATTTCAAGTATAAGCCCTAGGTTTGTCTGGAATTCTTTACAATAGAATACTTTCCTCTCTTTAACACTCATGTTGAGACAAGACTTATATTAATTAGGATTCTCCAGAAAAGCAGAACCAATAGAGTGTGTGTGTGTGTGTGTGTGTGTGTGTGTGTGTGTGTGTGTGTGTATGGGGATTTATTAGATTTACTTAGAAGATAAAAGCTGAGTATTTCAACAGTAGCTGCCCATTGCTGCTCAGTTCAGGAGTTGAATAGTTCAGCAGTCCCCGTCTGGGGGTGAAGACCAGAGGTTTTGGGTACAATCTCACAGCTGTCCCAGTCTGATTCTAAGACTGAAGGATTCCCTGAGAGTCTCCAAACCTCAATAATGTTGGAGGACTGAGAAGTTGGGCCCAGACTTGAGTTAAGAAGGAAAGTGCAGCAGGAACAAGGAAAAGCAGCTTCTAGCACAGTGCTAGAGAAAGCAAATCTGGCTCTTCGCTCTTGTACTCCTTTTGTCTGCTCTGCTACTGGTATGAGCTGGTCTTCTGCATCAATTAGAAAATCTCCTGCAGGCTTTCTCAAGGGCTTGCTTGACTATCAGTTCTTCACAGCTGTGCCCAAAACTCAGCCTGCAACTGTCAAGTTGACACCTGTATCTCACAGTCATCAAGACTTAAGTTTGATTTGGAAAATGAAAATGCATAGGTATCCATTGAACATTTAGAAAATGATCTAACAGACATGATCTGTCAGGCATTTTTCTACCTTTATGAAAGATAAATTAGAGCTGTGCTTCTGGTTTCAATCCTGCAGTTAAGAACTGCAATGAAGAGAGCCTTGGGAATTTGCATTATGTCCACTATAACAAAGTCCATATAGCAGATAATGTCACAAGCAAGGCAGGAGCTTCCATTTGGATGTCAGGCATTATTTGGCAAAAAAAAAAAAAAACAAAACAAAAAACAATGTCTCAGGATTATGTGTATGTGGACAATAGTGTCCATAATGTTCCTGACTCAGTTGTGCTCTCTCTCTTCTGCAGTGGAATCTTGAACAGAGTCCAGGGCCATTGGCCATCTGAATGGCCTTGAGGTCCTTTCAGGCATCTCTAGAGGTCATAGTGTCTTCAGCCCCTCTCATGCCACTTTACTTTTTGGTCCTCATCCCTTGCATACTCCAATGGTTTGTTTTTTCATCCCTTGCATGCTAAAGTGGTGTGGTCCTCATCCCTTGCATGCTGCAATGGTTTGGTCCTCATCCCTTGCATGCTGCAGTGTCGTAGTGGTTTGGTCCTCATCCCTTGCATGCTGCAGTGTTGTAGTGGTTTGGTCCTCATCCCTTGCATGCTGCAGTGTCGTAGTGGGTTGGTCCTCATCCCTTGCATGCTGCAGTGTCGTAGTGGTTTGGTCCTCATCTCTTGCATGCTGCAGTGTCGTGGTGGTTTGGTCCTCATCCCTTGCATGCTGAAGTGCCTTGATCCGTATTCCTTGTATGCTGAGGTGGTATGTCCTCATCCCTTGTCTGCCACAGTGGATTTTTGCAGAGACTGCCTATGTATGATGGTGGTATTGTAACAGAAAGCAGATTCTGTGCTTTGAAAGCCGTGGAAACAAAGCAAGGTGTTTTACATTTTACTACAGCAAATGTGAAAATATTAAACCCATTAGCAAAATCTTTTCAAGCTTTTTGGTTACTGCTAGAACTTTAAAGCCTTCTTTGGGTCAAGGAGTTTTGAAATTCATTGTCAAGAGATTTTTGAGTGTCATTGCAAAAAAAAGTTTAGAGATGATATAAACTAGAAATTTCTGCATCTGAATTCATCCCAAACTTTTATTTTGATAAAATTCAACTGTGTTCATTTTCCTGGGACCTGAGTTGTATCTTACTATACATACATATACATAATACATACACAAATATAATACATATACAAATAACTGTGCATAGAGCATTCTGCTAGGTACTATAGCTGAGGTGAGGATATAGAAAATGGTTTTTGCTGTCAGAGAACTCCCTTGGAGTAATCTGAATCTTCCAGAGGAAATTTTTTTTTTTTTTTAATGTAGCAGACCCAGGTGACATGCTACCCTTCTTCCACGTGGGAAAACTCCTTTAAGGGCTTTTTATCCAATTTCCACAATTCAGAGGAAATTTTTATGCAGTTGAGTTTTCTCACTGGAGAGGCTTACTTTTCTTGAATCAGCCTGATTTGCCAATTCTCATAAAATTCTTTATGATCCGTGTTCCTTCTGAACAGCTCAGTTCTTCATTGTCAGTTGTAATGAAGCTGTGTAAGTCTTACTTAAGCCACAGTGTGATGGACTGTGAAGTAAGAATGCATATGAACATGCTATACTTGACTGTGAGGTTAACTTATTTTTCTCAGTGAAATGACACAACCCATCTTTGGAGCGCTGACCTGTCCACTGTGGATATAAGTACATATACAAACCTGTTAACGTTAAATTAGCAAAAATGAATGAACTAAAAATTTTGTTCATCTTTGCAAACACATTCCAAAGTGGGAGGCCCCCGTACTAAACAGTGCAATACAAAACTGGCCATTCCAGTAGAAGTGCTGTTCTTGGCTGCTGATCTGTGGCTGAGCATGGGAATGTGTAGGAAAGAAGATGCAGAGGGGGCCGCTAACAGACAGAGTATGAAGATTTGCTGACTCGACACTGAAGTCAGTGATGTTAACCTTTGCCTGCTGACTGAACAGAGGAAATGGTAGCAATGTCAGTCTAGCCAGAATGTACAGGAGAGAGTCACCCACTTGAATTAGGTTGCTAACTGAAAGCAGGCACAGACTGAGAAGCTGTTGTGGCAGGACTGAGGAAAAGATGGTGAATCAGAATGTGTGGAGTGTGGGAGAGGTAGTGCTCATGAAGAGGCTGATGCCAGAGGACTGTGTGAAGGAAGACGACTTCCTGGGAGCTGGAGAAAGAAGCTCTGAAGACATGAACTCCACAGGAAGGAGAAATGAGAAAATGATAAAATGAGATTAAGGATATATTCCTCATCAGCATGTAAGGTACTTAGCTGTTAGCCATGCTTGTCTCTTAAGAGCTAAACAAACTCATAATCAAGTAATCTTCCCAGATTCATAAAAGAAGTGATACCACAGGCCAAACTGTTGTCTCAGCATTGGAGGTGGGTAATGTAAGCAGAGATGGAAAGTACCAGAATCAAAGGCAGTGTTGGGGCGGGCATACAGAGGCAAAACAAGACAAATCTACCTGCAGGAAGATAAATACACAATGCTTTTGGTGGGCCTGTCAGCAGATGAGGCTTGGGTAACTCTGCATCCCTGATCTACGTAAGGAAAGGAAATATGTTGGTGAATGGCATAGTGACAAAATTATCTCTCTTTAGTTGATTTAGCAGATAAAGATATCAGAGTGGTAGTACCAATATATCTGGTGACAACAGCCTACGGAATAGTAAAGTAAATGACATCAGTGTTATTATCAGCAGCATGAAGAAGTCAGGGCTGTGAAATACTCCCAAAAACCTGAGGTAGTGCTGTTGTGTGATTTGAAAGTCATGTTATGTGATTTGAAAGTCACGTGGCTATCACCAAAAAATATTAGAGTGAAATATTACTGACATGGAAAGAGAGGGAAAAATGAAACATAAAATGCTCAATGTTGGAAGAAGGAGGAAATGTATGAAAGAAAAGAAATACAAAGCAGTGGTGGCAAACAAATAGGTGACTGTGAGTGCAGGTAGCTTAAGACTCAGGACACTGAATTCATTAATTGGGAGGTATTCAGAGTGAATTTACAACTGAGACTCAAGTCAGTTACCAACAAGAAACCTTTTAAAAAGTTAAGAAACAGTGAGTTATTTTTGTAAATACTAGCAGGATCTTTAGGAGACAAGGAAAATTAGGAAGAATTCAAGACAAAATGGTTATAAGCAAAACAGCAATCTTTAATGTGTTTTCACTGAAATACAAAAGCTCCACATAAGTAAGACAAACTGTAAAACAGCAATGGGAAATAGATGTGTTGCAGCAGGACATATCAACCATCCTGCACTAGTAATTGACAGACTTAGCTGTAGAAAGCCATGGAAGATATAGATGAGTTGGATAGGACCATCATTCAGCTGGTTCTAATTGGCACAGACTACGTCAGTCATTTCAGACTACACAGTCTAAAGTTCATACAGAACATCCACTAAAAGCATCCGCAGCGATAAAATATGTGGCAGTTAACATGGTTGGAAATGAAATGTGCTCCCAAACTACTAAGGAATTTAAACTAGAAATTAATGATTACCTAGATGTTCAATGCAAAAAACTGGAGATTCAGTGCGCAATTTCTGAGTTATGGTGGATCAAAGAACTCTCAAAATTAAAAAATATATATTTCGAACTAAAAATACAAATATACATGACCCAGTTCCTGTGAACAAGTAAAATCATTGCTTACAAATGGAGAACATTTGAAGGCATGTTTTTCACCCCAAGATTTAAGATTTATTATCTAAATTCTGTCCTTAAGAAATTTGGAGGGTAGGGCTGAGAGATGGCTCAGGGATTAAGACTCTGCCTCACAAGCAGAAGGTCCTGAGTTTGTATGCCACGTCCTACATAAAAATGCCAGGTGGATACAGTGGCATCCTGCACTTCTAGCCCTAGTGGGCAGAGGCTGGAAAATCCCAGAGTGAATTATAAAATAGAAGCAATCCAGGATGATTCCCAAAATCACCCTTGGTTCTCTACAGGGACATACAGTGCCTTCTGATACACAATAGACAGACAGACAGACAAAAGAAATTAGGAGGGATGTGTTAAATCTAAGCGAAAGCATTAAAAATAGGCCAAAAGTCAATGAAATTGGGAGAAAAATGGAAAGAAACCAACAGTTGATTATTTCAATCCATAGAACTCATGAGACTCCGGTTAAGAACAAACAAACTAGGGGCTGGAGAGGTGGCTTAGGGGTTAAGCCTCTGCCTTGCAGGTGGAAGGTCCTGAGTTCAGATCCTAGACCCCACGTATAGACGCTGGTCAGAAGCGGGGCGGCCTGCGTTTCTGGTCCTGGTAGGGCAGAGCCTGTGAATCCCTGGGCAGAGTAAACAAGGAGGAGGTGGAGGCAGTCCGTGGTGGTTCCCGAATTCGTCTGTAGTTCTATAGACGCACACACACACACGCACACACACACACACACACACACACACACACACACACACACACATGCACACATGCATGATTGAATAAATAAAAAAAAAAGAATTAAAAATACTAAAAAAAAAAAAAAAAAAAGAACAAACAAACTAGAACAAGGGTTTATTCTCTGTTATGATTCCTGGTTACAGTTTTCAGTGCAGCTTGACGGGAGAGCATGCACCAACACCAGGGATGAGGGAACTGGCGACACCATCACCACATAACAGCTGAGAGGTGGACAATCCTTAATTGCCAGACCAGCATGTCTGGCCAAGTATACAGAAGGATGCTAACTCTCTTAACCAGCTCTCTGTGATTTATTCCAGAGCTTAATCCCAACCACCGTAGGCTGGGCCTTCCCCATCAGATAGACACAACTAGTAACTCTGTTGGAATGTCATTATTGATGCTACATACTCTAAAACTGGAGGAATACAATAAATAGCATTCTGCCCAGAAATGTGATAACCTAGATGGAGCAGGGCAGCTCCTTTGTGAAATAAAGAATTCTACAAAGTTTATACATGGGATAACTGTCTGACTAGGTTTATATCTGTTAAAGAAATTAGATTCAAAGTTTACATTCTTCTGGCACTGAGTTTCAACCATGTATGTAAGCAGTGATCTGCTGTCTGTGATTTGTCAGAATGGAAAAGAAACACTTGACTGTCTGTTAACATTGCCCTAATGTAAAATCATCAAAGAAATTACAAGGGAGCCATTGAAAGAATCTCTTTAATCAGATGCAGAATTTCCTCACAAATATTAGCAAATTGAATATGATACTGTATAGAGAGATTTGTACACTACAACCAAGTGTGATTTACTTCATACAGATGCAAGTCCTGGTTTAATGTCATCAATCCATTGCTGTCACAGGCTGCAGAAGAAAGCTATCTGTATGACCATATCAACAGATTTTAACAGTTGCGATGAAACTTGGTGCTAACCCAGAATGGTGGCCCATCTGCCATTAGTGTTGTACCTTTTCCAGCAAGGCTCTGAAAGGTTCTATGACCTCCCTAAACAGTGTCACAGTGAGAGGAATCCTGTATTCCTGTAACACTGGATATAGCTTTAAGAAAATATGTATGAAATTTGTCTGAGAAAAACAGATTAAAGAAATTGGACAAAGGATGGTGGCTTACACCTAGAGTCCTAGTTCTTAGGAGGAAAAGTGAGGCAGAAGGATTGGGAGCTGGAAGCCTGCCAGAGTGTATCATGAGACCTTATCACAAAACAAAAACAAAATCAGAACAGCATAAGCTCTAAGTAAATGAAGATTCCATTGATGTCGGTGGTTTGGCTCAGTGATAAAGCTCTTGCCTTCTGCATGTAGCCCCTTGGGTTGCATCCTAGCAACGAAAGAAGCAAATCCCAAAACCATCTACCTTGATCTGTAGAGTCAATACAACTGTAGTGTTTTGTTTTTTTTGAGGAACTTACCAGAGTATTCTGTTAAGGTAATTTTAACTTTCTACACAAAGTCTTGAGGTTAAGATAGTCCAGTGCAGAAGGAGCCCAAGGCTGCTATTTTGAGCTCATGGCTTGCCACACAGGTAGAATCGTAAAGACCATGTGGCCGTGCAATAAGGGTGTGCGTGTAAATGAGTGGAACAGACAGCCAGCCCAGCAATGGATGAGCATGGGAAAGAGTCTTCAACAAATGGTAGTTTGTGTGTCTGTGTCCAAAAAACCTTTCAGATAGCAGTGTTAGGTCTATACATCATAGTTCTGTATGCAGAACCCAAAACTGTGATTTCTGGAACAGAGCATGGGGCAGTGTAAACTGTGAAATTCAGTTTGGTGACAAGTTTTAGATAAAACCTCAAAAATAAAATCCATGAAAGAAAAATATAACAAGCTGGACTTAAGTGGAATGAGTTTCTGGGCTACAAGAGAATTAAAAAACATACATTGGGGATTTAAAAAAACTCATTTACAACAACAACAAAAAAGACTCTTTTGCCATTGCTTTTGGTCATCTTTGGAAACCTACAGTAAGACCCTGTTGCTGAGGATACCACACACACACACACACAAAGATATAATTAAGAACTGACATCCAAAAATATAGAAAGGATGAATGTAACCAAATTAGAAAGCAATCAAAAATGTGAACAGACATTCCCAGTGAAGATTTGTGGATGGTAAATGAGCATGGGAGATGCTCAACAACACGGGTGTTGCAGTTTGCCTGCATGGTTGCTGATACACGACCATCAAATGGCTTAAGGGAACAAGGGTTTATTCGCTCTTAACGATTCCTGGTTACAGTTCTCAGTCCAGCTTGACGGGAGAGCATGCACCAACATCAGGGTCGAGGGAACTGGTTACACCATCACCACATGACAGCTGAGAGAGGGACACTCCTTAATTGTCAGACCAGCATGTCTGGCCAAGTATACAGAAGGATGTCAACTCTCTTAACCAGCTCTCTGTGATTTATTCCAGGGCTTAATCCCACCCACCATAAGCTGGGCCTTCCCCATCAGCTAGATAATATCCTGCAGGTTTGCTCTGGGCCTATCTCAACCACTAATTCTCTACAAATGTTCCCAGAGCTCAAATCCTCAACTGTCAAGTTGACACCTGTGCCTAACTATGACACTCTAGCCCTTGTCAACTTAACACAAAAACATAGCATTTTTAAACTGTAACCTTTAATCCTTGTCCCCACAGATGTTAAACGTTATCTTAAAAATATAAATAGATTTCATAGATAAATTTAAAATGTTCCTTTGTTAAAACTTCAGTTCCAACATTTTAAAAGCTCAAAGTTTAACCTTGAGAGTCTTAAATCAGAATAAGTTAAATACTTTAAAACAGATAAAACATTAAAATAGAAGGATCTTAAAAAAATAAGAAAGCATTAAAAAGATCAAAGTCAGGGCTGGAGAGGTGGCTCAGGGTTTAAGCCTCTGCCTTGCAGGTGGAAGGTCCTGAGTTCAGATCCTAGACCTTACATATGGACGCCTGGCGGAAGCGGGGGCAGCCTGCGTTTCTGGTCCTGGTAGGGCAGAGCCTGTGAATCCCAGGGCAGAGTAAACAAGGAGGAGATGGAGGTGGTCCATGGTGGTTCCCGAATTCGCAGGTGGTTCTACACACACACACATGCATGCACGCACACGCACATACGCGCAATTGAATTTAAAAAAAAAGATCGAAGTCCAGCAAATCAAATACCGCATCCTTTATTTCAATGTCCATCTTCTCAAGGCGGCTCAAAGATTCTAGTCCCTGTTTACAGCTCAAAGTTGTAAAAGCTGAGTTACTCTGAACCAAGCTGAATCTCCACTCGCAGCTGTTCTCAGCATTCATCCCACAGTTCTGGCATCTCCAACAATCTGGGTTCTCCTTTGCAGCTATAAGCTTCACTTTCTCTTGCAGCACTCTATGCCTGCCACTTGATGCCAAACTTTTGATGCTCTTCATGAACCTCGTAATCATACACTGGCACCAGTACCACCTGGGGGACGCTGCCAGATTCCGAAGCGAGTTTGAAATGTAGCTTGGTCCACTCAAGCCACAGCTGTACCAAGTTTTGTGCGCTGATGCTGGAAAAGCCTATTTTAGGCAGCCAAACTTGCAAAGGGCAAGAAACAGCTTTAACTTGAGCTTTCAGCCCCTGAAGGAATCTGGGTTTTCAAAGCACAACTTCACTATACGGTGGTTTTCACGGCTTCTACCGTCCCAGTGCAAGTCACTAGGTTTTCCTCATTGATAATCATTTCTGCAACAGCAGCAGATATTCTGTTGCCTGTCCTTTCCAGATTCAGAGCTTCATGGTCACCAACACAGCTCTCCACTAGCAAGGAAACGAGTCCATCGTGTTCAAATTCAACTTCAACAAAGTCCTTGTTCCCCTCATCAGAAACTGGGCCCAAACAATTCGTTACTCTCTCAGCATCACTGTTTTCCAAATGGCTCACCAAACTCTGAAGAGCAGTTTTTATAATCTACAAAGTGAAAATCTTCAAGCATTTCCAACTTAGTCCAGCGAAACCGTTACAAATCCACAATATCCATAGTCAAATCTATCAACAACACCCCACTTCTCTGGTACCAAATTCCGTTGCAGTTCGCTTGCATGGTTGCTGATACACGACCATCAAATGGCTTAAGGGAACAAGGGTTTATTCGCTCTTAACGATTCCTGGTTACAGTTCTCAGTCCAGCTTGACAGGAGAGCATGCACCAACATCAGGGTCGAGGGAACTGGTTACACCATCACCACATGACAGCTGAGAGAGGGACACTCCTTAATTGTCAGACCAGCATGTCTGGCCAAGTATACAGAAGGATGTCAACTCTCTTAACCAGCTCTCTGTGATTTATTCCAGGGCCTAATCCTACCCGCCATAGGCTGGCCCTTCCCCATCAGCTAGACAATCTCCTGTAGATGTGCTCTGGCCCTAACTCAACCACTAATTCTCTACAAATGTTCCCAGAGCTCAAATCCTTAACTGTCAAGTTGACACCTGTGCCTAACTATGGCTATGGGTCACCAGGGAAGTGCAGATCAGTAAGATGGGGATACTTTTAGAATAATGGAAATCAGATTGTGATTTCAGTGCTGAGAAGGACATAGAACAACCAGGACCTTCACTGCTAGTGAGGATTAAGAATTATACAGGCTTGTAGGAAAACAGTTCCTTAGTTTCTTCTAGAGCTAAGCATATTCCTCACAGAAAAGAAATGGTTGTGGAAAACATGCACACAGGTTTTTATAGCAGCTTTGTCTTTTGTTATATTCATTTTTTGTGTGTGCACAAGTCAAAGAAAAACTTGGAGGAGGTGTTGGCTCTTCCACTATGTGAGCTGTGCAGATTGAATTCACATCATCAGGCTTAACAACAAGTGTCTTTGCCATCTTGTCAACATAGCAGCTGTGTTCTTAGTGGCTGACAGATGCACACGAGCTTACAGGATTCAGACAGCGAGTTAATAGAACTAGAAAGAAAAGAGCTATGAAGCCACTAAAAAGTACAGAGGAAACTGGAATATATACCAAGGGAAAGAAGTCAGTCTGAAAAGACTGTATCCAGCGAGTCCATCTCCATGTCATTCTGGAGAGGTCAGTGGTGGGATGTTCAGGATAAAGGCTGACACAGAGTGAGGGGGGAATGAGTGGGCAGGGTGCAGAGGACTCAGATCAGTGCTGTGCTGAGTATGTCACTTAACACTAAAAGGGTAGCAGGAAGAGTGCACTTGAAAGAGTACCTTGAACTCATTGTATCAATTTTCTGTTACTAATAGCAACAATGTATCATGCTAACAAGCAAGATATTAACAGACGAGGAACTGTATTGGAGGTGTATGTTATTTTTCCCCACTTGCATGATATTAATAAGTAGCATTCTGTTAAGAGCTAACACATCCAGGGTATTTTGCATTAACACTGGCGGGGTCTTTGCTAAGGCTTGTAATGAATCAACTCATTTAATTTCCATAGCTTCTCTTAGGGCAGGTACCTTCCCTCTTACTTGGATCCCAGGAAACTGAGGCATAGGTAGATCAAGTATCTAAACCAAAGTCCTAACCAGTACTGGGGTTTCCACCTGTACTGTCCAGCTCTAGAACTTGCCATATTAATTGTTTCGTTTACAGGAAGCCAAGTATTTTCCGTAGAAAAGCGTTTTCTTCTGTTGCTGACTTTGAAGTGGGGTACCTGTCCCCAAACCATACATACTTGTGGTCGGGTTTATGTAGGGTATGAACCATGTGCAAAGCACACAGACACGTGTATCCTGTACACATATACATTAAGAAAAAGTCAAGAGGAAAGCTGGGCGTGCTGCATGTGCGCAGTCCTAGAGCTTCTGGGTACAGGCAGGAGGAGGATCGTGATTCCTGGTCTCACCGGGCTCAAAACGGAACTCCAAAAAAGACAATTTTTTTTTCATTAGTGTTTTTAAGAACTTTCTATTCTGTGACTTCATCGATTCAATGATATCATTTAGACCTTTGACATAGAGTCTTGTGAATAGAAAGGATATGCTTTAATGATTGGTTTTTGATGGGGGCATAGGAGGGATTTACCTTTAAAGTGAATTTCAATGAAGTAAGTGACTTGGTGCCATATTGTGGCTCTTACTGAAGGTAAGCAGTGTCTTTCTCTGGCTTCATCCTTCCTGTTCAGATGTGGTGTTCTTGGGTTTTCTCACGGGCGGGTCATGGGCGTGTGGCCAAAGAGGCATACCTGTGTTAGGATGAGCTTACTTGTCCTAAAGGACTGCACATCATGTGTTGCTCCAAGAGGTCGTGGCACACAGTACCTGAGGACAGGTGAGGTCATTCAACAGTCCAATCCCTCTGTGATCTAAGGTATTGGACACTGTATAATAAACCTATTGCTTCACGATGTTGCTGAAAGCAGGGGTCATCTGTTTTTTGCTGTGTGTCAGGCATTGATCTACTGTGTGCATTTTAGGCAATTTTCACAGCAACTCCAAAGTGGGATTTGTGTTCAATGGAAGGTAAAACTGGGCTTAGTGAATGTCTTAGGTTCTTTTCTGTTGCTATGATGACTTATCCTTACAAAAGCAACTGAAGGAACAAAGGGTCTTTTTTTTTTTTTTTTTGATAAGTCAGTTGTTACTTCCATGTTACTTCCACTTGTTCCTTCTATCTTGCAATTCTTTGTGTTTTTTTAATGTTTTTTTTTCCAGTCATACAAACTTAATAGGTACCCTGGTCCCCTCCCTCCCTCCTCCTCTCCCCAATCCCCTTTGCACCCTCCTTTTCCCATTCTTTCACCCCTCCTTCCCTTTCTCCCAATACCTCCCCTTTTCCTCCTCCCATTCCCTAGAGCATCCTGTAGTGTGAATATCAAACTTCCCTCTGAGTCCTCCACTCTAGTGTAAGGACTCTGGCATTGCCTAGAGCCCTTTCTTGTGCTCCCCTTTAGTATGGTAACACTATTGTGACTGTTAATCCCTTGCCTCTAAGGATCTTAGTGCCTGTGATCCATGCTAGACTTGGGGGGGGGGTTTATTGACATGTCAGTCATTGTGCAGATCATCAAAATCCGATTATGGCTACTGTGGCCCTAACTTGTGTGGAGTATCTTGCATAGCGTTGCTCTTCTCCATCTTTAGTCTCTTACAATCTTACTGCCCCCTCTTCCACAAATTTCCCTGAGCTTTAGGATGGAGAGAGATTTGGCTGGTCTGGTTCCAGGTGATTAATGCAGGGTCTCTGATGTTCTGAATTATGCTTGGTTGTTGTTTTCAGGGTTTATTTTGGTTCACAATTTAAGGATGTTTCATTGTGTCAGGGAGGCCAAGGAAGCACGAACTTGAAGCAGCTTGTCTCATTGAGCTCAGTCTGCTTCCTTCTCTACTCAGTCAGGTCCCCAAGCCCAGAGAACAGTGCTCATTAATTTAAAGTGTGTGTCTTCCCACAAAAATTAAAGCAATGAAAACAGTCCCACACAGATATCCTGGAGGCTTGCCTACCAGGTGTGAAATTGACACTTGAAGTCACTCATTATGGTGGATTGCAATTATATTCAGGCCAGACATGGTGGTTCACACTTGTAACCCCTGCACTCAGGAAGCTGAGGCAGGAGGATTGCCATGAGCTAGAAACCAGCTGAACTGCATAATTCAAGGCTAGCTTGGGTTGTGTAGCAAGACTCTTAAGACAAAATCAAAATCAATCAGAACCAGTTGTATTCATTGCTAATACACTTTAACTAATAAACCCAACATCTTACACCTAAAGCCTAGGGTGTTGATCCAAATCCTATTGCTCCCAAGAAACATGCATAGGTTTTGAATTATGAAAAGCCTTTTATTTCATATGGGGGCTGAGCTTATGAAACATACAAAAAGATAAAAATTCAGGTGTCCCTTTCACAATGCTTTAGATGGAGAAATTGTCAGAAGTCAAAGAAGTCCATATTTCAACTCAGTTGGAAGTCCGAGGACTGAATTTACAAGCCAGTTGCTCATAGTGACTGTTTGAGGAAGAGGTGTTCATTCGAGATGGAGGCACATGAGCAAGGTCTCCTGGGTGTGTGTGCCCTATTGTTAATCTCTGAATATATTCCTATTGGGGGAGGTGCTCTCCTTTTCTGCCCCTGTGTGACTTGCTAAGAGGTTTACTGCCATCGCCAGTGCTTACTGAAATTCTGTTGAAGAAATCTGCCTCATAACACAATTTGCCCGATGCTGTAAAACTAGGAAACTCCCAACTAATTGTTCATTGACAATGACTGTGAAGCTGATCTTGAACCACTCAGCCTTGATAATTGAATGCTTTGGGGTTAAGAATAGAAGAAATGCCAGAACAGTGCACTGTTCATGGAGTGCACTGTGTCTTTCTTTTGGCTGTTCAGATATGGTGGTCTTCGCCTATGTGTGGTTGTGATCAAGTGAGAGGACTGCATTATGATGAACCCTGTGGAGTAAGGAGTACAGTTACATGAGTTCTGTGACAGTGCTGCTCCAAGAATTGATGGCACAGCACTAGAGAGATGGCTCCTAGATTGTACTGGCCCCCTTCTCTATTGCTGTGAGACACTGCTCAAACTCAAGCACCTTAAAGAAAGGGAGATTTATTCTGCTTAGAGTTCCAGAGGGGAGATATAGTCCATTATGGTGGAAAAGGCATGTTTGACTGGCAGAAGCTGGTGGAGGCTTAAGTCATGCCCATCATGGAGGCTGAGAGTGAGGCAAAAACTGACTGAGCAGACTGACTAACTGGTTAACTGGCTGGGGTTAACCAACTTTAAGGCCTAACTCCTGTGGCTGCCTTACTCCAGCAAGGCTCCACTTCCTAAAAGTCACCTTCCCGAACAACTAAAGATTCAAGCACATGAGCCTATGAGTAACATATGACATTTTACACCATGACACAGGTTCAAATGCTTGCTTCATAGTTAAAGCGATTAGAGTTTGGATCCCTAGATCTCATGTGAATTCTGCACAGGTGTGCTGGCTCACCTATATTATAATTCGAGCCCTGAAATTCAAAGATCGTGAGAGAATCTTCAGAGCAAGTCAACTGGCCAAATTAGCCCTGTCAGCAAGCTCTGGGTTTGATTAAAAACCTATTCTTGAAAGAATATAATGGAAGACAGAGAAGTTAGGGATTTTGCCTGATCTGCACAATGGCTGACAACCCCCCCCCCCAAAGTCTAGAAGGGATCCCAGGGGAGAAGGCTCCAGGCAGTAGGATTCTTAGAGGCCAGGGATTAAACAGTCATAATAAAGTTCCCATGCTACCAGGGAGCCCAGGAAGGGGCCCTGGGCTATGCCACAAGAGTCCTGAGCCCTCACTAGGGTGGAGGACTCAGAGGGAGGTTAGGCTTCAGGGGATGGGAGAAAGGAAGGGGGTGAAACCAGGAGAGGGTGAGGGAAAGGGGTAAAAGGGGGGAAGGGGAGAGAGTGCACTGAGTGATGATGGGGGAGGAGATGGGGAGGGAAAGGATAGGGGTACCTCTTGAGTTTGTATGATTAGGAAAAAAATAAAATGTGGGATAAAAAAAGAAGGAATATAGTGGAAGAATGATCAAACATGATAACTGCATAGGATATGTATACCAGCACCTACAATCACACATACATGTGTCCTGTCCTCCCACCCATACACATGAAATGAAAAAAGAAAGAATCATGGAGCCACACACCATATAAGATTAGTTGGCAATTGAAGCTACATGTGGTTTTTTAGTGTTACATATTTAACATAATAAACTCATTGCTTCAAAACAACACTAAAAACAGCTGTCATCCGGTGCTTGCTCTGTGTCAGGTACCAGCTGCTCTGCTTTGTTATGCAGTCCTCAGTAATTCTGCCATGATGTTCACACTGAAACTGATGAAATCAGAGTCTTAAAGTCACACGGAGCTTGGTGGGGCAGCACAAAAGACGAAGGCAAAGAAGATGAACTCTTACAGGAGCTAACTGTAAATTCATCTCTCAGTTCTAAACACGTTGTCCATCATGGTCTTTAGAAACAGTGGACCTCAGTCCTTTGCAGAGCTGTGTATAGAGGGCAGTGGAGGTGGTTCCCAAGCAAGGGCATGGCTTCTTTTTTTTTTCAAGCTCCCTCCAGGCTGCCCAGCTTCCCTCACTACGTGACAGACAGCTAAACCACCCAGGCCAGCTCTGCAGAGATGCCTCCAGTGAGATGTCTCCCCATCTCCTAGGTCCTCGAGGACAGCAGTGCTTCTCAGGGCACCCCAGTCCATGTTACTGCCAACTCAGAACTTCTGCTTTTTGAGGCAGACCCTTGTCCAGTCAAATCTCCCTGATTCGCTTCTCCCTACCTAATGCAGTACTTCCTGGTTTATCTCTTTCCTGCTATGCCTTATGTCACAGTTTGTCTGCTTATGTTGTTAATAAATTCATGATCAGATATTTTAGAAACACAAAGAAGCTTTATTCTTTTTTATCATTCTTTGTCACAATCCATAGTCCAGCTTGGCAGGACAGTTTGCATCAACAGCAGGAGCCGAGGGAACTGACCACATCATATGGACAGGGATTGCCGAGAAAGGGACAAACCTCCCTCACCAGACAGCAAGACTGCAAGTGTGCCGAGGAATGGCCGCTTACTGGACCAGCTTCCTCCACCTTATCCATCTGCCCAGGGAATGATCCCACCTGCTAGTCTCCTGCAGGCTTGCCCAAGGTTTACCTTAACTTCTAATTTTTCACAAATATGCCCGGAGCTTAACCTTCTGTTGTCAAAGTTGACACTTACATATCTAACTAGCACGCTTTATTTTTGCTTTGATACTATATTAGACAATTTGGGATTTTCTCCTTCTCCCAAATTGTTTCCAATTTTCACAAAATAATGAGTTGTGACTTTATAGGCTGAACCATCATTGGCCACTTACTGATACTTGTGGGCAGCACTCAGCGAATATGATTTCTGTCACACAGTCTAATGAACGCCAAGGTTGTTTCTTCCTTGTATGCATGTTTGTCTCTGAGATGCTCATTGGAATTCATGACATGATCATATCTGGTCAGATCAGGTTCTATTTATATCTTGCAGCCATCACAGGCCATTAGCACAAAGAGACAATAAGTACATGCATATGTTTGCTGACCCCCATTATCCTTCTGGGTAATGGCCACATACATGAGACGGTATTTTCCTTTCTTGCTGTTCCCATCAGAGTTTCTCATCTAGTTTCTAATTTGTGTGGCTGTATAAATGTTGTATCCAGAACATTTTTAATTATGATTTCATGGGACACGAATCACGTGGTGGAATGAATTTTTGATGTATCGCAGCTGCTCCATCCCCATCATAGACCCAGAAGATGATTTTTTTCATGGAAGCCTGTTTGCCGTGACACTATATTCTCCAAATTTTTGATCTTAGGAACCTTTTAGCATTTATGTGGAGTTGGGGCTAAGTTCAATAATTTTTTGGGGGGGGTGTTTTAGTTGAAATCGCTTTTCTAACCCTACAGCTTTGTCTAGCACTTATAGTTACCAGAACACTGAGCTTAGTCCTGGTTCTCACACCAAGGTGAACTAGATGGTGTCCTCCTTTGCCCTGTGGCCTGATCTCAGCATCTCCCTCTTCTCACTTAGCAGTAGATTTGACCATGTTCCTACAGCCCCAAGAATGATCTACCACAGGCATGCTTTCAGTTTGGAACAGGTAAGTTTATTGAGCATGGAGCAAGTGAAAGATTGAATAACAAGTCACTGATAGAGAAAAGCAGACTAGGGGAGCAAATGGCCATGCAGGAGTCCTCACCGCAAGGCTCTGAGTTTCTCGCCCAGGGATGAGCTTCCTAATCATTACATTTCAGTATGAACATTACATATTCTGAAGTTTTCATGGTCCAGAAAAGAAGACATTAAAAAGAGAAAGAAGGAGAAAGCAACAGGGTAAAATACAAGTGATTGATAAGTTAGGGTAAAAAATAGAAATCTTGTGTTCTTAGAGATTTTTTGCACATCAGAAGTTCTATGTCAAAAAAGTTAAAGATACACAAAACACAAAAGTTTAATTTGTAGAAACTTAATATACTCTGACCTCAGCGGAGAATTTCTTTGATACTAATCTGTGGATCGATGCCCATCAATTACTGGCTTTGATCTGGGAACATGATAAAGAAAATGACTAGAAAGCTAAGTTTTTTGTCTTACAGTGTAACTGGAAAGCAGCGCATTCAAAACAAAGCAAGATGAGGTAATGTAGTAAGTTACACAGCATTGAATATGACATAAAACAGATCAGCAAGTGTTTTCTGGAAAGTGCCAGCTGGCAAATCCCTTGGGAATTTTCTGAATCATTGTGGCCTCTCTTGACTCCTCAGCTCTCCCTCTATGGTATGAAGTTACCATAGACTGCAAATATGTGAGCAGTGTGGCTGTGTGCTTGGCGAACATGACTTCTTGTATTTGGTTTGTGGGGTGTAGTGGGCTAAGCCCTGTTGTAAAGGGGAAATTAGGCCTCTAGAAGAAAACTGGACTGATGGGGTAGAGCTCAGGGGAGATGTAAGGTGGTGTTCACCTGTAGGCTTGTGGAGGTACCCATGGCAAGGGTAGGTGGTAGAGGCCTAGAGGCTGTCAAGCTAGCTTCCGACACAGGCAACAGGGCTCTCCAAGTTCATACCCACAGTTGCTCATGTCAGGATGGGCATAAGCAGAGGACCATTTTTGGAAACATTGAGAATATTACTAGGGATGTGCCACTCAGCTGTACTGGGAGGTCTCTGCATTCTCAGTTTCTCCTACAGTCTTCTTTGAAGTGTCCAGAGACCCTCCAAAACAAACCAAATCTTATCTTCTGCCTCCTTCACTGCTTTCATGCCCATCTTAGAATGGGATGCAGACTGTCTTCTTTTTTTTTTTTATTATTTTATTATTATTTATTCAACTGTGTGTATGTGCGCGCGCGTGTCTGTGTGTGTGTGTATGTGTGTGTAGAACCACGGACGAATTCGCGAACCACCATGGACGCCTCCACCTCCTTCCCCCGCCCCCGCCCCCGCTTCCGTCTGGCGTCTATACGTGGGATCTGGGATCCGAACTCGGGACCTTCCGCCTGCAAGGCGGAGGCTTAACCCCTGAGCCACCTCTCCAGCCCCCTGTCTTCTTGTTTCCTTCCCTTGGTCTCTGCCTCGTTCTCCTGGCCAGCTCCATTCTTTCTAGTTTAGGGTCCTGTACTACGTATTCCTCTATGCCTTGGAGATTGTCACTGTGGCAGCTGGTGGCTGGCTGTTGTATCTCACTGGTGAAATTCCAAAGGAAAAGAGCACTTCTCTGACATCAACACTTGAGAGCAGTCACGCCACCCTTAGTTACATCTTCTGTGGATTCTCTGCCTTGTTTGGCTCTTATCTGTTTCTTCTTAGATGCAAAATGAACTCCATGCTGTTTCATGTGATCTTCTAGGTTCTTGGCTCTTAATGTGCCCACATATAGTAGACATTCAGGCTGGGGGTCTAGCTCAGTGTCAGAACATCTGTCTCACAAAGCCATGGATTCCATCCTTAGCACTGATAGGAAATGATAGGCATAAAGGAGGCATTTGGTAAGTACCTGTGGAATTGACATCATAGTTAATATGTACAAGCACCTAGCAGCTTATAGTTTCCGATTGGCACCCATGAGTTGTTACGTGCATATACATCCAACAGTATGTTGGGAGGAGTTACATGGTGTGAAGCAGGCAAGGTCCAATCACTCAGTGAAAAACCACAGAGCCATTCATCATTTATGCAGATTCTGTGGTAATAAATGAATAAATTAAAAGTCTTTCTACTGGGAATTTCAAGCTGGTGGGGTTCATTTCTTTCCTTCCCCCCATTTTTGTTCCTGAGCCTAGGTACAAATATCCCCTGTACCTCAGGGACAGTGGAGAAGGAGAAAGGCTCTGACCACAGAATTTTGTCTCAATGATGAGTGATTGGGCTCTCTCTTGGTTTCAGATGTTCACACGGAAGCCGTCCAGGCCGCTCTCGCAAAACACAAAGAAAGGAAGATGGCGGTTCCCATGCCTTCCAAACGCAGGTCCCTGGTTGTGCAGACCTCCATGGATGCCTACACTCCTCCAGGTGAGCCACGCCCTCTCCATCTGTGCTTTGTGAAAAGGTTGCGCTTGTGTTAGATGCATAATGGCTAGCCCAGCAACCAGTGTGTGAAGTCAGCCTACTTTGTACGGATCTTGGCAGCCTCGCATGTATATGTCATACTTTGTTATTACCAGTCTCTCCCACTGTCCTCCCAAGCCCTCCACTCGCTGCGGTCCTTTTCCCAGCAGTTTGTCCCTTCTCCTGTTTTCCTTTTATGCCATATGCATTCCACTGCCCTGTCTCGTTCCCTCCTCCTTTAAAGTCTCTCTCCACACACGGCCCCTTCCACTTTCGTGACACACCCACATACATACCCTATGTATAAGTACAAGTCAGACTACATAATCCTTCCCCAAGTCTAGCTTTTTTCTCTTCACATAAGGAGCTCCGACTCCCAGTCTCCTGCTAATATCATGATTTCATTCTCCATTTCTGAATAAAATTCTGTTATGTAACCACCACATTTTCTTGATGTTTTCATCTGTTGAAGGATACCTTGATTGTTTCCATAACAGTTTTTGTAAAGCTACAGTATATGTGTGGCAGGTATCTCTTCGGGTGTGTTTCCAGAAGTCAGTTACAGTCTTTGTAGTTTTTGAAATAATGTTGGTTACATTTTTGTGAACCAAAAACAGAATGTGAGTTAAATGTAGGAGGAAAATCAGCATTAATATATGTGTACATGTAAGTGTTTTAAACTTTTTATCAAGACTTAAACTGTAATTAAACAGTCTACATAATTAGATTAATCTATTTCTCCACATAGAAAAGTATGTTCTCTTTTCTTTCTAATTAGAATTATAGTTTTTATCAGTTAGACTGATATATTCATTTTTCTCGAGCTTCTATATTAATATGTTGTGTTTTATTATAGAAGTAATCAGGTGAATTGGACAATGAAGACACTTAGCTAAGTCAGGAGTCTCTGAACTTTGTCCATGAAGGGTGAGACCATACTTTGGTTTTTATAGGTCACTAGGTTATTACCATGATTCTCTGCTTGACAACTGTAGTGTGAAAGCAGCCACAGTTGCGTGTCCGTGGGTGAAAGTGGTTGTACTAGTAGTTGCTTCCAAGAACAGGCAGTAGACTTAATTTGGTTTGCAAACTTATCAGTTGCTCCTGTAAATGATTAAAGGCATTGGCCTGGTACTTCCCTGTTACTGGTTGGTCTTGCTATGTTCTTTAAAGGGGACAGTTTGAGTAGCACAGTTACAGAGTTCAGTGAGTATGGATGTCTGAATCTCCTTGGCTCTGGTGAGGGTTTTGTGGCTCCCTCACAGTATGGTGATTAAAAATAAAGCAACCCCTTGGCAGAATGGGGCTCCAGAAGGCCTTGGACTAGTTTGGCTCTCTTTATAACAATATACTCTTGCATGAATTAACGTGGGGTCCTGTCTTGATTCCCACTGGTGACACTAACTTCATAGTAATCAAAGAACTCATGGGCTTATTTTATGGTCATCTAAGAGCCATGAAGAATTTCTTGTGTCAAGATTATATCATCTGTGTGTACAAACAATTCTTTTCTAATCTGCATGTCTAAGTTATTTTGCCAGTTGATTATCTCATTGGCTAGAACCGTGCAGATGATGTTGAATACAAGTGGAGAAAAGTCTTGTTCCCAGTATTGAGAATGTGCATTTAGTCATTTGCTGTCCAACACAAACTTAGCTGTGGGTCTCTCCTAATGACATATAGCAAGCTGAGGAAATGACCTTCTGTTCCTAGCTCATCTAGAGTCTTAATTCTGAATTGATCTTTGGTTTCATTACATACCTCTGGTGTTGGGGGACGTAGTGTTTTTGTCTTTTCATTTTGTTGGTGTGTTATGTAACCTTAACTTGTTTGTGATGCCAACGTCAGCCTTAATTTGGAATGTCCAATTCCAGTCATAATAGGTCATGGTCCATTAACCACCTTGAGTGTTACTTGTTTAGTTTGCTAATATCTTGTGGGTGATTATGGCTGAATCATAAGAGAATTTTATCTGTAGTTCTCATGCGAAAAGATGAGGTGGGTTGGAGCAGAGAACAGAAGAAAGATTGGAAAATCACATGTAGAGTTTCTTGGGAGATGCTTGTGTCTGGCATAAGTGTATGAGCTTACGTACTTCTTGAGAACTTAAGAATAATTGCAAAAAATGTTGAAGTTTCATTCAGAGATTGTATTTTACTCAAATTATATGTTGAAAGGACAGAGTGGGAGGATGTTTCCTAATGCTGCTCTTCTAACAGTTTCCTAACAACTTTTGAAACATTTCTAGTCAGTGTGGGTTATGTGACAGTGATGATAAATAATGGCGTAGCTATCATTCACAATTACTGTTGTGTTTTGTAGAATCTTATGGCTCCTTGTAACATAACTCACTGTGCCTTGATCCTTGGTAATATAACTCATCCTTTGGTGGGATAAGTGTCCCTTTACACCATCCCTTTTATACCACAGTTCACACAGCAAACTCTTAAATCACTCGTTCTCAAGCCATGCTGCTTACTGAACAGTCACTCAATGAAAAGTGGTCAGTGTTAATTTCAATAAAAAATTTAACATTTTAACATTGTTTTTTTCTTTCTCAACCCATTGTCCAGTTTTCCCAGATACAGAAAGTTAAATCAACTGCATAACTAGAATATTTTATGGCAAATGAATCTGGGAGTAATAGATTGAGACTGAGCTTAAATTGTCTGAGAGGTGGTGTTCTGTTCACGGAAGGTAGAGACAGAGAGGTTGGTAGCAAGGAGTTGGGTTGGGCGTGTGCATTAGCTGCTGTTTCCTCTTCAATAATGCAGGGCTAGAGGAGCTACATGGGTGTCTTCTACTCATGGTGAACACACAAATAATTATAGTTCAGAACAGCATTTTGAGACTTGCACAGGCCAGCAGCAGTCCTGCCTTGAAGTCCACGGAAATAGCTTGAGCATTCTAGAAAGTTGAGTGCCAACCTTCTTATTGTTAGGCGTGTACACAGAAGACGCTGACTTCTTCCCATAGCATTTTTAAGGAGCTTCATCAACTTTGTCCAGTATTTTAATGTCAAAGTCTCTGCTGCATAACATACGTAATTATTTCGTATATAGAATTCACAGCTAAAATGTATCATGTAAAGAGCTGTATAACTTTTGAAGAGTGAAGCTAGAAGTCGCTGGACCATTACCACACTAGGGGAGTCTGCTGGCAGCTCATAGAGAGGGGCTAAAATCAAAGGGATTCTTTTATGCAGTACGTACCTAACAAATCCTTTCTCTTCCTGCACACAGATACCTCTTCCGGCTCAGAAGATGAAGGCTCAGTGCAGGGTGATTCCCAGGGAACCCCAACCTCCAGCCAAGGCAGCATCAACATGGAGCACTGGATTAGCCAGGCCATCCACTGGATCTGCTACATCTACTACTTCCTCCTCCTCCACGCAGAGTGGGGGCAGTGGGGCCGCCCACAGATTGGCAGATGTCATGGCCCAGACACACATAGGTGAGCACATTGGGAGGGCCGGGTGCCTTCATTCTCCTGTGTCTGTCTGTTCTCCTCACTGTATAAGCATATCAGCCTGTTCTCTGTAGAATCTGGGGTCACAGGGTAAAGCCCCTGCATTTCCTGGGGGTATATTGGATTTGCCACTTTCCTGGAACTCTTGGATTAAGATTGTTGAGCACCCCATTCTCTTCTGTAGCCAGAATTGCAGTCCCCTTTCTCCTGACAGAATTTGTTCTTGTTCATCGGGGGTGCTTGCTGCTGTGCCTGCTTGCATGTTTGTGTCTGTCTTATGCTAACGTGGGCTCCGTGCTGAAAGTTTAATGGATGGACAAGCAAGAATTCCAAGTAGAGGTGTTGTCTTTGTGAGAATCTTTTGAGGACGTGAAGGACCTCCATCTGTACTGATTTCTGCTGAAGGCATGCAGATAGCTTACATGTTTGGCATTGTGTATAGGTCCTATAATGAAAGAGACTTTGGGGATCAGAAAAAAGCACAAGATTGGGCTAGGGAGACAACAGCTCGGTCAGAGGACCTGAAATTGGTTTTCAGAATACATGTGCTTAAAAAAAAAAGACATCCTGGATGTGGTGGCACATCCTTTAGTATTGGCTCCCGAAGGCAGAGATGGGTGTATCCCTGGAGCTCACTCGCCAACCAGTCCACTGCAGTTGGACAGCTTTCCAGGCCAATGGGAAAACCCTGTCTCAAAGAAAAAAAAGTCACATGATACCTGAGCAGGGAAACTCATGGCTTTTCTATAGTTCCCACGTGAGCAGATATATATACCTGTGCATGCATACCCGCACAGACCCAAAAATGCACACATGCATATACTCACACATAGGCACATGTACACACATGAATTAAAACATCAGAAGGATTACAGAGATGAACCCAAAAATGGTGTAGAAAATGAGGTACAGAACTATTACAGAAACAGTGTGTTGGTTGTGAATGGCTGCATAAAGTGTGGGCAATGTTGCACTCTGCTCTATCTCTACCTGTACTCACAAGCTAATCACTTACTGTGCCCAGACTGGTCCTCATGTTTAGGGCAGAAGAACATCTAGGTCTGTCCTCATCCATTTTTGTGTTTTGAATTCAGATGATCCGTTTCATGGTCAGTTGTTCACAAGGCAGATGACTTGTGTAACATACAGGATAGCGTGGCTCCCTTATGTGGAGAGACAGCCATGCTCTGCAGAAGCTGCATGTTGGGCTACTATCAACATGGACTGTGGAACTCTGTGCAGCCCTTCCAGTCTCGTCTGCCCTTCTGCATGAAGACCTCTGGTCTGCTTCTCTGCCTATTGAGAAACAGGAAATGGAATGAAGGAGTTAAGTACTCCATTGTCAGCTCAGATGGCCAGAGGATATAGTTCTGGCTCTTTAACCACTCGATGGGCAGGCAAAGTAATTTTAAACTGACATTTTAAGTCCCAACCCCATTTTGCACTCACTAACTAGAGTTAAAGTTAAAAACTTTGACCCTTTTCCTAGTCAAAATGAATCTTTAATCTGTTGCTAAATAGTACCTGCTCTGAGTTTCCCCATTAACAACCATGGGGACCAAGGGAGTTCACTCAAAGTGCTTGCCTTGCAAGCATAAGAATCTGAGTTACATCCTCAGAAGCAATATAAAAAAGCTAGGCATGGTGGCTTCACTTTTAATCCCAGTGCTGGGGAGGCAGAGACATGTGGTTCCCTGGAGCTCATGCCCCACCTGTCTAACCACTTGATGAGTTCACGTTCATTGAGAGACCCTGTGTCAATTAAGGACGCCCAACATCAGCCTATGGCCTCCACAGGTGTGCATACCTGTGCACACATTTGCACGTACCTACAAATACAAACTGGTGAGATCTTGAACTCACTTCTTTTGGCTTTATTTTTTTCAGTAGGGAAAAAGAATGGGAACAGTAATTTGTTGCTTTTGTACTATTTGGAACTGCTGTGCATAAAGAGGAGAAAAGAGAAATACTGTTAAATTTTTAAGGTAATGCTGCAGTGCAAAATGATATTATTTCTACTTAACACATTGATTAGGAACGTCCCTAGATAATGTGACCTAGTAAGTTCCATGTGAAATCTCAGAAAGGGGAGGCATTGTGTAGAAACGTGTCACCATTAAAAATACTGAGACAGCAAGCTTTGTACTTGTGTTGAAGCCTAGGCTGGAAGCCAAAGCTCCGTCCACTGTGAGTGGCACTTGAGCAGAGTGGTCACACACGACCTCTGCTTCTTGGAAATAGTGTAGCTCTGCTTCTCTTTCCGGAAGGTGCTTAGACCTTAGGAGGGCCACACGTTTTTGAACAAATTAATTACTGCCTTCGGCTTTCCCTCTGTGAGTTTATACTTGGAATACTGGATGAAATTGTAGCATGAAAATTAAATTTATCCAAACTATAAAAGGTTGCATTAGTCATGTACACCAAGACTCAGTGCGACCTAAATATAACTCCTCAGTGTGTGACATTTCAGTAATTTCTTATTTGGCACAAAGATAAGTTCCTAGAATATCTGGGACTTATCTGTAGGAATGATTTTTTTTTTTTTGCATGACAGCAATGACAAGATAATGTATCCTGATGAAAACTGGAATATTTGGCCTAGTGACAAAAGAAAGACGCCAAAAAAAAAAAAAAAAAAAAAAAAAAAAAAGGTCAAAGCTGGCAACAGTCATTCTTTTGTTGAGATTATCAGAGGCTTATTGTCAGAAACTTTGTGTGTTTGTGTGTGTGTGTGTGTGTGTGTGTGTGTGTGTGTGTCTGTAGGAAGGGTAAGGAGGGAGGGAGGAAGAGGAAAGGGGAAAAAGAGAGAGTGCACTGAATATCTTATAATATCTTATAAGCCCCAGAGTCATTCATGTGTGGTCCCTTTTGGTGAGCTGTTTCACCTGGAGCCTGTAAAGGCTCCATTTGCCTGTGAGGGAGAAAAACCAAGGAGTTGTAGGTCATGTAGTGCCCTCCACGTGGGCCGTTCTTGTACCCTTAGCTGGTGCATTATGGAGTCCTTGGTGTATCTTTCTGCAGATTACATTAAGCACTATCTGTGGAAGGAGGTCTCCCATGCGCTGCAATGGTCAAGCTGTAGGGTGCAACATTCCATTCTGGGCACAGACACTTGCTGTGCATCTGGTCAGCTGGGCATGTTTTTCTCCTGCTTGGGACCCTGATAGTGAAAGCTCCAGCCTGACAGCGCTCTTGAGCGTGTCGGCCCTGCTCTTGGCTCACTCACAATTGTGCCCTGACTGCCCTGCAGGTCTTCTTGGTATCCCCAGCACCAGCATCGCTCCTCTGGTGTTGGGACCAGGGTGAGCGCTCTACTGCTGTGCCATACCCAGGCCCAGAATCTCTCTGGCTCTTTTTTTAAATTTTTTAAAAAATTATTATTATTATTATTTATTCAATTGTATGTGTACGCGTGTGTGCATGTATGTGTGTGTATGTATATGTGTATGTGTAAAACCATGAATTCGGGAACCACCATGGACCGCTTCCACCTCTTCCTTGTTTACTCTGTCCTGGGATTCACAGGCTCTGCCCTACCAGGACCAGAATAAGAAACAAAGAAACAAAGAAAGAGAGAGGGAGAGGGAGAGAAGGAGAAAGGAAGGAAGGAAGGAAGGAAGCAGGGAGGGAGGGAGGGAGGAAAGAAAGAGAGAGAAGAGAGAGGGAGGAAGGAGGGAGGAACAGAGGGAGGAAGGAGGGAGGAAGGGAGGGAGGGAGGGAGGGAGGAAGGAAGGGAGGGAGGGAGGAAAGGAGGAAGGGAGGAAGGGAGGAAGGAAGGAAGGAAGGAAAGAAGGAAGGAAAGAAGGAAGGAAAGAAGGAAGGAAAGAAGGAAGGAAAGAAGGAAAGAAGGAAAGAAATCCACAACCATAACTCCAGCACTGGGGAGGCAGGGATAGGAGAATCTTGGGAGCCCGCAGGCTAGTCTAGTTAAATCAGTAAAATCCAACTTCCCTGAGACCCACCTCATGCTCAGCATGAACTCTGACCTCCACAAATGCACACAACCCACATAGATCCAAAAAAGAATACAGGAAGTCAGTAGGCAATCTTGTTCACCCCATACATGTGCTTGAAGATGAGGTGTGTAATTAGCATGAACTTAGAGTATGTTTTGTTTCTAGCATCTACTTCATGGAGAATCTATTTGGAGAGTTTGAATAGCCATCCTTGTGAAAAATTACACTTGTTGATGTATCTGTAATCACCCTAAGAATTATTCCTACTTTACAAGCATTAAGAATCTAAGATATCACATGTGTTCTGAGGTTGGCAACATTTCCACAGCCTGGCGGCTCATCCTCTCAGATTCTTGGAGCTAGCACTTAGAATTTTTAGAGCAACTCAGCAAGATTTTCCTTATAAAGGGCCAGAGAGAACATTTTTGAGGATGCATGGTCCATATCCCTCCTGCTGCAGTTGTTGGCTTGGCTTCTTCTAGCCCAACGTAACTGCAAACTGTGTGAGCACATAGACATGGCTCAGTGCTAATAAAACTATTCATAAAAACACATAGCTGGCAAACCATTCCCTGTAGTTTCTCAGCTCTTGCTGTAGTGTTTTGAACCATTCTATTGTGAAAGCAAGGAGTGGGAGGAGGGGAGGAAAAGGATTTTTGATTAGGCGCCACCAGGCAGAAAGGAGACTGTCAGCTTCACATAGATCGTGTGTCCTGGTGAGTCCCACATTTTATCTGTTCCCTTCTCGTCCTTGGCACCTCAACTTCTTCAGCTGTCACCAAGTCTTTCCCGAGTTTCATGTCCCAGCATGCTCTGGAGCATCTACACAGGAGCCCTGGATTGTACCCTCCAATCAGTTCATCTGCAGAGGCCCTCCCAGAACATTTCTTCAGACCTGTGTTTTCTGTTACCAGTAACACCAATCCACTGTCCCAGGATTAACTGCAGAAGTTCAGTTGTCAGTGACTACCCCTTAGTCATATGTCAGTGTGCGTGTGTTATAAACAACTGGCTTAGTCTTGTAGGTCAATTCCTGTCCCTCCTTGCCCTGGACCAGTGCCAGGCCCCCTTGTCTTTCACCAGCTCTCTAGGGCCTCTTCTCATCCTGTGTCCCCACACTCCCATGGGGATTTTTAAAATGCAGGGCCAAAGCAATTTCTTACCCCCTCCAGGATTGCTTTCATGATGTTCTTCTATCAGCACAGATTTCATCTACTTCGACCTGACAAAAAGCCAAATAATACTTTTTCTACTTCTCTGGAGGAAGTCAGTACTGAGTTTTGCAGAAAGACCCCCTAGATGTGCCTGTGAGCATTGCATCTGAACATTGCATCTGTTCACCTATGTTGAAGTATTTCTAACTGGGACAATAGTAGCAATGATTTTTCACCTTTTTTTTTTTTGCATTTGTGTGCACATGTGCCTATGGAAGCTCAAGAATGACATCAGGAATCATCCTGGATTACTCCACTTCCTTAGTGCTGTGCTCTGGGATTTACCAGGCTCTGGCTTCCAGAGTTGGAATTACATGTCGCTGCCATATCTGACTGGCATTTTTATATAGGATCTGGAGATCCAAACTCAGGTCTTTTTGCTTGGAAAGCAAAGATATTAATACCTGAGCCATCTCCCCAGTCTGCGGTTTTCTCCTTTAAACTCATGATTTTACAGATTCTATCTTGGAGTCACACATAGGGTAGGACAATCAGAAAGAAACCTTTCCCACTTTGTCCTACTCACCAAGAGGTTGGCAGCTGTCTATTTGGTTGCAGGACCTATTATGAAAAGTACTTTTCCTGGAGAAATGCCACACAACCGTCTATCCACTTCAGATAGGAGTTCCACCAAGGTAACAATTACACAAGGTCCAACTTGATGCACCAACAAGTTTATTTGAGTTGCTTACAGGATAGGGTGAGGGTTACTGACAGAGGGATAATTCAAAGACAGCTACATCCACAGAAAGCCTTCCCCCAGCATGGGTGAGACTCATGGAAGCTGCACCCCTGGAGCTGTGCTCTATGACTTGCCAGGAGAGTCTCCTCTGAGGTCTCCCCAACTGCTGGTCTCTGGCTGACGCCTCTCTCTCTGGCTTCATGGCGGGCCTGCTTAGCAGTTTCTCCTAAACTGCACTCCAGGGTCTTCAAACTGCTCCATGGCCTCCTTGGAACTTCCCTTCTTGACCCACCTCTTCCAGACAGCATGGCTGTTCAGCAGTCTCTTTGAGGTTCCTTTCGCTTCTTGGGGATCTCCTTCAGACTGTTCTGGCTGGCTTGGCTGGCAGCAGAGTCTCCTCCACCAGCTGTTGTTTACTCTTCTCACATTTTGGGGCAAGCCAGGAGCTTCCTGAGAATAAGTTGTTAACTTACTGAGATTGGAGCAAAGGTCAATGGCTGCCCAGAGGAAAAAGTGTCACACAACAGACCCAGGGTTCTCTGTAGCTAGATTTCCTCAGCCACCATGTGGAGTGAACAGTCCTTACCGGGTTCTGCACATCGTATCTTCAGGGAATGGACACATGTTTGACATGAGGAAGAGCAGTCCTGCGTGAGCAGCTATGGCTGAGAGTCCACCTGCCTTTCAGAACCATGAATGTGCAGCCTTGGCCTTCTCTGGGCCAGTTGTACAGATAGGCAGGTTTGAAGAGCAGCCATGAATCCCCATCAGTGGGAGACAAGAAAGATAGTCCTGACATGTTTAGAAGAGCCTTGGTTCAGGCTGAGGAGATGGTTCAAAGGGTAAAAGTGCTTGCTTTCTGCACAAGCATTGAAACGTTCCTAAAATCTGTACCTTTGGCTACTACAATGACCAAGTGAGTTGAGGAGTCCGTGTGCAAACCTGGCGACAACTTGAGTGTGCTTGATCCCCAGGGGTCCACATGTTGGATGGAGAGAACTAACTTTTAAATGTCCTCAGACCTCCATGCATATGATGTGGCATGTGCGTGCCTATTCCCTCTTTTTTTTTCCCTCTCATCTGTGTGTGTGTGTGTGTGTGTGTGTGTGTGTGTGTGTGTGTGTGTGTGTGTCTTCCTCCACTCTTAGAAATAAATACTAGAAAATCCTTGGTTGCAAATCACAAGCATCTGGGGAGACAAAAAGCTCATGGGCCAGCTGGTCTTCTGAGTGCAGAGGAACCATGGCAAAGAAATCCTATCTCAAACAAGATCTAATGTCCAGGACCCACACCAGAGATTGTCCTTTGAGTTCCACATGCACACCATGTGTGCATATGCACACAGTCTTAAAAAGTGCTCTATCCCTGGGGAACTATTAAAGAAGTGGTATACTTGGTTGGATTTGACAGATGTATCATTTTTAGTGTTTTGACTAACAAGTTTCACTACTACCTCTCTGGTACAGACCATGGGGGTAGACTTCACTGTGGGGAGATTGCAAGACAAAGTCTGGTCTTCCAGTTTTCCACACATGGAAGCAGACATTAACGCAATGACTCTTTGTGCTGCCTGGGTTTCTGGCAGCAGATGGAAGCTACAGACATGCTTGGATGCTCTGACACCACAAGGCTTTGCCAGCCTTTCTACATCCTGCCAGATTCCTTCACCATGAGTCATCTTCTGTCTAGGCATAGGTCATGTCTGATGCCATTATGTGGCAGGGAATTACAGTTGCACCTGACAGACCTGAGACATAGCCAATCTTTGCTCATGGAAATCTATGGAGTTGCTTGGAACTAAGTCCCACCCACTGTCCTGGGTACTCCCTGCTTCTCTACACTCTCATGAGGCATCTTATCTTACACACTGTGCAACAGGCTAGCCTGAGACCTGCCAGGACCCTGAGCAACTGGCAGACTCAGTGGTCCAATGGTCCTGTCTTACAAGAACCCCTTTTTACAACTGGACACACGTTTCTAGCATTCTTCCAGTGAATAGCATTGGTTGAATTACCTGCAAGACAGTAGGGAATGGGAATTTTCCATGTTGTAAAAAGTTGGGTTCCTTTCACATAGTCACTAGTTATCTGTTTTCAACTAGTGGACCCACTCAAGCCATATTATAATGTACGTGTATTCATGTCAGGTTTTCTGCCTTTCTGTAACTGATATACCTTAGAGGCGTGCTCTTCCCACCATTCCACTTGGGACTCCCAGTCTTGCAGTTAGAATTCCAGACTGCTTCTGTGTGGTTGGAGCTGGAACCAATGTTCATCTTCTAGGGAAAGACTTGCTAATGACTTCTTTCTTGCTTTTCCTTTTGGACCTGTTCCTGCATTCTCTGGGCACAGATGGTGTGGGCTGGCAGTACTGTAATTTCATAGTTTGAGGGGGACATTCTGTAGCTATGTCCAGCAGAGAGCTAGCGTCAGCTGGGCCCTGTGAGAGCAGGTGACAAGGAAAGAGCCCAGTCACTGGAGACAGGCAGCAGCCCAGGCAGGTTCAGCCAGGAGATTAGTCAGTTCCCTGGAATTGGCCAAGGCCAGGAAACAGCTCTCTCCACGGAGTGGATTGAGCCAACTAAAAGGTCCTTGCCACAGGGGTGTCAGCGAATGAAGCAGGATGTTCTGGTTTTGATATAGACACAATAACCTGCCGATTCATTCGTGAAAATGGTTTGATTACAGAGTCGCCTGCCTTCTTGTTGAGCATGTCTTCAGGTTCCTAGGGTGCTATGCCAAGTGAGAGAGATGGTGATGCCTGGTAGGTGAGCCCATGTCCTCCTGTGGAAAGCGGGCAATAATAGGTGGGAGGAACAGAGAGAGGTAGATGTCTTAGAAAATAGTAGCTCTGAGAGTGGTGTTTGCTGTGGAATTAACCCCTGAAATGGATCTAGAAGGATGAAGGCCATTTTTCTCTTGGTTTTAAAAGCCTGGTAAAGGTTAAGGAGGTGGCTCAGTGGCTAGAGTGCTTGTTACGCAAGCATGAGGATCAAGTCAGGCTCCGCAGCACCCATGTCAGCAGGTAGGCGTGGCGTGGCTCCCACTAACCGCAGCATAGGGTACTGAGGCGGCAGATCCCTGTAACCCTCTGGCTGGCCACCTACTCTAAATGTTGCTCAGATTTAGTAAAGAGAATCTGCGTGACAAAGTAAGGCAACAAGCGCCCGAGGAAGATGCCCAAGCCACTGGTCTCCTCTGACTGGCACAGCTCAAGCCTAATGGATACACAAACACATGTACATACCCACACAAACATATGCCACACACATACGTCTCATATAGCAAAAACAAACACCCGTGGAATTGAGCTGAGCAGTGGCAGTCTTGTGAGAAGACGAGAAGTATGATAAGAATCCTGTGTGTTCAAAGTACTCCTGATACATGGGGACAAATGATACTTAGGATCTCGTGGGGTCTTGTGAGCATTTGAGCCCTTGAACTCATCCTATCAGCCTAAGCCCACCATGACTCATCCCTCAGCAGGTGTTTCTAGAGCAGGTTTAAGAGTCTTTAATTGTCTTCAAAAAGATGGGTGGCTCGCTGAGTCCCGGAAATCCTGATCTCTGTCAGAGTAGGTGCACTTTGTTCCTCCCATGGTAGAGTTTTTCTGGCTTCTGACATCGCCAGCTACTGGCTTAATACATGGAGGACATAATGTGAGGAGTTTGAGGAGAGGGAGGCAAGGTGATATATAAGTAAATGTGACTTTGAAGTCACATGGCTGTCCCTGTTCCCTCTTTTTTCAAGTTACCAGCTCTATTGGAATCATCGTCTCATCCAGCTCTGACTTAAGAACACCACCCAATGCAGATTGGGTTCCCCCGAGGAAACGGTGGAAGCACAAGGCAGCACATCACATCAGAACACAAGGCCTGATGGGTTCCCTAATGAGATATGGCAGTGCATGGCAGCGCATGGCAGCCTCCCCATATCAGAACATGAGGGCTCGCATTTCAAACCAGTGTTTTCAGTGGTATAGTTGAGAGCTAGCCTAGGGCATGTGATTGTACACTATGCTGTCATTTGCAGCAGGAGCCTCAGAGAGGGTGCACCGTGGCCATGAGGCAATGGAGAGCTAGAGAAACAGGTCGCCTGGAAATATGAACTGGAGCCTGTTTGCCCAGAGCAAAGACGGGGTGTGGTGAGGAGGATAAATACAGACTTGGAGATGCCGAGGAGATGACTTGGAGAATTTTCCTTTCTCCTATGCACAGTGACCAGGTGGTATGCTACCTCCTGCTCCTTTCTCAGTTCCCTTGTGTCTGTTTCTTCTCCTGTGTTAGACACAGACACTCCTCTGGATTGGGACCTAAAAAATTGCCCAAGCATTATACCGTAGCTTGTTTGAGTTGCTACTGTAGATTGTGAGGCTTGAGCAGTGGACTTTGCTTGCCCCACAGCTCTGGAGGGAAGAAGTTGAAAGTGTAAATGTTGACAGGGCTGGGTTCTCTGAAGGGAGGGGAATATCTTTGACTCTATGTTGTCCTTCTCTGTGCATATCTGTCTTGATCCCTCTTATAAGGCCTCACTTTTACCTTCATCATCCATAACACATCTGTCCCCAAATATAGATACCTCCTGAAGTACTGAGATTAGAGTCTCAGATTATGGATTTTAGGGTCACATGTCAGACCCTGAGAGCATAGGTACTTCTGGGAAACAACATACCTGATGGTCTGTTGAGCAGCTTGATGCTCTGTTAGGTACTATACAAACTGTCAGGATTCAAGTCTCCTGTGACCATTTCTTCATCAGGTCCTGTTGTTGGTGCCTGTGTGTTCTGCATAGAGCCTTGCTGGTGAGCATCTCTTCCCCAAGTGTGTATCTGTGTGTGTCCATGACTGTTCGAGTTCTATGCTATTGTATGTTTGTTTCCTTCATTTCTACTGCGAAGAAATGAGTATGAAGTACTGTGCTTCTCCTTGTCGTGCGTTAAAAATACCTGAACAAAAGCAGCTCACAGATGAGGAGTGCAGTCCATCATAAAAGGGAAAGTCAGGTTTGGGGGTGCTTGAAGCAGCTGGTCACTGTAGCCACAATTAGGAGGTAGAGTGGTGAACTAATGCATGCTGGTGCTGTTCACTTGCTCCATTTTATAGAGTCGTGAACTCCAACCCCAGGGAATGGTGCTGCCCACTTTGAGACTGGGTCTTCTATTTCACCGAGCTAACATAGTCCTTCACTGGCAGAGCCAGAGGCTTGTTTCCCTGGTGATTCTAGATTCTGTAATGTTGGTGATAAACATGACCACAGCAGATGTCTTCTTCATTTTACAAATAAGAAGCACAGGCATATGGAACTTGGCTGTTGAACTGGATCTAGGTAGTTAAGCCCTGTGCATATCATCTCATGCCTTTGGGTGCAAGCATTTGGAACCAAGAGCTCTGTGGGTGGTGCAGGCAGATGGAATTTGATGGATTGCCTTGTGCTAATCATTCGGAACTTCCCCCAGGAAGGTAAGTTGGTCCCTTGCAGCTGCCGATCTTTCTCCTGCAAAGTTACATGCTCTGGGCAAGCTTCTTTCTGTTGAATTCACTATCTGTATGTCTGATAGTTGTGGTTAAAGTGTATCTGTAACCCCTAAACTGTTTTGTCATTCATGAACACACATAGAACCCCATAATGCTTGTTGGCTGATGTGCATCCCACAGGGTAACCTAGACCTTGTTATGAGTTCATGGGATTTACACAGGTGGCTTTTCATAACCTGTTGTATGCCAAGTTTTCTGCATCACATTTTTGTACTTTTTCTTGGTACAAGTTCACATAAAACAGACACAAAATGTAAGGCTGAAATGGACAGAGAACAAATGCTTTTCAGTATGGTGGCCATTGATTATATGCTTCTGATGTGTGAAGCAGTGTGAGAAAGGTAATCTCTAAAAATGTGTGTGTGTAATTTAGCATTATTGAATCAAAATTAGCACTCTGCACACACTGTGAGAATTTACAGTGTGCCAAATGCTTCTGTGATCTCCTTTGGGCATGTTCTTAATACTTAAAGTGAAACTGTAACTATTTAAGTGATTACCTTGTCTACTGCTGAATACCATGAGGAAATCTGCCTATTTCATTGGTCATGACATGACACTGAATACACACAGATTATAAACATTTTTGAGTGGCCATTGAGCATTTTTCTTGCTAAAAATAGTGCCCATTTCTCGATGTCTTAACCATATCTTAAGAAATCACCTGAGAGTTGTCCATGTGCTGATTTTGTTCAGTGTACTCAGTTGCTTTCCAAGGGTCTAGCCAGTATGGCTCCCATTTGATAGATAAGGAAACTGAGATGCAGAATGGTTAATATACTTCCCAAGATCTCTTGAAATTTGTATAGCTAAAAGTTATGGCCTGGTTTTTCTAGAACTCAAGTTTGACTTCTTACCTGCCTTTTTTGTCACAGCAGGAAAAAATTGACCTAACTCATAATAATCCCCTGTTGGTCATTTTGCAACATGAGTTCCTTCTAAAATGCTGCCATGATTCATTGCTATGGCTCCTTTTAGGCAGTTACATATGGATACTGGGCACAGTATACATTATCTTAAATGTTGCCTTGGTGCACATTTTGGTTCAGAGTAATCTTTTTTGTTTCATGACACAGAATCTTGGCACATGACACAAGCTGGCCTCAAACTTGTAGTCTTCCTGTGTCTCTCTGGGTTTCCAGGCCTATGCTACCCTGTCTAGTCATGGTGATCTTTTTATATGATGATGCGCAAGGGGATGCGTGTATGTTTTTGCAAGGTGTTTTTCTTAGCAGTGGGTTTGTGAAGCCTCCCTTACCCGGCCTTTGAAATGAGTGCAAGTGCATCAGAAAACTTCATTATGTGCTTCTTTCCAGAAAACCATTCTGCTCCTCCTGATGTAACCACATACACCTCAGAGCACTCCATGCAAGTGGAAAGGCCGCAGGGCTCAACAACATCCCGGACAGCACCCAAGTATGGCAACGCCGAGCTCATGGAGACTGGGGATGGTATGTCTTCTGTCTATAAGAGGGTGTTTTCTTTCCAACTCTTCCCCTAGAGACCTGACTTCCTCTACTCATGCTTGATCTGATTGTAGACACACTGGCAGTTCATTAAGTCCAATGACCAGATCCTTTGTGTGTGGCTTGCTCATAAGACATGTAGATGGCTCCTCCCAAACTGGCCTAGAGTTACTCCTCACAGAAAAAAATTAGTCAGGAGAAGAAACATATTTTATAAGATGCTAATGTTTTTGTTAATGAATAAACTTGTTGGATGAAGAATTATGAAAAATCTTAGGCTAAGTGGATGGAGTGCTTGTTCCACAAGAGTGAGGACCAGAATTCAATCCTCAGAACTCAAATGCAAGCTCGTCAATCATGACGGCTACCTGTAATTACAGCATGCAGGAGATAAAGATGGGAAATTGCCACAAGCTAGCTCACTAGCTGAGCTGATTGGTGAGGTCTGGATTCAGTTGAGAGACCCCGTGTTAAAAAGCAAAGGAGATATCTAGCATTTACTTAAGACTTCACACACAAGCCAAAAAAAGAAAAGAAAAAGATTGTAAGTGTTATGTCCATTGATGTTGTTTAAAGGGTAATAGATATGGGGATTATAGTGCTTTAGACTTTGAAAGAAATGGGAACATCTGTTTCCTCCAAATCTAACAAAAATTATCACTGATTTGGTAAAAATGCACAGTGGAAGTATTCCCTTTCACTTTTTATATTTTTAATCTTGGTGTTTAATAGCAGTGATTTCCACTGTTTCGTACAAAACAGCAAGCCACAGTCGAGCTTTCTGCTCTTCTCTACCTGAAGTTGCAGTGTTGCCTAGTCATAAAAGTTAGTTTTGAATTGGCAACAGAATTTTTTTTTCATGGACAAAACTATACCTTCCACTTGCAGTGGTGATTAGTAGCATGGTAATGCCCGGGGAAGGGGGTCATAATTGAACAGCAATCCTGGTCCCAATGTCTAATAAGTGGGATACACTGCTCCAAATGGCTAAAGACCCAAAGCCACTCACATGATCAGTTTCATTCACAAGACTGAAACATCACTTGTGTTCTGAATGATAGCTCTCCTGCAACACTTCCACATTGATTTTAACCATAGTTGAAATTGGGTGTGGCTGTCATTCTTGACATTCTCTTGATAACCTGTCATCTTTGGACTTTATCAGCATTACTTCTGTTCTCTGGGATAAATTCTGAAGCCTCTGTCATGTAGTCCAGTGTTTCTCTGCGGGTTTCTCACTTCATAATCCATGGGGACCTTGTAGTGTAACCCAGCACCTTCAGGCGATCCCAATGGTGATTATCAAATACCCTAAATGAGCTTTAGAACTGCTGCCCTGGATCTTTGATTTCTCTGAATCAAATTAAGTGTGATCAGTTTGATTCAAAGATACTGTTAAGGTGAGAATTCTGCTTTGTTTATTTTTCCTTACTTTCAAAGCTAAAATTACTTCTCAATTTTTAAAGCGCTTATACAGCATTTTGACATTTATTTTTCAGTTAAAGAACATTTTGGCTGTTTTTGTTTGTTTGTTTGTTTGTTTTTTGAATGACTGGAGAAATAGTTCTGTGCTAAGAGACCTTGTCTAGTGTTTGAGTCTAAGTTCAGTCTTCAGTACAGAAAAAAAAAATTTTTTTTTTGTTTGACAGGAAATTTTCTTGTTCTATCCATTTCTCCCAAAATATACTTGTTTGCCTGTTCCATGCTTCCTATTTTTCAGGAGTACCAGTAAGTAGCCGGGTATCAGCAAAAATCCAGCAGCTTGTCAATACCCTCAAACGGCCCAAACGACCGCCATTACGAGAATTCTTTGTTGATGACTTCGAAGAGCTATTAGAAGGTAAGAACCTTTTCCTATACCATTTCTTTCATACATTCCTGCAGTTGCATGAACAATTACACTTCATTTCTACAAAGCAGCTTTATGTTCTTAAGAGCTGTGATCTTGCCTTCCTTGAATGATGGAAATCTAATGAGAAAATGTGGATGCCATTCCCACAAAGACACCTGCAAGATGCACCAGGCACAGAGCAGCTCTTCAGAACTGTGGGACCTGTAGCTTCCCCTCAACAGAATGTGAGCTTTTCTTGTGGGCCTTTTTTGTAAGGACTACATAAGACTATATAGCACAGCAAAAGTGAAATTATAGAAAAACCTTGGCTCACAGCCAAGCAGCTGTCATTGCTAAGATTGAGAAAACATCTAGGACATTTGGCCAGGTGGTTCTGATCCACCTCACCTGGGATGCTGCGGCAACTTCAACTACAGAGCTTAAAGTTGGGAGAAAATAGATTTGCACGTTGTATCAAACCCAAGATCTTATTTGCAGATTTGTTAAATCACATTGAGAACCAGCTGATTTGGGGGCAGCAAGTACAGATGCTTGCTTATAAACTTCAAAAGAGAATGTTTCTCTAGAGATAGGGTAGTTTTGAAATTAAGAGTGAAATTATGCTGTATTAAGATGCCTTTGTTTTACTTAAGAAAATACTTGCTCCTTGCTACTCATAGGAGGAAATTTCTTCATCTTAGCATCAAAATACAAAATATAACACAGAAAGATTTGAGGTCTTTGGAGGTCTGAATTACTGTACATTGATAATTGAAATTTTGGACTTCGGCATTTGAATCCTAAACTCTAGGTCTGTGGTTTGCTTTTGTTTGTGGTCAGTTTACAGATGTTCTCCCACTCACTCTTAAGTTCTCCATTCTGTATTGCTTTGGAAACAGCAAGAACTAAGAGCCCTTTAACCGGTGGGGTAAAACTATTGATAACAATCTTGCTTCTCAAAAAGCATGTTTGCTTTCAACAATCAATTTATATCTTAAATATGAATCTCTTAGCTTTTTATAAAGACTAAAAATAATTGTACTGATATGGATGTATTTTTCTTGAAAATCTTTTGTGTTCAAATATATTTAGTTCAACAACCAGATCCAAACCAACCAAAGCCAGAAGGGGCCCAGATGCTGGCCACTCGAGGGGAGCAGTTGGGTGTGGTCACCAACTGGCCACCATCTTTAGAAGCCGCACTGCAGCGATGGGGGACCATCTCACCCAAGGCCCCCTGCCTGACCACCATGGACACAAATGGAAAACCCCTGTACATCCTCACTTACGGTAATCCTTAGTGACTTGCAGTAGTCCTGGGAGGCTGGGTCTCCCTTCTTTGCTTATCACTGCATGTATTGCTCCCATTACAGGAGTATATGTGTCTTCTGGGATTGAGTGTGCTGCTTTACTTGTTTCTAGTTTAAAAATAGATGAAATGGAAAGGAATTTTTTTGGAGCAACTTGATGTGTATATATGCTGTTCTGTTTTTTAAGTTAAAACTAGAAATGAGTGTGTGAAGCAGTGATCACTACTCTAATACACTAGATTTTGATTTCTAAATATGTACATGTACCTATGTATATGTATATATATATATATATGTAAGATGTAAGCTCATGTATCTACACATGTAAGCTCATGTATCTACACATACATACATATACAAATGCATATACATATACACGTCTATGCAGTTACACTTATTTAAATATGTATATACACATGCATGTATGTGTGTATCTGTGATTTTCTTCAAATGACTACTTCAAACAACACTTGGTAGGGACCTCTTTGGTCATAATTTGGGTCATAATTCTGAAAAACACTACCCTGAATTAATGTCCCCAATGTCAAACTTAAAAACTCTTAGAGTCTAAAATCGCAGATAAAGATTCCAAAAATATGATTCTGGGATAATAGTCCAAATTCTTTAAAGGACATGCTTTAAAATTTTCAAAACAGATAAAAATGTTGCTAGAACATTTCCAAGGTCACTTTTCAGAATAGATACTTTTTTTTTTTTTGCCAGGGTGGTAAAAGCCAGACAGGCTGGTATAACACTGCAAGCATATGACCAGCATGTGTGCACAGGTGTCATCATGGCTGGTCATTGTGTGCTCTCAGCTTTATCATTGCACCGCTGATGTGCTGTGGTGGACAGCTCTCTTGGGTCACCCAGAGAACTGGCATTGTGAGAAATTTTACTTAACAAACGCAAGTATACAATAAAGGACACCTGTGTATTTGAGCAGATGGCAGCAAAATTTACATATGCAAACAGTGCTGAGTAAGTATTGTTGTTAACAAGATATCTTCCCAGAGTCAAAGTTTTAAAGAATGCATAGGATACATTAGAACTGTCTGAATGTCCTTCCATCATTTGTGTCTCAGGATTGGAATGGCAATGGGGCAACAGTAAAACACACAGCATACAAAATTGTGAAAATGAGTAAGTAAATAATCCTGACAGTTTAAAGAGGTAGGCAAACGGCCTGAGCTCCCAGGCCACTGGTGTGAATCCCGGTGTGAGTCCTGTGGCTAAAGAAGCTGCACTTAAGCTTGTTTATTCCTCTGGCCTCGGGCTTCTCTTTTTTTGCACCAGTCAGTATTAAATCCAGTATTAAATCTCATATATGCCAAGCACATACTCTATCACTGAACTCCATCTCCGGCCAAGCTTGGGCTTACAATGTCCATTGCAGCAGAGAACAGCTTTGAATCAGTTCTCAGTGAGAAACCAGTTCTCCTGCTGTCTGTTCTCTCTGAGTGCTTGGCTGTTTGAATGGCATCCAGCCATAGTAAAGGGGATCATTCCTGCCTGGTCTGCTCTGGTCGACACTGAATCCTGGAGACAACCTCCAACACAATGTTTAAACAGGCTTCTAAGTATTCACCTCCCTCCTGCAGTGTGACTGTCATGTGTATGAATGGAAATACTAACCCTATCCTAGAATTTGCTCTTCATTTCATTTCTGTGACTGAGATTTCCCCCACCTAAAGACCTCAGTGAGAATTGTGGTTTCCAAGATTGTGACTTTCAGAATTTCAGTGGCATGATTTTTTTTAAGCATTCTTTGACTTCAGAGATTTTCCAATTTTCAGGACTTTGACATTGTATCTGATAGATTCCTTGACATCTGTCATCAGAAGCCACAAAACTGGGTTACAGTAGGGAAGGAGGGAGCAACAGGCTTCCCTTGCTTCTTCTCTCCACATGGTCAATGCAGACCATAAGTTTTGCACATGATCATCTGTCCAGAGGGAATCCTTTTTAATTGCCACACAGCCACAGAGAAAAGAGAGTTAGATCATTGTCTTGCTACCCATGTCAGCTTTGCAAAGAAGTCAGCTGGATAGTTATAGCCATGTGACTCCTGTTATACCCCCCAAGTGGAAGTGAGATGATTATTGCAACTTTGCCTTTGTTTTTGCTTTGCCCACTTCTGGTTGTTAGTAGGAACAAACCAGACCTCTGCCACTAATTTCAAGAGCCAGATGTTATATTAAACTGTGGCACCTCAAGTCCAGCTGTTTAGAAGGTGGGGCCTCACCAGAATTTTGGATTAGCAACACTCTGATTTTGGCAACCTGTCTTCACAGTCCCTTAGTATTTATGGCTTGTTTTAGTTTCTTTTCTATTGCTGTGATGAAATACCTCAGCAAAAGCACCTTAAGCTCCCAGCCGAAGACAGCATGGCAGAGAAGTCAAGGCAACAGGAGTTTGGAGCAGCCGGTCCCATTATGTCCCGTGACACAGGAAACGAGAGTGTGTATGCCACTCTTCAGCTCCCTTACAGCCTGGGATCCTCTGCCTACCGAATGGCATCATTTGCAGATATCTCTTCCTATCAGTTAACTTAAGGCAGTCTTTCTCAGACATTCTCAGAGACTGTTCCCCTAAGTGATTCTAGATGTCATGAAATTGACAACTGAAAACTATCACATTGCTTCATTGGGTAATTTTAAGTGGATAGAGAATGGTATCTGTGATTAAGCATAATCTTGGTAGATTTTAAAAAAAAATTACGTTCTTAGAAATAGAGTTTATTCTGTCAAAAAAAAGAATTGCAGAAAGAAATGGGTTTTATTCTGTCAAAAAGACAGTTCTCTGTTTTATCTATATAACCCTCAGGTGTAGCCAAATTCTTTCTTGGAGCTCATTCAGTACTTACTGCTGCTATAGGACAAGCAATTACCCAACTTACAAGATCTCAACTCAGAGTGAAGTTGAAACATTAAGCAATGGTCATGGTTTTGTGTCTTCAACATAGATTTTTTTTTTTTATTATTCAGTGACAACAAATTCTAGGCTATTCAAATAGAGCAGTCCTTAGTATTGTTCCCATTAATAAAGTCTGAAGATGAAAACTATTTAGGGGAGAATCATTCCTGTAGTTATTTCCAATGAACTAGCAATGGTTTCTAAAGAAAGATGTGTGTATAGAAAGTGATTTCAGATCATCATCAGTCTCCATATCTGCAGGGCCGAGATGAAGAGTTACAGAAGACAGGGGGAAGGGAGGTTGACTAAGATCTTCCATCTGGTAATGAAGTGCTCAAGAATTAGGTTAAATTGCATAGGACAACTGTAGACTTGATTGATGCTTGCCTATGACATTAATGAAGCCAAGAAAAGTACTGAGTGTGCACTGTGCATCTGGAATTACTCTGGGAATTAGCATGACCACAGATAAGATAAAACGTCTGTTTGCTGTCTAATCAGTAAAGGACAGACAAGTTGATGAGTCCTATCAATGGTAAATAGCAGTAATTTGGGTAGCTGCATTTTTAATATGAAATAAAACAAATGCAGGGTTATTTTTATTCAGAAATGTGTTGTCAACTAAAAAAATTCCTTTTTACAAGAAGAAAACAAGACCATGGTTGCACTGAAACAAGATAATTAGGATTGATCTTTATTATATTATTGTTGTAAGAATGTAGCAGCTGTCACCTGATTCCTTCTAAGGAGCTTTTAAAGGCTGAGTATCAGGCAAAATTGTAGTAGTCCTTTGTTTTCTGAACTCCTTTAGACTTGAAGTCATTTTTGCTCCATCTCACACTCCCACAATTACTTGGGTATTTCCAAGGGAATGCACAAAGGTGGATTAGGTTTTTTGGAAGCATTTTAAATTAGAAATATTTAGGGAAAAGAAAATCCATCAAGCCTAAATTTGAAACTTAGGATGAAAACAAATTTAAAAACATTCACTTTGTAATAATTTTTCCAGAGTTGAATATTTTTAAGTAATTAAGTATGTTTGTCATTATCTACATCAGAAACCCAAGGACACCTCTTCCAAACCCTGAGGTTAATTAACAATGTCACAGCTGAGACGCTTGGGGCTTGCAGAGAGAAGGGATCAGGCCGAGTGCTCTGTGTGCTCTCTGCTCACCACTGTCCTCAAGAGAGGTCGAGTGAAAGGAAGACAGTTGCCATTGACTTTAGCTTAAATTGGTAGCATTGGTACCATCTTCGGGAGCTCGACTGTACTTAGTGGACATCTTCCCCATGCCTTCTGAGATCTTTGCACTTTTCCATGGTTCTACTCTGAACCACTCTGCCTGCTCAGAGGAACCACTTCAAGGAAGAAGAGTTTGTGGGGATGCTTCTGACTATATCTTCCCAGCTGTTTCTCATCCTGATTCTAGGAACTTGCGATAAGTGGAAGGCTTGACATGACAGAGGTACTGAATCAGCTTTGTCTGTGAGACAAGACTTTTCATGACTTTTCCCTCTTCCGGTGACTATATAGCTTCATCATAGAATTTCGCTTCCCACACATGCCACCATCTCCTTACCTCCTCATATGCCAAACAGAAGATAGGCTAATGGGCTTCTCTATTGTTTCTCCTTCTTGCTCTGCCTTGAAGCTTCATTTTTAAAAATTCTTTATGACTTCCTTGCTTTTAGTCATTTACAGTATCTACTCCTGTCTTTTTCTTGGTTGTCTTCTCTGACAGTTACCTGCAGGCCACATGTCCTGGAACCAGAATGGGTATGTGTCATAGACCAAACACATACTCGCTGGGTTCACATGCATTCTTGTATGTAACTGAAATGTGTGCATACAATGGTAAAGTTACTTGTGTCTTTATGTTTTTGTGTCGACAGGCAAACTGTGGACAAGAAGTATGAAGGTTGCTTACAACATTCTACATAAGTTAGGTACAAAGCAAGAACCAATGGTGCGGCCTGGAGACAGGGTAAGTGTAGTTCAAGGGGCCATGTACATTCCATTGTGTTTTGCCAGTGTTCTGTCTCTCCTCCTGCCAATGGCTATTTGAGGTCTGATGTGAGAAGCTAGCATGTGCTTCCAGCTGCTGGTTTTGAGTGCCTCTTGTCTATCATGGATTATTAACTATAGCAGAATATCAAAAGAACACACAAAGAATTGATGAAAGGAAATTGCTTGCGTTTGAAAAGAAAATTAATCATCTGGGGTGGGAAGATGGTAGTGGATAAAGCTCTTGTTAGGAAGCATGATGACTCACCCGGGTTTGGGTCCTCAGCACTCATATAAACCATACTCACCTATAACTGCTGCTGAAGGGCAGGCATACAGAAGCATCACTGGGTATCGGCTTAAATCAGCTGGCTAACTCCAGGGTCAGCGAAAGACTCCATCTCAAGGGAGTAGGGTGAAGGTCGATAGGGGGCATATTCAGTTGTCTTCTATGGCTTCCATACACATACATGCATGCACCTGCACACATGTATACACACGCATCCACCACACATATATACATACATGCAGTTCAGCTTCTGTGCATTGGTGTATAGGGATCATTGTGACATTAACACTGTGAAAAAGTTTCTGACTAATTCAAACATTAAAGGACAACTTAACAGAAACACTGAATATAAAGTCCTCCTTGAAAGAAGCTGCAAAAGTAATTCCATATTTTCTTTCCTTTTGTGTGTATGAATTTGCATGTGAGTAGGTATACAGATGTATATACACAAGTGCACATGAATGTGTATGTGCCTGTGGAAGTCCAAGGGTGATAACTGGAAATTGTCTTCAGTTTCTCTTTTACCTTACTGTTATGAGCCCAGGTCTCAGATGAAACCCACAGCACACTATTAGGGCTAACTGACCACCAGTTTACGCTCAGGTTCCCAGGCTATGTTTTTCAGGGCTAGAGTTACAGGCAGGTACTACATATATTTAGCATTTTTACCTTGCATCTGGGGTTAGGAATATAAGAGTTTTAACCACCAAGGCATCCTTCCAACCCAGGTAATTACACTTTGATCCTGAAAGCCATTAAGCATTTAGTCCATTTCCCTGTGTTACTTTCCTGTTGTTCAGAGCACACACTGTTGAGACCGGGCTTTTGTTCACTTTTCACAGCAAATATTTTGTCACACTTTGCTGTGGCACAGCCAAGTTTTCCATAGTGCTGTCAGCATGAACTTCAGAGATACAAACCATTGGGGACTTTAAATCCTGGATTAAGTTGGCATCTACTTGAACATACATACTGGATTGGTGGACTCCCTTGGGACAGGGGTGATCTCCACTGGAGTTCTGGGAATGTCATCACCCTCTTTATCTTGTTGTCTGTCCTTGAGACTTACTGCATCCAGAATTATTGTTCTGGGATGGGGAAATGCCTGTATTTAACTAATTATCTATCAGCAAGTGCAACTTTCAGATAGGGATGGTGGAAATCCTTATATATACATTTTTTACTGTTGTTGATTAACTCTTTTGAACCTCTTGACTTCCGACGTGCAAAGAAGTCCTGCAGCTGTGGTCACCTGGGGACCTTGCAGGTTTATAATGACTCTTGTTTCATCAGATTACAATCTGAAAAATACACTGTCAACACTCAGTTCAGCAGATGCTCATGGATAATGTAAACCTCAGTCAGTCACAAGAATTAGCTATGTGTGGTTCATGTTCTTTAGTACACAGATAAAAAAATCCTCTTTATCCTCTGATTTCATCTGACTCATTGTCTAGCCAGCAGAATCATCAGTTCTAAAGCTTAATTTTATTACCACCAACAAGACCATAGTTGCCAAACACCCAATGTTACCCATGCAAGACACAGCTCTCTGCCCTCTCTCCTGCCTTTGTAGTTCTTTTGTGCCCACTGTTTTAACTTGGACATCAAAACACGTTAGAATGTCTTAGCAAAATCAATAAGGCCTTCTAAGGACATGTTTAAAGAAAGCAATTAGAACTCCAGATTAAGAAGAATGCATGACTGCTGAACCATTGGATTTATGTGCTGGTGTGAAAACACTCATCTTAGTTATAAGGAAGAGTGACATTAATGACTGACCACCTATGAGAGGAGCCCATGTTAATACAGAAGCAGCATCTGAAGATGCTAGTGAGAATCCAGAAATAGGATTGTCTATGGACACTGTATCATGTAGGAAGGTCTCTAAAGCCAGAGTACAGAGGATGACTTCACACAGCAGTGGGATATAAAGCTGAGTAGGTTGGCTGTGCTATAGATAGTCAGGCACCACGTAGGTCACTTCTGTGACTACAGCTTGCACATATGGTGGCCGTCCCTATAATCAGATTGTATAGTGAGTTTGTAGCCATCTTAACTTGCATGAGTGCATTCTGTGATACTTTATTTTTTTTTTTTTTCTGAGACAGAGTCTCATGTAAGGTAGCCTGGTCTGACTTTGAAGTCTGTGTAGCCAAGGATGACCTTGGACTTCTGATTCTCCCATCTTCACTGCCTATTGTTAATATTACACATTCCACCACTGTGCCTGTTGTATGTGGTGCTAGGGGTTGAACTCAGGACCTCGTACATGCTCTCAAGCACTCTTCACCAGCTTAGCTACATCACTGGCACATTCTCTGAGAACTCATAGTGGTGAAGTCACCTAACATATTTCTCAAGACATAAATCCATTCTAAAATTATGCCCTGGTTCATTTAAAAGGTATGGTGAAATTAGATGTACTTGTAAGGTAATAATACAAAGGGTAAGTTTCTAAGTTTAAATCATAAAATGTTTGTGCAAATACAACAAAAATATATTGAAATCTTTGTATCAAATATGTTAATATCAAATACCTTTTCAGGGAATATAATGACATTAAGAGGTAATCACATAAGGGAGGTATACCACAATTCATAAAAATACTAGTAATCACAGAAAAATTGTTCATACTTAAAATATACCTATTTCATGACAACTTTTGGAAAGTGTATTCAGAAACTACATAATATAGATTTACATTAACTACATTTTATTTTCAGTGTTTTGCTCTCAGACTGGACCAGTTTAACAGACTGGTTGAGTGAGAATCGAGTATAATCAGATTTTTTTATAGTATTTGTAAGAGGAGGAAGAGAGGAGACATGCACATACAATGCATGACAATTGGTTAGAGGTTAGAAGACAAACTTTCTAGAAGTCTGATCTGCCCTCCTACCATGTGGGCTTCCAGGGATCCAACTCAGCTCACCAGGTCATTGACCAGGCACCTTCCCCACTGTAGTGATTCCTGTTTGTGTTGCTGTAAGAAAACATCCAAAGTCAGCAGCTTAATGGGAAGAAGGAAGATTTATTCAGCTTAAGGTTCCAGAGGAGAGACACAGTCTTTTTCATGTGAACACGGCATGGCTGGCTGGTTGAAGTTGGAGGCAGGCTAAGGCACTGCAAACATCTTTGAGGTTGAGAGCTACAAGACTGCCTGCTACAAAAGCAGATCTTCAGAAGGTGGTACTAATCTACCTCATGACCCACTTCCTGTGACTGCCTTCCTCCAGCAAGACTCCACCTCTTAAAGATGCTATGACCTTCCCAAACACATGAGACTGTGGGGGTCACATTTACAACATGACACCCACTGGGATATTTCATGGGCCATATAATCAGGTATAGATGGAAGATTTATTTGTAACAGATAACCACAAAATGCAAATATATTACTATTAAACGATATTGTTGTCATGGTCAGGACTGGTGAAGAGCAGTTCATATTGGTTAGACACATGTAGTGTCTAATATTAAAGCTTCTTCAACTGTTATCACTTGACCTTTACCCCATCAATAAGATGTAGCTGATATCATTGATAATTTCTCTTCCTCATTCTGATAAGGAAACTTAGACCAAAGCTGTGCATAAGATGCCAGAACTAGTGAGTAATAGATCAGTATTGAGTTGTATCTGGGGCTCCCAGGTTGTTTGCTCAGCTTCCTGCTAAAGATGTGCAAGCATTTCATTCTAGTTGTGAGCACCATATCACAATGTAAGTGAGTATTCAAAATGCCCACAAAAATAATAAAATCAAAAATAGTATGTGCACTAAGTGAAAGTTATATAGTAATGGAAGAGATTATGAGAAAAACCATAGTTGACCATAATTGATGTAAACTGAAGAAAAATCATGGTATTTGTGTTAGCATCTTAAAGGCAGTTGACATGTAGCACTTAGGTTTTTTTTCTCTTAGCCCCTTATGGAGGCAAGGTTTTGCCCTTGCAGCCACAGTTGGCCTTGAATTTGCCCTCCTCCTGCCTCAGCCTCCCAAGTACTGGGATCACAAGTCTGTTTAGAGGGGTAAAAGCAGCTTCTTGTGTACCTGACCCCTTGTTAATGCTGAAATTCCTCTGTTCCTGTCTGTTCCTGCAGGTGGCGCTGGTGTTCCCCAACAATGACCCTGCTGCGTTCATGGTGGCCTTCTATGGTTGTCTGCTGGCTGAAGTTGTTCCTGTCCCCATTGAAGTGCCACTCACAAGAAAGGTAAGGAACTTGCCCTTCATTAAACCTTGTCTGTGGGAGGGAAGCAAAAGCTTCTGTGGCAGCTGAATGGTTTGCAGGATAAGAATGGGCAAAGGGGGTTTAGTGAAAAGTTTTATATTTCTGCTGACAGAACCAGTGTTTGGAGATGTGTTCACGCTGCTTTTGAGACTCAGAGCAGCTTTAGGTCAGCTTTACCCATTGGGAACAGTTACACCCATGCACAGCATGGCTTGTCTGCAGGGTATGTGCCTCATGGCAGTGGGGCTCAAGTGGGTTACCCCAGCATTGGATTGTCTCATGCGTCTTTGAAGGACCATCTTCTCATTACTGATTATCAAAGACTAGAAAGTCGTGATGCAAGAAAGGTTCATGATAGTTTTTTAACTCATTTCAGTTGTGGGCGGGGATAATGAATTGTGTTCATTGTCTTAATGTTATGAACTCCCAGGCTGACCTGTGATTGGGCAGATCTTTGCCATTTAAACAGCTGAACTTGGCATTATTATTGTTTACCTCCCAGTAAGAAGCCAGTGTCCTCCATACCCTACTGACACTCTGGTGCTGGTCTTGAGATGGTTTGCTTATCTGCGGTATAGCTCTAGGTTTTTCTTTTTTGCTCAATTTCTTTTTTAAATTTTTTGGTGTATATAATGAATTTAACTAATTTTCACCTCCTATGATTCTATCTCCTCTTCTCTCATTGAAAACCTTCCCAGCCAGTCTCCCTCCTACTTACATGTTTTTCTTTGTGAGTATGGCCACTGAGTTTAATGAGGGCTACTGTACTAGCTTGTGCCTCAGCACTTGATGGAACATGAATGATGTATCAGTGACTACACTAGTAGAGGAGGTGGCTCCCCTTCCCACAGCCAGCATTCTCCCTCGGTAGTCCCTCAGGGATGAGAAGGGCTTCATGAGATCTTTCCCTTCCATAAGGAAATGTGACAGGCCCCATCTTTAGGTCTTGTGCAGTTCCTGGATGCAGCAGCCCTTCCTTGTCTAGAAGACACTGAGGTGACACTCCTTCCACCTGTGGATCTTACCTTTACCTTTCCCCAAGATGCTCCCTCCACCTTGGCATAGGAAGGATGTGTACTATAGAAGGTGTGCAAGAGGGCTAAGCAGTCTGCAGTCACTCGCTCACTGCTTTTTGGCCAGTTGGAATGTTCTGTGTTAAACACCATCTGTTGCAAGAAGGTTGAAACTGAGTGAGTCACTCTATTATTTTTTAAGAGTTCTCTTTACCATTTCCCAAGCTCACTGGCCTTGTTTTCAGTGACACCTATGGTGTGCGAGGTTCACTTTGCTCTATAGTCTCAGTATCACTTACTAGCATTTGAGTTTTCTATAAAAGTCAGTCCATCAGGTGTGAAGTAATCTTGCTGGGGTTTGAGCTCAATTTGTGTAAGTGATTCTGAGCTTTTGGGCACCTGTTACCAACTGTAAGTTATCTTTTGAGAACTCTGCCTGGAGAACACAGTGGCCCATTGGTCCTTAAGACCTTTTCCTATTTTCACTGCCAGGTCTCTTGGTTCAAGTATAATTCAAAATGGGATAAAACATGTGTATAAGTGAAGATGATAAACTGTGACACCCTAATGCTTTTTCCATCTCCTTGTTCAACCAATGGAATTGTTTTAAATGCCCTGTGGAAAATGTGTATTCCAAATCATGTTGCAGTTTCCCTTCATGTTGCTGATACATAAAAGAACTAACAAGTTAGGGTTTATTCTTGCCTGTTTCTGACTAGTTCATAACCCAGCCTGACAGGAGAGCTCATAGCAACACTAGGAGCTGAGGAAGCTGGCCACACCATATCCCCAGGACTTGCTGAGAGGAAACCTTCCTTACTTGTGAGTCTTCCAAAGTATGCTGAGCTCTAGAACCAGCTCTCTCCTTCTTAACAATGTGCCATGGAAATGGTCACACTTGCCCTGGGCAGAGTCCTCCCACCTCAACTAGATAATCTTCTACAGGCTTGCTTGGGACTTCCTCAAGTAGACCGTTCTTTACAGATGTGCCCAAAGACTTGACCGTCAGTTATCGAGTTAACACCTTTGTCTAATTAGAATCCAAAATATGTGCATATTTGCTTACTGAACAATTTAGTCCCCTTGGGCATTTATTTACTACCCAGCCCTGGTGATTCAGTAAAACATCCAGGCATTTGATGACAACATAAATGCTGTCAAGAAAATCCAGTCTGTGTGAATGAGACTAGAGCTGTCTCTGTGTATCTGGAAAGTGCCTGTCACCACTCTTGGTGGCTGAGCCTGTCCTTGTACCTGACCATTAATAGAGTGGATTGTCAATTTGTCAAAGTAGGTTGGGCCAGAGTTGTCCTTAGGACCAAAGCTGAGGGTCTGAAGTATGTGGATCTGGGTACAAGTCAGGGCAGTTGCAGAGAACCAGATATGCTGTCAGGGTAAAGACTGGGCTATGCATATGCTGTTAGTAACATGGCAGAACAGGCCTGCTGCTGGGACAGAGGGATCTGAGAACTCCAAGGTCACCAGCGTCCAGTTGCAGTGAGAGCAACCGCAGGCGAGCTGCAGAGGACAGCTGCTTCCCAAGCCTTTGTATCTGTTACTGAGGGATTCTCTCCTACATCCTGGAGGCTCTATTGTCCTCAAGGAATCTAGCAAATCGTGCTTGTGGTAGTAACTACTCCAAAGCTGGACATTGTTGTGTGTACCTGTAACCCCAGCATTGGGAAAGTGGAGGCTGGAGGATTGCTCTCAAATTTGAGGTCATCCTGGACTCCAGAATGAAAAACTGCCTCAGAAAAAGAATGGGTGGACGAATGGGTGGATGGTTGTATAGGTGGGTGGTGGATGAATGGATGGATGGACGGATGGATGGACGTATGGATGGACAGATGGATGTTTCTGAGTAATCCTCTGAAAGGATGATGGTGGCATCTTAGATATTTTCCATTTGATGTAAACATCATGGTGACTCATTGATAAAAGAAGTTAGCAAAGAGCTGAGATCTTGAGCCCCAGGGTAGAGGTTGGAAGGAGTGGAGTTCCTTAGAGGTGTGCGGGAAGATGTTCTCCATCCAAAGTGTCATACTATAACCAGTGTGACAGGCTTCTGGAATTCATTCCAGGATCTGTATGTAATCAAATGTTTGTGTTTGTGTATATAAAGATGTATGTATACATGAATGTGTATTCATGATGTTAAACTACTTGTGTATACTGTTATACGTGGGTGTGTACTTGTATGCAGGTGTGTATGGGATAATATTGATGAGTCCAGCTTGGCTAAATGTTGATAATTGTTGGTGCTGAATGAGGGACATGTGGGATTTCTTTCTTTTCTTGATCTTAGTGTATGTTGGTATTTTCCATTATAGAAATGTTTAAAGTTGATTTTCCAAAAGCACAGCAAATGATGACCTTATCGTAGTGGAGATAAGGAAAGCTCTTTTTGCTCACTCTGTATCTTACTATCTTCGAACTTGGCCATGTGCAGTGTGTTTTGTGTCGATTCTGAATGGTGATGTAATTGAGGGTCAACTCTGTTATATCTTACCACATCCCCTGGAAGCTCTCAACTGTTAGGTCAGCAGTCTGAGTGGACAGGGAATGTGATTGGATAACCTGTAGTCACATGAGAGCTGTGGGTCCAGAATGAGTTCCCAGAAGGTGCCTCTTCACGGGAACTGGGCGTCTTCTTGCAGGAGATTAGGGCTTTATGACTGAAGCTTAGCCAGGAGTGGATGAAGCTCCAGAAATAAGGCCATGCTGGCCTGTCTAATGTGATTACCTGAGTTCTTACTGCCACAGAGACCACACACAAGGAAGAACTTTCTAGTCAGAAAACCTTTCTAGAAGAGTGCTGTAAATTGTCAATCCTTTCTGTCTGGGAGAAATTTTGGAAAGGTTTGAGCTGAGGTTTGAGGTCACCTTTCTTGAGCAGAAAGACCAATAGTCCTAAGTAATTGTGTGATAGAGGCAGAGAGCATCTGCTAACCTTGGTAGGCCAGTGCGCTGGGAAGATGGTGGAGGTGAGCCCCGCACCCCTCTGAGTGTGCTGAGCCATGCCAGCTGTTAGGGGGAAAACACTTGGCTGAGCCATGCTAATTTTTAGTGGGAAAACACTTGGCAAATGGTGACAAGGTCAGACTGAGTCAGACTGAACATCTGAGAGGGTTTGTCTTATCTCACACCATTAGACTCGGTTGGTCCTTCATGCCCAGGCTTGGCCTTCTCCAGCCAGCTAGAGGCTGATACCTTTTTCCAAGAAAAGAGAGGGACCTTGTGGACTGTGGGGAACTATGTCATCAGGCATCCTGTCTTCAGGTTATAGGCAGAGATGGAGGACCATGAAGCACCACGTTTGCTGTTTACTTTGATGCCCTGTGCTTGGGATCCATCCCCTCTCCTGTCATCACTGTTGACTGTTGAGTGTGGAAAGCTGCAGTGCTCTGAGATGGGGGATGCGGAGCTGACAACAGCTAGATGCAGAAGGGGCTGATGTCTGATGGATTCTGGAAAGGACTTAGTAGAGAAGGGAAGAGTAGATAGATGCCACACTGTGTGCTGGCCACAGCTTCTAGTCCACTTCCTGCCTTGGTGTCTTCCAAGTTCCTAAGTTTTAGGGGTCTTTTCATGTGCATGAGTTTACTGCTTGGGAGAACTGAATTACATCCACATGGGGAGACAAGTTCAGAGGACATGACTTCCCTGGCTGAAGGCCCAAGGTCAGAGTGTCGCAGATGTTGGTTAGTGTCTGTGTGGATGCCACATGCTGCTGTGGGTAACTGTGACCTAACCCTCCCCAACCTGAGCCAGCTGTGTGCACCACCTGACTCAGCGGGTTATCATATGCTTGGGACAGAGTTGGCTTCCTGCTGGTAAATCCTCCTGGTGCACCTGGCTGCCTCCCCTCTGCTAAGCAGAATGCTGGCTGATAAGTTCATCTCCAAGCACACTGCCTGCCTGGTCATGACCTACTGCCAGCGACTAAAGTCCCCCAGAAAGTTTGTGCAGTGGGGAGTGTCCCTGTCTACTGAGGTCCTCGCCTCCTTTGCCATCATGTGGTTTTGTTCAGCATATGGATTATTAGCTCCTTGGCCATTATATTATGAAAATTCCAGGAAAAAGACATGTCCTTACTGTAGATCTTATTTCTAGTAAGAAAATTATTTATTTCCAGTATGTGTCTATGGGGTATGTGTGTGTTATTTGTATATTGGTGTATGTGCAGATATATGTACACAAGTGTACTTGAGTGTATATGCCTGTGGAGGCCGAAGGGTGATAATCTGGAATGATCCTGGATTGCTATTCTACCTTATTGTTGTGAGCCTGGGTCTCTAATTAAAACCAGAGCATATCATTGAGAGTTAGTCTGGGCAGCCAACTTACTCTGGGGATTCCCAGGCTTCACCTTCCAGGGCTAGAATTACAGGCAGGCCACCACACTTGCCCAGCTGGCATTTTTACATAGGACTTGGGGACCCAAACTTTGTTCTTTTTGTGTGCAAGGCAACAGCTTTAACTACAGAGCCATCTCCCCAGCCCTTGTAGTAGAAAAATCTAACACTTAGGAGACAGCAACTCTGAAATGCTAGTGCTCCTAATTTACCAAGGTCATGTGGCCACTTTCCCTTGGCTTCCTGGGACTAGGGGCAAGCCAGATCCCCAGTCCTCGCACAGGTCCCAGGATGCATGTGCTCACACTGAGACTTCACACCTTGTTCTTCACACACTCCAGGGTTTGGATTCCAATCATGCTGCCTACCCTCAGGCTCTGACAGCTACATAGCTTAGAGGGAAGTTGAGTGGAGGTCTAAGGGGCAATAGAAGTCACACTGGGCGATAGCTTCTGTGGCTGCTGCATGCTGCAGCTGGGGGCCACTCCATCTGTGCAGTCTGCTGAAAGGTGACATTCGATGCTAGCAACTTAGGGTTTCCCTGTGTAGGCGGGTTTTTTTTTTATTTTTGTTTGTTTAGTCTCCAGAGTTGCTCTGCATTTGTAACCTGTTTTAGGAAGTGTCATTATTTTGTTGAGAAAAGATATACTCAGTGGCAGAGGGTGGCCTGAGTGAAGACAGCTCTGCCTGGTGTGTTCCACCATGATGTGTCCATATGTGGAGTGTCTGAAAATCAGTGCAGGGTGCTCATGTGAGTTAAAAAACGGTTTCTTCTCCATAGTGATGAAGCCTTCTCGTCATAGTGCTATAGAACTGGAACATAACACAGTGGTTCAAACACAAATGCTTCAACCAAGCACCTTGTGGATATTCTGCTTATGTGTCCTATGACACAAACCTGTTCTTTTTAATCCCATTTTATAGAGGAAGAAACTGAGTCCAAGCAATCATACCAGTCCTGTTCAAGGTAATGCACTTTGTAAGTGGCCTGGCTGCAGCTTGATCCACACTTTAGTGTCATACCCTGAATAAGTAGCTACGTTAGAAAGACATAAGGGTCCTGTAGGAGGAAGCTTGCTTGCCCCTTCTCTAGACCTACTGGAAGTAAGACAGTGTCTGCAGTAAGATTGGAGTCATGTCTTGGAGTCTTTGTGTATGGATATCTGTGTGTGTGTGTGTGTGTGTGTGTGTGTGTGTGTGTGTGTGCGCGTGTGCGTGTGTGTGCGTGCGTGTGTGTGCGTGTGTACGCGTGTGTACGTGTATGTACACTCAGGTGTACTTGTGCGATGGTGCATAGGCATAGAGGCCCATAAGTCAGGCTCAGTGTGGTCCTCAGGATACTGTACATCTTTTTTTGAGACAGGTTTTCTCACTGGCCTGGAACTTGCCAAGTACCAGACCCAGAGTGACACCTTATAAATCAATTGGAAGAGTCAATTAACAGTGAAAAGTAGAAAAGGAGATTTATGCATCATGACCACTTTAGGAAGTCAGTCATAGTGCTCAGTCTTGCACCAAACCCATCTTTTCACTATTAATTTAACTTTTAATTGGTTTGCTGGGGATGGGTGTCTGAACCTGGCTTTGAACATGACTTGGGCCATGACCTTGTGTTCTGCAGCAGTAGACTAGACCAGCTCACCAGTGAACCCCAGAGTTGGCTTCTTTCTCTACTTCCCCAGGGATCACAAGCACACTGCATTGTACCTGGCAAAACCCCCTGAGTTCTGGAGACCAAACTTGGGTCCTCATGCTGGACGCACCGTACCAACTGAGCTTCCCAGTACTGGTCTCGGACTCTTAGCTCTCCCTTCTGTCACTTCTCTCAGGATGCAGGGAGCCAGCAGATCGGTTTCCTGCTTGGAAGTTGTGGAGTTACCGTTGCCTTGACAAGCGACGCCTGTCACAAAGGACTTCCGAAAAGCCCCACAGGAGAGATCCCCCAGTTCAAAGGTAGGCCGCAGAGCCTCTGAGAGCCATCAGCCCTTGGGCCTTCAGGCTGCCTCGTGGCTCGTGGGGGAAGATGCTCAGTTCCTGGACACGGATTTGCTCATGTCACCGTCTCTGATAATCACGTGGGGAGTCCGGGCACTGACTTACTGAAGTCATGTTTGGGTTAATGAGCTATGGAAATACCACACCACATATGTTGTCCACCTTAAAGTGACGTTTAAAAGTGTGACACATAAGTGGACAGGAGGGTTCTACAGACCGTGTCATCGGTCCTCTTTGATTAAAAGGAACTTTCCATTTATTTCTAAGGTTGGCCAAAGCTGCTGTGGTTTGTCACAGAGTCGAAACACCTCTCTAAACCTCCTCGAGATTGGTTTCCACACATCAAAGATGCCAATAATGACACAGCTTATATCGAGGTAAGCAGGACGCTGCCTTCCCGGGTCTGGTAGTGTCACAGCAGCTCCAGCACTGAGAGACTCAGGGAGCTGAATAACTAGAGTAGCTGCTGAGTGGGGCTTTGTGTCTCAGAGCCATGTTCCCGTGCTTTCTGTCTCACTCCAGTACAAGACGTGTAAAGATGGAAGTGTGCTTGGCGTGACGGTGACGAGGATCGCCTTGCTAACACACTGTCAGGCGCTCACTCAGGCCTGCGGCTACACAGAAGGTGAGAATGCTTCCAGACTCCTAGGAACTTGGGTTCTAGAAACATCCTGTTGGCCAGGGCTGCATGGTGGCAAGTCATCCTGTGTGGTTCCTACAAGTCACTGTTAAAATAGCTTCAGGTTGGGCCCAGCTCCATCCGTGGTGAGCTTACTCAAACGTTGAGTTGGTACACTGGTTCCAGACTGGCATCGATCACAGGAAAGGGCTGAAGCTGAAAGCCCAAGATCAGTATCCTGGCAGGGGTTGGGTCCTGGTGAGGTCTTCTGCCAGCCTTCTAGAAGAGCCTTCTTGCTGTAGCTTCTAGAAAAAAGTGCCTAGGGAAAGCGTTTTCTCATTCTCTATGTAGAAATGTGCCCATGAGACCCCATTCCTAGGTCCTCATTAATGTTAATCATCTCTTTGACCTCAGTCTCATGAGACTTCACCATTCCACAGTTCATCTTATAACAGTTCACACACCACAGACATTCATCCCCATGTTTACATACCTTTAAAACGGCGTTATGTCTTATTTTAAAATTTAATGTTTAGACCATACTCCACTTTATTTAACAAGAAGCCTGAGAGTGGGTTTTCCAGGCTTCACACACCTGGGTTTCCACAGGGCAGGGCTGCCTGGTGTGTTTTCTTTCCTCTGAATGAGATGGTTTCAGGAGGCAGAGAGGCAGAGTGGGCCAGGTAACCATGGCAACAGTAGTATATGGACACAGAAGAAAAAACTGAAGCCCTTGTCTTGTCACCCAGCCTCCTGTACTGCGTAGGGCCACAGTGCACCTCTCCATGCTCCATCTGTTTGTGGGACATGCAGAAGCCAACAGCATCCCAGCCTGCACTCCAGAGTGAGGTGCTGTTAATTTCCTGTTGGTAGCATGACCTCCCCATCCTGGATCTTTCTCAGAACAGTTAGTCTCCTGAGAACATCTGCAAATGCTTGGCCCATGGACACTTGGACACACATGGTTACTAAGCGTCACTAGCTGTCCATCACAACCTTGTGGCTCCTTGCCTGGCCCTCATACTTGAAGATCTAGGGCTGATCTTTGAGTGTTGGGAACAAAACAAAACAAACAAAACAAAACAAAACATACATTTAAAAAAAATCCTGTAAGTTCTTTTGTAAAAAGAAATCTAGGATATTTTATGGACTATGTTTATTCCAAAAGTCCCTCAGTTGGTTCCCCTCCATGTTTTGGTGTCTGAAAGGAGAGCAAGAGCCAAGGTACTTCAGTGAGGGCGCAAGATGCAGTGAGGGGAGAGGAAGTCTCAGCATCACTGAACGCCCAGGCACTGAGTCGAGGCTGAGCCTGGGCACAAGGGTCTGAGGTCGAATCCCAACAGCTTCGGTGAGGACGAGGCCTGCCAGGCTCCCAGGCCTCCTTGCCTCTGTCTTTACTCAATTTATTTTTACTTTCTTTCCCTTTTTTTGAGGGGGGGGTTGACTACTGTTCCATTCCTCACTGTTCATTCTCCACCCTCAAAGACTTCATGGTGGTCTGATGACAGTAAAAATACTCTTCCAAGGCCTCGATGACTCCCTGGAATGATAGGCTTCCCCACAGTCATGTGCTGCTCTGTCATGCTGAGTAAAACATTTTGTGATTTTTCTCTTACACAGCTGAAACCATTGTGAATGTTCTAGACTTCAAGAAGGACGTGGGGCTTTGGCATGGCATCCTGACAGTAAGTGAGCTCTCCCTTCCCTGCCTCCTTTCTGCCTTGCTTGATCATGTCTGTTTATTGCATGAACATACCCAGCTTCCTCAAGTCCTTCCCACACTATAAAAAAGAAGCTGGTAGGAGTCTTGGCCGGCTGAGTTGGCTTGCTGCAGCAGAGGCGAGCCACCTGGTTTGAGCAGCCACTCTGAGTCTTTGACCCATATATGGAGGTCATGATTATAAACACAACTTTGACAAAATCTTTGCTCCACACTTCTGGCTTTCAAAATTCTCTGCTAATGTCATCAGTGCCTTGTCTGAATTCGGTTCGCTTTCCTATACCTCTCGTAGAACTAGCATGATCTTTCTATATTTCTAAGAGTCTGAGTTTCTGCTAATCCATTTTCCTACATGGGGGCAAAGATTTTCCCAGGCCCACCCCTGGAGAGACTTCAGCCTACATTCTGAGGAGTTGCTTTCCTTCTTGCTAGTGTCTCTTAAAAAGTCCTGGTCATGCTGGCTGTGGACACTTTAGCACAGAAGTGACTTTTAAGAGAGAAGCCATTTAAGATGTTCTTGGCACTTACCAGAAATATTTGCCTGGGATTTCTTGTTTGTTTCATACAGAGTGATATTCGCTTATTATTTTTAGCAAGTTTTATGCTTAAGGATGATTTTTTTCTAAGATTAAAAATTCTAGAAATTTTAACACAAATGTTGGGGATCTGAATATGACAGACTTGTTCCTGTTGAGTTGGAACTGATGGGTATGTTAATATGTGTCTCGTAGATGCACAATGGGAGACTTCAGATATTCTAGCTTCTAAGATCCAGTGTAGCTCGTGCCTTTCATCTGGATGCTCTTTGATACTGAGCTGCAGAAATTCAGTTTAGAATGCTGCACTAGGGTTGGGTAGATGGCTCAGTGCATAAAACGCTTGCCTTGCAAGCAGGAGGACCTGAGTTCAGATCCCCAGACCTGTGGAAAAGCTAGGCTTATCAGTACATTTCTGTAACCCCGGCCCTGGGAGGGTAGAGGCAGGTGGATCTCAGGGGATTGCTGACAACTAGTGTACCTGAAGTGGTGAACTTCAGGTTCATTGAGTGACACTGTCAAAAAAAGGTGGAAATAATAGTGATCGCTGGCCTCCACGTGTGCACACATGGACAAGTACGCCTACTTATGCACACATACATCACTCACAGACACACACTGCTGGCATACTGCTTTGAGCTGGTGTGGAGGGAAAAGCACAGGCTGGGGGTTAGAGAGCCTGAAATCCAGGCTTTGGGCTCTGCTGTAGCTGTGACTTGAATGAGTGTTATATCTGTGTGAGCCAAATACTCTCTAACATACTTGTATACACATTCTCTTTTTTACACATGCATTCAGAATCAAGCTTTCAGAATATGAAAAGCAATTACAATGAATATTCAGTGAAAGAATTTATACATATTTGCTTATAATTGACATTTACACATCTTTAGTGCAGTGTGACCTTTTGATACATCTAATAGGTTGTGCAGCACTTGGATCAGAGTAACAGACTTATCTTGCTTCGGCATGTATCATTACTTTGTGTCAGAAACATTAAAACCTTCTCCAGTAGCTATTTTTCAGCAATGAGTCATTGTCAGCCAATCTACAACCTGCTGTGCTGTAGAATATTAGACATACTCTTCTGACCAACTGCATCGTGTACCTTTAACCACCTTTTCTCCCTCCTTCTTTTCCTGTACTAGTCCTTGCTTCTAATAACAGTATTACATAAATAAACTTTCTTTCTATGCTTGGTTTACACTTAACACAGTATTCCTATTTTCCATTGGTTTGGGCGCCAAACGACCTCATTCCAGTCTATGCCCCAATAATACTGCATTGTACACATGTGCTGTTCAGCACTGAGTGTCAATTGAGTAATAACTCTTAGACACCTACGAAGTATTTTATTTAGTTAAGGCAAGCCCCCAAGCAAGTCTGTAGGAGATTATTTATTATATGTCAGAAGACCAGCCGTAGTGTGTGTCCAGTCCCTGAGTAGGCAAAGAAGACAAAGATTCTGGCTGGAACATGGCAGATTAGCAAGCTAGAAAACATGTCCATCTCTCAGCTCTGCCTGTGGAGATGGTGTGGTCAGTCAGTTCTCTTGGATCCTTGGTATCGCTCTCTTGCCATGCACATGAATAAACTCGTTGGTCTGCTAAATTGTTTGGGCCATGTATGTATCACTGCAACTGGAGAGACAGTGGGTATCACAGTTTCTTTATCCATCTGTCCAAAGAGGAAAACTCAATCTATCCCACACCGTGTCCTAATGAGATGTTGGTACAGTGAGCTTATGAGGGTAGGTGAACCCCTACATACTGACTGCAGTTCCTTTGCTAATATTCCAGTCATAGGCACTGGGTCACATGGTTCTTCTGTGACTGTTTTGGGAAACTCCCATGCTGTTTTTTTATTATGGTTGTGCTAATACCACCCATTACCACCAATGCAGTCTGAGATTTCCTCTTCTCTGAGTTTTCATCAGTATTTGCTGTTTCTTTTTTTCCGTTTCCTGTCTTGCCCCATTCTAGTTGGAGCACAACACTAGGTGACTGTGATTATGGTTTATGTCCCCGATTGACATTCTGAATACGTTTGCACATACTTTTTGGACATCTGTGTGTCCTTAAAACATGCGTGTCGTGGTTCTTCCAGCGAACAGGTGTTATTAAGAAAGGGGTGTATGGTGAGTTCTTGGGCCTGTGAGGAGTAGGTGGGGAGCAGAGAGGACAAACTAGCTTTTGGAAGCTGTTTTGTTTCAAGGCTTGTGCTTGGTGCACCCTGTGGTGTCGAGCCTTAGGCGAGTCAGTTGTCGGCTTGTCCTCTGGAAGCTCATCTTGTCACCTCAAAGTCCCCTTGGCACCTCCGTGAAGCTCTTGTGCTTCTTTCGTTAGCCAACTGATCCTGGGCTTCAAGTTTGCTCTGTTGCAGAGCAGCGAGCAATCCCTTTCTTTTCCCCATACCTCCTTTCTGACCTGTGTGGTCAGTGGTGGCAGGCCTTACTGTTCTCTGGCCTCCTTGCTGACCTGTGCAGTCAGCAGTGAGCCACACCCTACCAGGCTTCCTTACTAACCTGCGGTCAGCAGTGGGCCCTACCCCACTGTCCCCTGACCTCCTTACTGACCTGTGCGGTCAGCAGTAGACCGTCCCCTGCTCTTCCCAGGCCTCCTTGATGACCTGTGTGGTCAGTGGTGGGTCCCCCCACTCTTCCCACGCCGCCTGGCTGATCTGTGCTCAGTGATTGGCTGCCTCCCACTCTCCCACACCTCCTTGCTGACCTGTGTGGTCAGCATCCCCTTTACTCTCCTCACCTTTCCTTGCTGACCTGTGTGGTCAGCAGTTGGCTGCCCCTCCACCCCCGCTTTCCCTATACCTCTTTGCTGATCTGTGGTCAGCGGTGCCCCTCTCCCACTCTCCCCACGCCTCCTTGCTGACCTGTGTGTTCATCCCTTGGTTTCAGAGCGTCATGAACATGATGCACGTTATCAGCATCCCATACTCGCTGATGAAGGTAAACCCCCTCTCCTGGATCCAGAAGGTCTGCCAGTACAAAGGTTGGTCTCCCCCGGGGCCCGCGGGTGCTCTGGTGACAGAGTTGATTCACCATTCCCTACGAATCACAATTACCTGTCTTCTTTTCAAGCCCCCACAGTGTGACGGTGACACACGGTAACTTCTGCTTTTCTTTTTAGCCAAAGTGGCGTGTGTGAAATCGAGAGACATGCACTGGGCGCTGGTAGCGCACAGAGATCAGAGAGACGTCAACCTGTCCTCCCTCCGCATGCTAATAGTCGCCGACGGAGCAAATCCCTGTAAGTGAAGACATGTCGTAGATTCAAAGACACAAGCCTCAGAGCTTCATAGTGGCTGCATGTCATCGGGCTCTTTGATGTTTCTTTTTAATCTGTATCTTGGTCATGGCAGTGTCTTAAAACAACTGAGCAATATGATCCATAAGGTCAGGATAACAGGGTGGTTAGAAACAAAGTATTGGTGGATAGCAGCCCTTGGTCCAAAGAGACATCCTGTGTCTATGGAGAAACTTGCTTTTTGACTCATGTTTTCTCAACTATATAATAGAGCTCAAGGAATAGCATTGTGTAGATTAAATGAATCAATCCCTAAGTATAGTCCTTTGACAAATGATGAATGCTCAAGAAATACACAGTATTTTGCAGTTTCATTGATCAGTAAATTAATCTGTCACTTTTAATATAACTGCATTACCAAGTCCTTTAGCCGAAAACTACTCAGATAAAAGTAAAATAGCACTTTATAATATACTCTTGCTACACCTTGACAAAATACTTTAACAAGCAAAACAAGCAGCATGGTATCTTGCTTTCATGAGAAGAGTTTATGAAGCCAAAAACCACGTGGATGAATAGAAGTGAACTGTATGAATGTTTGTAGCTGTATTTATAACCGTGCCCAGCTGCATTTGTAAACTAAAGCATCAAATGCTTTCTTTATGCATGCTGGTCCAAAGTAGGATCATAAACAGATAATTTAGCTTTCATTTTTAAAATAGTATGATAAGTTGTGATCTAGCTGAATAATTGTCTCAAATACATACTGTGACAGAACGATGCATCTTGTACTTGGAAACTGATTATTTCATAGGTTCCTGGTGAAGAATTCCAGTTCATATAGGAGAAAGTTGTCTTCATTTAGATTTATGCATTTTCAGGCACTTACATACTGAAAATGGAAAAAGTTATGGAAGTGATTTGTCAGTCAGCAAAAATACTTTTAAGTATAGAAATTGCATCGTTTGAATCCTTGAGTTCTTTTAAGTTTGGAAGTATCATTTTTCATTATAACATTAATAATTATATTAAATGAATTAATTTCTCCATGCTACCCAACTCCACTTATAATTAAATCCTAACCTGTTTGATATTATAGGGTATTTTTAAGTCATTTGCTATGCTACATGTGTCTGACCATCATCCCTCTTTCCCTCCAGGGTCTATTTCTTCTTGTGATGCGTTTCTCAATGTCTTCCAGAGTAAAGGCCTTCGACAGGAGGTCATCTGTCCCTGTGCCAGCTCACCAGAGGCCCTCACTGTGGCCATCCGGAGGTACTACGTCATGGCAGTTATACTAGCCACTTTGCTGACAAGGCTAAAAGAGGCAGGGAAATAATAATAGTTATTGCTTAGTTGTGTGTAAGAAGGGATTCTTTTGAATTGTCTAAATTAGTTAGAAAAACATTTTGCCTCTCGAGTTTGTTGTCATCGCTGAGTTAGGAAGGAGTATGCTGACCAGTATGATGCTCTGGCTGCAGGCATTGCCAACTTGTGCCAACCTATGGAAAATGAGTGGAGTAAATGCTGAATGGTCAAGCACATGTCCCCATGGGCAGCATCTGTCTCACTTTTACTTTTTTGTACTATGGAATGAAATGCTCCCAAGTTTTCTGGGCTCATTGAGCAGCATGCTGGCACAGCAGGGGCCCCCAGGACTGTGATGGCCAATGACCCCACAGCGTAGACATTGGGTCTCCAGGATGCTTTTGTAGAGCTCTGCAGTGTTCAGCGCAGCTGGTCATCAGTCACTCCAGTCTGCTTCTGAATAGTAGTGTGCAGGAGAGGGGAAATGGTTTCTGGGATGCAAAATTGGTTCTGCCTGGGTGAGATAAGAAAAGTCCAGCATAGTAGCCAGGTGGTAGAAAGATCTGCTTGATCCATGTCAGTTACTGCTCCAGGATCGGCGTTATCAACACTAACATAAATGCTTACAGTATACAGGGATTTAAAATGCATGACTAATTTTCAATATTTTGGGGGTTCCACTTCTAAAAAGGTTTTATCCCATATGCAAATCTCTTCCATTATAAGAATGGACAGTTTGCAAACCCAGTATTCAAAGGATGTAAATTTTGCTTTAATTAACAGGTAGAGTTTCCTAAAACTATTCACTGGGAGAGTATATTACTTTTCTTGTTGCTATGGTGACATACCTTATGAAAGTAAGTCAAGGGCTTGTTTTGCCTGTTGGAGTGTATAGCTCATAAGGGTAGGGAGGCCTGGCTGTAGGAGCATGAGGCAGCTGATCAAGTTTGTCCATGGTCAGGAAGCAGAGACATGAAAGCTGACATGCCTTTGGTTGAGATTTGTTTGTTCCACATATGTTGTACGTGCTCATCCAAGAGTGTGCCACCACGCATATGGAGGTCGGGAAACAACTTCTGAGTGTTACCTCCTCCTTTCCACCTTGTTGGGACAAGGTCTTTCTTGTTGTGTTGAAGTGATCTTAGCTGGCCAATGATTTCTCTTGTGTCCAACTCCCATCTTTTTTATTTTCCTGTGAGTTCTAGGTATTGAACTTGAGTTTGATGTGTTGATCTATCAATCTCCTTAGCCCATCTCCCCCTTCCCACCCCCCCTTTTTTTTGGTTCTGTGGATCCCAGCCCATGGGATGATGCCACCTATATTCAGACATTCAGAAGTTACACTCCTATGGAAACAATTTTACAGACTCAACCAAGGGTGTGTTTTCTAGAAGATTCTAAATCCCTTCAAACTGTCACGGAAGTTCTACCATCACAAAGAGTTTCCTAAAAGAAGAAACACTATGATGCTGTTGGGGATTTGTTGTATTACCTGGATTATGGGACTGAGAATTGAGTCTCAAAGTGTCAGTTGCCATTTGTAATCCTAGTGAAACCAGAGATTATGACTATCATATGATTTAAATTGATGGTTAGATATGGAATCCAGTCTGGCTTCCAGAAGGATTATGTGGGATGCTGCTCTTCTTAATAATCTTTTAAACTTTGTTTTCAGACGTGGATGCAGAACATAGAGTCATCCAGAGCAACAGATTAATTGATTGTCATACTATGTTCTTCCAAGATCAGTTTTCAAATGTGCATCTAAATTGTACTCTTTGAATATTTTATGTTTGAAGGTGTGCACATACATACAGCAGAGCATGGGTGGAGGCCAGAGGAAAACTTTTGGAAGTCATTTCTCTCCTACCCAGTAGACTGTCAGAGATTCAACTGAGGTCACCACTGAACCATCTTACTGGGCTTAATCTGTACTCTTTAGAGTAGGCATGTGCCCATGAACTCACTACAACTGTGTCCACTTCCACAAGCCTGCACAAGGTGTGCCCTGTCAACATTTACATGGAAGGGGGAAGATCCCAAGAGGCTCCACACCTCCCTGAGAGACTATTGAGGGTTAATACTACATGAGAAAAGGGGAGATACTTTCCTCAGTGGTGTGCCCACTGGTATATTATCTGTGTTTCAGCAGGTGCTGAGGCACATGCCATACAGGCAACTCAAATGAAACTATGTGGGTGACGCATAATATAGAAAAACATGAAAGTGGGAGACAAACTGATTGGGAAGAAGAAAGTTTGCAATGGAAAAAGAGGGATGGGATTGGGTAGTAAGGGATAAAAGTAATACAATAATTGCATACATGTGTGACACTATCAATAAAATAAAAAAGAGTAGACACTAAGAGATATATGAAGGTTGTTGGGGGTTGACATAGTCAGGGGTACAGAGATTCTTAAGTTTGAGCCTGTCCTGTATTGGACCACACAACCCCAAGTAAAGGCCATGTCTCAACTAAAAAAAAATGAATTAGATACAGTCATTCCTAATTTTTATACACGTGTAAATGCTTAAGATCCCACAGGGCTGTTTAACAGCCACATGGCATCGTAACTCCACGGAATGCATGGTCGTGTGTGTAAAAAAAGCTGCAGCTCGGGTGTGCTATGGTAGGAAAACAACAAAGAGCCTGGGCAATGCCCAAAATGCTTGGCATAGGGAGAAAGGATAGACAAGGAATTTTTTAAAAATCCTTTACTTAAAAAAAACTCATAAAAGTTGTTCATTTTCTTAATATTTAAGAAAAACATTGAGCACCAAAGAGTGGCAAATTTTGCATCTTTTTATATATCTTCTATGGTCTGCGAGAGGCTCATGGTTAGTTAGTAGATCTCAAGTGTACAATCAGGAACTGTCCCCACTAAAGAAAATCTATCATGGAAACGTAATATAACGTCAGTGAAAGAGAATAGTAACTTGAGTTTGGGCAAAGGCATAGTGTTCCTTCAGTGATAGGTATATTGGACTGATTACATTTGCTAGGTGTATCCAATATGGTAACATGTTGGAGCTGGTCCGTCAACTGTCTGTGCCTTTGAACGTTTCTGCTTGCAGACAGGAAGCAACTGCTCAGCCCTTGGCATCCTTCACAACCCTGTATCAGTTGCATTTCTGATGCTGTGATGCTGTGACACACACACACCTGTCAACAGCAAACTGTGGGGAAAGAAAGGTTTATTCCAGTTTAGAATTCCATGTTACCTTCCATCATGGTAGTGAAGTCACAGCAGCAGGAACTGAGGGACCTGGTCACATCACATCACAGTTGGGAACAGAGAGAAACAGATGATCACATGTGTTTGCTTGTAGCTTGCCTGTCTTTTATTTAGTTCATGACTCTAGACCTCGGGAATGGTACATCCACAGTGGGCAGGGCTTCCTACTTTAGCAAAGGCCATGAGCACAATCTCTTGCAGCCTTGGGTGGAGGCCAGCCTTAAGTCTAGAGAATCCTCAGATGTGCCAGAGGCCTGCCTCTGGTCAGGTTGGCAGTACCAACCATTGCACCCCTCCCTGCTGGCCAGTGTTGGGTCTCAGAGCTATGTCATGGTTATTTCCTGGCCGCACTATTCACCTATTGTGTGTTGCTGAGTGTCACATGTGTGAAATGCAGCGACCATGTAGCCTCTTCCACTTTGCTTTTGTAGAACGTAAGGAAGAGACATAAAGATACACAGAGCAGAACCGACCAGTTTTTAACCCTAAGCCATGCTCTTGTGTTCTTATTGCCTCCATGGTTTTAGTCAGATAGTAAATTTGGGGAAATTTTTCCAGATATTGGGCTATTTCTACATATTGGGCTTCCCTGTCTGGAAATCCAAAATTCAAAGGACTGAAAATTGTCAAATTATCGACATGAAGCCACTGGTGTGGGGAGATGGTTTCAGTTGCTGCAATAAAATATGTTCAGGGAAGAAAAGGATTTTTCTGGTTCACAATTCCATGTTAAAATTGATCATGCCAAAGAGTTATTACAGTAGGAACTGAGGGAACTGGCCACACTGTGCCCAGAGTCAGCCACGCATGCCAGCCAGCTCACTGGTGCTCAGCTCTCCTGCTCATGCAGTGCAAAGAATTGTGCCACCCACAAGAAGAGGCAGGCTTCCCACACTGGTGAAGCAATGAAGACAGTCTTCTGTTGGTTCGCCTGGGCACCTGCCTTAACTAGATTCCTCACAGATGTACCAGAGATTCAGCTCCTGGGTGTCAGGTTGACATTTGAGACTTAATGTCACAGACACCTTCCATTCCAAGCCTCACTTTCCATGTCTCTTTCCTCTGTGCCCTGGATTCCCCCACAGGCTCACATTCATACAGAGAATAGTGGGTTAAATGTGCAGGCTTGACATGCCACAGCAGGCTCCCGGGATGCCCAATAGGAAAACTAGACCTGGCGCTTTAGACACCGTGTGCTTAGTCTTTGTTGCTGCTCGTGGTGTTCTGTTATTGTGGGAAACTCAGTTAGAAAGGGAGGAAGAAGGGAGAAATGGAAAGAAAGAAAAGGCAAAGGTAAAAAGCCCAGTCATCCTATAGATATGGAGGAGAGAGGGGGGGCTTTCATGTTTGTCTAGAGTTCCTTGCTGTAAGAGTACACAGCCCTCTCTCAGAAGAGCTTGGCTATTGGTGTGACCACTGTGTCTGACCTGAAGAAGCCGACGGGAAATGTGTTGGAGTTTTGTGCTGATGGTGATGAACCAAGTTAAAAATAAGAACTCCACGAAGCTCAGGAGAAACTCTTGATGGCGTATGGAAAGAGTGGGTCGGTCAGCATGGCGTGTGCGCTTGCTACCTCAGGACTCACTGAGCTTGAAATAAGCCAAGATCTGTCACATTGAAAAGGGACGGGAACTGTGAATATTGAACTGACTGGTCACCTAGATTTTCAAGATAAGACAGAACAGAGCGAGGTGTGGTACACACACGCACACATACACACACAAAGTAGCAGCTCTTCAGGAGGCCAAGGGTGGAGGATTGTTAGATTTCAAGTGTTGAAGGCCAACTTGGGCCACATAGTAGGACTCTCCATACCCGCCACAAAAACAGACACTGCAAAAGAATGTGTAGTGAAAAGCACCTTCTGCTGATTCCATTGGCCAGCTTGCCAAGGTCACTGCTCTTGCAAATCTAACCCAGGAGCAATACAGAAATGTAAGAGAAGCATGACTGCTTGTGTCTGGGTCCCTGTCAGACACAGGCTACCCCTGGTGACACAGATGTGTAAGGAACAAGGATGCCTCCAAGGAATAGCTGTGGAGGGGACGCAATAAGTCAGCCCAGAGTGTGAACTTGTTGCAATAGATGGAACTATTGTGTTTGCTTTTCAGAGTGGGAAATTTCTTACCTCCTGCTATTACACTAACACAAAGGTAGGGGTCACCACGGACACCGCTGTTAATTGTTTTCACAAACATTTCATGCTAGCAGGTTGTGCCCAGTGCAGGGAAGCTGTGCTGGATGGCAGTTGTGAGATTGAGGTGTTTCTAGGTGACTGTTTTCACCCATCCCAAAGGCAAAATTCTCATCGAGAAACTGTTTTTGAATGTATGTGTGATTTCATGGGTCCAGCAACAGACCCTTAGTGGAGTAGAAAGTGCAAACACTTTGTTAGTATGTTAGTAGCAGGAGGAGAGGTGTGAGTGTGGAAAGTGCTCTGCAGCAAGGGATGCTGTTTGTGCCATCCCTGGTGTTTTAAATACAAAGACAGAAGACATAGGTGTGAGTGCTGGACACAGACCCTGATTTGGGGCTGTGTTCAGTGATGATGATGATGATTATGAAGAACAGCACTGTAATGATCATTTGGTACATACAGGTGAGAAGAAAAGGATGTTCAAGCTCCTGTTGCAAAACTTTCACAATCCATCAGCGAGCTGGGAGAAGTGGGTACTGAGGACTTCTCATCAGCCCGGAGGCTCTAGTTCAACCAGTGGTAGAAGAGCTAAAATGTGAATGGAAACCGTCATGGTGATGATGTACCTTCATCACACACTGCTGCAGCACAATACCCGGCCTTTAGAGGCGAGGGTTTCATTGACTCGCTGTTCCAGGTCGCACTCCACTATTTCAGGGAAGGTACAACAGTTGGAGGTTGAAGCACATCACAGCAAGACTCATGCATCTAGGCATGCTTGCTTGATTGCTTGTTTGCAGCCTGCGCCATTCACTTCATTCTCAATACAGCCACAGATCATCTGCCCAGGGAATGGTCCCACCTACAATGGGCTGGATCTTCCTATATCTGTTATGCAGTCAAGATGATCTTCTACAGGTATGCCCAGAGGATGACCTAATCTGGGGAATATCTCCCACTCAGACAGTACTAACCATCACAACCAGTGATGTTTACAGAAAAAGTACCAGTAGATGGCATGGTGTTAATGTGTGGCAGACTTAGAAGTGACTGAACAGTGTCTGTTCTTGACAGCCCAGGATAAGAGGCAAGTGGTTCTGGAGAAGCTACTGTGGATAGTGCTGCCCCATCCCTGCAGACCTCTCCTGCTTATTCCTTGTTCCTGGAGCTGCTACTTCCTTAGCATACAGTGTGAGTAACCTTCCAGCAACAGCATCGTGGGCGGAGACTCGCTGCTTCTGATCTCTGCCGGCAGCTGGGCAGACGTGTTGCGGTTGTTACTGTGATAATTTCACTGTGTAATCCAGGCTGTTCTCCACAGCACTGCATATGGCAGACAAGCCTGGAATGTAGAATCTTCCAATCAACATTCCAAGTGCTAGGAATGCAGGTGTGTGCCCGAGCACCTGCTAAAACAGCATCTCTTAAACTCAGAGTAAAGCCCCTGAGATGAAGCAGCAAGCTACGAGTGCTATCAGAAATTGTAGTATAGTTTCTGAAACCAACACTTTATTTCTGTGTAACACCTCATTATTTCGGCCAGCTGGTTTCATATCCTAGAGGGGATCCCGCCTGGGGCTTTGTGAAGAAACCCACCTACTTGAGGGGCCAAAGGAGGGGGAGAAAGAATTCAAGCACGGGCTGGGAAGTGGCTCAGTGGGTAAAAAAATGCTTGCTATGTGAGCAGGAGGTCTGCACCTCAGATCCCCAGCAGGAACATGAAAAGCCAAGCTTTTCAGTAACCTCAGTGCTGGGACAGGGGGATCTCTGGGGCTTGCTTGTCAGCCCAGACAGGGTGGTAAGCAAGGTCCAGAAACCCTGTCTAAAAATAAGTAGCTATTAAGCAAGATAAGAAAACTCAACTTCTAGCTGCTTTGAACACAAAACGCAATCAGCGAGTTCCCACAGTGCTCCACAGCGCAGTGTGCTGTTCAGAACTCACATTGCAGGCTGGGAATTTGAAGTCAGGAATCTCTGCACTTCGCGTTTTCTTCAATTTTTTTTTCCTTTGGAAAAATATGTCTTCAGAGAGGCATCCCTTACAGAGATAGTCTTTCCAAAAATAAAATGCAGTATCTAGTTTTTGAAAACTCACCAGACTAGGGGGAAATAGGCAAATGTGCGATGGTCAGCAGGCAGGGTCATTCCCAAGCCCGTTTCACATTATAAATAATGATCTGTAACCAGTTTCATAAACAAGCTCTAACCTTTGATGGTTTTTGTCAACTGTCCTGACAACTGTCTTACTGGTGAATTACGTGTATCTCATCTTTGGCAACCTGGTCAACTAGGACCATGCAACTCAGACATTCCCTCAGTAACATGGCCACAAAGAGTCTGATAACTAACCTCTGCTGAAAGTTCATTGTCTACCTAAGTGTATAATTCAACTCTGCCAATGAAAACATTCCAATGTTTGCGTCAGTTCCACCCTTGAACCTTCCGTGATACAGGACGGAAACAAAATGGAAAACCTAGCATCTGGGTATCTGTCTCTTTTCCTGTAAGGCTGCTTCATGCAGATCAGAAACAACCTGAACTTGGGCAGAATCTTAATCTTGTTCCATGGAATAAACCAAAAAGCTTAAGGAACAGAAGTGTCACTAAGAAATCTTTTGTTTTACAAAAACACCAATTTGTGTGGCTTCTGCAGAAAGCCATCACTACAAAGTTGACAGGAAGTGAATTAGAGCAAGTGCGGTAAACCCGTCCAGGATCTACAAACCAGTACAACAGGAAACATTGCTATGGTAAGAGATGCAATGATTTCAGATAATGGTCTCATAGGCTGGTCCCTCAGAAGTTTAGCAGAGAGAAGGGCTACTCGAAGACATTCTCCCAACCTGATGGTACTGTGTCCACCAAAAACTCACCTGCCAGCATGTGCTGAGTCCTAACCGAGACTTCTAGATCAAGCTCTCTTTCAAGATGCACACTTACATATTGGCATATACTGATGTGTACAAGGGCATGCTGTGGTGATCAATCCCCCCTCCCCCTTAGGTGTCAGTCCTTGCCTTACACCTTGTTTGAAACAGGCTTTCTTCGCTGTTAATTGCTGCATATAGTAGGTTAGCTGGTGGGTTACCTCTGCTTCCAGGCACATGTTGCCACACCCAGCTGTACAAGGATTTGAAGTAAGTCTTTACATTTGAGCAGCAAACACCATATGGACTGAACCTTCTCCCCAGCCCTTTATGCACATAGCTTCTTGAAAACCTCATATAACCCAGTGTTAGCAATGAATGCATACCAATGAATGCATACCCATCTTATGCCTGGCTTTGAGATGAGTTCACTGCAAGGGGGGCATCGGTGTCCCCATTCTCTATGCTGTTAACACTCATCAGTATCACTGGCAGCATTCCAGCGGTATTCAAGAATCACTCCAAGCCTTTTCTTACAGATTGCCTCTCCTGTCCGGCAGAGAAGGGCTGTAGGGATGGTTGTGTGGAATGAAGATATATCTTCTCCTGGAAGCTTTGTGATCTCTCTGTAGTATTGCCAGGCAACATCTGATTGAATTTCTGATTCAGTAATACATCTTCTGTAGCAGGAGACTCCGGATCCTATGGAAAGACCTTTTCATGAACTATGGCCAACTTAGTTCCACAGGTCTTCTGAAGCAACTTGATTCTGGTCACATGGAAAGCTGTCACACTCCTCCTTCTGGATCCGTCCTGGTCTACCCTTGCTGCTGCTGTCAGTAGAGCCTTTGTGATCGAAGCTAAGTAGTACACAGAGCACAGGGCTTCTGCTGGCTAGAAGGGCATGGAGAGTGCAGTGCCTACAGGGGAGACTGAAACGGATGCAGGAAATACTGACATTGCTGGCTGTGGGAGGAGGGCATTGCACTGTTACTGGTTTTGGATGTGACTTATTTGTCCCCTTAGTGCCCTCTCAGAAAATCATCAGAACACGTCCAAGCAGCTGTACTTCTCAGTACAAACTGTGGGTTTAACATGGTGCGAGATCCCCAGAGCTCATTGCTGGACAGTAATAAGCATTTGTGCTTCAGTTTTCATCACTAACTTAATAGAAAAGGCGGGTCAAAAAACCTATTTAACTTTCTCATTGTCGGTGTGACCAGTTCCCTCTTGAAACGGCCGTCATGTATGAATACAGACTCCGGTATCCGTGCTTTCTGACCACAGCCTAACATCAGGGCCATGATGTCACATGGCTGGGCAAGGTTTTGTTACGACGCATGGCCTGGCAGCTGTGGAGTCCCAAGTTCCCATATCTCCTCCTGCCCGTGCCAGGCTTGATTGATTTTCACCATCCACAACACATTAAGAATAGACCTGGAGTGTTTGAGAGATCAGACTCGGCTTCTTATAGAGCGTGGCTCTATCTCCGCAGCTGGGTCCCACTCTCATATGGGTAGTGAGTGGGAGGTACACAGATGTGCTTTCTGATTTAAGCGTTGGTCACCATTTTCTGCTACTGTTTAACGCTTCCAATAGTGGCTACATGTCGAGGCCTTCTTAATAGTTGAAGCGGTAACTTGTCTCCTTCTGTGCCTCATGCTGGTGGTCACTCTGTTGCTGCAGTTGCCTGGGCGAGAAATCTGTCACTATTACTGTTCTTTTCTCATAGCCCCCTCCTTCCAGTCTGCTAGAATGTGTCTCAGCACGACCTCTTCTCTTTTCTCTCCTGTAGCCCGTGGCTATCACCCCTCACCTGGGTGCCTTCTCACTCCCAGAGTGGCGGCTTTTCTTCTTTCCCCCAGTGTGGCTAGTGCACACGTCCCTGTAGGGTTTGCAGACTCTGGTCTGCTCTCCCATCCCTTCTTCCCAGCTCTCAAGGGTCTGGCCAGGGTGGTCTTCACTTGTGTTCACTCTGAGCCTCCTTCCACGCTGGGAGACTCTTGATCCTGCTGTCCCATGGCATTGCCAATTTCTCAGGAGCTGCAGAATTTTCTGGCATGTTGGCTCACTGTCGATCTCCACCTGGGAAATAGTTGGTGCCTAATTTTGTTATACATGAGTTAAAGTAACATTTGAAAGTATGCAATTTCCAAGGTCTCTCCACTATTGCTACCTGTGACCTGCCTTGTGTCGCTTACAACAAGTAGAGACTGCTCTAGGTCCTGGCTTGTCCTGGGAGTTTATGCATACAGGACATACACACATGTTACCTAAGTGTAGCACATGTGGCTTTGGCTTTTTGTTTGTTCATTTATTTCAATTTCACTGTGTGATGGAGTTGCTGCTGACGAGCTTACATGTGGTATCATAACCTGGTCTGCTGAGGAGAAGCTACAGAGAAGGCTGCACCCTGTCAGCAGTGGTCAGCAGCATACCCGAGGGTTGTCCTGGCAACGTTGTAACAAGAACGAGTAGGCAGAAATCCTGGGATGAGCCCAAGGTGTGTCCTTGGTGATATTTTGGCCAGGAGAGAGCTCGCTGCTCAGCTGGGGAGTAGAGAACATACATAGTGACTCTCCTTTCCAGTCATGCTCCCCAAAACGACTGCAAAAGGACAGAGATGGGTAGGCAGACAGGAGTGATGAGAACAGGAGGTGTTTGCAACATCTCCCCCAGCCTGGGGTCCATATGCAGTCCCAAGAGGGGTCAGGTTTGTAAACATGACTCACAGCAGGTAACAGTAGTTTCACCCTTGCTACTTTCGTAATGTGGGTAGTGACAGACTCTTAATCCAGCTGGCTTTCTGACTGGCATCAGCGGTGAGGTTCAGGAACAAATCAATGGAGGGGCAAGAAAGGAAGTATGGTATGAGTGTTCCCATACTCTCCGTCCTGTGCCTTCCTGTGCCTTATTCACATTTCACTCTTATTGTGGTTGTGTATCTTCTTTTAATTAACGTGCTTATGATGCACATTTAAATTTATGTTGGTAACAGAAAGGGTTATTTTTGTGATTAATGGTTGCAGTTAGCCTACATTGCTGCTGATAAATTTCCACTAAACTTTAAGGGAACAAGGGCTTTATTTTTTCTTATGATTATCTGGTTACAGTTCTTATTCCAGCTTGGCAGGAAAGCATGCAGCATCACCAAAGAGCTGAAGGAGCCGGCTGCACCATATCCATCTAACGGCCGAGAGAGAGATGATCCTTACTTGCCAGACCAGCATGTGTGGCCAAACACATACTAAGATGCCAACTTTCTCAACCACTCTCCATATTTTATTCACCTGTCCAAGGCCTTGTCCCACCCACCTTGGGCTAGGGCTTCCCTATTGGTTAGATAATCTCCTGCAGATTCACTCTGGGCTTAGCTACTAATTATCTATAAATGTGCCCAGAGCTTGAACCCTCAACTTTCAAGTTGACACTAACTGTTGCATTCAGACTAAATGAACCTCATTGATTGCAGAAAGTGAATTTTGGTGACAATTCCTTTCAGCACTGAATATCTTTTTTTCTTAAATTTTCTTAAAGGTAAACGTATTGTCTGTTGGACACATTCCCCCACCTGGTTTGCCTTTTTTTTTTTTTTTTTTTTTTCAAACCCTGTGTGCTTCTGGTAGCCCTTTTGTTTCCCTGGGCAAATTTCTTCTGCATTCATATTGTATGTTTTTAAAATCTAGGAACCACCAATGAGAGAAAACATGTGTTTGTCTCTCTGACCCTGCCTTAATTCCTGTAATAGGATTGTTCCACTGCCTTTTATTTTCCCAGAATGATGTGACTTTATTCTTTGTGGCTGAAAAAGAACACACTGGGCTCATCCATTTCTGTTGCTGGTACCATAGCTGCTTTAGTGCACGGTGCTGGAGGAAACACTGAGCAGAGTTTGTCTTGAGACAGAGTTGCAGTCTTCAGTTTAGACCGTATTTCTTTCACTGTCTTTCCATCAAAGTTGTTTTTAATGACATTTTGTAGGAGCAGTGTTTTCTGCAATATGAGTGGAGAAAACTTCCCCATGTGCTGGTATTACCTCGGACTTCTGCACCCCACAGAAAGGATGGTGCAAATTCTCATTTTTAGAAAACGATTGGGTGCTTGTGAATTCACCCTGTATTTTGTCTGGATGGCATGCAGCTTCTCCAGAACTTGGTCTGACTACTTGAAAGGAAGTTTTCATATGTAAGAGCCTGAGCTTAAGTTAGTAAGTTACATAAAAAGAACTTAAGTGTATCCTGAGAGAGCATTTGAAGTGGGATTATGGGACCAATCCTTGGGAATTTGGGCACAGAGATAAAGTAGATGTTTTTCTCACAGGGTCTTTGTGAAGTCTAGTGCTGGAGGTGTTAGAACCCTCGTGTTGAATTGGTTGTTTCATTGCTGTGACAGAAGCAGCCTCAAGGAGGAGAAGTTTTTTGACTTGTGGTTTAAGGGGATACAGTTCATTCTGGTGGGGGTGGGGGAGAGGCACGGCTGTGGGAGCGGGAGACAGCTACTTGCCTCCATTTCACTAGACTCGAAAAGTAGAGTAGGGAATGTCTGAGCTCATCTCTCTCCTTTGCTTTTTTTTTGTTCCATCCAGGACCCCAAACCTGGGAGGTGGCACTGCCCATGTTGAAGGGTGGGTCTTCTCTCTTCAATTAACCCTCTCAGGAATCCCCCTATCAGGACACCCAGAAATGCCTCACTAATGCTCTAAGCTTTTCTCGATCCAGTCAGGATGAAAATTCAAATGAGCTATCAGTCATGGTTTGTATAATGCTGGTAATTTTTGAAGAGACACACACATTTGTTTGTTAGATGGTGGTGTTCCGTTGCAGAGAAAGACCTGCAGAGATCTGATTACCCTGGCTCGAGGGGGTTGGAGGACTGTCATTTCTTCTATTGTCATCTAAGCAAATTGTGTCCTGTGTTTAATAATCTTCCAGGGACAGCTTATTCTGCCCTGGTAATGAAGGCGAGATTGAACTTCCAGTAAACAGCACAGTGTAGCTGATTGCTTGCCTGGCTCTAAGGCCACTTAATTAAAAAATGATGCCCAATCATTATCTATGGTAATCAGCGAAGCTAGAATTGCAGATGCACTTCTGTACTGTTAGTACACTTCTGGCCCTTTTGGTGCATCTATTACTTTGTGATTCTGTAAAAAAAAAAAAAAAAAAAAGCAAATCAGCAATATTGGGGGAATTACAGGAAAGTTGCTCAGCAGCCTCCAGTCTGAGCAGTACAAGGCAATGGGTATGTGCCTATAAGCAAACTTTCTTGGGGTGTGAAGAGTCACAGATGCCTGGTGGGATCATAACCATGGTCTAATGACTGACGGGTTTATTAACACGTTTATTCTGATAAGTAACACCAAATGCCTCTTGCATAAAAGAGTCAGGTTGGAAGGTTCTGGGCATGTAGAATGAATGAAGCCTCCAACGTCCTATGTGATAGATGGGCAGGATGCAGGAGTGTCCCCAAGAGTTAGCAGCAGTATCTTGGTAAGGACTGGCTGGGGTGATGTGACCTCTGTTGTATGATTGTGGCCATGAGGAGCAGGTACTCACTACAACTAATTCGATCATAGAGGGAAGAGTGTTGCTCCCAGGGAAGGGAAATCTCCAAGCAGAATAACCAGTACTGAAATGGGGTGCTAGAGCTGCTTCAACAACATAACTTGGAGAACAGGAGGAACATGTGTGTCTGCTTACATGCATGGCAATCTTCATTCAGGTGAGGTAATGATAGCATTAAGCCACATGGTCTCCCTGGCCTCCTGTGTAGTTCATATTTCCAGCCAGTGCTATGGACTCGGTTATTTTGCTACATTCCATGTACTGGGAAATCTTTTTCCAGAGCTATGTTATCTTGGTGTTTGGTTGGAGCCTTCAAGGAGGTGATTAGGATTTGTTACGCTCATTGCCCTATGGTAACAACAGTGGCTTTATATGAAAGACCACACAGTCTGGCACCCTTGCCTTGTTTCTCCCTGTGAGTTCCTCTGCCATGTTGTGACGCAGCACAGGGTCCCTACTGATGTCAGTGCCATGCTCTTGGACCTTTTCCAAATCTTCATCCTTTAACTTACCCAGTCTGTGGAAAAATTCTGTTACAGTAAGACTAAGCCACTCCCAGATGGAAAAGGATTTCTTCTTTACTATAACCACCATCTCATAATGTTCTGTATATTCCCTTTTCTTAAGACAAGTTAAAATGGAAAACAATGAAGGCAGTGTGGTTTGCGATGCCCTAAACTCACCAGTGCAATTACAAATGAAGGATGGAACCCCATAGTGACATCTGATCCCAAGTGCCTGGACTTTCTGCCCTCCCAACCCATCATCTCTAGGACAGATAGCAGCCAAGTTGGTTTGCTGGCCTGTTGGTGACTGTGTTTCATGTAGTAAGCCTCAAACTCATAGATAAGACTGGCCTTCAACTCCTTATCTTCAGGCCTCTGCCTCCCAGCTGCTGGGATCATAGGCTTGTGCCACCACACCTGGTCAGACCTAACTTTCTGAAATTTCATTGTGACAATTGACTTAACTTTAAAAAAAATTGATTCTGCCCCTTTTCTTAACTACACAGTGCTATTTTAGTACCTTTATGCCAGCAATGAAAAGTAATGATTTTGCAAAATGGCAATTAAAGCAGTAATTGTAGGGAATAATAAAGATGCCCCTGTTTTGAATAGTTATTTTGTGCTCTTGGAAATAGTCCAACCCAGAAGATACAAAGCTGCAGAACACCAGAGATCTACAAAGGGAGGTACTGTACTGCACCATCCAATACCCCTCCAGTACTTACCCAGTTTCTGTCTGGGATGTGAACAGGAACCCAGGATGAATAAAAAATGTTAACACTAGTGCAAAAGATAGCAATGGAGCTCTCAAGACCATTGTGATAGCCTAAACCATTCAGATCTGCAGTTGTATGATCTCATTTTTAAAACACAGGAAGTTAATGACTATCATTCATGATTTTTAAAAAACAAATTTTATTATTATTATTTATTCAATTGTATGTGTATGCGTGTGTGTGTAGAACCACGGACGAATTCAGGAACCACCATGGACCGCCTCCACCTCCCTCGTTTACTCTGCCCTGGGATTCACAGGCTCCGCCCTACCAGGGCCAGAAACGCAGGCCGACCCCGCTTCCACCTGGTGTCTATAAGTGGGGTCTAGGATCCGAACTCAGGACCTTCCGCCTACAAGACAGAGGCTTAACTCCTGAGCCACCTTTCCAGCCCCATCATCATTCATGATTTTAACTGAGTTTAGATGAAATTTTAAAACCTACCAATGGAATGCTTCAGATTGGGGAATCACCTAAGAGCTAGACTTACTCTGTAGTGTTGATAGTTGTCTGGCCATGTCTGCTGAAGCGCATGTTCTGTTTCGGTTTGGATTGATTAAATTGTGCCTCTGAAGCTTGCCTTGGTGGATATGGGACTCTACCCAGATGGAGGAGTACTGAGAAGCTGGCACCACGCTGGACCTCATAGGAGCTGAATTTGTCTACTCTGGTTCCAGCCCATGGCTTATTGCTTCCATGTGGAAATTAGACCATATCCAGAAGCTAGGTCCCACCTCCTTAATGTTCCACGACCTCTCAAAATAGCATCACCATCTGGGGACCAAGATTTCTAACACATGAGTTTATAGGAGACATTACACGTTCAAAACACGATAACATATCGAGGAAGAAGGGGCCAGCAAGACAGCTCAGTGGGTAAAGACACTTGCTTGTAAACCCGGTGACCTGAGTTCAATTCCTGGAAGCCCACATGGTAGAAGGAGTGACATGACTTCTGAAAATTACCCTCTGACCTCCACCTGTGCACCACGTCATACATGTGTGTGCCTCTCTCTCAAACGAAAGAAGAGAAAGAAAACTTCATTAACCTAAGCCATGGCTCACGTGTATCATCGTATGGTGGTTTTGCCTTCTGTCCCTGTTAAAAACAAGGCTTCAGTTGCCTTTAAGACTTTTGTAAAGTCTGTTACACTAAACATGAGCAAATAATGTTTCCTTTTGTTTCTCTGACTTCCCTCTTACATTGCAGGAATATTCCCTGCATAAGTCTGCACCTCAGCTTCTTCTTGTTTTTAAAGAGACAGCTATCTCTTTGAGCTTACTATGAGCCATTTTGCATCCCTTTGAAAAGACCTACCCGGAGAAGATTGAAAATCAGTGGAGAAAATTCTGCATCTCTGTGGTGTTTGGTGACTTGGCACCTTTGAGTTAGTTTTTATCCATGTGGAAGAAAGCCTTCAGTAATACATGGTGACTAGAGTCGAGTAGCTGTTCTAGAAAAAGTGTTTCCTTTCCAGAACTGGTCAGCAACTCAGAAGCTGAAACTCCCACTCTGAGAGGTTGCACTGTCGAGTTTCACTGACTTGTTTATTGGAAGTCCAAGCCTTTTCCCTGGGAAATGATGTCTCCTGAGCTACTTTGGGCATTTCCTTTGTTGAGTCTTATGTAGCCCAGATTGGCTCCCACATACTGTGTGTTCGAGGCCGTTCTTCAACACCAGATCTTCTGTTTTCACCTCCCAAATTCTGGGAATTAGGGATTAGCCTGGCTGCGTGAGCTACTTTGATACCACCTTGTGGAACAGACTGTGCATAGAGAGATTTTTCAGAAAACCAGTACCAATGCCTCTGCATTGGTACTCCGATTTGCTAATTTGTCAGCTCTGGAGCCTGTTAGCTTCAGTGTGCACTTGATGGTGCCCATACTAGCTTTGTAACTGGGTGGCATGTAATGTTCAGAACTCCAATTCTGTTTGTGCATCATGGGAATCAAAAAGTTCTCAAATCAAAGGCCTGAAAATACATTCAATGGGTTCATCTCTGTGGAATACTTAAAAAATGCTTATGGTATATACACTAGGAATTTGACAAATAGGAGCTGCTGTTACTAATGCTAGTGTTTCTGTGTGCATTCTGTAATGATTAATTACATGGAAACACTGAATAACACTGCAGAAGAGTAGGAAAGTACAATTGGCTATGGTCGTTCTCCGAAAGTGCCAGCATTTCTAAGCTGTGAATTTCTGGGTTGGGGATTGCAGCATTACAAGCAGATTGCTTTCCCACTTGTGAAAGGGCTCAGTGAAAATGGGCAGCCAGCATTGCAAATGCAGTCGCCCTCACTTTATTAAGTCTCAGCAATAGAAATCATTGTAACAGTTTGCGTTTTGCTTCCCTGCTTATACTTTATGTTAATGTTGTCAGCCTGACCTGACCCTGCTTGCTGTCAGCAGTGGCAAGCTGTAGATGCACTCAGTGGAATTTATAGCAACTATTTTCTTCAAGTATTATATAGCAAGATTAGCTAGCAACTTACAGAATGTTCTACAGAGGTTGGAAATGCTGTGATTAGGGGTGGAGGGGGAAGACAAGAGACAAAGCCAGGCATGTAAACTCTGGCACACACTGGCTAAGGCCACACTGCTGGAGCTAAACATGACCCTTGGTATTTTTTAATTTCTTTTCCTATGCCATCGCAGCCTGTATACAGTACACAGCTGACTACTACTTTCCTTCCATATCTCTAGGTGTAGAAATTGCTTCTTAGCTTTTCTAGAAATTTCTGCACTGATAGCCCTTGTTGTTTGAGCTTGGGGAGACACATAGCTGCAGCATGGTGAGCATGCTCTTTGATTGTGGAGCTGGGCCTCTGTCATTTTTCATGACTTAAGGTACTTAATTGATATATCCAGCACCCTGGATTCTGCTTATCAGCATTAATTTTTTCCTTATTTCTTTTATCTTCTTGAAATTTTTTATTTCCTTGGACAATAGCGATTGAGAAGAGAATCTAACACAGTTCCTTATCTAAGAGGGCACCAGATGAAACAAGCGAAACAAACAAACAAAAAAGGTTTCCCCTCATCAAATTGGATGAATTTGATTGGGTCTTTGAAAAAGAGAAAAAGCCAGGAAAATTAGACGTGGTCTGGCATTTCAAGCTGCTTGTGTCTGAGTACTTTGGTGTGGGTTTTACCCCTGAGACAGATGTTTGTAGCCGGCTAGAACTACCCTAGTTAATTCTTGCAGGTATAGTGATTGTATTTCCTGGCACTTTCATTTTCTTTATATCCTGACTACTTAGTTCAAATGAGACCTCCTTTTATGCTGTCTCATTTGCAGGTTTTTAGATTCATTATAAACCTTCACTGTGTTTTAATATTAAACCACAAACTCACATTTATAGTCCAACTTTGAGTTTTAAAACTATACCAAAGATTTGCAGTTGGGGCCAGTGAAATGGCTTAGAGGGTACAGAAGCCTTCATAGAAACTCATTGGCCTGAGTTCCATCCTAAGGGCCCACATCCAAAAGTCGTCCCCTGACCTAGAGACTGTGCTTTAGCAGGCACACAACTGCTTGCGCCCTTGTGATTTCTGTTTCTCTCCTTCTCCTCCCCCTTCTCAAATAAAACATTAAAGACAAACATTTGCACATGGAAAATTACAATAAAAAATGTAACATTTTTAAAAGTCATGGTCTGTCATTTAACCACCACATTGAATCTTGCTAGAGATAAAGTCCACAATCTTGGAAAAAAATTCTATTTACCTATTCAGTGGTAAATCAATAGGAATTGTTACAAGGCTGGGGTGTAAAAGTGAGTAAACTACCCGCCACCTCCTGGGAAGGCTAGTGTTTGTTACCTGTGGTTAGTAGTGTTACCTATGGTTACTCTAGTATTAATGTTGGTGGTGGTGGTCAGTTTTGCTGATCTCAGACAGTTTTTTCCAAGGTCTTGGCATCTTATTTGACAGATAGAAATAAAAGCCCACACAGTTTGCCCAACTTGTGAGCCAGCTTTGTTCTAAGGGAAGCAATAGAAAGTTAGGAATCGCTGCTAGGGGCGGTAGGCAGGTGAGTGAAGATACTCAAGCTCTCAGGTTACTGCTACCTGGAGTTCCTTGCATAGGTTCTGTGGGAAGAAAGGGTAGGTTCCAAAGGACTATGGTTTGGATGGGTCTCTGTTTTTATTGATTGAACCACAAAAATCTTTTTTTTTTCATTGTTCATACCCTTCCCCACGATGCTCCTAATTTTAATAATACGCATGCCCAGTTACAAACAACCATAAGATAGTAACTAATAAGTTTTCTATGGAAGTTCACTGTGATGATATAATTTGTCTCACTGTGCAGGATGCAAAACCATTTCAGGTCAGATCAGTCTTTTCGGTCTAGTATCTGGAGATATGGTGTATGCGATTACATAGATACGGTGTATACGATTGTATAGGATCTAAGTTTGGTGGCTGTCGGGGGAGGAAAACTCACTCCGTTGTTGAGAATGGCGGACAAGTTGGCTGATGCATGTCAGAGTCTGGAGTGGCTGAGTGTGTTACTGGGAAGGGATGTGTGTGCATAGCCATGCAGCTGTTGGAACCTACCAAGTACATAATTAAAAGAGAGGGTATGTATAACCCAAGTGAAGTGGGAACCCACTGGTAAGCTTCTCCCTCTGCAGTGTACCCCAGGACTCCAACAGAGACTGTCTCACACATAGTTGCGTGGTCCATCCTCTAGGGTCAGGCATGCCTGGCAGGAGTATTTTTATTAGAGGATGGGTAGCCTCATGATCAAGCCAACTTTTGGAGACTGCGGTGGGGAGAGCAGCAACCATGTGAAAGTCTACTGAAGAACATTCTGGGTAGAGCAAAGAGGAAAATAGTACAGAAGCCATGTGATGGGTTTGAGCTTGGCCATTAGACAGACAGTGAGGTAACAAAAGCCAGAAGGTCAGGAAGGGCCCAACCCGCAGACTCTGGGTGGGAGGAGAAACATCAAGGTGTGGTCAGTTATTCAGAACCTTGCTTTATCTAAACCCCATATCCCCTACCGCATAAAGCAGTGTACATTGCCAATTCCTGTAAGACTCGTTAGCCGACATGGCATAGGGTGGACTTTGAGATTCTTCTCAGTGATATGGAGTTAAAGCCTAGACAGCATGCGTATTATTAAAATTAGGAGCATCGTGGGGAAGGGTATGAACAATGAAAAAAGTAACATGAAATAACACATTGACCTAAGGCCGGCAGGAGCCACTGTTCTCTTCCCTGAGCTTAGCAAGGCTCTCAGCACCGTTGCTCCTCTTGTTCCCACTGGGAAGCCATACCCTAAACAGGAAAGGAGTGCTGAACTCAGCGGATGCATCTGTCCGCAGCCAATGTCCTGAGGTGGCAGCAGGTGAGCAGAGGAGAGAGAGTGCTGTGGAAGGGTTTTTAATTCTGGGGTAGCTCAGAAGTGGAATTGATGAGGCACAGACAGCAGGCAAATACCCCCAACTGCTGGTACAGGCGGCTGGGAGCTTCTCCCTCAAGAGGGTCCCTGTAGGGTATATGCATGAAGACACCTTGAAGATATGTGTGTCTAGAGGTACAGTGGTTTATCTGCATGCTCCTACTCAGCTGTAAAACTGCCCTTTCAGGCCCACAGATGACAGCAACCAGCCACCAGGCCGGGGTGTGCTGTCCATGCATGGGTTAACATACGGCGTCATCCGTGTGGACTCGGAGGAGAAGCTGTCTGTGCTCACGGTGCAGGATGTTGGCCTCGTCATGCCTGGAGGTGAGTGGGGCTCTGAGGCATGACAGTGGCTTCCATGTAGCTGGTGCATGCTTGCTTGACCTTTCTGTCCTTCCACTATCCCTCTGTATGAGCTCTCTAAGCATTTCAGTCTCTGTGGCTCATGCAACTTATTAGTTGTAAAGTCACACTGTGGAGACAACCACGTGGGGAAGGGACCTTGCTTTGCTGCACCCCGCCTGTCTCTCTGGCGCCTCATGCAGTGGGCTTGGGTGTCTCTGGGAGACAACTGGAGGATCCAACCACCTTCTGACTTACAGAATGATCTTGCTTGATTCCTGACTCAACAGGACCACACCCATTGACGTTTAGGCTCCTTGCTATTTTCCCAGAACGTTCCCTAGTTCTTTCTCACGTGGAGTCCCTATGAAGAATCTAGGTCCCCTTCTGTGGAGCCCCTTCATGTTCCTCTAAATACTCAAATGCTCACAGGAACAGTGCTAGGTACCACACTATCCATAGAGAGCTGCCCAGCATATTGTAGGATCTTAGCTGGAATCTGATGGCTAGTTTGCCCCTGTAGAATTTCAAGAAGGTGGGTTTTCTCATTACCCCTCTCTGTGATGTGTGTAGGGAGCGCTTTCCATGGTCTCATTGAAAGCATAACAGAAATAAGGAGGCCTTGACACTCCTTGTTGCTCTGTAACCTGATTTCAGTGATACCACGAGAAGTGTTTCTGTTTCACCTGATCCTGTGAAAGCTGCTTGATTGTCATGGCAACTTAGCATACACATTGAAATTTCTCCAAATTCTGTATGTCCCAGGCCCATTGCTTGGGATTAGCCACATCACCTACCTGCATTTCTTTCCCTTAAAAAAAATGTTTCCCGTTATGGAGGCATCAAAGAACTCAGGTTATACAGTAACAAAACCTTTTTATTTGCTCAGAGCACTCACAGTCTCATGGAGTGTTTTTCAGGAATACCCAGAATCTAGAAACACACATGCTTCATACTTTGTGTATTTGTGTGTTTTCTTTGATATTTTATGCTTTTTATTGTTATTATTGTTATTAATTTTGCAAATGCATATGTGATTATATGTATCAGAAAACACTTGAGTGTGTGTGCCTGAGGAGGCCCAACCTGCCTTTTTTTTTTTTTTTTTTTTTGCTCTGGGGTTTCCCAGGATCCATGTTCCAGGGCCAAAAGTGCAGACTTCTGCCGTACACTTATCACCTTTACATGGGATCTGGGGATCAGAACTCAAGTCCTTTTGCTTATGAGGCAAAGACTTTAATCCCTAAGTCATCTCTTCAGCCCTTGAGCTTAATTTTTTTATGTAATTTTATGGTACTGTGTACACCTTCATGATTTGTTCATTAATACAGAGAGAGCTTGTTCTTCCAGGAGGCAGGGTGTTAACATAGTTGGAATACATAATAAGTTACAGTGTGCACAGTTTCTTTGCTGCATTCTAATGCAAAGGACCCCCCACACCCATCTGAGCTTCATTCTGCATGGGTATAGGGAGTGTTGAATGAGCAGTTCCTAGAAATGAGGTTTCTGTTTCAAAGGGAATGTGCTTGTAGCATTTACATCTTTTCAACTGTCCTCCTGAAAGCCCATGATGACTTGGACAACTGGCAGTAATGGACATTGGTCCCCTTTGTATTGTCCATCATACTCTGTTAGCAGACTACTTGATTTTTTTTTTCCAACGAGTGAAGAACATTTCAGTGTTGTGTTTTGGCTCTGATTTTTGTTTGATTTTATAGTCATGAGATTTGAACCTCACACATACTAGGCAAGTGCTATACCACTGAGCCATATCCCTAGCCCATCTCTGACTATTTATTTGGAGATACTTATCTGTGTCTCATTTTCTCAGGTTGCCCTTGAATTTCCTCTGTATCTCAAGCAGGCCTTGAACTTGGCGTCCTCGTGACTGTCTCTCAAGGCATTTGGCTTAGAGGTATCTGCCATTGGCTTCTTTATTTCAGTGTAGTTTTAACTTCTTTTACCATGAATGGTGTTGACTTTTCATGGTTCTTCTGCTTCTATTTCTTAGACACTCTGACTTCCAATCTTCAGAGGCCCTTGCTTCCTAAACACCCCATTATTGTCTATGCACATCATTTTCTGAGTCTCCAGGCTCTCAGCTCCTTAGTCAGACTTACTGGTTATAGTGGTAGGATGCTGAAGTGTGTGTGTGTGTGTGTGTGTGTGTGTGTGTGTGTGTGTGTGTGTGTGTGTAGCTATATATGTCATAGCTTGAGAATTCAGCTTCATTGAGTATCATGCTGAAGGGGCTATGGAGATGGTGCAAGTGATGAAGTGCTTGCCACATGAGCATGAGGACCTTGGTTAGGATCTCTAGCATCCACATAAAAAGTCATGGGTGGTAGCACACATCTGTACTCACTAGGGAGGTGGAGAAAGTTTGATCCATGCAGCTCACTGCTTGGCCACAGCAGGGAGCGCTGGGCTCAGATCCTATCTCAAAAAATAACGTGCAGAGTGAGCAAAGATAACACCTGACATTGACCTGCCCTCCACATGCGTACACATGTGAACCCATTTGTACGAATATCTACACGCAATACACACATTATGTTAAAAAGTCCCAAGTAATATCCTCTGAAGAACTCCGTTCAACAGAGAATTTTAAATCAAAGATTGTGACTGACTTCCTGAGGCCCCAGGAGGCTAAAATTCTGCTTTCAGCTTAGAGAAGCTTTGAAAGACAAATGCTTCAGGCTTCTCAGTATGCTGAGTTGAAGCTGTGTTTTGGTACTTGAACCCATTTTGCTGACTGTGTGTGTGTGGCAAATGACTGTGGTGTTGACCTAAGCATCACCCTCAAACTTACATGGCTCACAATGTTGTTCCCTTTATAATTTGCACATAAAATTAAAGCACTCAAAATGATCAATGTCCCAATAATGAAATCTGATCTTTTGCTTCAACGTAAAAATTATGACTCTTTAGAGAAGATGAAAACCTGGATGTAATTTTGGAATTCTGTTCCAGATACTGTTCCTGTTGATTTGCATTCTCATTAGCATTCACGGACTCACTGGTTTCCCCGCATTCTCACTCTCTCACACTCTCCTTGTGCCTTCCTGTTCTTCCTTTAGCCATCATGTGTTCAGTGAAGCCAGATGGGATTCCTCAGCTCTGCAGGACAGATGAAATTGGGGAGCTGTGTGTCTGTGCAGTTGCCACGGGGACTTCCTATTATGGTCTGTCAGGCATGACCAAGAACACCTTTGAGGTAGGTTGGTGGGAAAAGCCTGCTGTGAGCTCTGGTGTAGGTCCCGTCCTCAGACAGCCTTGCCAGGTGCATAGAAACAGCCAAGAAACTAAGGGGCTACTTGTTTCTGTTTTCATGTATACAGCGTATGCATGTGTGTTTGTAAGTGTATAGGTGTATGTGCTGATGGGAACCACCCCCGTCACTCTTCTGCCTTACTTTTGAGATGGGTCTTGAGTTAAACTCAGAGTTCACTCAAAAGGCTCCTCTGGCTGGCCAGCCTGTGTTGGGGGTTCCCAGTTACCACTTTCAAGGCTGGAATTAGAGGCAGACATGTCAAGCATTTTACAAGGCATCTGGAGATTTGAATTCTAGTCCTCTTGCTTGTGCGGCGAGTGCTTTGAATGTCGGGCCATCACCCAGCCACTTCAAGAACATTTGTATTGATTTTAAAAGATTACACTTTATTCTACCATTTTTTTTTGTTAAATTTGGTTCCCCAGAATTATTGGCCTTGATGGGTATCAAAAAATAAGTACTTTCCTAAAAATGGACCTTTTGTTTATTACTCTTTCTGCTTTCACCTGTTCAATGCTCAAATCAGCTCATTAGTGTGTGTGAAAGCCTGGACATACAGCAGACCAGGTGTATGTGTGCAGGTGGATGAGCTCCCTGCACAGCCAGCTGGTCATCCCTGTGCCATCCAGTCTTGACCATCCCTAGCCACATGTAAACTCAGGAGAACCTTAATTGACATGTCCACTAAATAATGATTTCAGTGCCACAAGAAAATATATGTGGTTCATACATATGTGTCATGGTGTAGGTGTGCTGTGCATATATGTAGTATGTACTTGTGTTCTATGTGATGTGGGCAGTGTACACATAACGGTATTGTATAAGAGTATGGTTGGCAATATGCATGTGTGATTGGTATGGACATATGTTGAGTTATGAATTAAGTCACAGGCTCTGGTGCCCTGTGCTGTATCATAGTGTTTGGAAAAGAGCCCTGTCTTTTCTAAGTGATGCCTGACTTTAGGAGTACAATAATATTCAGTTAAGTTAAAGATAAGAAAACAAATTACTTTTGTGTGGGTCTTGAGGGTGATTGAAAGTATTGTTACTGCAACTTCTGGATGTCCTTGTGGAGTGTGAATTTCACCTCGTCAAGATCCCTCTTGAAACCAGAGGTGTGTATAGTCTGAAACTCCTTCTCATACTGGGAAAATGGCCCACTAAAGTGCTGTCGCACAACATGGAGACTGCAGTTGAGATTATCCAAACCCTCTTAAAAAGCAGGCAAGTGTGGCATCTAATTATCCTGGTACTAGGGAGACAGAGACAGGAGATTCCCTGGGCAAGCTGATGATGTCCCTTAGCCTACTGGCTAGCTTTGGACTCAAGTAAGACATCTTCCCTTAATAAAGAAAGTAGAGAATGGTTGGTGAAGACATCTAACATCAAGTGTAAGCCTCCACATGCGTGCACATGCACATGCACTTCCCAGGGGCATAGACACACACAAGTGCCCAGCACACCCACAGATACTTGCCAACAAAACCCTTTCCTTTTCTGTATGATATCTCTGAAAGATTGAAGAAAACAAGATTGACATTACCAACTTACTTTGTATTTTCATATTTATAGTTTCCTGTCCAGCATGGTTCCAATAAGGAAAAGTAACATTTTTACATTCCTGTACATATCCCAGGCTTGGAGCCTGGGGTAGTCAGGGGAATGGGGAATCTATTTCCATATGTGTTAGTCACTCTCCCCATTTACTGTGACAAAATACCCCAACTAGAGCAATCGAGAGGGTTTATTTTATCTTCTGATTGGAAGGGATACAGTCTGTCATAGTGGGGAAGTCAAGAAAGCAGAAGCGTGAGGCACCTGATCACACTACATCCACAAGCAGAGAGAAATGAGTGCTTCTGCTCAGTTCCTTTTTACTCAGTCTGGGATCCCAGCATATAGAATGGCACCATCCATCTTTGTTATGCCTCTCTAGAAGCATCCTCACAGGCAAGCCCAGAGGCATGTCTTCCTGGTGATTCTAAATCCAGTCAGGTGGACATTGAAGATTAACCATCACACTGTGTTTGCAGATAGAGTCCGTGACTTCTGGTTGGTAGGGTTAGTGGCAATAGGACTTGGTAGGATGAGAACCTGCTGACTGTTCAAGGTGGCCTGAGCACAATTTTCGTCCCTCAGGTATTTCCCATGACCAGCTCCGGGGCTCCCATCAGCGAGTACCCATTCGTAAGGACAGGCTTGCTGGGATTTGTCGGTCCTGGAGGTCTTGTCTTTGTGGTGGGTAAGATGGACGGCCTGATGGTGGTCAGTGGGCGCAGACACAATGCCGATGACATCGTGGCCACAGCCCTGGCTGTAGAACCCATGAAATTCGTCTACAGAGGAAGGTAGGTTGTGTTTGTCTGCAAATTAAAACCGAAAGAACATGTCTTTAATTTGCAGAGTGATGACACTCTGTGTGTGGCTTTAAGTTGGCAGCAGTTCCTTAAATGTATTTTGACTTGGTTTTCTCTTTTATAAAAAGCATCTGAACTTGGTGCACTCTGAGATTCATCAAGTTTTGAATGCTTCAGATTAATGGAGAGGTTCTGGTCAGCAGGCTCAGTGGTTGACAGCGCTTGTCATCCTGCCTGGCCACCTGAGTTTGATCCCCAGAACCCACATCATGACAGGAGAGAACCAACTCCACCAAGTTTTCCTTTGATTTTTACACTTTTGCATGTACACACACACCACACACACACACACACACACACACACACACACACACACACACACACAGAGGAGATCAATGTGAAAAAAATGTAAAGTTAAGGATAGAGGGCCAGCAAGGTGACTCAACAGGTAAAGGTGCTTGTTAATAATCATGGCTGTCTGAGTTCAATCTGTGGAACCTAAAAGGTGGAAGGAGAGTATCAACTACTGTGAAGTCATATGATTATCATGTGTTCTTTCCATACCAACACATGATAATTAAACAGATGGAAAGCAATTTTTTAAAAAAGAACAGAAATTTCTAAGTACCTTGAGTCTTTTCTGAGTGAAATAAAGTTATCTATTTGAAGAATTCTTAACAAAACCTCATGGGTTCAAGAAAACCAGAAATAACTGAATTATGATTTGTACAGAATGTGAATAGTAGGTTTGGGAGATTACTCAACCATTAAAATGCTTATCATCATGAGCCAACAAGCATCCATATCCAGACCCCATGTAAGAATGCCAGGTGAATGGTGCAGTCCATCTATAATTCAAGCCTCCAAAGGCAAAGACTAGAAATCCCCAGGGCCGGCTGGCTAACCAAACTAGTCCTATTGTCAAGCTCAAAGTTTGATTAGATATATTTTCTCAAAAGAATAAGGTAGAGAAGAGTGATTGAGGATCATACCTGGTGATTCCACCACCAACACCCATGCCCTTTTGTATGTGAGTCCACACGCACACGCATGTAAGTCACATGTAAAATTATGGAAAAGAAGGAAAAGTGAATGCAACATATTTCCCAAATCTCAGTTTTCTTCCTTACCTTTCCTAGCACATGGCCAATGCTTGGCCAGTTTTAATTAGATCAGTTCCTGCAGCTGAGATGTCTACAGTTTGGAAGGAAATAAGAAGCCTTCTTGGGCTCTGATGGCAGCCTAGCCAGCTAGTTTGTGGAGAAGTGAGTGGGCTCATGGTTACCTTTGGTTTATCTTTAAACCTGGATCCTACTTGTGTAGAAGGATACCATTGGGGTTGGATTTCCACAGTTAGATGCTGCCTGAACAAAGCAGATGGGTGGAGCAGAAACAAGAGTTCCAAACAGATTGGTTTCATCTATGGCAAGTACTGCTTCAGGGATGGCCAACTCCAAACTTGAATGGCAAGATTCTCTAAGCACTGGTTCTGTCTAAAGCAGGGTGTCTGTTGCCTTTTGGCATTGCAATATGACAATGCTATCTACAAAGAAGTATGTAGTCTACTTACAAAAAAAAACAAAAAAACAGAGTATAGGAAAAAAGCCCTTCTGTTTTAAGTTTACGATTCTGTGTTGGGCCACCTACAGAGCTGTCTTCAGCTACATGCTGAACCTTGATCCTAGATCTGCAGGGCTGTGAGCAGCCTCCAAGCAGAGGTGGGCAGTGACTCTCCAAGTACCATTAGAGGTCCCTCACCTGCTGTGCCGTGTGTTGTATTATCCCATGTGCAGGAGGCCGGGACTTGCTTCCTTTGAAGCAGTTGGGGTTGCTTAGTTAATGCTGGTGATAAATTGACTGTCTCAGGAGGAGGCCTTGTGGATGCGTGTCTGCTCCATGCTCACCACACCTTCCCTCTGTGCTGCAGGATAGCTGTGTTCTCGGTGACAGTCCTTCACGACGAGAGGATAGTGATCGTGGCGGAGCAGAGGCCGGACTCCACGGAGGAAGACAGCTTCCAATGGATGAGCAGAGTGCTCCAGGTAGCGGAGCTGGGCCTGGGAGCCATTTTCTCACAGCTGCCCTGGTTTGCTCTGGAATTGCTACCTGGCCCTGCCAGTCACCACTTGGTCCATCTCCCACTTTTGTCTTCCTATGCTCCACTCAATGGGAAATTTCATTCACTGTCCAGTGAATGTCCTATCATTCACACTGGGAGGGTCACAAGTACTTTTTTTGGTAGACTTTTGGGAATATCCTTCTTGAACTTTCTTTACTATTGATGTCTTCCTCTAGTCCTATGTAAAACCGGGCAGTTTTGTGTGTTGGGTGAGAAAGTCATCTCTTGTTTGGCAGTTGACTGTCATGCATACTGGTGTGTATTTTAGCATGCTGACTGTATCATGCATAGTGGTGTGTATTTTAGGCATGAATATACTTACTAAGGCTAGACTCCCATCTGTAATCCCAGTGTTTAAGAGGTTGAATAGGAGGATTGACAAAAGTTTAAAGAAAAACAAGAGACAAAACGCTGTCTTAAATCTCGTGAAAGACTGGGGAGATGGTTCAGCAGATACAGGACTTGGCTTATCACAAGCATTAGGACTAGCATTCAGGTGCCCAGGACAACCCTAACAGCCATCATGACCACCTGTCATCCCAGCACTCACAAGGCAAAGACAGGCAGTCCCCAGGGCAATCCCCCTCAGTGATGAGCTTTGGATTCGACTGAGAAACCCCACCTTAATAAAAGTGAAGAGTGCTCGAAGGAGACACCTGGCATAAATTTTGTGCCTCCACTTACATACTCATGTACATGCATGTGTGTACAATGTGCATCCTCACACACATAAGTATAGAAGTAATCTAATTAAATAAAATTAGGAAAGTTTGCTTAATTAAGTATTGTATGTTTCTAATTCCTGCTGTAGTAACTGTCTCTTTCTTAATTTCCCAGGCAATTGACAGTATCCATCAAGTCGGGGTTTATTGCCTGGCCTTGGTGCCAGCCAACACCCTTCCCAAAACTCCACTGGGTGGCATCCATTTGTCAGAAACAAAGCAGCTCTTCCTGGAGGGTTCTCTTCACCCCTGCAACGTGCTGATGTGTCCGCACACTTGTGTCACGAACTTGCCTAAACCTCGGCAGAAGCAGCCAGGTATGTGCTTCATCTGTGCCTCTCATGGAGCGTGTGTGCCCTTAGGTGCACCGTGTCCTCAGCAGCAAGCTCAGAAGGGCTCCAGCTCGGAGATTCTGATGTTTTTCTGCATACACTCTCTCCACATGGTCACACACTGCTTCCCAGGAATGCCTTGCAAGAGGCGTGCTTGTTCCCAAGGATGGCTGCAGGCAACAGGTCTCCTGAGGCTGAATTCCATGTGGACCAGTACTGTGGGAGATTCTGGGGAGGGGAGATGCTCTCCTTACTTTGTGAGTGATCGATACTTGGTCAAGATATTTGTTGCAGCCTTTGATCTGGTGGAAAACCCCTTAGGGTTCTTGTGTACAGAGTAAGAAAGATATGTCCATGAAGGTTTCATGTGACTCATTTAAGAAGTGGTAGGTAGCCCATGGGACAATACTTGGAAACCTGAAAAAAATTGTCGCCTAAAAGTTTGGTGCTGGCAGGTTGGGAACATCTTGTCTCTTATCTGATGGCATTCTTATTAGTGACTGAATCAGTCACTCACTGACAAATCATACATGGTTATAGAGATACAGAGAGTATCAACATGATGTGCTTGATCAGGAGGTGGGAGCAGAGAGTCCCACAGCTCTGGGGTTGTCAGAACTAACCAGCCAAAGTTGGAAACATCACAAGGTGTGCTGTACACCCTCATTGGGTGTGTGTGAGATTCAATTCCTGTGGACCCCCATGAAGAGGATGGTCTTATGTCCATCATATAGATGAGTCACATACAGAGAGATGGAGGAATCTTATCAAAGGTCACACAGCTGGGATGTGCCCATGAAGAATCTAAAGATAGGCAACACCCTCTGTTCTTAAGTTTTCTCTTCCTCTCCCTTGCTGGCCCCTGATTTCTTAAGCCTAGCTTGGGTCCACCAACTCCTGCCTGCTGAAGAATGACAGTGTTGGATGGAGGTTTTTAAGTTGTAAGCCTGAAGGCTAATGGCTTATTCACTGGACTAGTTTCTGTCTGTCCTATATTTCATGGCAAGCACATGCAGCATTTAAGAGCTCTCCCGATGCCTGAAGTCTGTGGAGTACCTGTCTCTGTCTTGGACATGGGCCTATCAGAGGCTGACCATCTCAAGACTAATGTCAGGAATGTGATGCTTACAGGAGAAGCGTAGTCATCCAGGGACATTGGAGGTAGAAGAGGTTCCCTGCCAGCCACCTTACTATTAACTCTTTGATGCAAGGGGGTTTGTGTAGCAGATGGTATGGAATTCTTACAGTTGTAAGTGGTCCTGTCTACAATGACCCGAGTTTTCCCATATCAGTTAATACAACCAAGATAGTTCTCCCTGGCCTGCCCATAGGCTAACCTTAATCCATAAAATCCTGCTAAGGTCCCCAGCTTGGATTTGGAGTCATTATGGAGACTTCAGATCAGGCCAGTTTCCAAGTTAGTTACTTGGAGGAAGCATCTTGGCCAGCCTTCTCTCACCAAGGGGAACATTAAGATGCATCATTAAATGCTAAACATAGAAAGCAAATGACTAATACTGACGCCAACCACAGGCAGGACTGGTGGTCTTGCAGACGTAACTAACTTAGCTTCTGCCATAGCTATAGCTCCCTTCATTCCAGCAAGCAACACGTTTCCAGATCTGGATTTTGTTGTTGCTGCTGAATTGAAAAGACTATGTCTCTTCCCTAGTTACTTTAATAAGAACTAAGAAAAGAAATCAGGTCTTCCCACAGCTACCATGTGGGAAAATTCTGCCAAGTGTTCAAGTCATAGTCTTAAGATTATATAGAAGGAGATAGCCCAGGGGTTAAAGCCTTTGCCTTATAAGCAAAAAGATCTGAGTTCAGATCTCTGGATCCCATGTATCAATTGCCAGGTGAATATGATAGGAACTGCACTTCTGATCCTGGAAAGCAGAGCCTGGGAAACCTCAGAGCAAAGTATTAAGGAGGTATAGCAAACCAGGATGATTCTTGATGTCACCCTGGACACAGTCCTAATATGCTCAGGACAACACTTCACCCACTGAGCCATCTCCCCAGCACTTACTCTGACATCCACCCCCTCTCCCTTCTCTTTTCTCCTCCCTCGCACCCATCACACACCATGGTATAATCTCTAGAATGTAGGACCTTTCCCTAGTCGATATGTATACTTTAGCTCATACCTACAGGTTTAATGAAAAAAGTAAATAATGCTATTTTAGGGTTTCTAGCATTTTCTAGTTCAGCTTCTGCAATTCTTTCAAAAACCTCCAAGCTGGTGTGATGGCTTAGTGAGTAAGGTGCTGTGTGCTCAGCCTAGCTCCCTGAGTGCAGTCCCCACACAGTGGGCAGGAACCCACTTCTGTGACATCTATACACGCGGTGTGGACTGCACACTGCTGTGCTTGTCGCTCACTGCTGATGTTCCTGTTCTCTTCTCTCTCTCTCTCTCCTTTCTCCCACTCTGCCTCCCCATCATCTATCTTATAACTAAAATATGAAAAAAAGAAATTCCCTTCTTTCATTAAAAAAGGCGTCAGAACAGAATACTATGGAAAGAATATTTGTCGTTAAGTTTGTCTCCATGGATCAAGCAGTAACTGGTTTTATGGTGGTGTTTGGTTTCATTGTCTCACATCTCATGCTTGGCTTGCCAGAGAATCGCAAACCTTTCAAGGCATTAAAATGTCACATGAATGATTCTCTGTCCTGTCCCTTTAAGTGAATTGTCTAAATCTATCTCAAGATAAATTTATTTTGTATTTGTTGTGAGTTCACTCATTATTGGACTAATACCAGAAAACAAGAATGTTTGTAATCCAGAAGTAATAGCCTATGAAATGCACTATTTTCAAAAACTGTAGCTTTGTCTTTTGGATTCTTTTTTTTAAGGAAATGTTAGTGAGAAAGGCAGTACATGCATGTCGTGGCACACGCATGCCATGGCACAGGGGTGAGGACAAAGGACAGCTTTAGGAAGTCCATTTTTCCCTTCTATCGCGTGGCTTCGGGAGTTGAACTCAGGTACCAAGTCTGCCAGCAGTTGCCTTACTTGGCAGTCCTTCTGCATCACTTTTATGGCAGCATCGCTCAGCTTTACACTCACCTGAAAATAGAAGCAACGGCTAACAGCCTCCCCCAGGGGGATTCTTGTGATAAACTGTTTTCTGCGTCCCTCCCTTCCATCCAGGCTCATTCATATTGGCCAGGATGATCCCCTTCTCCCCAATGATTTCTTCCAGAAGCTCCTATAAGGAGAGAGATTGGAAACTAGATCTTTCAGAGGGTGTTCCCATGGTTAGCACTTTGGAAGGTGATGCAAAGTTATTAGGGGTTCCCTTTCATTTCCAAATCTTCACGGTTGGACTTCTCTTTCCTTCCAGAAATCGGCCCCGCCTCTGTGATGGTGGGAAACCTGGTGTCTGGGAAGAGGATTGCCCAGGCTAGCGGGAGGGACCTGGGCCAGATAGAAGACAACGACCAGGCCCGGAAGGTGAGATCCGAGGTCAGAGCTCACTTTATTTCCCTGACTCCACAGCTGCACTCTGTGCTGCTTGGCTATGTGCTATGTCACAGCATGACTGTCCCCAAGTTTCACACAATGCCTGTTCGAGATCCGCTACTGCTTCGCATGCCTGATTGCTCTTCTGTGCCTCCCTGCTCTGTCTTGGGGTAGACATTTATATCTTTAGTAAGGGAAATGTGCTTGCTCTATGGGGCATGGTGCTACATTTCTTCATGGTCGAGGTCACTCCACACCTAGCAGGATTGGGGCAAATGTTGGGGACCCACTGCCCATCCTTAGTGGCCCCTTGATACTTGTTTCTAACTTGCCTCACTGACCTGAGCCCCATGGTGCCTCACAGTACCCTTGGGGCTCAGCAGCTTCCCTTGGTTCAGTAGCCAGATGGCATTACTGCAGCTTCCTGCAGAAACCTCCAGCTCCATTCCACTCATGTAGCACATCGCCCAACTCTCCTGTGCAGCGCTCAGTCGCTGCCTAGCACTTCAGCCTTAACCATTCTCAGGCTCACTACGAAGATCCTGTTTCTCATAGCCACAGGGTGGACCTATTCTGTATGGGTTCCTGGACCCCGTGACAAAAAGCAATAATTTCAACATACGGCCCACTCATTGGAGCATACAGAAATTTATTTATTCGTGGAAAGAGCTTGATGAAATCTACCCTCTGGGTAGATTTCTATTAATAAAAGTAGCTGGGTGTTAAATGGACACTTCCCATGTCCTGACATGAGCTAAGACTGTCTTTTCTTATTACAAGTTAAATCAATAGGATTCATCTAATCTCTGTAATTTGCAATGTGGTTTAATGACAATAGGGAATTGCGAATCTAAAAATCACACATTTAATAGAGGTCCATCTTTTAAAGCAGGCTAGATCTGGTTCCATCCTTGTAGCCCACAGAAATTAAATGTGTCTTCTGAAAGTCCACACAGGAAAGATTGGTGAGGTTGGCTGTTTGCTCATGTCAGTGAGATAGAGCTGCCATCCTTGAGTCCATGTATAGAGAGCTGGCCTGACCAAGGAACCTGCACCTATCTTTGGGCCTGTCAATCTCAGCTGTCTTTGGGCCTGTCAATCTCAGCTGCAACAAATCCAAAGAGCCACAAAAGAAGAGTTGACAGCATTTGGTGTCTTCATAAGAATTTTCTGAAAGTGAATGTGTGCAAGTATGTGTGTGAGGAAAGCATCTTGGGGATGTTTTAGAACATCAACATGCATTCAGATGGTTTCTTTTGATTGACCCAAGTGGCCTGATCCTAACAGCTCTATGTCATTCCAGTTCCTGTTCCTCTCAGAGGTCTTGCAGTGGAGGGCACAGACCACCCCGGACCACGTGCTGTACACACTGCTCAACTGTCGGGTGAGACCCCCTGACTGTTTGTTTTTTGGTGACTTCTCTGCTGGGTCTAAACTGGTTCCAGGAGATTTTCTTGTATAATTTTAATCTTCATTTAAACCTTGACCTTTTCTTTGTGCTTTATTTGTGATAAAAAAAAATTTTTAAAAAGATAACTTCAACATATAACGATTTATACCTCATGTCTGTGACAACTGTTTGCAGTATTTTTCATCCCAGAAATGAGAAATTGATGATATCCACCTCCAGCAGTAACTATGGGCCCATGAAATATTTATGTCTTTGATTATAGACTTAGTTGTTAATGCACAAGAAGTATGTGAAAATTGTAGAGTATTGGGAATAAAATAGTTTCTACTTTATAAAGTATCTAAACTTTGCATTGGGAAATTACGCTCTCATTCCTTGATACTATTCAGAAATCAGGTGTTAAAATGTCAACAATATAAGTTAGGTGCAAAAGTCTAATGTGTTGGTTGGCTTCATGGTACAAAAGTAAAGCTTGAAAACATAGATCGATGAGGTCAGACTTCTTGGCAAATACAGGCACATGCAAGTCTTTAAAATCTGTGGTCATCTGAGTTGCTGATTACCAAAGTCTTAGGGCTCCCAGGTATCTCTTCCATGTACAGCTAAAGATGACTGACAAAGACAGGAAAGCCACCATGTACACATGATGACTTGGGTGCTGAGTGTTCAAGTCCTCACATTGTATGTGATTCAGCCACACTGGATATAGGGCTTGAACACCACTTACTTTCTCCACCAAAGATATACTTTTATACTTGTAATTGTCCTGGCTGCCCATCATGGATGGCATCCCTCAAGACCCTCAAAGAGAGTCCTTGGAGACAGGACAGTCCATCTCCCCACTGCCCTGTGGCCTCTGTGCTCTGTCTGTGTCTGGTAAAATCCCTCCTCTTTGAGGGACACCTGTGCTGACAGCCTATGAGGCTTCTCCCACCCATGGCCACTTGGCTGTGTGGCCCAAGCTGTGGGGATTCAGTCTTCACGTGCATGCATCTAAATGCCTCAGGCACCATGCATTCATGCATCTGAGTGCCCAGTCACTACACACCCATGCGTCTGAATGTCTGCCTTCTGCTTATCACCTGCTACCTTAGGAACATCCCCAGCCTGTAAGGACAGACAGGACTCCCCTCCAGAACACAGATGCCTGCTCCCACCCTCCTTGGCATCTGTGACTGTCCTAATTTCTCTTGTACCTCTTCTTCCCTACCTCTCCCTGTCCTTCCCATGTGGAAGCTCCTCAAAACTTCCCTTTGTCTGTACTCTGAATGCTGGAGCCTTCCAACACCTCCAAGGGGACATCCAGAATGTATGGCATCAGACCTTCATCTCCTACCTGCCCTGCAGCTGCTGAGGAGCGAGGCAGTTTATAATACTCTTCCTCATATGGCCTGATAAGTTGCTTCCATGTTTGTAGATGACCCTTCTGGAGCTATAGAAAACAGATCTTAGGGACAAATGGTGTCTGGACGGTATGATAAGGATAGCAGCATTCTACCTATGTGTGATTTGGATGGAGGCTCCTTTGGATTGCTCTCAGGAGTGATGGAAGAGGAACATGTTTGGTGTCCAGTCAGTCTGACCCCCACAGACGTTGCCCATGCCCTCCCGCCCCACCAATTGCAGTCATTTCCTATAACTACATATTGCACCTTCAGGAAAATGTTTACTGGAAATGACTCACGTTCTTTGAAATGGTCTCAGTAAAAGCAACAGAAAATCAGATGCAGAAGGCTTTAGAGGTCAGAGCCATAAATAAATTTAGCTTAGCATGCAGAAAGTATGGCCCATGATGCCTTTTCCTTTTAGATGTGACTTCTATTTCCTAGTGTTCTGCTGCCCTGAAGGCATTTCCCTTTCAAGATGTCTAAAGGGTCACAATGTCTCTTTATTCTTCCGAAAGGGTCGGGTTCAAGCATCTGGACCCCTTTCCTGCCCCTTGCACACATTTAAAAGTGTTTAGGCAGAACCATAGCCACAGCGTTTGATAGAATTTCCACTTTGGTCAGCATTCTTGTTTGCTGCTTTTCAATAGAAATACAGCACATGCCATGAAGCCATTAGGGTTTCTAAAAGCAGGCTTCAAAAAGAGAACAAAGAAACATATCAGTTCATTTTAATAATAAACCCCCAACATGTCCTGAGAGCCTGTTAGTGTTTTGACCCGCGTCACCAACTGCGTCTCCAGCTTGGTAGCCATCTTGGACAGAGTGTTTCTGTAGATGGGCCGCTTTGCACCCATTTTCCTTAATACTGGGCTTGTGTCAAATGGTTGGCTGCTTGGCTCCACAGTGTGAGTTACGTTTCCCATTTGTTGTATTCAACATTCATTCCTGTCTTGTACATAGTCAACTTGGTAAATAGGTGTGAGGTGCAAAATTTACTACAAACAATGGAAAACTGACTTTCTCAAAACAAGTTAACACTGTGTTTTAGAGAACACTAACCAACTCTTTGATTTGTATTGTACTTGCAGTAAGTTTAGAATACTAAAATGCATTATATTTGACTTTTTCATCATTTCTCAGTTTTTTTTCCTAGTTGTCCAGTATAAAATTTGAAACTGGTGTTCTGCTTTCAGTCTTTGCTGAAGTCTTGCTTTGAAGTGGAGGCTGAGGGAGAGCTGCCTCTTTACATTATCCTTTTTTTGTGAATGCTCTGAGGTCCTGAATTGGAGGATCTTGAAACCTAGAAACTAGACTCTGCCTTCGGCCTTGTTTTGTTTTGTTTTGTTTTTTTGGGGGGGGTTGGTTTTTATAGAGTGGAAATCCCATTTTCCCCCCAGGACTATTGTGTGGAATGCTGGCAAGTGACTGTTACCTTGGGCTAAAAGCTGGGGCTTCTCATGGAGAATTTTTTGTGTTCTTCTTAACTGTTTACTTGGGAAGATAAAATAATACCTGGAAAGGTAAAAAGTTGCATTATGACTTTCAAAGAGTAGAGGCAGTAATATTAATTAAGTCAGTAAAGTGCCTTGCAAACAAGAAACCAAGTTTGTTTAATCCCCAGAAATCATGTTAATGAGAGAGACAGAGACAGATCAAGAAAAAGACTAGGGACCAAAGAAAAAACTCAGTGGATAAGGTATCTGTCCCACAAGTTTGAAGACCAGAGTCCAGATTCCCAGAACCTACCTAAAAGCTAGACAGGTGTATCAGCCACCCATAATCCTGACACTCAAGAGTAAAAGATGTGGAACCCCATAGATAATTGACTATTCTAGGCAGTTAGTGCGCTCTGGGTTCATTTGGGGGACTCTGTCTTATTAGTGAAAGTGGGGAAGAGTCAGAAAAAACATACAGTATCAACTTTGGGCCTCTACATGCACATGCACATATGTGAATACGCAGTATAAACACATGTAAATCTCCACATATATATATAAAAAGAGCTAGGAACGTTGGTCCATGCTTGTAATCTCAGTGTTATGGAGGGAGAAATAAGTAAGTCCCTAGGGTTTCCTGTCCAGCTGGTAGCATTGACAAACTTGGGTGAGTTGCAGACCAGTGAGAGACCCTGTCTCAAAACAGTGGACAACACTTGGGGCATGCACACACACAAACACATGCAAGTGTGCATAGACAAGATTTTGAAAAAGCAGTTGACGAACAGTATCTAGGTGCAGCCTGTCACATTGTAAGACTGTGGTATGTAAAGTCGCATCACATTCCACCTCATAAGCTGCAGAAATAAGTCACAGAAGCTGTGCAAACCAGAGCCCAAGACAGGAATGCAACCACTGGATGTGTGTAGGGGTCCCCTTTAAAGGAAAGTTCCCCTTACAGGAGAGATGGGTAAGCCAGTGGCACCCTTCTAAGATGTACAGTGCCCCAACCGCGGAGAGCATCAAGTCTGTGTGGTGACAGGTAGCACGCTGAATCTTCTTGTGAAAAGACCACCATACGTCAGTGGAAAGGGAAGGTGGGGTAGGATCCCCACCTATAGCAGTGCAGGGATTGAGGTGGTCTCAGCCTCACCATCAGCTGTGTTGCTGCGTACCTTTGTCCCATAGCTGCTTTGAGGAGCATGGACCTTAAATCCAGTAGTGCATGTTATGATTCATGTCAGTGTGTGTGTCGTGGAGTAAGTGCTTAGGGGGAGACCTCATTTTGAAGGACCCAGAATATGATATTTCAGCATCATTTCCTACACTGACTCATACCTCTTACATCTCTTGTTCCATCTTTGCTGTGCTCTGCTTTCTTGCTCTTCTGCTTTATATATCTGTTTGTTTCTTCTACCTTTTTTTTTTTTTTTAACTGCTCTAACTCTGGATGAAAGGGACTGATTAAAATATGTGGGAGGAGAAGATTCAGTTCAGAGAAGTATGAGCTAGGCATCTCCTCCATCATAAAACCAAATCACCGGTAGCAGTAGAAAGTGTCCAAAGGCCATTCCAGCCATGAACTAGGCAGTGTCACACTGCTCTGGTTTTCTGTGTGGAGATCATCGTGGGCAATACTTGCCCCCCCCCCCGTAGCTATCTGAGATGAAGGGCTGTTTTGTCCAATGTTCTTTTCTAGATGTTTATTGTCAGTAGATATATCTTATGCATCTCCTGACATCCATTACATTCCTTCCATTCCATCCATGCTCATGCTACTTTTATTTTATTTTTTTTAGTGTTGCATACATGAATTTATGGTATTTTCACCTTTTAATACTCAATCCCATCCCCTTTCCTTTTCCCCTTATGGTTCTTCATCTTCCCCTGCCAGACTGCCTCCTTATGTGGCCCACTGGCTTTCTTCTAGTTTGTCTTTGATAAAATATACCTAACATGGTTCATGCCCCAGCAAGTAGCATAGATCATTGGGTCATTCAGGATAACTGTGTGCATGTTTCCTGAGATTGCCTCCTATCAGCCCCAGAGTGGGCAGTTCAGTCCATGTTCCTGACTCCTGCCTGCTACCTCACCTTCTTTCAAGCCGTCTCAAATGATAAGAGAGATGGTTCAGTTTTTAAAGGCTTGCCTGAGTTCAGATGTCCAGTACAAGTAAGGGCATACGGGTGCAATATCAGTGTGTGACACAAGCTGAGAGATGGAGACAGGAGGATGCCTGGAAGCTTGCTGACCTGTCTGGTGAAGCCCCAGGTCATTGAGGGACTTGTCTCAAAGGGTGGAAGGAGTGTGAAGACCAACACTCTGGGTCATCCTCTGATCTTTACACTAGTACCTCCATATACCTGCACTTATGAGTATATAATGTATATACAGAGAGAGAGAGAGAGAGAGAGAGAGAGAGAGAGAAGCTAGCAGTCTCTCTGTGTTCATGGTCACTTTCTAGCTTCTATAACCTTCTGCTGGGCAGACCTTCCATTGGTTAAGGAAAAGCCTACTTTTGAAAATAGCTGTAGACAGTCATCTCTTTATACCTGGGATTGATGCAAATGAAGTATAAATTGTATCTTTCTGAGAATTCTTCTTTAGTTCATTAATGTTTACAATTAGTGGGAGAGTTGTTGGTCTTATTGTTTGGCTTGCTATATAGTTGATTGTGTTCTCAAACTCATGTGTAGACCTAGGTAACCTCTGATTCTTGATCCTCCTGCCTTGGCTTCCCAAATGTTGAGAATTCAGACATGCACCACTGCCAAGCTGTCATTTGGAGTTCATTCATACTTTTTTTTTAATCTCACATGGGTTCATCTTTTTTAATTTCCATCCTTCTACAAATCTTTAATAACCATCTTTAAGGTATTTTTCATTCCAGAGATATTTTCTGTTTGTTTCCACATATTTTAAAGGTCTTCGTTATTTGTTTTATTTTAATGGATTTTGATTTTTTTTTTTTTTTTGGAGACATATGTAATCCAAGCTACTCTTTTCTAAAATCTTTTTAAACTTTGTTTGTGAGGTGTGTGTGTGTGTGTGTGTGTGTGTGTGTGGTGTGTTAGAGGGCACTGTGTGCCCTTGTGAAGGACCAAAGGTGACTCTAGGAATCATCCTGGATTGCTTCTACCTCCTTTTTGCTTCACTCTAGGATTTCCCAGACTCTGCCCACCATGGCTAGAAGTGCAAGCCATTTCTATCGATGTTTGTTTGTTTGTTTGTTCATTTGTTTGTTCGTTTGTTTGTTCGTTTGTTTGTATAGAACCTAGGGTCCGAACTTAAGACCTTCTGCTTATGAGGCAGAGTCTTAACCTTTGAGCCATTTCTCTAGCCCTCCAAGCTGCTCTTAAGCTTGAAGAAATTCCTTTGCCTTTGGCTTCCAAATGTTACAGGTGTGAGCTACCAAGCCTGGGTTGAAGTGGCTTTTCTTAATGACAGTTTTAACTGGTCTTTATTTTTCAGTTTATGGCCCATTTCCATTTATTAGTAAAACTTAGCGTCTGTTAGAATTGTATAGAAGTGCTGCAGTTACTCTTTACATTTTGCCGTGAGACAATATTCAGACTCGAACAACTTAGAGAAAAAAGGAGTATTCATTTAGTTTATGGTTCCATGGGTGATGTAGTCCATTATGGTGAGAATTGCATAGCAGGAGGCTTGGCTGTAGGCCGAAGCAGAAAGCTGGTTCAAGTCAGTTGCAGTTATCGGGCAGAGAGAACAAGACCATGAGAAGAAGCAAGGCCTGCTCCCACTCCTCAAGGCCTGCCCTGATGATGTGCTTTCCTCTAGCCAGACTTTATCTCTTAGTTATCTCTTAGAAGCGCACAACCTCCCCCAAAATTGACACTAGCCAAGGATTCAAACCTATGAGCCTGGCAGAAGGAAGGAGTACAATTAACATTCAAACCATGTCAAGGAGTCAAAAAAAATTGCTGAGTTTTTAACTTCATGCTAACCAAATGTATCTAGATGCCTTTTGACACCTCCTTGATTGGAAGAAAAAGAAATTGACTTCTGATAGACACAGGATATTTTGGAGGAGTGGGAAAAATTATGAAAATGTTTTAAAATCAACCACGACAGTTGTAGTTCAGATCTCTGAATGTAATATACCAAGAATTGTTGACTTGCTTTGATGCAGATGATTGAACGTTACATGAACTGTGTGTCAGTAATGCGGCTGTTGTCTAGATTCCCCCATAACCACCTGTTCTGTTGGTCCTCAGGGAACGATAGCGAACTCGCTGACCTGTGTCCAGCTTCACAAGCGTGCAGAGAAGATAGCAGTGATGCTGATGGAAAGGGGCCACCTACAAGATGGAGACCATGTGGCACTAGTCTACCCTCCAGGTAAGGGCTCAAGGCTCCGACAGGACTTTTGAGAGTTGGTAAGGCCCAGCCTCAGCAGGAGGCACTGAGCTATACCTTGGTGTTTTCATTGACTTCTGGTGATCATCCAGAATGTTCTCTGCATCCATTTAGCTTGTAACTGGAGTCATTTGTGTGCAGTGATTCCCACTCCCAAGGACTATGCTGTATGTTACACTGCTTTAGAAGTTAACCAAAGGGAAACTGACTAACATCTGTATCTGAATTTAATTACATTACTGAGGTATAGCGCTCTTAATAGTGATCAGCACTTTAGTTACTTAATTCATACTCATATAGTTGAGTAGTTCTTAAGAGAAATGACATACAAATGAAACTAATAGTCTGATTTGGTGTTTCATTTCTAAAAGGGCAGGTCAAACAAAAGTGATAAATATCAACAAAAGGTACAGACAGGCAGGAAAGAGCTATGTTGAGAGTCTTGCTCCCTTCACCATCTGCCCTTTCCCAAGTGTATCTTGGTGCTGAGATGAATGGGGGTCACAAGACCCTGTGATCTGCTTCATCTGAGAGTCTCCACTTTCCTCCCTGTGTAGGAATAGACCTTATTGCAGCATTCTATGGCTGCCTGTATGCAGGCTGTGTGCCAATCACCGTGCGACCTCCACATCCACAGAACATCGCAACGACATTGCCTACGGTCAAGATGATCGTGGAGGTAACCAAGACCGGGGTGGGAGACTCTGGGCTCTTCACCTACCCATCATCAGTGCCAAGCAGCAGATAACAGACCTGAACTACCCTAGGGTTGATGCTGGTGTGTCCTGAATGTAAATCTACAGCTCTCATAATGGGATGGGAAGTGATCTTTCTCCCCTCTGACACAGAGCAAGACTTAGGCTGGGTATGGAAATGGGTAGAAGAGAAGCAGCTGCTGGGACACATTGTGATTGAAGGTATTCTGGAAAGGAGGCTCAGTAGGGTGGGATCCCCACGTTACTGGGGCTTCTTCCTGGACCCAACGGAGCAAGCAAAATGAAAGCAGCATTTTTTTTCAGGTTCTTTCCTCTGAATCTTCCTTTTGACAGCGTAGATGTATGTGCTTTGGTTTTGTTTTTATATGCAGACATTTAAGGAGAATAGAGCCATTGTCTCTCTTTGTGAAGGCAGGGCCGTGAGAGACAGAATTGTGGAATTAACTACATGCATCCCTGTGTCCGTGTTGAACATTCTTGGTAGTGTGGGGTGCACTGCTGTGGCAGGTGCTTCTGTTAGAGAACATCCGTGATGCCTCTGATGGCATCCATAGAATGCACTCCTCAGAGGAGCTTCTGATGCTTTCCTGGGCATGATGGTCAGTGTTGGACATTGGCCTGTGCTTTACCTGAGTGTGTGCATGGTCGGATTCTCGCTACAACTTTCGTGGGTCTTGAGAGAAGCTCTGGGGGTGCTAAAAGGAAAACACAGCTGCTCCTAGGCCTTTAACTAAAGAACAACTCACCTCCATTGAGGAGGGTCCTCCTTGACCAAGATTAAAACTTTGGGAGAGAAACACATGGAGCAAAAGAAGGAGGGCATCCCTGCCTAGCCAGCCCGGTGAGCTACACCAGCCTTGGCAGTTAGTAGGGTGACACGTGTCACAGCCAGACACCCTCATGTCCTTCAAAAGAAGCAGGGCTCTTGGGAATGTCATCTGCCCATCTGGCTGTGTTGTTTTAGCATTTGATTAGCCCCAGGAGTGATGCGCATGGCACAGATGTCTGTTTCTGGTGTGCGTTCATTTCATTCTCTTCTCCCTCTGGTCCTCAGGTGAGTCGCTCTGCTTGTCTGATGACAACCCAACTGATCTGTAAACTGCTGCGGTCCAGGGAGGCAGCGGCTGCTGTCGATGTCAGGACGTGGCCCCTCATTCTGGACACAGGTAGGCACTGGCTGGCCCTCGTGCATGCCTGGGCTCACGTGGTGTTAGTGCACCAAGCAGTCTGACAGCTTCTGTTTCCTCCTTCAGATGATTTGCCAAAGAAGCGGCCTGCACAGATCTACAAACCTTCCAACCCAGACACGCTGGCCTACCTTGACTTCAGCGTGTCCACAACCGGGATGCTAGCTGGTGTAAAGGTGAGTGGCATCTGTGTGACACTCAACCTGTTAGGGGCCATGGACAGGCCTCGTGTTGCCTTTCCATTCATCGTATTGCCTGTGGGTTGTTAGTCCAATGACACATGAGGAAGCGGGCTGATGTGATTTTCATGTACTATGTAGCATGTATGACCTTTCAGTACTTGATGACTAATCTTCTAAATAATAAAGGCTGAGGTATGGCTAAGTCATGGACTACTTGCCTAGTATGCACAAAGCCCTGGCTACAGTCTGCAGTACTGTAAAAAAAAAAAGAAAAAAGTCTTAATCATTTTCTCACGTTGAATGTCACAGTCTTGCTGGTCCATAATGGAACACTGCATTTGTTTTCTTTCTCGTGTGCTGGTTCTCAAGTGTTCATACTATCTGTTCCAAAGGTTTGCATCTTGCAGCTTCTTACATTTGAAACTCAGCCACTCTTGTAACCTCTGAGCTTGCTCATCAGCAAAGCTGCTGGGTAAAGAATTTTAAGATTAGAATGTGTATTTTTCTTGTTGGAAGGAGAGTCTTAAGAAGCAGAATGAATCCAGAATATTCCTCTTTCCCCAGTGATGGTTCTTGGTAGTATGTGGGGACATTGCCATGCAAGTGCTCATGCTAGAGAATATTTATAGTACTTCTGTAGTCAGTGGAGCTTTGGGAAGAAAGAATTCAACAAAACTGCTGAAGTCTGCAGAGACTCTCACAGCTCAGATGATGTCAGGACCTGTGCAAGTCACCTTTAACTTGCCTGTAGTTAAAATGAAGCCTTCCCCTCACATCTGCCTCAGGGTCAGACTGGGAGGGTGGCTTTAGTCACTCCGTGCCTACTTCTCCAACTCAGACTCTTGGAAGAACTGGAAGTGGCACACAGAGGAGTCAAAGCATGAAATAAGTGTTCAGACACGTCCTGAAGGAGGGGTTCTCAGACGGGCCACTGCAGTAGCGAAGCTGGCTAAGCCTCTGGCTGGTAGAGTTGAAAGGATCATTGTCCTGCTGTGCCAGAGTGAGAGCTGTGACACCAGATCCCGTTCAATAAAGCGATTCATTACCCATGAAGCTTTCCATGTTCCATGTTTAGTACTTCCTGGTGATCCTCTATGAACCATAGAAAATCAGATGATGAATTACTGGACTTGTTTTCAAACTGATTTAAAAAAAAAAAGGTATTTCCTGTCACTTAACAATTTGTCTGATAAATACCTGAAAGGCAGAAGAAAGGTGGGGTTGCCTGGCCTGTTGTCTCCTCCAGCACAAGGCCCTCCAGTCTCCATGCCCTTGTGCATTATAGAGGTTGCCACTTTTCTCAGAAAGAAATTTTTATTTGATTTTGACTTTTCAATGAAAATGTCACTTCTCATTCAGTTGAAAGCTGGGAGGGCAAAAGGGCACCTTCTCATGCCTCCCAGCACCTCCATTTCCTAAACACAGGACATGGGGGAGGAGCACAGGCCCCCTTGTGTTGCGGACAGGTGCTGTGCGGGGCCCAGACTCCACCTGCAGAGGTGGACATGCCAACCTGAGTGCTTCTTTCCTCCCCAGGCTCTCGTGAGGAGTGTTATATCCTCCTGTGTAAAACCTGCTCAGCCCCAAGGATTGTTACTTCCGTTGCTTGGACTTACCACAAGTTCCGGATAGCTAGACAATTTAAGTGTTCTTATGGTTCGAAACATGGAAAGGCTGTTGAATGTTGGTGGCTCGTGCATGTAATCCCTCTGCAGGGACATCAAGGCAGGAGAGTCATCACAAGTTACAGGACACCTTGAACTATAGAAGTTTTGATCTAACCTGAGGCCGAAATGCAGGATCCTTACCCCAATTGAAAATAGTGTTTCCACATTCCACTATGTGGCCCAAGCTTGCAGGAGGCTTCCCCATCCTCAGAACATTTTGTAGGCTAACACTGAAGCGCCACACATCAACCTAGCCGCATTGTCTGCTACACACAACCTCGGGTGCCGGGTGCCGACTGCTCACTGTTTACTCCCATGCTGTCTTGCAGATGTCCCACGCAGCCACCAGTGCCTTTTGCCGATCTATTAAGCTGCAGTGTGAGCTTTACCCCTCTAGAGAAGTGGCCATCTGCTTGGACCCTTACTGTGGACTTGGATTTGTCCTCTGGTGCCTCTGCAGGTGAGGTTTGTGGTAAATGTCTTCAAAGTAATGTGCTTAAGAACAGCCTTATGTGCCTGCCTTTCTAGGTCATCCGCCCTACTCTGGGACCTTCAGCTGAAGTCAGGATCCTGGACCCTGTGCCTCTCCCCGGAGGCTCTGGCCTGGGGGCATTCCAGTTGTCTTGCCTCTTACTTTTTCTCTTGTGTATTTATTTAACATGTGTGTGAGTAGGCACAGGCACACGTGTGCATCTGTGGAGATCAGAAGACAGCTTCAGGGAACTAGATCTTCTTCCTACTAGATGGTTCTGGAGATTGAACGCAGGTTGCCAGGTTTGGCCGCAAGCGCCTTTACCTGCTGAGCCATTGCTTTATGTGGCAGTTCAGTGACATTCTGAGGACTGTGCAGACAGCACTGCAGCTACCGAGCATAGTGATCCTCCTTTCTCAGCATCAGAAGACCCTCACCTGGGTCTTACATCCTTACCCTTGGCAGCTATATGTGCTGGGAATTTTTACTAAGGCTCTTGCCTCCTTCAGCCTCCAACATGGCAGCGGCTGAGGCTGTGGGAGTACACAGCACAGCCTGGAGGTGTGAGCCTCCATCATTCACCCACCGCGCACCCAGCTCTGCTGCCCGTAGGCAGGTATTTATCAGACATCTACAGAACGAAGGGATGACAGGATATACCAATAACTGTGACTTGCTTTTTTTTTTCCTGAGTATATGTGCATGTTCCCTGTAGAAATTTTTAGAAATACAAGAACAAAGAGAACCAGGGTTGGTGGCACACCCCGTAATCCCTGCTCTGAAGAGCTGAAAGCAGGAAGGTTAGGAGCTCAGGACCATTCTTGGCTATACAGTAGTTCAAGGCCAGTCTAGGTCTGTGAGATCCTATCTCAAAAATAAATAAAAACTTTATCTGTCAGTAACACTATCTCCTTAACCTTGGTAGTTATGCGTGCTGGGAATTTTTACCAGTAACATCCATTATTTCCAATTTGACTACAGCTTCTGAGAATTTGTGTGTGTGTGTGTGTGTGTGTGTGTGTGTGTGTGTGTGTGTGTGTTGAAGAGGATCCATGAGCATGTGTGCCTGTGGAGGTCCAAGGGTGACATCAGGATTCATCCTGGATTGCTCTACCTCCTTATTGCTTTGCTATGGGGTTTCCCCGGCTCCGTCTTCCAGGATCTGTAGAGCAGCCTGCCACTTCTGCCTGTCATTTTTACATAGGATCTGGGGATCTGAATTCAAGGCAAAGGCTTTAACTGTTGAGCCATTTCTCCAGCACTGCAGCATACTTTTCATGTTAATTTTTAAATAAAGTATGAACAATATATTATAATAAATAACAATGTCATGGACCTATCTTCATATATATCAACACTTCACTAATTTTTTACATGTGCATGTTTGCATGTGTGGGGCCAGGTGTATGCAGGTGCATGCTTGAGCATATGTGCACGTGCCCATGCATGTGTGTGCGCGTGTGCACAGGTTGATACTCGGTATTGCTTTCATTCTTCACTGTCTATGCTGATGCAGGTTTTCTTACAAACCCATTGTTCGGTGATTCCGCTGTTCTAGTCTTCTTGCTCCACATCTCCTGTTTCTGCCTTCCAAAGCTGGGATTACAGATGGGCTGCCCCACCTGTCCGGCTTTCATGTGGTTGCTGGGGATCCCACTTCCATCCGCCTCAGTTGTGGGCAAGCATTTATCCACTAAGCAATCTCCCTAGCCCCAATTTTCTTTTATGTGCTGCAATTCGTAATTTTCAGAATATTCTATAATTGATGTTTCCTTATGAATTTTTACACTATTGGACAGTTACTTTGATACAGTAATAGTATTTAATAGCATTTATTGAAATCTCATCTTTAGGGTCTGGATAGATAACAAACAAATAAGGCACCTGCTCACAAAGCTGGTGACCTGAGTTCAAACCCCAGAATCCCATGTGGTAGAAAGAGAGAACTGATTTCTGAAAGGTGTCCTCTGGTTTTCACTCATTGCCATGGCATGCATTTGTTCTCTCTCTGTCTCTCTCACTCTCCTTTCTCTCTAATCTTGTATAATGAGAAACAAATCATTTTCCTCCAAAATGGCTATAGATTTCCTTCCAGAAGTAACCATCTTCAAGTCTGGGACCAGATAGATATGAAACAGCCCTAAAATACCTTTTTAAATTAGAAAGCAAGAATACATTCAAAGGTTGATGAGGCCTTGTGAAAAGGACCAAAGGATTTCCCACTGTGGAAAACATGTGCATCAGAACAGCAGTTACATCCAGTCAGCCTTTCAATCCAGCTATTTTGATTGAGCCAGGTGAGCGAGGTGAAAGCTTGGTCTGAGGACTAAGGATTTCTGAAGTCTCTATCAATGAGAGATGCTTTTCAGTGTGAAACTGGGCAGAGGGATTGGATAGACTGTTACTGGCAGGGGAGGGGCCAAGTCCCTGAGGAGCAGGAAAAGCAGCCAAAGATAATAAACCTGGACCAGGGGCGTGGAAGCATGAGACACTCATGTGGTTCCTGTCATGGTTGTGAATCACTGGCCAGAGAGCCAAGAGGCCTGACAGCTGTTTCAGCAGGGATCTGAGTGAGGACGACGTAAGTGACGAGCAAGTCTGAGCCTGCGGTTTCTACTACAGAATATGTGATCTGATTGCCTGTGATGCTTGGCTCGACTCTGAACTGGGGTGGAAGAAAAGTTTCTGTTCTCAGATTATGGCAGCATAATTTGTTCTTAGAAGAAACATCTCCTCCATCCTCTCTGTTCCCTGCAATAACCAAAAATTTGGGGTTAAGGGGATGTCTGGCTGGTGACTCACTACCAGAATGACCAAGCGAAGTTATTTTGACTGTATTTGAAACTTGTCTTTAACTATGTGTTGAAAAGAGAAATACAAGCAGGTGTCTTTTTATATTTTCAGCCTTAAGTAACTCTAGTTTTGAACTAAAAGGTTCTCTTGAGAAATACTGAATAAATGGAATAGTTTGAAAGCATTTTGTAAGATTATTCTTATTGTTGAAATATCTGTCAGACAGTGATGATGGAAGTCACTGGTAAAATGCATGCCCACATGTTTGGGGTCCTCTCTTAAATCCCTACCAGTGCTAACCACTCCCCAAAGTGTATTAGACCATCCGGATTTGTGGATTAGATGATTTTAAAAAGTCAGTTGTCCCAGGCGGAAGCGGGGGCGGCTTGCGTTTCTGGTCCTGGTAGGGCGGAGCCTGTGAATCCCGGGGCAGAGTAAACAAGGAGGTGGTGGCGGTGGTCCATAGTAGTTCCCGAATTCATCTGTGGTTCACACACACACACACACACGTACATACACACATGCGCCCACACATACATGCACAAGTGAATAAATAAAAAAAATTATTAAAAAAATTTTTAAAAATTCTTTAAAAAAAAAAAAAGTCAGTTGTCCCAAAATTGGTCTGATTGAGTTCTGTCCCTATCAGAATTTTAGCATAGGCTTCGGTGCAGAAATTAACAAGGCGACCCTAGGAACAATACAAAGAATACACAACAACAAAGACAACTTTAAAATAGAGCAAGAAGGGCTGGTGAGGTGGCTCAGTGGTTAAGCCTCCGCCTTGCAGGCGGAAGGTCCTGAGTTCAGATCCCAGATCCCACGTATAGACGCCAGGCGGAAGCGGGGGCGGCCTGCGCTTCTGGTCCTGGTAGGGCGGAGCCTGTGAATCCCTGGGCAGAAGGAGGTGGAGGCGTCCTGTGGTAGTTCGCGAATTCGTCCGTGGTTCTACACACACACAGACACACGCGCGCACATACACACGCATATGCACACAGTTGAATAAATAATAATAATAAAAAAAATTTAAAATAGAGCAACAAATATGGGATATGAGTGAAATACAAAGATACATGTGCTTGAAGATGTTACTGTACTCTAAAATATAAGTTGAATACCATACTATCTAACCTCTTTTCCAGGACAAAAAAATTGCTAAACTCTGGTAACTAAAACAATGAGAGATTGACACAGAGATGGGTGGAGATAGATGATTGGTTGAAAAATAGGTAAGATAGGTGTAGATAAGTATATATAGATAATAGATGAAGGAAGATAATAGGTAGATAGCTAATAGAATGTGAAAGGGAAGAAGATAGGAAGTAGATGATGGGTAATTCATGAGGTAGATGGTGAAATAAATGGTTAGTACATGTGAATAGACTGGTAGGTGATTGGTGAGAAAATAGATGATGTGTAGCTAGATGATTGACTGATAAATTATAACTATGTAGGGATAGATGAGATAGTGATTACTGAGACAGATTAAGAGTCCAGCAATCCTTCCATTGTATCAACTGAGCAGTTGATACTTTTTAAACCTAGGCACCAAAGAAGTTCAATGGAGAGAATGTTTTCACAAATGATGGGGAGATTGAAATTTTTCATTTTCCAGATAGGTTAGCTAAGCATTGTTTCTAGTTTAGCTGGTTTTGATTTTTTTTTTCTTGAGAAAGAATCTTGCTGTGTAGACAAAGCTGGTATGAAACTCACCATGTAACCCAGGCTGGCCTCAAACCAACAGTAATCATCCTGCCTCAGCCTCCCAAGTGTTGGGGTTATAGGTATGTTTGGACCAGGCCCATCAAGTGTATCATAAATCTTAATGCAAGACAGAAAGCTATTAAAGTCTTAAGAGAAAACAAAGGATTAAATCTTCATAGTCTTGGGTTAGGTACCTTGGTCTTCATTATTAAAGGCCTAATATGTAAGATAAGCAGTGATAAATAGGAAATTCAAAGCTTTTGTGTATCAAAAGACACACTTGTGAAGGTGAAAAGCCAAACTACAGTCTGAGGAAAGATTTATAGATCATGTCGTGGGTTATCAAAAATTAGCTTTGTAATAAATTCATAAAACTTTTGATTTTATTTTTTTAAACTTTATTTATTTTGCACGCGCATGTGTATGTGTGTGTGTGTGTGTGTGTGTGTGCGTGTGTGTGTCAGAAGGGCACCGAGTGTCCCTGTGGAGAACTAAGGGTGACTTCAGGAATCTTTTTTACTTCACTCTGGGATTTCCCAGGCTCCACCCACCAGGGTCAGAAGCGCAGGCCACAGCCTTTTCTGCCTGGTGCTTTTTTTTTTTACATGGGATGGGGGATCCAAAGTCAGAACCTTCTGCTTGTGAGGCAGGGTCTTAACCCCCTTGAGCCATTTCTCCAACCCAAAATTTTTGAAAATAAAAGGACAAGTAACACCATTTAAAAATGTATGAGATACATCAACAGATACCTCACCAAGAAAACACACATAAGAAAGCTAGTGAGGACATGAGAGAATGTCCAGTCTTTATGAGGAGGATGCAAGTTAAACTGTAGAGTGATGGATGTTACTCCCACTAGAATAGAGGTAAGCCAAAGAAAAAACAAAGGCTGAGAAACATTTTTTTCCTGACTTCCAACTTAGACTGCAAAGCAACAATGATCACAATTCTGGATTACAAAGCTGGAATTCCCATGTATTGTTGACAGAAATGTAAGCTGCGGCAATCTCAGCTTGGCATGACTTCAAAATGAAACATAAATATGCCCTGTAAGCCAACAGATGCATCGTTAGGCATCCGTCCAGGAGATAAAAGCATATGTCTGAGTGAAGACTCAATTCTGTCAGCCCAAAGAGGTTCAGTCCAAACCAGGGAGCAACATGACTCTAGGGAGCAGGTTAACATCACATGTGAAGTTGTGCAGCAGATCGGGATATGAATGGCTTGGAGAGGCGACGCCAGGTTGAAGACACTAAAATCAGAAGGCTGAATGTTCCATGATCATTTCACACACAGAATAAAGATTGATTTATAGAGACCTACAGTACAGCGATTGGCTGGGGTAAAGGTAGAGATGCTTCATGTAGACACAGCAATTTCCTTCAGACGATGGGGGTGAGTCACCTTGTACCATTTTATTCCATGGTACCAGACTGTGCAGAAACGTTTGGATGCCATTGCTTGAACTCTGTGGAACAACCTTGATGTATCTGTCTTTTTTTTTTTTAACCTGGTGAACCACTTACCATATTTCTTTTTTTTCTTAAATTTTTCCACTCATACAAACTTGATAGGTACCCTATTCCCCTCCCTCCCTCCACTCCTCCCTGGATCCTCTTGCTCCCCCCTCTTCTCTTTCCTTTCCCCCCTCCCTTTCTCCCAGTGCCCCCTCCCCACCTCCATTCTGGAGCATCCTTTACTGTGCATGTTGAATCTTGATATATCTCTTAAGATTTATTGAAATTTTTTTCATTTGTCATCTCTTGGACAATAAAGAGAAGTTTGAAAATATGTTTAATCTTCTCAGATGTGCTTAGAATTTCCTGGCTCCAAATTCGTATCCTGAGCCCCACTTGTATAAGTGTTGATCAAGAAAATCATAGGTCCTAGCGTGGTATTATAAAGAAAGAAAATCATGTGTGATTTGCTTTCCGTGCTCATTCGAATTTCTTATGCTAGCATTTTCAGGGTAAGATTGAGGGAGATATGTAGAAGAAAGCAGATTGGCAGAATGAAGAGGAAAAGTATCATAAGGCTATAGTTGTGTTTCTATTCCTCACAACATTGGATTTAGACATCACTGGGCATGTTGGTGGTATTGAAAATGTAAGTCCTTACAGGGATCAAGTAGTTGTTTAAGTCTCAGTTGCAATGAAAAGCCTCTAAAAACATCTAATTAAAATGGTATTGTGAGACTTCACTCATGAATGGGCTGAATAATATTTGATGTTAACAGAAACACTGCATCCCTTTGCTTCCCAGGGTAGAAAGACAGAGTATTTCTTGGTGGATAATTATGATCTGTAGATGCAAAATGTGTGGGCTTTTTAAAGCTGTGACTGCTTTCTGCTGCACAACCCCATGTTCAACTCTGAGATTGTTCTTTTAAGTTCCATGCTGCCAAGATAGCGTTTCTGTTTATTTTTATTCCACTCGGTGCTGCCCTGAGACTTCTAACTGGAGCTGGCACACTAGCTAATGATGAAGGCTCTAATTCAAGGTAGATCTTTGTGGTGTCAGCAAGCATGGCTGAAAATGGGGACCTACTGCTAGAGAGAAGAAACCTGGAGTTGCAGTGAAATTGTCCAGGTGGGAATATCTGACTCCTTAGGAATATTATGGGAGAAGCCACCCAATTCTTGGGAATAGGCTGGGATGAGACCACTATGCAAGGGTATTGGGACAAGATGGGTGCATGGTGCACAGTGGAGTGTCAGTAATAGCTATAGTAACCCTGGAATAAGATGGCAAATCTCCAGGGTGTCATGTGCATCTGGTGCATGCATTGGGGAGGGAGTGAGGAAGTTATGTCTTTTGGCCTGCTGGATATACTGCCGAAGCTAAGGACATGTGTGCTTGGCTTTCAGACCCCCAGGATGTTTCTTGGTAGGGTAGCAGCTTCCAAAGAAAGAAACAAGTGGTGTCTTGGAAGGTTCATCTTGTGCTAGCTTTTGTAACAAGATAAGAGAATACCTGTATGAAGTTTGCTTTGGATAAGGCGTAAGTCTGATTTGCTGTATAGCTGCATATATTCAAACTCCATTGGGTAATCTTATAGTTAGTTGGTCTTCAGAACCAAGCATGATGGTCCACACCTGTAATCCTAGCACTCAGAAAGCTTTCTCAATCTCGCAGGACAGCTGCTATGAGTTCAAGACTATCTGGAATGCCTAGGGTTACAGCTAACAGTGTACATGCTTTGTGTTGAAGTCATGCCAAGGTGGGATTTTCCTAGCTTTCCTTTTCACCAAAAATATACAAGAATGTAAGAATGAGGACCAGAGTTGGCATCTCCAGAACCCATATAAAAGTCAGGCAGACTTAAGGAGCACCTTATAGTCACACCCTTGGGAGGTAGTGATGGGATTCTTGGGGCAATTAGCCAGTTGGCAAGTTCTGGGGTCAATTGGGAGACCTGCCTCAAAAAATAAAGCAGAGAGTGATTGAGAAAGTCACCTGGGGTCACTTTGATCTTACACACACACACATACACACACTTATGTGTGCATACATTCATGTGTCCTACACATGCACACATGTGACAAAAGAAAAAATAGAGACAAAGACAGCCTGAACCACAAAGCGAAGCCCTGTCTGAATAAAACAGAACAAAAAAGTGATTTCTAATAACCTAAATTTGCCAAGGACTCACCTTAGTGAAAATATGACTGAATTTTGAGTGTTAAATGATTAATTTTTACTCATTAAATTGTCTTGACTATAAACATCTTCACCTTTCCATAAGGAAGGTGGATGAACAGCCCAGGGAGAGGCCACGTAACACTGAAGGGCTCTATAGAAGCAGAGTACCAAGTATTGGCCAAGGATGTGGAGAAGCTGCAATATTGTGTGATACTGGTAGGAGTACAGAATTTCTGCAGCCACTGTCAAACATAGTATAAGGATTTCCCCAAAGATCAATCACAGAATCAAGATGAATTAGTCACAGAATTAAGATTCAGTCTAGCAAATTCACTTCCTGGATATACATGTGAAAGAATTGAGAACAGGGCTATTAAGATGGTTCTGGAATGAAAACACTTTTCACTCAAGCTTGAGGACCTGATTTTAATCCCTAAAACCCAAATAAAGGTGCAAGAAGAGAACCAGATGCATCACTTTATCCTCTGACCTCCACATGCATGCTGTGGCATACACCCCCATGCACATGCATACATGTACACATAATTGTATTTATAAAGAAATACATGCCTCATGCTTGGGAAATGGCTTCATACAGTGCTCAACATGCAAACACTGGGACTGAGCTCAGTCTCACAGAACTCATGTTAAGCCAGTGTACCAGTTGTTCTCTGTACTGCTGTGAGACAACATTCAAAGTCAAGCAACTTAAGGGAAGAGAGGCAAGTTTTATTTGACTTACAGTTCCAGACGGGAGATACAGTCCATTATGGTAGAAAAGGCACATCTGGCTGGCAGAAGTTGGAGGAGGCTTAGGTCACTGCAGAGGCTGAGTGAGAGCAAGCTGCAACTGCACAAGCAGATTCCTTGCAGAAGCAAGGCTGGATGGACTAACCAACCTCAAGTCCTTTCCCCTGTGACATGCCTTCCTCCAGCAAGGCTCCACCTCCTAAAGGTGCTATACCTTCCCAATCAACTAAGGATTCAAACTAGAGCCTGTGGGGCACAATTCACATTTCATACCTTGACAACTAGCTATGATGTTAAACACTTGTGATTCCAGCACTGGAGAGTCAGAGACTAACAGATTCTTGGAGTTCAATGGCTAACTAATCTAGTTGAACCAGTGAATTCTAGGCCAATGAGAGACCCTGTCTCAAAATAACAAGGTAGACATGCCTAATGAATAATAGTGAAGGCTGTCCTCTGCCTTTCATGTGCATGTGTACTTAAATATGTGAGCACAAACAGGCACGCACACACAGAGAATGGCTCTTTTGCAGCATTACAATGAAACCTGGTTTGCACTTTCATTTATGAACTTTTGTATACCTAAAAAAATCTTTTTTGTGTAAGTCCCAAAACATTTTCTGGAATCTTTTAATCAGGTCTGTTACTGTTAATCCTCAGCAATAAGCAAACAGTAGAGTTTTGGAAAATGCTTTTTTTAAAAATTCACATCCATTATTTATGTAAGTTCAAGTATATAATGCATCATTTTCCTTCATTTTTCTACTTGTGCTCTAGCATGATAAAATGCTAATATTTTCTCAGTTCTTCGGTTTGTCAATTCGGACTATTTTAAAGTGAAAATGCTAACTTGTATAACTCAGATGACTGAAGTCTTTTGATTCCCCCAATTTCCCTTGAACTTGCATCATCGTTCCTATCTTTTTTAGAGCTGATTTTACTGCTGGTCTTATGCATGATGCAAGAAGCTTGCTTGAAGTCCTCCCATTTCTCAGAGGCAAATACTACTCTGTCATCCTTAGGTCCTACCTCCAATGGCCTCTGCAACTTCTGCAGTGTGTAGACTCCCACTTCTGATGGTCTCCCTTGTGTTTATAATAGCATGTACTCTTGGCTCCCACCTCTGATGGCCTCTCTTGTCTCTGCAGTGTATACTCTGGGCACCAGTCCATTCTCATCCCCCCCTCCGAGCTCGAGACCAACCCTGCCTTGTGGCTTCTCGCCGTGAGTCAGTACAAAGTCCGGGACACCTTCTGCTCCTACTCAGTGATGGAACTGTGCACCAAGGGGCTGGGCTCGCAGACAGAGTCCCTCAAGGTAAATTGCTGTGCTCTCGCTCAGCTGGTCACAAGAATGGGTACTTGCCTCTGGGTGAGATCTGTATAGGCTTCTCAAGAGCGCGATGTCATCTTGAAGGTTGCTTTCATGGGGGCTGGGAATATAGCTCAGTGGTTAAAGCCGCTGCCTGGCACACAAAAGGACCTGAGTTCTGATTCTATAATTCCCAGGTCTATAGAATTCTCGCCCTAAATACCAGACTTTGGGAATCCATAGAACAAGCTGGCTATCCTACTGACCCTAATGGTGTGCTCTGTGTTTAATTGGAGGCCAGGGTCACAACAGTAAAGTGGAAGAATGATCAGGAATGATTCCCAACATCACTGTTGGGCCTCCGCATGTGCACACACTCACGTGTACCCTGTACATCTACTAATACATACATGAAAGAGAAAGAGAAGGAAAAATTGCTTTCAGGGGTACATTTCTCCATAAATACTTGCCCACAGCCAGACAGTAATCAGCATGAGTAGAACATTTAATGGTAAATTCCCCTAGTTCTATCTAAATTATTCTAATCAATGATTTTAACTATTTGATACTGATATCTTAAATGAAAAGCTTTAAATATAGCCATTTATCTTTAATTCATTGAAAGACTCTTGAAGGTCTTCACTGTGACCAATGTTTATTTTACAACTAAGTGAATAGTTTTTGGGTTTGTTTTGTTTTGTTTGGTTTGGTTTTTTGGTTTTTTTATTTTGTTTTGTTTGGCTTTTTTTCTTAATGACTACTACCTAAGAATAATGTTGCCCTGCATTTAAACTGAGGACATTTTACCAGGCTTATTTTCATAGTAAGTTGAGTAAGTAGCCATTAATTTCACGTGCCAGGGATATGGTAATGTTAGGCCTTATTCTGTTTATTTTCCAAGCCCCTGCTGTCTGTGTGTCTAGTGTGAGTGCCTTGTATCTGTGCAGATTATACTTGTGTGTGTGAGTACACATGTAAACATTCGTCTCTTCAACATTGTTTCCCTGTTCAGTCCAAGGTATGAAATTTATAGAAAAAAAAATAAAATGTCTGTTTTTAAAAATATTAAAGAAGAAAAGAGAGAGTTTGTATGTGTGAGCATGCATGCCATGTCACACAGGTAGAGGTCAGAGGACAGCTTTTTGGAAGTCACTTCTGTCCTTCCACCATGTGGGCATCTGGGAATTAAACTCAGGAAACTAGGTTTGTAAGCAGAAGCTTTACTCATTGATCCATCTCACCAACCTTTAAAATATATAATTTTGATATTGAGCTATGCCAAAGAATGTGTAATTATTTGTGTAAGGCAGAATTAGAGCCTAGTCCTCACTTATGCCCCTGTGTGTTGCATTACAAAATGATGTAGCACTCCACATCACTTCCCCTGTAGTATTTACATAGTGATCAGAGATGACACATCCAAGGGAGAACTAAGACTGCTCATCTTCTCTTCCTTGTCAAGTCTCTCTGAAACCTAACCATCTCCATTCAATTTCTTTTTTCTTTTCTGGCTGCCCTAGGGTTTGAACCCAAGGCCTCTTGCCTGCTAGACAGATGCTCTGCCATTGAGTTGCCCTATTGTCTCCATTTGAAAGATGAGGAACTTAAGTTCAAGGGGATTGAGAACGCTTCCACATTTCTGTTTGATGAGTGTGGATCCAAATTTCTCATCTTTAGTTTGAAATGCTATCCCAATTCATGGCCTCTCAACATGTGTGTAATAATTAAGTATTGTTCAAATTTTAATTGTTCTGTGATTGTTTGTAATCATGTTCATGCACAAGATACAGGGTATCAGTATGAATTAAAACTAGCTATGAAGTTGAGTGTGACCCCGAACAACTTAACTCCCTAACTCCACCTCCCAAGAGCTGAGACTTGCAGGCATGTGCTGTCATACCCATTTTATGTAAAACTGGGGATGTGATCCAAGGCATTGACTATGCCAGTCAAGCACTTTGCCCACTCAGCTACATCTCTAGTTCTTATATACTGAGTTTTTATGTCAATGTTACCTCAAGGCTGAGGGCTGAGGGCTCAGGGGAAAGGTGTGAGTTTACCATGCACTGGACCCAGTCTTGCCGTGGGACTTACGATGGACTGTTTCTTCTTCATTGAGAAGCCTAGCAGTTACCCTTATTGGTGTCTGCTCGAGAGACAAATTAGGGCGGTCTCTATGCCACAGTGCTGGTTTCACTGAAACTTATTGGCTGTGCATCACCACATCCCAAGATCCTTCTGGCCCTAACCACAGAGTATTTACACTCCCATCAGTTCTTCTTCCCATGCATACACATCTCAGATGATTGAATTTACCACAGTCCTGAGATATGCTTGATGGTCTGTTACCTGCTACATTGGGGTCCGTCACTTGTCACAATGGGCCTTCAAGACCTTTCGAGTCTCCCAGGAAGCCAGAAGAGGGCTGTCATTGTGTGATGTTGGCTATGCAGTTGTTTTGCCTTCCCACTTTCTAACATGTAGGTTTTCCCATTTTTTTCTTGTGTGTTCCTGTGACACCATGCTTTGTAAGAGTGTGCTTAAGAGGCTGGAGAGATGACTTAGAGGTTCCGCCTCTGTGCTGTGAGCTGAAGGACCAATGTAAAAAAAGTCCCATGTAAAAAAATGTCAGGTGGAAATGGCAGCAGCCTATACTTTTGGCCCTGGAAGGCAAAACTTAGAAAACCCTAGAGCAAAGCACAAAAGAGGTAGAGCAGTTCAGGATGATTCTGGAAGTCATCTTGGGCCTCCACAGGCACACACATGCTCTGAAGCTTGCTGCTCCCCTGTTCACTGCTGTTCACTGGCTCCCACCCAGTACGTCCTTCCCTTGACCCTATTCTTGATTCTGGCTGTTATAGATTTTTAGTGTCATCTTTAGTATTGTGAATATCTATGTAGATTTTTTTTTAACATCAGTACCCTGGAATTGGTTAGTTAACTTCATGGGTGCGATATCACCCCAGAAATGAGAGCCCATCTGGCATTCGCATGGCTCCTGTGGATTCTGCGTGAAAGGTTACACACAGCGCGCATGCTGATACTTTTCCTGCTCTTGGTTCTAGGCACGAGGGCTGGACTTGTCCCGAGTAAGGACCTGTGTGGTGGTGGCCGAAGAGCGCCCCAGGATCACCCTCACACAGTCCTTCTCCAAGCTCTTCAAGGATCTGGGACTCCACCCGAGGGCTGTAAGCACTTCCTTCGGCTGCAGAGTGAACTTGGCCATTTGCTTGCAGGTGAGTTCCTCTCGCTTGCAGACAAACCCCTAAGTATTGCATCAGGAAAATAACTTTTGAGGACAGGCAGAATGCACACCTGATCGGTGTATGTTCCTTGCAGGATCCTTAGCTTTGTTAGAAGGGCGTCTCTTAGTCCCACGTGCGTGATTCTTTCAATTTTTCATCAGAGTCTGCACGGGGAGCCATTATTCATAGCACTTAACTCCATCGCTTAACTTTTTAATTTTATAATAGTAGTGCTTGGTCAGACCTCTGCTGTCAATCTTGATTTCAAAGATGAGATACTAGGAAAACATTGATGTGGTCCCATGTGTGTGGACAGTAATTTCTGGAATGAGAATTTCATTATGTTAAGCAGTTTCAGGAAGTTTGTGTTGCTATGGCAACATGGAAATGGCGAGGCTGCATTTCAGTGCAGACGTGCGGGAAGCACCCTCAGGAGAATGAGTGGGCTGACTATGAAAAGAAAACCTGGTGGGTTTTTTCTTTGTCACTCCACTTCTTCGTGCCCTTCCTTACTTCTTAATATACCCTGGAGGAATCATGATGCTCAAGAAAAAGACAAAGAGGACCACCCTCCTCGAGCCACTCGAGGGAGCACTTGCCAGCCCAGGACAGAGTGTAGAGTGTTCACTGAGCACACACACAGCACAAAAACTGGGCTACCGCAGGTGCTGGGTCCTCCTTTACCTCCATCCATCCAGTCTGTCCTTCCAGTTGATGCTTACTTAGGGGTCTGTGTCTGTCCACTGGTGGGCAAATCCCAGAAAGTTCCTGGTTCTGTGTGAAGTCACTGTATAAAAGGGAACCCATACACATGCATGCGTATACATGCATTTGAACACACATGTGCACACGCTTGTACACGCGCACACGCTCGTCTAGTCTCTGGGGAGGTCATGGCAAGAAAATAGTTTCCAGCAGCTTTTAGAAACTTCATGCAGGTGTTCCTTGCTTCGAGTGTCCTTCCCTTTGAATTAGATGCATTTTTTTAAAAAAAAATACAAAATTCTTTTCAAGATGGTAATTCCATCTTGTCCTCTTAACTGAAGTGGGTTCCCTTTTCTTAGAATTGGATTTTTTAAAATATTTATATTTTTATATCTTTTTCCCTTATCAAAATGTGATATATACGTATATATACATACACATGTATATGTTTAAGTGTATATCAGTCATAAAGAAGAAGAAAATTATGTCACTTTCAGAGAAATGTTTGAAAATGGAGATCATTATATTTAACTAAGCTAGATTCACAATGAGAAACATTGCGCACTTTGTATATGTGGACTCCAGAATTGAAAACAAAAAAGACTAATGAAAAAAGGGAGCAGAGGGGATTAGCAGTAGGTAGAGGTGTTGAGAGGGGGTGAAGGAGGGGTGTATATGGTCACATGCATTGTCTACTTGTGTGGACATGTCTGATGAAGCCCATTGTAATGCACAATTTGGAGATAAGCAGCCAAGAAAGAATAGCTCTCAAGAAGAGAGCTTCTGTTTTTAATCAATTAGCTGGCCTTCTCCAGGAAAAGAAATTGAACTTTGTTTGCAATCAAAGCCCAGCATTTTTCCTGATGCCCTTTACTGGTCACCAGCATCGTTTGTGCTAGAAGTGGGAAATGAAAAACCCGTTCTCTCGTCTGGGAGAGTGGCTCAGCATGTCGTGCACCGGCTGAGCAGGCGTGAGGACCCAAGTTCCTATTCCTGGCACCCATATAAAAGTTGGTGTGGCCCTGCGCTCCTGTAGCCCCAGCGCTGGCCGAAGGGACCCTGCAGCTTGGGACCCCAGTCTAGCCAAAAAACAGTGAGTTCCAGGTCCAGCAAAGACACCCCATGTCAAGCTCTCAAGGTGGAGCATGATAGCATAGGACATCCTGCTGACTAGACATCTTACTGCTGAACTGTCCCACCAGCCCCCAGTATGCTTAAATGTTTAAAAACCCTGAACAAAAACGAAAGTCTCCCTTTGAGGAGTGACATCCACCCATACCTGTGTCACTGGTGGGAATGCTTGTTGTCAGGTGGTTTGTGATGCGTGGTTTTCTTTATAGCTGTTTGCTGTCTGTACTCAAGAGCCCTCTGGTGGGATTCTGAGGTTCTACAAAGGCAAAATGTTAGAATAAGCAGGAGGCTTGATCTCTGTGAAACAAGAAGTTAACTGAGTAAACAGCCTTATTTGTTTAGAACCGTACCCTTGTCCACATGTTTCTGGGCTTTCCAAGTCTCTTCTTTGGGGACTGTATTTGTAGAACTAATGGTGTCGATTTCAAAGGATCTGGCCTTCAAAGATGCTGTAGCTCATGAGGTGTTTGATTACGTACAGACCTGAAAGTCCATGGCAGAACAAAAGTGTAGCCTTGGAGCCTCAAGAGGCAGTCCTTGGGTCTGACCCAGTGCTGAGATGGCACACTGGTGAGGAACCCCGCTACAGAGTAGATGATGAAATACCATCTTAAAGCCAAGCTGGCAAATTAGGCACTGGTTGTGATTTTGCACCAATGCCCTCCTTGCTGCTTACCACCTTGTGTCCTTAAGCATCTCTCTCTCTCCAGCCAAACCTCATTCTCTGTGTAGGGGTCACGGCAGGCTTTCCTTCTTGACACCTTCACTCCTGCCATTCTCCTACTCTGATTGATTGTTAGCTTTGTCACCAGGCCTGCAGGCACACCTGAGAAGGTTCTCTAGATGAAGGCTGGCCTTGGGCGTGCCTGTGAGAGACTAGCGTGATTGCATGATAGATGTGGACAGACCCAGGCATCTGTAGGCTCAGCCTTTCCCTGGGCAGTTGGACAGGTACTACATAAAGATGGAGAGAGCTACTGAGGGCAGGCAGGCACACAGGAACACATCCATGCCTGCATTGGTCCTTGCTCTTTGCTTTTGCTGAGGATGATATGACCAGCTACTTCCAGCTCCTGCTGCTGTGACCGCCCTGCTATGACTTGGCTAATTAAGCCTCTTTTGTCTAAGTTGCTTTTGTTAAGTATTGGCCACAGCAACCTGTAATGAAAGCAAAACTGCCTCGAGTGGACCATCTGCATCTGCATGGCAGGAAGCCATGTCTCATCCAGTCCTCTCCTGAGGCCTTTTCAGACCCCCAGCTGCAGAACCAGCCTTCCTCTTCTTCCTCCAGTTGCTCCACACTCACTTCTATGTCCTCTGTAATCAGTCGTGCTGGGAACAGTTACTGGGGACCCTCCTCAGTGCCCAGCACCCTCTCATATTGCCATGTCTCACTGCTAGAGGTGAATGAACTCAGAAAAAACACTGCAGTTGAAGTCCTTCACCACCAATCCCCGTGCAGTAGATGAATTAAGACTGTCAGGCTGGACCTATGGTCCAGGGGTTAAGACTCTGCCTTGCAAGCAGAAGGTCCTGAGTTCAGATTCCAGGTCCCATGTAAAAATGCCTGGCAGAAACAGTGGGCAGAGCCTGGGCAATCCCAGAACAAAGCAAAAAGGAGGTAGAAGCAATCCAAGATGATTCCTGAAATTACCTTTGGTCCTCCACAGAGACACACAGTGCCCTCTGACACATACACACAATAATAAAATTTTAAAATATGAATTAATACTGACTAAGAGACTCATGTGACAGTGCTGACTTCTACCAACAAACTCACAACATAAGTAAACAAAAGAAAAGTCTATGCCAGCGTTTCTAATCCTTCCTGCAAGTAGAAATTGAGGGTACCTATTAAGTTTGTATGATTGAGAAAAATAAACAAACATTAAAAAAAAGAAATTGGGGTTTACTTCTCTGTTAAGTTTCTAGACAGAAGTCAAGGTTTGCTTCTTGAGAACACATGCCTGCACATGCACACATATGCAGTACATTCACACACTCATATTCTCATACACATGTGCACACACCACACATTTTTTTTAATAAATGCATTGGACCCTTTGCAGACCGCTTCTGATGAAGTTGTCTTGTGTTCATGAAGAGCAAGGTTTAGTTGTTGGCTCTTACAATGAGAGAAACTGAGGCCCAGAAATGTTCGGTGAACTTTGGTAAATTGGCAGAGCCATGAAGTAAAAATAGAAGTCCAGGCAAATAAGCTATTTGTCATTCTTTGGAATGACATTTTCCTAGAATTTTTAGCTATAAAAGTGACTTAATTTCAATTTGTTAATTTTATGATTGAAGTAATCATTGTAAAGATCAAATTATGACATCTGTGCTTAATTAGCTTTGACATAAAATTCTCATAGACCATTAGCTAATGTCATTTGTTTATTCCCACTATTGTGATTACTGTGTAAAGATGGAGGGTCTTCAACTGCATTAGCTTAGTAACAGAAAAACTAGTGTCCTCCTAGGGAGATGGAAAAGTAAGGCCTTCCATTCCCAAGGACACCTCAGACGTTCTCCTTAGTAAGGAAAAGAACTAAGAACTGCAGGAGACGGCTCAGTGGGCATAGCACTTGCCGCAGAGTGTAAGGACCTGCATTCAGATCCTCAGTATGTTTGTAAAAGCCACACACCGTGCAGTACGTTTGTAATCCCCACCTACAAGAGAGGAAGGCTGCAGAATCCCTGAAGCTCACAGTCAGCCAGTCTGTGAACAACCAAGAGAGCCTTCAAGCTATCCTGTGATCACATGCTATGGCACACACGTGGTCACACTCACATGTAACATACACATGCAAAGTGTAAAAAAAAACTTTAAGAACTTTAGTCTTTATTGCACAGAGAAATGATGAGTGATTGATCCTAAGGAAAACTTGACTGTGAGAAATTAAGTCAATAGTAAGAGCTCTAGTTAACTCCTAAGTCTTAAAACTGACATAAGGCAAGGGTCCTTTGGGCACTGAAAAGGGACAAAGTGCAAAGCTCTGAAGGATGAATTAACTCTAAAGAGAAAATAAATATTCAGTCATTGAGTTCCCAAACCACTTGTCTTCCTCCTACACTGCTCTTAGATGAGCAAAGAGGAAAAGGTTAATTGTCATCAGACATGTTGAAGCTCTTGGGAATTACTCACACTCATCTGGAACGGTCTTTTTACACCTGCTCAGCTCAAAGCAGCAGCAGAAAATGTGGAAGCTAGGGCCGTGTTCTCGAAAGACACAGCAAAGCAGGCTGAGCTGATTACTGCTGCTTCCTGTGGAACTTGTATCATGAACCAATTTGCCTATCGATATCATTGACTGGTGGATTCCAGTCTCACCGATGAGCTAGGTGTTCATGGCTCAAGCCACACTGAGCAATCCATCTTTCACCTTCACCTCACCCTTCTCACATTTCCCTAAACATCTGTGACTTGCAACAGCTCCTGGCGAGAGCTGCTAACTAGTCAAGATGCTTTATGGAAGCATAAGCAGATGATGGATGCTAGAAAAACACTTACCAAGATTGTTTTTTGTTTTTTTTGGGGGGGGGGGTTGTTTTGTTTTTTGAGACAGGGTTTCAAGTAGCCCAGGCTGCCCTCAATTTTGTTACAAAGCTTAGAATGATCTGGAGACTCTCCTTGCCTCCACTTCCCAAGTGCTAAGATGAGCTGTACTGTTGAGTCTATGCAGTGCTGGCAACTGAACCCAGGGCTTTATATATAAAGCCATCACACTACCAGCTAAGTTGCTTCCCCAGGCCCTGGGGCTTCCATTTTTGAATGAGATGTAGAAATGAGAGGCCATTGTTGTAACACTGGCATGGTTAATCTGTATCACAGTCTTTAAGGTTCATCAAGTAACTGAGGATTTATATGACTGTGAGTGACCTCATTTCCTCTTGGGAGAAAAGAGATTCTATTTTACTTGCACTAGAAGAGCCATAGGAAGAATCTGTCCTACAAAGGACAAAGTACAAACAACCAAACATTTTTGACAATTGTATGTATATGTAGTCATATGGTTGGCAAGGTGGATGGGCATCCCCAGTAACCCAGCTGCAGTTGGTGTGCACCCCTATGCAAGGTCCTTCCTGTGGACCTTCCCCTAACCAGGCAATAACTAACATAGTAAAGCCTTAGTACTGGACAGGAGGGCTGGAGAGATGGCTCAGGGATTAAGATTTTGCCTCACAAGCAGAATGGCCTGAGTTTGCATCCCAGGTCCCACTTAGAAAACACCGGGCTGAAATGGCTGCGGGCTGTACTGCTGACCCTAGTAAGCAGAGCCTGAGAAATCCCAGAGCAAAGCAGAAAGAAGTAGAAGTAATCCATGATGATTTCCAGCGTCACTCTTGGGCCTCCGTAGGTATATACAGAGTCCTATGATGAGAGAAAGAGAAAGAGAAAGAGAACAGGACAGGAGACTTAACATGATCTATTGGAAGTTTTCTAGGCCCCTACCACATGGAGAGCAGTGGCCCTCTGGTGTAGAGGAGACCCTAAAATTAAAATGTATCTTCAAACAAAAAATACTGATTTGTTCACTACTAAACCATACTCAATGGATAATGGGAATGGTGTTTTATATCCATGAGGAAATGACTTCTAGTACTATGACAGCTGTATTTTGAAGCTCAGGGAAATTTGCGGAAGAGGGGGTGGTAAGATTGTAAGAGCAAAAGGATGGGAGGAGCAATGGCTTGCAAGATACTCCACACAAGTTAGGGCCGAAGCAATCATAATTGGACTTTGCATGCCCTGCTCAATGTCCAACACACTATTGACCTCACAAAGTCTAGCATCTGCTAAAGGCACCAAGATCCTTGGAGACAAGGGACTGACAGCCACAGTAGTGTTCCTATGCTTAAGGGGAGCACAGGAAAGGGTTCAGGGAAATACAACTGGGTCCTTGTACGTCATCGGAGAGGAGGGCCCAGAGGAGAGTCAGGGATGCACATTAAAGGACTCTCTGGGAATTGGGGGGGGGCACTGGGGAAGGAGGGGTGAGGGGAGGGGGGGAGCAGGGGGTTCGGGGGGGAGGGGAGGGAGGGAGTGGTGTACCTATTAAGTTTGTATGAGCAGAAATAATAATAAAAAATGTTAAAAAAAAAAAGAAAAAAGAAAATCTAGAAAATCTAGAAACTAAACTAGGCACAATAGCCACATGTCTATAATCCAGCATTCAAGAGGTTGAAGTGGGAAGTTATCAAGTTTAAGACCAGCCAGGATTACATAGTAAAATTCTGTCTCAAAATAAACGAACCAAAGCTAGATGGAGGCAAAGCGTAGTGGTTCTTACCTGTAATCCTGGTACTCACAAGACTGAGGCAGGAGGATCCCAAGTTGAAGCTTTTCTGGGCACCTTAACAAGACACCATCTCAAAATAAATACTGTTTATGTGTGTTGTAATATTTCCTAGGGGAGGCTCTAGCTATCTCAGATAGGAATTCACCAAAGTAACGATTATGCCAAGGTGAATTTGAGGAACCAGTGAGTTTTTTGGCATTACTTACTGGCTGGTCTCAAAGGTGGCTACATTACCAGAAAGCCCACCACAGCATGGGTGACACTCATAGAAGCTAAAGCCCCGTATCTCTGCTCCATGACTTGCTCCTAGGACAGTCTCCTTCAGACTGAGCGTTTCCTCCTGACTGTTTGACTGGCAGGAGAGGCTCCTCCCCCAGCTACTATTCACTGTGACTTGCCTTGGGGAGAAGGCCCCCTGAATCTTGTTAGTTTCAGGAACCTTCTCAGCTTAATGGGCTGCTTTCCTGATGAGCCTTCCTTCAGGGTGGGATGTTTTAAATTACTATACAACATCATTCTTAGGTTAGACTGGGGGCAAAATCTAATAATGACATTAAGCTAGCTATTCCCAGAGGAAAACTACCATACAACAATGCACTGAACATTTTCATGTGTAGAATTATTAAATGGTTCAGGTTTTCGACATGTTTTGAACCAGTTACCATAATGTCAAGGTAGTACTTGGTGCATACAAAATGTGACTCTCTAAATGCTGTTGAGGTAAATCCAAATAAATGATATCTTCAGATAAAAAAATTAATTCTTTTTTCTGCTTAATGTAATTTATGATTTCAAAGCAGCTTTGTTTTACAAGCTCTCTTTAGATAATACTTTCCTACTAGTTCTTTCTACAAGCATTTAATGTCAGAGGCTTGAGGCCACTTGTATGCATTGAGGATCCCTTCCTTACAGGGATGCTAGATTACTTTCTTCAGCAATGTAAATGGTCTCATTCATATATCCACTTAATATGTATCTCGAAATTGCAGACCTAAGACTTTTGAAATTTGAAAACATATTTTTGCTGTCTTTCCTGTTTTATTTATTTATTTTTTTCTCAGTGGGTAGAGCTCTAGGGTTTCCATCCATAAAACATATGCGTCTTTGTAAAAGGCTTTCTTCTAAGATGCCACCCCAAGCCATGATAATGAAGTAGGTGACTTAGAATCACACAGAATACGAGAGGGGTTTTGCCCACGTTTTATACTTGCATTTTGAGGAGTCATGAAGGGGATTACTGAGGGTATTGCAGTCATCCTGGATGCTTCCTGTAACCATGAGGATACCTTCAGTACTTGCATCTCTCTGCTGACCAAGTCACTGTCTTTGCATCCTGCCTGTGTATTTCAAGGATAATGTCACTGAGAGATGCCAGCAGCTGTCACTGACATGAGTAAAGCTCGAGGAGGAGGAGAACCCAGTCACAACCTTGTTTGAATCTTGATGCTTGCTGTGTTTTGAATGGTGGTGGTGGTGACTTCTCAACCTGACTTGGCATAGTGATACATCACAGCTCAAGGGAAAAGTGATAGTTACAGCGCCTGTTCTCTTTGGCATCCTCTTCCTAAGGGTTGTGGGGTGACAGGAGATGAGACATATAAACAGCTGTGCATTAATCCAGGTGTCAGACATAATGTCTACTGTCTTTTCACTTCTCTGGGAGTATTTAGGCAAGATGACTAAGTGGCCTAGAGAAAAACACATTTATCCAAGAATTTCTTGAGTGGTTTTCTGGAGTTTTCCTTTCGTGCACACTATATAACACATGCAGGTGGCTTGCAGGCTCTGGGCCAGGACATGGTGAGCAGCGGGTGCTGACGTGTGTCTGTGCTCTCCGTCGGCAAAAAGTCCTCATCTGGTGCTGAAGTAGGTGACTTAAGGGCCTGCTGTCTGGTTCCTTTGTACTTGGGACACACCAAGCCTGCTTTTCTTTCCCTAATCTTATAAATAAATACAACCAGGTACCCTAATTTGAATGGAAAGTTCCACACTTGCCTTCATTGTCACAACCAGAAACTGAAAAATTATCTCAAGGCAGGAATGAATACTTAGCATATTGAATCAAAAAAGAAAAAAAACATGTTCACCCTGTAAAACAACCCAAATAACCCAACACAGTATAGACTTGCTCAGTCCAGGCATCCCACCTCCATGACTGGCCTTAGCATTGTACCGTATTCCATAGCCACAGTTCACCCGTCATCTGTCAATCATACTTCTGTTGCTCTGCAGACCTCTTGGCATTTTTTTCAGATTTGTTTTTTGCCATGTAGAGTGATTGATTGTAACGATTTCCATCTTTGCCATTGTTTTGATCTTCTTTTCCCTTTGTTCCCTTGCTTTCTGCACTCTCTTCCCTTCCTCATCTTCGTCCCTGTCTTCACTGTGGGCTGTTTTTATGTCCATGTCTATATGTGTCTGTGCGTTGTCTGTGCTTGGTGTCTGTTGGCCCTGCGTCCTCTCCTCTCTGACCCCTTCCCGCCGCTGTAGCCCCACAGGCTGTGGACACTGGCCGAGCAGGTAGGGGACTCTTCTATTCATCACACCAGTGTGTGTCCACCTCTGCCTTCCGCTTTGCCCATATCCCACAGCAGGGCAGCAGAAGTGGAGTGTAGAGGTTGACAGAGGGTCCATGGGCCTTGTGAGTGGGTGCTGGCCACCCTGGGTGTTATCAGGTTGGTGTCTCCCTCACGTGTAGATGCTATGTTTTCAATAGGATGTGCTCAGTGGTTTACCTCCCATTCACCTCCATTTCCCACCCTTTGTGACCTGCATCTGCCTGCCTGCTTGCTTGTTGCTAACTGACCACCCTGGTGGTAAATTTTGCGTTACTCACATCAACAGAGCTGCTCTTTGCTCATTGCTGGTCTGTCACAACTCCTCTAAATAACTGCAAAGTGAGAGATGCTCTACAGAGTGCTGTCAATGCCTGAGGCTTGCTACATCACTTTTATTTTCCCTGTCTTATGCTACAACCCATATCCCATGACCACAATTGCTTACACTTACAAAGGTGTCTTGATGTTTATTCTTGTACTTAAACATGCCTTTGACACAAAATTGAGTTTCTCGCCTGAAGAGCTTTGAAGTGATTCTGGAAGTAAATGCTGGTAGCCCCTCCCTTTTTTTCTTTCAAATTTGTTGGGTTCTCCCCACCACAGCCATACTGTTATTTTACTCACCCATTGAATATGAGTAATATGTGGGTTCATTGGACAACTAAATAATGATGATACCCTTACATGATCAGAGGTTAACCCAGTGTATTTTTGGAAAATGTTTATGAGGCAAGAGATATCTAGGCTGAGGTGTTAAATGAAGACAGGTAGTTTTGAGCACGCAGCTCAGCCTGGCTGACTCAAAGACACACACAACCTCCCTGATCTGTGTCGCCTTCAGGGGCTGGAAGTGTAAAAAGGGCTGAAGGAAGCAAACTAATTCTTGTGTCTTCCTCCTCCATCTGCTAGTTGACGTCACCTGTCCACTTCTGTATCTTTTGCTCTAAAAATGTCCTTTCTGAATATACTAAAAATTTTTTTTAGCAAGGCTTGTTCTTATCCTGACAATTTATTGTGCTGGCCAGTCTTTCTCAGAGTTATGGCCTCCTTTTACTTGGCAAAAATCTTTGCTTTCTTAGTGTATGATTATTTATTGGGGGACATGCTGTGTGAAATTCCTGGGTTATCCTAAGAAGTCCGTTTGGGAATTCAGGTTATCAGAATAAAAGCTGAGTAGTAACTCGGTTTTAATGCCATTAGTCTTCAGGACTCTATCTTGTTTCAAGCTTAAAATTTCACCAGACAGATGTTTCTGAGTCAGTGTTAATGTAGGTCTGGGTTAACCACACTGTGTGATTGTTTGCAGGGGACGTCGGGACCAGATCCCACCACTGTCTATGTGGACATGAGGGCCCTGAGACATGACAGGTAGGTTTCCTTTCCTCCCTCTCTTCCTCCCTCCCTCCTCTTCTCTTTCTCTCCCTCTTCTTCCTCCTCTCCTCCCTCTTTTCCTTCCTCTTCTTCTCCCTCCCTTCCTCTTCTCCTTTTTCCCTTTCTTCTTTCCCACTTCTCCCTCCTCTCCTCTTTCTCTTTCTTTCTCTCACTTCTTCCCTTTATCCCTCCTTCACTGGTGAGCATTTATATGGTGATGCTCCACCTCCGTTTAGTGGTTGTGAAGTGCAGTGGTATTGTTTACCTGATGAACAGACGTAGACTTGCAGAACTCTTTTATGGGTTCGTGGCAGGCTCTCAATGAACATTGCTACGCACCAACTACTGTCTAACTTACACCAGCACTGTGCCATTATACCATACATCACAGTTATTCTTATTTGCTGCTATGCAAGCAGTATTCACACACAACCTAGAAGAGAGAGGGAGATTTATTGAGTTTAATGTTGTGTGTGTGGGGGGGGTGTTATAGTCTATTATGGCAGAAATCTCAGGGCAGAAGCCAGGGAAGCCAGTTCAGGTCATTGTAGTCATCATGACAGCAGAGAGAGCAAGAGCCAACGAAAGAAATAAGGCCTGGCCATCAAACTACAAAGTTCACCTCCTAAAAGTGCTCCAACTTTAATACCAGCTAAGGATTCAAACACCCTGAGCCTGCAGAGGACAACTCACATTCAGGACACTGGGTAGAGAAACAAGCCAAGAGTCGTCATGTGGTGAAGAGACTGGAAGCAGCGTGCACTCCCACCTGCTCAGTGGGTAGCTAGAACATGCTCTTCAGGGACAGGAGCCACACTGACTCCTGTGTTTGTGACAACCATGGGGTAGACTCTCCAAACTGAGAAAGGGTCTGGAAGCAGTTGACTTGGTGGAACACGCAGTCCTCAGCTGACCTGGGATGTCACTATAACCAGTGAGTGAGTGATAACAATGGGAGGCATTTTCGATTGGTTCTATTTGGAGCACTATGCTGCCATGTGCATGCAGGTCAGAGATACTGCCAGACCCCTGAAGTGTCCAGGGTAAGTGACAGGATGTCAGCAGCACGAACATTAAGAAACCAGTGTCACCCTAGTAGCGTGCCCACCTGGCTCTGGGAGTCCTGGTTCAAGTTCCCCTTGTTAAAAAGTAAACATCTGTTCTGCAGCTGCAGTTTCCGGATCAGAGGCTCCTCTAATGTGATGAAGCCCTTGCTGGGAGGCTGGTGAATCAAAGGTGTTTGCTTTCCCTAAGCACTGTTCCCTGGGGTTGCCAGGTTCTGAATGCCCATAGTTGACTCTGAAACATTTTCAAAATTCAGAAACATAATGTTAGAGACATTGACTAACTTGTTTCAAGACCTTTGGTTTTCCAAATGATAACTTTGGGGTTTGAAAACAAATCTGCTTAGCTCTCTGTCAACAATTATTCAGAAAAGGACATTTTGACTTGCCCAAGGCCTGAGTAAACAGCCGTGGAGTGCCTCTGTGGGAGCGTTTATGTGCCTGGCCCTCCCGCTGCACACAGAGACATCAGCGTTGCAGTGTGGACAGAGACTGCTCACCTGTAGGGCAGGAACACTGCCTTAGGGACACCTTGGCAATCACGGGAGATCAAAAGTTGGGGTTTCCAATTTTTCCTTTGAGAAGACAGTTCATCTCAGGAACTGCCCTTTCTCTTACCATCCTTTGTGTTCAACATGCCATGTCCACCCATCGAGGAAGGGCAGGATGTAGGGAAAATGAAGGAAATGATAACCAGCTTCATAATAAAGCGTGAACATCAGCTTAGCGTCACTGTATGGGAACGATTGCAGGCAGGGTGAGTCCTTTGTGGCAGGCTCATTCTGTGATTTTGTCTCAAAGAAAGAGTTGCCACTTTCTATTTTGATAGCAATAACTCTTGCTCATCTAAGTCACTTGCTCATGATTGAGATTGTCTGAAATAGACAAGATGGCAGGTTGCGAACTGGAATCATTCCACGGCCATATGTTATTAACCCTAACTAGATTACACCAGTGTGCTATTAGCCCTTGATGAATAATGCTGTCAGTGTGATGATCAGTAATTATGGAGAACCTTGATGGAGTAACATCACCCCCTCCAAACTTGTCCCCCAATCCCTGGTGCCCCTGTGCAGGATGCTTTTGACACATGCAGTGTCTGAGCAGCCCAAACCTCACATCAGCACATTACATACTCTTCCTCCTCTTCGGTGTTGGACTTAGACTGTGCAGAAGCCACGCCCAGTGCTGTGGCTCTGGCTATGCGCCTGCACACATTCCTCTACCTCAGCATTTCCTCCGGTGCACTCCTCACTCCTGACACTGGGCTTCCCTCTTCACCTTCCCCTGTGTGTGTGCACAGAAGACAACCTCAAGTATCATTCTTCAAGTGGTGGTCACCTGTCTCTGAGATGGAGTCTCTCACTCTTGCTAAGCAGAATTGGCTGAGTAGCCAGAAGGCCCCAAGATTTGGCCTCTCTCTACATCCCCGCGCGTTACTCACTGAGCTGTCTTGCCACTTCCCTCTCACTAACTCTGCTGCGCTTTAGATGGCGTGCAGATAACGCTTGTTAGATTTCACTGGATCTGTCATCTGTCAGTGAGTGCAAAGCTGCTTTGCCCTGCCCAGCCTGGAGCAGATCCTTGCCCACTGTACTATCTGGACCCTCCTTTGGCCCCTTATACAAAGTCTACTTGGTAGTTCTACTTCGCTGGCTCCTCACCATACCTTCCTGCAGCCCCTGAACTCCCCCTATAGTGGGTGTGGCCTCAGGAGGCTGTCCCTCATGTCCCTTAATGTCTGTTGAGTCAGTACCATCTCCTCCATGATGAAATCTCTACATCTCTTTACATTTTCTGGGGAAAATGTTGGCCAGCTTTTAAATCTCCAGCCTCACTTTTGATCTTCTCACCATGTCCAGGGCCTGCCTGGAATCTAGGGAGAGGGCCTTGGCTCTGAAGCCTCTGTTTTTCTGTGATTAGGATGGGCACAGTCTAATAGTCTTCACAGAGGGGAAAGAACTCGAAGGAGTGGTGTTTCCAGTGGACAGACTTAGGGCTCCCACCTGCAGTGGAGGCCACCATGCATGTGGCCTCAGAGAAGGTGGGACACTGTGCTTGACCTAGACCAGTAGCCGAAAGCCTGATAGACAAGTACCTGCTGCAAATGCCAGTCCTCTTGCTTTTCCTGCGACTGTTCTATGGCGATCAGGAGATGGTTTCTCACTTCAGCTATATTAGGGTCTGTCATAAGGATTAATTACCTTTCCTGTTGCTTTAATGGGACCGTTCACTTGGGAGTGTCAAGGCACCTGCCCAATTACTACTTAATTAACCTGGGGAAGCTTAACTTGTCAGGGAGAGAGAGAAAGCAGCAGAGAGTTTAAGAGAGAGATATCACAGGGAGACCCACTGTTGTAGTATCAAGGGGTTCATTAATCATTTCCTTGGTTTTATGCATCCCTGTTAATGCCCTTTTTAGTCTCACAGCCTTGATGCTGGGGATTCTGCAATCTGCATTTGTAGCGGGTTGCCATGGAGAATGTTACTGCATCACACAATAAGGATGCATAGTCCCTGCTTCTGGAATAAATTCAGCTCCTTCATGTGTGAGAGAGAGGAAGCTGGACTATTTGACTGCAAGTGCATTTTAAAGATAGTCTTTGCAGTGTATTCACTTAAAATGCATCTGTAGTCACTTTCAATTTGATCTTTCTTGAAGCTTTCTAAATCTCCAGGATTTAGGTCGAAATTGAAGCATTTCTCAGGCATTCTAAGAAATAGTTTTAGTAGTTTGTAACATTTTACACACACAGTGTAAAGTTCTAGAATGGATGTATTTTGCCCATTCCCCCCTCCCCCCGCTAGAAGAGTATAGGTTCTAGAGTTAGGGATTTAGCTCAGTGGGTAGAGTGTTTGCATGGCCTGTATTCAATCTCATGAATGCAGTCTTGTGGTTCATTTTGTCACTGAACTTAATAGTTAGTGTACAACCAGGAGACCATGACTGTGCTGTGGTTTCTGAGATCAATTAGTACTTCTGAAGCATACTAGAAAGTCACGTGACTGTCACCATAGAGACAACTGGATGAAAAGCAGGAAAAAGCCTGCATTGTTCTGGGTTGTTTTTGTGTGGGTGTGGGTGTGGTATTTGGATGTGGATTTCCATTCTCCCGTTTTGCCCTCCAAGGTGAGTCACAGTCTTCCTTGGAGCTTGTTTCCATGCCCTTGGTGTCTTCCATCCTGCCTTGGAGCCTCCTGAAAATGTGCTGGGCCTATTTTTCTAGGCTCCTCCTCTTCTACCATCCCATGACCCTGGTGAGCTGACTAGGATGTGACCAGCCGTGCTGAACTGACAATGACTTGACCTGACTGTGCTCCCTCGGGCCTGGTCCTGTGTGTGGGTCTCTCCCATCCTCGCTCCAGCCAGCCCACCTCTCTTTCAGCCATGGAACTGGCCTTTAGGTTTAACCTTAAGAATGGCTTTTAAGTAGGTGCTAAGAGCAGCCAGTTTCCTTTATCGCCCAGGGACTGTGGATGGGACACATCACGTTCTTAGCTGATAGTGCTCAGCAATGTGGAGAGGCCTGTAGGTCTGCTCAGGGCGAGGGAGCCAGTGTACAGCGCAGTCCATCCCTGAGTCTCGTCCAGGTTCACACTGCAGAACACTTCTGTCAACCTCGACATCAGCTCACCTTGTCAACAGTTGTTCTACAAATACTTGACTTGTCGGGGATACAAGTGCTTGGGCGTAGTGCTTCGGTCCCTTCTCCAGTGTGGGGGGGGATGCCTCTTTTTTGCCCTGTAAAGAGTCTGCTCTCCTCCCTACAGTTAGTGGCAGCTTTGGTTTCTCTCATGACCTTTGCTAATGGGATCTTTAGCAGGGCATAAGGCTAAGTCTTTCTGCATCTTAGAGAGAGATAGGGTAAGAAGCATTCAGGGGATAGGACTTCTGTCATCTGACATTGCCCCAGCTCTGAGCTCTCTATTCCCAGGTGCAGCCCATCTCGTGTTCTCTCTTCAAGCATCTGAATGCTTCTTTCCTTCATCTCACAAATGAAATTGCTTTGTAAACCTGGGGGCATGGCTCAGTCAGTGACATGCTTGCCACACAAGCAGAAGAACCCGAGTGTGATCCTCAACCCCATGTGAAATAACCAAGCAGGGTGACTCGTGTGTTTGCCATCCCAGCACTAGGGAGGCAGAGTTGGGAGGGTTGCCAGCCTCTACGGTCACAGGTGCACACGCACCTGTACACACATGAAACAGATGCACACAAACTGCCTTGCAGATGAATGAGCAGCATTCAGGCCCTGTGGGGGACATACAGAGTTCACGGTGAGGTTCACAGAATGGGGAGGGCAGCACACCCTGGGAAGGACTGTGGCCAGCTCTGGTCATGGGCACATTCTCCTCAGCAACACTTGGGATGAAGTTACTATTAACTGTTGTAAAACTGGTTTCTCTTTTGGAGAGGACTTTTGCCATCTGTCTCCTTTGCCCAGATACTCCTAGTTAAGTGGTTAACACAGCCAGGGAACTGCCTCTTACTGTGTGTTTTCTATACTCAGGGAGAGCCCTGGGAACCGTGGGCTAAAGCAGCCCCGGGCCATCACATTGAAGAATGCCATTCCATGCTTAGCCTTCCCTTTGATGCACATGCCACATGCAAAGCTGGGCCCTTGATGTGCAGAGACCTCTTCCACTGTTTTGCAGATGGGGTCCATGGGAATTCACCCACGTCTCTGTAATCTTTACTGACAAATTCCCACCACACCTCTGACAGGTTTGTGTTGAACGTGGCTGACAGGTTTGTGTTGAACGTGGCATCCCCTCTCTGGACCATCCACCTTTCATGGGCTGTATAACCTGATAACCTGCCAAACCTATGCCACATGCTGAAGGTGACTGAAGGCATTGGCACGGTCCAGAACTGACTCGGTGACATTGTCTGTTTCCTTTGCCAGGGTTCGGTTGGTGGAAAGGGGATCTCCTCACAGCCTGCCCCTGATGGAGTCTGGAAAAGTAAGTATTAAAGGCAAAAAGGTCCAACTTCATGTGGGGACGAGTCAGAATGTGCAGATTTTGAATGCTGAAAAAGGTGTTTGCAAGAGTGTGTTTACCTCCCCCACAAAAAGCTTTCTTGAAGTCATTTTTCTTTGGGGGGTATGGTCACGTTCTAGCAGATGAGTGCGTACCCACACACATATGGGAAGCACTAGTAGGACTCAGAGGGTTTTTACTTACTTGTATTTTTATTTGTTTTAGAGGGAGAAGGCAAAGATCAGAGAACAACTTTTAGAAGTTCTCTCCTTCCACCATGTGTGTTTTCCAGGGATCAAACTCAGGTCACCATGCTTGTAAGCAGGTGCCTTGCCCTCTTAGCTATCTCACTAACCCCTCCGTGGGTTATTTAGAAAAAGACATTGAGGGTGGGAGGAGGGGAACCATATTTGGAGGGCACTCAGGAGGAATGAGAAGGGGGATGGAGTGTGGACATGATCAAGATGCATTTTATATATGTATGGAATTATCAAACACACTGTTCATAAAGTATGGTGTTGCCATCTGCCTGCATGGTTGCTGATAAGTGACCATTGAACAACTTAAGGGAACAAGGTTTTATTTTCTCTTATGATTATTGGTTACAGTTCTCAGTCCAGCTTGACAGAAGAGCTCACATCAACACCAAGGCTGAGGGAAGTGGCCACACCATCTCTACATAATGGCTGAGAGAGGGACGATCCTTATTTGCCAGACCAGCATGTCTGGCCAAGTGTATGAGAGGATGCCAACTTTCTCAATCAGCTCTCGGTATTTTATTCCAGGGCCTAGTCCCACCCATCATGGGCTGGACTTTCCCATCAGCTAGGCAATCTCCTTCAGGTTTGCTCTGGGCTTAACTCAACCACTAATTCTCCACAACTGTGCCCAGAGCTCAAACCCTCAACTGTCAAGTTGACACCTGTGCCTAGCTATGAGAAATGGGAAATGAAGTTTGCACATACATGATTTTTTGAAGGCAACATATATCAGAACTATTTGATCATGAATATAGAAATTCACAGTAGCTGCATTTTAGACATGCCATGGTTCTAGATGCATCCTGCACCTCTTTTAGTCTGTGTCTCCATAGCTGCACTGTAGATGCTTTCTGAACAGGTTCTTGTGGTAGGTAGTTGCTGACCTGCATCATCATGTTGCCTGAAGAGTAAGCTGGGGCACCGGCGCTGCTACCCTGCCAGCCTAAGGGTGCCAGGATGTCATGGCTCCTACTATCTCGGCCTGGGAATGTTAAATCGCTGAACAGATAGACTCTGCTCCTGGCTTCAGAATGGGCCTTTGAGCCCTTGGGTACATGAAGTACATGGATCATTGCTCAGCTGACTGTGTAGTGAGAGGAGGCCTTAGCATCAGCATTCTCAGCAGTCAAATTCTCTCCAACAGGAACAGGGCCTTGTATTAAAATGTGGCAGAGAAGAATGGATGTCAGGAGACAGGTTCTCATCCACATCTCCCATCCCAGGCTAGGAGCTGATCCAGCATTTTACTCTGTCCAATACCAAGACAAAGTCATTTGCCCCTGTTGTTGGGTGCTTAATCACACACATTCTTGCAACCCCCCTCCTCGGCCCCTGTGGCTCCCTGAGTTTAGGATGACTGCATTCCCGTGCACTGCAATGGTGGTGGTAATGTAAAAATTCACAAAAATAACTATGAATTCTTATGTAGCAAGCATTGGACTATGTGAAATGTTCTATTGTGCCTTGTGGTCAGATTTGGGTTTCCCCTAGTTGATTGACCATGAAATGTCTTTAAAGTTTCTGTGCTCCTAGCTAAAGCACTGTAGAGTCATGACAGCAGGCTGTCCTGTGAGAATGGTACGCCCTCCACGTCATGCCACACACACACTGTCTCCCATCCAGTTGCCAACAAGACCCACCCTTGAGTAACTTCAAGATCAGATGTGTCCAAGGTGATATGGCCATCAACATAGACCATGCTGCCTTCTCGATGATCTTTGGGAAACGACTGCTTGGCATGGAGACCACATTGTCTGGGTGTGCAGGACACCTGCCTGTGTCTGTGTAGCCACTGTCTTCCTCTCCTTTCTCAAACAGATACTTCCTGGAGTTCGAATCATAATTGCCAATCCAGAAACAAAAGGCCCGCTGGGGGACTCGCACCTTGGGGAGGTGAGTGACTGCTGTCTGCCGTGAGATGTGTTCTTCCCATGCACCACCACCCCCCATTTTTTCCTGGTCTCCTTTCCTCCTTGCCATCTCCCATCGACCACAGCACATGCTCTGCTTCCATCCAGCAAGTCATGGTGGCCAGGAAGGAGCTGAGATGAGCTTCATCGCTTGTGTGCATGTTCGGTATTGGAGGGTGGGCATTCCTTAGGGAGCCAGGAGCTGTCTCCTCAGAGAAATGCATAGATGGAGAATGGATTCCTTAGCACTCAGCCTCTGGACTCCTGCTTCTGAGTACTGACCCAGCAGGTAGTGCCCTCAGTGGATACTATCCTCAATAAGTACTGACCCCAAGGGGTATTGACCTTAGTGGATATTACCCTCAATAGGCATTGCCCTCAGTAGGTACCAACCCAAGTGAGTACTGCCATCAGTGGGTACTGCCCTCAGTGGGTACTGCCCTCAGTGGGTACTGACCCAAGTGGGTACTGACTTCAGTGGTACACTGTGGTGTCCCCACCCAGGCCGAGGGTCAAGCATCATCCTTTCTCCCTTTCTTTTCTCTCCTGACAGGATCCTCCAAGAAAGTAGTGTGCATGAGGACAAGGCATGGCCTAGTCCTAGGCTCCCTGCCTGGTCCCCGTACCCTTCCTGCCTGTTATCCCACCTATCCTTGTTCCCCAGCTGAGATTATCTTTATGTGGTTCTATGTGTCTCTTCCACCTTATGTGTTACCAGTCTCAGGACAGAATCAGCCCAGGACATCTTTCCCACACAGCGCATGGGTAGTCACATGATCCCCCACATACATCCTAACCAGTCATTGTCTGTATTCCTTTCTTCTCTGGCAACCTTCTGGCCTTTTCTCATAGCAAGACAGTCATAGCAAGACATCTGAGCTAAGACAGTCAAGTTTGGTGCAGCTGGCGTTGGTGGTTTCTTTTCAGTAATTCAAGGGATAGAACTGGTAGAGTCTGCTTTCTCAAGGCTTCTGGAGAGAGGGTCCCCACAGTGCCAGCCCCCTGGCCTTGGGCCTCTCCAGTGGCCTGGGGCCAGTGCTGGGGCTGCACGAAGCTGCCTCCTTCTATACTCCGTCCATTTCCAGTGAGACTGTGTGGCAGAATCAGAAAGCAGAAGTGAGATGGTTGTCACACCTCAAGTGCAGAGCTCTATCCGTTCCCAGCGAGGCCAGGGCTGTAGAACAGGAAGCTCAGTTACTCCTGTCATCATATCTCAGTCCAACTGCAGTGGGTCTCCGCACTGTACATTGGCTTCCACGGCTGAAGGCTGGTACCCTGTGCCAACATCTGCCCATCCCTATCCTGCTTGCCTCTATGCTTCTGTGCCCATCCTCATCCTGCTGGTCATGGAAGCTTGACTCTATTCTTTTGTGAGCTCAGCATCTCGGGGTCCACGTGACAGTGAGATCAGACAGGCTGCATTTTCTCTGACCACCTCCAGGGAGGGTGGTGTTCTCCGAGTCAGCCCCGTTGGTATGGTGGCAGACTTTCTTCCTAAGGCCAAGGCATATTCCAGAGAGCAGATATTCTTCCCTCACTGGGCACTCTTTCTACCTTCTTGCCTGTCTTTGGTCTAGCGAGCATTGATACGTACTCTGAGGATCTGGAGTGCTGTTCAGGGGACACAGCGATAGACAGGACAGATGAGATTCTAACCTCACACAGTCTGAAAGTCCTGCTATAGCAACATCACTGCATGCAAATTGCATGATGGTTTTTGAAATGGTGTTGATGCCACAGGTTCCTGTGGAACACAAGGAAAATCACACAACTTTATTCATGTGCTGTGTTTATCTTTAAAAGATATCTTTGAAGTCTTCCATTAATCTGCTGTTAAAAGATTTCCAACATATGGATGGCTTGGTTGGTAGCTTTATCATAATCTTGAAATGGATACATGTGTCAATCCATCCATCCTTTATTTGAGGGAACTCTGTGTATTTGAGTGTCCCACAGAATCCCAAGTGGAACCACCACTATCTTGCTTCTTTTAAATCCAAGAAGACTTCAGCTTTTGCTGCCTATAACTTCATGGGTTGTGAGGTAGGGTGAAGAGTCTCATGGTGGCTCATCCGCAGTGACCTTTCACTCTGTCCACAGATCTGGGTCCATAGTGCCCACAATGCCAGTGGTTATTTTACTATTTATGGAGATGAATCTCTCCAGTCCGACCATTTCAACTCCCGGTTGAGTTTTGGAGATACACAAACTATCTGGGCCCGGACAGGATATCTGGGCTTCCTACGGAGAACTGAGCTCACGGATGCAAATGGAGGTGAGTCTGGCAGGTGTTGCGCACTGGCAGAGATTGATTTGCCTAAACTAGTCTTGAGGTCTGACAGAGCCACACCCCAGACCTATGCTGCTCCAGACATAGCCGAGGGTAGAGGAGAGTGAAAGACAGATAGATGTGCCTAGTGAGCAGACTGAGCGCCACCTGCCTGTGTCCTCCTGTGATGCAAGAGTAGGTGTAATACCAGAGTCCATAGCTAAGGTCTGCTCCCCCATCTGGTCTCCTCAGTTCCCTGGGTTACCCACTGCCACCAGTGACCTCGGAGACACTCTGGCACAGCAGCCGCAGTGACGTGCACCTATTTTCTGCCTGCACAGTGATACAATTGTATTGTTTTGAGACAAAACTAGTTTTCCAATATTAAAATGGGAAACAGCTTTCTAGGCTTCCGTCTGCTTAGAGATGACTATTAACATAGTCCTGGTCAACAAGATGCTACAAGGTTACCAGATGAAAAAAAAAAGTTTTTTTTTTTATGTATACTAGTCACTGGAAGATGGCTTATTAAGTAAAGTGCTTGCCATTCAGACATAAGGACTTGAGTTCAGATCCCCAGTGCTCATGTAAAAAGTCAGGCCTGGTGTTTCAGGCCGGTGACACAGGGAGTAAGAAAACATAGAAGGATCCCTGGAGATTCCTGGCCACACAGAGTAGCAGAACCAATGAGCTCCCAAGTTCAGTGACAGACTTGGTCTCAAATAAGGTGGCATCTCAATAAGGAAGATGCCCAATGTTAACTGCTTGTGTCCATGTATGCACATATCTGTGAAACATATAAAAGTTTATTTGCATATTCATTTGTCCCTTGCTAATTTTCTCACCACCTCAGTCTAGCTAAAAGCAGAGGCAGCCTATTTCACCAGGACAAAGTAACAGCTTTAAGCAGATGAAATTCTAAACATTGCTAAGGCCTCTTAAATCACCTCATGAACCCACCTGGACCCATATGAGGGAAAAGCAGAACATCCTGACTGCCAGGTGGGTGTGGCAACCCCCTTATAATACAGCCCAGGAAGGCGGAAACTGGGATTCCCAAGCAAGCTGACTAGTCTTAACAACCTTGGGCAAGCTCTGGATTTCTTTGAGTCCCTGTCGCAAGAAATAAGGTGTAAGAGTAATAAGAACTCAACCTTGGGCCTCCATGTTCACAGTGCACATGTACACATATACCTATGTGTGTCCTCATACTTGTGACTAAACATGCACACTTGCACATACCCACATACACGAAAGATAGAAAAAGAAAAAATAAGGATCAATTTCTTTACAAAACTAGAGCTGTATTTTCATTACTATTTGAAGCTTAACCTGGAGGATGAAAGTGATTCTTGTCTCCCTTATCCTGAGTAGCAAAAATCTGCATTTGTGAACATGCGCAGAGATAATTCTTTCTCTTCCACTTAGATGTGAGATTGATACAAGAAGGACTGAGTCCAAAGGAACTCTGCATTTTGGCCGCTCTGTCCATCTTTGAGCACATGACCCCTTTAAGGCCATGCAGGTAGTCAGTTACTCAGGCTGTTAAGTGTATGTGGTACAGGCTCAGTCCCTTTATCACTAATGGAGATGTGATCAGTGTCTGATAGCCTGTGAAACTGCTCCAAGAGGACATTGACTTGTCCCTAATGGACAGAGTAGATGGGACAGGACAGGATATATGAAGAGTGTCAGGAGAGGTGACAGGGAGGTGTATCACTTACCTGTGAAAATTCATAGTGCAACCATTATTTTGCACTGTGTGCACTAAAAGAGAATCCCAAGGGAAGCCAGAGGCTGCAGCACATACCTCTAATCCCAATACTGAGAAGGCTGGGACGGGAGCCCTAGGGCTTGCTAGCAAGCCAGTCCAGCTTAATCTGTGAACTTCAGGTTCCTTGAGAGCCCCTGTTTCAGAAAATAAAGTGTAGCAGTTAAAGTAGATACCCGATGTCAGCCTTTGACCTCCTTGTGTGTAGATGTACTTGCGGGTACCCCCTTATGCAAGTACATGCTCATTTACATTTTTGAGAGAAAGAAAGAGCCTGGTGTCTGGCATCAGCCTTTGAGGAAACAGATGCTCCTGAGCCTGTGAATGTCACACCCCTAAAGGAGAAAGTCAGCCGTCCCGTTCCATGTTCTAGATCCCTTTTCTTTACATGTCTGTCTCTCCTGGAAGACAACTTTAAAAAATAAAAAGGCTCAACTGTTAATAAGGTCACTGGGCAAGCAAAAATACTGGAGTTCGCATCCTCAGATCCCAGTCCAGTGGGTGTTACACCCCACCTGTAATTCCAGCCCTGGGAGGGAGAGTCTGGGAATTCTCAGAACAGGCTGGCGTATAATGGCGTGCTCCTGATTTAATTATAGACAACTTCAAAAGAATAAAGGGAAGAACAATTGAGGAAGATTTCTCATATCATCCTTGAGCCTCCAACTCATGTGCAAACGCACATGTACATGCTCACACATGTATATACCTACATGCAGGCGTATTTGTGTGTGTATGTACATTTGTACATCCCATACTCATGAAAAGGAAATCAAAAGAGAAAGGCTCTTAATTGGCACTTGCTTATCTCCAACAGAGCGCCATGATGCCCTCTATGTGGTGGGGGCATTGGACGAAGCCATGGAGCTGCGAGGCATGAGGTACCATCCGATAGACATCGAGACTTCGGTCATCAGAGCCCACAAAAGTGTCACAGAGTGGTAAGTGCAGGGGTGGGTGTATTGTGCTTGCGCGAGGTGGGAGCTGAGCTGCTGGTCACTGGGCTTTGGAAGAGTTCCCAAAGACAGAGCCAAGGGTGGTGCAGAGAGGTGAAGGTAAGGAAGCCAGCCTCCTCTTCAGGCTGAAGGCAACAGTGTGCACATCCTGCACAGCTGGAAAGCAAAGCAATTGTAGCATCATGAAGTCTGAAGATGTTTTCTGGGAAGCCAGGATGTTACTTGGGTTTGTTTTGTTTCGGTTTATTATTGTGTGTGTGTGCGTGTGTGTGTGTGTGTTTTATATTTGTGAAAACATAATATGGGATAAACTTCACACATAATGTAGCTGCAGAGAAATACTTTTACACTGTGGACTGGGAACCGTGAAAAGTAACATTGGCTACATGGGAAAAGCAAGTGTGAGGAGAAGGGAGTCTGATGGTCGGGTCTCACCAAGGATGTCTATGAAGGAAGAATTGATTGAAATAAACCAAAGCACAAGCCATAGCACAGCATGGCAAAGGTCGGGATATGCATTCTTATCTTCGCTGGAGAGGGCACATCTGTCCCCCCACATTAAATGTATCTGTAGGATGCTGCACGGGTTGCTGTGTGCTACATATCATTCCTGTATTTTGGGGACACAGGAGGGTGAAGCAAAGTTAGTCTCTGGGCTTCTTGGCACCTTCATGCTGCGTTTAGGAAGGAAATGGGGCTGAACATGTTGACTCTAGGTTTGCTCGCTGACTTGGCAGCAGGTAAGCCATTTAACCAAGGATGCCATGTTCCTTGCCTGCGGGAGCCTAGTGTCTTCAGTCTCAGTCTCAGGTGAGAGGCCAGAAGAGACGCCGTCTCCATTTATTCTTCAATTGCTGTAGTAAAATACTCTGATAAAAGCAACTTAAGGGAGAAAGGATTTATTTTGGCTTACAGGTCTGGAGTACAGCCCATCATGACAGGAAGTCGCTACGGCAGGAGCTTGAACCGGTGGTTCATATCACATCCACAGCTGGACAGCAGAGAGCAATGAATGAACACACACTAGTGCTCAGCCTGTTACCGCTTTGTACAGTCCAGGACCCCCTGCCTAGGAAGTGGTCCCTCCCACGACTAAGATAGGTCTGCCCACGTGACCCATCTTAATCTTCAAGGTGATCCCCACAGGCATGCCCAGAGGCTCTTCTGCCTATGCTTGTGTATTGTGTGAGGCAGACTGTTGGTAGTGACTATCCCAAAATCAGGTGAGCAGCATCCTATCCTGGCTCCGAGATTGTTGTTTCATCTTAGCTGATTAGTTCACATCAGAAGGCTAGGATTTATTGCCACTTACTGAACCTGATAGCACCAATATTTTCATTTATTTTGTGGTGCCAGGCGAATGCTCCGCTCCAATACTGAAACTGAACCTGCGTTCCTGCCCCAGCATGAGACACACCGTCTGCATATCAGTTGTTCTATGGCTCACAGTGCCTAAGCTTCTTCCCAAACTCAATGCCTCCAGGACTGAGAATGTAACTCCCTGGCAGAGCGTTTGCCTGGCATGCCTAAGGCTGTGAGTTCAATTCATAGCACAACCGGTTTAAAAAAAAAAAAGTGCCTCCAGCCATCAGAACACAGTTCTCTTTATAGAAAAGAAACCCTGAAGATAATAGAAACTCTTGAAAGATGAAGAAAGCCTACCTCATCTTCTACCTGTCTAGCTACAATATCAGCTTAGCTTTCTGTTCTTGTGTCTTTAAAAGTGATTTGAAATGCATTTTATCACCTCCAGCATTTTCTGACTGTGCCAACGAGCCTTCCTGCCATCACCCCCCTTCTGAGTTTGTGGTCCATGACATTAATTTTTAGCCTAAACATTGCTATGGTTACCTGCTGTGTGACATCTTGCCTGAGTTTGCCCCTTTCCTGAGCAGGCAGGACCACCCACTTAAACATGCAGAGACCCAGAAGGAAAAACAAAAACAAAAAAACAGAAAATGAGTGGATTTCCTTCTGTGAATCTTTAAGATGTTGGAAATTGTTCAAACAGATTACCTCCACTCCCCTTACGAGCACCCCAAGTGGCTGTCACTGTCTCCCACTAACTCTCTTCCCTCCAGGGCAGACCAATGTTGTCAAATTGAAGCCCATTAAACCTGCCTCAATCCCATATAACAAAGCTCCTGTGGAAGCTCCCAAGGGACCAAGCTCCCCAGTTTCCCTTGTACTTGTTCTGGACACCCCAGTGTTCGCCTTGACCTCTTCCACTCGCCATGGACAGCTGAGCTGCCTCCTGACACTTTGGGACAGTGCACACGTTTGGAACCCCCTACCAGGATTAGACCCTGAGGGCCTGAACCTGGTCATAGTCACGGATGCCGCAGACGCTCCGCATGGCCTAGTGTGGGTCATGCAGGCCTATGTGTCGGCATCCCAGGAAGCCAAATGAGGGAGCACAGATGCCGAGACACCCTGGAAACATTGTCCTAAGACTGTCCTTCCGTGGGGATACACAGGGCAGACCCTAGGGGAGCTGCAGAATGCCTTCTGCAGTGCTCAGTGCACTGTATATTCATCATAGCGCGAGATATGAGCAGTTTCCTAGTGGACAGACTGCACGTGGGAAACGATAGTGGCGTCTCCAAGTAATCCCAGCGCAAGCTGGTGGTCAGCAGGCACAGCAGGCCCCAGCTTTCCTGAGTCTGGTGTCGTCCTTCATGCATCCCCCTCCTTACCAGGAACTTTCCAGAGCTTCATCCCATTCTCCACACAGTTCCCTGCCCCCCAGCCCCCTGCAGCTTGCTGGGCCCCGTACCCACACCACCCCCGTAGACCTGTGTACCAGGGACTATGAGTGGCAGTATGTTTAAGCAGTCCTAGACACCCTCAGCAAGGTTGCTGCAGTTGAAATGTTAGGGCTCGAGGCTTGTGCTTCCCACAGATCAGCCATGCTGGCGTGGTCCTCGTGTGTGTGTGCTGACATGGTCCTCGTGTGCGCTGGCGTGGTCCTCGTGTGCGCTGGCGTGGTCCTCGTGTGCGCTGGCGTGGTCCTCGTGTGCGCTGGCATGGTCCTCGTGTGCGCTGGCGTGCTCCTCGTGTGCACTGGCATGGTCCTCGTGTGTGCTGGCGTGGTCCTCATGTGTGTGCTCTTTGTGTGTGTTGATGTGGTCCTCGTGTGTTCTGGCATGTTCCTCTTGTGTGCTCACATGGTCCTGACACTTGCTGGCCAGGTCTCCCCCTGAGCTCAGTCAAGGGCAGGAAAGTTACGTTGCCAAGGCCCTGGGAGTGCAGATTCAGGGAGGGCTGGGCCGAGAGTGCCTCCTGTCACCACCCATGCTCCTCCGCAGCCCCAAAGCTGGGAGCCAGAATCCAGCCCTGGGCTGGTTTTGAGAGAAAATGGTAGTGGAGTCAGGTGCCTCAGGTAGTTGCAAAGATGCAGAACTGGAACCCCAACTCCTCCAAGGAGCGGAACGTGACTGTGGGCCATGAAGCAGGAACCCACAAAGTCATAAAATCCGGAAACTACCCTGAGAGACGGCAAGAGGAGTTAGCAGCCAGTACGTTGTGTCCAGGAAGGCCGTGTAGTGACATAGCTCAGGAGAGCCGCTGCAGCCAGAGGAGCAGTGGGTCAGTCAGGCAGATCTGAACAGAAAGCATCAGTTACGTGAGAGACTGTCCATAATGGTGGCTTTCTTCTGTCTTCCAGTGCCGTGTTTACCTGGACAAACCTGTTGGTGGTTGTGGTTGAACTGGATGGGTCAGAGCAAGAAGCCTTGGACCTCGTTCCTTTGGTAACCAACGTGGTCCTGGAAGAACACTACCTGATTGTAGGCGTGGTGGTGGTGGTGGACATTGGGGTCATCCCCATCAATTCACGGGGGGAGAAGCAGCGAATGCACCTGAGAGACGGGTTCTTGGCAGACCAGCTCGACCCCATCTATGTGGCCTACAACATGTAGTCTGGTCTCTTCGACTTCCACGGACTTCTCTGGGGATGTGAACATTTTTATTTCTCAGCGTCCACCCAGATGTGCAGACACTGGCCATGCTCGCCGTGGAGCCTGGCGCAGCGGGGGCGGGGGGAGAGGACTTCTCAGAGCAGTCACCCGGGCGTGGAGACGTGATCACTGCTGAATGATCTCAGAAGGACTTGGGATTACAGCCTTCGGTTTCGGAAAAGCTCATTTCAAGAACTTTTTTCTTTTCTTTCTTTTCTTTTTTTTTTAATTATTGGATAATAAGTGCTCTCTTCGTAAATGTGGTATTTTGTTCCAGCCGAAATAGCGATTAAAAAAATATATTCTGCCCTCCAGATGGGTTCTTTTAAACAATTTATGTAGTATGACAAAGAATTGTTTTCTCTGTTTTAATGTGTCATGGAATTCTAATGACATGGAGCTGTTGCTAATTTAAGCCATTGCCAGATCTCACCCTTGTAGGAGAGTTCACTGAGGTACGAGAATCCTTCTAAGTAGCACCTTCCAATAGATTTTAGCAGCTTTCTTTTCAGAGACGCACTGAGGAGCCAGGCCCATCGCTGGCCTTGGAAGTTAACACTGAGTGAGAAGCAATTATAAATAAGGTGTTTTGGCAACTATCTTGCAGATATCTTTGTACTAAACTAAAAAGATACATAAGTTAACTTCCTCGATATGTAATTATGTACAAAATGTTTAATTTATTTTGATCTCTTTAGAAGTATAAAAGAGAAAAGAACATTCAAGAATATTAAAAGTCTTGTAATGTTTGCTAATATAAAACAAAGTGTTGTATTATCTTGCGTGGATAGTATCACAGCAAATATATATATATGAAATATAAAATTCACTAATGAACAAAGGAGACTTTAAAGTTTAAATGCAGAACTTGTTGCTTGCATGGCACGCCCTCCACTGTATCCACCTCGCCCTTGTGAGCCCCCACAGACTGCCAACATCCCTGTCTCCAAGCGGAGACCAGCAAGTGAATTACTGCCATCTCTAAGGTGGCAAAGGCATTTGAGGCTAAATGTGCACTATAAGTTTTTTTCCTTTGCTGTGGGGAAGAAAGTGAATGTGTTTAATGCCAGCATGTGCCAGCGACATGGGAGGGGGCTCTAAGGTGGCAGGTAGCACTGTTTTCGTAACTGCAAGAATTCATTGCAGAACATCATTTTTTTTCTTTTCAGCTTTTTTCTGTTCGTGTCACCTTTTCCCCTTTGTTCCTTGGTGTGGGAAGAATGCTATTCTGTGGTCATTTGTACCAGGCGTCACTGAATCCCCCTTCCCGTTGACTCTCCTCCCCCTTCCCATGGCCACCGTCATGAACAGACAGATGTCAGCTTGCAGGGAAAAGGCGCCCAGGTGTGTGATCTCATTGCAAGACCCTACTGAATTTGTGAGCCTCTAGTCTCGGAGGCAGCTTGGTAGCTTGACCCTGGGCAACCTCTTCATCAGGGACTCAAACAGAGCTCCACACGAGGCAAGCATCCTCCCAGCTGCATCCCTGCACCGCCTGTGGGGATCCCTCCCTTGGCACAGCCTGCCCACCTCTTAATTTCCAGATGTAGGCTGCACATCTGCACACAGATCCAGCCTGTCTGTGTCTTGCCAAGGAACAGGTATGAGCAGTGCTAAAGGGATTGATTTTGTATTAATCCACAATGTTCCTGCGGTGACTCTTGCTACTGGGTATGCATGACTGAAAATGTTGCCAGGTGCAAATGAGATGATTATTATGTTGTGTGGGCAGGGTCTTATCCTGTCCCCATTAGCACAGCCAGCAGTAAACCCTTCACTAAAGAGAGTTTTGTTTGGCTTCTGAGATCCAAGGCTTGATTGTTTAAAAGAATCATTTCCAATGGCACAGTTTTTTATAAAAGGTTTGTCCACAATGTAGAGCATTCTTTCTCTGGAAGCATTTCTCCAGAAAACATTTTTTTTAGCTGTTGTTTGCTTACTGCTGTGTTTCTGTATGCGCTTCAGATACACATTCCTACAGTCTTCAGCTTCCTAATTCCCCCATCACATACAGAAAAAAAATAATTTTTTTCTTACACGCGTGTGCACATAACACTAAATTTAACAGGGAGTCCATGTGAGGTTTGGGGTAGGTGCCCACAAGGAAACGTGACTGCTGTGTGTGGGAGATCTTCTGTCCAGCTAACGTCGGGAAGCAAAGCAGATTCCAATGTCACTCCAAGCATCCTTTTAAAGTTCACCATATCAACTTTTCACATCCCAGGAGGGCGAGCGCCGCAGTACAGTTGCAAAAGCGGTTCGTGGCAGGTCTCTTCTGAATCCGTGACAGTAGACTTGAGGTTCTAGGATGGAAGCTTAGTGGTGCAAGAAAAAGGAACAGAGTCTCTGAAAAAGTACCACCTGTTTCAGCAATAAAGAAGGATCATTCTGTATTAGAAGTTGTACTGTAGATAAATCACTCATGAGAATGTAAAAAAAAAAAAAAATGTTTGTCTTGTGACCTGTGCTTTTGAAGTCAGCCAAAACCGTTTAATCAACTTGCACAAAAAGAGGAGGGTACACAATGATTGGAACACAGACCTAATCAGGAGGAGATTCCTCATGGTGCTTGCTTATTATATATATTTATTCCTGCTTGACACTTTACCCGAGGGGATGATCCCTTTTATCAGTTGAATGTTAGCAGCGTTATTTCAGAGTGTGGTGACTGGTTCGAGAAATTCATGTGCTCAACCACTCACGGTTCTTCAAACAAAATTTTTATGTGCAAGGACAGCCACCTTCTTGTATGTTCAACCACCAGTACGCTTTGTACATCTGTGATAACGCCTGTTTTATATTCAAATGAACAAATAAAAGCTTTTATTTTTGTTGCTCTGAAAATGGCATTTTCTTAATTGGTACCCTGAGAGGGAATTTAAAAAAAGGAAAAAGGAAAATGTCTGGGACAGACCAGCTTCCGTGTCGGGAAGGAGGTAACTCTTACCAGGAAATGTATCCGTCTCTGTTTACATAACTTGTTGCATACCTTAGTACAGATGATTCTGCTTTGAACCATGTTTAAATTTTGATGTGGGCATTTCTGGTTGACAATAATTCCTATGGCAACAAATGTTTTGTGAAATGTTTTTTTAATTCTTTTAAATATATCTGAATATATTTGTTCACATCTTGCTGCAAGTGTTCAGATTATTGGTCATGTTTTGGGACACGGAAGCTTGAGGCCTGAGTGTGAGCACCTCTCTGAATCCCAGGGGATCTTTGAGGGTCCAGACATACAGTTGCTTACTTTCTCCAATCCCAGTTATGTTTGTTCACTGGACAGTCAAGAGCTCTACTACCCTTTGCTCAAGAACTGAGAATTCATAGGGTTTCATCTTCAGGGAAATAGGAATTGATTTACTAACCTTGAGCCTAATGGTTATAAAAAGATCGTTGAAGGGTTGGAGAGATGGCTCAGAGGTTAAAATCTTTGCTTTAGAAGCAGAAGGACCTGAGTTCAGATCTCCAGATCCCAGGTAAAAAATGTCAGATGGCCTGCAATTTTCTGCCCTGGAAGATGGAGTGCAGCAATTTCCCAAGCAAGCAGTAAGGTGGAAGAGCAATCAAGGATGGTCCCTTCCTGCTATCACTCGCGGGTCTCCACCAGCACATGCACTCAAGTGTACGCTTGTACATACACCCGGACACACACGTACACCTATCCACAAGCAAAGCACACAAATACATGCATGCACCCCATACAAAGTAAAAAAAAATGACAAAAACCTTTTACAAAAGATCAGTGCAGGTCTAGGGAGTTGGGCCCATTGGCCAAGCACTCGCCCATGAGTTAGTGACCTGAGAATCATCTCAGAGCAGTAGCTTAACCCCACACTGGGAAGGTGGAGAGAGGATAATCCCTGAGGTGCATTGGCCAGGCAGGAGTAGTCTAGACAGTGAGTCCGCAGCCAGTGAAAGACCTTGTCTCAAAGAACAAGGTGGGGAGCTACTGAGGAATGACAGCCAAGGTTCTCTGGCCTCCACAAACACATCCAGAGAGAGAGAGAAAGAAGACAGAATTCAGGCCTAGCCTGAATGCCTTTATCTGTATTGGAACTCTACTCTCCCCCAAGCTTTCATCAAAACGCTATGGATGTTTTGAGTGTGCACATGATGAAGGAATGCATCAGGCTGAGGAAGGAGTGCTTCTCCCCAGACCTATTTCTCAGACGGCAGCCTTAACATCTGGTCAAGTACAAACCAGGCCATGCAAATTTCACCTGAGGGGCTGCACTTTGGACTCGTGTGTGTGTGTGTGTGTGTGTGTGTGTGTGTGTGTGTGTGTGTGCGCGCGTGCGCATCTGAGGCCCCCCCCCCCATGTAGAAGATTCGGGCACACTCTGGTTGGCTGGTTTTCATTCCATCCTAGTATACCATGTAAGTGGGCTGAAATGCACTGCACTATTCACAGAAGCTATGGGGGGCTGCTGTGGCGTTCCTGGACAGAAGGAAGCATTCCATGGCCACCATGCGGGCTGCGATGCTATGAGACCAGCCCCATCTTTCAGTAGAACCCACAATTTCTAGTCTTCCACATTGTTTTCTGTTACATTCTAGAAAGTCACGTGGGGTCCTTTGCGACTCCTCTCTGGTCTCTGGTTAGATTCACCACAAGAATATTGGGTGACGGCACCACACTTGTTTTCCTAAAGGAAAGCGAACCTCATTTGCTGGGTCCACTCACTTGCAGCGTAGTTTTGCTTGTCTGTAAGCTGATTCTGGAGCAAAACAGCTTGGCAAAACCAATCCCCTGGACCCCTCACAGAGAGCTTGTCTGGTGCCAATGCTTATGTAGCTTGTTGTGTTTGCCTCAGTAGGCAGTAGGCACTGCCAGGTCGCCTGGATGTCTCGAGGGCACCAGTCAAATCTCAGCTCTATATTCCCCAGCTTTATATTCCTTTGCTCCTTCCCCTTGTATCAGGACTTGAACTCAAACCTTCACAGGTTAAGTGACCTTAGAGCTGAGCTCCATCAGCTGTAACTGGGTCCACCTCATGTAGAACTGTTGTCCAAGGTGGAGATGATGGAAATAGGAAACAGGTGGGCTTCTATCACTGCCTTGTAGTCCTCCTGGTGAATACCTCGTACAGACTGGGATGCAGCCTGCTTCTTACCAGAGGTTAGCTCAGAGGGGGAGGAAAGATGGAGAAGTAAGAAGGCAGTACAACTCAGGGTGCTTCTCTAAAGGGAGATATTAGACAAACCATGACTTGGTTAAGCAGTATAAACTGAAGAATGAAGATACTGGATTCCTCAGGCGTTGTCTTATGCACATGTTTATTCAACAAGCATGTGTACACTCAAGCCCTCCCTGCACACTCAAGTCCTCCCTGCACACTCAAGCCCTCCCTGTACACTCAAGCTCTCCTATACACACAAGCTCTGCACATACTGGGTACTTGGAATGAAGGGTGAAGGATTCCCCGGAAGCGCACGTCTGACATGTCAGGCCATTGGAGCAATGATAGTGTTCTTGGGTCTTCCTTAGTTTTCAGCCTCATTTCTGCCACGAAGTAGTGAGCAAGCCTACGAGAAAGGAAAAGGGAGACAGGGCTGGAAAGAATCCACCGGATTGGCTGAACTGATCCAGCCAAAATGGGATTATCAAGCTGCAATAAGCACTTCCACACTCTCCTTTGCTGTTGGCAAGAAAAAGGTGTAGAATGTCCTGAGTTTAATGACGGGATGACAGATGAACTGGAAGACCATGAGCGAAGGGGAGTTCACCAGCTGTGTCTTGAGCCGATGGAAGCGTTTGCGTGCTCCTGAATGTTAGAGCCAAGACAACACCCTCCTCATCTTTCAGGCTCAGCACTGTGATAGCGGTGAGCACACGAGCTTCTCCTACCTTCCCACCCTCCTGCTCTGTGATCCTACCCCTCTTTAGAGCCAGCGTAGACTCAGGGTATATGACTTAAGCTGTCCTGGTCTGATTTTTGTTCTTCAAATGTTCTAGAACAGGCCTGTTATCCCGTGGCTCCTGAAATGGAAGCAGGAGGTCAAAAGTTCAAGGTAATCTTGGGCAAGGGTGTGAGTTCAAGGCCAGCTGTAGCCACAGAAAGCACTATATCATCAAAACAAAGATGCTCTCGGCTCTAGGCCAGGGGTGTACCTACCGCTGCCTACCGGCCCTGCTGTGGTAGCTGAGCGGACGCTGTCCCGGGACCTGTTGGCTATCACTATTGCTGATTCGTTGCTTTCTTTCTGACTGGCACGTAGAATGCACAGTAAATGATTCTGCCCAGCTCCTTCAGTCTGAAGGGTTTGGGTTTGCCTGTGCCCTTGAGACACGGCGGCCAGCGTGAGCCAGTCTCCTGGCAGACAGAGTCCTTGGGCAGCTACGAGAAGCAGAAGGGACTCGTTTTTACGTTGTCAACACAGATCCTGAGAACAGCCTAAGAGTAGCTTTGGTGTTTGGGGGCTTGTTTAAGCTTGTGCATAAAGGTGCGAGGGTATCTCTGTAGATTGGGGACTTAGGAGAGAGAGCCATGGTGGCACCCCCCACCACCACCCTCAACTAAGGGTGCTGGTTTCTTCATTTAGAAGAATTCCTGAAAACAGTCCTCCCTTCCCCCAGACATCAGGATTCTTTCTTCGCACCACAGTCTGGAACTACTCTGTCTTAATTTGTGATCGATAGTCATCCACAGAGGCAAACAAAAGCGCTGTCTGTTTCTACCTCCACCCACGCGTAAAGCTAAGTGAAGATCCCATTGAGGAGCAGCGGGTGGTTCTCGGGCCTGTGAGTGACGAAACACTCTGTGTGACCTGATCAGGGCAGCTTCCATTCGGGTGCTTTGTTCGCGTGAACTGTCTTGTGGATTTCTTTTTTGGCACAGGCACGTGTGTGTGTGTGTGTGTGTGTGTGTGTGTGTGTGTGTGTGTGTGTACAAGAGAACATTTGAGTGTATGTGCCTGTGGAGGCCCAATGGTGATATTGGGAGTCATCCTCGATTGTTCTACCTCCTTGTTGCTTTGCTCTGGGGTTTCCCAGACCCTGCCTTTCAGGGCCCAAATCGCAGGCTGCTGCCATATCTGTCCAGCAATTGTACTTGGGATCTGGAACTCTGAATGCAGGTCCTTCTGCTTGGGAGGCAAAGACATTAACTCCTGAGCCACATCCCCAGCCCCAAGGAGATGGATTTCTATAGAAACACCTTCCCCTCACTGCTTAGGGCGCCTCTCAGGAAGTACATCTCTGGTTTTCTGGGCTCCGTAGTGATTTGTACTGTCATTCTGATACCTAAGAGGCAGGTGTCTGGGCACACCTGACAGCATGCTGTTGATTTGGTTTGGCTTCTGGGCTTGCTTGTCTTGATCTAATAGTTTATGTAGAAAGACCACCTAGTTCATTGTGGGGGGGACCGTTCTATAGGCAGAAGATCCAAAATTATAAAAAGAGCTGCGCATCCAAGACCAAGTGAGCATGCTTTGACTACTGACCTCTCCTCTTGCTGTGGATGGGACTTTATAGCCAGTCACTGTCATGACTTCCTGACCAGTCTGCAATGTGAGCCGAATAAACCCTTCCTTGGTTCTGCTATTTTGCTAAAGCAACGCGTGATGAAACCAAGACATTGTCCTGATAGCGATTATAGGACATGAATCTTCACCTCAGCCCTGGGCTTCAGTTGCTTATTGGTGTGCAGAGAATAAAGACAGTAAGCCAGTCTGATAGCATGTAGGGAGGAGTTACTAGTACCTGATGCTCCTCAGGAGAGGTGAGAACAGGTTTCAAGGAAGTAGAGTTTGCCGATGACAGTCCAATTATGGAAATTACATGTGCATAGCAAATGGACAGTCAGTCTGGATGCAGGCGTCACAGCCCTTGGGTTAGGACTGCATGGCCAAGAACAAGGACAGAGAAAAGTAGCCCCGTTCGGTGGTCACCAGCGGTTCAGCATGTGCAACTAGGCCATTAGGATAAAAGCCAAATCATTTGTCACAGAGCATCAAAGCACTGAAAGGAAATTCATTCACATGGTTCAGATATGGAAACCACCAAAAGGTGTTACTGAGAAACCTGCCCAGTCTTGTTCCTGCCCTCCCTCAAGTAACCCACGATAGCTTAACCACTTACATCACTTCTGGCATAGCTTTCCAGGATTCACATGAACACAGGGCAATCCTAGAAACACATCTTGCATTTGATTTTTATGCGTGAGTATGATGTGTGAATGTATCTGTGTGCACGTGCACATGCTTTCCGGGCACAAGTGTGGGCTCCTTTGTGCTTTGGGAGTCAGTCCTCACCCTTCTGCTCTCAGGCAGTGTCTCTTTTCTGCTGCTGAAGCCAGGCTGGCTAGAGTGTGAACTTACACCTCTCATTTTCCCCAAACTAGCTGGGACAGCAGACGCCTATGCCAGTCACGGTGTCTGACCTTTTTGTATGTTCTAGGCCTCCACTTTCAAGTGCTTTCCCTGCTGAGTTATCTCCCAGAGCCCCTGAAGTTTGCATCCTTACCATTTCCTCCCAGTGGAATGTAGAATATGATCTGCACCTTGGTTTCTTTGATGTTCACCTTGGGTCTCCAGCTTCATCTGAGCAGAATGGGGCTGTGGATAAAGCTCAGTGGTAGAGCGCCTGCCTTAAGGCTTACAAGGTTGGATAGCTAATAAAGCAGCCAACAGTCAAAAAGACAGAATGGTATTATGTGGTGCTTCATATCTCCTACTAACGGCTTGTCTCGGCCCTCGTAAGCTACCCACCTTTGCTGTGACAACACACAGTTCATTTCCTGTACAGGAAACCAATGAGCCCAGTGGGTTGCTAGAAGTGAAGCTGATAGCATATAGGTGAACACACATGTGATTTTTACAGGTATCATCCACATGCACCCACAGCTTCTCACCTTTTACCAGCACCCACACTTCCCCAAGAGAAAATGCTGTTCTTTTTGACTGTGTCAGTTTAGGATGTGGGGAATGGCATGGACATTTTTTTTATTATTATAAGTTGATATTAGGCATCTGAAAAGCCTTAGAAAAAGTCATGTGCACTTCTCCTTCTGTGAAAAGCTATTGAAGTTATCAGGAAATACTATGAATGATTTTTCTTTTCAGTAATGAGGAAATTCTCCTGTTTCTCTTCTGTTGCTGTGTGTGTGTGTGTGTGTGTGTGTGTGTGTGTGTGTGTGATCTGTGTATGTGTGTGTGTTTTCTGACCAAAGCAATTTAAGGGAAAAAAGGCTTATTTTGGCTCACACTTCCACAGGGCTAGAGTCCGTCATGGTAGGGAAGGCATGGCGACTCACTTACATCACATCCATGCTCAACAAGCACAGAATAGGAAGTGGGAAGCTGGTCTACAAAACTTCAAAGCCTGTGCCCAATGACATGAGTCCTTTAGCAAGGATCCCCAGTATATATACCAGCCAACAGCCCCAATAACCAACCACTGGACAACTTCTCTTCTGCAGGCTCCACGACCTTCCCAAACAGCGCCACTGGCTGGGGACACAGGAGTCCATGAGGGATGTTTTATATCCAAGCCACAAAAAAACCAAAGTGCTTTGTAGAAGAATATACTGAGCAGTCCCTGCTAAGTCACACCCTAGCCCCATGACTGACCTGTTTTAAAACTATATATTTATTTATTTAAGAGAAAGAATATGGTACACACACACATACACACACACACACACACACACACACACCATATGTACCATATGGACTTCCAGGGATTGGATTCAGGTTGCCAGGCTTGCCAGCAGGCACCTTAAATCCCTGAGCTGCCTCACTGACCCAATGAGCAAATAAGGATTATTGGTCATCCAGCCTCACCTGCCCATGTTCTGTCTCCCTCTTGTAGCTACTAAAGTCTATGAATTCTAGAAAATGGCAATTATACAAGTCATTCCTGCCAATGAAAAAATAAATTGTATTGTGAGAACATATTTGGTCTTTGTTCCTGTAATAGACCAATTTCATATCTATTTGTAAATTCATTTTAGAATTGTTTTCAGTATAAGTAATTGTTTGAATTTCTCCTCCCAACTAGTGGCCTACTTGTTTCCTCATTCTTGAAATTAAGTGAGATAATTTATTATTGTTGTTCAAATAGATTTGTGTGTGTGTGCACACGCGTGTGCATGTGTGTATATGTATGTATGCATGTGTTCTGGTATTTGTCTGCCATAGCACATAGGGGGAGGGCAAGTGAAAATTTCTGGAGTTGATTCTCTCCTGACACCTGGTGGATCAAACTCATGTCTTCATGTTCCTGGGCAACCCTTTTACCCCCCACCCCCAACAAGTCATCTCACTGGCCTCAGGGTCTTTGTCATTATGGACACATTGTCAAAGCTTTGATGGACCTTTCTTTTTTGGGAGTCCTAGGAGAGACCTTTGTTTCTTGAGTGTTCTGAAAAAGGTGGAAATGTTTTTTGCCACTTTGTTTAAAACTTTATTCTTTTACAAGGTTAGAGGGTTTTTTTTTCATTTAAATTTGTGTGTGTGGTGTATATATATGCACGTGGGCACTCAGTGGCGCCCAGACTTACTTACTAGGCTAGTCTGGCTACCCACAGGAAATCCCTTGTGTCGCCTCTCCAGGGAGATTGCAGGCGGCTGCCACACCCACTTGGCATTTACATGGGTGCTGGGGTTCTGAACTTGCGTCCTTACACCTGCACAGCAAGCGCTTTATCCACCAAGCCCAAGTTTCTCTCTTTCAAGTGCCTGAATTGGTTTGTCTCTTAGGGCTTTGGGTCATATTTGAGAACAGTGTTCTTTTAGTCTTGTCATGTGTTCCACTCAGGTTTTATTTTCATTGCTGGCTTCTCTTCTCATTCCTTAACTGGGGACTTTGGAAGAGGGAAGGCCTGGAAATCATTATTTGAGAAGGGATTGGAGGCCCTGCAGGCTGGGCGGGCCAGCACACTGTAGGCGACTTCATACTGCAAGATCAGGAGAGACGCTGCTTCAAAATCTTACCGGAACTAAACTTACTCCAAAGAACCCAGGCATGTCCTGTGGAATCTTCTCAGACAAGAATGCTCTTCAGGGCAATGAGAGGAAAGAGAAGCTTAAAAACTGGAAGTTACAGTCAGGCAAGGTGACATAGCAAGTAAAGGTGCCTGCCTACAAGCCTGAAGGCTGAATTCAATGCTCAGAGCCCACATGGTGGAAGGAGAGAACCAACCCCCAAAAGTTGTCTCATGATCTTCACATACATCCCATGGTATGAGTTTCTCTCTCTCTCTTTCTCTCTTCTCAGAGAAGCACATTGCTTCTGCTAGGAATGAATTTCACTTCCTCCTGTTTTCATCCCTGTGGCCATTGATCCAGAAACCTGTAGCCCACGGCTCCTGGCTTCTTTGTGGAAGATCAAGTGAAGGTATGCATCACAGCTGGGTAAGAACTGAGTATTGGGTGAAGTCCAAGGGGAAAACTCATTTGTAGAAAAGCTCCGTATGGGACCTTAGTTGGTTACTAATTTTTTTAAAAAAAGATAGTTCATGCAGTTGCTGGGTTGAGGCATCTGTGGTTCTCTAGACTGTCGTAAAGGTGTGGGACCCTCTGGCTTTGGTCTGGGTGGGCATGCTGGGGATCAGTGGTGCAGACAGACTCCAGCAAAGACTGAGCAAACAGGTGAGGCCCAGTGAAGCTGCTCTCTCCTTCAGTGTGTTCTAGAAGCTGGAAGAACTCTCAAGGTGCTAAAAGGTCCTGGGCACTGCCCCTCCATCCTTGATACCAGATATAATTGTTTCAGTATTTACTTTTGTTGCCCTCCTTTGTGAGGTGTGATTTTTTTCTCCATAGAGTCTGGTGTAGTCCAGGCTGGCCTCAAACTTTCTGTGTAGCTGAAGATGACCTTGAACATCTGATCCTCATGCCTCCACTTTCCTGGGATTTTGGGCATGTGCCACCATATCCAGTTTTTGTAATAGTGGATATTGAACCTGGGGCTTTGTGCATTCTAGGCAAGCTTCTGCTGTCTATGCTACATCAATATTTGCATAAGAATGTTGGTCTGGGGACATGGCTGAGTGGATAAACCACTTGCCAGCACCCACATAAGTGGCGGCAGCATGCACCTCTAATCTCAGCACCAGGCAGGTGGAGACAGGCTCACTGGCCAGTCAGCCAGCCAGCCTAGCTGAATTGGCAAGTGAGAGGGCCTATCTCAAGTAAGGTGACTGACTTCTGAAGAATGACAGCTGCTGACCTCTGACCTGCACACACATGATGCACACATGCCCCTCCATACATGTACATCTACATAAATTTAAAACAGGAAGCATTTCCACCATGGGTCACAGCCCACTCTACATATTCACCTCATTTCATATGCCCAGACTGGCCAACCCTCTACTAGAATTTTCTGGAGACAGGCTGTTTTCAGGATTGCGTGTGAATGCAGAGTCAAGTGCGGCTGGCTTCTTTCTCTTAGCAGAGTGTTCTTAGGGTTTGTCCACAAAATAGCTGGTGTCATTTTTCTCCCTTTGAAGTGTAATGTTCCAGTGCTGTGCTACGCTCACCCTGCATTTTGATGGACATCTAGAATATTTCCATTGTGACTCCAATCATTCATGGAGTTACGAACATCTGTGCATGGGTTGCATGGGGCCTGTGCTGCCTTTTAGGTCGACATATCTGTGCTGAGATAGCTGTATTGCCTGACAATGCTGTAGTAAGGATTCAAGGAATTCCAGCTGTTTCCCAAAGTGGCTTATGGATCGTTTTCTTTCTCCATGTCCTTATCAAAGCCTGTCTTTTTGATCACAGTAATCCCTGTCTCATCTAAGCTCAGCTTCCCCTGGTTTTAGTTACCTGCAGCCACATGCGTCCTCAGTTCCCACGGTCCTCACATCTTGAAACTCTGTCACAGTGTGTGGCTATCACCTCTCTCCATCTCATCCAACAAAGGCCACACCTTCTCTGATCACATGGTGAGTACAGCACAAACTGTGCATGTGTCATGTATTTTGCATGTGTGGACATACACATGCATGCAGGTAAATGCTTGTAGAGGCCTCTGGGATTAGTTCTAGTCTTCTATCCTGTTCTGAGATGAAGTTTCTTTGATGTTCTCTCTATGCACACCTGGCTAGCAGGTCCATGAATTAGATTCACTAGTGTCCAGCTTCCACCTTGCCACAGGAATGCCTGGATTGTAGACACACTCTACCAACACCCAACGCTGAGGAGAATTAAACTCAGTTGATGATAAATCACTATCAAATGGCTTAAGGGAACAAGGGATTTATTTTTTCTTATGATCACTGGTCACAATTCTTAGTCCACTTTCACAGGAGAGCATGCACCAACACCAGGGCCGAGGGAACTGGTCACACCATCTCTACATAATGGCTGAGAGAGGGATGATCCTTACTTGCCAGCCCAGCATGTCTGGCCAAGTGTACACAAGGATGCCAACTCTCTCAACCAGCTCTTGATATTTTATTCCTGGGCCTAGTCACACCCACCATGGGCTGGACCTTCCCCATCAGTTAGACAATCTCTTGCAGGTTTGCTCTAGGCTTAATTCAACCATTAATTCTGTACAAATGTGCTCAGAGCTGAAAAGCTCAACTGTCAAGTTGACACCTGTGCCTAACTATGACACACATATATAGATTAGAATTAGTTTTTTTTTCTCTTTTCAATTGTGTATGGAGGGTGCATGCATGTGTGTATTCACGTGTGTATTGGTTGATACCAGGAGTTGTGTTTTTAATCTCTCTTCCTCAGTATCTTGACGCCCCATCCTATTTAATCACCCGAGGCTCACTGGTGGGGCCGCTCTGGCTAGCCAGCTTCCCTTGGGGATTCCCATTCTGTGCCTTACAAGTGCAGGTGGGCTGCCATAACACCCTGCATTTTACAGTGTCTGGCAACTTGAGAGCTACCACTGCTGAGGGGAGACCCAGCCAGGTATAAGCCCGTGCTTTGAACTTCTCAGCAACTCAAGCCAGAGAGAGAGGCAAAGCTACTTCCTACCAGTGACAAAGAGCATGGCTGCCCTGAATTGATGGCAGCAGGTGATGTGGGGGGAAGGGGAGCCTGCAAGATGGGTAAGGGTGGCATTTGGAGTCCCAAGTTACTGGACCTGCCACTGTTGAATTCTGCACGGTGACTGTGTGGTCACAGGCCCCGTTTCGCCCAGCAGAGGGGTTCTGAAAGGCTTTGTGACCAAAAAAAAAAAAAAAAAAAAATCCAAACAAACCTGAAATGGAGACCCAGTTCTGCCAATCACCAGCTAGGTCTGTCTGTGTAGTATGAAATCCCTCTAAATGGACTCTTGAGTTGCTACATACAGTGTCCTTTATTTGTTAAAACACAAGATGACTTTTACACACGTGGTCTATTTCCAGTTTCTGTTTTTATTTTTTAAACACTGGGAAGTGGCCGGCTGCTCAGGCCTAGTCTCAGTGGCTCAGCCATGCCGCCTCTGCGTCCTCTTTGCTTTGGTTCCATCACTGACACGTACTGACGTGGTTTTTTACTTGCTAATTTTGTTTTAGTCGAAAACCATTCTGAGCACAAATGTGATGATTACGGCCTGGAATCAAGAGTCGTTTGCAGAGATTGTTGATAGAAGGATAAGCCTGTTGCTTGGAGATGTGCATGTAGCAAAAGAAAGAGAAATCAAGGGTGACTAAGATACTGAGGACCACCGCTCTGGATTTCTGTGCTAAGTGGCTCTTTTGTGTTGCCATCAAGTCCCAGCAAATGCCACCGACCACCCTATTACCTCACCATCCACCACCTCCTCACCCGCTACTCACCACCCTACCACCCTGCCACTTTACATCACCATCCCACCACCCCCAAGCAAGTGCAACAGACACAATGTGCTCAGCTGGCCTTTGGGTCTGACTGCTCAGGTCGCCCAAGGCCTCTTCTCCAACGGACAGTCCGTCCTCAAGAAGCAGCCAGAGTAAGTTAAATGTGAAAGTTGAGTAAATCTGTGTTCCATGCGAGTTGTTTACCTAGAGAGTCACTGGGAATGACCCCACATAGTACCTGACCTAGGGGAAGCTGGCTTTGTTATGGTACAGGGGATTGCACTAAAGCAACAGCTTATTAGAGGCCACGGTTGTTTTTTTAAATACATTTATTAACCAATGTTAACACATTAAATGAATCTATATATTGCTAGTCAGAGCAGCTTACAAAATGCCAGAATGCATCATAGAACCGGACAGCCACAATGGGTAATTACACTGTGCATAGTGGCTAAGCTCAACACCTTGATATAGCTTTATGATTGCAGAAAATTTTTAATGATTCCTAAAACAATCATTTGTAATTTTACCTAAAACTTTTACAAAACCAGGCCACAATCTCTTTTTTTTTTAAATTTTTTTTTTAAACACACAGTTTTCACACTGCAGTAACTTGGAAATGTGTAACCGTGTCAACAGAGATGGCAAAGCCAAAGTAACACGAATCTCACTTTCATGCAGCTATCAGTTAAATAGTACATACTCTGGAATGATTTTACACCAAAAATATTTCCACAATAACTTGCTCTCATAGGGGTGGATCGAAGTTTGAAAACTGGAAAAACAAAGAAGGCCAAGAATTCTTGGTGATGTCTCCAGCCGTACCACGAGGGCTGAGTTACACAGCGACAGGGAGGGAGGGATGGAGTCAGGTAGCTGTGTAACCCGGGGGCCCCTGTTTGTACAAGAGTGTGCGCCTTTGGCAGTCTGTCGATTAATTTGTGTCACCACCATCTTCCAGAGCGTGGAGGCCACTGCACATTTCACAGAAGGCTTCTCACGCTTTCGTCTTTAGAGTGACCCTGGCTGACTGGAGAAAACTCTTTTAAAGACTTTTCTCCCAATTCTTCCACTTCCATTGTGAGTAATTGCTTTAATAAATATCAAAGGTCTAAATAAATATTTACAAGTTATTTCTGTAACCTCAAAAAAATAACTACACAATAAATGGGAATTTAACTTGGTGTATGATCAGTCTTTAAAAAAAAAAAAACAACCTGAATTGAGATACTTTTAAAGAAAAGTAATTTGAGTTTTCTTGGTTATTTCATTACCTATGTATAAAAAAAAATCATTGTTCAACTATCGATCCATTCCTATTGGTGATGCTTCTTAATCAGACATTCCGCAAAATACAGACTTTGTACAAATCACGGCATCTTTAATACAAGAAAATTAACATGCATTATTCTTCATTCTGTATACAGTGATGTCGCTCATTAATAGGCAAATGACCCTTTGCTATAGACGTAACGGCTTCTGTGAAACGTAAGTGCTTTCTCTCCTTTGAGTAGTAACTTACATGAGGTGACACTGGGTAATAGGCAGTGGGGATGGTATTTGGGGAGGGAGGGAAGCGGTCGAGAAATCTGTATGCCTCATCTGTAATTGCACAAGTGGGAAAAGGTAGTTTTTGGCTTTTGATTTGATTTTTAGCTGTTTATTTTGTTACAAGCACTCATGTCAGGACAAAGATGAAATGTGCAAACTTTAAATATTCATTTTCTCTAAGATCCAGCTCAGTAAAAGATTACCCCAGATTCCCTGCAATTTTAAACTACAAGATCAAAGCTAATAATTTGTTATAAAAGTTATATATTGAAAAGAAATAATGAAAACACAATTGGGAAATATTTAAGAAAAAATACGCAGGGCTAACCCTGCTGTGTCAACCCTGTTCCCTAGATTCCACGACACGCGGGCGCACGGCGGGCGACGCCTGCAGACGGCTCCACAAGGTCGAGAGGAAGTGTCACGTAAGGTAGTACGTTCGCTTTCTGAAGCGGTTCTGCTGTTCTGACATTCAGATCTAGTCTAAATGCTTCTGTTAGGCTCACTCATTTTCACCTGTCGTTGTTTAAAGATCTGTTGTCTAAAGATTAAAATCTCTGTAAAACCTAAAAATGTTTTAAAATTTGCTGAAAACGCAACAAATTGTCAATTAAAATTCATTTCAAACAACACCCTCCACTGATGGTACCTTCAGCCCCGACAAATGAGGGAGCAGCGAGAGCCAAAGGGCTCAGCCGCTGTGCAAAATTTCTTCACAAAAGTGGTTAAAGGCTGGTGCAAATGGGAAGCAAATTCTAAACAATTTTGGCTTCTTGGAAACAAAAACCGTTGTGTGAGGAGTGGCCGTGGCGAGGGCCGGCTTCATCTTTTCCGGCGACAGGTACGCTTGTGCTCGGCGTGCCAGTGCTCCTGCTGGCACTTGATGGAGCAATAGGACGTGTTCCAGCAGCAGTGGTACATGGCTTCCTCCTCGCAGTTGTAGCACTGGAAGGAAGACAAGTGTCAGGCTGGTAGGAAGCGGCCACACTGCTCCCCCAGCCCCAGAGGCAGCTCACGCCCACCCCGAGTGCATCCCCACTGCAGCGGTTCACCCAGCAAAGGGCAGGAACGGGGACGATGGCCAGGTCAGGTCCTCACGGCCTCTCTACCTGCAGGAGCTCCTTGAAGGAGCAGCCTGCAGGGCCTGCGCAGCCTGCTCTGCCCACTGCTCGGGTCCCTGCTCACATCCCTGCCACGCCACTGTTAAGGCTGCTTGGGAACTTAAATGTGATGATCTGGTCTAGTCTTCTGACTTTGCAATGTATGTCTTGAGATTCATTTTGGATGCATGTGGTATCGGGACTAACTGCGGCTTTGTGCACGCTGGGAAAGCCCTCTGCCACCAAGCTACCTCTCAAGTTTGGAGAAGATGGGTAGAGGCCGAGGACGCTGGTAGAACATCCCCCAGTGTACACCCTGATTCCCTCACTGTGTGGTCCACAGGCTCCCAGTACAGAGCCTGGGCTATTTGGACACGAGAAGAAAGTGGAGGCAGCACAAGCCTGGGAGCTGCCCCGTAACAGAAGGCAAGTGCGTGGCCAGACACGCAGCACTCCTGGAGCAGCCAGAGGATGTCTGCTTTGTCTCTTGGTGACAACTTTGATGGTGCTAAGGCAGAACTAAGACCTGGAACACGACATTGCGACTGTAAAGATTCTGTCCTCTCAAGTGTGTTTACTGAATGCTATCTGTTAAAACTAATGACTTAAGATTTTTTTGTATGTAGTTTTTATGATGTTATCGTTGGTGACTTCAGTCAAGCTTGTGCTGAGGAGGTGAGCGAGCGTGTGTAACTGAAGCAACCATTTGGATGAGCAGCCGACTGGGATGGGAGCTCAGGCCTGTGCCTTCACTGCCCTGAGACTTCAGAGGAGCTGCCGGGATTCCTCCCGCCCCAACCCTACTCTTCACTCACCTGTCCTGCTTCCTCCCTTTTCTGTGACATGTTGGGACAAATGGTTCCAGCATGCTTTCTGCCTCTCATGGGAGACTCTGCGCAGGAAGTTGGGGCGTGGCACTCCAGCTTAGGGGAGCCCATCTCCACTAGGGCCTTAACCACCACTTAGTTCCCTAAGCCTCAAATGCCTCTTCTAAGGTATAAAATGCCCGTCAGCACGCTGGTCTCTGAAGCATGTCACAGTTTTCTCTTCCTGCTTCCTTTGCAGATGTCTTTTCTCCTAGCTTTCTGCAACTTCGGAGACACAACCAGTATCAACATGGCATCTGAGCCTTCTGCATCTGCTACTAGCTGTAGACCACACTGCTGACATTTACTTCCCGTTTCCCCTGCCAATTTAGAATATAATTCAGATGCCAATGCAGAGGTGAGATTATCGCAATGTCTTTCATGTGTTTACAGAGTACCATTAAAATGAAAAGCAGTGGGGTTTTCAGGAGCACAAATGTCCCCACCGAGTGGATGAGAACAGCAGGCTGCTCTGGGCGCTCACAGCCTCTGTCCCGGGGGCAGAGTAAACAGCACTGGTGACACCTGTGGTCTGGGAGCGTTTAGAGGGCAGGTAGCCATGGGCTGTAGCCGTCACTGTGGGACAGCGCTCGGGTCCTGACTGGCCGAGGGCACCAAGAACATGTCCGTAGCGACAGAAGCACATAGATGGTTGCTCTCTAAAGCAGCAGAACCGCAGCCCCCAGGCATGCCAGGCAGTGCTGAGCTTAAGGATCTGATCTGAGGGGATCAGAATGCTAAGAAACACTTCGGAATGGGTCACAGTTTCACAGTGACTCCTGCTTCAGGAACACCTGAAGTTCAGGACCTCTGAACTGACTTTCGTCATGCAACATTTACCCACTGCTTCTTCTTAGTCTGAGAAATGAGCTGCTTGTGCTGAGTCGCCAGCTTCTTGATCTCGTCCACGAACTCCTCCTTGCATTTCTCCTTCACTTGCTTACATTTTCTGTCCATCTCGCCCTGCATGTTGGCTACAGCTTTACTTACAGCCTGTCTCTTCTCTTCTTCCATCTCCGAACGCAGCTGAAATGAAGAGACGTTACCATGGACCAGGCACGCTTCCTGCTGAGACGGGGTTCACTGAATGTAGGATGTGTCGCTGGGAAAGTACTCTTAATTACCACAGCTTGAGAGAGACTGACTTAGCCTATCCACCATGATGTGCCCAGTCATGGGGAAAGGCGACCTCCAGCTACCCAGGACAAGTGGCTTACCTTTTCTAGCGCTTCTCGAACAACTCTCTCAGTCTCGCGCTTGTGGTCTGACTTCATCCGGTCTTTAAAGTCATTAAAAATTTTGGTGTACTTGTCATGGCACATGCTCTGACAGACACCGTCGCTCGTGGTCTGAGTGCTTCGATGCAGCATTCTTGGGGAAGAGGCACTTAACTTCTTGGTCTGGGTTGATACCGACACCTTCTCAACTGGCTGAGGCATGGTGGGGATTTCCTGACTGGAGCTCACTGCTTCTGTCTCGGGCTCTGGTTCCTGCAGGGCAGGGAGAATGCTCAGATTCTGTGCAATGCTACCAGGACACAACCACAGATTGCTGTGAGAAAGCAGGTGTGCCATGTATACTTTACCACAAGAATGAAAAAAAATCACACAGTTAACAGCTACATTAATTTTAACCCAAAATAATTATATATTAATATATGGGCTTTACTTTTAAGATAAACGAAAGAAAAAAATTATCCACTTTGATAATCACTTCTTGAACTAGATTCGTTAAAAGATTTCCCAGAATTCTAAGCCACTTCTCACTGAATATGTGTTTGGCATGTACCTAGATTTACACATTTAAAACATGCACGATTTATATCGTTTAAAAAAAAACATGGAGCTTGAGCACAGTTTCCTTGTTTCCAAATTCTGGCAGTGCTGATTTATCAGCTAATTGCTCTGTTTTAAAAAAATGCTATGAAAAAAGTAAAGTTCCCAAGAAACCCTGAAGAGCCGGACTACACTCCAGCTGTGGAGTGACAGCAGACGCTGAGCGGTTCACAGTGAGCAGGTTCGTAACCTGTGGACAGTCTTTGTCTGTACTGACTGCACTGTGAGATCTTTCCTATTTCAACCGCCACCTGGACACTGTGAGGTGGGCAACTTACTTCCTTTTTGGGCTCCACACTTTGATTACGTCGTCCTTTCTTTGCTCTTGGTTCTTGAGTGACCTTCAGCTGCGGGCATTATAAAAGCAATATCTTATTATTGCACACACTAGGAAACACTTCTATGTTGAAATTTTCAACTTGTAGTGGGCGCCCAGGAGAGAGGCTGCGTGCTGGGTGACTGCTTGAAAGAGCAGAGCAGCGTCTTGTCGTCACCACCCAGGCTGAGGCAACTCGAGGTTGCAACCAGTGCTATCTACTTTAGATCTTTCAACTGCTTTTGGTTTTCTTGTGCATAGCACTCTATAAATGTTTGCATGAAGGGGAAAGAAAAATGTCAAAATCTATTTATTACAGTGAGGAGTGTACGTGGAGATTTTTCACATTTCAAAATAAGAACAAATAGGAACTTCCTTACCAAAACACAACACAACTCACCTGCTCATTACTTGTAGAGGAGATACTGGACTCTGCCTCTTCTTCACCTCGGTCCTCATTCTTAGACTTCCAGAACCTTCCCTCCCGGAGGAATCGTTGGTGCAGCTCCAGTTCATCGCAGGCCTTTTTCCAGCCCATGCTGCGCTTCACATGCAGCCGGTGAATGTTGACTGTGATGTCCTGAATGTTCTCAGAGGGAATCCAGGCCCTATAGATGGCAAGAGAAGGGATGCTCGGAGACAGGACAGGGGGAAGGGCTGAGCATGCCAAGTGCACTTGGCAGCTTGACTGCAGTTCTGGTGCAAGGCTGAGGTCCCCAAGCTGGAGTGACTGGCATGCACCTCCTCTTGTTGTCTCTAGTCAGCTTAGTGTGCCACAGCTCATCTCACAGTCTGAAGTCTTTAGCATATGATCTGCTATTCTGAATGTTGTAAGATGGTAGGATCCAACCAGCTCTATGCTGATTAGCACTATAAAGTCATTTAAAAATGCCCAGAAAGTTCTTTTGAGTTTGTACATGAATCCATATAAAATAAGAACATTTTAAAAACATTACATGGTAAGTAGGTATGTTTATGTCGTTCCCTTGTGTATTCAACTAGATTAAATGTGGAAATGTGTTTGTGTTATTTAGCAACAATGCACTTAGCAATGATTCAGAACTAGAGAATGGAAGCCTATACTTGGTTCTTTCAGGAAGAAGGCTCAAATTCAAGAAATTTTCCCCAAGGTTCATCTGTCTACTACAGTTAATTACCTATCATCTTGGATGCTGCTGCAATGGAAGCACTAAGGTTCTTGAGCTCTACTGCCCCCCTCTTTGAGCAGTAGAGAGCATGGTGCCCATCAGGTCTCAGAGTAAACTGCCTGGCTGCACTGCCTCTGCCTTTCAAGGATTAACAACTGAGCTGGCAAATCAAGAAGCAAGATGAAGTTGCTCTCAAGTGCTGTGGTGAGGAAGAGACTGTCACTTGCTAAGAGGTGATATGCTTCTAAACTCCAGAGGCAAGTGAGAAGTAGTCAGCAGACTGACACATGAAGTCGTCAGCAGGAACAGAAGAGACGCTGAGACGTGCCTGACATATGATGAGCCCCCACGCACAGTGGGTACCAAGGTGTGCGCCTTCCTGTGCTCGCTTGTCCTTCCGTGAACATGCAGGCTCTTGGTGTCACTTCTAGCCTCAGAGTACTATGCCAGCAATGAGGGCCACTTTTAAAGAATCTCTAAGAATCATGGCTGCATATGCCTCGGCTGTAGTAAGTTCTTGCTCATAGGAGCCAAGCTATGTGCTTTATGATTACTGTTAGCCACTATAGACAGATATGATGGTTACATCTGAACTTCAATAATATCATTTATAGGCATATCTTCAGTCTTCTCTGGCATATGTGCTTTGTTTACAATTGTGCGGAAAGAGTTCTGGGAGACTATTTTGAACTGGGACTATTAATGAATTAGAATTTCCCTGTTGCCAACCGTCTCTGAGTTCTTATGATATGTACTAAACAGTCAGTAGAAATGCTCTGGCTCCTTTTCAAAAGTCGGCTTCTTCACTGAGAAGCCCAATAGAAGTAGTTCTGGAATGAACTGGTCATTTAGGAGGGCTATTTTTTCCCTTAAGCATCACCAAAGCTCATAAGACATTATTATTCTAAAAATTTTGTCAGTTACCACTGGGTATGTTTTATGATCTATAAAACAGGAAACGGTGGGATGTCTATTTGGACTTTATAATAAGTTGCATAATCTAATTTTGTGTCAACCCTGACTGGTCTGACTACCAATAATCCCCAAATATTTAGTTTTCTGGTTGGTTTCTGACTTCCTGACTTTGACCACTGCATCTTCCAGCAATTTATAATGAAAAGACTCCAGGGCAACTAGACCTGATAAGTCCTGTAATTACCCCCACTGAAGCAGTGATTGTGAAGGAACAGTACATTCTGTTGGTGTAAGAGGATTCCTTGTTTACATCTCCTTCTCCCCTCTGCATGCAATGCTATGGCATACTTATTGGCAAAGTTCACATCTAGTGGCTCCTCCAGAGCCAGATTCTTTAGGTACCCGGTTCATTGCTCTAGTCATAATTTTATAATGTCTGTTTTTAATACATCAAATATTCTACTATAGAACTTTTAGTGTATATCCTCACCAGTAGCTATAAATGATTCTGTATTCTATCATACGATATATATTTTTAAAACTTGCTAGAATCCGATTCATCTACACAAAATCATTTAAGTGAAATTATCACTATTTGCTTCAGTAATTTTTAAGAGTTTTGCAAACTCATCTTCTTTAAATAGTTGTCTTTCTTTGAAGAAAACCTTGACTGAACGCTGACTACATGCTGGGTATTGCAGAGGCTCAGAGCTCAACAGCATGTCCAGGTCAGATGCTATTTATCTGTGAGAGCCTGAAGCCAAATGACTGCTATAAGTTATACTAAAATGCTCGCCTAGAAATGATTTGTGTCGGGGCTGGAGAGGTGGCTCAGGGGTTAAGCCTCTGCCTTGCAGGTGGAAGGTCCTGAGTTTGGATCCTAGACCTCACGTATAGACGCTGGGCGGAAGCGGGGGCGGCCTGCGTTTCTGGTCCTGGTAGGGCGGAGCCTATGAATCCTGGGGCAGAGTAAACAAGGAGGAGGTGGAGGCGTCCATGGTGGTTCCCGAATTCGTCCGTGGTTCTATACACACAAACACACACACACACATACATACACGCGCATACACGCACAATATAATAAATAATAAAAAAAGAAATGATTTGTGTCAGTATTCAGTGCTTCTCGATATCAATGTCAGTGAAGCACATCTATCTGAGAAAGTGTAGACATTTAAAATATTCACAGGGTGGTAGCTGAAGACAGAGTCTGGGGCTCGCTATGGGGAAGAGTGCAGCGCCTCACTCTGGGGGTCCCTGACACGCACGGCTTCTGCCCACACCCTCACCTTCCTGGCGAGATGGAAGACGCTGACTTTCAGCATGTTTCTCTTTACATGCTGAACTTTTGATTCATTTACCATAGATGTAAAATGTTTGTGAGTTGACTACTAGACCCATTAATCCCTGAAACCTGTGACACCTCTCAAAGCTTGAATCACTTCTGAATTAATAATAATGTTAGTAACACCAAGAAAATATTTTAAACTTCCCCATTTTCAATATTCATAATGCTAGGACCTTTACTCAGTGAAATAAAAAGGTATTACAATTTTATCACCCTAAAAGTTGGCATTCACTCTATAACATTAAAAACTACTTTAGACAAATGGTTTTTACTTTTAGAATATACATATCCCATTTGTTCTGTATGTACATGTTAAGTTTTATGAGCTCATCTCCCTAGGAATGGAAGCAATCCTGGAGGCATACTGTGTTTGGATACATTCTTGGAGTGGTACTCTTTTCTAGCTCCAAGGTGATTATTTCGCCTGTACTGTTACAATATGTAACGGATATATCTGAGGATGTCTCCACCTCCACTGTGTCATGGAGGCATTGTAAGCATCCCCTGTTGAATACGGCCTCTCTAGCACAGAATACCAAAACAAGCTGTGGACAAGGCGAGTACATAGAGATCATCAACTCCAGGTTGATGATATGCTTGAAGTACACTTGATCACTCTTAGCACCCACTCAGACCTTCAGTTCTGCCACTGCGTGTTCACTCATGAAATTACCTCTGGTGGTGGTGGCCAAAGAAGCGAACATCAACCTGATTGTCTTCTTTTTGCATGACTTTGGCTGGCCAGAACCCAAAACCTTTCATTTTAGCCCAAACCAGCTCATGATTAGGTATCTGGAAAGGAAATGAATGACTTCAGTATTTAAATGCAAGTATACCACTGATGTTGCAATACTTCAGGATCATCTGTTAGGAGAGCATTTCCCAGCACAGGCAGGAAGTGACATGGAGTGACCTCTAACGCCAGGGGCCTTGAGCTGAGACCAGCATCACCTGACAGTTTCAGGTTCTGCACAGGGCTCGGGAGCCTTCATCCTTATATCAGTTATGGGTATTGGCAGCAAGGGCTCGGGAGATACCTCCTGTGGATACTTGGCACCAGGATCAGCTGGTCTGCCAGTCTAACATGCCTGGCAGCATCATTTCATGAAAAATGACTAAGCCGTTAACACACAAAAAGCTTTAGTGTCTCCAGCCGAAGGAAAGGAAAAGCACAAATGCACTGCACTGTCTAAGATGCCCAGCTAAGCCTTACTAGGTAACCTATTTTAAATGAAGAAATGATTACAGTTATTTCTCTCACATGTGAATTGTTCACATTCATTAACATAGGAAGATACGAATAAAGACACTTCAGAAGTACAAAAAACTTTAAGCAAACTGGAAATAACATTTAGAACAGTAAGAAAAAATTTTTTTTTACATACACAAGGGTAGCAGAACCAGTTGTCAGGACGAGCATTTGACAAATAAAAGCAATTCTTGCAAAGCTGCAGTTCATCCAGCTGAAAAAAAAATGACTAGTTTAGCTTTCGTAAAATATGTAATTAAGCTATATAAAATACAGCAATGGAAACTGGCATTCTCATTCAGGCACACTTGTCTGTGCTCATCCTTCAAACTTTAACTAGTAATGGTCGTGGGACCCTGCGGGCCCCGTCCCCATATTCTTGTCCTTGTCCTGATAGGCCAGTGGATGGACACAGTGAGCCTTGCTTTGTCTTGTCTTTCTTCCACTTGCTTGCTGCAGAATCTCCTTTCTATGACTTACAAAAACATATTGTTTCTTTTTTTTCTTTTTGTTTATTTCTCTCTTCAGAACATAACTTATATGTAACCTGACCACCACTTTTACTCCCTCTAACACATTACCTGGAATATGCTAGTTGTATGATAAATATTTAATAAACAGAAAGCTAAAGTCAAATTTGAAATGAAGAGATAAAACTTCTGAATGAGAGACTTCTACAAAGATTGTACAATGATAGGTGAGGGACACAGGGAAAACTGCAGGAATATGAACTTCATTATTTGACTTTACTTTTTTGCCTACTTAGTATAGCAGGGAGTCACACATGAATCCTTCACTCAATGTCATACTATCCACTGGAATATAGAATTACCTACTGGGATATAGTCATGTACATTCTCACCTCCCAACATGACAGTTACCAAAGCGCCCATAATTTTCTTGAGGACTTTCGCCAGAATATTTAATTCTCACGTATATAAAACATGAAAATAAAAGTACATTTGAAGGAAATACCATAATAAAAATTCAGAGAAGAAGAGCAGGAGCCGCAAATGAATGGGGTACAGCAAGAGCTTAACTGCTAGGCATGGAAGGTACCTCGTGACACGTGTCTTTGTACAGCATCCTTGCGATGTCAGCTTGCTCGCTGTCTGCTGTAATTAAAGGTAAACACGACCTAATCAGTAATCTAGAACCATAAATTAGGAACGTTCAGTCACTTCGCCATTCTTTCAGTTTGGTACCAAGGGGACATAAAGTTTAGGTAGCAAAATAAGATCGTTAGGCAGCCTTTATTTTCATGCAGTACAGCCACTAATGCCGCAGGTGAAGAATAACCTTTTACCCTTGACAAATGAGATGTTAGTGGGGAAACATCAAATTAGATAAGTGCGTGTGAACATGCAAAGACTAAATGGACTCTCACTGTGCGGTGAGCTTCAGCTTCTCCTGTGGCCAGTTACTCCTACAAGCTGCATTACCAGGTAGTCACAAACTTAAATCCTAATACTACTACTTATGCATGAATCACTGAAGTGTTAACTTTTGAAAGACATTCTCAATGCATAGTGAAAGTGGTATTTTCAAACATGCACACAAAGAGAGTATCCACCTCCGTAGAAAATCACGGTGTTGTGGAGAAGCAGTTGAGCATCCGCTTTGAATTCTTCATAACTTCGATATTTTCCCTCATTCACTTTCTGCAGAGAACAAAACACAAAAGGCCATAAGGTCAAGGCTAGTGATGCCTCTGGATATGCTCTCAGAACTACAGAGCACTCTTCACTGTGGCTCATACTTTAGATTATAAACTGTTATAATCATACAGATCTTGTCTTTCTATTGATCTTCCTTAGAGTACTTCTGTTCACCATCAGCACTTGCAAAGTAGAAGACACAACAGGCTCCTTCCAACAGTGTAGTGTTGACACTCGTTTGGCATGGCCTCTACACCAACACCCCGCAGTAAGCTTTACAACAGGGACATCTTGGTTGGGCATCTTCTAATTGCGGGATGAAGACTGAAAAGTAAAGCCATCAGCTTTGGTGACAGTCAGGTATTAAGAAGCTTATGATTCTGCTCTGCACAGGCACAGGCATGCAAAGGCTTTGGCAGGGATCTCCAGAGCCTTCTCCTGCCTCGGCAAAGACAGGCTTCTTCCTGCACGAGATTGAAAAGTACTTCCTTCAATGTGCTCTCTGCCACTTTGCCTTTGGCTGCTAAGAGTAAGAGGACAGAGGAACTTGCAGAGCTTCCCCTTGGGAAAAGGAGACCATATACCTACAGGCAGAATAGGCAGTTACTCTGGCGCAGTTAGAAACTTTGCATGAGAGTGGCTTGAAATGCCAATGCCACTAAGAATCCTTCAGCTCCAGGTGCCTGGCCTTTTGCCCATCAGCAGACTGCAGCTGGAGTGTATCTATGTCCTACGGGGTAGCACAGTTGCCTGGGGTATTTTTCAGCACTGATGCCTGATTTTTTCCCTGAAATCTGCTATGTTGGGCCAGAGTCCAGCCAGCACTGGGACTGCTCAGAACTGAAGACTGAGTACAACGCTCCATGTCACTCCCAAAGCACCTCACTGTGAGCTGCACTCTTCACTGTGGCTCATACTTTAGATTATAAACTGTTATAATCATACAGATCTTGTCTTTCTATTGATCTTCCTTACAGTACTTCTGTTCACCATCAGCACTTGCAAAGTAGAAGACATTAACCCCGCTTGTATCAGCTAAGGTTTGCACGATGAAACTGGGAAGACTGGACGGCAGCTTGGTGGGATCTTGCTAGACATCTGCAGGAAGGAGGCTGGCCAACAAAGGCACAAGATGGTAGGTGTTCATGGTGCAGGAGAAAGGGCCATGTGGAACCTCAGAGTCCTTCACATTGGGAGTAAGTTTTAAATTACTCATTTTGTCCCATGATGGGCCCTTTGAGGGAGCAAACTTCATTTCTCCCCATCTTGTACTCATAGAATCCTCTCTGCTACTGCATTCGGAAGCTTGTCGTGATTTCATCTGTTCCTGTGGTGTCCCTATGGACCTTATGGCCAACCACAAGATTTAGTTAGGACAGGACACAGAAAATACAAAACTAGTCACTCAGCAATCCTCACTAGAAACATCTTTCAATTGGTTTCTATTGTGAGTTAGGATTAGTATCAGCAAACACAATAAAATCCTCAGCTACAGTAGTTATATATGAAAGTTTTATTTTCTTAGCTTAATTTTCTTTCATTACATCCTAAGACTACAAGTACATTCTGTATTTCGGATTTGATTCAAGAAGCCCCTAAGTACTGTTGCTGAAACTAGAAAACCATGCCCAAAAATAAGTGCCTTACATATGAACTATTAAACTGCCCAGGCTAGAATGCATTATCTTCAATCAATCAATATCAAGAAACAATACTCTGATTAAACTAGGCATTTGAGTAAGTACATGCAACCTGCAAGTAAACATGCATCATTTGGTCCATGTTTCAGCAAGAAAAATGGAGAAGAAGTTGCATTCTAATGAAAGCACCACGGCAGGGGCTGGCCTGCTACTGTTCCTTAATGATGCTAAAATGTGCTTACGAGAAACAAAAGGCTTACCTCTTGTATGGTGGGGACATCAACTGCTGAATGTACCAGTCTCCTATACATTGGATGCTTGTTGTCCTTTCCTTTTTTATTAAGATCTATAGCCTAAAAAGTGGTGAAATAAGTTCTTTAATAAGGATAAAAGATATATATAAAAGAATAATTTTAAAACTCAGAATATTTTCTATCTTCAAAGAGAAATTTTTTCTTGTATAGGCAGGGGGTTGGAGTGGGGGGCCCAAAAATGCATGTGTATTTACCAGAAAGCACTTGAGTATATATGCTCTGGGGGCCCAAAGGTAACACCAGGAATCAACCTGCATCGCTCTACCTCCTTATTGCTTTGTTCTAGGATTTCCCAGGCTCCGTCTTCCAGGGCCGTAAAGTTAGGTCCTTTTGCTTGTGAGACAAAGGCTTTAACTCTGGAACCATTTCCCCAGCCCCAAACAAAAACCTTATAAAAAGTTCTTTCAAACCTAGTGAAAACATACTGAACAATCTGATATAGTATTCCTGAGATTTTGATAGAAGCAGTTATTTTGGAAATATTATTTCATTTAAAATAGCAATAAACATTTTCATAAATAAATTTAGGGCCAGCAACACAGTTTAGTGGTAAAATGTGTACCTAACATGTATGGAACCTGAGTGTGATTCCCCCACAACAAACAAACAAACAAACAAACAAACAAACAAACAAACAAACAAACAAACAAACAAATTTTTCTGGAATTGTTTGTATCAACCAAAGCCAAGACAAAGCAAAATCTAGCCTAATCCAGAACTATATATTGAAAAAAAAAAAAAATAGGCAGCCAAGTTAATGTGGTGCAATTCCAACCCTCAGATGACTAAGGCAAGAAGATCAAAAGTTCAACTCTGGCTTTGAGTACAGTGAGCCCCCATCTCAGAAAACCAAACCTTCAAGCATATGACAGCTGTGGTTCCCACATTTTACTGCCACACTTGTGTCTCATGTTGTGGCAGGACGACCAGATCGATGCACATGCGGGAGACTCACCCGCTCCTTCATTCGGGAGACGATGAACCTCAGGTAGGTGCCCATCTCTTGCTTGTTTGTGTTCTTTTTCTTGATGCTCTGGAAAAAAGAAGAGGCCAAGCAGAAAGTCTGTCATTTCTACATCCATATTCATGGAAAATATGCGTAAAGAATTATAGTAATCAAAGATTTTGTTGTAATAGATATTTAGACATTTGATAAAAAGAAGTCTTGGAGAACTGCTTCACGGAAGTACAATTTTATGTTAAAGCAGGAATTAAAATATCATGTCTCAGGCATTATGTCAAATACAACATAAGTTTTCTGTTTTTCAATATTTTAAAATCTGAAACAATTTTCCTTTAAAAAATAAGAGATATAATGGAGAATCTCTCATTTTACAATTATCATGCTTTTCAGAAATATCTTAAATTAGCGCTGTTGAGCTAAGAATGTGAATAGTCTATTAAAATCTGTGGCATGAATCCTGCACAGTGCAGCATAAACTATATATTAACATAACTGTTTTTTAAATGCTATGGGACTGTTGGACCAAGCTAATTGAACTAGGAGTTATTACTAGGAGTTAATTACATTATTGGATTCAGAAAAATCTACGTTGACATGAAAAGATTGAATGTTCTCATTTCAAGACATCTAAGAAACAAGGACTAATATTTCAAGTTTTAACTAAATGTTAAAAACAAAGCAACTGTAATGGTTACAACAAAGCACCAGGCTAGAGGCAAAATTAAACACTTCACACCTCGGGACAGAATGGGTGTAGTCATTATTGTCATGGTTGCTATAACTTTTTCTGTCCTCAGGTTATGATTTTCTGCAGTAAATATAATCGTTACCAAAATACTTTCTTTACACATGGTAAGTCACTTTAATATGCCAAGTACAGAAGAGGAAAACAAATATTTCTTATATAACAGGATTTTTTTAGGTAATGCTTAAGCAAATAAATTATAAATTCATATACATTACAAACTCATATGAAAGGGGGAAATCATCATCTAGAAACTTAATCTTAGCTTCCTCCTAGTAAGTCAGCTTTCACAGTATAGCAAGTTGTAGAAGAGAAAAGCAATCAACAATCCCCTTCAAAGATGCATGCTACAACCACAACAACCTGGGTAAGAGGTGACCAATAGTGTAATAGTGGTGTTGAATGTAAAGGCGGTAACTAACTGTTCTTGGATTGGATTTAAGGTCCACTGTCCAATAGGGATTATACTCCCAGTACTGAAAACCAAATCAAGAACCTATGGAGAGGGAAGAAAGGTCCTGGAGGAAGGGAGTAGAAGCAGGAAGACACACTATTAAGATTTATGTATAAAGACTTTATGCTACACTGCCTTCTAAACATTTGTCATTATACTCATAGATTTAAAGGAGTGCCCAGCACTCATCCCAGAAGCCTTAAAATGGAACGTATTTATTACAGAAAAGCATTAACTGGCCAAAGAGGAGAACACAGGGTACTGTGGATTGCTCAGTCCTAAAGGACATCTAAACCACCCCACAGCTAAGGAAGCATCGAGGAAGGGGTGGTGGTGAAAACGTTAAGAGCCTGGAGGTGGTAAGACACAGCTAGATAGACACGACCAGGCTTCTGCAGTCATGAACCTGCTGCAGCTGGGTCTCTTTCATAAGACCACAAGATCTGGCCTCTCTCCTTTACATCATGAAAGAAGAAAGACCTCGAAGGCAGCACACATTCCTCAGGGACTAACAAGGGTTAAAACTGTATGGGACAGAAGCTCTCCCCGGAGATTTGCCCACTGATCATATTGTCCTTGCTCCACATCACTAACAGAAACCCAGATGGAATTCAGTGAGTCTCTAGCACAGGAGGACATTAAAGCAGAAGGGAGATAGGTGGATGAGAAGGGCCAAAATGATATGAACACATCTGTGAAGCTCTAGAAGAATATAAATTAAAACAAAATCAACTGAATCTGGGTTATTTGCTGTTTTGTTATTTTGAAACAGGTCTCGTTATGTAGCCCAGCCCGTGCTGGCACATTCGATCCCAACGAGTGTAAGGATCAGTGTGCATCACCATGTGCCATGTTCCAGCCATGTTCCACCATGTTCCAACATCCATGTTCCATTCCAGGAGTAACAACTTGCCCTTCTCACCTGAACTCTAAGCAACACAGATGCACCTGATACTTTAACCCCAGCTCTAGTCTAAGCACACAGCTTTGATTTTGCCAGAAGGATGGGAGGACAGCTTCAAATACAACCGAGTATCACTCCTGGCATCAGAAGGGACCTGGGGGAGGAGTTAGTCCTATCTGCTCATCATTCTACTTTATTCCTAAAGCTGTTTAGATATGTGGCCGGGCAGAGTGCCAGTGGCATGACTGTGGAATCAGAAACACAAAGTCACTTCCTGAACCCCATGAAGTATTTACAGGCCATGGGAGCACAGTCATGGAACTTGAGCATTCTTTTTTTTCCGCACAAGAACAAATGAACTTAAATGAATTTCAAATAAATCAGTCATATTAAGGAAGAAATGAGAATTTCTGAGCATCATATTTGACCATGTGAACTGCTCATAGGCACACAAAACTTTTAACACATGGACTTTTAGTTGGTTTCTCCAGTGGGTTAATAATTTTTTCCATAATAAAACTGGATAAAATTATATTTATTCATTTATTGAAAATAATGTAGTATTTAAAAATATGTACATACTATGGGATAGATATGAACATATCTAAATAGAGCTAATTATTACATAGATTACCCTCAAATATTTAGGATTTTTCCCTAAAAACCACACTCAATTTTGGAAAAGTTTCCAGAGATTCTCAGGCATGCAGTGTTTGAGGACTGCTGGTTGTCCTTTGCATACATCCCTTGCCGCCCACTCAGCACAGGGGCTCACATAAGATGCAGCATGCAATTAGTTGATGGTCCTTCTGCCTAGTGTAGACTCCTGCACCCAGCCCTCCAGGAAGCAGTGCCCGCTACATTTCTCGTAAGCTCGGGGATCTATTCAAACTGCTTCCATGATTCCCCAGCAAAATAAAATCAGCATTCAGTCCTTGCTAACTTTATCTGCAAGACTGTAACTACATGCTTTCATAATCCTAGGCTTTTCTGTGGAGGTACTCTTCAATGAAATGCCATTTAGTGTAACCATGCCCAACCACATTTTTTTTTGAAAAAACATTACAGAGTTCATGTGTGAGCCTACATTTCACTAAACTAAACTACAGAGCATAACAAAGACTGAAGATTGCTTCACAATGTTCAAATTTGCTTTGAGCCAGGCTGCTGTAGGATCTCTTTAAGTATAATTAAAAGTGAGCATCTGAGCTTAGAAAAAGGACAGGAAGCTGGTAAATGCTTAGGACAGACAGGATTCCCTCACTTCTTAGCTGTGCCTGATGGCATCTGGCCAAGGTGCTTCACATACCACATTCTCGCTGGACAAGACCTCAGACTTAGAGGTCCCACTCCAAGGTCTGTTGCATTCAACCGCTCTGAAGCTTTTGAGAAAGACCAGCATCCATGTGCTTGAAGTCCCAGAACAGGCGACATTACCCAGGATGGAGGGGAGAGTGGCACCAGTCACCTCCTTGGTGCTTCATGGAACCCGAGCTACACTGGAATACACACACAGTCCTCAGTTGGTACACTGAGGGGCTGCACGTGGCATTCTAACATTCGTCTCCTCAAAGGAAGCCTCCTGCGTGTCTAGAGGACACTCCCAGAAATTCTAGTGGAGCTCCCCAATTCTACAAGCCCCCAGGTTCCTGACACTCAGCCCTCACTGTGACACACTGCCCAAGGCCATGAAAATAAGTACTTAATTACTGGCGATGAGGGGCCCACTCCAGGGAAGCAGTGGAGATTCCAACCTTTGCTGCCTTGCGGAGGACCTATAAAGAGGGTTCTCTTTCCACATGCTGGAGAGGTCCACCTAAGCTCATCTGTATGGTCGTCGACTACTTACTTACATGGAAGAACACATGGCTCACCCTGTGCATCCAAGATGTCAGGGACTCATGGTTTAAGCATGGACGGGATCTTTTTAATTTCTACAGCTCCAACTTCAATGCTCCTAGCTGTATAGGAGGACCCACCGAAAGGAATTTAAGGTCAAACGAGCTTACTTTGCTAAAGCTTCCAAGTCCTTCCTCTGACTTGCAGCCCCTGTTTGCAAAATGAATGAGTTCTATGCAGGCGCTCTTTAGCTGCTCACAAGGATGTCAATGCGTGTGCACGCTCCAGCTCCAGGTGGCCAAGGCACAGTGCCCAAGAGGGAAGCAAGCCCCTGTTACTGTAACATAGAGAAGCTGCACCCAGAACTCCATCCTACACTTACAGGTTGCAGAGCTTTCTTGGCAAACTGGAGCAAAGGGATTCCTGTAGCAGAAGCCAAACCCCTCCCAGTGACTTGTAGAAATACAATGCTTCCTTCAGGAAGCTTCCCAGGTGTAACTGAAAGATTCACTGCTTCAAAATGGGAATCTGCAGAGCATGATGTCCAGATGGCCTTGTCATAAACCTCGGAACTGCTCTGTGAGGTACTTGGCGAAGTGTTTCAGTCTGTTCCCATTAGACAACCCAGGCATTTAGAACAGCCTGAGGAAGAAACTACACAACTATGCCAACTAAGGAGAGCTTCTACAGCAAATACTTCTGCACTATAACTAAACAGATGGCTTCCAACAAGGTCAGGAAAAAAAATAATGGTCTGTAATACATGCAGAATGCAAGTCTTTTGCAGGCATTGAAGATTACACCTGCCCTCTACTTACAGGCCTGAGTACTCTTCATCCAAAGCCTGCTCTGAGTTTAGGTCAAATCCATCATAATAAAACACAGTAAGCATCAACACACTGTTCTTATGATACAGTAGCACACAGGAGACACTGTCAGCTTCCACAAATATAAATCTCTTTTATATAAAACTGTCATGGAAATCAAGAAGCTCTGAAATGCTCCCCAGGTCCACTAACAGAAGAAATCTATGAGGAAACCAACCATGAGTCTACCAAATGCCATACTGGAAACTTTGCAACTAGTACAATCTAGCAGACAGCAGACAGACAGACTCAGGTGTCACCAGCACTGACAGACAATGTGACTCAGCTGTCACCAGCACTGACAGCAGACAATGTGACTCAGCTGTCACCTCACTGACAGACAATGTGACTCGGCTGTCACCTCACTGACAGCAGACAACGTGACTCAGCTGTCACCTCACTGACAGACGTGACTCAGCTGTCACCAGCACTGACAGCAGACAACATGACTCAGCTGTCACCTCACTGACAGCAGACAACGTGACACGGCTGTCACCTCACTGACAGCAGACGTGACTCAGCTGTCACCTCACTGACAGACAACGTGACTCAGCTGTCACCTCACTGACAGACAACGTGACTCAGCTGTCACCTCACTGACAGACAACGTGACTCAGCTGTCACCTCACTGACAGACAACGTGACTCGGCTGTCACCTCACTGACAGCAGACGTGACTCAGCTGTCACCTCACTGACAGACAATGTGACTCGGCTGTCACCAGCACTGACAGCAGACAACGTGACTAGGCTGTCACCTCACTGACAGCAGACAACGTGACTGAGTGTTGCCTTCTGAAAATTCTGTTCTGTCAAGGCATATGGATTTTGTCTTGGTTTAAGGAGGCTGGAGTGCAGACAGGAGGCTGCTGTCCGCCCACCCCTCGCCCATCCCTCCACCCCCACACGGGTCATCCCCACCCTGTGCATTTTGCATACAGAAGACAAGAGGAAGCCCCCACGTGCTTTGTGTTTATTTTCGGCCCAGCAGTACTGCAAAAACTGGATGGCTTTCTATAGGAGATCATAACTATCAGCTGAAGGACCAACTGAGACATGATCTTCTCAATTATATTGAATTACAATTTTAATTCACTTAATGAGAAAATGCAAAGAACAAATACACTGCTACCTACAACAGTCCCACGTTACTCGCCTCTAGGACGTTTGTGACAACACTGCTAACTCCCTATGGAAAATGCAATACACAGATCCTGTGAGCTGCTCTGTGTTTCTAGGGTGGGTTGAGGTGGCTCCAAGGGAGATGAGACAAGATACAAGATTTCACAATGCTGGGGCTGGATTCCATCTTAAAATCCTCGTCCTCACCAGGATTCTTTCCCTCTGCTTCTTCCTCATGCAAGCAGCAAAACTACCAACAGTCTTGGCCCCGCTAGATTAGCTTTCTGCTTCCCTTTCTTTATGTCACATGACCTATACCTTTAAAAATTATAAAAAACGTTTGATTAATGTTCACTGTCTCCGTTATCATTCTTACCATTTTTAAAATAAAAATGACAGTTTTTGACAGTTTTACTTGAAAGTCAAGTCTCCATTCTGCCTTAGTCTTCTTTATCTCTTGAAAATAGAGCAACATTGGGATGAAAATATTGATAAATTCCCCATATTCATAAAGGTAGACTGAGCAAAGAACAAGAGTAATAGTTGTAGCACGGACATATAATTAGGAGCTTGTGTTGAATATTTACCACTTCGTGTCCAACTTTAAATGAGCACCACTCTGAAAAGCCTATCCTGCCCCATCCCTAAAACATGAGTGGGATTCTAGCTCTACCTTTCTTTGTGATCTTTAAGCACTTCAACTCCATCATAGTGACTGCTTCCCACGTAATCTACTATGAAAGGAGTTGCCATTTCTCACCACAGGGTGGAGCCAGCAAATCACACTCCAAGCAAGCTCCTCCTGAGTTTCAGTAGACCATGTTCTTTTGCCCCTCATCCGCTTAATTGGCATACTGTAGTCCTTTAGGGAAGAAAAAAGTACCAGGCACTTAACGTTGACCTTGAAAGTTAATTTTAAATTCTGCCCAGGTATTTCCTTCCATATGTTTACTCTTGAAGTACTCTTTTCTGCAACACCTGTACCTTCCTTGAGAATATTTTCAAAAGCAGTTCCAGTTGTGGGAGCTCTAGGAAGCATTCTAATGGATTTGAAACCTAGGTGTGGTAAGCACCTCTCTGGATCTCAGTGCACCCCTGGGAGTCACAGCTGCACTCTGGGGAGAACCAAGATATTTTAACATTAATAAAATCCTTTCATATCCATTCCTTTTTTGTTTTCTATGCTTATATATTTTATTAGTGGCTACATTAATTTCCCATGAAACTTGTAATATTTACATATATTTTTCAAAAAGATTGCCATTTGAAACATTTGTGAAAGGATGAAAATTTTCTGTTCTTTAAAAATGCACTAGAATAATCTACTAATGTAAATAAATGAATTTATCTTTTGTGATTCAAACTGGTCCTTTCATTTAAAATGTGTGTGTGTTTGTGTATGTGTGTGTGTGTGTGTGTGTGTGTGTGTGCGTTAGAATGTCAGGCAATACAGAATTTGTTAGATAAGTAAAGAACAGACTGATGACATATTCCTTTATTGCAAAATAATTATAAAATTCTAAGACAAATTCCATTTCAGAGGCCCAGATAATTGGGAAAAGATTACTATCATCGTCCTATTTATTCATCCTATTTATTCATGTTATCTGATTTACTGACTAAAGCACAACATGCACAACTTAGAATGACACATTATAGGTCTCAGATAAAAAATTGTATTTGCCTGAATTTCAACCAAAGTAGGAACGTAAACCTGCAACTCTTCTAAGTTATGAAAACACTGACTTACATGAGAACAAAAACACATTAAAAGGAGATGAAAAAGATAGGTTTACTCTCAAAGCCTGGCCATTAGAAAGTACCAGATACTGTGTCTGAAAAATAGGTTGTTTTGGACACCATTTCTTCTAACACCAACCGTCTGATGATCTCTGAGGTATCAGATCCACACTCGCTGTCTTGTAGACAGTACTTGCTATGGAATCTGTGCATGGGAGAGGAACCAGGTTTGACGGCAGACACGAGGCTCTCCACCAGCCTCTCATGCTGGAGACTCCTTCTCTTACACTGGTGAGGCTTCAGGACATGCTTTCAAGTGGCCATGTTAGCTACATGCAGTAAGCTGCAGCTCGCTCTTCAGTCCGCATGCCACATCCCATGGCTCACATTGGGCAGCACCAAAGTCTTGTCCATCACCACAGCAAGCAGACAGCCTCTGCCTGGCACAGCGATGGGCCCTAGCACTGCTCTGCCAGGCACAGCGGCGGGCCCTAGCACTGCTCCGCCAGGCATAGTGGCGTGCCTTAGCAGTTGCCAAGTCGTCTAGTGTGAGGGTTTCTTACACCTGTGCTCAGGAATCCCTCGGGAATACATTTAGTTGTCCAATCTCCATCCCAAACACTAAAAAGAAAAACCACAGACTAGAAAATTGACTCTGATTTGAAACCACACTTCTTGAGTTTAGTTTTTGGACTCCAAGGTCTTTGAGTCCAAGAACAATGCTCAGTAGTTGTGCTCAGTGGGGTCATGGACTAACACCAATAGGCTATGGACTAGCAACAAACAGCACAAACAGCTACCCTGCCTCCATATACATGCAGATCTGCCTCTATCACGCCAAAGGGAAAACAACTTTGTAATTTGAAAAGTATGCATGAAAATGAAGCAAAACAAGACATCCATTTTATGCTATGAAATAGCCAGCAAAGACCTGAGAACTGTTTTTCATGTGCTGTGATATAAATGAGTATAATATTTTGATAGGTAAGTTGATGTCTTATTAAAAATGCAAATGTTAATATTCTTTAGATTTAAGAACTCACCTACTAAAAGTAATCAGAGAGAATTACTTACACACACACACACACACACACACACGCATATATAAAATTCTTCCTTTAAAAAAATACAATGAATTACGCTTTGTTTTAAAGGTATATTAAAAGGGATTTCTTTTTAAAGAAAAAAAAGCTAGGGCTTTCTCAGTTTTTTCTTGGAAAATTAATGGCCTTTTATGGAAAATAAAATACAGATTAGTTTCATGAAGAGATAAATGAGAGTCTTCAGAATTTGAAACTGGGACAACTGCATGTTGCCAGTGACAGCTTTCACTGAAGCACAGTGGCAGGACATGTTGGTCATTAATGGAGAACTGTCACGAACTCTTCCAACTAGATGTGCAATCAGGACCTCAGAACAAGGTTGATTAGAAACAGGTCAGCCACATCCAGACCCATAGAAGCCATTCAATAGCACAGAGCCACTCAGAGATTTTATTACCCTCTTCTATGTTACTCAAATACTTCACCGCAAATATTTTTAAAATGATTGCTAAATCTTGTCTTAAATGAATTCACAGTAACAAGAGAGCCAGACTAGATGTTAAGAACATGTTTGCTTTTTCCAAAGCAGAACATAATCAGATATTTGTGGGCTACTTTTCAAAGACAATCTGCCCTATCTACAATGCAAACTTTAATTTTTAGAAAGCAAATGTTCTACAAAAACATCGCTAAAATTGTAAGACTGATGAGAATCAGTATGAAATTTGATAAAATTATTTAGACTGAAAAAGACTTAAATTGTCTTCTCAAACTACTTCAAGACATTGAGATCTGAGAGGCAGTTGTTTTATCCTATAAACCTGGGGGTACAGCCCATAACTGGGAGGCAAGACTCATGCTCAGTGAGTGACTTTCAATACCTCAGACAAGAGGCAAGAATTTGACCACTGAGCTACACACATAGTCCTCTTCTAGTTTTTTTTAATCTGAAACAGGGTATGACTAAAGTGTCTGGACTGGCATGAACTCCCTCTGTAGCCCAAGCAAGCTGTGTCACCAGGTCCTCAAGTCGCCAAGTAAGCCTGTGCCACCAGACTCTTGGTTTTTTCATTTTATTCATTCATTTGTTGTGTGCATGGGTGTGGTGCGTACGTGCATGCGTGCCTGTGTGTGCGTGTGTCTGTGTGTGTGCATGCGTGCGTGTGTGAAGGTGCCTGCACACATGTAGAGGCCAAAGGATAACTTAAGGAAATAGGTTCTCTCCTTCCACCAGGAAGAATCTGGGGATGAACTCAGGGTCAGGCTTAGTAGCTGAGTCACTTTTTCTGGCCCCTGGGCCGTAGTCTCAAGATCTCACTAAGGTTTTAATTTCCTTGGTATAAATTTCCCCAGAACATGAGAGATCTGTATGTGCCTGTAATTGCACCCAAGTCCAAAGCAGAATCTGCAATGACTGAGTTTTGGGTTCAATTCTTAGGGATGCCATGCATTTCTGAGAACCTCAGACACAACTACAGCTTGATACTGGCATGATTGGATTTAAGTTATTACCATTTTTTATCATTTAGAAATTAACTGTCATTTATCTGGCATTTAGGCAATTAGCAAGTAAGTTTCATTGAAGAATACTTCTGAATACTTTCCCAGTTGTCTTTTGTGTCCGCCTTTTAAGTGGGCTCAAGTAATTCAAAGCCTCAGTTATCAAGAGAGGGCTAGGTTAAGCACCTCTATTACCAAAGGAAAGCTAGGTTAAATGCCTCAGTTACCAAAGGAAAGCTAGGTTAAATGCCTCAGTTACCAAAGGAAAGCTAGGTTAAAAAGCACCTCAGATATTAAAAAAGGGTTAGGTTAAGTGCCTCAGTTATCAAAGGAGAGCTAGATTAAACACCACAGGGCTAGGTTAAGCACCTCAGTTACCAAAGGAGGGATAGGTTAAGAGAGCCTCAGTTACCAAGGAAGGGCTAAGTTAAGTGACTCAATTACCAAAGGAGGACTAGGTTAAGCACATCAGTTACCAAGGGTGGACTAGGTTAACTAAAGGAGGGCTAGGTTAAGTGTCTCAGTTACCAAGGGAAGACTAGGTTAAGTACCAAGGGAGGGCTACGTTAAGTGCCTCAGTTACCAAGAAAGGGCTATGTTAAACATATAAGGAAACTCAAAAGCCTTAGTTGCCAAGAGAACATGAGGATGGATCCTATCAATCTGCTGACCATACCTATAGGAAAATTTGGACTTAAATTAAAGACATGAAAATTGCAAAAATAAAATTTTTGAAAATTAAATGAGCACTCACATTACTTGAGTTTCTTTTAAGACTGAGACTTACTCACAAATTGATTACTTATGGGTAATCTGATGGTTTACATGGCTCCAGCTAAGTGTTTAAATAATAGAAGAACAAGAAAAAACATCTGCAACAAGCCATTGTGTACAAATCGCCACCGATGTCACACGTGAGGCCTTGAGTCAGCACATACCGCTCATGTACACAGACATTCTACATTCTCACAGAATGTATGTTCTTCAGTGACGAACATGAGTGAAAATAATTGTGCAAAGCATCTATTTTACCTACCACACAATTCATTTTACTTTGAGTAATTAGTATTATTTATACACAAGTGTCCCACCCCTCCACCCTCCAAATGAAATATAAGCAAAAACAAGCTAATTCATGATAACAAAATAAAGGCAACCTTCCATGATATAAAACAGAAAGCTGAGAAAGTGCTTCCAGCAATGCATTTTTTTTTCTAATGTGTTCTCAAGTAACATAAAATGCCATTTATTACAAAGCAATTATCGAACAGTTCTTGGTATGGCATGGCATTTCTGATTTTGAAAGGTAGCCAGTAAAGTCATCACATAATCTAAAAATAGGTGTAAAATATGAGAGTTTATTTTTATGTTTTAGTTTTCTAAAATCCGCATCCTGAAATACGGATGTGTCCTACGCTCTGGTTTGTGAGCACTCAGAAGACAACCCCCACCCCCAGGACTTTGTCATTCAACTGGAAAGACCACCTGTGACACTATTATTCGTCAATTTCAACCCTCTGACCAGCACATGAAAGCTCATAGGTACTCACCCTGCAAACTGGGCACTGCCAGTGACTACTGCTGTCTCTAAGCCTGAACTCATCAGACAAACACTTGGAATGATACACACGAAAACACAGGTCACATATCAACACCTCTCCAGGCAAATGGCATTCAAAACAATACCAGTCATGATTTTCTGTTTCCCAGTCCTACAAAAAATACAAAATAATTTCGTATGACATTTTGTCAATATCTTTAATGACTATGAACAAAATTGAAACTAAAAGTCCATCACAAATTAGGCATTAAAAACAATTTTAGACATTTACTGTATTAAAAAACAAGAGGGAAAATACCTAGACGTTTACTTCTTTAAAATTTAAATTTTCTCCTAAGCAGTATCAATACTCAGAAATAGCAAAGAGTCCAAAGCAATCCCAGATCTAGCATTACCTTTCATTTAGAAACAGTATCTAAGGAGTAATTTCTTGAGCAAACCGAATACCCCAAGCTGGCCTGTGGTCACACTGAAAGGGACAGCCCTGGGCTCCTATTGTGGCACAGAGGGATGGCGCCTGAGCGGGCTGCTGGCTGCTCTGATCACTCATCCAGTCACTGGATATGCTACTGAAAAATAACCATTAACCACAATGACCATGCTCTGAGAGGCTGCCACATTTTCGAGGTTCATTCAATTTTGAAACTAAAGGTTTAGTACTGTCCACAGGAGTTCATCATAGAAACAAAGAAGTAGGCTTATTTCCTGATGTTGCTATTCCTAGAAATGAAAGAACATGAGTGTCAGCGCACAAACATTCTGTGACATGTTCTTTGTGACATCTCTTTGTCCAATCAGGATCATTTAAACAAAAACAGGAAGACTGGGGAAACTCCTAATTAATAAGGAACATTCCAGCTTTGACTAAAACATACTCAAGAGTGAAAGGCTCACACTACCGTTAGCCAAGCCAAGGGCACTCCCAGGGAACCCTGATGTTCTACATTTGGGTGCTGCCATGTTTTCTTATAAATCATCATCTACACGCTTTTGCTAGATTGTGTAGCTGCCTTGTTTTCTTAGATGCTAATATTCTCCCAACAAATGGAGCTCTATGTAGCACCCAGTAAGCAGTGACTTCTAGAAACTGAGTTCAAATCCACTGTTTGAGCACATCTGAACACCACCATCTATTTATCTGAAAGCATTAAAAATCACTAATATTCCAAAATTTTTGCCTTTCCACCTGCACCCAGAGCCATGGCAAGATTACAGTAGCAAATTCTACAGAAGTGTAAACTTTATGACTTCTAATTAATAAATGAATGGTCTTCACTGACTAAATACAGAAGACAGATGATGTCCTTTCCTGTAGCTGTATGTTCTGCAAACTCATTTTGATGGAGTAGTTTCAGCTGATGTGCAATCAAGAAATAGTAATTTTACAGAAAACTTGAGCTTGCAGGAAAAACATGTACTGTATGTAGTTTGGTCAAGTGGCACCACAAAGACATAATATAGACACAAAGTGCTTAACTGAGTTATAATGCCAGCCACTGGTGCTTAAGTGGGTTAGGATGACAGCCACTGGGATTTATATCTCAGATAGCTCAAAGATGCTGTGTATAATCATTTCATTTTTCAGGATTGTACTTCAAATAGCTCAAGGATGTTGTGTATAATTATTTCATTTTCTATATCTAAAGTTTTTCAGCATACATTAAGTTTTGGTGAAGATGTCTTATTCTATTTTCAAATAACAAAACTTGTTCTAGGTTTAAAACACACTCTCTCAGATTATTCTCACGTGGCTACTTTAGGAATATTTAAAGAACTGTATTCAACTTCTTGTTCACCTTCCTCATTTGGGTTTGTTTTACCATTAATTCATCTTCATGTGATGGTTATTTCACAAGGGAAGAGAGAGCTGAGTGCCAGCTTCCCACAACTGCCTCCCTCTGTCTGCCGTCAGCCTTGCCCCAGCTACCATGGCAATGGAGATGAAATGGATCTATCTTTGATGGGGTGCTTAATTCTAGATTTTGTTTTTCTTAACAATAGTAGGAATGAAAGTACAATTTACATGAAGTACAGCAACTAATGGATGTATGTTGTCATGCTGTGGTAACTAGTCATCAGTCACAGGGAATGAAGTGTGAATGGAGGCCAGCTAGGCAATTCTTCCTCTTGGTCATGGCCACACATGTCCCTGATATTCAAAAGTGGAAAAAAGTCGGCGATTCTGAATCCAGGAAAATCCTTCTGAGGTATAAATGATAGTCCTGTTTCATATGGACCCTGGTGTCTGCTGTCGGTTTTCAAGTAAGCAGATCGTTTGCATAGAGATTTGGACTTGCGAACAATCCTGCAGGCCAGTACACTAAGCTTCCATGCCCCTGGATCCAAGCAGAGGACGATGCTCAGGATCAGCCTGGTTTTCAGCGCTAGTTACAAGTCACGTCAGAGCAAGAAAGCTTTTTAAAGAGCAAAGCTATTTCAATTTTTAAAAAGCAAACCTACTAACGCAAAATTCAAAACTAGAAGCAATGTAGAATAGTCTTCACAAACAAGTCTAGCAAGAGTTAGCTAACCTTAAGTAAGATAGAAATCTATTATTTTTAAAAAAGCAGAATTAAAGTAAAATAACATAGTGCAAAATTAGTTCACCTTGTTTGGGGCTGCTGTCCTGGAGAAAGGCTGCATACTGTAGGCCTTTCAAAATAAAAACAAGATAATCTTGGTCTCTCTACCGCAATTTGCTCATATCAGGTAATACACAGGGCTAAAGGGATTCACACATGGTCAAACGTTTATTACTTACTTTATGATTTATACTATTTGACAGATGGTATGAACTGGAGAGCCTATTAGTGAGCTAATCATTAATGAAAAGATAGCAGCATTCAAACAAGAGTTGTTACTAGTTGTAGCAGAAACGTCACACCAACACAAAGGCTACAAATAAACACAGAGGAGTCTCTCTCCAGGAACACATGCCATGACATCTACAAGGATTTCAGGAAAGTACTTAACTGAAGAATGGATGTATGCCACCCCATGCCTATGCACTACCAGAATGCATGTCAGGAAGTTCTGAAACTGGTTTGAAACTAGACTTTTTAAAAAAACAGGATGATGAAGGTTAAATGTGGTGATGGGAGACATTACTCATGGTATCTACTTATTGCACAAAACAGAAACTGACCAAGCCACGAAGCATGCTTATAGCCCCACGAGTGTGTATCTTTGTCAAGAATTTTAAAATTCATTATACAATACTTCTCTTAGCTAGGTAGAATAAGAAATATAATTAACGCCAATTTAGAGAGAAATCTGAAGCTCAGAAGGCAGTTGTTTAGTTATATACTGAGGTATTCCAAATTATGATTGAAATCTTCAATAATTTAAAGGCAATTTTAGTTCTTATAGTATTTTCATCTTAATCAGCACACACACATTGCCAAACACATGTGACAGTGAGTTTGGACATAGATGCAACTTAAGATTAATTCTCTTCAATGCTAAGTCCAAGTCAAGTCTGTTAACAAAGTAAGTCAATCATTTAAATGTGAGAATTTGATGGTTAAACATTTTCAGTGATTTTAAATGAGAATTTGATAGTTAAACTTTTCCAGTGATTTTATGTATTACTGTGAAGTAAAACTATCACATCCCAGTGACATAGAATGCAGACAGGACGGAGAACACAGCAGAGGACACACATGCACACGCAGCCGGTCAACCGTGCTTCAAGGGGTACTGGACCCAATCAATACCTTTGGCAAAATGTAAATTCCTTCCCAAAGAAAGAATAATTTCTCAGTACAACTATACTATGGCTTACACTTACAACTGTATACAGTTGGCTTACCTAACATGGTGATGACTTTGAGTAACAGAAAACTGAGAATGTACACTCCCATATACACACCAAGAGAGTAAAATACATTACACTTTTAAGAATAATCAGCAGTATAAAAGGGGCATGAAATTTGGCATTTAAGGTATTTAAAACAACTAACTGATGACAAAAGTAATTCCAACAAGAAAAGGATGAAATCTGCACTTTCTGTCACTCTGGGGAGTCTGGGCACTTCCTGAGTTAGGCATCTCCCTCTCAAGGCAGTGAGGCCTGTGTGGCTGGCTGCAGGCTGTAATGCTAGGCAGGAACAAAGCCATCATTTACACTCTAAGAGACGGACGCAGCTGCACTTGCAGAGAATGTAAACGAAGACTTCTTTCAGACTGGTCGTTGTGAGGCAGGAAAAGCGGATGGCGCAGGCAGGAAACCCAGCTGCACTGCAGGTTGGGTGGGATTTCAGCACAATTTTCACCAAATTAATGTCAATCACTTTAAGGAATCACAAAATATTATTTCCGTTAATATTTTTTGGAAAGGTATCAAAAACCCGAAATAGAGAAAAAATGAAATCATATACAAAGCCATAGTTCAAAATATAGAAGGCACTTGGGCTGAGATGGGGCATGTGCAGGCTCTGAGGCCTTTGAGAGGAAGGCTCGGTGCCCCGCGGGAGGCACAGTCACTAGCTGGGAAGAACAGAACAGCCCGGCACGGGAATCCCGCTGCCCTCTGCTGGCGAGGTGCCACCACAGGCAGACTCTTCTCACGCTGTCTGACTGGAAAAGAAATGAGATCTCAGAACTGAATTTGGGAAGTTTGTAAAAGGAGTTGTAGTTTATAAGCAGCATTTATTTTTAAAAAATCATTTTAAGTCTTCTCAACACTGGTAACCCAATTATTTACCATCAAATCAAAAAAAGTATTGACTAATAATATTGCGGCTTTGTCTTGGGGACTGTGAGTGAAGTTAGGAGACACCAAGGAAAACATTCTCTGGCTTTCAGACATATATCTGATATGTTATGTGCAAGTGATCTGTAACTCAAGCTTACCTGCCTTCCTACATTATAATGAATATTTGTTAAGACCCTCCTCCCCTTAGTGAGCATTATAAATTAAGAGATTAATTCATGAGAGACTAATTTACATTGATTATAAAGATAGCCAATAAATAAACTTAAGTCAACCTGGCAATGGTAAAATTCTGCCCAAAATTTTCTCAATGATAAAAATTCCACCCGATGGCTATATTAAAATGGTAAAATTCTGTCCAAGAAAAGATCTCAAACAGTAAGAATAAGGGAGATGAAATACTGTGAAGAAAGATCAATTAAATAATTTCTCTTCATCTACACTTCTTCAGGAACAAGCAGATTCTGAAGCACAGATGCTCATTCATTTATTTACTGTGCAGTACTGGGGACTGAACCTAGAGCCTTGTACCTGGTAGGCAAGCAGTCTACTAACGTTACAATATCTTAAAAAGAAAAAAGTCTTGCTATAAAATAATACCAAAAGTTTTAACATCACAATGTTACTTTCATATCTGATCTAATGGCCTTGATCAACACAACTTGGAAGGCTAAAAAAACCACATTTAAATGAGTTATTTACCCTAGGAGGGAGAGTCTAGAAGTCTGCAGATAACTACAACTGTTTACAAGAATGTTCCCAAGTACAGCAAGTTTGTCATTTGAAAAATTTTGCTTGTTATTCGACAAATATTTAACTGACCATCTAAAGTTGACAGTAGCCTACTTGTGAATAATTTCTTTTTCTGTGAACAATATAGAGTATCACCATGAAGATGCCTATGCATTGCCTAGTTTTACCACAGTTTCTCCAAGTGAGCTGGCACTTACATGGGGGCTGCAGACTAGGAGAATCTTCCAGTCCAGTAGAAGGAACTGCAGCACTGCCAGGGTCTTTACTACAGTGTACACACTTCCTCACCAGCAGATAGGATTGTACTTCCCCTCTGAGAGCTGAGCTTCTAGGACATTACTGCTGGACTTATTCATGAAAAGTATGCAAGAAAGCAAGCTTTTCAGTTGCTTCAAGCTTTCAGAAATACACATTAGGAAAGGGATCAGCAGGGGTATAGTAAAAATGAACACCAACACCTTTTCTTCAACTTTTAAGCTCCACAGACCATGTACACGGTGTGGTGGGCAGGGAGTCACATTGGCCTACCTTCCCTTTCTCCACCTAACAGTATAGGTGGGGATGTGGGAGCCAGCGAAGAGCATCTTGGGAGAGGTGCCTGCAGGAAAGAAGGGCATGCCTGTCTCTAGTGCCTGCAGGAAAGACAGGCATGCCTGTCTCTAGTGCCTGCAGGAAAGAAGAGCATGCCTGTCTCTAGTGTCTGCAGGAAAGGAGGGCATACCTGTCTCTAGTGCCTGCAGGAAAGAAGGGCATGCCTGTCTCTAGTGCCTGCAGGAAAGACAGGCATGCCTGTCTTTAGTGCCTGCAGGAAAGAAGGGCATGCCTGTCTCTAGTGCCTGCAGGAAAGAGTGTTCCTGTCCTTAGCATCACACAATTGTCTCTAAGGAACTATCTGTAGCTCTGAGTGTCTAAGTGAGGGATATCCTGACCCTTCCCTTTGCATCTAGGAAGATGAATTTTGTCTGAATTGTGAGTCAGAAAAAAAATGAGTAGCATGGATATTTTAATTTTAAAACTCCAGTTTTTTTAAGACTCAAAAAAGACTGAAATGACCCACAGCATATAAAGCCTCAGATGTTGGGGATAGGGCACCACTGCCCACAGAACCTCTGGGCAGATTAGAAAAGGTGGTCTTCCTTCCAGCAGACACTTCTGTGATACAGTAGAGATATTGATTTCACAAGCTAGGGAACTGTTACATAAATAAATGTCAGTGTATGAAGGATCCTCCTATGTTATAAGATCACAACTGAGATCCAGCCTACGGCACAGGCTGCACTGTTAACAGAAATACACAAAGCTGGCCAGGGTGAAATGCTTGTGTTGTGCCGAAGGGGACACAGGCAATCATGTGAGCTTCCAGAGTATCATGAAGGCTTATAGACTCCTGGGAAGGCAGATGGTACATCAACTGATATAACGAAGCCATGTGTAGTTGGCTCATGATTTCATAAGTGTCTTTAAAGGAACTCTAGTCTTTTAAAGTGCAAACTTTTTACAGGTGAGACATGTATCTGAGACACTGCATGCAAACTAAAATTCTAGAAGCATTTCTGCTTATATGGCTAATACGAAGCTTATATGCTCTTGTTCACTCTCTATAGGTGTTAATTTTGGGCATTTTAATGCTTTACTTGTATATAATATAATGCTATATTATACGGTACAACATGTTTGATATGTGTGTACATACTGTGGAAAGATCAAATCTGACTAATGGAACACTGAAAATCCATTCTTGTGGCTATTTGAAAATGTACATACATTGTCATTAATTCTAGTTACCTTTGGATAATAGACACAATTAAATATATTTATATTCAGGTCAAAGACTTGCTTTGAGAGTATCTATACTCACTGTGGGATACCATTTCATTTGTTCTTCAATCACATGCAGTCAGCATGAATATATCTACAGTACAGCTGAAGAATCAACGAGGTCTGGAAAGTCTTCAGCAAGCATTTGCTCATGATGGAAACGGAACTCCTGCTACATATGTGAGTCCACACCTCATCCTGTATACTATTTGCCCTGGATTCCTAAGTATTTTAAAATCTAGGTATAACTTTGATCTACTCATACTATGCATGTATTTAATACAAAAACGTTTGTAAGAACCAACTAGAGTGAAGTCTGCATTGAGGCTCTTTAAAATGCTTAGACTAATCTACCCAGAAAGAAAAAGACAGAATGATACTATAAATACATGCAAAAAGTATATTGCACAATAGAAAGTAGTGGCAGACATATTCTAAGCTAGTTTAGCTGCTTGGTGGATTAACCTGGCCCTGAGCAGAAGCAACGCTCATCTCTCTGAAGAACTCACCAAGACCCGCAAAAGCTCGGTGTGCAGTGTGCTCATTACAATGCTACCTGCCTCTCCTCGGGAAGTACCAGTCTTCAGTGTCCCAGTGTGAGGGACACAGCATCCCTGCATTACCTGGACAGCTCTCAGCCATCACACCAGCTGCTACTGACCACCTCTGCGGCTTCTCCACTGCAAGGGGCACTTGGACCTGGCTCTGCCTGGAGGCTACTCGACAAAAGATAAGACCACCTTCCTAGCAGCCCAACTGTTCCTTCACTCTATCTAGACAGCACAGAATTAGCTTGCATACACACCTTTTTCATTAATAGTTACCAAAGAAAATGCCTAAGAGTATCATCAATTGTATAGACACTAAATTTTGTTTTGTTTTTGAGATTCAAAGCAATATAGAAAAGCAGGCTCTTTGTAAATATTAGCTAGCTTCTAAGGAATTGGTAAGAAAATTATCAGAAGAGCCTAAATGTTAATAAAAATGTTAAAATAAAACTGTTAAATTTCTCAGAATGAATTCCTATGGTTACATCTAAATGATATTCAAAAGACCAAAGTGCACCATCTCTACACATATCAAATAAAATATACTTACAATCTCGTCTCCTGGCAACCAGTATCCTTCTTGTTCTATTCCAGCTTTTGAACCTTTGCAGCCTACTGTTAGCGTCTCAACAATGAGACCATCTTTCACAGCCAAGCTCAGCTGGCGGGTGGTCTCTTTGGGATGCATACCGTGGACTCGAGACATATACCTGGGCACAGAGGAGACACAAATTAGAAACTTTAGAACTAACAGTGTAGGAGGAGCAAACACAAGAAAAGAAGGTCATTTGATTCTCTTTCATTATGACAAGAAGGAAGAAAGGGAAGGAAGAAGGAAGGAAGAGAAAGGAAGGAAGGAAGAAGGAAGAGAAAGGAAGGAAGGGAGTAAGGGAAGGAGGGAGGGAAGGAGGGAGGGAGGGAGGGAGGGAGGGAGGGAGGGAGGAAGACACAGGGATAGGACTACAAATTTTTACCATTCTGGTCTCTTAGGAAATAGAGTTTTGAAAATTTAAAATGGAAGAAAGCAAAACTTGACCTCAAAAAAAAAGTACTGTGGTTTAAAATATGAGTTATCCTCCACAGACCCATGTGTTTGAATCTTTAGTTGTTTGGGAAGGTCATGGCACCTTTAAGAGGTGGAGCTTTGCTAGAGGAAGGCAGTCACAGGTGGTGGGCTTTATGGTTGATTAACTCCACCCTACTTCCAAGAGAAGTCTGCTCTTGTAGTTGGCAGTTTTGCAGCTCTCCTTGATAAATGTGACTTAGGCAGCCTCCAGCTTCTGCTAGCCAGTCATGCCTTTTCTGCCATAAAGGACTATATCTCCCATAAGTTGAATAAGTCTCTATTTCTCCCTTAAGTTGTTTGCCTTTGAGTTGTGTCTCACAGCAACTGAGAAGAGTAACTACTACAGAAATTATCATACCAAATACAGCATGGTAGTGAAATGCATAAAAAATAACACTAAAAACCGAAAGTTGGAGAATGTTTGTCCTGCAGATAAAAACTAAGTTTTTAAACACAACAATTTTATTTTTTTTTAATTTTTTATTATTATTATTATTTTATTCAACTGTGCACATGTGCGTGTGTGTGTGTGTCTGTGTGTGTCTGTATATGTGTCTGTGTATGTGTAGAACCACGGACGAATTCGCGAACCACCATGGACGCCTCCACCTCCTTCTGCCCCGGGATTCACAGGCGTTGCCCTACCAGGACCAGAAGCGCAGGCTGTTCCCGCTTCCGCCTGGCGTCTATACGTGGGATCTGGGATCCGAACTCAGGACCTTCCGCCTGCAAGGCGGAGGCTTAACCCCTGAGCCACCTCTCCAGCCCCTAAACACAACAATTTTAAAAAGTGAAGAGTAACAAAAAAAGATAAAAAAGAAGGAACAAAGGATACATAATCTTAAAAAAATACACTCCAAATGAACAGGGTCAAAATCACTATATATAAGATTTCAAACTCAGAACACATTAAAGAAATAAATGAAAAAAGGTACAACAAAGGCCTATTTGTGAGAATCACAGGAAACAATGACAGAACAGAGCTGTCTGAGACTCCGTGTCTCTGTTCACACCTGGAGGACTGTCTACCAAAAGCAAGATGAGGCTATGGAGGACTTAAGAGATAGCTATAGGGCTAGGGATTAAAGTCTTTGCCTCACAAGCAAAGGACCTGAGATCAGATTCCACATAAAAATATCAGGTGCAAATGTCAGTGGCCTGCAATTTCAGTCCTGGATGGCAGAGTCTGGAAAACCCCAAAGCTAAGCAACAAGGAAGTAGAGCAATCCAGGATGATTCCCCATACCACCCTCCATGGGCACATACATTCACATGTTCTCTTGTATACGTATACACACTCCTTTGTAGACACACACACACACATACACAAAGAAAAAAAAAATCTAGGTGATTCGCTCTAGAACTAAAATAACACTTCCAATAGGTTCAAGGACTGGCCACAAAATAACCACCAAGATTTCTGAAAATGAAACAGATGTCTGCTGGTCACTGCAAAACTGAAACAGAAAATTAGACACTCTCAGTACCCTCTCCCCGCTCCCACCACACACACACACACACACACACCCCAAATGCTACCTAAACTCTGTGGGGAAGCCAAATTGTAAAATGTTAATGCTATGTTCGTTGAAAACACAAACTTGCAGAACTCACAAATATTAATGTGGGAGTTCCTAGAAAAGGAAACAAAAAGAGACATGTTACCAGCTAATGTAACCAACACTTTAGCCTCTGAGTTGAAGCAAATTGGGGTGCATCGGTGGAACATGCTGAACGCCAAGGCAAAGCTATGAAGTCCCAAGCAGCGTGTGTGTGCGTGTGTGCGCGTGTGCGTGTGTGTACTCACCAATGCGTGCATGCATGGAGGCCAGGGGTCGGCCCGGCGTTTTCGCTCTCCAATGTATTTACGGTAAGCAGTGCTTCCTCACTGAACCTGGAGCTCACTAGCTGACTAGCACCACCAAGGAGCCTCCTGTCCCCGCCACACATGGCTGGGTCACAGGAACAGCTGCCACACCCGGTTTTTCCTTTGATTCTGGGGATCACACTTAGGTTCTCATGCTTGCATACAAGTCCTTCTCACCCATGGAGTTAGCTTCCTGATCCCTGATGTATTATTTTTAAATAATTTCATAAATTCTTCTTGGCATAAAAGAAGACACTAAAATTAGAATCATTTGTGTACGAAAATCAGTTAGGCAATTTTAAATTTTATTTTACTCGAAGCCTTCTAAGTGCTAAAATATCAGGAGCGTCTCCCCATCATCAGATCTGTTCTGAAACCTTGTATTTGGAACTTGGGGTACGCATCAGTGATGAGCAGGTGCTTAGATGCATGAGACACGTCCTAAGTGCCCAACACCAAAATAATTACCTAATTAAGTCAGATAGACAGGATAGCATCTGCATGCAGAAGACTTAGAAATTCAGCAGATACAAAAGAAAGCATATTGGGAATTTTGTTTATATCAAAGATGGCACCCAAACTATTGGTTAAAACAAGATGAAGCACTGGATGGCTTTGGACAGCTAGGGGACAAAGATGAAGCCCTGTATTAGTTTGTACCCATAAACATGCTCCAAATAGATTAGCTTTGCACATCAAACAAAATCACAGAATAACTAGAAAGTACATTGAGGACTGTTTCATACACTGACATGAGAAATTCTTTCTAAGAATGAGATGGGTGATGTAAGACCATGGCAAAACCAGAAATCTTCTTGTTTTATGTACATGTGGCCATCAACTAATCCACTATTATTATTGTGCATGTGTATGTGTGTATACATGATCATGTGGTGTATGTAGTGAATAAGCATGACAGTGCAGGTTTGCTCACCCACATGTGGAGGAAAATTTATGCTACCCTGTTCTATGGCTTCACTTTATTCTCTTAAGACAGGTCTCTAACTAAACCTAGAGCTAGAATGACAACCAGCAAGTCTCAGCAAGGCTTTCTGCCAACCCTCTCACAGTGCTGAGCACCAGCAACCACATCTAGTTCTAGACATGGCTCTGGGAATTTGAATTCAGGGTCCTTATGCTTCTGTGGCAAGAACTCTTACCCACGAGCCATCTCCCCTGCCACCAAAGTAATTATATGCAACAAAATTACACCTGCAATTTTAAAAGTATACCTATGATTCCACTGGGACCAGTCAAATGAGGTCAGTTACTGAGTTTTCTACTTGGTCATGTTGACCCTCGATAGCCTCATATTCACTTTTGAAAAAGAGGATCTTATCTGCTACTTTCTGGCTGGTGGTTGCTAGTATACACTCAGCAACTCTTATTAGAGATGTTTGTCTTTGGGTTACTGAATTTATCTGACCAAACTACTTTATTTAGGACTTGAGGTAAGTCTCTACCTTGGGAAGGCACGGTATCTAAGTTTTGGATTCTGCAGGTCTCACCATCAAACATGAATGTGACCTGGGTCCTGGCAGACTGGCTTCCTGATGCCAGCTCCAGCAGCTCTTCCTGAAGCTGCTTAAGAGGGACAGCACATCTTGGCATTCCTCAACACACTTCATCCGTGATTCAAGCCACCATACACACAAACTGCTTAAAGTCTGGGCTGAAACTTTAGTTATTCTGCCTCCGTAATGGTGTGTGGTGTGCTGGCTCTACTGGGTTTAAAAGAAAGTCACTGAAGTCAGTATTTTGTGGTCCTTGGTGCCCTATATTTATTTAGATGAAATGCTCACTCCTCCCCCTCCCCCCGCTCTTTTCTTCTTGTTATGTTCTTTGAAAAAAAATAAGGTCTGGGGCTGAAGAAATGGCTCAGCAGATAAGAGTGCTTATGTAACAGGTGTGAGGGCCAGGTGTGGCCATGTGCATGTCTGGAACCTAGTAGGGGTAGGCAAACACAGGAGGCCTGCGGGCTGCCGGCCTAGTTCCAGGTTCAGCAAGAGACCACGTGCCAAGGGACCAGGGTCGATGACAAAGCAGAACACCCAATGTTTTCCTCTGACCACACCATATAGGCCTACATACATATGTGCATATAAACCACATGCACAATAAATAGTTAACAAATTCAAAGGAGATTCTCATCTGCATTTCCTTATAAGTAGAAGGATTAGACTTGAGGCACAACACACTATAATCATCAAGTAAATAAAACCATGTGATCTATTGAGTATGACAGTCCTGGTGCATCTAACAAGGTTGAAGACTTCCGTAAATGAGTTGTAAGTAAATCTTTTTAGGCTGAGTGACTTACAAGATCCTTCAAACATGGTAAAGGCTCCTGATCCATGCATCATCTTAGAGCATGCCTCATGGGAAAATGTTCAAGCTAACAACTAAAGCGCAGGGCACTCAGTCTTCTGCTTACTTAAGAACAACTTGGTATGTCTCAGTCTCCCCTCCTTCTACTAGCTTGGTGATTTTCCTCCACTAGCTACAGCCCCAGGACACTACTTTCCAATTGTTGCTAAGCATTGAAATGCATCAAAGCAACAGGGTGTAAAGGCCTAGGCTGTTTCATCTCCCTTGAGACAACTATGCATATAAGGCCCGTCCAAGGCAACACATACGGTTAATGGCAACAGGGAGGACTTGCTTGGCACTTGCATAAAAGGAATCTCAGGAGTCATAGCTTCCTGACAGTAACCGCCAATCTGTAAACCTACTAATAATGATTCAATCCTTTGAAACAGAAGTGCTGGGAACACCGCACAGTAATGAGATGCCACCACCTCCCGTGGGAGCTTGAGCTCCCAGGACATGTAGCAAAGATGCTTTCTGTTCATCAAACACTAAGGAAGATCTGCAGTATCTCAGGATCAACCAGCAGTTTCCCCTCTAAGGTGTGAGAGAATTGTACCACTGTGAGCAGGAGAAGGGTGGGCTTTCTGCAGGTGTTCTGGACAGTCTGCATAAATGATTTGGCACTCCTCACCTCCCCAGAGATTCACTGCCTCCCGGCATCCAGCTGACTCTGGGCTGCTGAGGGAGCTCAGGAACATACTACCATCAGAACCATCGACAAGTTTCAGTACTGCTAAAACCTGTTCTGTATAGAAGATACCAAATATGTGGCTGTTAAGAGGAATTTCCTTATCACAAGGACATCTAACTTTTCTCCCGCCTCTAGCAACTGCCCATAATTTCCATTTTGCAAATTAAAGAGATAAAATAGAAAAATTTAACAATGTAAAAAAAAAACATATCCCTACCATATAAAACTAAGCTAAGAAAACTATTTCCTCAGATAAATCAGCAGAATATTTATATTGCTATTTCAGGACCAGTAAAGGCACAATGACATAGCCACTCTCCATTACATGCAGAAAAGAGCTGTCTGGAAAGCAGCTGGTATTATCTCAACAGCAGTAAGATGACCCTGTCCTGCAATACTAATGACACTTCTAAGAAAGAAACTTAAGAAGGGGCACAACATGCATGCACACAATATTTCTCACCATGAATTTGTTTAGAATAAAAAGGATCTATAAGTACATTCTAAAAGAAGCTATAGTGCATCCACCTACAAAGATACTACACAGCTAATAAAAAGTAATGCTTCAAAAAACAATGCTTTGAGGACAAGCTCAGAGAATAATATTCAAGTACATAAGATTTAAAACTTAGAAATTTAAATACACACAAATATGCACACATATATGCGGGAGTAAGGTACTATGCTACTAGTAATAGTCAGCTAAGATTTTCCCTTAAAAATCTAGAAAAACAAAACCAAAGTACTAAAACAGTGTCATTGAATTTGGAGCAACTGCCAATCCTAGAAGATGCAATTGATAAGTTCAACAGCAGTGCAGTTTCTGATAATGTAAGGGCCAAAGACAAGAACTGTGGTCCAGACACCGAGAAAGGAGCTGGGGTAAAGAGCTTTTGGGCTTTGCTTATCTCAGGACTAAGCTCGGAGAACAGAGAAAGACACTGGGCCACACAGGACCTGAAAAGCTATCAAGGCACGTGGATGCCTGACTCGTCAGGCAATCTGAATTGGTGAAATATTGGACAGCATCACCCTAGGGTCTGAGTCTTTGTCCTGGTCTGTCTGTCCAGTGTGTACTTCATACAAAAGCTGGGGCGCCACCAAGACAGAGCGTGGGAGACACATGATACTTCTTGTTTCCAAAATCCCGGAGTATCATGACCAGTGACGAAGACTTGCTACTTGCTCACTGCTCTCCTCTGCACCCATGCAAGGGAAAGGCTGACAACTGCTTTGCAGCACATCTGCATGCCCTTTTATAACTTAGCTAAATCTTAAACTTCCCTCATTTCTAAACTACCTAAACTTTTTTTATTTATTCAATTGTGCATGTGTGCATGTGCGTGTGTGTGTGCATGTGCGTGTGTATGTGTGTAGAACCACAGGCAAATTCGGGAATCACCATGGACCGCCTCCACCTCCTCCTTGTTTACTCTACCCCGGGATTCACAGACTCCGCCCTACCAGGACCAGAAACGCAGGCTGCCCCACTTCCGCCCGGCGTTTATACGTGGGGTCTAGGATCCGAGCTCAGGACCTTCTGCCAGCAAGGCAGAGACTAACCCCTGAGCCACCTCTCTAGCCCCCCCAAAATTTATATACTTTTAAAATTTTATAGTTTATGTATTTTTAAAATATATTTATCAGCTTTCAGTCAAATCTAACTTTGTTATGTTCAGTATTTAACATACTATTAGCAATCTACTTTAACAGAACTCTAAAGTGAAATCTAAATGACTAATAAAGCTTAAGTTGTATGACCAATCCATTCTGCCTTGAGCTTCTGGGATCTGAATATTAGCTTATTTCAATAAATAAAACTTTATTTAATATTTTTAAAAATACCAGTTCCTTTTCATTCCATTCTCCCTTTCTAGAAACACACACACACATACCACACACACACACACACACACCACACACACATACACACACACACACACACACGTGAACATGTGCCCACGCCCATCAATGATCTCATATTCATAACATACTGAGAGCTCTACAACACGTAACAATACGGAAATAGTATTTCAATAAAAAATAGATGAAGAGTTTGAAAACACTTTGTAACAAAGATACAATGGTCAGTCACAATATTAAATGAACTAAGACTTTCAGTCATTAAGAGAATGAAGTTCATTCCACAATGAGATACTTCTAAACAACCAACGGAATGACTGCAAATGACCCAGTGTTGGAGAGAATGTGGAAAACTTAGAATTCTCTATATTGCTGAAAAAATGTGAAGGAAAAATACAATCAGTATAGTTAAAAAAAATTTCATTTCCAGTGAAATCATGCATCCATTTGTTGCACGGTTTAGCATTCCCTTAGTCATTGGCCCAGACATGCAGGAATGGTTGTACTTGAATGCACACTGCAGTTTTTGCCAAAAGTATCCCAGATGGAATCATAGTAAATGTGTCTTAGCAAGTAAGCAAGTGTATACCCACACAATAGACTACCACTTAGTAGTCAAAAGGAACAAACCACTATATTTAGTAAATTAATCTGACATGCTAACCAAGAAAAGTCAATTATGAAAAATAATATATGGTTTGAATACTCTTTATCCAATGTGTGTAGAAACTGGAGTGTTTCAGATTTGGGGAGAGCTGCTTAAAATGCACTAATTGGGAATCTCTGATGTTAAAATACACAGAGTGCCCTGTGCTGCCACAGACACCAATCCACGCTGGGTGCCCTGCGGTACTACAGACTCAGGAGAAATCCACACCGAGTGCCACTATGGATCTTGCATGTTTGGATCAGGGGTGTTCAACCTACACTGTGGCTCTGTAAAGTTCTCCTGCTGGCAGAGCCATGCAAGCAGCAAAGCAGTGATTGTAGCAGGCTGGGCTGGGCTGGGCTGACCACAAGATAGGAAATGTGGCTGAGTCACAAAAGCTTCCTCCATCTGGACACAGGGGCACTTACAAAGGGGCATTTATCTTCAGGCAAAGGCAGGAAATTACTTCCTTGAGAAAACCAAGTTAGTGACCAGCAGGGCTGATATTAGCACCAGTCTAGTACACGAAGGTTCAAGTTTTCAGTTACAAGGACAGCTGGCTGCAGGGCATGGGCCACATTTGCCCAATGTTCAGCAAGTATCTCTGACTGAGAGTGTGTTCTGAGTTGATCAGTAGTCTGGGCACAGGGGACAAAAGCCTCTCACCCATGAAAGTGAGGCAGCGAGAGAAGGGAGTGCAGGACAGAGGTGACAGACAATAAGGGCATTGTGGCAGAATAATCCAACAACGCAGATACCACCGACCGTGTATGCATCTCCCACAAGAATGGAGACTCACCATAGGGAGAAAAATAAAGCTAGACACAAAGCAACCACATCCAGTAGATACATTAAAGACCAACCTGCGAGAGCCATGGCTATAGGCTAGTAAAAGACAATGCAGGGAGTGTTCTTGTAGACTTAAGAAGAAAGAGTTTATTTATTCACTTAGTCATTCATCCAATGATTTCTTTTTTTTGAAAAATCTCACTAGACAGCCAGGGTGGCCTCAAACTCCAGGCGATCCTCCTACCTTATTCTCCTGAGTGCTTGGTTTGCAGCACTTGAGTCATCATACTTGGCTAAGAAAAAAAATTTTAAATGAGATTTCAAAGGCACAAAACACTGGGGAAAAGTAACTGATTTTGATTACAACAAAGTGAAGATTGTCTGGTCGGTAAGGAACCCTATGGAAAAGCTAAACAAGCCCAGGACAGAAAAAAAATTCCCAGCGCATACAATCCACAACGAACTAATTCCACAACAAGAGCTTCTGTAGTCAGAACAAACTACCCCAGTGGAACATAAGCCTAGACCAATGACAAGACCCCACGACAAGGAGGCTGACACACAACCAAGACCTGTTGGAGAAAACTGTGGAGAGACAAAAAGGCTCTTTTGCAACTGCAAGCCCACATGCAGAGAGAAGCCTTCCCAGAGCCTAGACAAGACAGGTGTGAGCTCATCTTGCAGTCAATGAGGAATTCTCTCATGTGCTCATGACAACCCCTTGCTCACAGAGCTTACAAAGATGACTCCGGGTGCACTAAGCGCAGTCATGTGAAGCAGGTGTAGAGACCAGCTGTGGTACTGACAATGGCATCCTGATGCGGGCAGGCAGAGGGTCACTCTTATCCTGCACTGTAAGGGATAACAAAAGAAAGCAAAGCCTACATCCTGAATTCGACATGGATGGCTGCTGACACTTAGTGCAGTTTACCTCATTATTTGTGTAACTAGAAAACTTGGAGTCATTTGAAGATTTTTAGATGACATGTGAACTATCAAGAAGCACAGTGGAAACTGAAGTTAGATCTTTGTTTAAACACCAGCACTGCAACTGAGTAGCTATTTGACCCTGGCAATCAGCCAATGGCTCACCTCCACTTGTATAACTATAAAATACATAATAGTCACTCCCATGTAACTGCTATAACAGTAAGTCTTATAAAAATGTTCATTTATTGCTTTTACTTCCTCTCTCTATCAGAGAATTAATACATTACAGTGGAGTTTCACCAGATGGAAAACTGACCAATTACAGTCATCTACTGGGAAGAAATCAGAATGAGACCTTACTCGAATTTACATGAAGAAGCCATAGGTGGCTGTTTTTCAGTTTTCCAATATCTTAAAATTGGATGTTGCTATTAGAAATAAATTTTAAAAAATATTAATCTTCTACCACCAACTGCTTTACAGGTAAGCATGAGACTATGTATTTTTTTTTATTGTACTGAATAAAAAGCAATAAACTTCAAAACCAAAATAGCATCTTTATGGACCTTCCGTCATCTACTCTAAATAGCACGTTTATGGTACTTCCATGAGTGATTTGATTATCAACTGTTGGAATGTATGCTGAAGAATCACATCCTTCCTAATGTGAACACTTAACCTGCTTAGCTCACTGATTCTCACTGCTATGTGGCCTTTCTTCTCGAATGGGGCTAATGTTAACTTCAGAGGTATTTGAGGAAGAAGCGAGATACTATCAAACAGCAAAAATCATCATGCTCTGAAAATTCCAGTTTGTAAAGATACAAATAAACTCTCACTAAATATCAGGAGACATTTTATGTTATGAGCTTCAATTGGAACGTTCTTACATTCAAATTCCTGCTTCAGCTCCAACAATTATAGCTTCAGGCAATTTCCTTCACCCTCTCTTACTGTGAAGGGCTGACCACAACTCCAAGGAGCTGTAACTGTGGAAGGAGAAGCAAGCCACACCCAGCACTACATTCACCTGAAGTCATGACTCAAAGCCATCAGTTGCAAGTCTCCCAAAGCAACTTTTACAGCTAGCACATCTAGCCAGCTATGCTGCTGAATGTGACTGCAGATGGAACCCAGGGCTTCCCACAGGCTGCGGCAGCACCCATCACTGAGCTGCAGCCTTATTAGCAATGCCCCAGCTGCTGTGCCGCACAAGATGCAGGCTCTGTTTCTCAGGTGCCCACAGTCAGGAAGCATTTCAGAGATGGTAAGAACCTTAATGAGGGATGGAACTACTGGGAAGGGCTTCCTAGGCAGTGTGAGCAGGCACAATCTGTAGAAAGCGGGGATTCTGTGGTGTGGTGGGAGCTGAGGGACAGCAAGTAGTCAGCAGCTTCTGACCAGTTAAAACCAGGAGCAGAAATGAAGTCACAAGGAAGAGACCAGGTGAGAACAGAGACAAGTCAGGATTAGTGAACCATTCTACCCGGCCGGGGTCAGGGAAGAGCACTTCACTTTAATCATTTCCATGTTGAGAAAGAAAAGACACTATTCTTCTATAGCTGGAGTAAACTCCTCACTACTGGTGTTGACGCCCCCTAATCTGACAGTTTTTCCATTGTACGTGGAATCCTATAGTCCCTTTGCTTGACCTGTACAAGCTAAGCTGCCTTCTGAGGCCTTCCAGACTCTAATTTTCCCCAAAGCAGACCTGTATTTGCATGGACAGATGCTCTGGACATGAGCTCACGGCCCCATGATGCACCCTTCTTATTGCTTGGTACTAACTAGCATTTAGTCTCCAAGACTAGTGATACATCTGTATGTGTGCATTCTCCACTGAAGGACAAAGAAACGTCAAACTCAGGTAAATAGACAAGATGGATGCACAAGACCCCAGCTATGCAGAATCACTCACTTCCATGAGGCTGTTCTAATGTGTTCCAATGTGCAAATACTGATGAGGTACATCCACCATCCATAAGCACTGTAACAGTGTAAGCCAGTAGAAACTAGACTGAGAGCACAGTCCTGCAAGGAACTTTTGAGAGGAGAGAATGGACAGTCATGGTGGTGAGGAGCGCTAAAAGTTACACTCCCAGAGAGGCTCCTCGGGCAACGATAATGCTTCTCTCTAGGAATCCTGAGGGAGTGAGAACTGAAAGATACTGCAAACTTTCACTTACTCAGTTCCTGGAAATTGGGTTCTATGAAGCTAAGCTCTGGTGAGTGACTCCTGCTCACGAGATGTGACTTCAGAGGCCACCCACGTGAAGAGGTCACAGCCTAGGTCTAGTATGACAGTAGTGGTAGGAAGGCATCCAAGAGCTCAGACAATGCACAAGATGTCAGAAGTCACACTTTCTAATTGGGATTTGACTCTAAAGTAAGCAATATATGCAATTAATTGATGTACTAACCTGAAAGAACAGTTTAAATAGGTACAGGCTACGAATCCAATCATGCTAGTCAACATGTAATTGTCCCTAGAAACACAAAACCAAAGTAGTCAAGACCAGAAAGAAACCCAAAAAGTAACTACTTCAACTGCTTCTTTAAGCAGCCAAGGGAAAGTAAAGTGTCTCTTCCATAAAATCCACATGAATTCCACAACCATGTTATCTAAAATAGCTTGGCACAACTACTTAGAATACTTATGAGCCACTTCATGCCATACTATAAGTATCCAGATTGCATGTGAATAACCTGTTTGGATTAAGAAGGAAAAGGAAGTCAGACATGTCCCTGATTTTTGCTGGGATGTTAAGATACAGACAGCAAAATGTTGTGCCTCTCCAAGACCAGAAGTTTGACTTATACCGATTTTGCTAAGATAGGATTCTTCTCCCTTTACTTCTTGATTTAAATATAAAAGAGGCTTTTGTATACTGATAACATCGTAAGCACACAGAGGTGCTATTAGCACCTACTTGTATAAATGTGCAGTCAAGTGTTTGCAAGCTTTATCCACTCTAGCCGCCTTGCAGCCTGTCCACTATCCACAGTATGCAGGCTGCGGCCTCCCACATGCCAGCTGGTGCGTCTCAGGTATCATGTGTGAACACCAGCACTGAAAAGAGAAGTTACTTTTCTATCTTCACGGCAATCCTCAGCTGACTAGCCTGAGTTTTAAAATGACAATTTGTACCGAACATCAAAAAAACTTCAGTTTCCACAAATGTAAACTGTTTTTTACTGAAATGTCAAAATTGACTTGTGCAGGTGACTCTTAAGAAGGTGTGCTCCCATTCTGGGCGACATTGTCCTCCCTAACTGTGCCCCTTTCCCACGCTTAAACCTACATGCAGAGCTTTTTCCTTTAAACCTAGGTGAGTCTCTCACTCACCATGTGGCTGAAAAGAACCTTGGAACCTTGCGTGCTGGATTATGGATGTGCCACCACACCATATTCTAAACCTTTTATTCCCTTATGTCCATTTTCATGTGTATGTGTATGTGATGGATGTGAGTATGTTCAAGCATGTTAGCCTGTGAGTGAGCACATGTGTATGGAGGTCCAAGGATGGTATCTAAATTATTTCAATTGCTCTTCCAACTTATTCTTTTTAAAGAAACAGCTTCTAACTAAACCCTAAGCTTGCTAATAAGCCTATTACAGTTAGCTAGTTTGATCTGGAGATTTCCAGTCTTCGTCTTCTGAGGGAATTATGGTGGGTTACCACACCTGCCTGTCACTTTACATAGGATCTGGGATCAAACTCTGGTTCTTTCACAAACATTTTAACTGCTAAGCCAATCTCCCTAGAACTACAATCTTCTCCTAAATGAACTCCCACTTCGCTTCATTTAAAAAAGAAAACAAAAATCACTTTACTTGTGTTTACATAGCACTCAAATGAGGAAAACTGTGGAATTTCATAGCCCACAAAATCTATACAAAGCAGTTTAGCTCAGAGTGTCAGCCTTATTTTCTTAAGATAGTCCAGTTATAGTTCTCAGTCCAGCTTGACAGGAGAGCATGTACCAACACAAGGGCAAAGGGAACTGGCCACACCATCACCACAATAACGGCTGAGAGATGGACGATCCTTACTTGCCACACCAGCATTTTTGGCCAAGTGTATACAAGGATGCCACCTTTCTCAACCAGCTCTCTGTATTTTATTCTAGGGCCTAGTCCTACCCACTATGGGCTGGGCCTTCCCCATCAGCTAGACAATCTCCTGCAGGTTTGCTCTGGGCTTAACTCAACCACTATTTCTCTACAAATGTGCCCAGAGCTCAAACCCTCAACTGTCAAGTTGACACCTGTGACTAACTATGACAGTACACCCCTTGTTAATTTGACACAAAAACATAACACTTTTAAACTGTAACCTTCAATCCTTGTCCCCATAAGTGTTAAAAGTTATCTTAAACATATAAATACATTTCATAAAAAATTTAAAATATTCTCTTCATTAAAATTTCAGTTTTTAAAATGTTGGAACTGATAGTCTTTCTTTAAATATCCCAAATAAAATCTTTAATTATTCTAAATAAAATCATTGTGATAATGAGAAAACATCAAGTTAAGGCCAAAGTCCAGCAAATTACCACAAATCGTACTTCAATGTCCATCTTTTGCTCATCATGTAGTCACAGTGGCTCAAAGATTCTAGGCATTCCCAGTCCCTGTTTGCAGCTCAAAGTTGTACAAACAGAGTTCAGAGCTGAATCTCCATTCATAGCCATCCTCAGCATACATCCCATAGTTCTAGCATCTCCAACACATTCCAGGTTTGCTTCTGCACTATAAGCTTCACCTTTCCTTGCAGGAACTCTATGCCTGCCACTTGGTGCCAAGCTTTGCTGCTCTCCATGAACCCTTCAGTCATACATCAAAACCAGTACCACTTGGGGGATGCTGCCAGATTCCGCAGCGAGATTGGAACATAGCTTGGTCCATTAGAGTCATAACTGTACCAACTTTAGTGTGCTGACTCTGGAAAAGCCCCTTTCTAGGCAGCCAAAATTTCCAAAGGGCAAGAAACAGCTTCAGTTTGGACCTTTGGCCCCTGAAGGAATCTGAGTTTTCAAACCATGAAATGGCCATACAGTGGTATTCATCTCCTCCATTGCCTCAGTGCAAATCACTAGGTTTCCCTTCATTGATGTCCATTTCTCCAACAACGGCAACTGTTCTGCTGCCTGCTCTTTCCACATCCAGAATTTCACAGCCATCAACACAGCTCTCCTCTATCAAGCAAACTAGTCTATCATCTTTAAATTCAACTTCACCGAAGTCCTGGTTCCCCTCATCACAAACTGGGCCCAAACAACCCATAACTTTCTCAGCACCACTATTTTCCAATGGCCCATTGAACTCTGTTCAAACCTTTTTGAATCCACAAAAGTCTTCAAACATTTCTAAAATTTTCCAACAAAAACATTCAGAATCCACAAAAGCCACATAGTCAGATTTATCAACAATACCCCACTTCTCCAGTACCAAATTCTGTTGGTGTTAACTAACCTGCATGGTTGCTGGTAAATCACCATCAAACAGCTTAAGAGAACAAGGGGTTATTTTCTTATGATAGTCTGGTTACAGATTATAGTCCAGCTTGACGGGAGAGCATGCACCAATACCAGAGCCAAGGGAATTGGCCACACCATTACCACCTAACAGCTGAGAGAAGGACTTGCCAGACCAGTGTATCTGGCCAGCTGTATACAAGGATGCCAACTTTCTCAACCAACTCTGTATTTTATTCCAGGGCCTAGCCCCATCCACCATGGGCTAAGACTTCCCCATCAGCTACACAATCTCCTACAGGTTTGCTCTGGGCTTAACTCAACCACAAATCCTCTACAAATGTGCCCAGAGATCAAACCCTTAACTCTCACTGTGCCTCACTATGACAACACATTACAGAAGCCTTTCTTGGTTGTATTAATCAGACTGAAGCCTTTACTATCTCTCAGCATGTGCACCTGGAGCCTCAAAGTGACTGCACCATAGCACACAGGTAGTCAAGAGAGAAGGAAACGAGAGGAGACAAAAAAGCAGAGGGATTCTCTGTGGGAGGCATGCTTACAAACTAGGGCAACCATAGCAAGGTAATGGGTTCAGTTCTCGGCACTGAATAAAAGGGAGGGGGCAATATAACAAGACGCCAAGAATTAATGAAAGCTAAGAATTTCAGTCCTCAAAATGGCATATTTTCAGTCCCCAAAGAGGGGGCAGCAAGAATCAAAGAGCCAGAGGAAAAGAGTTGTGAAATCCTATCCATCAAAAGCCATATAACCATGGCAACCACAAACTCACAATGAAGATGGTAACTGACACATCTACAACAGAACTACATGACCAAAGACCAACTATCAACTGATGAGAAAGTTCTGATAAGCAGTGGACCACCCACAAGTTCAGAAGAGTGTATATACCTAGTAGTATACATATGGAGGAACAAGACAGGCTCCAAAAAAAATCCCAATCTCAGAATCACACAGAAGACTTTAGGTGAAACCGTGTACACAAAACAAAAGGACTTGAATATAGAGAAGATTAGAAATGGGATAAAGGGAAGGAGAATCAAGGACCCCAGAAGGGAGAATAATGGAATATTATTCACATATGTGCAATGACAGTTAAGAGAAAAAAATGAAGAAAAACATAAGCTGGCTATGGATAAGATGCTAGTTCAAGAAGTGATAAAGGGGGCTGGAGAGGTGGCTCAGGGGTTAAGCCTCTGCCTTGCAGGCAGAAGGTCCCGAGTTCGGATCCTAGACCCCACGTATAGACGCCGGGCAGAAGCGGGGACGGCCTGCGTTTCTGGTCCTGGTAGGGCGAAGCCTGTGAATCCCGGGGCAGAGTAAACAAGGAGGAGGTGGAGGCGTCCATGGTGGTTCTGAATTCGTCCGTGATTCTATACATATACACACACACACACACACACACACACACACACACACACACACGCTTGCACACATGCATAATTGAATAAATAAAAAATTTTAAAAAGTGATAAAGAAAAACTCTTTTCAGACATGAGCTATGTCACTAGAGACAAGAATAGGTCAGAGGCTAAAGAGGGTGGCTCATGCTGTACAAGCAGGAGGGCCGGAGATTGGATCCCCAGATCCCATGCAAACACCATGTGGGGGTAGAATTCCAGCTCACTGAGGCAAAGACAAGGGATCCCCAGAATCAGACTAGCCAAATCAAGGCAGCCAAATACACATGAGAAACTTGTCTTTACAGAAGCGTTCCACTTCAGAAAAAAATAAATGAATGGAATAAAAGAGTTTACTATCACTATTCAAACTTGAAAAGATTCCTGGTCGCAGCTTCAATGGCTACAGATACCACAGAGTGCAATGCAAGGAACACACGCCTCCTTGCAGTGACCACATCATGAGCTATGCAAGTCAGCCCACACATCAACTTCCAAGAAATCCAGAGAACTGAGCGGTATATCAAACCAGTTTCTGGACCAATGATGCAACCAGGGAGAGCCAAACTCCAGGCAGCTACAGAAAAAGGAACCTTAATAAATAAATCCCAAAGGAAAACAACAACAAAGATGGATGGTAGACTGAAAATGAAAAACTTACATAAAAATACACTAGTCAGTTAAGGATACCCTTATCTACTAGTCAGTTACCTCAAAGATTGTAACTTTTAGCTCATGACTAAAACTGTAGCTTTTAGGTGATTTTTTTTTTTTTTATAATACAGCCATTTACCAGCACAGGTAATGAAACAAGAACTACATTAAGAGTTTTGCCTATAGTCTTCAGCAACTTAACACATTTTTACAGTTTAAAATACATCTCTATGTTCAGACTTGCAGTGCTAAGTGGAACAACTTGTTTTAAAATTAATCACGAGCATGAAGTCTTGACCTTCTAAGCATGCAGAACATGCCCAAACTCCTGTTGTCAAGGCCACCTCTTTCTCCAGCCTTGGGCAAGGACCACCTGCTGGGGCATCTCCTCCCAACCTCAGGTGACGTGACATACTGGGCCACCTCCTTCCACACTTAGGTAAGGGTGATATGCCAGGGCAACAGGCATTAGTCGAGAAGCAAAGGTTTGGTCTGGGCGACTCTCTGGACAGTCTTTCCTCCCATCTTCTTGAGAATAATAAAACCATTACTATTTTACAGGTAAATAAATTGACTTACAGTTTAGAATTCTGGACCTTAAGAAATGAAGAAAAACATAGTCTGATGCAATTAAAACTCATATGAATGACAAAATAAGAAGAAAAAAATGCCTGTTAACCATAATAATGAAAAATGATGTCTACCAATCTCTACCTCTTCTGCCGCAGTGCCACGCATGTGCACACGTGAGATGTCAGCAGATGTGCATAGCTCTACGATGGGAGCGGCCCCAAATCAGTGAGCAGGCATCCCAACCTAATAGCAACAGTCACATTAACAGATTCCCACAGCCTCCTAGCCAGCATCCTTAACCTTCTCCAACACTAGAAAGAAGCATTGGTCTGAGAAATGGAAACAGTTCAAAGTTACACAACTGTGATTTTATAAAGTAAATCTAAAGAACAGAATCTATTTTCTCATTCCAGCATCTGCTTTGAACATTTTTTGATATACACAAACCATAGTTTTTAAAAGTTTCAACAATTAGGAAATACTATGTTTTATTTTTTGAGGTTTATTTTTTTTCCCAGTCAGGAAAATCGAGCATAGGGGCCTCACCATGTTTGAAGACACTCTACCTTTGGGCTGGAATGATCCCAGCCTTTGAATCTTCTGAAAACTATTTGCAAGTTTGAAATGTTTGCTTTATAAAGATCCTGGAAGTGATGCACCTTTTATTCTTTGCTTCCCAAGAAGCATCAGTTTTCCTTCTCCCTGGAGCCCACAGGAGGCACTCGGATCACGTCATCCATCCCTCTCCCGGTCCTTCACTTACATGTGACCTTTTCATTTTCAAATGGTGGGTGGGGAATGAAAATATATGGAGCTCAGCTGTGATGCTGAGCAATAATGGGCAAAAGCACTGAGGTTCCATAAACTGTTTGCTTCCACTGTTACAAGTAGCATCTAAGGTCAGAGTGAAAGATCAGCGGGCATCTGCTTGCAAATCTGGCAAACTGAGTTTGATTCCCAGAAGTCCACATGGTGGAAGGAGAGAACCGACTTCTAAAAGTTGCCCTCTTACTTCCACGGATATGCCATGATATGCATGTACAACCTCTCCTTTTCCCAACCCCCACCTCAAATTAATTAATTAATTAATTAAATTTTAAAATAGCATTTAACAAATGTGGGGTAGAACAAAAACAAAAATTCTACATAAATTAACAAAAAGTCACATAAGAATTTTTTAAAAAATCTAAATTTGATTTTATTTTTAAAAAATACCCAGAGAAATAATAAAATCTAATTCTTAACTGGAGACTTTCCTCTTAATTTGTCCAAAATAAGTAAGATGGCTCATCAAACAGTTTGGACTTTACACTGAATCTTTGTATATAACAAGATAAATACTAGTAGAAGCTAAAGAAGAACTTTACCGCTCTTAAATAAATTTTTATTTAACACAATTTCTAAAATATAGAATGACTTTGTTAAAAAGAAAATTCTGTTAGTGGGCTCTACAGTCTTTAAATTATTATTCACTACACGGAGCATGCTTACCCTAAGTCATAAATAGCAGACTACTCAGATAGCTTCTGTAGGAAACCAGGTGACTGACACAACCTTTTATCTAACAGGCTTCCCTTCCAGTAGATAAAAAGTAATTAAAAAGCTATTATAAATGTTATCTGATATTTATTTACAATACTTCTAAATTCAAGTTGGCCATGCTTGTTTCTGCCATAATCGTATCCTATAGAGCAAAACTGACTCTGAACAGCATAGTAGATTAAGAAGTTTTCACAGTTCTACATAAAATCTTACAGGAATGTGTGTGTAAACTTACTTGGTAATACGGTCAATGTTGGCAATTTGCTTCTGATTCCTTATGATCTCAATGGCTGCCCACAGATGTTGGATAGCTCTGGTATCCGCCTGGCGTCGCTTTGTTAACCGTGCCATGACCTGTTTACTCCTTTAGCTGTGGCAACACACAAAAACATAAGGCAGAAGACATGGATTACAGAAGGAATGTCCCGCACAGCGAGCACCAGTCTAATGCTCTGGGCTACTGACAATGCCCAGGGCGAGTTGGCCATTCTCTGGCCTGCACAGCACATCTCTGCTTCACTTTTTCATAAATCCAACACACCAACATATCAAAAATAAAGCTATCTAATATTTATTCTAAAGCTCAGAACTATCACAACTTAAAATTTCACTTCTAGATATCAGGCTATATGAAATTTGAGTAACACAAAGTGGAATTTTGATGTCCTCATAGTTTGGTGCTTCAGTGTTCTGTAGTCACGGCCTTAGGAAGCCCAGTGACATTTACATATGAAAACAATATTAAAGACAAAACCATTATCCCCATAGATGCTGGGACACGGTGATGCACACCTGCAATCCTAGCATTCCCAAGGCAGAGACAGGAGAACACAAGTTTCAGACAGGCCTGGTCTACATGAGGAGCAACAGGCCAGCCAGGACTACATAGTAAGATCTCTCTCTCTCTCTGTTTTTCTTTCTGTCTCTGTCTGTCTCTGTCTGCCTCTCTCTCTCTCTGTCTCTCTCTGTCTGTCTCTCTCTTTCAATAAACTGTGAACACAGAATACAAATTGTTTTTGCGGTGAACCCTCCAGAGCACCAGAGGATTCCAGATTACTAGGAATTATCAATTTCTTGCACCGTCTATTCATTAGGTCATTTTAGGATGGAATCTTGTGAATTTTTTATTCACACTTGAGTATTTTGCAGGAGCTGAAGGAAGCAAGACCCCACAATTCTAGACACCTTCCTGGCTGCCTCTGGGAAGGCTAGGTGCTATTGGGTAGCAGTGTTACAGGAGACCCACTGACTTGTCTTTCATGGAGAACCAACCCTTGGGGGCCATACTGAGCACATCACAGTGTGCTGAGAGCATCGCAGTGTGCTGAGCGCATCGCAGTGTGCTGAGCGCATCGCAGTGTGCTGAGCGCATCGAAGTGTGCTATGCTCGTCTAGACTCAGGTGGACCTGAGCTGACTCTGCCACCTGAGAGATCAGCAGGGGGCCCACGGCAGTCTGCGTGCTGCAGTGCGTGGTTTACGAGCTCCCTTTTCTCTTCCTTTCTTCCCTCACCACAGCCCACTCTGTCTACTCCTCTGAGGAACCTGAAGTAGACTTGAGCTACCATCTGTCCTGAGCACACCAGCAGCCCATCGGGATGTTCCTAATCGACCCACTTCTTCCCACCAGTACTTCTAGTAGTTCCAATTTCTGCCATTTGGACAGAGATGAATCGATGTTTCAAAGAAAACATGAGGCATATCAGGTGGTTCTGTATAAACCTATAGACCTATAAGTACACAGAGACCTCTCTGAATGTGCAAGTCCAGGAGCGCCAGCTGGCACAGCTCATGTCAACACCAGCAATGTACAGCTTGCAGTAAACAACACAAACCAATGGAGTTTTGCGCCTCATTCAGATAAAAGACCAAAATTTCAGTTACCTTTATTCACTCCAAAACATAAGCATCTGCCTGGCTCGTGTCATTGGAGTTGACAGAATAAAGTCACAGGTGGAGGGAACTAGTAGAAGAATCTTCTAGCCTCATTTTCAGGGTGACCTGACATACACATGGACCCACATCTGCACTCAGAATTCAGCACAGGCTCATGCTGCTCTAGTTTAGGCAAAATTTAGAAAGAAATGAAGAATTCTATAAAATCTAAGCAATCCATGGGGAAACGTAAGTGCCAATGCATCTTTTCTTAGTTTCTTTAAAAGATAATTGTCTCAAGCAAAGATAACCTAACTGACAGTTAGTGAAATGTATATATAGTAGACAAACAGAAATAGTTCACAAATGTAAAGGGCAGTCAGCAGGCACACAGCTACAGCTTTCTGACATGCTGCATGAACAGCATAATCTTACTACAAGGAGAGGGACAGTAAATTAAGGAAGCAGACTATCACCTGAAGAATGAACACCAGCACACACAGGCAGCTAGAACACACTTCATGAATTGTTCTTTCCAAACACATGCTGTCAGCACTGTAGGAATCCCAAGTTCTTAACAGGCTGAAGCAGGACGATTAGAAGTAAATTCAGAGACAGATCAGCATCTTAGTGAGACCTTGTCTCAACAATTTAGTTATTTATTAAGATCTACAGAAAAGCTAATGCTTTACAAGAATAAGCATAATTATGTAATACACTGCAACACCTGTGAGACTATAATGAGTACAAAGCAGCAAAAATTCTAAAATGATGTCACATATTCCTAGAAATTATTAAAATCTTAAAGGATGAAGCATGCTATACTTTGGAAAAGCAGATGTGAAATAAAGCCAAAGACTTTCTTTTTGTTGTTGTTAATTTTTTCTCCCACATTTTTTCCCCTAATCATACAAGCTCAATAGGTTCCCCATCCTCTCCCTCCCTCCTGCCCTCCCCAGTCATCCCCCTTGCACTCTCTCTTCCCCCTTCTTTTCACCCCCTTTCTCTCTCCCCCTCTCCAAGTGCCTCCCTGTTTCTCCTTCCCATCCCCTGGAGCATCCTTTTTTGGGTGAACCTGCCAAACCTCCCTCTGAGTCTTCTACCCTAGTGAGGGATAAGGACTCAAGAGGCATAGCTGGAGCCCTTTTTTGGGCTCCCCGTTAGTGTGGGAACTCTATTATGACTGTTTATCCCTTGCCTCTAAGGATCCTACTTCCTGGAACATTCTCCCCTGTGATCCGTGCTAGACTTTGGGGGTCGTTGACATGTCAGCCATTGTGCAGGTCAGGCAAAGTACAATTCTGGCTGCTGCAGCCCTAACTTGTGTAGAGTATCTTACGTATCATTGGTCCTCCCCATCTTTAGGCTCTTACAATCTTGCTGCTCCCTCTTCTGCAAGGTTCCCTGAGCATTAAGATGGGGAGAGATTTGGCTGGTCTGGTTCCAGGTGAATAATGTAGAGTCTTTGCTGTTCTGAATTATGGTTTGTTGTTGTTTTCAGTTTTAAAGCCAAAGACTTTTGAGAGCTATGAGGACCTGATGAGATGGCCTGTAACCACTTATAGGAGTCCAAGTGGGATGCTGCCAATGCCAGGCCAGGTGAATATAATAACATGTGTGGCATGTTCAAAAGGACCCAACCAGGGCTGGAGAGATGGCTCAGGGGTTCAGGCCTTTGTCTCATAAGCCAAAGGATCTGAGTTAGGATTCCCGAATCTCACACAAAAATACCAGATGGATATGGTGACAAGCTACAATCCTGGCCCTGGAAGGCACACACATTCAAGTGGCCTCTGATACACATGCCCACATAAATACATGGAAAAAAGTATCCCAAACTACTCAGCCTATGGAAAGAAGTACCTAAACAACTCAACCTGCAAAGACAAGCACCCTAAACAACTCAACCTGTGAAACAGGCGTCTTTAAAGCATGACCATTCAAAGCTCAACAAGCCACAGCTCCGCTGCTCACTCTTCCTCGATACATTTCAGCACATACGTTCATTCTGAATGCACCCTGCGTGCTTGGTCTTCTGTGCTCTGGGCACACAGGCAGAACTCTGCTCTCACCTAGCAAGCATCATTACCAAAGTGGCCCAACATAAAGACAGGCACTCCCTTCATGCAGGCTTTTGTTGCTACCAACCCATGTCTTCAGCACCTTCAGCGCTCTCTCTGTCCTCAGTGCTGCTGCTGGTGAACCACAATGCCAGCACCTCCCCTGAAAACCAAACTCAATGGCCTTTAGAATGTTAAAAGCAATTTATTCAAATGTGGTTTACAAATGCATTGCTTTTCTGGTTAATTATAAATCTCTCAAAAGAACTCATCAAGAAAAAGCTGTGCTTGTTTATGTTTGCATCTACTGTTTTCCTAGGTCCTCAGCACTGTTTCAAACGTGCTAGACATCAATACAAAATTCTTCACCTGAACTTTCCCAGCTATGTTCTAACACACCAGAGAGCTTTTGTGTATGTCTTATTAAAAAAACTGAGGTTTCCAAAAGAAAGACTGGAAGATGTGAAGAAATCATCATCAGAGTCCTTTTTATCTACTCTGAGTTACACAAGGAACACAACAGGCTGCTTGAGTATAAGTGACTCTTCAGCAGTCATTCTCTAAAGACTCAGAAGAAAATAAGAAAAAAAACACTTCTGGATACTTCAATAAGCCCCCATGTGAGGTTGATGCTGTCTCTAAAAATTCAGATCGACCACAACTCACGTGTGTATGGGGGGGGGTGTGTGCACATGTATGTCAGGATGAGTGGAGTGGTTCTGCATGTGTGAGGGACAAAGAGGGTGTCTGGCGTGCTCCTTTCTCGTTCTTCACCTTTTTTCCTTTGAGGCAGGGTCTCTCTGAAAGAGAAGCTCACACTGTTCAGCTCAGCTGACAGTCAGCAAGCCCCAGTGGTCCTCAATCCCACCCCTACATCAATGGGATTACAGGCATGCACAAGACCAGGTCTGGCTTTTCACATCAGTGCTGGGATCTGAACTTAGGTCATCTGAACTTAGGTCCTCATGTTTGTGCAAGTGCTCTTGCCCACTGAGCTGTTCTCCAGCCCTGATTAGCCACGTCACACGGCTTTTATCCGACCATAAGAGACAGCAAGTCAGGAGAAAAGAGAAAAACAGGCAATGCATAGGGAGACAGTTGCACTACTAGGTTACAATCTTTGGGTCTTATTTTCATGCAGAAATATGTAAACAGATATTCAAGAACCTCAATGGGTATTAAAGTTTTTTTAGAAATCCCATTGTTTTCTAATTACAGAACTAAATAACCTCAAGTATATTAGCAATTTTAACTTTTGACTGTATATTCACACCACTTGGCCATTTATGTATTCACTGTTGTTTTTGTTGTTACTGCTGCTGTGTAGCTCAAGCTGGTCTGGGGCTCACTATGTAGCCAGGGATGTCCTTGAGCTTCTGATGCCCTGCCTCCTCCTTCAAGGACTGGGACTAGAAAAGTGTATTACCACACCCAGCCTTAGTGTTTTAAAATGCTAAGATGATCATAAAACATTTTCCTTTTTGTCTTTGAATAAATGAAAGAATGCCAAAGTATTTTTTGGTAAATACGTTTATACTAAGAAAAATAATCAGTTGTTTTTTCCCCTTAGTTTTTATAACTAAGTTATGATTTCCAACTTGAATTATTTTTAATGATTATTAATAGGCTTGACTTTTTAGACTTAGACCAGTTTTAGGTTTGTAGCAAACAAAGATCTGGTTTCACCCCATCCTCACACTGGCACCAATGCTTCCTGCAACGTCCCTTTCCAGGGTGGTGACACTTGTTCCCAGGGAAGCTGAGGTGGCTGCCCAGCCAGTCCACAGGAAAGGCTCGCTCTTCCATGCACTTCAGTCCTGACTCGTGCTTATAACACCTGGGCACAGCTGTGGACCACACGCATCATTTTGCTGCCTTTGACGTCTTCTGCTGCACCTGCTCACCTTTCCCCCTGCCCCCAACTTCTGACCACAGACTCGTCCGGTGTGTCCGCAGCTTCATCCTTTCCAGGACAGCAGTAGAGTTGGAATCATATGATCCTTTTCATTTAGCAACTCACATTTCACTTTTCTTCTTGTTCCTCCACTTTTGCCAGCACTAAATAGTTCACCTACTGATGACCACGTGGGCCACAAACAAGCTTTAGCGGCTATGAAGAAACCCTCCACCAAAGCCACACAAAGATGACAAAGCACACATAACTGCTGCTCTGTGATGTATGCTTTGTGAAACTACAAAATCCTGCCAAAGTGTCTTCCAAAGTTCCTCAACTATTTTGCATTCCCAGCAGCAGGTCACAAGATTACTCTATATTCATGCCAGCATTTGCTGGTGACAGCATGTGTGGATTGGAGCCAATAGGTAGGCAGTGATACCCAATATTTTGACTTTCTAGCCCCTAGTCATTTTGTTCTACATCTTTAATTTCCAAATATTTAGCGCCATTCATACCTGCTTTGGTAAGCTGTCTATTCAGATGTTTGCCCACTTTGGAACTGGGTTTTAATTGGGTTAATTGCTGATTTTTTGTATATCTGCATATTTAACAGTCATCTCTCATCTACTCATCTACAGTGTGCATGCATGCAACATGTGTGTGCATGTGCTTATGAATTCCAGGAGACAGCCCCGGGTGTCATTCCTCACGTATCCATCTCATTGGTCTGGACTCACCAATACTCTAAGCTCATTGACCAGCCCTCCCCAAGGATCCCCCATCTCATCTCTCCAGTGCTAGGATTTTGGCTTTTCTGGTGTGGGTTCTAGGAAATGAGTTTTACTGTCTCCCCACCCCTCGCACACTTTGGCTAGAAGTCTACAGATGCATCCTCTGGAGACACTTTCTTCCAGCCTGTGGCATGTGTTTTCATCTTCTCAGTGTTCCATGCTACTTTGAGACCTCAGATGAAGCTCAGCGAGCAGATGTGCTTTGTTGGGTTGCACCAACCACTACTGTGGATTCAGGTCAGACACTGTCAACCATCTGACTTGGCTCAAGCAATATTATATTGAGCATTCTTTCTCCGTGCAAATTTTTGAATCAGCTTGTTGATACCCATGCAGTAATTGGCAGTATGTTGATATCCATGAAGGTTTTAACTAGTAGTAGATCAAATTGGAAAAAACTAACATCTTAATGTTGTTTTCCTATCTATGAACATGGAATATGTTCTTAAGTTAGATGATATCTATCATCAGCATTTTATACTCTTCCTCACAAAGACCTTATACAGGTTTTATTAAGATTTCTATTTAAGCATTTTGTCTGTGGTGGTAATATAAAAGGTAATTAATAAAAGGTAATGTGATTTATCATAAATCATACTTATTCATCTATCAGTAATGGACAACTTTCATTTATTTATTATTTTATTTATTTTGCATGTATGTTTGTGTGAATCAGAAGACATGGTGTGTGCTTGTGGAGGCCCAAGGATGACTTGAGGGGTCATCCTGGATTGCTCTATCTCCTTATTGCTTTGCTCTGGAATTTCTCAGGCTCCACCTTCCAAGGCCAGATGTGCAGGCTGCCTCCATTTCCACCGGGTTTTTAGGTGGGATTCAGGATCCGAACTCAGGACTTCTTGTTTGCAAAGTAAGGGCCATCTCTCAAGCCCATGAATAATTTTTAGACACTGCCTTTACATACTAAGCTGTTCCCTCTCTGGCTTTTCAAGGTATTCTCACATTCTGTGGCATATATCCTGCCTGGTGTTTCTCAAACTGCAGCATCTGAGGTTAATGTGGAGACACTCTGACATGTCTGATGCTTATGTGGAGACTCTCTACTGTCTGATGCTCATGTGGAGAAGCTCTCTGTGTTGTCTGAGGTTCACGTGGAGACACACTCTGCCATGGCTGGGGTTCACATGGAGACACTCTATTGTGTCATGCATACATAGACACTCTGTTGTCTGAGGTTCATGTGGAGACGCTCTCTGCCATGTCTGGCATTCATACAAAGACACACTCTGTCGTGTCTGGTTCATATGGAGACAGTCTCTGCAGTGCTTCTCCTAGTTCTTTGTCCTTGTATCCCATCACATGAGGACACTTCTGCAAGTGTCCATAGCTCCTGAATACTCTCTTCTCTGCTTTCCTTGACAAAGTGGCCCTTTTTCTCTTGGCTTTTCATTTCTGTCTTGGTCTCAGAGATTTGTTGCTCAGTCCTGTCCAGTCTACTAATGAGTTCATAAAAGGCATTCTTCATTTCTGTTACTGTTGTTTCTCTCTAGCAAGTTTTCTTTCTTACATTATCTACTTCTTATTGCATGAAGGTGACTTTGCCCTCAGCATTGTGACCACAGTTTTCAACGATTCAACTACTACTGCAATGTTCTCATCTTACTAGCTGTGATTAGTTACTTTGAACTGCATTTTTGTTGGAAAGTAGGCATGGTGTGCAGAGCACACGGAGCTGACAGAGGTCAGGAGCACACTAGCCTGAGGAGTTTACATGGTGGACCTACCAACTTCATCAGCACTGGCACAAACTGTCTGGGGAGGCTGCAGCTGAGTACCCACCCCTCCCCTCTGACAGGTCAGGACCATGTGAGGAAGCCTACATTCTGAGGGCAGGTCTTGTGAAGCACAGAGCACTCAGGCGTATTTGAGAATGGTTTCTTTCCCCCTCCGCCTGCCAAGCGCATGGGGACTTGGCTCCAATACTCACTGTGAGTTCTCAGCTGAGCTTCGGAAGTAAAAAGGACTCAGGTGTGTAGCCTGCTAGAACTGACTGCAAGAGCCACTGTCTATCCTAACACTCAAGCTCCAGCCATGGGGAGCTTCATTCCTACCAGGGCCTGTGGGTTCTTCTGCAGCGAGCTGGCTCTGCCTGGCTTTCGACTTCCGGCACAGCAGCTTGCCCCCTGGCCTTGCCTCTCTGTGAGACCTAAGAAGGTCTGCTCATATTTCTTGTTTGCTGTTTGACTTCAGTAGGACAGTGAGGTGTCGACACCACTAGCGACAATGGGATTCTTTCTGAATGTGATAGTAAATGAGATAATAGAATGTTGTGCCAAAGAGGAACCAAATTCTGATTTACTGAAAATACTGATTTACTGAAAAAAATTCTCCATTCAACAACAAAATGATGTATTTCTAATTACATAGTTAAGTTCTTAGGAATACTAGAATTAGTTTCTGTGTCTGTTCAGCCTTATATTAATATCTCACGATTTTCACTAAAGCTTGCATGCAAGCTGCATATGTGAAAACTATAATTACAATTAATTCCATGTTAGCACTGATTATTATATATTTATTATTTCACATGTAGGATCTGCTGAACAATGCTACTGGCTCATAATTTTCACTTTATTCCTCCTTTTAGGTTTCATGAGATGGGATCTTTTTTCAAAAGCTAGAACTTGTGATCCTGCTACTTCAGCCTCTCAAGAGCTAGGATGACAGGCCTATCAGATCAAATTGGCAACTTTTGTAGGGCACACTGCATCTTAAACTTTTGTCCCTAATAACTTTTCTTATAAAGCAGACGTGAATAAGGATTTTCTGGTTGAAGAGTCCCCCAATCAAAACACAAAATGAGTTGTCAGGAGCCAAGTGGGTTTGCAGCAGCACTGCCACACAGCATTATGATGGGTCTACATCATAGTGGTATGATGCTGACATGGGGCTGAGGGACACTGAGGGAGCAGGACGTGGAATCCTAGTACCCACATAAAGGAGGGGAAGGACCATGGGCAGCTCTGCAAACCTTGAGCCACAATGGGCATAGACAGGAGCAGCTCAGGGCTTCCTGGCTGCTGGGTCTAGCTCCAGGCTAAAGAATTCCTGTCTTAAAGGAATAAGGCAGAGGGTAATGAACAGGATCCTTGATGCTCTTTCTGGCAGGCACACACACACATGCATGACCATATCTATGCCATCACACACACAAAATAGTTACGATGGCAATACTTATGTGAGGTATATTTAATTTGTGAAATTGGAAAAACTACAAGTGGAAAAAGAATAGAGCCAATCCCTAATAATAATAGAGATTGGTCACTAGGTCTAAAGAAGGGCAAATTTCACAGAACTCCACTGAGACCCTCCCAGAACAATCAGATGGCATCCATATTCCCTACTCGGGAACTGTAGGATGTGGCGAGTTGGCACAGTATAGTCTGTAAAGTGGATTTCTGTTTGTTTCAGCAATTAGATTAGGAATAGGAAATAACACTACATAACACCTAGACCAGGATCAAGATCCTGACAGCAAAATAAGTCATGCAAGACTTTGTTTTAACTTTTACTTATTTGGGGAGGGGTGTACATGTGTGAAGTCAGAGGACAACTTACCAAAATCAGTTCTCTTCTTCTGCCACATGTGGTTAAGGCTCGATGACAAGCACCTTAACCATAGAGTCATCTTGCTGGCCCACACGCCAAACTCTTTACAGTGCTTTCTGAAATGTTTTAGTTTCTTCTTTAACTGCACTCATGTTTGACACTGCGAGCACAACAGGACAGGCTGAGTAAGCTATAAGGACGCTGGTCTCAGCTCGCTGTTCTGGCTTACGGTGGAGGGCTTGCCTTTACAGAAGCAAAGACCCCCGCCCCCAAAGCAGAACAGGCTGAGTGGGAGTCAGGATACCAGGAGCACCTAGGACAGCACCCAAGACAGAGCACCTAGGACACAGCACCTAGCACAGAATAGACCACCCAGGATAGAATACCCAGGACATAGCACCTAGGGCAGAGCACCCAGAACACAGTACCCAGCGCAGAGCATCCAGGCCATGCAACAGGCCACCAGTATCCAATCATAGGCCACCCTCATAAGCTACCCTCAGGTGGCCTAATCGCCTCCTGCAGGCACCTTGAAAGAATACAGATGAATGAAGCTTCTGCCTTCTTAATGCCTGGAGACAGGATGAAAACCCAACATGAGGTTTAAGGGCACAAGCCACATGCAACGGAAACCACAGACATTTGGCTATTAAAAGGTGTTTCCAGTCTTTGATTCTGAAAGATCAGTCGTAAAAAAATTGATAAAAATGACAGGTTGGAAATCCTTCTCTACATGGTGATGTGTGTGCACATACCTGTGGAACTCAAACGCCGCTCCTCGGGGATCATCACCTTGTATTTTGAGATAGGGTCTCTCACTGGCTTGGGACTTGCGGAGTAGGTTAGACTATTAGACAGCAAGCCTCGGAAGCTGCCTGTCTTGCCTCCCTGGGGTCAGACTGCAAGAGCACACCAGCACAGATGTCTGCATGTGGGCTCTGAAGACAACTCAGGACCTCATTCTTGTAAGCAACTACATCAACTAAGCTGTCTCTTCAGCCCAACCTTTCATTTTTAAGATACAGATTATTTGTTAAGTTATAAACCACATACAATTGAAGTTTCGGGTGCAAAATGTGCAGCTTAATAGTTTTTATGGATATAACATTTTTCAAAATGTTGGCAAACTATGTAAAACATAAAATTTGCTAGCTTAACCATTTCTGAGTTTACAATCAGAGTGTCTTGAGACTAGCACCACTATTTATAAAATGTTTTCATCCCTCCCAAATTATATAACCACTACAAGCAGTAAATCTCCATTTTCCTTTGCTGCAAACTTGCAACGTCCTCAACTCTCCTTTCTATTTCCATGAATTTGCCTTTTTGAGATATTTCATGAGTTGGGTCTTGCAAGGATTCTCCTTGATTTCAGTATCCATTCGCCTCGTGATTTCATGGCTCATCAGGTACACCATGTATGAACTCTCCAGTTCTCCTCCTCTCTGAGCAACACTTCTCTGAGCACAAGTATCACCTTGCTTATACATCCATCTAGTGACAGACAGGGAGGCACTTCCTAAGTTCTAGCTCTTATGAACTCTGGCTCTCCGTGACTTTGGGCATGTGCCCAGAAAAGGAACTGCTAAATCACATGCTTAACCTTTAAAGTCGACAGCAAACTGTTCTCCACAGCTGAGCTACTGAGATCTGACCAACAATGCACAAACATTCTAGTTTTCCCAGGTGACCACAAATGCTATTTTTTTTCTCATTTTTAAATCATAGCTATTTTGTGGATGCAAATATTTTGAGGTTTGATTATATCTGCATATATATCATGATACCTTGGAATTTGGGGCCAAATCTAAATATTAAATTTGTGTCAGTTGCATGCATACTTTACACACATGATCTAAAGTGATCTTGTACAATACTTTTAGGGTGCCTACTTTTGACTATAACTTGTTTCATGAAGTCAGGTGTGGCAGAGCTGCTTGTGGCATCAATTTCAAAGCACAGTAGATGGATTTTGGGATTATGGATTCTATGTGCTGTGAGTTGGACTGTGCCTGAGGAACAAGGAAAGCAGAGCTAGAAGAGCTCCTCAAGTCAGAGGCAAGAACAGGCAGCGGCCAGGAGGCTGGGAAGGAGAAACAATGACTGAAAAGAGGAAAAGAGTACAATGTACAAAGATCTATTCTGGTGGCCGCCTGCTGGTTTCAATAGACAGAAACTAAAGGCTTGAGAGCAGAATGGCTCTGGTCAAGCCATGTCACATTGCAATAGTGGCCCTCTTTGCATCACACGGCGTGGGCGGCCCTCTCTCTCCTCCATAAGGCATAAGTGGTCTTTCTCTACTACCAAACTCCACATGCCTGAATTCACACTCAGAAAAGTGACCAAATAATTCAAATAATCTCTTTCTGGAAAACTCAATGTTCAGAGGGAAGAACTTCTGATCAATTGACACTTGAAGGAAAATAAAGAAAAAGGCATTTAGTCTCTGATTATCTCTGAAAACCCCACACAGAAAATTTCTAACTAGCTCTCCAGTGTTTCAAATATGGACAAATAGCCAAGGACCATTAGACATTTAAAGCAACAAGAGAAAAAGAGGTCACATCGAGCAAATGAGCATATGTGGGGGAGGAGAGACAACTTAGAAAATGCTAGGACAGTAAAGATTTTCAAAAAATATCTGTAATTATAAGGACAGAAGACTAAGACAGAACTGTGTCTATAAGCTATTAATAGGATAGTTCAGAGAAAAAGAAGACTCAGCAAAAATTGGAAGTAACACTGAGTTAAAAGGTTTGAAAATGAAGTTGAAGCAACCACACCAAAGCAGAACAAAGACAAGATATGCACAGCAAGAGTTGAGAGGCTTTGAGACTTCCCCAGGGTCCAGTTTGTGAATATCAAGTGTCAGAAGAGAAATCAGCAAAAGAAAAATACTCAACAAACAGTATTAACACTAAAAAGAGGCATCTGCAAAGAAGGGCCTGTCAAATGCCCAGCACATAAGGAAGAATGGCAAGCTGGACCCCGAAAAGGGGTCTCTGTAGTGGGAAGCACCCAGGCTTGCCAGGGCAGTCAGACTCTCATTGCATTTCCCAGCAGGAACTCAGTAGGACACCCCCCCCACACACACACACCCAAGGCGGACAAGTGCTCTCCCTGAATATCTATCTACCCATCCAAATGACCCTCCTGAGGCTGACTGGGGACATTCTCCAACCTATGTCCCATGCAACCTTTCTCGGAAAGTAACGAAGTGGGTTAATAAACCTCTAGCAGAGACAATACAAGGTCCTCAGAACAGGAGAGCGGCAAAGAGAATCCCCAGAAAAAGCTTAGGAGTCAGGAATGAAAACTCCCCATAACATGAGAAGAGGACATCCATGTCACAAGAAGACATCCATGTGAGAAGAAAACAACCCGCACCAGGGGACCTCTGGGAAGCAATGACCTATCAGCAGGTTAGCTGCCATGCAACAGATTAGCTGCTATCCACACAGGGTTAGTTCATATCCAACAAGTTAGCTCATATCCACAGGTTAGTTGACATCCACAGGTTAGCTGATACCCAACAGGCTAGCTGATATCCATGCAGGGTTAGCTGATACCTATGCAGAAACTTTTAAAGAGCTTAAGGGTTATACTTAAACAGCACATTCGAGATGAAAAGATATGTTATCCCAGGAATGCAATGCTGTTCATAGTAGGAAACATAATACCAGTGCACTTGAAAGAGTGCTCACCTCCCACACACTGAAGTACTAGACAAAACATAGCACTCGTTCATGTAACTTAATCCAGCAGTGAGGCTGGATTTTAGAATATTTTAGAATATACACACTAGCACCACAACTGCAGGGCACTTGGTGAAGAAATGCTAATTTCCTGCTACATTAGAAAATGTTCTGTATCTTTGCTATTGCCCTAATGCCACAGAAGGGTCCTAACATGATGAAGACAGGAAGAATTAGAGAGCCACCTCTTCTCAAGAGGTGCAGATGATATGTCAACACAAGAAAAAATCAGAAAAATGAATAAAAAAATACAACTGACAGTTATAGAAGGAAACCTCAGCATCAGAAAGCACAGGCGAAACCTCTCCGGCCGTGGGAGACTGAGGCAGAGCAATGTGGTGGGTTGGCAGCTCTGACCACCGCCACTCAGCCCGCCAGCTCCAGAAACAAAACGTTTGAACAAGCACGGAAAACTGAACTTTTCATTTTCAATACGCCATGAACAAGGTGAAGGTGGAAGTGACAAGCTGGTAAGAAACCATAAAAAATATTTGCCACTTGAAGTGAGAGGCGATGCCTTTATATGTAAGAACCTATACATTTTACTAAAAAGCCAAAAACCCCAACAGAATAAAATGAGCAAAACATAGAAAGGCAGAAAACAGAAGCTATCCACAGACCTGCAAACTCACAGAAAGGTGCTTAATTTCTTTCATAATTAGGGAAGAGCAAGTATTTATGCAGTGTGTGGTGTATATGTGTTTGTGAGTAGTTTTTCTTGCATGCACATGTGTGTGGTGAAGACAGAAGTTGACATAAGGTACCTCTCTCAATCACTCTCTACCTGACTTTTCCCAATAGTTTTACAAACGTAATGGGTGGTTGTCTCTGCCCCCGTTCACCTCCTTCCTTCCTTCCCCCTTTTTTTCACACCTTCCCCTCCCTTTGCCAATCCATCCCTCTTCATCCCACTCTTCTGCCTGCCTGCTTTAGTAGGGGTTCAGATCTCTGTGGCAGAATAAAAGCAAGTGGCAGACCCACTGAGAGGGGCACCTCTCTTCACCTGTCTAGCCCTAGCCCCCAAGGTTCCCACTGCATGTAGTTATTTCTCCTGAGTTCCTTGCTAGTTTACGAGGGAAATCTACCTGACTTTTGAGACAGGCTCTGTTGCTGAACCAGGAGCCCACAAGCTAGACTGGCTGGCCAGAGAGCCCCAGGATTCCACCTGCCTCCCTAGCATTGACACTCCTGATGTGTATACTGCCACATCTAGATTCATGTGGATGTTGGGAATCTGAACTCAGAATCTCATGCTTGAGAGGTAAACACTTTTGTGAATGAGCTCAGTCCCCAAGAGCAGTTCTTTCCAGCCACCAGCAATCAGCAGCCTGACACCGCACTCTTATTGAAGCTGCAGAAACCAGGTATTCTCCACACTGTGGGAACGGGAAGAGTCACAGCTTTCATGCAAGGTGACACCGAGATAGCCAGCAAAACCACGTGTCCATCTTGCCAGTGAAAATGTCCATGCAAAGGCCCTTGCGCAGTGCTACTTGTAAGAGAGGATAAAAAGGAACCGTTTGAACCCAGCTTTGGGCATCCACACAGACTACTATGCGCAGGATGAAAAATACACGTTTATGCCCAAATGCAGCCTTTGCCATTTCCCTTGGCCAGAGAGGCTGTAAAAATGATCAAGTTACAAAGTACTTCCAAACAATGGTGCTCTTAGCCTTCCCCTTCCTCTGACTGCCCCCACCTTTAGGACAGTAAATGGGGTCTGCTTCAGTTGTTATTACCAGCTTTCTAAAATTACTATACTGGACATCTCTAAGCATACAAAAATAGAAAGAATTACAGGAAACTTTTGTGATATGTTATTAAATGCCTTGCTTTGTATTTTAAGTCTAAATTATTATCCTCAAATTCCTAAGACCTAGGTATCAAATGTTAGCAATTCATTCTTAACAAAAAATAGTACACACAGTATAAATTATAAATTTCTGTTTTAAAAGCATTTTGATTCTAAAGCTCTCATTGCTGCTATCAAAAATAGCAAAGCAATAGAGCAATATTTCAAACCCTACACCATCTGAAAAGCAACATTTTTTTATTTGGATTTTTAATTTGGCTCTTATAACAGTTTTTATAATGATGACTCAGTCATCATTTCGAGCTTTATGAAAATTCACACCAAACAACCAAAGAAGCCTTACTCCACAAGCATGCTGCTTGGCAGGTAAGTGATCCAAAAGTCTACTTCCAAAATGCATGTTCTTAGCATTGGCTGAAGACAGTAAAATCAGTATTTTACTTTGTTTTTACTTATTGGAGGCTTTTAAGCTAAAGTATGTCCCATTTATTTGTTACTGGAAATTAAACTAACATCAGTTTAAGTAAACAAGCAAGACAAGGTGAGGGATATCACGTGTTTTCTCTCAGCTGCAGAATGCAGCTCAAAACCCCATGAGGCATGGAAGTCATGAAACCAGAATAGCTATTGTCAGATGGAGAAAGAGAGCCACAGAGAAAGAGATCCACAGAAAACAGAAGAGGGCTGCCTGGGGATCAGCAGGAGGGTGGTGGGCATGAAATGGACACTGGGGTGTGGGGAGGGTGCTAGAGTGTGGGAGGGCACTGTGGAGGGTAGGGCAGTGTGGGCAGCAGATGAGAGTGTAGCACAAAGACACAAATGTGTAAGGATACCATGAAGAAGCCCATTACTTCGCATGGTCACCTAAAACTAATTTAACGAAGAAACTAAAGCATGTACTATGTGCACACTTAAAAAGTATATGAACGGAGGTTCCCGAATTCGTCCGTGGTTCTACACACATACACATACACACACACATATACATACACCCGTGCACACACGCATACACGCACAATTGAATAAATAATAAATAATAAAAAAATTTAAAAAGTATATGAACAGAGGAAAAAGATTTATCAATACTTAAATATAGTAATGCTTAATTGTTCTTGACTTGCAAGTATAACATACAAATAAAGTTTCCAAGTAAGTGATTTCTTTAAGAATTAATGAATTCTTGGGATGTGACTAGAAATACCCACACTTGCTAAAGAGAGCACATGGTAAACATGTTTTCTCACCTCAGGGCTGCTGTGTGCAACTGTTACACAGGGTTTTCTCCCTAACCTGGAGTCTCTCAAAAGGAAGCTACTTGAGGCCACATGAATCCTAGTTTGAGGGCTTTCTGCCTCACAGGAAGTTGGGAGCAGTCCAGCCTACTCCAGTTTGTGGTGACTTTACAGAACTACAGCAAATGTGAGAATCAGTTATAATAATAACTCACCAAATAACCGCATTTATAACACTGTAAAAAGAGGTCAGTGACAGAAGTGGAGACTCCCTGTGACACTTCCAGCCAGCCATAGCAGCTGGAGACCAGCTAGGGCCACACACCCAGGACCGCGAGTCAGCAGAGCTGACAGGCTCACTGGACACACAGACTCTGGACGTTTGTCTGAAGGAGGCCTTCATGGACACTCTCCTCAAGCTATTTTTCAAGAGGTTTTTGTCAGCTATTGACTATGTCACATTACAATTCAAATCTCAAGGACACAGCAAAGGCCAGTCCAGTACTTCAGAACTCAGGGACTGAGGCCTACTGGGAGCCTGGCCAAGCTAAAGGCAGAGGAGGGCAGAGCAGCGAGGCGGCAACAGGCCAGATGCCAACAGTGGCACCAAGACCAGCACCGCCTTAAGGTCTGAGTGATTCTGAAACAGGACGACTTGTCTGGCGAGTGCTAGCGCAACAGGTAAGAGTGTGCCGGACCGACAGAGATCCAGGGCACAGCTCCACTGTGCTGGCCTTGCAATAAGTCATCCTTTATCCAGCTCATGAAATCAGACCACCGGAAAAGGTTATAATGGAACTTTTGTTTAATTTTGACTCCGGGAGCTCTGCCGCAATTCTGCATCCTCAGCACTGTGTACAGACATCTGAAAACACTTCATTGTGCTCTGAGACAACTGTGCATCAGAAGGAAGGAGAGGACATGAACACTTTCTAGGCAGGATTCACCGGGGTGGGGGGTGGGGGTGGGGCATGACAAGTAGCCCTGGGGCTCCTGAGCCCATATTGTCTCCCACCTTCCGGCTCACATTGGGCTGAGCAGGTCTAGAGAACACCCAAGTCTCAGTTTCAGTTTCGGAACAGTTTTACTGAGTTATCTCAAGATGTATAGCATATTTGGAAGCGTCAACTTGAGACCTTTTAAATTGTGTACCATCTGAAGTGTCATAAAACAGTGGCCATAGCCACAGATACTGACAATGTGCGTTGACAAATCCGGCAGTCAGACTGAGTTGCCCCAATGCTGTCTCCACCACTGCTGACTGAGTGGCAAGCTTCCCACTTCCAAGGTTCTTCACGTTCAATGATGCGATGACTGCCTAGGCAGCAGCGTCGGGACAGATGCTGAGATCGAGGTTCAAACTCCAGGTTGGGAGGAGAAAGACTCAGTATAATTATTGGACGTTTGTCTGAAGGAGGCCTTCAGACAAATATAGATAATTACTGAAGCATTGTTCCAAAAGTTATAAATACTGGCACTTTGAAAACAGTAACCCAATGGACTAGCATCAAGGCTATGTGAGCATGGGTGCCCAGCATTGGGTGTTAGCTCTACTTAGCTCACTGCAGGGAACTTTACAGCTCTACCTGATGAACACTTGTGCTCTGGAGTTTTGCATAAGACAATCCAGCAAGGAGTCGGTTTTGGGGTGTGCTGAACACAGACACTCTGGGAGTGAAGGATGCTGAGGAAGAAGTCAGGTTTTGGGTGTGCTGAACACAGACACTCTGGGAGTGAGGGATGCTGAAGAAGAAGTTGATTTCCATGGTCTTCCTTGGGGCTCATTGCAGGTGTCCCTGAAGAAGGGAGAGTGAATCGGGAGCCCTCAGGGACAATATGTATATCAGCACTGTACTAAATGAACAGAGTCATCACAGGGGCTGATTACTGAGACTTCATAAGCTGTTGTCAAGGACTTGATGCTTAGGAGACAACAGGAAATCACTGAAGACTAGTGAAGACTGATGAAGCAGCCAGACTGCCAACAGCTACTGAGTCCACAGGGACAGCTCTGTCCTGGGAACTCAGCAACTGTGATGTCACTCAAGAGGCAAAGGTATACTAGCAGGCTCAAGCTCGCCTAACTTATAAAAATTTTCTTTGTCCTCCAAACACGGCCAGGTCTGTTTGGACATGATGCCCCAAACTGTTATGGCAACCCTTCGACCCTGAGACTGGCAGAGCTGAACAAGAAAATGGGATTCTTCACGCTGCTGAGAACAGTACTTGAGCCTCGGTCCTCACCCAGGCCTGCGTGCACCGTCAGAGTAAATGCACACAGCGCTTAACGCAGCGTGAGCTCAAGACCTCTGCATGCTGGAGCTAAAAGCATCCCAGCTGGTATCTGGACTCCTAAGAGGAATGGGATTCTGAGGAGTAGGAGCCCATGCAGAGCACAGGCGCACCGTGTGAGATTCTGGGAAGCAGAATCTTCTTGGTTACAAGGAAAAAGCAAGTGTGTGGCATCTAGCAGGAAACAGGAAAGGACAGTCTGGTGATGGGGGGAGCATCATTGTGACCACCCACAGCAGTTTCTATTCTAGAGAGGGAAGAGGGTGGGCTGAGATAGGCTTCCAGATGAGACCAATAAAGAATGAAAGAAAATCTTAGAGGTACCTATGGAATTCAGAAAGACTTTTGCTGTCCTTTGGTGATTGCTTTGTTTCATGTGGTAAAAATGAGAGTATGTGAGCAGGACCTGAAGGAGGGGAAAGGGAGCCTGTGCAGACAGCAGGCCAGGGGGTTTTGAAGGGGATGTCCCATGGAACACAGGTGAGGACAATGGCAGATGGGGGCATGGTGGGTGTGCTGGATCTGCAGATCGCAGCAGAGCATGTTACTTCTCAATGACGGTACGTGTTTCCCTGGAAATGTAACTAATGCTAGCTTCTAGAACAAGAGAGGAAAGGCAAGTATGAGAACACAGAGTTTAAGTTCTTGTGGGATGTGGAAGGACAGATAACATAGGATCAGGAGAGCCCAATGAGCAACGCACTTTCCAAGACTCCACGGGATACACATGAGGTTCTCCAGTATCCCATCAGGCCGTGCGCACAGAAACAGAACATCTCTATGCAAAGATAAACAGAGTTCACCCACTGCCAGTCTCTGCATCTGTGTGACCACCCTTCTTTACATACGGCACTGTGGTAGGCATTTTTTTAAAAAGGATTTTAAGTCAATATTCTTGGGTCAAGGGACTTAAGAAGATAAATAATTATAAAGCTTACATAAGAAAAGTGATCTAAAGATAAGAACTTTGGACAAGTTAAACTGAGGATAAGATCGTGAAACCAGAAACATGACGACAGAGACCTCAGATGCCCAGGTTCCCTGCTTGTGTGCATCAGTGTATTTTTTGTAGTACTGGGAACTGAACCCCGGCCCGGAAATGAAAGGCAAGCACCCTACCACTCCCAAACTTCAAATCCAATCTTTAACTCTCATTACTTAACATAGCAGTGTTAAAGGTGCATGGAAAAACCTTTGCTGCAAACAGCCGTACAATGTGTGGCTGGTGCTTCAGAAAGCACTCTTGGGAGATAAAATCAGGTTAGACTAAGAGCAGATGTCACAATGTCCTGGCGGGGCATGAGCATCAAGAGAGGAAGAGAAGTGTAGAGACACACATGCCTCAGCACAACACAGGACCCAAGGGGAGCTTGCAGGCTCAATGCACAGAGACAGAAATCAGAGATCAGTGTGGCTGATTTTTAGTGTAGCTTTTCTTTTCATAGAATGCAGTTTTTCAGTTAGTTACAATCTAAATCAGACCTTGGTCCCTCCTTCTTTTTGACTACTTAGTGTCATTCTGTGGAATGTTATCAGTGTTAAAAACAAACACTGACCTCAATAGAACTATCCACTGTAAGACTATGCAACTATTGTGTTTCAAATGTGATTCTGATAATGGAGAATGGAAAAGTATTTATATATAAGAAAATGTGATTTGAGCCCCCTCAAAGAGCAGAGACACCTTTGCCTGCTATCACTGAAGGTGCAACTGGGCTGCAGTGAGAAGGCTGACCCCAGTGGGCAGCCTCGGAGAAAGGGCTGTGCTGGACGGTCAGCAGAGCCACGATCACGATTTCACCCTGCTGAGTGCTCATGGATGGTGCTGGTCCTAAATTCCCAGTTTTGTTTACAAGTCTGGCTTTTGTGGAATGGTTGGAAGATTGTGAACACTATGCTAACAGAGATCAGAGAAGCCTGTGGCCATTACCCAGTATTAGTCCCTGGAAATCTGTGATGCCTGAAAGTGTTGCCAGAGAAGAGCATCATACTGAGCAGACACACAAACCCTCACAGTTCGGGGACCCCTTCCCAGAGCAAAGCAGTCAGCCACACTCCTGTGGGTAAAACAAGGATAGACCAACTTCCATGGAAAATGACACTTGCCCTGAGGAAGAATGTTGAGGATCACTCAAGTCCACATGATGGCCAGAGGGAGCCAGACAGACGGGTGGGGGGAGCCCCAGGATGGTTATCAACTGCTGTAGGGACAGCTGCTGCCAGTGTCTGGAAGACTTGTATAGAGCACACAGGCCAGGCAGGAACATAAGCTGCTTTACTCTCAAGCGATGTGCACATTCATTCTGGACAGCACGATCTCCAGACAGGATTACCCCTGTAGCAGACACTATCAACTGCTCTGACACAGTAGCCTACCAGCTCCTGCACAGTTGCAATACAGCTGAACTTGATAAGTCCAAAAGGCTGAAGATGTCCTTCAGGACGCTCCTCTTTTCCAGGCAGTTCTGTGCATTCTCTTCCTCTAGGTACTTCCTGGGTCTGATTATCAACTGATCTTTGGTGCTAGAAACTGAACCTGGAGCCTCATGCATGTTAGAAACACACTCCACACTGAATCAAACACCTATCATGTCTGATTCTTATATCAGAATCTCTGAGACTTAAAGATAAAGGTTTCCTACAAATTTTCCAAAAAAGGAGCACTTTTCTCAAAGCACACATGCCACTATGTGTAAAAAACCAAAAATTTAAAAGCCAGTTGCAATGACAGTTCAGTTGCTCGGCCACGACTGACAGCCAGTATACTAAATCTTTCTTGGCAACTAATATGAGTTCTATAACACTTTGTCTAAAATCCTCAAATGTTATTAACTCATGAAGCTCCAATATTACTGTAAGCAAGGCTTACATTACTTTACTTTTCACTAACATTTATTTAAAGTATTTAAATACACAAAAACAAAGTCAAAATGGACTGATGATGACCAGTTAGTTTCTAAGCCACCTGAATAAGACTAAAAATAGTTATGCTTAAATACTAACAAAATTTCAATTTCAAATTATTCAAATGGCAGTTTCTCACCTGAATGTTAATTAAAAGCAAGAGACTTTCAAAGATTACATGTGTAGAAAATATATATGCAAAATGATAAAATATGTACGATTTTAAAATGAAAATTCCAGACATTTGGATAGTATTAGCATTTTTTTCCATAAGATAAATGCTAAAATATTAACACATTAGAAAAATAAGTTACCTAGATTTTATACCCTTTATAATTTTAAGAACATTTCCCTAATGGCAAATTACCCTCCACAATAAATAAGTTTTACTTGTTTTGTACTGTTAAAAATTAGACAGAAATAAATACATTTTTTATTAACTGGGTAAGGGATGCTTGTCAAAATTCAATACAAAACTAAAGACTTGCTCTCTTAAACATACTTCTCAGATTCAGTTTTTGAGACACAAAATAACAGGCAGGTAAATCAAGCTAAAAAATGAAAACTTAAAAGTTTCACTTGATGCTGAGCAAGCTTCCCCGTGCTTGGTGCTCACTATGGGTTCCTTTCTTTTGACAAGCCTCTGCACAGCTACATGAGACATCACAGTTGGTATCTCAGCCCAACCTGAATGCCCATGCTGCCAGGGTGCCCACATACACTCTGCAGACACAGCGACCTTCTCTCAGAGCAGCGCTCTGCAGGCCAATGTGAACTTGTCCAGCAGAGGGATCAAGACAGTGACTTCCTCTTCCAAGACAGCAAGAATACTTGAGCATTGGGGGCTCAATCCAAATGTCTCCCAACACACTTCCTCTACATGTCAGCACTGTCAGACTTGAGTATCCCCCACTCACTGTCCCTGAGCCAAGTTTACTCTCTGTGAGCTGTTATAGCAACGGAGAGAAAATGAGCCAATTGTCTGTGCTCTTCTCAGATTCTTATTGTCACTAACAATGAAACTGGAACCAACCAAAGCTTTATTTATGGAATGTTCTGATCACCAGTTTCCCAATATTCTTTTCTTCTCACCTCCTGATTTTTTCAGGTGAGCAAGGTCTCACATTGTTATGGTAAATTCTTTTGCAGGTTTATGAAGATATTCGGGGGAATGTCAGCACAAACAGAAGGCTGAAGGGGTTTAGGAAGACAGAGAGATACAAATGATTGCAGGTTTGATGCTCTTAAGTCTCAACTGGACCCAAAAGCAAGTTGCCTCTTACAACCTTAAGTAATACCCACAACACCTCTGAGTCTCCTCTCCTGTTACAAAACAATTGTAATACTCTCCACAAAGATGCTGCATGAGGACTACAGGGAATAGAATGGTTACATGTTCAATTGGTGATACCTTAAAACTTAATGGTAATCAAAAAAAAAAAAAAAACAAAAAACACCCACGCATGTTTCCACAAGCAGTGTTCAAGATGAAGGCCAGTACTCTAAAACTGCCTATAAAGTAAAATTTTTAAAGCCACTTAATGTAATACAAGAAGTAAAATGCATGAGCCCACCTTTCTTGCCATAAGTCAAAATGCTTTTCTGATTTTAAAAACAGCATTTCGTGCTATGACAAGCTCTCAATAGATATTCATTGTAAAACTTACATGTATCGCTCATATTCACTTGATAATGCTGAAAGTAGAAAGGCTTCTCCACTCTTTAAACATTTTAAATTTACTGAACACACAGACCAAGGCAGGGAAGCACTAGTTTTCAGCGCGCCTACCTTCCACTTACTGCTCAGGGACCATCCAGGGAAGGTGTGCTTGTGTTCCTGCACCTTTACTTTTCAACAGAACAGGTTTACTAATCCTAACAAAACTGCTTTCAGAAACCACAGTGATTAATGTAGCAATCTCAAGGCTACAGGCTAGAATAAACTAGAAATCTTCAGTGTTAACACCTAGGGAAATCTTAAACACAATGTATCCCAACACACACACACACACACACACACACACACACAGAGTCTCCAAGTACTTCAGACTTATCTTTCTTCTCCATTACATTTTACTGTCCTGGAACAGTAGCTGGGTTACTATAGGCTATATATTCTACAAGCAAGAATCTTCTTATCTTGCACACCTCAGCATCTAGCAAATATATAACATACAGTAATGTTTCAATAATTTGAATAAATGTACTAAAATCACACTATTTCTATTTGTAAGAAAATAAATATAGCACTTGATTGTGATCTTAAGTAATAAGTTAACTTAAGCTATTTAAGTACATCTTTTAAAAAATACTAATTATGGGGCTGGAGAGGTGGCTCAGGGATTAAGCCTCTGCCTTGCAGGCGGAAGGTCCTGAGTTCAGATCCTAGACCCCACGAATAGATGCCAGCGGAAGCGGGGGCGGCCTGCGTTTCTGGTCCTGGTAGGGTGGAGCCTGTGAATCCCCGGGCAGAGTAAACAAGGAGGAGGTGGAGGCAGTCCATGGGGGTTCCCGAGTTCATCCATGGTTCTACACGCGCACACACGCATACACGCACAATTGAATAAATAATAAAAAAATTTATTAAAAAAATACTAATTATCTCCAAAATACTGTTTAGTTTACCAAAAAATAGCTTTTAGGAACTTTTTTGACAACTCATTTTGAACTCACATATGTACAGAAATGCCTCTTGTATCTACGGAACAACTACAAATAATGTCTGTGTGACTCTCACAAACCCTGCTATGGTATCATTTTTGAACTCACATGTGTCCTGCACAGAAATGCCTCTCATATGCAAGGATAGCTAGATAAACTATCTATCTGAGCCTCACAAACTCTGCTATAATGGTATCACCTTTGGCAGCTTCCCCCCCCCCCAATTTTTCATGACGTAGGCAAAATTTTAATCACTGAGCAAACACTTGATGGATATTTAACAGAGATTATTACTTTATGTTAAGTTTGCCACATACTCAATGGAACTGCATTTTTACAATGATCTACTAGTAGGAATAAGTCACTTAGATGATTCCACATAAGATTATTTTTGCTGCTATTTAACTCATGCTAAAAGATCTTACTCTGCATTTTGTTGAGAGTGTTTTCCAAAATGTAAAAATTCCCTTTAAAGAATCCAAGCTACAAATGTGTGAATACTTCTGAATAGAAAAATATATCCAAACATTACGATTAAAGATTAAATACACAGTAATCTATTGTAATTCTAACGATCTGCTACATATCCCAACTCAAATACACAAATGACACAAGTATTTTTAAACATTCAAATGAATATTTTATTTTACATATTACTTCTTTTATAAATTTGATTCTAAATTCCATAAAGCATTTTCAACTAAAAACTAATTAGAATTTTCTAAGTAAAGAAATCAATAATAGCAGGCTCATGTTTCTATTTCTCTCCCTCCTCCCTAAGAAGGTTTACTTTATGCATATGTTTAGCTGCTAAGCCATGCTTATGCACGATGACTGTTCTAGAGATTTAGATTCAGATTACCCCCCTTCCATCACACACCATCCTAGAAACTCTTGAACATTACCAATGCTTATTGAATTCTCTTGCAGACCGAGCAATCTACACACTTGGTGTAAGGGTGCCAAGAACTGGATTCCCAATGCTATACTTTCAGGATGACAATGGAAGTTTTCAGAGGAAAACTGCACAGTGGTGGAGACACAGCACACTGTTATAAAAGTGTAGGTCCCAAAGATTACCAAGGTCACACCTGTTAAAGGCCACGCAGATAGCAGGAGGTGCCCAGGTCCCTAACACCCAAGTCATTGCAGCAGAGTTGCACTTGTCTGAAAGATCTAACAAGTGCACTGCAGGAAGAAACTCAAGTATCCTATTGTGAGAGATCTGTGCAGAGATTAAGTCAAATCAGTTGGGTTTTAATTTACTTTTGTCAAGACGCTTAGGAAAAAATACTGGTGAGGAATGAATCTCCAGAATAACCACCTGAAGATGCAGCAAGCAGTTTTTCTCCTCTGATTTTAAAACGTCCTACCTGAAACACTTGCAGACTGGTAGGAAATACTAACTCAAACCTGACGATTAAAAACAACAACTATCACCCTGTAACAAACATTTTTAATCATTAGAATTGCTCTGGGTGGCTGAGTTCTGCAGCACACACTTGGTAGACAGAGGAACAGGATTTCAAGACCAGCCTTGGCCACCCTCTCAAGACAAAACGACTGATTCAGGTACACAGCTCCATGTAGTGTAACAAATGCTACTTCTGACTTTCTCAGAGCACTAAAGTGAAGTAGGGATCCTGAGACAAGCGTGATGCCAGGTACATACACACACACACACACACACACACACACACACAGTATACTGCAAATGCTTCGCCCCTGCACTCCAGCTTTGTGTATTTACTGCCCTCAATTGCTCTGGAAGCCAGGAGGACCCACTACATACATAACATCATTTGACTCTTCCTTCCATTCTGTATGACTTGTAATAAAAGGAGAAAGATGACTATCAAGCACACAATAAGAGAAGCAAAGCAGCAATAAAAACTAAAACTAGAAATATTTCTCATAGAACTACCATACAGACCAACAGTTCAAATGGACAGGAGTTACATTTCAGATTATCTTACAAGTTTCATTCAAATCCAAGCTGTGGATAAAGCGTTCTCATGCAGTAGGACATACAGTCAACCTAAATGCCAAAATTATTTCTAGGAAGTAAATTTCAAAGTGGCAGATTTTTTAAAATAGGTGGGGAAAACAGCAAGATGGATCAGTGGGTATAGACGTCTGCACTAACTTGGCCCTCGGAGTTTGTTCCTATCAGCCCACATGGTAAGATGAGAGAACAGACTTCTGAGAGTCACACATAGCACCTGTTCCCTCTTTATGCTTCTCTTATTATCTATCACCCATAAATAAAAGCAAATAAGAAAAATTACTGATGGGCATGTATTCTATATTGTTCTTGTGCTAGAATTAAGGGGCAGTAAGCTTCTAAGAGCCTGAAGTGGGACAGTGCTGGGGCAGACATTATCTTCTGGACATGGCAGGCCTCAGGCATACACGATTTCATGGTAGATATGCATACTTTCACCAGAACTGCACGGGAACTGTCCTATCGTCATCTCACCAGGAAAGGGTAAAGATCTCAAGGGGCTCCATATCTCCCTGAGAGACTGATGAGAACTAATGCTGATAGGGAAGAAAAGGAAGATGCGTTCCTCAGTGATATACCCACTGATCTATGATCAGGCATATGACACCAAGGACAGACTAGATGAAGCTGAGTGGGCCAAACAAGTGAAAAGACTTGAAAAGAGGAGGGAGTATGACAGGGGAGTTGAAGGTTTTAAGGGAAAAAGGAAGGGGCATGGGAACAAAAATTAAGGGGAGAGGAAAATGAAATAAACAAAAAGGAGTAAATAATAAATTTTTAAAGAACTGAGTTTAAGAACACCAGAGAACAAAGTGTGGACTGTGGGTAGAAGACCTACAATTTCTAAATCAGTGGGAAAAGAATGCGTCATAGAAAGGAGCTGACTGTGTGAGCCTGTTGAAGCTACTAGGAACCAGGCACTGCTTCAAGGAGTCACCTAATACCCAGAGTAACCAACGAGGTGGGTGCCATTACATCAGCCTCAGATGTAAGAAGGCAAGTTTAAGTATTTTGCACAAGGCCACTTTGCCTAGTAAATGACTCATGTGAGATTCAGACCCAAGTAATTGGACTTCAAAGTCTGGGTTCTTAAATCATTTTGCTGCAGTATCTTCCTTGATGGTCAAAATCAAAACAAAAATCAATCACCTTGAATAGAGGTCAACTTTAAACTCAAGGTTTTTAAACAGTGAAAATTTACTTCTTGCTGCCCATTTCCCCTCTCTCTGCCTTTTTTTCCCCCCAGGATACTTTCTTTGCTAAAATGATTTAAAAAAAAAAAAGCCAATCAACCAATAGAGGCTAAGGAAGGAAACGAAAATGTGACGGCAGAGGTAAGCACTTAAAGTGACCAGTCAGCAGCATGTGATATTCTATGACAAGTGCTGAAATACTCTGGTCCAATTAGCATCTCAATTAAGGTATGCCTGGGGTATGAATGCCTCTATTATGCACTATCTGAACTACCCTAAATTTTAAAAAAAAAGGAGGAAGGGCTATAACAGGGTGAAGGTTCAAATAAACACATATCATTCACAGAAAGAGACAAAATGACAGCCACTCAGCACCAACATTACTAGGTCCTCAGAATATTTAAAAATGAACTAAAGAGCTTTTTTCTTTTTGGCACTGGGAGCCTTCACGTGTGTGGATTTAAAAGCCTTACAAATCATAACCATACAAGTAAATGGCCCACCTTAAAGAATGCAGATTAGAGAGTATTTCCACCAGAACAGTATCTACAGAAAAAGGCAGCATGTCACAAAATACAGTGATCCGCTTAACCAGAGTTAAACAGGAAAAATCCTCTGATTTTTATCATAATTGCACCCTTGGTCTTCTGATTGCTGCTTCTCTTGCCTCTTACAAATTCAACTAAAATATCCACTACAATGTAACCAGGCAAAAATACTAAGATGTAAACAAAAAAAAAAAGAGAGAGAGAGAGAGAGAGAGAGAAAGAATAGGCGTGTACAGGAACCCGTGTTTCCTATTTTACTCAAACAAATTGACGTTTTGGGGAAAAAAGGACTATCTTGCCTAGTAGAAAACTTTTATAGTGTAACCCAATACTCTCTGATAGTTCCAAATATTAATTGAAATCCACGATTCCCAAATTGGAAAAGGTCATGCATTCCATAATAACCAAGTTTTTTTAATATTAACTTTCTGACTTCTAGTGAAAACTTAGAATTCTGCCTGAGTTCGATACAGCCACGCACAATTGTGAGAAGCTTAGCTGTCACCGGAGCAGAGAGGAACGAAGATGGTTTCACAAAAAGCCTCGCACTGACATCCTTCCCCTGGCTGGGTCACCTGGTCGCTTTTCTCCAACCTCAGAATCACATATACCACTTGCGATTGTGTGCACGCCAAACGAACCCGGGGACTGAATTCACACCATAAAAGACACTGTGTATCCACATCCTAGTAGCAGCAAGACTGTGTAAACACTCCACGTGACATCAGTTACTGTGTATACACCCTATGAAAAACCACGTCCTGTGTACACATAGTGCAAGAAGCTGGCTGGGGCAGAAGATACCATGTAACACTGCTCCTGACACAGTGTACAAAGACACCGCACGCACATTACATGCGATGCCCCGCAGCAGGCACACCTCTTATCCTGCCTGGACGTGAGTGTTGTTTACACACACTGGGACTTGATACTGCGTGCACACGGCCTATGACACCCAGAACTGCACAAGGAACCACGCAGGGCGGACAGCACCGCGGACACACTGCAAACACCGAGCGCTCGAGATACATCACCCACTCAGGGTCCCGCGGGCACACGGCGGCTCCGCCCAAGAAAAGGCGAAAGGAGGGATACAGCAAGCGAAAGTTCGGGACCCGGTGCTACCCCCCCCCATCCCTACTCCATCCCTGGGAACCTCCCCATCCAGCCGTGTCCACCGCAGTTCCTCTCCCCAGCTCCACACGCGCGCCGCGGCGGACCCTGCACGGCAGCCCCGAGGACCTGTTGAGGCAGCAGAGGCCTCGCCCGCCCGCAGCAACCCCTCGCCCGCCCCCAGCCGCTCAGACCTCGGCCTCGGCCGCAGCTCCGCCAGCCGCTCCCATCGCTCCCTTCCCGTCCTCCACGCACCGAGCCCGCGCTCCCCCGCGGAGCTCGCCCGCACCGCGGTACCTCCACCCCACCCGCACCCCACCCGCGCAGGCCCGGCCGGGCGGGAGGCGCGGGGATCCGGCGGACGGCGCTCACGCGACTCCGCGGCTTCCCGGTCCGAGCAGGCCCCGCGCGGCGCTCCTGGAGGGGAGCTGCGCTGCCCACCCCGGGCCTGCGCCGCCGCCGCTGCCGCCGCCGCCGCCGCCGCCCGAGGCGAGAGCGTACCGGGCGGGAGCGACGCGCCAGCCCCGCAGGCCTCGCCGCCCGCCGGGCTCCCGGGGCCGCTCGGGGAGGAACGAACAGCCGCCACCCGCCGCCGCCCGAGAGGCCCGGGGCCGGCTCCACGGCGCGAACCGCGCCGTCGCCACGGACGCCTCCGACCGCCCTGCCGCCCCGCCGACGCCGAGCTTTCCCCACCATTATGCTCCGGCTCCGCCGCCGCCGCCGCCGCGCCCGGCCCTCCCCTCCGGTGCCGCCTCCTTCCCGCCGCCCGGCGCCTCTCGGGCCTGAGCCGGCGACTGGGCGCGGGGGGCGGGGGGGAGCGCAGGCCGCCGCCTCCTCCTCCTTCCCGGCCTTCTCCTCCTCCTGCCGCTGCCGCTGCCGCTGCGCTCCTCCCCGGCTCCCCCTCCCTCCGCCCGCTCCCCCTCCCTCCTGGCCCCCCGCCGGCTCGGCGCGCAGGGCTCGGGGCTCTCGAGGGGCGCCATGTTGGCGAGGGCTTCCAGCGCGGAGAGCGGGCGCGCGGCGGGCCGGGGCCGGGGCGCCGCGCGTGGGGCCTGGAAAGCCCGCGGCGCGCGCTCGCTCACTCACCCGCGTCTGCTCGCCCGAGCGGCGGCCCCCGAGCGCTCGAGAAGACGGCGGGGACAGCGCGGGCCGAGGCGGTGTCCTTGCCAGGCCCGCGGCCGCCGCTCACACGATGCCTCCGTCCCGCCGGCCGCCCGCCCGCTCGCGATCGCGGGCCACGGGCTGCGTGCGCCCCCCCCCCCGGGGCCACGATCCCCGCGGCGGCCGCAGGGCTCGTGCGCCGCCCGCCCCAGGCCGGGGGGAGCCCGCGCCTACCTCCCCTCCACCTGGCAGTCGCGCCCGGCCGCCCAACGGGCCTCAGCATATTCTCGGGGCTGCACACATCAACTCCATGTCGACACTGCGTGCAGGCGACGTACGAGCGGGCGCGCTTCAGCCGCCAGCCGGGCACCCCGAGCGCCGACACACCGTTGTAGCATTGTTAGGATCCGGCCGTGCCAAGGCCTCACGGGGTTGAAGAAGCTTCCATCCGTGCACGGTTCCGGATTGGTGAGATAGTTCCCCGATCTCTCCGATCCTGCAGTCAAAGCCGGGGAAAAATGTAGACACACAATGCCATGTTCTCCCGAGCCTTACGTATGTACTCATTAACTTCTAAAAGAATAGACCACCCTTTAAGGTCGGGCCAGAACACCACAAATTATAGAGTGAGAAGTTGATTTTTTATCTTTCATTGTGAATAATTCTAGATGCAATCAGAGCAGATCCCTTAAACTGTAAATCTTAAGATGAGTCTTGGGGAAGGGAAATCTCAGAGATAAGAAAGCACTGGAAAGAGACTCTCCTAGAAATCTGGGGTTACTGATCAGATTTACCAGTCTGCTTACAGAGCTGTACTTAGGAAGAACTTAAGAGCGAAGCAGGTCTTTGACAGTCACTGGTCAATTAAACACCAGTTTTGAAACCCACAGCTAAGAGAGTTCGGGCGAAAACTTCGAAGAACATGGAATAATTTTAATTCCCTTGAAAAAAACCAAACATGCCATTTCGACTGAGCAGATGGGTACAAGAAGGGCAGAAGAAAACATTGTGGTGGTTGACGGAATCCTAACAATTCTAACTTGCTTTTTAAAGTTCATTGCCAGAGAGAGAAAAAGAGAGAGAGAGAGAGAGAGAGAGAGAGAGAGAGAGAGAGAGACTGTCATTTCATTTATAAAATTGGAAAGTCTAACCTAGACAAAGATGGTCACAGGTAGCCAGCTACCTGGGAGACACCGAGCACATCTTCCTGGCACATTTATGAGAGAATCACTGTTTTTGTACGTCCTACAGAAACCACTCAAATGCAACATTGTGCATTTGAAAGGAACTCTGCCTTTTAAGAAAGAAGTGGGTGCACAAATCCCCCACTTTTTTCTCAGTAGCATTTTATAGGCATCTTTGCAATCTTTATTCACATATCTTATTTTACCTAATACATATCCCTGAAGTTTCCTACCCTTTAAACTATTTTCCCATTCCAACAATTTTATTAACAGCATTTGTCCATCAGCTAAGTGAATACATGTGACTGTTTCAGTGGTCAGTACTTGGAGGTGGAGAGAAGCCCTGGAAAACCAAAAGTCACTTCCATACAATCTATAACATACCATGAGTTTATGTGCCAGATCATAAGGAGAGAGCAAAGCCAAGAGGCTGAGGGAAGTGCAAGGAGAAGGGATGATGGGCGTGAAGGGCGGTTTGCCCCATCCATATGGGTTTCAGAAACCCCCACACACAATCCTCCTCATTTCTCCGTTGGTCCCAACCCACACCTTCTGTCACAGTTCTGTGCAAGTTTCTGATAAATTCATAGCCAAATAATTTGAGGAAACAAGGGTTTTATTCTGGCTTGCCATTGACCAGTACAGTTTTCAGTCCAACTCAGCGGGAGTCTTCATACCAACACCAGAGGCCGAGGACCGGTCATGCTATATCCACAGGATTGCTGAGAGATAGGCAAACCTCACTTGTCAGACGGCATGTCTATCCAAGTATACCAAAGAATACCAACTCCCTAAATGAGCAAATAAATATAGCACTGGGCTCATGCTCATGGACTTACCAGCTCACTTCAGAAGCTGAACATCTCAGTGGTCTCAGTCTGGTGCTGAAGAATGCCAGACTTTATCAAACTGGTTTCCTTCATCTTATCGACTTGTCCAGGCAATAGTCCCACCCACCATGGGTTGGGTCCACTCCATCAGTTAGACAATGCCCTACAGACTTGCTCAAGGCTTAACTTCTAATTCTTTACCAATGCGCCCAGAGTTCAAGCCCTCAATTGTCAAGTCCACACTTGCATCTATCACATGCTTAATCATATCCTAAAGGTCAGGTTTCTGTTTCCATATTTTGCCTTGAGAAATGTGAACATAGAAGGCAAAAGACTATAAGACCCTCCAACAAATCAAGAACTTGGTTAGAAACCATGTTCCTACCTTACACTACACTTTTTTTTTGCAATGTTAAAATGACTTAAGTCATAAAAAAAGAACACCTTTTCAAAAACCAGAACAAAACAAAGGTGAATGTTTGGATACTTACAAATGGAGAACAGCTAAAATCATTCGCCCTGGGATGTGGGGAAAATCATATGCACAAAATGACTCATAAGTTCTGAGTTCTTAGAGGCCAGATTTGTAGCAGGCTGATAAAACAGGTAAGTAACCCCAAATTTCTAGGATGGTCACTTTCCAATGATTTTCAGACATATTTATGTCTAATGAAAAGATTAAGAAAATTTGACCGAATGGATTAATATGACTCTGAAGTAAAGTATACATCCTAGATGTCAAAAATGAGTGTGGGGCTGGAAAGATGGCTCATGAGTTAAAAACCTTTGCCTCACAAGCAAGAAGACCTGAGCTTGTATCCCCAGACCCCATGTAAAAAAAAATTTCCCATAGCAAAGCAATAAAAAGCGTTTAGAACAATCCAGGATGACTGGATGACTCCCCTTCCCAAGTTACCCTTGGGCCTGCACAGGCACACACACTCAAGTTTCCTTTTGTACACATGCACCTGCACCCACCTGCCAAAAAAAAGTGTGTCCCTACTGTAAAAATGTGTCCATAGGAAATTCCTTCATGTGCCTTTCCCCCACTTCCTCACATAGTAAAGATCAATGCATATCCCCTCCCCTGCCCCCCAGTCAGTAGACACTTGCTCACAGTTGGATGGAGTAAGCTGCAAAGAGTTCCTGCCTTGCCAACTGCTGGTAACAGTAATAAACTCTCACCAGTGCCCTGGGATTGTGTTGTTTTTGCCTCTACTATTAGGTTTCACTTTCTGGTTTTGTTTGGCACTAAAGACTGAATTACATGCATGTTGAGTATGTGTACCTGGGCTTCCTTTGAAAGGCTAGAGAGTGAAGCATCATGTATGAGATGTGTCCAGGATGTAGATAAAGAGCACATGAACGAGAAGCCAGCAAGCAGAAAGTGTGAGGGTGTGGTGAAATTACTAACCAGTGAAGTACACTGCCCCATTGCACTGAGACTTGTTTGTGGAGACTCAGAAACATAGAATGATTTTCCCCCAATTTAAAGGACTAGCAACTGCTTTTCGCCTACTCAGAATGTTTTGCTTAACATCTAGCAGCCCTCACCACATGGGGCTGACTATAATTAAAAGACAAAGCAGGAGACTATGATAGCAAGAAATCAGAACTAGAATACTAGTTTTAATGTAGCATATATATATGCTACACTGCAACAGTAAGCTAAACAGTGCCTCCTCCCCTTCCCTGCAAAAGATAAAGGCTATAGTATGTAAAACAAAGAAAAAAAATCAGTAACTACTGACCAGCTCAAATTCAGTAGTAAAGGAACAACCAAATAACATGATACTGTTTTTCATACAGCAGAATTCTTTTCAATGGTCACTACAGGAGTTAGTGACATAGACCCTTAATGTACTACTGTGAAGAAATTGAACTCACGTGAACTCTTCCTCAACACCTAAAGACTTAAAAATATTTATACCCGTGATTTAAGATGATCACGTTTAAAATTCTACGCTAAAGATATCATCTAAAGGACAGGCACAAATACATGCAGGAAAATGCTCATACTGTGTCCTTAAATCTATTGGGCAGTCTTCCACAACATTTAGGATAAAATCCAGACTCTTCAGCTCACAATACCTAGCAGCACCAGATTCCACCTACCTCCAACTTCTAACTTCAATCCCTACTCCCTGTCTGTCTCAGGAAGGTGCAAGGTTTAAGTTTCGTTCCTTCCAGACTATTCTTCTACATATCTCTCTTCAACATTCAGGAGTCTCTTCTGGTGTCACTTCAAACAAACAAACAAACAGGCTGGAGAGATGGCTCAGGGGTTAAGACTCTGCCTGGGAAGCAGAAGGACCTGAGTCCCACATAAAAACGCCAAAGATGGTGATGGCTTGCACTTCTTGCTCTGGTGGGTGGAGCCTGGGAAATCCTAGAGCAAAGCAAAAAGGCGGTGAAGCAATCCAGGATGATTCTTGAAGACTCTCTTGGTCTTCCACAAGGACACAGAATGCCCTTGTGTGTGTGTGTGCGCGCACACACACACACACACACACACACACACACACACATGCGCACACACTAAACTTATAAAAATTAAAAACAAAACAAAACCTTACTTGAAGTCGCATCTTATTTAGATCCTCTTCACCTTTGTCTCCAAATACAAGCTAATTTTAACACCATGTTTACATCTACCTGGGTGCCCACCATGCATTGTTAAGCGCTTCAGGTGAAACCTGCGGTCTCTTTTGAAACAAACTGCTGTCACAATTTCTACATATTTTGGTTTTGAGTCACATAACCCAACAGCTCTGGTGTTTAGATATTGCCCTTCCTCTCAGTGCCCATCCCCCTAAAACTCCCTGTAAATGAAATCCTGTTATGCAGAAATATTCTGTGACTGCCAGCTGTCAAAGGGTAGTCAGGAGCATGGCATGAGCTAGCCACTGTATAAAGCTGAGCATCAAAGGAGCCCTGCTTCGGTCCCCTGCTAAAGTCAAGAGGCAGGACACCTGAGGTTGAGGGATGTAAGGTGATGAGTCACAGGTGCGTTTCCAACTCCTTGTCCCTCCCTTCTGCCTCACAGCTTCACCCAGGGCAGGATCCTGTATTTGATGGCCCAAATTTCTGATCTCCTAACTCCAGGCTAATTACCTTTATCAACAGAAGGATTTGGACCATTTCAGCGAGCACCAACACTTTTGGGGATTTCTTGTCCAAATTATTACATTTTTAACAGGCCCTCGGCAAGCTTTACACTAGTTATATAACATTTGGCAAGTAGGAACTTCTCCCCACATTAGTGTCCTCTGTAATTGAAGGAAGTTTACTAATTGCATGTTACGTTTCCCATTAGCACGAAACTTTTATGAACTCTGGGGCCTCGGTCCTTGAACTTCTGCTCTGAATCTCCTCTTAGTCTCATCTGAGGTTGGTTTTTCTGTGCAATAGTCTTTCTTGATCTGTGTATCCTAGTTTCTCTTTCTGCTTGACTGCCTTCTGTCTTTCTTCCCTTCCCCTTCTGGTTAGTTGGTCAGGTCGAAACCTCAGCTCACTCGGGTGAGTCATGGTCTCTGCCTCTGTGCTCTCTGATGGCCGAGGCTGAGTCATCGCGCCTGTCACTCAGTATGAAAGCAGGTGTCCTGGAGGGACTCGTCCTTGGGTTCCCAGCATGCAGAGACATGGGGACACTCGCTCGCCACGCACATCCTGAGATGTTCTTGTCTTCCCTGTGTGAATATTTAAGAACAGACTTTGGCCTCCTCTAAAGACAGACAGAAGACAGCCTTCTTCCCAAGATGTAGGCTCCTGGAAGATTCTGGGAGCCTGCTGAAGAAAATCAAGCCTGTTGAGGGTGGGAAAGATGGTTCAACTGGTGACTATGATTGCCGCACAAGGGTGAGAAGGACTTGAGTTCAGATCCCTGCGCCTATGAAAAAAAGCCAGGCATGATAGTATACCTCTGTAATTCCAGTGCTGGGGAGGCAGAGACAGGGGGATTCCCCGGAATTCACTAGCCAGTCATTCCAGCTAATTAGTGAGCTCTAGGTTCAGTGAGATGGCTCCAATATCAACATAAAAATAAATGAATACATGAATAACTATAAGGTGGATAACAATAGAGGAAGGTACCCTGACCTTTGAACTCCAGGCACATACATGCATGGCAAATGCACATACAGGTACATGTATCACACACATATATATCTGCAAACTGAAAAAAAAAGAATCAAAGACTGAATTTATCAATCACTCCTCTTTCTTGGAAGTTCATTCTCAGAAACTGGCTCTCTGTGCATATCTGTGGCTCAGATTTAGATGATTCCTGGGTGTGAATATTAGACATCTACACCACTGCAAAGGGGTTTTCTTCACAAAGGAGAGATGGGAGTGAGTCTCATATCTGATACAGACAGAGGTGGTCACAGGTGGCTACTACTTGGGAGACCAGACAGCTTGGCTTGATGGGCACATCTTTCTGAAACCTTCTACTAGGGACCATCTTTGATCTCCCCCTAAGCCCAAGCTCTCATCCCATTAGGCTCTATGTAAGGCACATCTGTGTTCCCCTCTTTCAGTGTAATATTCCCATGCTTTGGGGAAGAAGTCTATTTTGTGGCTCTTTCTGATATTTTCTTCACCCTCTTTTCAGGACATTCTTCTCCACATCTCTTCGAGTTTGAGGAGGAAAAACAATAGGCAGATGCTGCAAGTAGAAGTGCAATTAGATACCAGTTAAAAGGACTAACTGTTGTGAGGGTGCATTAAAGCAAGAGGCTCCAGTGCTTGTCTTGCTAAGATGTGTATTCTCACTGATGTCATCTGACTATATCTAATATCTTTTCTAATATTTTATTCACCTATTTGAGAGGTGGGTATATGCATGCATGCCATGGTGCATGGGTGGAGGTCAGAGAACAACTTTCAGAAGTCAGTTTTCTTTTCCCACCATGTGGGCTTCTGGGGATCCAACTGGGATCACTAGATTTATGAACAGGTGCCTTCCTACACGGAGCTATCTTGTCGTCTCATGAACCAGCCCTTTCAATGCAACATTTACTTTTACAGGAATGGAAGATCAGCCTAGGCTACCACTTACATGTGGTAGCAAATGAAGACCTGTGAGAAGTAGAGTTTCTTTAAAACCTGCTACTGCTTAGCAAATGACTGCTTGCCTAGTACATTCAGTTATATGTACCAGCAATGAAAAATGCTCATATGGTGGGTGTTTCTACAATATTGAAGATTTCCTTTTCCATTTTCTTCCTTAAACTTTGTGGTGGTTGAGACTAGATAATGATAACCCATAGGAATTTGTACTTAAGAAACCGGTATGCCTTCCACTCATGCCTTTGGAGGTATTTTTTTTGTTTCAAAGGTTCCTCCACCCCCTTTGATATTTAAACATTATTTGAATTTGGATATTTGACATAAAGAATTGATACCCTCAGTATGCATGATTTAGGATTGTAATTCCAAAGTACAGAGAGAAAATGAGGATATAGGGGTATCCAAGTTGATAAGTGGGGGCAGCTTGCTTTCAAGTTCCTCTTCTAGAAATAGATGTATCATGTTCATTAGGGTTCCTGCTTTCTCTATCATTTGAAAGAAAATATCACTAAATTGTCTGGTGCATAATCCCTTAAAAATCTGAAGGGGGAAAAATCTCTAGAACATTTTAGATATAGGTGAAATATCAGGAACATGAAACTGAAACGAAAATCAAACGAAGAGTAGAAATGATAGAACGATGCTGCCTATAGAATTATTACAGCCCAGGAATATCACCTCAGCAACTGTGTCCTCGAAGGCTTCGAGGTTCCTTTTTTTTTTTTTTCTCTCCTGAGACCTTTGCAGCTGGAGACAAAGGCAGAACAAAGCAAGACACCCTACTTCCTTTTTTCAATTTAACTGCTCTAAGAATGTGAAACACAGGAAGCCCTGTGTCCTCGACAGCTAGGCATAAAGCTCTATGAACGTCTTTGTGTGTCTGTACCTGCATCCTTACATCAAACCTTCTCCAGCCATCCAGCCCTTTCTGTCTTCCCTCTGCATATGTTCTACAGGAACTGAATGCTTTTTAAAATTAGTGTTCATTTCTCTACTTATTCCTGTTTTTAAAAAAATACCCAAAATAGAAGCAAAGAAAGTAAAAGTGAAACTGGATCTTTTTTTAAAATAACAATTGTATTTTTTTTATAAAAAGGATCACTATGGAAAACATGCATGGCTTATAAAAGATTGAGAGTTAATTCTGTGATTTCTGGTATATTTACTAATATTCTGAGTGCTAATTACAGAACTGTTTTAGGCACAGAGGAGGTAGCCCAATGGTAGAATTCAATTACCGGCACCACAGAACAAAATAAAAAAAAGCACTAAATAAAAACCCACTTATTTCTAATTAATACTTAGCCAAGGGCTTGTGCATTACATGCTTAGTTGCCAGGTGCTAAGCCCATGTTGAAATCCTTTATTTACATGATATAGTATGCCAGCAGAGTGTTGTACGTGCTCACATATAATAGCACCATGGCTAAGTAAATTATAACTTATTAACAGGATAGGATTTATGCCAGCCATTGTGGAAATTGCTTATAGAGATTATGTACTCATGATAAGTGAAAAACTAGATTATAGAAAAGTTGAATATACATTTTGGAAAACGATTTCACCATTTTAAAATAAACACATATACTCAGTTTTTAAAAAGATAAGACAGAAATAAAAAACAATAAATGTAATAATTTCTGACAAAGAAACTACATGAAATTTCCTTTTTTTGTATTTTTTATTTCCTGTGGTCTGCATTTTACAACTATATAAATTAAGGTGTTATAAAAGTGAACTATTGATTTTTAGAAAAGTTGCTCTATATCTAAATTGTATTCACCCAATAATGAATGAGGTTGTCTTTGAACATATTTTATAATCCAATTAAGAGGAACGCATATTTCCAATTATAATTTCTGAGACTAGATCTGTTCTCTGAAAGAACTGCCCTACTGGTCATAAGAAACAAGTGGATGCCATTTTGTAGATGGAAGAGATTAAACAAGGACATTTTTTTCTTTCAAGATTCAGCCCAGTAGCATTGATTTCTTCTTCCTGCCCTTCTTCTTACATGGTGAAACTATTAATTCTTCACAGACAATACTATTCGAGGCTGATTGTTTTTCTTCCTTCGTCTTGTATGTATTTGTGTATGGAATGCATGCACATGGAATGCATTTTTTTTCTATCTTGTCTTACCCTGGATTGAAACATATTCAGAATATAAGCAAAGAAAATAAAATGAAAGGTTTAAAACAATAGAAGTAAATATGAGCTGGCGATGTGGCTCAGGGGACAAAGTGCTTAGGAAAGTCTTGCACTCCATCCCCAACATTGCAGAAACAGGTGTACAGGTCCGTGCTTGTAATCCCAGAATTTAAGTGGAAACGGGAGAATCAGAAATTCAAAATCATGCTCTGCTCAGCAAAGGAAGTCAGCAGTCAGCCTGGGCTGCATGAGACCCTGTTTCTAAAGAAATAAATATGTGAAGCCAGCTATGACGTATTCTTTAGGATAATAGTAATCTAATAAGCTAAGCAGAATCTGATTAGAAGAAATTGCTCCAGAGAATACTTCATGTAAGTTTTGAGAAGATAAAAAATAAATTTTTTTCTTTTTTCTATTTTTTTTATTATTTATTCAATTGTGCATGTGTGCATGTGTGTATGTGTGTGCGTGTGTGTAGAACCACGGGCGAATTCGGGAACCACCTGGACCACCTCCATCTCCTCCTTGTTTACTCTGCCCTGGGATTCACAGGCTCCACCCTACCAGGACCAGAAAGGCAGGCCGCCCCCCCCCAACCTGGAGTCTATACATGGGGTCTAGGATCCAAACTCAGGCCCTTCCCCCTGCAAGGCAGAGACTTAACCCCTGAGCCATCTCTCCAGCCCTCCCCTCAAAAATAAAATAAAATCACTGTGGAGACAACGGATGAACTTTCCAACATGAGACCAGGTACCATGAGAAAGACAGACAAGCACATGCACATACAACTATGCATACATATGCAAGCAAACACCTGAGTATACATAGACACACCAAATGATAAAAATAAAAAAATAAAAATTTCTAAAATAATTCACCTAATTTAATTCACCTAATTAATTCACCTAATTTAATTCACCTAATTTAAAGGGATACATACAAAAAAAAAGAAGCAAAAATGTAAGAATCCTAGAATGTAGTATACATATGACTCATTCAAGTAAAAAAAATACCAAACAAAAAGATCAAAGGCTCTCGATCATTTGGTCAAGACACAAGGAGAAGCTGCAGATAAGTAGATGGGCACAGGTATGTCAGAGACAGGAGAAAGGGGAGAGGTGGGCCCAGCATTTGAGGAGCACCAGCTTCTGGCTGTCCCTTGGCACATTTAGACTGAAAGATATTGACATCACCTTCAGGTGGCAAGTGACAAGGAAAGGTCCCCCAGGGCAATGCTCCGCAGACCTCTGGTGGAAGAGAAATCAGCGGTGGAGACCCAGAAGCTGGCTTGTGAAGGAGGAGGGAAAGCGAGGCATCACGGAAACAAAGAGGAAGATTTCTGGATCCAGAACAAGAACTGAGCAGTCAAGTGGGTGGAGTCAGACGGGACTGTGCACGGGAAGGATTTCTCTGGTTAGAAGAGGCAGCCAGACGTAGCACAGGACTGTTCTTGCTTCAGAAGAAAGAGGCGATGAGCTGTGGAGGTGAGAGGAGGAGGAAGATAGGGAGGTTAGTGTGGGCTATAAAGCAAGAATTTTGGAAAGGAAGGGAAGGAGGGAAGGAAGAAGGGAGAAAAAAGAGGAAGGAGAAGGAAGGAAGAAAGGGAGGGAGGGAGGGAGGGAGGGAGAGGGACAGAGAGAGGAAGGAGGAGAGGAGAGGAGAGGGGAAAGGAAAGGGAAGAAAGGAAAGAAAATCAGAAAGAAAAACTTCCTTATGCTTGAGAATAGTCTTTGTCAATAGAGACCTGGCTTACATGGAAAGGTTTGGGTGAAAGGAATTCAGGGCTCTATTCCCACTCCGGGTAAACCAGGACTTTGCTATTTTGCAGATAAACTATAGTTCTATGCAAGTAGCATCCTGCTATTTTTACCCTTACTTCTAATATCCTGTTTCATTCATGCACCTGTTTCCCTCTATTGATTTGAATTTTGGGAAATTCTATCTCTCTTTGTGCACCAGAGGATACACAAGACAGCAAGAACAATGTGTTTGTTGAGCAACACGTGTGGTTCCTTTGCAGGGAATGTGTGTTCATGACAGCACATTTAAGTCTCAAAACCAAGGGTGTGAATACCTGAGCTCAGTGCCCGAATCCATGTAAAGCTGGGCCCAGTGGCACCTATTTGTAATCCCAGCGCCAGGCAAGCAAGAGACACACGGATCCCTGGGGTTTGCTGGTCAGCCAGCCTAGCCAAAGTAATGAGGCTCCAGGTTCATTGAGAAACCCTGTCTCAAAAAATTAGTGGAGAGGTATTGGGGAAGATATCAACCTCTGGACTCTACAAGCACATACAATACGGGTGTCATAGTTAGGCACAGGTGTCAACCTGATGGTTGAGGGTTCGCGCTCTTGGCACATTGGTAGAGAATAAATAGTTGAATTAAACGCAGAGTGAACCGGCAGGAGATTGTCTAGCTGATGGGGAAGGCCCAGCCCATGGTGGGTGGGACTAGTCCCCATGGAGGTGAATAAAATAGAGGGAACTGTCTGAGAAAGGAAGCATCCTTGTATATACTTAGCCAGACATGCTGGTCTGGCAAGTAAGGAGTATTCCTTTCTCAGCCACTTTGTAGAGAGAGATTGTGTGGCCAGATCCCTCATCTCTTTGGTGATGGTGCATGCTCTCCTGCCAAGCTGGACTAAGAACTGTAACTATCATAAGAGAATAAACCTCTTGTTGCCTTAAGTGGTTTGTCATGAATTTATCAGCAACATTCAGATTAACTGTTAAAGGGGCATGTATATTTCCTCACACATGTGTCTGTACATACCTGAACACACACACACACACACACACACACACACACACACACACACACACACACACACACACACACATCTTTAGAAGCAAAAATCAGGCTTAATTCTTTAAAATCTTGAATACCATCAAGCATGGAGGAGATTCACAGAGGCAAGTGTGAGCTAGGTGTGGTGGCTGCCTGCGTGCCTGGAATCTCAGTGCCCAGAATACTGAAGTAGGAGAATGTGAGTTCAAGACGAGACTCTATCTCAAAAGCAACAAACTAAAAAAAGAAAATCAAAACAAAGATCTGGTGAAAAGACAGGTGTTCTCAGACATACTCGTAGGGTGTGTCTGAGTTGGAGCATTCTCACTGACCTGGATGGTTGCTAATCCAACTACTGTGCAGAGCCTTACTCTATGTACCAGGGTAAGTAAGGTACATACATGATATGTATGCATGAGCATGCACATGGAGCATGCTAGGTGCCAAGTTGGTAGTAGTGTTTTGGGTTATCTAGTCAGTGCTTAGACAAGATTTGTGTTTTGGAAAAGGTAATAGAAAATAGACATTTTGTTATTAATACTTTTGTTATATTAATAAGGTAGACATTTCTTTCTGCCTTCAAGTGCAAAAGTCACTCAATTATTACAAAAGATAGCAGCCACACTTCATGAAAGGTAATAGGGCTGTTTTCATTTTGGTACATTCTACATTTTCACTTGAAACTTTTTTCTATTATTAATTTTTTTCTTTTCTGAAACAGGGGTCTCATGTGGCCCCAGCTGATCTAGAACTCCATATGTCATCGAGGAGGACATATGGATTCCCCTGATTTTCCTGCATCTATCTCACAAGGGCAGGAAAGACAGATTTGTGTCACCATGTTAGCTAATCCATTTGATGATTTTCTCTTATGTCCAAATGACAACTAAAATGCACACATCTCTAGTAACAAAGGCACAGAAACATTCACCAGCCACTCTAGTTACTTGGAATTCCCATGAGGTTCGGGAATTTAAATAACAGAGTAAAATCTTGTCAAGAGTGGAGACTCAGATTATCTTGGTGGTAAACAGATTTAAAATATGTTTTTAGGAAATGCATCCCTGTAGAAAGTGGGATGCTAAATTCTTACTTTGTTTCATACAAAACCTGCAAAAGCCTACAAGCCTGCCTACATACTCATGGTTTAGCTTTGGAAGTGATAGTGGATAAAGAATCTTTCTAATGCTTCAAATATCCTGTGTGTGTGTATGAATGAGCCTGCACATGCGCACAGGCATATGTGCATTTGCAGAGGCTGAGGTCGATACTTCTTCATTTCTTTCTTGATGTCTCTCCATGTTATTTTTTTTCAAGTTGAGTCTCAACTGAATGCAGAGATTTCTGATGCAGACTGGACTCCACTTTCACTAGCCACCTTACTCTGGGGATCCCCTGTCTCTGCTTTTTGAATTACCAGTGGTCTGTCACACCCACCTGGCATGTCCACAGGGAGTGGGGATCCAAACTCAGAGTCCTTTGTTTACACAGCAAGCTCTTTAATCACCGAACCATTAAACTTATTGCACGGACAATCTCCAACTCTCCCTTCAACTTGCAAATGGATTTATTCTTTCAATTCTTTGCTGCAGCATCTGATGTCATCTTTTAAAAACTGATGCTAGACATAGTGCCACATACCTCAATTCTCAGCACTCAGAAAGCTGGGACATTGGGGGTTTGGACTTTGAGGGCTTCAGTGGGTAAGGCATCTGCTTGCAAACTTGGGACTGAGTTTGATCCCTGGAAGTATATGTGGAGCATGAGTCTCCCCCCCCTCTAATAAATAGACAAAATATTGTTTTAAGACAAATTCAAGGAAAACCTAGAATACATAGCGAGACCTTGTCAATAAAGAAGACTGATACCTTGAAGTTTCTTTTTCTCTGGGAATCGTTACACTTGGAAATAAAGCAATGTATTTTGATTTCCATTTAACCAGTGATTGAAGTAGATTCTTGAATCTGGTTGTGTTTCTGTTCTTTGTCTTTGATGGAGTTTTTACTGAATGATCTTCTACTCAGGAGGAGGACTCTAAAAAAGAATAACCCAGAGCAATTCAATTATTAAACAGCCCAGGTCACAGAGGAAATGGACAGAGTGACCACTTTTAGTGGCAGGATCGTAGCGAATCAATTTCATATTAAGCAAATTTGTTTCATAGGTGAAAGTCCTTGACATAACCCACTGGATAGAGATTCAACCTTTAAATACTCAACTGTGGGGCTGAGGAGATAGCTTAGGGGTTAAACCTCTGCCTCAGAGTCAGAAGGTTTCCCAGATCTCATGTAAAAACAATGGGTGGAAATGGCAGCAGTTTGTACTTCTGGCCTTGGAAGGTGGACCCTGGGAAATCTCAGAGCAAAGCAGTAAGTAAGGAGGCAGAGCAATCCAGGATGATTCCAGAAATCATCCTTAGAACTCCACAGGTGCACACATTCACATGTCCTTTAGTACAGACAGACAGACAGACAGACACACACACACACACACACACACTTCCCCCTCCCCCCCACATGAATGCTCATTGTGTCTTATTTATGCTGCATATTTGTGAGCATGTTTGTGCGTGCAGGATCACATGTGTGCACATTCATGTGGAGGTCAGAGGACTTCAGGCTGTCATTTCTCAGATGTTGCCCCTTCTTTTTAAAGACAGGGTCTCTCACTTGTTCTAGATTCATCAAGAAGTTTAGTCTGGCTGGCCAGCAAGCCCCTGGGGTCTGCCCGTCTCTGCCTCCACACTGCTGGGATTTCAAACATGTTCCTCCATAGCCAGCATTATTTTGTTAGTAATTATTTCTATTGCTGTGGAGGTCGGCCATCAAGGTAGCTTGCCATCATGGGGACATACTGACAGGAAGGCATTCAGCTTTTCTAGAAGCTATAATTCTAATTAGCATCTAGCAGTTTACAAAGTTTACAAATCCAGGAGCCCCTGAGTGTGCTGTAATCCCAGCATTCAGGAATGGGAGGCAGGAAAATCACAAGTTTGAAGCCAACCTGGACTACACAGTGACACTCTGCAGACCTCAAGAAACAAAACAAACAAAAATTTATCTTCTTCTTAAAGATAAATTATTCAGAATGTGTGTGTTAGTTTATAATTTTATTTTTATTTATTTAATTTTTTTTGCATGTATGTGTGTCTGTGTGCATCAGAGGGCACTGTGTGTATCTGTGGAGATCCAGAGGTGACTTTGGAATTATCCTGAATTGTTCTACCTCTTTTTTTGCTTTGTTCTGGAGTTTCCCAGGCTCCACCCTCCCGGGCTGGAAGCGGCTGGCCAACACCATTTACCTGGTGTTTTTATGTGGTATCTGGGATCTGAATTCAGATTCTTCTGTTTGTGGGGCAGAGGCTCCCGAGCTATCTCTTCAGCCTCATAACTTTATTTTTAAGTGGACTGGAAGTTAATAAATGATTCTTTAACTTTGATCTTTCCAGTTGTTTTCTTGGAGTACATGTGGTAATTCAAAGAGGGCACTGTGCAAGGAATTTGCCCATATGAGTAGGCAGGGATTGTGGGAAAGGTTCATTAGTCTGTTTTCAGTTACTATAATAAAATACCTAATGCTGGATAATTTATAAAGAGAAGAAGTTTGCATAAGCTCATAGTTTTAGAGGCTAGAAGTCTCAGATTTGAGTTTGATCCCAAGAACTCATGTAAAAAAGCCAGGTGTGACAGCCTGCACTTGTAATCCTAGCACTGGGGAAGTGGAGACAGGGAGATCCCTGGGATTTGCTGGTCAGTCCAGCTAGCCCAATTGGTGAGTTCCTGGCCAAAGGACAGACCTTGTCTCAACCAAGAATATGACTGACAGCTGAGGTCACGTGACCTGAACCTTCTTGTTCTCTCTTTTTTTCTCTCTCTCTCATACATACACACACTCTCTCACATATACATGCATACACATATTCTCTCTCTCTCTCTCACACACACACATACACACACACACCATTCACACACATTTTTTCACACACACATTGGAAATGATTTTTTTCAGGAAGTATTTTTTAATGTTGACAATGGAATGATGCACAGCAGAAAGAAACAATAGAGAAACATTTTTTCTCTGCAGTGAATTTTTCACATTCTTTTACCAATTCCTTTATCAAAGAAATTGCTCCTACATTACAGGGCTGGGGGTATAACTCAGTTGGTATTGCATTTGCTGGTATGCATGAAAGCCTGGGTTTGATCCCCACCACTGCATGGTATCAGGCATGGTGGCATACATTGTGACCCCAGCACTCAGGAGGTGGAAACAGGAAGCTCAGAAGTTCAAGGTCATCCACCTCCCCCCTCCAAAAAAATGAGAGGAAATTGTCTGCTTGAAAACCTAGTGACTTGAGTTTGAACCCTGGAAGCCCACATGTGGAAGAAGAGAAGTGACTTCTGAAAGTTGTCTTCTGACTTCTACTTATGTATCATGATGTTCTCTTTCTCTCTCTCTCTTCTCCCCCCTTCCTTTCTTCCTCCATCCTCCAATCTCAAATAAATAAAATAAAGAAAAAGGGGCTGGGGAGATGGCTCAGGGGTAAACCTTTAAACTTTTGCCATGAAAGCAAAAGGATCTAAGTTCCGCTCTTGGATTCCACATAAAAACACCAGCCAGACATGGCATTGGCCTATATTTTTGGCTCTGGAAGGCAGAGTCTGGGAAATCCCAGAGCAAAGCAAAAAGGAGATAGAAGCAATCCAGGATGATTCTTGAAGTCACCCTTGGGCCTACACACACACACACACACACACACACACACACACACACACACACACGCATGCACACACACACACACGTGTGTGCACTTGCAAATAAAGAAAATAAAGAAAAAATGTGTGACTGTTAATTATTCTCCACTTAATCATCCTCAGCAGTTTTCCTTCATTGCTTTTGTAAGATTTTGATAGACTGCCATCTTAGGAGAGAGCATAACTCAAATTCTGCAGGGTGAGGGAGGCCCCTTTGCTATGGAGGATGGATGCCCACGCAGAGATCACCTGCACTTCCCTCAAGGATGCACCATCTATCTATATCCAGGAGAACTGGAAGCTTTCCTATTCTGAAACATCTTGTCACACTGTGTCTTTCAGAAAAAGTGACCATACCCTTTGGCAAAGTTTGAGTCCTCAGGGTGAAAAAGCTCTGCATTGAAGGCAGAGTCTCCTAGCCCTGGAAAAAGGTTGAGTAATGGATCTCACGGGTGTTGCTAGCCCATTAGTTAGGAGGCTCTGGGGCCACGAGGCACTATTCCCACCGACTACATAACTTGCTCTCTTTTGCTTCCCTGCAGGTCTTGGTTGCATGGGCTCTAACTGTTATCGTTAAACAAATGTCTCTGTATGGTTGGCCAGTGTTTCTATGCCTGACTGGAGAGAATGATAACCCACAGTCCCCACAGTCTGCTGCGTGGTCGCCGGGAGAGTGGATTAGTTATGCCTGCCTAGATTTTAAACGAATATACCTCCTGGCATGCCATCTGATCAAAATAGTCCCTTTGGTGGCAAGATCACCGCACTTATGGACTATGCCCTGGGTACTGATAGGATGCAGCTTTCCTTTCCTACAGTTGCACGGACAGTGAACCTGACTGCAGAGTCTGGCCTGCCTTCCATTCTGATTTCCCTTCACATTTTCCTCACAATCATTCCCTCCTTCCGCCAGTCTTTCCAAAGAGCAGCAGCTTTAAGCACAGGTCCACCTGTCTTTCCTCTCAAAGCTCCAGGCAAGCAAACCGATTTAGATGACAGAATTGATCAGTCTCAGGAAAGGAGGCGTCCACCCCATCAGCTGCCCCTGAGTGCCCACTCTTGCAGCACACAGGGTCTGCTCCTCACCTTGGGGCCGCTGGCCACCTTCTCTGACTTTTGTTTGTCCTAGCAGATGGTTTGAAAAGATTTAGGGTCAGCTTGGTTAGGCTCCTGGTTTCTGTTGACTTCTTGAAATATGGGGTTTGCTAAGTATCAGGCAGCAGTTAGGGCTTTCTGTGTGAACTGAGATTTGAGTGGTGAGAGATCTGAAATCATGCCTGGTAGAGGAACATTGATTTGGATGAAGTCTCTCTCAGGAAAACACACTTGCACCAAGCTAGAGGGATTAGCCAAAACCTTTCACTAAAAATTAATAGAAATTCCTCTAAATAAGTTTCTCCTTATTTCCATAGAGGGAGAAGGATGTGGATTCTTTTGCTGAAACAAAGAGCAATGTATGTGGATCTATTTGCTATGTATTGTACTGATTTTATTAGTTCCGCCAAGGAGATCAGTAAAATAGCCACATGGGAGAAAGTTCTCCTTTCCAGAGGGGACTTAAAGGGTTCTAGTCTCCTTTATTTGCTATTGCGTGAGAGAAGGACAGAAGTCTAATTTTACTCCATTTCTCATCTTCTTTTTCACTGGGGAAGTAGACAGGCGTGTATGCCTCTCTTTTTCTTGACTTCCTGCCAGGCCAGTACGGCTGCTTTCTATCTATTTATGTCCTTATTTTGTTCTCTCACTTTAAACAAAAAATCTGCCATTGAAATTGCTCTTGGGCAATTTCATCTGTGTGCATAATGCATCCTGATGAGCCTCGCCTTCCCTACTCCCTCTTTCTGTAGCTTCTTTCCCACATTCCTGTGTTTAACCAAGGCTGCCTGTGTGACTAAGGGTTTGGAGTGACACATTGTAGCTGGTGGCTCCCAAGGATTGTACAATTGCAGACAACTACTGTCCCTTCCTCAGAGACCATCAGGGCTCAAGGGTAAACGCCTTGAGCCCCGCCCCCATCCATGACTGATGGTGTAGGTGGCCTCCTCTGATTTCTTAAAGTTGTCCAGCCCAAGTGACTGCATGATTTTTTTCTTTGCTGCTGAATCTTTTCTGGAGATGAAGAGGCGTTTGCCAATCAGCGAAGACTTCTGGGGCAGGAGAGATGATCCAGTCAGTAAAGTGCTTGACGGAGACGTGAGTTCATTTCTCAGTAGCCACCTAGAAAGCTAAGCGTGGCCTCATTGCACTGTAATCTCTGTACCACGAAAGGCAGAGACTGGCAGATCTCTGGAGCTTGCTTCCTGGCCAGCCTAGCTGACTGTGGGGAACTCCAGATTCAGTGAGAGACCCTGTCTCATGAAACAAGAAGGAGGAGCTGGAGAGATAACTAGAGGGCAAAGTGCCTGCTGCTTGCAAATTTGGTGACCTGAATTTGATCCCCAGAAGCCCAGATGAAGGAAGAAGAGAAGCTTTTTCTAAAAGTTGTCTTCTGACCTCCTGCTATGTAGTCCATGGCATGCATGTGCATAAGCCTCCTCTCTGTCCCTCTCCCTTCCCCTCCTCTTTCTCTCACATAAATAAAAAAATTCTAAAAAATAAGATGAAGACCAACCAAGGAAGACACTTGGCGCTGACATCCAGCCTCTACTTGCATATGCACATACTTCCACATGCACCCGAATGCACACCCCCACACACAAATGCACACACAACAAATAAGATACTTTTGCTCAATTTTTCCTCTCATGGCATTTGTTCACATATTTCTAAATACAGACAGAAGAAAATTTTATATTTAAATGGATTTGAATGCTTTTTGAAGGAGTACTTTTACAACAAAACAGTACTCGTGGCTTAACTGTCAGGAGTTAGAAAACCCATGTAATATTTTACTTCGTGGATGAGTCAATCTTCATGAAATCATTATGGGTTATAGATCCGTTTCTTGGAGACATGTGCTCCCTTCTCTTCTAGAAGTTTTACTGCAGACACATTTGTCTTGGTTGAAACTTAAAGGTTTAGGTTTCAATTAACTAATATCTGTTTGTGTTTCTCCTTTCTGTCTGAATTACTATGTCTGAATGAAGTTGGTTGAACAGTTTTAAAAAGTGACATTTTTATCTAAGATAGAGATCTTGGATGATGTAAAGTTTGTTGATGCCTCTTGCTAGAAGGCTCCAAAGACATTCAAGAGGGGGCTGGAGACATGGTTCAGGGGTTAAGCCTCTGCCTCGCAAGTTCAGATCCCAGATCCCATTAAAAATGCCGGGCAGAAATGGTGACAGCTTGCACTTCTGACTCTGGAAGGTAGAACCTGGGAAGCCCCAGAACGAAGTAAAGAGGAGATAGATCAATCTAGGATGACTACCAAAGTTGTCATCCTTGGGTCTCCATAGGTACACACAGTGTCCTCTGATACACATTCACACACACACACACACACAACACACACACACACACACACACACACACACACATACACACAGAGACAGAAAAGAAATTAAAAAGGACATTCAAGTGATTGCTAAATTGTGCAAAGAAACTTCTCCCAATTTGGAAGAAGGATATTCTTTTTTGTTATAATGAAACTCCCATGCATCCTGCTATAGAAGTAGCCATTTCACAGGCCTGAAGACTTCTTGTCTTGTGGGAATGAATCTTGGAGTGAGAGCCAGGGCCCGGCATGCTAATGAAGTTGTTTGCTGAACTGAGCAGAGGACAGACAGCAGCTCTTCCAAACTCAGAGGAGAGAGAGAGAAAGAGAGAGAGAGAGAGAGAGAGAGAGAGAGAGAGAGAGAGAGAGAGAGAGAGAGAGAGAGAGAGAGAGAGAATGCATTGGCTTTTTTGCAAATCATCTGCAATGGGAGAAAATAAATCACAGTTCTACATTGAGGAACTAGCCGCTGAGTTTCTGACTTCCCCCACACCTGTCATAATCTATTTCCTCATTTTTTGGAGGCTTCTTCAAGCACAATTTTGAACAGATTCCCCCTGAGATGATGGACATGTCTTGCATCCAGTATGGTGGCCGTTAGTCACAGCTGGCACTTGAGACTTGATTGCTTAACATATGGTCCATGTGACTAATGGGCTGAAAATTTAAATTTACTTAATGTAAACTTTCATCTCCACTAGCTACCATGTTGGACAGTGTAAGTATGTCATTCTTTTCCTTTGGTTGTTTCAAGAAATATCTGTCCTTCAACTGGGCACAGTGGTTCATACCTGTAATACTAGCAATTGAAAAAAGGTGAAACAGGAAGATTGCCATGAGTTCAAGATCAGTTGGGCTATAGAGGGAGACTTGCTAAAGAAAGAGGGTGAAGAAGGAGGAGAGGAAGAGGTGGAAGACAGGAAGGGAGAGAAGAAGAACAAGGAAGAGGAAGAGGAAGAGGAGGAAGAAGAGGAGGAAGAGAAAGATTAGGAAGAGGAAGAATGAAGAGAAGGAGGACTTTTTCTTTAGAAGATTATAATTCTTTTCTCACAACAAAGACTAGTGGATGCAATTAATATAATGTAAAAAATTTACTTTTCCTATTTCTATAGCTTAGTGATGTGATATAGATGTAAAAACTGTAAAAGTTACCCTTATGTTTTAGTTGGATCTCCAGAAATTTTTATTCAAAAGAATAGATCTTCTGTAAGACATACAAATATTTAATATTTCTTGAGACTAAAAGAGCATGGTAGTCATTGTTATTGTGGTAGAATTCATGTAGAATAGCATTACTGGTATCATATCACTACATACAAATATTCTGCCTGGCTCTTCTCCCACCATTTTACTTTATACCTTGTCAGCAACTGGTGAGACTTTCGCACATGCTGCTATCACTCAAAATCCCCTAATGGAATCTCTCTCTCCCTCCCTCTCTCTCTCTCTCTCTCTCTCTCTCTCTCTCTCTCTTCTATCTCTCTCTCTCTCTCTCTCTCTCTCTTTGTCTTTCCCTCCCCTCTCTTCCTCCTTCTCCTAACTTGTTGCTAGGCATTGTCAGCTCACCAATTATTTTCAGCCTTTATCCTGTAAAAAGATGGCTTTATTACGTGATTGCAAAGAGGCAGAGAGTCTTTGAGTTTGGGCATTTTAATATCTAAAAGAACTGACAGAAAATCTTTACAAAGAAGCACAAATGGGTGGGTTTGTGACTCTAAAAAGAAAACTGCAACCTGCCCAAAATTTAGGCTTTGTTCCCATCCCCTCAAGGGAGGCATGGTGGCTCTAACAGCGTCCTCCAAGTCAACCTCTTTCCGGCCTGGTCCGTTCACGTGGTTGTGAGGGCAGGGCAGAGATGGGGGCAGGGCAGAGGTGGTCGCAGAGAAGATGGGCGCCCCTGAGCCCCAAGGACCAGCTGCTGATTCAGGTAATCGCCCCCTCCCCCAGGGGGAAACTCTGGCCCCTAGGGGTTTTCTTCAGTGCCTTTGCCTTGCCAACCCCTGGCAACAGATGGACCAGTGGCTGTGCTGTGCTAAAAACAGCTGGCCAAGGGGTTTCCAGAGAATCAGGGTTGCCAAGGATCGGTCCCCCTTAGAAACTATCCAAGCAGCTGCCTTTCTTTCTCCGGCAACAACAACTGGTGTCTAAATCTCACAGGGACTCCGGAAGGTGTGGTTTTTATTTTTGCTTTTGTCTTTTCCTCCACGGGCTGATTTCATTGGCTGTTGTTTTCCTTTGGTTCATTTTTCAATGAAGAAACTCAATGAATCAAAGTATTTTACCTTCAGAACGTTAAGTAGACACAGTTTTTACTTTCTGATTACTGTCAAGACACCCTCTTTTGAGATTCTTAATTGATAAAAGAGCCTTTTTTTTTTTTTTTTAGCTGTACTTTGTCTATGCAATAATGGCAGAGATACACAAAATAAAGAAAAGTTAGGAGGTCACACAGAGGCCACACTAGGGGAAGTAGTAATAGCTGACTTAATTAGTATCATCTATGTATTTATACAATATTATAATCAATTTTTTAAAAATTCAAGCAATAATCTTAAGTCAGGGGATGTAGTATACAAAGCTCTGAGTTCAGTCCTTAGCACAGCAAAAAATACAGTAATAATCCAAATAATGATAATATAATAATATGAAGTAGGTTCTGTTTTGTCCCACTCTTCTGTATTTTAGGATAATTGTCTTTTACATAATAATGTGTATAATGTGCATTCTAAAACGTTATAAGCAAATGTCAGAAGTTTTGAGTTACTCTATGTAAAGTTTCTTAAAGAAGAATGTTTGAAAGATTTATTTCTTCTTTTTAAGATTGTTTTCACTGGCATATATTTATCTATATTGTATGTAATGATGGAAAGTCATTATATGCATTAAACATGTTGTCTTTATCCTTTTATTTATTTGAGAGAAAGGAGGGAGAGGAGAGAAAACACGTGAGAACACATGTAAGCATGCTGTGCATTGTATGAAATCGAGAAGGCAACTTTGGAAGTCCCCTTTCTCCGTCTACTATGTGGGTTCTCAGGGATCAAGTTTGTGTTACTAGATTTGTGAAGAGGCTTCCTACCTAATAAGTTGTCTTGCCTGTCCCCGGATATTTGATTTTGTATGTCACAGGACACAATTATTTGGCACCTTCTACTACCAAATAGTCTTGAAGGCGGGATCAATCTTTCTTTTTTCTCACAGCTGACTCTTTTTTCCTGGTTTTAGCATGTTAACCCTGCCTGGCTTGTGACTATGATTCTTCTGTCTCTGCACTGAGACTACAGGTATGCCTTGCCACACCTGGTTTCTGTCTGTCTTTTTTTTAGTCACAAGAATTAATTTCTATTATGCTCATAAGATAAGATTAATCAAAGGAAACATTTTTTTAAATAAAGAGACTCCAAGTTTTGTGTCTACAACTAAAACTTGAAGCTACTAGGTCCAAGTATCATGAATCACATGGAAGTATCTAGAAGCCCTGACTTCTGAAGGCAGAGGTGTGTATGTGTGTGTGTGTGAGAACAGGAGCGCAAGGCCATAGACAGGTCTAGATACAGGCAAAAACCATTCTTCCTTCAGCAGGATACAGGTTTCCTGCAATTCTGGTTGAGAAAATACCACACAGGTAACTTTAGGACTCAGTTTTCTAGGTTGGTTTTTATAGGTAGTGCATAGTTTACATGTTGCCAATAAATTCACAACAGAACACTTCATGGGAACAAGGGGACTTGGTTTTGGATTATGATTGTCAGCTTGGCAGAAGAGTTCATACCAACGGCAGGAGCTGAGGGCGCTGGCCACGCCTATCACAGGGTTACTGAGAGAGGGGCAAACCCCTCTTGCCAGAGCGGAAGTCTGTCCAAGCATCCCAAAGTATGCAGAACCAGCTCCCTGCATCTTATCTACTCACCCAGTGAATAGTCCCACCCACCACGAGCTGGGTCTTCCCCATCCATTAGACAATCTCCTGCATGCTTGCTCAGGGACTTAACACAGATATTAATTCTTTTTTTTTTCTTATTTTTAATGATGGGAAACAAAAAACATCTAAAACCAAAGCTTCTGGAAGAACCACTTGTTCTTGCCCGTCTTGTATCTCTCCTCAAACTTGACATTGGCCTCCCACCTGGCCTTGCGCTTCAGAGCTGGGTCTCTGAAGACATCCTTATTGACAACTGTTTTATTCAAGGGGATGTCCACAGAGTACCTTGTGGGCGTGAGGTGATGTAGTTATAAACTTTTACAAAAGAATTGATCTTTGACCTCTTGGAGATTTTCTTCTCGCCCATGGCAGCTGTCACTTTGCAAGGATAACGGTCAATTCCAGCCACCAGAGCGTGGCTATATGGCTGGTCTGAGGTTCCATCATCAATGTTCTTCACGATGACGGCTTTGCATCTGGAGTAGCATCCAGCCAGAACCAGTACCACTTTCCTGGGTTTCATGAACTTTCCCATTTCGACAACAGCCAGCAGGCACCCAGCAGAAACAGAGATATTAATCTTAACAGATGTGCCAAGAGCTCAGCCTGCAATTGTCAAGTTCACACACACACACACACACACACACACACACTGCAATAGCTAGTCTTGCTTATCAATCTAAACCCCATAGTTCTCCAAGTTATTAAAACGTTTCTATGCACTGCAACAGCAGGCAATTTGGGAGAGAACTATATGTATCTCAAAAAGTTTGATGAGGGAGATGTTATACCTCTGGTTTACATAGAAAGTGCCTTGGCCTCCAGAACTGTGAGAAAATAGATTTATGCTTTGAGCTACTCCAATCATGGAGTAAGATGATGGAGGTCAAGTAAACTAATAACGACGGGTAAATTAAAACTATGCTCCTTGCTCCAAATCTGATCCACATTTTCTACCTTTCCTCAAGTGAGTCCTTAAGCGATTTTCCATGAATTTAATTTCCATGACTCTAGCTTAGCTTATCGAAGCAAACATGACTAGCAGAAGAGGAAAAAGTGAATCAGAGAGCAGAGATGATCTACACATGCACAAGTGCCTTACTAAAGGCTAAATTTGAATTACACACAGTGCCTCAATATGCCCAGAAGCCGAATGTGTGTTTCATAAAAATAAAGGCGATGTAGTGGGAGGGCCTTCCCTGGCTTAGTCCCCTTCTGTGCATTTTGAAGCTAAGGTTGCAGAGATAAAGAGACTTGTACATATGGTCCTGAAAAATCCTCTTAGACATTCTGAACTTTGGTACTTTCTATATAAACCAGTCTAGCCACAGGCTGTGAAACAGTTTGTAAATGGAAAGAAGTTTTCAGTGGCTGAGGAGGCTGATTCTGACTGATTAGATTTTCAAAGGCTGCAGGGAAGGTTGGAATGTTACAGGTTCCAGAGACTAATTATACTCTATCTTGGGTGATCTTTACATCCCTGGATAGCCATTCCTTGCCCTTCCTCTGAGTCTGTCCAAACACCCTGTGACTATCAGGTAAACCTTTTGAAATGTATGAACTTCACAGACCATCAACCCTCACAAAGCAAAAGGCTAAGAGTAGCCTTGGGTAATAGCTAAAACTTTGCCATAATCCATCTATAAGATGTTTCCACCACTGTGTTCAAAAAGTGCTTTCTGTGATTATAAAATCTCAAGAAACTGTTGTCACAGTGGAACATGGAATTTGGGACAAACCGAATGTAGCAGTTAGCCTGCATGGTTGCTGATAAATGACCATCAAAGGGCTTACGAGAACAGGGATTTATTTTCTTATGATAGTCTGGTTACAGTCTGTCCAGCTTGACAGGAGAGCATGCACCAACACCAGGCTGAGGGAACTGGCCGCACCATCTCTACGTAATGGCTGAGAGAGGGACAATCCTTACTTGCCAGACCAGCATGTCTGGCCAAGTGTACACAAGGATGCTGACTCTCTCAACCAGCTGTCTGTATTTTATTCCTGGGTCTAATCCCACCCACCTGGGGCTTCTCCTTCGGCCAGACAATCTCCTGCAGGTTTGGTCTGGGCTTAACCCAACTATTACAAATGTACCCAGAGCTCAAACCCTCAAATGTCAAGTTGACACCTGTGCTTAACCATGAGACCAAATCTGTGTTTCTGAGCCACTGTCCCTCATATTTGGCTCCAGAATGAGTGACAGCTCTGATCCCTCTGAGGAGAGCTGTGATTTTTCCATCTATTTTATTTATTTATTATTTGTGCATGGGCGTGTGTGTGTGTGTGTTTATGTGGTTGTGTATCAGAGGGCACTGTGTGTCCCTGCGGAGGGTCAAGGGTGACTTAGGGAATCATACTGGATTGCTACTACCTCTTTTTTGCTTTGCTCTGGGATTTCCCAGTCTCTGCCCACCCCACTAGTGCTGGTAGTGCATGCAGGCCACTGCTACTGTTTCTGCCTGGCCTCTTTTTTTTACATGGGATAATGTAACTGGGATAGGAACTCAGGCCTTTTTGTTTGCGAGGTAGAGTCTTAACCCCTGAGCCATGTCTCCAGCCCCATTTACTCTGTTTTACTCATGAGAATGTCACTTAGGTGCGTCCAAGAAATTCTCTTCATGTCAGGTTGACAATTAATTAATGTTGACTCTGACACTGAGCTTATCCATTGCCCATTTTGTTAAAAGTTATTTATTTTCAGGGCTGATCCATGGTCTTTCTTCCCCTGACAATTCTAAAACAGTATTTTATTCGATGTCCCCAGAAGGATTGAGCCACAGCAAATTTTTGAATTTATATACATTCTCAGAACTTTTCACATATTTTTGTTTAGTTGTTTAAAGACAGTCTTCACTAGAAGCAAACTTTTTTTCTGGGTCATTTGCTGTATTGTTTTTCAATATGGTAAATTTCAAACACAAAAGCTAAGAAGGGGCTGGAGTGAGTGATTCAAGGCCACGTTCCTTCATCCCAACTCCGACAATTGTTAACACATGGCCATTCTTGCTTCATGCATAGACGGTTTCGAATTCATTGGCTTTTTTTCTTATATTCTTCCCTGAAAATACAAGACTTACTGAATATTCCCTATATTCCTTGTGTGTATCCAACACTGGTCATAGTTCTCGGTGACTTTAAATTAGCTCTAGGGGGTGCCTGAGCCACTTTGCTTTGTCTTCCCAGAAGGAAAACTTCCACACATTTCATATGAATCTCTGGAGCTGGATGTTCTTATGCCTGTCAACAACAAAGCTGTGTTCTTATTGATTTGGGCCAAATGAATCCGCAACAGCAGACAAACTGGTTACACTGGTTTGGTTGGCATAAGAAATGAGATTAAAAATAGTACATGTTTCAAGTTCATGGAAGGTTGAATTTAACCACTTTGCATTTCTCAACCATCAAGTCTGTTCCTTTTTGTTCTTCTTTCTTTGTGTAGGTGGAACCCTGAAATGTAGACTCAAAAATGTCACTGGCTGTGGGAGAGAGGTCAGTGTCTTTAACTAGTCCAAACTCATTTTCTTGTTTGTCCAACAGTCCAGAGTAGTGTGGGGATGTTCAAAATGTATTAAGGTCATAAACCCATGGGTTATTGTTCAGCGAATTTCTATTTTTGTTTCTATGTTTTGTTTTGACTACGGGGTCTTGCTGGGTCATCTGGGTTCAGTTTTATACTCAGTCTTAATCCTTCTGCCTCAATCTCCAGGCTATTCAGATCACAGGGAAATGCATCAGGACATGGCTTGTTAGCTTTCTGTAGTCAGTCAATTCATGACAGAAGAGATACAATTTGAATTTCATTAAAAATGTAAGAGCAAATCTAAATGTCTCTAAATGTGTATGTAAATATACATTAATAAAAATATACATTAAAAATTCCACATATGAGTTTTAATAGTATTAAACTGCGTTTGTCTAAAGCTTTCTTTCACATTAGCCCAAGTCTAAGATTTTTGTTTCATCTGTAGCTTCTTCCCTGTGGCTATGGAGCTTTCTAACTCTCCCCTAATATCAGACTCTTCTTTTTCCTTTTGAGTAAAGTGTGGTCATGATTTGAAACGTGTCCCCCGCAAACTCATGTGTTTGGGAAAGTCATGGCACGTTTAAGAGCCTTGTTGGAGGAAGGCGTTCACAGAGGGTGGGCCTCAAGGTGGACTAGCTCTGCCCTATTTCCAGGAAAAGTCCGCTCTTGCACTTGGCAGTCTTGCAGCTCTCAGCCTCCCGGGTGGATGTGATCCAGTCTCCTCCAGCTTCTGCCGCCAGCCATGCCACTTCTCCTACGAAAGACTGTATCTCCCCTCTGGATTCTAAAGCTGAATAAATCTTTCTCCCTCTAAGTTACTTGACTTTGGGTATTGTCTCATAGCAACAGAAAAGAGTAACTGGTACAGATGTCAAGTTGGCAATTCTTTGTTTATTTATTCCATTTATTTATCAAGCTTTCTTATTTTGGTCTAACTCGTGGGTGGAAGGGAGTCCTAGAAAACTTGGGACTAGGGCTGGAGAGATGGCTCAGTGGTTAAGACTCTGCCTCAAAAGCAGAAGGTCCTGAGTTTGGATCCCAGGGCCCACATAAAAAGTACAAGGAAGGAAGGAAGGAAGGAAGGAGTACTTTTCAAGAGTGGCTAGAAATATCGTATGAACAGAAAACATGTCCATGATCAGAATTAATCTGAAAAACATCCATTTAAAAATAATGTTTATGAGTCAGGAGTGGTAGCACACACCTTTAATTCCAGTACTCAGAGCTGAGACAAGAGGATTCCTGTTAGTTTTGAAGATTCCTGGTCTGCTTGGTGAGTTCTATGCTGGTATCGGCCGCATAGCAAGACCCTGTCTCTAAGAAACAAATGAAAGATCTTCACATGGATACTTGGAAAATAATTTTACAAATTAAATTAAACTATTAATTAAAAAACTATTCTATAACATTAGAAAATATTCGGTAATTCTCTCTCATTTTAGTTCCTTTAATTTTCTGAAGCCTGCAAGAAAATAATTTTGTTTAGGTAGAAAAATTACAGTTTCTAAGAGCTACTAGCCTCATAAAAGCATGCACTATCTTGCATGCTGATGAAAAAGATATACGTTGCTTTACTTTGCTTCTTAGTCACTGATGTTCCATATTCTGCTATCATTTTAGAATTAAGAACTTGCTAATGAGGTGCTGGCTGCTCAGCAGGTCATGGTACTTGCTGCCAAACTTGACCTGTTTAGTTAAGTGCTGTCTGAATCCAATAACCTGGTAAAGGAGAGAACCAGTTTCCTCTTCCTGTTATCCTTTGACCTCCACACACATGACATGCCACAGACACACACACACACACACACACAAGTAACACACATAATACACACACATACTCAAACATACATACACACACATAACAAACATACACGTATACAAACAGACACACAGGTGCACATACACATACATGTATATGAAAGTACACACACAAACACATACACACAGAACACACATAGCACACACTCATACACAGACACACACATACACAAGTACACACACATAGATACAAATACAGATATATGTACACATGCACACATGTACACATACATATAAGTACACAAACCATGCACACATACATGCACATACAAGTACATGCACATGTAAATACATACATACATGTACACATAACATACACATACATATACACATACACATACATATATACACACATATACATACACACAGGTACACACATATACATACACACAGGTACACACATACACAGACACACACATACACATATTCACCCATACATATACAAGTACACACACACACACACACACACAGAATAAACAAATGTTAAAAAACCCAACTAGGGCTAGAGAGGTGGCTCAGGGGTTAAGCCTCTGCCTTGCAGGCAGAAGGTCCCGAGTTCTGATGCTAGGCCCATGTATAGATGCCAGGCGGAAAAAGGTTATTCCAGCTCAGACTTCAAGGGGTACAGTCCATCATGGCGGGGAAGGCAGGGAGGCAGGAGCTTAAGGCAGCTGGTCACATTGCAGCCACATGCAGGAAGCAGAGTGAGACAGACACGGTGCTGCACTCAGCCGCCCCTTTCTACCCCCTCACAATTCAGATCCCCGCCCCAGGGAATGGCCCCTTCCACAGCCAGGATAGGTGTTCCCACATCAGCGGCACAGCCACGACAGCTCCTCGCAGACATTCTCAGGTGTCTAATCTTAACCTAGACACTGTTTCGCTGGCATCTGAAGGCCTGCCTCTTGGATGAGTTCAGATGCTGTCAAAATGACAATTAGCACTATCCATCACAGGGCCTATTCCCGCTAACCTGGATTCCCCTCCAAGAGTGAGACTTTTAGCCAAGAGTATGGCTTGAGCTAGCTTAGGTGGCCCTCTGTAGTGGGGAGCAGTCTGATCAATGGGCACTGTGACCCAAATTCCTGACAGGAAACATTTTGACTCATGGGCAGAACATCATGATGGCAGGAAGATGTGGTGGAGATGGTTCTTCACTTCTTGGCAGCCCACAGGCAAGACGGGGGCTGGTGCAGTTCACCTGCATGGTGGCTGATAAAATCACCATCGAAGGCTTAAGGGAACAAAAGGTTTACAGTATGGCAGGACAGCTCACACCAACACCAGAGCAGAGGGAACTGGCCACAACATCTCCACATAACGGCTGAGAGAAGAATGTGCCTTACTTGCCAGACCAGCATGTCTGGCCAAGTATACAAAGGATGCCAACTTTCTCAACCAATTCTGGATTTTATTCACCTGTCCACCCACTATGGGCTGGGTCTTCCCCATCCTGTGGCAGGTTTGCTCTGGGCTTAACTCAACTGCTGATTCTCCACAAATGTGTCCAAAGTTCAAACTCTCAAGCCTTGACACCTGTACCTAACTATGACAGGGGCAGATATACAAAAGGGCCGCTTGAAAAAAAAGTCCTTCAGTGTACACCTCAGGTGACCTGCTTCCAACCAGACCCTGCCTCCTCCCTTTCACCACTTTCCATCATGCTCTTATGTTCTGAGTCCTCAGGCCAGAGCCCTGAAGAGCTCACTGTCTCTGGAAACCCCATGGAAGACACACCCAGAGCTTTGAAAACCCCCCAGGGATTTTTTAAAAATCCAGTCAGACTGACATGTCAAAAGTAAGTGTCAGAGTGCCATTCAAAAGTTCACTTTTTGGAAGTCAGTGGAAGAAGTTAGGTTCTAAAGATTGGATGGCTGTGCTGCTGCTGCTGTGAAATGTATGAGCACAAGGTTCACAATAGCTGCAGGTGTATGCAGAGAAGCCTACATTCACAATGACTATGGCAAATTAAACACTGTAGCCAAAATGCATACACGTCATAGTTATATTTTTACATGTGAATGTTCTTTATGAATCAATGTTGTAAAATGTTCATTGTGTGTGTGCATGTGTGTGTACCTCACTGTGTGTGCCTGTGGAAGCTCAAGGGCGAACTCAGGGATCATCCTGGATTGCTTCTACCTCCTTTTTGCTTTATCCTGGGATTTCCCAGGCTCTACCTTCCAGAGTTAGAGAGTTGACGTGCAGGGCACCGTCATTTCCACCTGGTGTTTTTTTTTTTTTTTAATGTTTCACTGAAGTTTATTAAGTTGATACTTTAAAAAAGTTTACTTATGTTTTTAATGCGATTTGTTGCAGGAACATTTCTTGTAATAGTGTTCAGAGTTTTTTTAATTGAAGCAATTAAAAACTTACAGAAAAAATATATAAGGACATTGAAAAGTTTTCTTCCTGTGGAACTGTGTGAACGAGAGCTACTGATTTGATGCTGCGTCATCATAGAGTGATTTAATAATCATTTCTTCTATTCTTTTTATATCATTTCCGCCCTTTATTTTCCAATCCCATGCCATTTTCCCACTACAATCCTTTTTCCCTACCACTCTCCCTCCTGCTTTCATTTTAAATATACATTATTTTATTTTTCTAGTTTTACAAGCATATTGAGTACTGATCCCTGCTTTACTCTATCACTCTTTCCTCCCATTTCCCTCCTTTTCTTTGTCAATCCATTCCATTCCTTCCTGCCCTCTTACCTGTTCACTTCTGTGGACCCTAGGGTTCCCTCTGGCTTGTCCACTGTTGTAGGGGTTTAGGCCTCTGTGGTATACCAAGTTGCCCCTCCTTGGGCCACCACACTGATGAGGCATTTTCTTTCATTCATCCAGCTCTAGTCCCCAAGGCTTCCACTGTATGTTCTTATCTCTCTTGAGTTCCTTGTGGTCTATGGAGGCATGTTGGTATGTCAGTCTTTATGCAGGTCTGGTAAGGACAAGTCTCACTTCAGTGAATTCCTGGATGCAGCAGTCTTGCTTTGAGTGGAATGTCTTGTCCATTGGTGAACCTTCCTGTCTTTAGGCTCTTACAATCTCACTGCCCCCTCTTCCTTGAGGCTCCCAAAGCCTTAGAATGGAGCACCTGGTGTTTTTAAAGTGGGATCCAGAATCTGAACTCAGGTCCTTCTGCTTGCAAGGCAGAGGTTTAACCCCTGAGCTATCTCTCCAACCCGAGATGCCAATTTGTGTGTGTGTGTGTGTGTGTGTGTGTGTGTGTGTGCATGCTACTACATCAGGCTTCCTGTGACCAATGTTGAAACATCCCTGGCTTTCAGAATAGTGGGTTTTCCCACTACAATTCCAACATCTCTTAGATGCTGAGGAGGCTTCAGAGAAGAAAGGCCAAGTCTACTCTAGGTCACAAGGACTGTCATGTCCTTCAAGTCAGAACCAGCATCATTGCTTAATAAAGCACTCAATGAAGGACATTTTCATATTGAAGCCTTCTTCTCAAATTCATCTGTGACACACCATGAAGTATCTGCAGACATACCTTTGTGTCTTGACAAAGGGGACATTGTGTTTTTTTGAATATTTTTTATTCATTTTTATTCAATTGTGCATGTATGCGCATGTGTGCATGTAGAATGGAATGTCTTGTCCATTGGTGAACCTTCCTGTCTTTAGGTTCTTACAATCTCACTTCCCCCTCTTCCTTGAGGCTCCCAAAGCCTTAGAATGGAGCACCTGGTGTTTTTAAAGTGGGATCCAGAATCTGAACTCAGGTCCTTCTGCTTGCAAGGCAGAGGTTTAACCCCTGAGCTATCTCTCCAACTCGAGATGCCAATTTGTGTGTGTGTGTGTAGAACCACGGACGAATTCGGGAACCACTGTGGTCGCCTCCACCTCCTCCTTGTTTACTCTGCCCCAGGATTCACAGGCTCTGCCCTACCAGGACAAGAAACGCAGGCCGCCTGCGCTTCTGCCTGGCGTTTATACATGGGGTCTAGGATCCGAACTCAGGACCTTCTGCCTGCAAGGCAGAGGCTTAACCCCTGAGCCACCTCTCCAGCCCAACAAAGGGGACATTGTTGAGTCTGACTCGTTTTTTTGAAGAAGCAGTGAGCAACAAGCCAAGACCCATGTCCCATTTCCCCATCTTTGGCACATGTGTTTCAGCAGAGTGGGATACCACCAGTCCAAGCAGTGCATGCTTCCTCTGCAGTATTTCAGCTGCTGTTGCTTTATTTCAGACTAATAATGAACTTTTGCCTCCTACCAAGAATAGAAAAATGGCAAGCGCCCTAATGTCAGGTGCCTGGTCTCTGCAGACTGCCTGGAAATGTGAACTTGGGATAGTGATTTAGGGCAAAGGAGAGGCGCATTGGTGAATGAACAGTTTTTTTTTTTTTAACCTTTTAGCTATTTCAGTTTCTAAGCCTTTTCTGTTCATATGTACAAGTGTGAAGCTCACATGAACATTTAGAGCTTATAAAATCCTACTTTGCCCTCCTATAAAATCATGCAATTTGGGCTTATGACACAGTTTGACTCCATTTTTTGCATACACATAAAGAATCTCTCCATTGTCATTTCTCCATTTGTTTTTTCTAATCAAGAACTAACAAAATTGATGAAAGCTAATGTCTTCAGGTGTATCATGACAGTAAAAACCATAATTTACTAGTTTAATCAATAGTTACAAAATGTTTAGCATGGAGTATTATACTAACCAGTGTGTTACTCAAAAGGTGTGCCTACAAAAATTAAGGGCTTCATATAAATTATCTTTATCCATTTATCAGTACCATGTATTACCGTGTCACAAAATAAAAGGGGATGACAGATCATAATTATAAAATAATGGAAAAATGCTTTTGATGTAGTTAATACACTAAAGTAATTTCTTCTACATTGCAAAAGTTTATCAGAAATCAAGTAGATAGTTCACATATCTCAACATGTAATGGAAGTTGAAAGTGTTTGTCTTGAACTATTAGTTTTCCTTTTCTGTTTTATTAAAATTTTTTTTGATGTCTCTGCCTGGTAAGCAGAAGGTCCTGAATTCGGATCTCAGGTCCCATGTAAAAAACTCTAGGCAGGAAAGGTGTCCGCCTGCACCTCTGGCTCTGGTGGGTGGAGCCTGGTGCAGAGTGAAACAAACAGGAGGTAGAAGCAATCCAAGATGATCCCTGAGGTAATCCTTGATCCTCCACAGGGACACCGTGCGCGCGCGCGCACACACACACACACACACACACACACACACACACACAAAATAAATAAAGTTAAAAAAAACAAAAGAAAACATAAATGAGGGCTGACTCAGTGAAGACCCGAGTTTAATTTCTGGAGCCCAGAGATAGACAGGGAGAACCAAGTTGTCCTCTCACCTCCACATATGTGCCTTAGGATGCATGTAAGGCACATACACACATAATAAAAGTAAAAAGGCAGAGAAAAGAAAGTATAAATGCCACTGATCATGTCAGAGGTGAAAGGTTGGCCAGGTTTCTGAGTCCATTCCAGCACTTACTAGACTGTTTCTTCATAGCTTGCAATTGTTGCGTAGCTGAGCTATACATAAAGGCCCATTTTAACTACTTTTCTACTTGGAGTTCTGCAGTGCAGATTTAAAAGGGAGCTGATGGCATTTATAGTTAATTACCTGCCCATGCTCATGGTAGGGAGATGGAGCGCCCCAAACTAAATTGCTGACCCACGGTTCTGTAGCTTGTGAAAAGGGTAACTGGTATCCACTCAGTGCTCCAGAGTGATGCCCAAGATTCAAGAAAAGACCTAAAAGAAAGCATATGGTGCCCAGTATGTGCCCAGACCCTGCTAGGTTCCCTAGGTAGGGCAGTGTATTAGTCAGAGATCTCTAGATGGACAGGACCGACCAGAGCAGTTGGTGCTGTGACAAGGAGTGTGTTAGGTTGTCTTATAGTTTGGTGATCCACCAACCGAGGAGTGCTGTGTGCTTAGTGGAGAGGCCGAAGTCCCGGTAGGCTGGTCTCAGCCTGGAGGCTGGAGGCTTCAGCAGTCCCTTTGTGGCACTGGAACTCCTGAACAGCTCCTCGGTCCACACCGGCAGGCTGAAGGAGACAACTGACATCAGGCATGCGGAGCAGTCATGAACAAGGGGCCGGGACAAATGGAGAGATGTAGAGAGTTTGCGAGTCAGGAGTATTCTCAAAGACGGAAGAAGAAAAACACATCGGAAGGAAAACATGGTTAGACACTTTCCAAATCTATAGATGTGATCGTTTATATCTCTGAACTTCAGAGACTTCCAAGGAAGATAAACTCAAGGATCCAGATCCTTGGGAGAGTAACATAGAAAAGCAGCTTGCCAATTAGATTGACAGCAAATAGCACGAACAGTTGATTTCTCCTCAGACTCTGCAGAGGCCAGAAGACAGTGTGGGGGCTTCCCGTCTGTGCACGGCACTTTCCTCTGAGAGGAGAGTCACCATCTCTGTCTGAGAACACCAAGATCAAACCCCTTCACTGTTGACGTTTCCTTGGAGACAGAGAGGTGACAGGGACATTGGCATTCCGGTCTCCCGTGGAACATCTCCCAGCCATTAGCATGTGATTCTACCATAATTACACTGACCCTTGCACTTGCCCCCCAGGAGCTGAGGTCTGGGGAGAGGCCCTCACTCACCCTTGCACGCATCCGGGGTTCTTGAGATCTGGGAGGAGGGCTGGGGTACATTGGGCTGGGGGAGATCAGCTGAAACAAGGATTCCATCCACACAGCCACAGGGAAGCCGTGCTGGAGACAACTGTGGTGTGACTGCTTTGGAGTCACCCTTCCGTAAGCAACCCAGTGAATGCGTTGGTTCCTGAAGCTGGGCATCAGCACACTCATTATGTTGGTCTGTTGTCCAAGTCCTATCTGGAGTGGAAAGATGGCTGTGTGGTGACTCCCCAGGAAGAGGCATGTCAGGAATAATTACGTGCCAGCAGATGCAACCTGGAGGCCATGGACAGACTCCTGAAGAAAACGCAGCCAGCCCATGCTGCGTCAGGAATAAGGAAAATCTAAGCAATGGATACAAAAAAATAAAGAGCTCAATGAAGTCATTAAAAAAAAAAACTTCCTTCCAAAAAAGGCCCGAGGTCAGCTGACGGCATGGCTGAACTCTACCAAACATCCAGAGAACTAGCGCCAATGCATATTTAGAAAGAGCTAGAGTCAGGACACATTAATTTATCTTTTTTACTTATTTATTTATTTGCTTTTAGTTCTAGGGATGTTGAGCAAGAACTCCATTCTTGGCCTACATCCTCCTCCCCAGCAGCATATGCTGAACACAATTTTTTCCACCTGACATCTACCTCACACAAGGATATCAAAAACCAAAACAAATAAACAAAGAGACATGGTGGGCTGGCAAGATAGCTCAGTGAGGAAAGGGGCCTGTGCACACACCTGGTGACCTGTGCTTGATCCCTGGAGCCGTGCATGGTGGAAGAAGTTTTAACTTGCAGTAACATCTTCTCCTCTCCATATACACACCATGGTGCGTACATGCATGCGTGCATACCTATACTCAATCTTAATCTCTCTCAAATATCTGTCTATCTATCTGTCTGTCTATCTATCTATCTCTCTATCTATCTATCTATCTATCTATCTATCTATCTATCTATCTATCTATCTACCTACCTATCTGTCTGTCTGTCTATCTGTTTGTCTATCTATCGTCTCTATCTTTGCATCCATCTTTCTTCATCTATCATCAATTATCCATTTATCTATCCTTCATACATATATGTCCATGAATCTAACATTCATCTATCTGTCCCTTCATTCATCTTTGTATATCTGCCATCTTATCTATCATCTCTCTCTCTCTCTTTCTCTATCCATCCATCCATCCCCCTTTTTCTGAACTTTAATGTGAAATCCTTAATCAAATACTAGTATGCACAGTCCAACAATACAACAAAAAAGATTATACATTATGGCCACATGGGCTTTATCTTCAGCATAAAGTCTTGGTAAACATACGCAAATCGATGAATAAGATACATGATGTTAATGGAGTGGAAGATAACAATGGCACAAACATCTTGAACAGAAAGTATTGGACAGAGTCCATCATCTTCTTTTGATTACGAAAGTACTCTTGAAGGTTTCTGTTTAGAAGGGAATCTCTTCAATATGAAAAAGCTGATTCATGGAAAAGCTGGAAGCCCACGTAACAGCCAATGGAGAAAACCTGAAAGCCTTCATCTAAGACCCAGTGCAAGATGCCAGTGCTCGCTGCTGCCACTTCTGCCCAACGCAGCATGGGGAGTGCTGGTGAAAGCAATCAGATGAGAGAAAGAAATAGCATACACCCAGCTTGGAGGAGTGAGCAAAATTATCTGTTTGTAGATGATACTGATTCAAATATGCAAAGAATCATCTTAACACACACACACACACACACACATACAAGTAAAAGAAGAATTGATGTTGAAAGCCCACTGGGCTCTGAGGCCACCCATAAGTTCAAGTGGTGACCATACAAATCCTGAAGTCATTCAGGACACAGAAGAAAACCCCTAAATTGGAGGCTTCCTAATTTGATTTTTTTAAGTCTAACAATGAAAGCAACATGCTACTACAGATGCAGAGACCAGTGAAACACAGTAAGTCCAAGTTACATCCCAATGTGTTTGAACACCAGCATAGGGGGAGATGGGGGAGGGAGAGGAGAGAAGAGAGGGAGAGGAGGGGTGGGCAGAAAAGAGAGGAGTAGAGGAGAGAGAGAAAAGAGAAAAGGGGCTGATGGGAGGAGAGGAGAGAAGATGGTTGGAAAGGCGGGATCTGGGGGATCCAAATTCAGGTCCTTTGGCTTGTGAGGCGAAGGTTTTAACCACTGAGCCATTTCTTCAGCCCAAATGCCTCTATTGCTGACCCACAGGAAATCAACAGATTTTTGATCTATCATTTGAATGCTTCGCTTTTAAAATTCTCCCCATCCATGAGCGTAGTGGCATAAGCTGGAGGATTCTGCTTGGAGTCATTTCTCTTTCATTTTTAATTCCAAAATGACCGCCAACACTGGATTCCTCAGTACTGCCAGCAGCGGGCGGACAGCCATCACCAACAAAGAGTTGTGGGACCGCGGGGCGGTACCGTTGCCTCCCAACGTATTTGCAAACCTCTCTCGGCTGTCTCACCTTGGAGCATCTTGCCTCCCATATCCACTTTGACGCCCAGACTTTGCTATCCTCAGGAACGACTTGAAGAGAGGTCACTATGGCTTCAAAGACACCTGGGGACCGCGTTTGAATGCATGAGGCAAAAGATGGGAAAACACTTTCGGTTCTTAAAGTTCCTCTCATGAAGTTTCAGCAAGATTTGCTCTTCTGAAGTACCTTTCGCTGAGATTTTCAGTGTTCAGCACCGCAGCATGCCAATGCTTGGTGATCTATTTACTTACCGATTCAGATTTGTTTCTGGGGAGAAAGCTCAATACTGATAGAAGAGGAATGCTGAGGTGTAACATCAGGATGCTGCCCAAGAAAGCTGGGGAAGCACTGCTTGCAGTCACCTAAAGTCCTGGCAGAAAACATTTGTTTGCACCTTGTATATCTGCTTATATTAAATTATCCATGACCATTAATTTTTCTTACAGTGTAAAAGTAGTTGAAATCACATTTGGAAAAAATCGACAAGTAAGGAAGCTAAAACTTGCAAATTATTTAAGTGTAAATACATTATTTATATTAAAGTAGAATATGTTGAAATGTATTTTGTGTTTAATGGAAATAAACTCAGGTTTTCTTTTTCTTTTTTGCACACTACGCACATGTGAGTACATGTGTTGGGGCTGTGCTTGCTTGTGCATTCATGTGTGAAAGGCATCAGCTTTGGGTGTCTTCCTCTATTGCTCCTCACTTTGCTTTTCTCTCGATGAACCTGGAATATGCTACTCAGTTTAATCAGCAATATGAAATATATTAATATAGCAAGCTTTGACATACCAAAGTGAAGAATCTTTCAGTTCTAAGATTTGTATATTTTAAATGAAATCAGAATTCACCAAAGTTCATTTTACACTTAGATTTGAACCCACATGCTCTTGAGTGTTTTCAAATATAGGCTCTTTACACAACAGTCAGATTTCATAGCTTGACTGTTCTGTTTGCACTTTTTAAAAGTTTTTTCCATGTATTTTTTTTAAACTAGGGAAGTCACTCAGTACATCAAGGTTTGGATAAAATAGATTTTTCTTACTTGACTTTTTTTCATTTATTTTGTATGTGTGCATGTATCAGAGGGCACTGTGTGTCCCTGTGGAGGACCAAAGGTGATTTAGGGATTATCCTGGGTTGCTTCTACCTCGTTTTTGCTTTGCTCTAGGATTTCCAAGGCTCCCCCCTCCCCAAGGGTTGAGAGTGAAAACCACCTGTTTCCACCTGGTACTTTTTATGTGGGACCTGTGATCTGAACTCAGGGCCTTCTGAGTCATCTCTCCAGTCCTCTTACTTGACTTCTAATTTCACTTCTATTCTTGCAATTTTTTATTATGACTTTAATTTTTTGCATACTACACACATGTGAGTACATGTGTTGGGGCTGTGCTTGCTTGTGCACGCATGTGTGAAAGGCATCAGCTTTGGGTGTCTTCCTCTATTGCTCCTCACTTTACTTTTCTCTCAATGAACCTGGAACATGCTCTTTCAGCTGCACAGGCTGGCGAACGAGCCCCTGAGATCTGCCTGCCTTTGTCCTCATCTCTCCAAACTGTAGTGTGTTGCCAGGCTTGACATTTGCATAAGCACTAGCGATCCAAGTTCAGGTCATGCTTGAAGAGCAAGTACTTTACCTGCTGAACTATCTCCACCAGTATCTGAATCTGACTACTTCTTAATCATATATCCTTTTTTCTCCAAGCAAGAGAAAGAGAGAGAGAGAGAAAGAGAGAGAGAGGGGAGATGATAACTAGTAAGCTAGCTTTAGGAAGTCAGTTCTCTCCTTCCACCATGTGGGTTCCAGGAATCAAAATCAGGTTGCCAGGTTCATGCACATGCACCTTACGCACTGAGTTATCTCTCAGCCCCTTATGTAATTTTTTGAAGCCAACATTTTATTTATCTATTTGCTTTGAGAAGAAGAAAGAAGAAAGAGAGAGAGAGACTATGGTATGCATGTGCAAAGAGGAAAGTTAGCAAAATTTTTCTACCAGGTGGGCTTCCAGGTTTGCAAACAGGAACCTTACCTGCTGAGCTATCTTGCCAGCCCCAAAGCTGACATTCTAAAGCATGTTTTCCAGTCTTCCTGTTTTTGTTTGAGCAGATTCCGATGATGCCCGCAACGGCAAACCTTTATTGTCACCTTGACTAAATTTAGACTCTCAGTACTCTGGGTGCATCTATGTGGGCACTTCCAGAAAAGTTCAGCTGAAGGGGGGCACCTACCCTGAACGTAGGTGGTAACATTGATGGGCTTGGGTCCTGACAGATTTGGAAAGGAGGACGCCAGCTCTAACATTCTTCCTCCCTGTCTCCCGACTGCGCATGCACGTGACCACTGCCCTGGCTTCATGTCTTCCAGTCAGGATGCACGGCCTTCCGAGGAACTCTGAGCCCAAATAAACCCTTTCTCCTTGAACTCTTTTCTTGTCAGGTATCTGGGCACACTAACGAGAAATAGAACTAACACAGTGCTCAGTTCATGCCCGCCCCTCACCTTTTACTACTAGTGATGTTGGTGCCATATTCAGGAAACCAATGACCAATCCAAAGCCATGAAAATCTGCCCCTCTGTTTTCCTCAAAGCTTTAATTCTAACTCTATAAATTTAGCTTTTCATCCACTTTCAGTTAATACTTTTTTTTTTAAAGTCTAAGCTTTCTCCTCCCATTCTCCTTCCCTTTTTTATCTCCTCTGCATCTAGTGGATAATCTTCCATTATTTCCTGTAATTTTTTTTTTAAATTCCCAATAGCATAGAAATATTCCCAATAACAAGTGAGTGTTTCTTTTTGTGAAGGCTTGGGATTTCTACCTGAGATGGCGTCACGTTGGTTAGAATATTCTGAACCGATGGGACCATTTAAACCCCTGCAAGTGATCCATACCCCCCACCCGAGCGGCCACCACCAACTGGGTCCAAACTGACCAATCAGCGCTCGCCGCTGCAGTTTTTGCCTAGATCTTTTCTTGCCTCTTTCGGGCACGCTTTTGGTTTGCTCGAATCTGCGTATTGCGGCTCCACAGACTCTCCACGAAGTTCTTTTTGCATTCCGCAGTCTTGCTATTGATTGCGGACGGTTCTAGAATCCGGGTTAGAAAGCACGTTCGCTGAAAATCAAGGAAGCGAGGGCGGATCGTTGCTCTAAGCGGTCTCACAGTGCCCTCTGGTGGCTGTCTGCAAGAATGCCACGCACGCTTCCAGGGTTCGCTGTTTTTTGGGAAGCTGACTTTGGAATTCACTGTTGCTAGATTTCAGTCAAAATTCTCTAAGGCGCAATGTTTTGGGGGGTGAAGAATTTCACATGATGAGGACTTGAGACAGGGTCAGATGTGGGGAATCATGAGTGAGGCAGGATGTTGGAAGGGAGAGGGGTGAGGCTGGGGATGTGGAGGGGAGTCCCTGAGTCCGGTGAGATTGGGGATGCAAAGGAGGCAGGGGTGAGCTAGGGGTAAGCTGGATCATCGTTTCCTGGGCCCTGTTGTCTCTTCCTCTTCCAGTCTAGCAGCCGATGGCTTTGATTCCATTCAAAGGGCTTGAATGGTGTTATAATGGTGTCTAGGAACATACTGTTTGCCAGCCTGGCCTCTTGATATTGTTCTGTGCTACCTGTGCTGGTTAGGTACAGATATTAACTCTTGATGGCTCAAGTCTGAATCCTGGGCACATCTGTGAAGACTCAGACGTCAAAACTAGAGCCCTGAGCTAGCCTGTGAGAGATTGTCTGCTGGGGGAGACCCAGTCCATAGTTGATGGACAGGTGGATAAGATGGCGAGAGCTGGTTTCGTACTTTGGCAGACTCAAAGTCTGATGAGGTTTGCCCCTCTCTCAGCAATTCCTGTGGATTGGCCAGTTCTCTCAGCTTCTGGTATTAGTATGAATGCTACTGTCCTGCTGAACTGTGAACTGTGAACAGAATCGTAAGGAAGAATAAAGCCCCTTATTCCCTCAAGTCATTGGGTCAGGTAGTCACATCAGCAACATTCAGACTAACTGTGATACTTTCTGCCCTCTGCCAGTGCTCTGCAGTCTTGTTGCCCCCTCGAGTATCTCTTTGCCTCATACTCGATACCTTTCCTGATCCTCTCCTTCCAGGCAGCCCCACAGTACAGACAACATTTTCTTTCTGAAGGGTCTCTACCTTGCAGGTGGGACCAGTCACAGTACGCTGTTGCCTGCAGGGTGCCCGCTCTGTTGGAGCAATGCAAGAATGAGAACAAAACAAGAATGGGAACACCAGCTTTGCCGGCTCAGAATTCATTCATGACATGGTTTTATTCATGTCAATTCTCCTACATGGCTGTGCTTCTTGTAGACACATCTCCTATGACCCTTCTTCACGGCGGCAGTCCTTCCCAGCAACATCTCCATATCTCCACAGACATTTGAATCCCTGTAGGGATCCACACCTCAGAGAAATCGCATGGCAATGGGATTGCATTGTCTAGGGGCGTGTGCCTGTAATCCTAGCCACGAGAAGGTACAAAGTAAGAGGGTTAGGGGTTCAAGGCTTGTCTCGACACATCACAAGCTTGAGGCCAGCCTGGGCTATATCAGAAGATGTCTCAAAAAAAATCAAACCACACTCCTCTCATATGTTTAGGGGAACGTGGTGGTGTGGCTGCCACCAATTCTCAGCCCCAATTTCTCCTCTCATGCTAATATGACCACAGGACCCAAAACTACTTAGGAGAATAAGAGCTTCATCTTTACTTTGATTCTGGTTAGAGTTCATCACATGGAGAAGAGTTTATGTTGACATCAGGAGCCAAGGGAACTGGTCACACCATATCCACACAAAGGGCCGAGAGAGGGACATGCTTTCTCTCCTGCCAGAGCACCCGCAATATGACAAAATGCTGAACCAGCTCTCTACATCTTATCCACCTCCCCAGGGAATGGTCCCACCCACCATGGATGGGGTCTTTCCATGTCAATTAAATAATCTCTCACAGACTTGCTTAGGATTTAGCTACAAATTCTTCACATGCCTGAAGGCTCAACCTTAATTGTCAAACTGGCATCTGTGACTAACTGCCATACCTCATACCAGAGTCAACAATTTATCTCCCCGTGTGAATAAGCTGCTTATAAAGTCATTCAATCAGGAAGAGATGCTAGTTAAGAGAAAGGGAATTAAGCAAGAATCTGGACAAAATCACTGCTTGGGATTAAGTTAGGTCTATACACAACCTCCACTGTGAATGACAACATGCTCCACAGATCCAGAAAGTAAAAGGACTTTTGAAATAGGAGCTCCATGTCTTTCATGGAAAAAGTAACAAGGAGTATGAATAACACAATGTGATAGGTGTACGTGTCCTACACTCAAGGATGAGAGATGTGCCATTTATGAGTAAGCTGCTGTAGGACTGGATTTGAGCTGTCTGGGTAGAAAGAACTTAATAGAGGGAAGTAAGAAAGAGTCAGGAAGAAAACTAAGACACCTGTCAAAAAGGCAGAGGGGATTGCAAATTTTACTTTGCCAGACCTGGCTTGCATGCTGACTGATCTGCCGTGCGTGGGGGTGTCCAGGGACTCAGAACATGTGATATGCCCTTAGCTGAAGCCATAAGACAAGAAATGGACATAAAAGGGATTCAAATCGGCAAGGAAGAAGTCAAGCTATCCCTATTTGCAGATGACATGATCTTATACCTGAGGGATCCCAAAAACTCCACCAGGAAGCTCCTGGAACTAATTGAGAAGTTCAGCAGGGTGGCAGGATACAAAATAAATGAGCAAAAATCAGAGGCCTTCCTATATGCTCAGAATGAAAGAAGTGAAAAAGCCTTGAGAGAAACAATGCCATTTACTGTAGCCCCTAAAAAAATGAAATACCTTGGTATAAACCTAACCAAGGAGGTAAAAGACCTTTACAATGAAAACTTTAAAACCCTAAAGAGAGAAATTGCTGAAGACATCAGAAGGTGGAAAGACCTCCCATGCTCCTGGATTGGCAGAATCAACATCGTAAAAATGACCATCCTACCTAAGGCAATATACAAATTCAATGCTATACCAATTAAAATCCCAAAGCAATTCTTTAAAGAAGTGGACCAATTAATCTCAAAATTCATATGGAGGCACAAAAGATCCAGAATAGCAAAGACAATCCTGAGTAACAAAAACACTGCTGGAGGTATTACCATACCGAACCTTAGTCTATACTACAAATCCATAGTTATAAAAACAGCCTGGTACTGGCTCCAAAATAGACACACAGACCAATGGATAAGGGTTGAGGACCCAGATATAAGCCCACAAAAATACAGCCATTTGATCTTTGACAAAGGGGCCCAAAGAATCCAATGGAAAAAGAACAGCATCTTCAACAAATGGTGCTGGCAAAACTGGATCTCCACATGCAGAAGATTAAAGCTGGACCCGTACTTGTCACCATGTGCAAGACTTAATTCCAAATGGATCAAGGACCTTGATATCAGGCCAGAGACTATAAAAATCATAACTGAACGGATAGGGAACTCCCTTGAACTGATTGGGCTAGGCCAACAGTTCCTAAACAGACATCCAATGGCACAGTCACTGCTACCAACTCTCAACAGTTGGGATCTTGCGAAATTAAAGAGCTTCTGTTCAGATAAAGAGATTATCACAGGAGCTCAAAGGCAACCCACAGAATGGGAAAAAATCTTCACTAACCACATATCTGATAGAGCTCTACTGTCCGGAGTGCACAAAGAACTTAGAAAATGAAACACCAAGGAAACCAATGGCCCAATTAAAAAATGGACCCTGGAACTTAAAAGAAATTTTACCAGAGATGAAATTAAAATGTCTAACAATTATCTTAAAAAATGCTCCACTTCCTTCGCCATCAGGGAAATGCAAATCAAAACTTCCCTGAGATACCATCTCACCCCGGTCAGGATGGCAAAAATCCACAATACAAACAACAACAAGTGCTGGAGAGGATGTGGAGAGAGGGGAACCCTGCTACATTGCTGGTGGGAATGCAGACTCATACAGCCATTCTGGCGAGTTGTCTGGAGATTCTTAAAGAAATTAAAGATTGAAATGCCATATGACCCTACTATTCCACTTTTGGGAATAACCCCCCATGCAGCAGAGGTTCACCTCGATAGCACCAGCACGACTATGTTCATAGCAGCACTGTTTACAATAGCAAAGTCATGGACTCAACCTAAATGTCCAACAGTTGACGACTGGATAAGGAAACTGTGGTACATCTATACAATGGAGTACTACTCAGCCATCAAAAATGATGAATTACTGGAGTTTGCTGGGAAATGGATGTCATTAGAAACAATTATATTAAGTGAAGTATCCCAATCCCAGAAACTTAAGCGCTGTATGTACTCCCTAATAGGTGGCTCCTAGTACCAAACTCACCCAGCCCACATTGAGACACTCAAGGGTAAATCTATGTAATATGGTAATTGCAAGGATTGTGAACAGGAGGGATGGGGTTGGAGAGCCACACCAGACACAAGGAGAGAGGGGACCATGTTACAGCAGAGAAAATCGGCCTCCAAGAAATGCAAGTAAGTAATGTGACACCTGGTTAAGTTCACAGACATTTGTTCCTGATCATGTACAACTGAGGGGATATGATCTCACCAGAAGGAGAGGGCATATAGTCTGGCAGATGAAAAGAGATTTCCTCACCGAGGTTTCCTGCTTTTATTACATCTATCCTTGAATGTGCTATTATAACAAGACTCCAGTTTAACAGTTTTTTGTCTCTGACCAGGGGGTGACATACAGTGCCCATCAGGATGGAGAGAAGGACATAGCAGGAGCAGCAAAACTGCAAAAGAAAATCAACAAACCACAATCCAGAACTTCAGAGACTCTATATCATCCACATAGAACTAAGCCAGCCTAATCTCCCCCCATCCTGAAGCTCAGGGACATCTGCGGAAGAGGGAGCGGTAAGATTGTAAGAGCAAAAGGATGGGGGGAGCAATGATTTGAAGAGTCTCCACACTAGATAGGGCTGAAGCAATCATAATAGGACTTTGCATGCCCTGCGCCATGTCCGTCACACTATTGACCTCACAAAGTCTAACATTGGCTAAAAGCACCAAGATCCTTGGAGGCAAGGGATTGATGGCCACAGTAGTGTTCCTATGCTTAAGGGGAACACAGGAAAGGGTTCAGGGAAATGCCACTGGGTCCTTGTACGTCATCAGAAAGGAGGACCAAGAGGAGAGTTAGGCATACACAATAAAGGACTCTCTGGGAATTGGGGGGGGAGGTACTGGGAGATGGGGAGGGAGGGAGGGGGAGCAGGGTGCTCGAGGGGAGGAGGAGAGGGGAGGGAACTGGTCTACCTATTAAGTTTGTATGAGCGGAAATAATAATAAAAATGGTATAAAAAAAGAGAAAGAACTAAACACACACACACACACACACACACACACACACACACAAAAAAGAACATGTGACATGCCGCTGTGCTTACTTACCTAAGTCTGGAGAGGATCACACGCTCTTCAGCGAATAGGATCCTCTGGTTCCTAACAAAACCATCTCACCATGAAAGTGTTCAATGCGATGGGGAGAGAGTTTCATTCTATGGAGAGTTTTGATTTCTCAGCTGCCTCCTTACAATTCGTTGACAAAATAAAGGGCATCAAGATGATTGGTGGAGTAAGGGCTTGGGTGATGGAGAGAATGACTGAGACCTCGGCCACCTTGCTCACCAGCTGTATGACTGCTGGTAAGAAGGCAATTCTCCTTCCCATGTGAGTCTCTCTTCCGCTCACACCAAGCATGGCGAGATGGCTCAGTGAGTAGAGTGTACGAGCATGAGACCAGAGTTCGGATCCCAGGCTACCATGTCACAAGCCAGGAGCAACAGCGCATGCCGGGCACCTCAGTTCTGGGGAAACAGGAGGATCTCTGTAGAAGGCCCATGGGACAAAGGGAGGGTGTAACCTTCATCACTGTCCAGTGTGGTGGGGAGTTTCAAATCATATGACCGGATCAGGTAGATACTGAACTGGCAGTGGGGCAAAGAGGCTGCCTGAGGGCTGAAACCTAGTTTCTGTGAGACACAGCTACAGGGACATAGATCTAATAAAACCTGCTTGCACAATGTCAAGGATTCTGGAAGAATCCTGACAGTAATCTTCTATATCCTGGAGATCAGCTTATATTTGAGGACAAGGTTCTACTCTGGGCAAAGGAAGTATGACTAATACTTTTCGTGAGAGGTTCCAAGTTGACAGACTGGTTACTTGACATTTCCTGTTTGTGTTAGGGTCTTGCACCAGTGAAATAATGATTCTGTCTGAGTTCCTGGGTGATTATTTAGGTGGCCCCAGTCCCACCCAGAGTGGTAGCATCAGAACTCTGGTCTGAGTCTCATCAGTTCTATCTAAACAACGGGCATAGAGCGGTCGAGATGGCTCATTAGGTGAAGGCAATGTCTTGCTGCAAGTCTGATGACTGGAGTTCAATTTCTGGGGCCCACGTGGTGCAGAACAACTCCCGTAAGTGGTCTTCTGACCTTGCACATACCGCTGCCCACATACACACATGAAAAGAAGCAACTGTAATAAAGTAAGAGAATGCCACCCTGAAGCATTTACGGAACTGCTTCCGCACAGCCAAGTGGACGGCTCGCTGCTCCCTGTGGATTCGTGAATGGCAGGCAGTGCATGCCCACCAGCAGTGCTGATGTTTGCTCACTGCAGAGTCCACCAGCCTCAGCACTTGCTTTTTCACACTTTACAAACTTGACCTTGTTCACGCACTTCATGTTAACATGAACTTCCTGTCGCAGCCACCAATGCTCTAAGTCTTCATTCCAAGGAGCCCCGGGCTACCCTCCTCAGCACCCATCTGTTGACTCTGGGATATTTGCTCACACAGCAATTCCTCCTTCTCCTGGATAAAGATTATTTATTTATTATATCTATTTATGTTAGTGTGTGTGTGTGTGTGTGTGTGTGTGCAGATGCATGTACACCTGTGCTGCATGAGTATGGAGTCTGGAAGACAACCTCCACATCACCCTCAGGACACCATCCGCCTTCTTTGAGACAGGGTCTCCCACTGACCCGGAGCTGACCACATAGCCTAGGCTTGTCAGCCAACAATCTCCAGAGAGTCTCCCGTCTCTACCTCCCCAGTGCTGGGGTTAAAAGGGCAAGTTCTCCACAACTGGCTTTTCTTTACTTTTCCTCCTTTTTTCTCTTTAATGTGGATTCTGGGTGTTGAACTCAGTTGTCATGAGCACAACGCAGGGACCTGTTGACTGAGTCATTGTCCCCGGACCATGCGGAGTTATGAACACAACGGAAGAGAGTCTGTGACTTACGTTGTGGAGGGAAAAGAGCGGCACTGTCTCTGAACCCATAGCCGACGTGAACTGGTGCATGTCTTGTTGTAGAAAGGTGTTCTTTCAGGAGGGTGGCAGAAATTGTCTACTTTAAGTGGAATAAAAGGACAGTCAGTCCAACTTATTTTATTTTTTGGGTAGCTATTTGTTTCCATTTACTTTGAAATTTATTGATTTTATTTGAGTGTGTGTGTGTGTGTGTGTGTGTGTGTGTGTGTGTGTGTGTGTGATGTCGACTCATATGCGTGTGTGGCATAATACACATGTGGAGACCAGGGACAACTTGCAAGTTCTTTCAACCATAACTGACCAAAGTGCAGAGAATAACTGACCGCAGACTGATTAGCCCTTAACAGGGCATCTAAATTACCCATCCCCCAACCCCAAGGCTTAGGGAACACCACGGAAGAGGGGGCTGTAGGAATGTAAAAGTCAGAGGTAGGGAGGGGTGTTGCCAGTGTTTTGTGGACACAACAGGGCTGCTGTACCCCTGAGCTCATGGAAGTTATGTCTGTTTCCTCAAGACCTGCATAAGATGTGGCCCAGCTACATTTCACCGTGGAAGGGGAAAGATCTTAGGGTGCCACATCTCCCCAAGAGACTGTTGAGGGTTAACGCTGGCCGTGGGAAGGAGAGTTGCTTTTCTCAGTGGTCTACCCACCGACATTACATCTATGCTCCAGCAAGTGCTCAGCACATGCTAATGCAGGCAACCCAGATGAAAGTCACACACACACGTGCACACACACACACACACACACACACACACACACACACACACACAGAAGGATATGAAAACGGAGGGAGACTAGTTGAGAAGTTTTAACTGGGACAAGGAAAAGAGAAATAAGGAAGTGAAAATCATCTAAATTCATTGTATTCACGTATGAATAAAGGCATTAAGAGGAGTTAGTTCTATACTTCCACTATGTAGGTTCCAGGAATTGAACTCAGGTCATCAGGCATGGTGGCAATTGCCTTTGGTGACTGAGCCATCACACTGACTCACATAAGTCTTTTGAAGATTGTACTCACTCTATATAGTTTCAGTCCTAGTATATGACATCACACACACACACACACACACACACACACACACACACACACACACACACACAGTTAACTGGCCATTCTGTGTGGATGGTTGTGCTCAGGTGAGTGTGTCCCTGATGAGATCGGGTTTGGAAACAGTAAGCTTCCAGGTCTGCCAACAATCCCAGGCCTTCTTTAGATGATGCTATGCTGTAGCCAAGCAAAAAGCTCTATGGGCACATGAACCTGAAACTTTTGATTGTTTACTGCACACCCCAGTTCTTCATCAGTGCTGTGTACACCATTCCTCAGTTGGCCCTGTTGTGAGCAGAAGGAGAATTAGACGTGCTAGCTGCAGCCTGGGATGGGAACCCAGAGAATTTCCATTAACTGAAGGCATGTTGGAGGGCACATAAGTACATGGACAGAACCAGCTCCGCCCCTCTCCTGCCCCTCATCTTGCTCCCCTGTGACTCAGTTGTGTGTCCTCAGAAGTGGCTAGAGCCAGCTTTCCAATTTCCAGAGCTATAGCTCCCATCCATTATTTTTTAAAGACAGGGTTTCATGTAGCCAAGGTTGGCCTTGAAGTCCTGATCTTCTGTCTGCAGCTCTTAAGTGCTGGGATCACAGGTGTGCTTTGTATGCTGCGGGGAGTGGACCCAGGACTTCCGGCATGCCAGGCAGTCACTCTCCCAACTGAGCTACATCCCCAAGCCTACATATGTGAATCATCTTCTTTTAGGGGATTCAAAAGGCCTCTGGCCTGCTCCAGGCCTCCCTCTCTGTGATGTTTGGCATCATCAGCTTGACACACCTCTGGGCACATCTGAAAGAGTCTCTGGATTAGAGCTGGCCTCTGGGCATGCCTATGAGGGGTTCTTAGATTACGATGAGCTTTTGGGTGTGCCTGGAAAGGATTGTTTTCAATCCTTCACAGCTGAAGTGAGGAGATCAAGTCAAGAAATGGGTAGCCTACCCTCTGTGCTTAGGGCCTCGAACTGCGTAAAATGGTGAAAGCCAGCCGAGCGCTAGCCATTAAGCAAGCATGCTCGGCTGATCTGTTGCCTCTGCTCCCGACAGTGGATGGGATGGGACCAATTGTTTCATGGCCCTGCTGCGGCGACTTCTTAGCTGACCTGGAACAGACCCTTTCTCCTTAAGCTGCTTGGGTCAGGTATTTTGTTACAGCAACGTGTGATGAAGTCATAACAGAATCCATCTTGGCTCAGGCTGTGCCAGCCTGTGCTACTTGGCTGCAGCCTTGAAGTCCGGCCCACCTGTCAGAGGCAAGCGGAGCGGTGTCTCTGCAGATGATCTCACCTTCTGCACAGAGCAATCACATCCTCTGAAGCAGCAGTGTCCACCCCTAGATCTTTGGTCACCCCCGTGTTCAGTGTTTATATTTGGTGTGTTTCTTTCCTGCCAGAGTCTAGACGCACTATACATTAAAAAGAGCTTAGAAAGCACCTATGCAGGGCATTCAGGCTGAGCTTGGAGGCGATTCAGGCTGAGCAGAGGTAATTCAGGGTAAGAAGGACAAAGAACAGGGAGGTCACGGGCTCAGGATGAGTGAGAGACAGCAGAACCGGGAGACGGAGGGAACAGATAGCTCTCTTCTCTTCCCATCTACAAGGCCAAGGACAGGTGGGGGGAAGGGGAAGAAAGAGAGAGGAGAGAGCAAAAAGAGAGGAGAAAAGAGGGAGGGAAGAAGGGAAAGAGGGGAGAGAATTATATCTTGAGAGATTCACATGAATGCATGGGGAGGGAGAGAGAAAGAGGAGAGAGGAAGAGGAGGAGGAGGAAAGAGCAAAAGGAAAGAAGAGAGGGAGGGAGAGGAAGAGACACACAGAGAGAATCTGAGGATGCATGGGGAGGGAGAGAGAGAAAGGGAAAGGAGGAGGAAGAGGGGAAAGGAGAGGAGAGGGAGGGAGAGAATCTCATATACATGCATGAGGAGGAAGTAAGAAAGAGGAGAAAGAATGAGAGAGAAGAAAGAAGAGGAGGGGGAGACTCAGGCGTGGGGAGGGAGAGGAAGGACAGTGGGGAACAAGACGGGAGAGACAGGAAGTGAGGGAGCATGAGCTAGCAATTAGAGTCTCTGTGTCTCCACCTGTGGCTTATCTCGGCCGGATCACTTTCCTCTTTCAAGCAAAGCAAGTAATCCTGCATTCTCTGCAAACCTCATTCACACTGGATGAAGTGATTTGGGGCCCAGACATCTTGATCTTCAGTGCGTGCTGAAGGCCTGCTCCCAGGAGATGTCCCTCTGACACTGTGATCTATCAGCAGATGTTCAAGCACAGTATCTGCTCAGCATCTAAGCTCTTCATACTAAAAGAGTCTGTGCAGATTGTTTTTCTTCTCTGAAAGTGACCTGGGAGTTGGACATGGCTTTCTGCCTGCAGCCAGTCAGCAATGATTAGAAAGAGCGTTTGTCCTTGAGGTTTCTACCAGCAGCTACACAAGAGAACTAGAGACTTGGGCTTCTCTAGCACCATGGGCATCTCAGAGGGCAGGATCTGGAGGATGATTGTGTTTAAGCAGGATCCTAATTTATTCTTTTTTCTCAAAATTTATTTATTATTTATTTGTGAGAGACAGAGAGGGAAGGAAGGAGAGAGGTAGGGAGGGAGGGAGAGAAGGAGAAAGAGAGAGAGAAAGAGAGAGAAAGAGAAAGAGAGAGGGAAGGAGGGAGAGAGCTTTATGTACGCCATGGCATATGTGTGGAGGCCAAAGGACAACTTTTTGGAAGTCAGTTCTTTCCTTTAAAATATGGACTTCCAGGGATTGAACTCAGGTCACCAGCTTTGTAAGCAGACACCTCACCTGCTGCACTATCTGGTTGCCCCCATCCCACCCCCAACAATTTATTTTTGAAGTTCTGTCCAACTGAAGTCTTATCTTATCTGCATCTTAACTTTAATTTTGACTTTCACTTTCTTTTTAATACAAGGAAGATCCATGGCGGGTGGGGAGGGAAAGAGGCAAGATGGAAGTTTCCAGAAAGATTGGAATCACTGATGTACCGGGAGACTTGAATCAACATTCACATATTTATTAGTGCCAGGCTAACTGGAATAATAAAATATAGATGCAATTGCCCATGGGGTGCTTCACAGGTGGAAAACAGAACAGTTGGCAGTTTACAAGGTAGAAAGTAACCTCTGTTTTTTCTTGTTCTTTGGTTGAATGTGGAGCAAAAGTTAAAAAAAAAAAAACCCTTCTTACAATGGTACTGATTTGCTATTCCCTCTTGCACACTGATTTCATGGACAAGCCTGGTAGGTGGCCTAGCCTGCTTCCCATCGGGTGCAGCCTAACAGTGGTTTTAAGCTTTAACGTGGAAGTGACAGGTGGCATTTTATCACCTGGGAAGAGCAGGGCAAGGAGGTGACCTGTCTTCTCAGCTGCAGGGAGGCTGGGAGGGTGTTAATCACGGCTCAAGTGCGCCTTAAAGAATCACTTTCAAAGGACCTCATGGCTGAAGAAGTCGTATTTATCAACATTTAAATAAACACTTGGTAAAGTATGCATAAATAGTCTTCATATAAACATATACACAACATTAAATAGTTCGGGTACAGACACACCACTGAGAACACACCCACGGTTGTCAGAGTCGGCTGTAAACACCACCTCACACAGAATACAAAAGCAGCTTTGGGCCCAAGTCTGGGTTCACAACACAGATGGATGCTCCACCCAAGGCAAGGGTTCTCCCCCCCACCCCACCCACTCCCCACACAGTCTCAGCAAAAGGAAAAGAAGGAAACCCCAACAGTACAGCAACAACAACAGCGAGAGCAGCACCCCCCCTCCCCGTCCCCTCCCTTGGTGAAAACATGGGACATTGGGATCAATTCGAAGGATACTGCAAAATTCATATTTCAAAATGTAAGGGGGAACATTTTGAAGTCATACTTTTCCAAGTGTGATTCTTTCTTCAGAGGACAATGTGACTTCCTACACCCCCTCCCCCAATTCCTGGGGGTGAAGAATACAAGATACACAGGTACGAGGTAAGCCCTATTTTCTTTCAGAAGGTGTTAAGCAGCAAGAAATGGAGCACAATACTTTCCGTCAGCCCCCCTTTGCTTGCCATACTTATATATATATTGCTGTGTGTGACATTCGAAGGTTTGCTGCGATTGATTTCCAAACAGTTCAGGTTGTAGAAGTTTTGCTTTAAACATTCAGATGTGGACAACTAAATTCAAACATGTGTCTTACACAGTTCATTCTTTCGAGCTCAGAGGGACCCCTGTGAGCTCTAGCCATGAAGCTGCCCACAAAGGAGAATAACTTCGTTCTGAGTTCGGTCCAGATGTGACGCCAACTGAACCCTGGAGATGTCCGCCTGGCACAGAGACCTGTTGGGAAGGTCTGACTACTATACTGGGCGACATTCTTCATTCTTCATGGTGACTTTGGAAAATATCCCGGTGTAAAAAAAAAAAAAAAAAAAAAAAAACCCAAGAATTGTCCCCCCTCCCTCTCCCACGTTAAACTGGGCACATTTCTTTTTTTTTTTTTTAATATTGTGTTAGGATCCTAGAGAATTTCAGTTGACAAGGAACTGAAAATGAATATTGCAGGAATGATTTGCCAGTTCAGTGTTTCCCATTACATTATATACACTATGTGTGCGCGTGCAGAACTCACACATATATATATATTATATACTTATGCAATTTTATTTGTACGAAACTTGAACTGCACAAAACAGTACTTTGCAATCAAGGTCCACAAATAGAGTTTGACAACACACCAAAAGAGAGGATGGAAGCTCTATTGGGACAAGAAGTATCAGCGTTGTAACTTGCAGTGTCTGAAATCATTTCAGAACCACAGCTTCCCAAGCCTGTTGCTGTATTCACATAGAGTCCGAATGGACACTTTATGATCCTTGGGAACCCATCTGTACTTCCTCAGCTAGTGAGAATTAAGAGACCCAGGCAAATCAATCCGAGTGTGGATAACTGCTGTAGAGCAATATCTTTTCTTCCTCTTTAAGAAAGAAACAAACACACTGAAAAGTCCATTATTTCAGAATAAATTTCTTTATACTCAGTAGTATGTTTTTTTTCTGGTTGGCATTTGACTTTTTATATTCAAACCAGTTTATCCAATGGGTTGGTAAACAGGCAGCTTCTTTCCTTTGAGGGTGATGGAAACCTTTCTTATCACCGTGAAGAATCGCCTCCCACCCTTGCCTGTCTCCTGCCAGGGCAGGCAGGCTGACGTGCGTGCGGTCACCGCTCTTGATGAGCTCTCTCCTTCTACAGAGCCTGCTCGGGCACCCGCTTGTGGAAGATGACTGATTGTCTCTGTTGGTACTGCTGCTTGCGTTGCTTCCTCTTGTTGTACTGGCACAGCAGAAGCATCCTGAAGGTGGTTCTGAACGTTTTGTTGCACAGGGCGTAGCACACGGGGTTCACGGTGCTGTTGATGTAGCACAGCCAGTAGCCCAGGTTCCAATAGGTTTTGGGTATGCAGCTGTCACAGAAGGTGTTCACCAGGACCATGATGTTGTAGGGGGTCCACGTGATGATGAAGGCGAGCAAGATGGCGCTGAGGGTTTGGGCCGCCTTCTTCTCTTTGATGAGGGACATCCTCTTGCGCTTGGTGATCTGGCTTCTGGTCTTCAGGGCAAACCTCTTGGCCAGTGTGGCCTCCTTGAAGGAGAGAGGTAGAGCGGCCGTGGCCCGGTCCCCCGAGGAGGAGTTGGTGTCGGAGTTCTTGGTCTCGTCCATGGCAGACTCTAGGTGGATGGGAAGCTTGGAGAAGCTCTTCCGACAGTGGTCACCGTCGTCCATGCTCTTCTGAGTCTGCAACTTATTGGCGTTCCTCTCCACGTCCACCGCTGTGCCCAGCTCCTCATTGGGCACCTGCAGGTTGTCCGAGGAGGGCAGCTTGGTGGAGTTGAGGATGGTGCTGTGACCAGGAAGCTTGAGGACAATGGAGTAGATGGCCCGGGTCTCGGAACCGATGTCCTCCTCGTCGGAAGAGGCCGAGTTCTCCAGAGAGGCAGCCGCATCGTTGTTGTTCCAACTGTCGCTGCTGCTGTGGTCCTGGTCCATCTGCTCGGCGCTGGGCTTCCAGCTCTTGGTAGTGAACCAGAAGTGGCAGCGACCGTACTTTCTCCTGGACGAGCGCTTCAGGCTTTGCTGCTGCAGCTCGTAGCTGCTGCAGCTTCGCGAACTGCCCGTGGGGTGGACAAAGTTTTCTGCCTCTGCTTCGGTCCCAGAGGCCTGCAGCCCCGCCAGCTCTTTGGTACGTTTTTCGGTTTCCTTATAGATCCTCCAGTATAAAACAGTCATGATGGTGACCGGCATGTAAAAGGCGGCAATGGCCGTGCCGAAAGTGATGGTGGGTTCGCTGAGGAACTGGATAAAGCACTCGCCCGGCGGCACAGTTCTCTTCCCTACGAAGTACTGCCAGAACAAGATGGCAGGAGCCCACAGGACGAAGGAGATGACCCAGGCCAGACCGATCATCACCCCGGCTCTTTTGGTTGTTCGTTTGGCTCGGTAGGTAAGTGGCCTTGTGATGGAAAAGTACCTGTCAAAGCTGATGACCAGCAGGTTCATGACCGAGGCATTACTGGCCACGTAGTCAATGGACAGCCAGAGGTCACAGGCCAAATTCCCCAGTGCCCACCGGTTCATGATGATGTAGGTCGTGAACAGGTTCATGGAAATGACCCCGATAATCAGATCGGCACAGGCCAGGCTGAGGAGGAAGTAGTTATTGACTGTCTTCAGTTGCTTGTTGACCTTAAAGGCTACGATGACCAGGATGTTGCCGATGATGGTCACCAGAGCCAGGAAGCCCGTGAGGAGTGCGATAAGGACCACCTGCCAGACCGTGTGGCCTCCCAGAGGGTCACTGGACGTGTCATTCAAAGAGAAATTCCCAGCTGCTTGGGAAATATTGTAGCTGGCCAGATGTGTGACTGTCCCCAAGGGCAGCCCTGCCTCGGAGGGTCTGTGTATCCAGGAAGAGCTGATGTTGGGAAATAAAGGCGAGGCTGTGCTGTTAGCGTGCAAGGTCATCGTGACTCTCTGACATAGTCTGGGGAGAGAAAGAAAGAAAGAAAGAGAAGAGACAGTTAGGACACATCAGTCCGTCATGTGTTCCTGGTACAGCCCGCATCTGGCTTCTTTGAGACAGGGGTCCCACTCGAACTGTGGCCTGTCTGCCTTAGTCTCTGAAGTGCTGAGATTGCAGGTATGCATTACTACGTCTTGCCTGTGTGGCACTGGGGATCGAACCCAGGGCTTTGGGCATGTGAGGCAAACACTCTACCAACTAAATTATACTCCAGCCCTGACACAGTTTCTTTAAAACATGACTGAAACACACAACATACTGTTTTTGGTAATTTTGATAGCATGAACATTTTTTCTATATACCTTTATCATCCTAGGATCTTGTTCATGGCAGCAACTCTTGGACATATGAGCTTTTCTGTTGGGGTTGCCTGATAGCTGTGTTCATAGTCCTCCACGTACCAGCCCAGGCCCATGTCTTTCGTACCGTGCATAGCCATCGACAGCAACTTTGAAAAGCACCTAGCTAGTGAGATCAGTGAATTGATTATGTTCTGTTACCTTTTTTTTTTGGTCTTATGACATGATGATTTAATTACAGATAATACAATGTCCCACAATCCCAAAGCTTCATGCATCTGTCTTCTTTCATGTTTTTTTAAAACTCATTAATGAATGTCACATTGGATGTCTGTTATCTGTCATTCTTTCAGAAATAAATCATCATTTATACTCAGTTGTGGAATAGGCATCTGCCACCTGGTCCCAGAGTCCTTGACCACAGCAAGGACTTGAAACTGATCCAGGCAGTGAGGGTCCATTTAGGGAACCGACAACCGGATGACAGAAACATGGAGAAAGCGTCTCATCTTTGGGGTCGTTGGGCACTGGTCACAGTGTGTAAAAATCTGAGACGGGGAAAAGACAAAGGGAAGGAAGATGATGGGATGGCTTTCACATGAGACAAGCTCAGAGAAAAAAAAAATTGAGATAATGTTGGCAACGCAGAACTCAGAGATATGTGCCTCAAGTCCCGTTCTGCTGTACCCCAACCAAGGTGATGGCAAAAGGTGTGTGTGTTTGCAGGTGGGGTCTTCCATAGAAGAATCCTAGGAGGGAACTCAGCCAAGCCCATCAGCCCCTTGATTTCAGGTTTGTGACCTCAACGAGGAAGCTTGCAAGTTTCTAAGCCCTTGCAGACGTAGCAGGAGACCTCGAGCCATAGGTCTGCAATAGAGGGAAATAGAATTCTTCTTATTGCCCCTTGAATGGGATGGATCGAAATACACATCTTCTATGAGTAAATGTCTTGCTTTGCTTTATTGCATCCCAATTTTACTACAGGTCCCGAGTTTTCTGTCTTTGCTGCAGTAGGCCTTTTGTCCCTTTGCTGCTTAGGGGGACACTGTCGCCTGCAATGCCTCTACAGAGCCGCCTGGACCGTTCTTTTCCTAGTCCAGCACGGGTGGGTTCCTGGTGCCCCAGCCTACTGGCATGAAAGCTGGATCTGCTTTATTTAATAGGAGAGTGTCCCCATGTGGTGAGGAAGTGAGGTATCTCTTACCCATCCCTCGCCTTTAGATGCCTAGGTCCAAGGCTTTCTCTACAACCTTAGGAGAAAATGGTTAGTGGGTTATAAGGACTTCAAAATGTTATCAAGAAGTATTTATTAGGAGTGGGTATCTTTCTTTGAGCTTGTCATTTCATAGGTGATATGTGACTTAATAGGACTCAGGGGTTCTTGGGGTGACCCCACTGAAAAGCTGCTAAGACTCTGTTACAGATCTGTCGTTTATCTCTTTCTCACTCACACCCAGATTACGTCTTCACAAGAGTTAGTTACATGCGCGTGCACACATGCACTCTCTCTCTCTCTCTCTCTCTCTCTCTCTCTCACACACACATACGTAGAGGTGTGCTAGTTTTCAACTTCATCTTCTGCATACATTTTCTTCCAAAACATTTACTCATTACATCATTAACATTAGGGATACATAGAGAATCAATCCTCCTAAGTTTAAGATATAAGAGTTAATATGAGCGTTTGAATTCTCAAGAAAGGACTATGAATCCAACTGGATAGGCCAGGGCTGAAATTAACTCAGGGGCAGAGCACTTCCCTAGTAGACACTAAGGCCCTAGGTTCAATCCCCAGTGCCCTCTCAAACTGTATCACTAAACTTTTGCTTTACATACACATGCATGCATGTAACCATGAATACACACATGCCCAATATACAACAGGCACAATCTATTTTACAGTCAGCAAGGTTTGAAGGTCAGTATAGTGGATATTTTGATCTTTATTAATATTTGAAAGAAAAGGGTATGCTTGGGGATATAGTTCTCGCCTAGAGGGCATGAGGCTTCAAGTTCAAGTCTCGGTACCACAAAAAGTATGAAATAGAAAATATGGAAAATATAATTTGAGTGCAACAAGGTTAGAAAAACCTGTAAGATACTTATGGGAAATTTGCCCTCTTCGTCCATGTTTTGGAATAAGAATTTCAAGGGGATATAAATCTGAAACACACACATATAAATGTATTAGATTAAAAAAAGCCAATGTAAAAATAAATGCAAGAGTGCTTGGAGATACTTGCAAGCTCTCTGTTCATGTGAGTCTCTGTGGTTAGGATAAATTACAAGGAGAAAGACCTGTTTTATTCCTCTCTAAGTCATGGTGGCTTAGCTATTGTGGAGAAAAGATCCAGAGCTTCCAACTTTTAATCCTATTGGACTGATAAAAAGGTGCAAATTAACTTTCACCTCCCAATGTCTAAACTAATCCTACCTCTATTCCTTTTTTTAACCATGAATAAGGAGGAAAATCTTTACAGTCTGCAATCCTGTTTTTTAAAGGACCAACTATACAGTGTGTCTTCTTCTTAGAATAATGTATCCAAAGGTCACTGGACCCATGAGCTCATCGATGCTGTGTTTACTTCCCCAAGACCTGTACAAGATTTGGCCTATCGACAGTTCATCATGGAAGGGGAAATATCTCATAAGGCAGCACACCTTCCTGAAAGACAGACCACTGACAGTGAATACTGACTGGTATGCCTACGGATATATGAACCACACTTCAGCTTGTGTGCAGGCACCTGTTAACATAGGCAACCCTGATGAAACTCAGAGGCCCACATATGCAAAAAGGCATGAAAACAGGAAGGAGAGTGACTAGAGAGAAGCATGCTTCCACTGGGATAGGGCTGGATAATAAGGTGTAAAAATGACATAAATTCATATTATTCATGCACGGAACTGTCAAAAAAGTATGAAAAAATTCTGCATCCATCATTGTCAAGACTTGTTTTGAGCTCCTGCGTTGGATAGAAGTGTCTATTTTCTATCTTAATTCATCACCAGCATTCAATAGCTAAAATAACTGCCAAAGCATCACAGGTGCGGTGAGTGGGAAGGTTGCATTTGGCCTCTAGGTGGCGAAGTCTACTCAAAGAACCACCTGTGCGTCCGGGTGCCCGTCACAAAGGCTGTCCCCAAGCCAGGCACTGGAAACCTCAGCTTAGTTCAGTCATGCAGTCCATGGAGGATATCAAGCAGGGTCCACGGAGCTTTGCGATCAAACATGTCTTTAAAGGGAATCAAACTTGTGAACTTAGCCCTTTCCAGCTGCGAGGAGGCGAGACGTTTCCTAATATGGTACCGCAGCAGCTCTTGTTGTGAACAAAACATTTCCCAAAGCCAAAGCTGGAATAAAATTCCTTTTGAAAAGGAGAAAGCTTGTTTGGACATAGCTGATGGACCAGACTGCCGCCCCTTTTGTATGTTTTTATTTAATGTGAAGACAGAAATGTGGGATGTCTGGAAAGGTCTCCCATGGGGGCCTGCTTAGGCGTGACAGCCGCTGGTGGAATAGCACAGTTTACCTTAAAAGCAAATGCTAGGAGCTGGACTGCTGTGATACACACGGGCACTTTTCAAGTCCTAAGCCTCCCGGCTATTAGAATTTCTGGAGAAATGGTCCAAACATGAGCAGTTCCTTTTACACATCAGTATTTATGCAGAAAGAGGCCAAGTCGCTGTCTTTGAAGAATTTAAAAAGCCAAAATTCTTTGTGTGTGTGACATGCATAATGTGTGTGTGACGAGTGTGTATAATATGTTCATGTATATCTGAAAGTGTATGATGTGCATAATGTGTGTACATGGATGTGTTTGAGTATGAGCATGGGTATGGATGTGTGTGTATGTGTGTGTGTGATGTGTGTGTGTACATACAATGTGTGTGTGCTTCTGTGTATGCATGTGTACTAGTATGTGTTTGTGTGTGTATAATGTATGTGCACTTGTGTGTTTGTGTGTACCTGTGTGAGTATGCCATGCTGCATGTGTGGCAGTCACAGGACAATCTTATGGGTTCGTTATTGCCTTGTGCCTTGTGTGAGACAAGGTCTCCTGTTGTCTTCACCACATAAGCCGGCCTAGTGGAACCCGTCGCTACCTCCCATCTCACCACAGGAGCCCAGGAGCGACAGAACCACGTTACCCTGCTTGACTTTAACGTGAGTTCTGGGGATTCAAACTCAGGCCTCATACCTTCCCCACTGAGCCATCATTATAGAAAAATTTTCAGCAAAAGTATTTCCAGAGTTTAAAATCAACGGGTGTTTTCTCAAAGCACTGTTCATTATCATCCATGACAAGAACACAGTATTCAAGGTAAATCATGATGAATTCATCTTTAGAATGTTGAAAGAGATGTAAATCTCAGAGCGTTAAGCTGCACGACAGCAGAGTGCAAGCACATAGTTTCTGGGTTTTTTTTTTTCCACAGAAAAGAAAGCACACATGTACACACAGGTACATACACAGATATAAACATCATTTGGACTAAATATTTTTGAATGTCCGTGCATGTGCTGAAACTCTCCTGGGAGAGAAGCTCACCTGGTCCAGGACTGATGTTTTCTGTGATGAACGTAGACCAGTTGTGTGTGTGTTTTTTTTTCAGTCTGTGTTCACTACAGCTCTGGGCAGGTTCACAGTCTGCTTTCTATTCACACTTCAGTCTGTTGCACATCCCAATTGATCTCACATGTGTGTCTGTAGGCCTGGAAGACAAGCAGAAGCAGCATATGGGGCAGATGCGGAGCAGGGGAGGATTCCTTCCCACAGCAAGTTAGGGCCAGTAGAGCCTGACTCCAACACTGGCGGATTGCTAAGCCCTCTAATCTTGCTTCCTTATCTATAAAATTGGGACTATGTTTTTCATTTTTAGTCTGACAATTTCATATATATATGTACTATACAAGTACAAACTTGGCGAGAGAGCATCCTTGGCAACTGATAGGGTGATGCTAGGGCTAAATCTACTTCAAGCCACGGGACGAGGCCGAGGTGGACAAAACCTGGTCCAAACAGGGATAAAAGAAGCTCAGAAAAAATATTATAATATTCTGTCTTGCCAGGAAAATCTGGAAAATGCCCTGGTCCTAATTAATGTGGCAAACTCCAAGTCTCGTCAAGAATCAACTCTTGGGCTAGGGAGATAGTTCAGTTGGTAAAGTACTTACTTGCCTTGTGAGCATGAGGCTTACTTCCTAGGACCCATGCAAAAGAAACTGACATAGGGGATCATGCTTGGAATCTCGGCGAGGGGAGCAGGATGCCTTGGCTCCCTGGCCAGTCAGCCAATTCCAGGCCAATGAAAGTCTTTGGTTCAAAAGAGCAAGGTGGATGGAATCTGCAGAATCACAGATGAAGCTTGTACTAGCTACTCTTTGTGTGGCTGTGAGAGAACACCCACAGTCAAGCAATTTAAGGGAGAAAGCGAGATTTAATGAGCTTATGGTTCCAGAGGGAAGATACAGTCTTTAATGGTAGATGTGGGATGGCTGGCTGTCAGAAGCTGGAGACAGGTTAAAAACACACCCATCTGCAAGGTGAGAGCTCCAAGATTCCTGCTGCAAAAGGAGACTTCTCCAGAAGGTAGAGTGGGACTAATCCACCTCAAGGCACACCCTTTGTGACCACCATCCTCCAGCAAGGCTCCACCTCTCAAAGGTGCCATGACTTTCCCAAATATAAGAGACTGTTGGGGACACATTTCAAACCATGTCAAGGCTGCTTCTGGCCACCATACAATCTTACACGGGTTTGTACATCCACACACACACACACACACGCACACACACACACATGTATATGCATGCACCCACACAAATAGCTTTCACCTAATTTCTTTGGAGCTCAATCTTCAGTCTCTATTCATGAATGAATTTCATATTCATGCATCCAACTCTCAGTTTTAATTTCAGAATCAATATATTATGTTGTCTGCTGCAGACCTTAAGCTGGGGGGACATGGTGCTTGTTCTAGAACAATCATGGGTTAGATATAACATCAACTATTTAAAGAATCACAAGAGATGAGTCAATATCTAGCTTCCCCCCCCATCTCCCCAGTCAGCGAGGAGAGATGGAAGAGGAAAGTGTGTTTTAAGTCTGATTTAGGATAAGACAGCAAGCAGTGGAGGTTGGGGAGGGGTGGTAGCTCAGAGCAGACTGTACAGTTTCCAAACTGAGTGAGAGGTGAGACTTGGTGCCCTGTCGCTCCCTGGGTTCCCAGTGGCCCTGAACATGTTCTGAAGGGAGTTTGGAACATGTAAGTTTGGGTCTCTGCCAGTGAGAAATCCATGGACCTATGTGCATGACAGCCACCTAGGCGATCTCTTCATAAATAGTTGATAGAGCCCCTTCTGTACTTAGGGCCATTTTATGCCTAGATTATGAGTTCACACATCCGTCCAGAGCAGTCTCAAAGACTTTCTGCTTTGCCTTTCCTCTTTCTTTAACTTTCCAAATGTGTTTCTGGTGATGAAAATAAAGTAGGATATCTCTGTAGATAAAATATCTACAGGGATTGGAGAGATGCCTAGAGGTTAAGACTCTGGCAAGCAGAAGGTCCTGAGTTCAGATCTCAGGTCCCACATAAAAACGCCAGACGGAAACAGCAGCAGCCTACATTTCTGGTCCTGGTGGGCAAAGTGTGGGAGATCCTAGTGTGAAGCAAAAAGGAGGTAAAAGCAATCCAGGATGATTTCCAAAGTCACCTTTGGGCCTCCAATGCCCTCTGATAAACACACACACACACACACACACACACACACACACACACACACACACACAGAATAAATAAAGTTTAAAAAAAATTGACAGGACCTATAGTCGAGGCATATGGTTTATATTAGCAAGGCTTCCTTTTTTCTTCGAGAAGCAAATCAGGCTCAGAAAAGCTGGGATTCATCCAAAGAGACCATGTGAACAAAAAGCCCTTAAAACTAAAAGGAACCTTATCAAAGATGAGACTGAAATGGAGGAGGTGATACAAGTTGGAAGAACATCGGAGTTCTCTGCAAGGAATTACATATGGAGCCGAGAGCTGCCCAGTTGTTTCGAGAAGGACAAGAAGCCATGGAAATGCAAACAAGACAGAATGTCTAACTGGGCTCCTACTGTCTGTTCAGAGACATGTTTCCTCAGCTCTTTTTAGAAATGGTTTCAAGGACAACAAAGGTGACCTCTGGATATAGCAGGTTGTGACTTTGCCATTTTTTTTCTCCCATGGGACCAGTGACCTTGTCCTTCTAGGACGGACTTTCCTAGATAATATGGAAATGATGAACATTCAGTACTCATAAAATAATAGAGGGAGAGATCCAGAAAATTAAGCGCCGTATGTACTCCCTAATAGGTGGCTCTTAGTACCAAACCCACCCAGCCCACTTAGAGACACTCAAAGATAAATCTCTGTAATACCTACAATAATTGCAAGGATTATGAACAGGAGGGATGGGGTAGGAGGGCCACACCAGAAACAAGGAGAGAGGGGACCATGTTACAGCAGAGAAAATAGGCCTCCATCAAGGACTCAAATAAGTAATGAGACATCTGATTAAGTTCACAGACTTTCGTTCCTGATCATTTACTACTGAGGGGGTATGATCTCACCAGAAGAGGAGGGCACATAGTCTGGCAGATGAAAAGTAACCATTTTGCAAATGGGTGATAGACCCCTCCCTCACTGTGGTTTCCCACTTTTATTACATCTACCTTTGAATGTGCTCTTATAACAAGACTCTAGTTTAACAGCTTTTTGTCTCTGGCCAGGGGGTGACATACATTGCCCATCAGGATGGAGTGAAGGGCATTGCAGGAGCAGCAAAACTTCAAAAGAAAATCAACAAACAACAATCCAGAACTTCAGAGACTCTATATCAACCACCTAGAACTAGGCCAGCCGAATCTCTCCCCATCCTGAAGCTCAGGGTCATTTGCGGAAGAGGGGGCGGTAAGAGTGTAAGAGCAAAAGGATGGGAGGAGCAATGATTTGCAAGATACTCCACACAAGTTAGGGCCGAAGCAATCATAATTGGACTTTACATGCCCTGCGCAATGTCCAACACACTATTGACCTCACAAAGTCTAGCATCTGCTAAAGGCACCAAGATCCTTGGAGGCAAGGGATTGGCAGCCACAGCAGTGTTCCTATACTTAAGGGGAACATGGGAAAGGGTTCAGGGAAAGGCCACTGGGTCCTTGTATGTCATCGGAGAGGAGGGCCCAGAGGAGAGTCAGGCATGCACAAGAAAGGACTCTCTGAGAATTTGGGCGGGAGGCACTGGGGGATGGGGAGGGAGGAGGGAGGGGAGGGGGAGCAGGGGGTTCGGGGGGAGGAGGAGGGAGGGAGGGAACTGGTGTACCTATTAAGTTTGTATGAGCTGAAATAATAAGTTTAAAAAAAATAATAGAGGGAGGGTGGTCAACAAGGCAAGATGACTTAGCAGGTGAAGGTGCTTGCCACGCAAGCCTGATGACCTGAATTCAATTCCTGGAACCCACATAAAGGTAGAAGGAAAGAACTGACTCTACAAAGTCGTCCTCTGACTCCACATGTGCACCAAGGCATGCATGAGCCTGGATACACACGCACATACACACATGCATATGCGCACATCACACATGTATATGGACGCATACAAACAATAATAATAAAATTAAAAAAATAGATGAGTTGGGAGGATAGCTTAATTTGAGAAGTGCATGCTTTGTAAATATGAGGACCTGAGTTCCAGCCCTAGAACCCTTGTAAAAAAAGCCACAAGTTGTGATGCACTTTTGATCAAACACAGGTGATGTAGATCTCTGTGACTTGCTGGCCAGTACACACACACACACACACACACACACACACACACGCACACACACACACACAGAGGCATCTATCACACACACACACACATAGAGGCATCTATCACACACACATGCACACAGGCATCTAACACACACACATCTACCATGCACATTCATCTACCATGCACACATGCACACAGGCATCTATTACACACACACATACACAGGCATCTACCACACATATAGGCATCTACTACCCCCCCACATGCATCTATCACCCACATGCATCTGTCACATACACACACACATGCACCTACACACACACACCTACCACACACATCTAGACCATGTACTACATGCATCTACCACACACATCTATTACATATATACACATGCATGTACCATGAACATGTGTCTACTATATACACACACATGCATCTAACATGTATACATCTATAACATATATCCACATGAATCTACCACACACTACATCTACCACATACACACACATGCATCTACCACACACATACAAACACACACACACCTACCACACACACGTATACCTCCATACACACATATATGTCTATCACACATACATGTACATACATATGTGTCTACCATACATATATACATGCACACATACAACTACAGAAGGTGGAGACTATGGTGACTTCTACTGGCAGCGTGAAGAAAAATACATCCACTGGGAAATATCTTCTCCCAAGAGCTCACTGTAAATGGGACACAGGGCATTACCCAGGCAGACTGGCTCCCCAGTCTTTGTCTGCCCTCTGCTCTTGCAAGCACATCTGTCATGACCAAACCAAGATGCAAACAAAGTCCATGTTTATAAAAAGGGAGCTCAGTCCTCTTGCTCCTGCATCCATGTCTCGGCCTTGGAGGTAATACCAGTGACAATTTACTTAGGAAGTAAATATTTGTTAGAGGAATGGAGTGTCCTTCCAAAATGTGCTCTTCTGAAGAGTTATATATGTGTATTTTAAGGAGTTTACTATGTGCCCCACTCCATGGTGTACATACGCATTACTCTACCCGGCCCTCACCACTTCACTGTCACTTTATTTGTCACATGAGGAAAGGGAACCCGAGTGGGTCGCAGCTCTTGAGAGGCAGGGTCAAGAGCTGACTCAGGGCCAGAGACAATCCTGTGCAAGCACCAGAACCTGACTCGTTCTGTTTGCAGAACCCAAGAGAACAGTGCCAAGGGTGATAGCATAGGAGTGTAACTCGTCCCTGGGGAAGCAGAGACAGGCTGACCCCTAGCCTTGCCTGGCAGGCCAGTCTAGACCACACAGCAAGGTCTGGGTCCAATGAAGAGTCGTGGTTTGAGTGTGAGTTGTCCACTACAGGACATGTTTTGAATCCTTAGCTGATACTGATGTTTGGGTAGGCCAGAGCACCTTGATGAAGGAAGGGATGTCACAGGGAGGGCAGGCCTCGAGGTTGGGTAGACCCACCCAGTGTTTGCTGGTGGTCTACTTTTGCAGCTTGCTGCTCACTCTCTCTGCCTCCACAATGCCTGTTGTGACCTGAGCAGTTTAAAACTTTTGCCACCTGCCATGCCCTTTCTACCACAATGGGCTGTAACTCCCTTGTGGAATCATAAACCAAATAAATCTCTTCTTTCTCTCCTTAAGTTGCATATGAGTTTTGTGTCACAGCAGAAAAAAAGGTAACTGTAATAGAATGTCTTGAAAAAAATAAAGTGGAGAGAAATAGTAATAGAGGAAGAATCTGAAGTCCACCTCTGGTTCTTACATGTGTATACATAGGCAAATATGCATGCACACACACACACACACACACACACACACACACACACACACAGATTCTAGCCAGACAACCCAAGATTTTTCTCCTAACCACCTAATGTACATTAAGTTGTCTCGCTTCCTTCCTTTTCTCACAGAACAATACGCTATGGATGTTGCTTCCATTCAATGCAAGTAAGTCTGTGTGCCACGCACGTGCTTGGGAAGAAAACAAAGCATAAAGAGGGACCGTCCAGGATCCAGAAGTCGGCACACCACGTCCCTGGCTCGAACAGGATTTCCAGGGCAGCAGAGGGCACGAGGCACTGTGTTTGCCGAAGACGCTTTTCAACAACATGTTGTGGAGCTCAGCATTGGGGAGGCCAACACAAATCTCCAAGATCCTTCCAGATATAAAAGAGCAGGTTTCTCCCCTGACCGTTCTATCACCATTGAGGGAAAAGCCTGATGCCTCCAGTGTTTACATGAGCCAGAGATACCAACTGTCTGCTCTATACTCCACAATGATCGAAGAAATGATTAAACACGAAAGGCAGTTAGTTGACTTTTCAAACACCAAGGGCATTGGCAGACTTTGATTAAAATACCAAAGTAAAATCAAATTCTTTAAGTATGAAAAGTTCACGGGGGCTGGAGAGGTGGCTCAGGGGTAAAGCCTTTGCAGGTGGAAGGTCCTGAGTTCGGATCCTAGACCCCACATATAGACGCCCGGCGGAAGCAGGGTGGCCTGCGTTTCCGGTCCTGGTAGGGCGGAGCCCATGAATCCCGGGGCAGAGTAAACAAGGAGGAGGTGGAGGCGTCCATGGTGGTTCTCAAATTCGCCCGTGGTTCTATACACACACACACACACACACACACACACACACACATGCACGCACAATTAATAATAATAAAAAGAAAGAAAGAAAGATTCTTAGTGCACTATCGAAAAGAGACTGTGTGGAAATGAAAGGAAGACAGAAATCTGCAAGGATCAGACTTGAACAATAATATGACATCTGTATTGGCATGTCTGTACAAAAGAGTAGGAACCAATGACCTTTGGTTTTGAGTTTCCTGAACCAACTGGAAATGGGAGCTCCCATAGATATGGATTCTGGCTCTAGGGGTTGGAAACCAGAGAGGCAGAGGAAGAAAGCTGAGCCAGGCAAACACATTGGTGTGAATCCTCATGCTGAAACATGGGAAGGAGAGGAGTCTAGACATTAAAACATATCCCTGACGGCTGGGGAGATGGCTCAGTGGTTAAAACCTTTGCCCCACAAGCAAAAGGACCTATGTAAAAAAATGCAGGTGTGGAATACAATGTAAAAGATATGGAGGTGGCTTACAATTCAGGCCTTGGAAGACAGAGCTTAGGAAACCCAGGGCAAAGCAATAAGGAGGTAGAACAATACGGAATAATTCCTGATGTCATTCTTGGGTTTCCATAGGCCCACACACTCAAGACCCCTCTTGTACACATGTCTACACATACATGTACACACACACACACACACACAATAAATAAATAATAAAAGAGTGAAATCAACACAAAACATTCATAAAGACAAAAGAAAAGAAGAAATCATAATCAAGGGTTAGAATAGAAAGGAACAACCTCAGGTTGGCTATTGAGGCTTGGTGCAATTACTCTTGGAAGTCTCTGTCAGATTACACCTTCTCTGAGTGACACAAGACTTCATTCCTGGACTGTGCCCAAAGCTCTCTGCAGGACTGCATGCATGTAACCTCTCGCCTCCATGTGAGGGTTCCCTGTGGGCAAAGCACGATACATACAGAAGATGATTTGGACCTAGACACGTACCTGCCTCTGAGCTGCCAGAGTGTACTTGCTACCTGTCCAGGTAACTTCAGAGTCTGATGCGATGAGGTCCCTGTGGTCGACATGCAGTCTATTTTAGTTTATTACTATTATTTGTGTGTGTAGATGTATGTATGTGTGTGCATGGTACATTTGCACGTGTGTGCACCACGTGGAGGCCAGAGATCAACTTCAGGTGTCTGCCTCTATTTCTACCCACCATATTTTTTGAGAGGCTGTCATACTGAACCAAGCACTCACTGTTTTAGCTAGAGAAGCTGCCCAACAAGCCCCAGGGATCTATCTTGCTCCACCTCCACCCTGGTCCTGAGGTTTCAGTCACATGTCTCTAAGCCTAGTTTATATATGGGTGATGGGGATCTGAACTCAGGTCCTCATGTTTCCACTCTACCCATTGAGCCATCTCTCCAGTTCTATAAACTGTATTTTAAAGTGCTGAATATTATATAGAATTGGTATGTTTCAATGGACCAGCCAATCTTCTACACATTTTTTTCCTTTTGCATTTTGCAACTTGCAGATTCAAATACTTGTAAAATAGAGTGTCAGAATCAACATGCCATATTACATGTGAGAGACTTCACCACCATATGCAGTGTTGGTTACATTTATTATTGTACCAGCTTTATAACAATTGTTACTAACATATATATGTGTTCTAAATTTTTGAAAAGCATTTTTTAATTTCTTCTTTCTTTCTAGAATGTTTTCTTATTATTTGAGAGAGAATGAAAGAGGAAAGAGAGAAAGAGAGAGAGAGATACAGGTCAGATGTCAACTTCCTTCTACCATTTGGGATCCTGGGGACTGAACTCAGGTCACTGGGTTTATGAGCAGGTGGTTTAGTTGCTGCACTAGCTCACTGAGCCTCCCTCCCTCCCTCCCTCCCTCCCTCCCTCCCTCCCTCCCTCCCTCCCTCCCCTCTGTTACCTCCCTCCCTCCCTCTATTACCTCCCTCCCTCCCTTCCTTCTTCCAGAACTTTCCCTCTTCTTCCCTCCCTTCCCTTCCTTTCCCTCCCTTTTCTCTCTCCCTCCCACTCTTCCTTCTTCATGTGTATTGTGTATGTGTGTATGTGGTAGACTTATGGAAGTCAGAGGCCATCTTGTGGGAGTTGATTTTCTCTTTTACTACATGGGCTCCAAATATCAGATTCAGGTCACCAAGTTAGGCAGCAAGTCGATTACATGCTATTTCAGCAGCCCTTGCTGGAATATACTGAAGACCTACAATGTGCCACTAAGCACGGGGTGTCGTCTAGTTTTATTAGCCTAAACCCTTCTATTTTCTCTGGAATGCAGCCTTGTACCGTGGGGAATCAGGCTCCTAGAAGCTAGGTGGCCGCTTGCTGAGGCACTGACTAGACAGGGGAGGGGGGGCGATGGTGGGGAACAAATGTGAATCTCAGACTGAATCTTTGCTAAAAGTCCTCTCTGCTTCTCCAGGTGGTATCACCTGTGGGTATCATGAACCATGCAATTGCTGTCACTTCCATTTACTGTGGGTTCTAGACCTGAGAACCTTCTAGAACCACTGCTGAGTTGATTCCTCTGTTAGAAAGTCGAGGCAGAAATGTCACAGAGAATTAAAAGTTCATGAACCTTCCTAAATTCCTTTTGTTCTTATTTTAAGAATTATAACTACAAGCACACATAAGTTGTGCATTACTAATGGGGATCACTCTGGCATTTCTACACATGTGTGTTTTGGGCGTCCATGAGTTCTATCCTCCTTTCATTTGCTTTTGGAGGCAAGCATGACTTTTTTATTCTTGCCATCCCCTTTGCCCCAAGCCCTTTGGCTCAAATGCAGTCTAAAATTACTTATGCTTTTGTTGGGAGGCATGGACACAGGATTGGTTCATCCCAGCCTCGGACAGACAGAAAATCACCTCCTTGAAACACTGATCAAAAGGCATGGGCCAGTGTACAGTAGTGGTCCCTGTGTTGCTCTCTCAGTTGAGCCTGGTACAAGCAGCCTGCATGAACGATGGGTAGTCCTGTGGATGGAGGGGATGGAGTCCCCTGGACTCCTTATACCTGGTGGAGATTGCTATATCTGTCTCTTGATTGGTGCGGATGTCTTGTTTGGTCTGGACACCAGCAACACATCAGAAGTGATAGCGCCAAGAATCTACTGCATCTGGTCCGTTTCCATTCTCATCCCTACTGGCACAGAGTGTTGGTGCAACTATGTATGTTTCCATCGACCATCAGCACCCATCACAAGTGTTTTCTCTGTCTCTCTCCTCCTCTCTCCTTTCCCTTTCTCTGTCTCTTTTTCACTCTCTCCCTTCCTCCCCTATCATATAGTTAGGCACAGGTGTCAACTTGACAGTTGAGGGTTTGAGCTCTGGGCACATTTGTTGAGAATTAATGGTTGAGTTAAGCCCACAGAAAATCTGCAAGAGATTGTCTAGTTGATGGGGAAGGCCCAGCTCATAGTGGGTGGGACAAACCCTGGAATAAAATACCAAGAGCTGATTGAGAAAGTCGGTATCCTTGTGTACACTTGGCCAGACATGCTGGTCTGGCAAGTAGGGATCGTGCCTTTGTCGGCCATTATTTAGAGATGGTGTGGCCAGTTCCCTCGGCCCTGGTGTTAGTGCATGATCTCCCATCAAGCTGGACTGAGAACTGTAACCAGAAAATCATAAGAGAAAATAAATCCCTTGTTCCCTTAAGCCGTTTGATGGTGATTTATCAGCAACCATGCAGGCGAATTGCAAAATCCCCTTCCCTGTCTCTCTTCTCTCACTTTTTCTCTCTTTCCCCTTTTCTCTGTCTCTCTCCCTCTCCTATCTCTCTCTCTCATCCTTCTTTCTCTCTGTGTATATCTGTCCATCTCTGTTTCTCATCCCTTCTCTATGTCTGTTTCTCTGTCTCTATCTGTCTCTGCCTCTCTGTCTCTCCCATTCTGTCTGTTCATATCTGCCTGTTTCTCCCTCCCCCCTCTTTCTGTCTCTGTCTCTGTCTGTATCTGTCTGTGTCTGCCTGTCTGTCTGTCTGTCTGTCTCTCTCTCTCTCTCTCTCTCTCTCTCGCTCCCTTGCTCCTCTTTGTTTTCTGAGCCATGATCTCATGTAGCCCATGACAGCCTTCCAATTACTCCTAGTACCATCTCTCAAGCGCTGGGATTACAGGTGAGCGCTACCATGCTCAACTGAAAAACAGATGCTTGAAGAAAAGGTTTTCGAATAAAATTTGTGTATTTCAAAATATTCCCATTAGGGGCAGATCCAGACTTTGTGGAGACTGAAGCTTATGTAATTTTGCAGTCTGCCCTGTTAGGAAAACAGATTCCAATTTATGACTCTTAAAAAAATGCCATGACTTCCCTCTCCCTCAGCGGCCCTTGCAAAGGACTTGAAGTTCTAGCTTTATTAGCTGCACAGTGAGTCTTCTCCTGATTCCAATAAAAACCAAGATAAGCTAACTATTGTTAAGGGGCTGAGAGTTTTAAAGATGGTGTGTGTAACTAAGAAACTGAAGGCATGTGTATTCATAAACCAGAAACGAAATTTCTTCCCACAACAACTCAACAGACAGATGTAAAGTAAAATGCTGAGTGTTGCACTGCTGTGAGGAAGATTCGACTTGCCCGGGTGTAATGGTTCCAACCAATGAGGTTGCTGAAGACTTAATTAGCTTTTCAAATGGGTTGCGAACCCAATAGATGCTCCTGTGGGCCACCAAATGATCGCATCCAAATAAGGCGGAGCTAAGAAAAAAGGAAGGAGCGTGGAGTCTCTTTGCTTGGAAGCTGGCATCCATGCCAGCTGAGGCTGAGGGAGGCCAGCTGGAAGTGCAGGACACTCAAGGGAATCCTGACACACAAGCGGTTGCTCCTTGAGGACAAAGGGACAAAGAGGAAGCAGCATGCGAGGGGTGTATGTGTGTGTTGGCTTTTCTAACAGTGATAAAAGATAATAAAGAAGCGGTTGCTTTGATAAAGTCATATGTCAAAGGAATGCTTCAGGAAGGTTATGGTCTATGTACCTGGCACAGGTAAGCCGCACAAAGCCTTGTCATATTCTTGGAACCCAGCCAGGACACAATTAGTATACTTTGTGACAAATATGCTTTTGTGACAAATGGCGGCAGGCAGGTATCTATAGTGGCTCCCGAAGGAACCCTTGGTTCAGCCCACTTCAAATATCTAATCAGAGATCTGGACGTCAATGCTAAAAAAATTGTCATAAGGCATCAGCTCTGTGTCCTTTGCACAAGCAACTTACTTAAAGAAAACCTCTGGCCAGATGTTACCCCAACCCATGACCACCCAAGAAAGGAGATGCCTAGAAAGGCAAAGTTCAAACTGGTTCCAGGAAATATTGAAATAAGATGTACTAATGAGGTAGAGGAGCTGGCCCTGAGAAGTTGTCTCCATGGAAACATCTATTTTTTTTTTTCTTCCATGTGATATTTTAAATTAAAATACATATCCATCAGGGCTGAGAAAAAATCTCAGTGATGATATCCAAAGATATACCAGGGTCTTTAGCACCTCCATCTTCCCACTGGGATCTCTCCTCCACTGGTCAACCACGGCTCCAGATCTTGGGTTGTGGGGTCTATGAGTTCAGTTCAAGTACTTCTTGCTTCTTTCTTGTACCAAGGGAAGTGAGAGACTGACTGATTCTGGACTCCAGGTATCACCTTGGGAGAACCAGTGATCTAAGATACTTTCATGAGTGGAGCAGATAGCCATGGAATTAGAGTGGTCAGCTTGTTGGGGACTATCAGAACCATTCTAGTACCTTGACTGCGGCCATGCGGCTTTATCCTGCTGTCCTCAGTGTATTTTTAGTAACAGATAAGTTTATTTGGTGACAAGCTTGGTGCCAAACCATGACTTTCTGTGCAAAACACTCCAACAACACCTTGTGTTTTCCTCAAACAGGGCACACCTGCTCAAGGCTTCCCAAGTACAATGCAGTGACCCTAATCTCCTCTGAGCTCAGCACCTGCAGTGGCTCTCCCATAGGGCTCCAAAGGAAATTTTGAGTTTCCTATTGGGTCATCCTGACCCAAGGTCACTGAGATAGCATCTTCCCTAAACCACCATATTGGTGTGATCTGTCACACGGAAACTGACCTCTCTCTGATTCTTCGCTGGCAGTGTGTGTGTGTGTGTGTGTGTGTATGTGTGTGTGTGTGTCGGGGGGGAGGAGGAGATGCTGGTGAACGTGCCCTCCAAGCCATTTGAAATGTCCTTGTAGCTATTTTAAGGTGATTGCCCAAGACCCATGGAGACACTTAGCCACAGAAACTGCTCTTGTGATTTCTTACCAACGTGGGGTCTCGAACCAGGCAAGACATATGGCAATGTTGTACCTGAGAAAGCCAGGAAGCAGAAATGGTTCTCCCCTGCCTCTCCTCCCCCTCCCTCCCACACCGACCATCATCTGCACATTTGTTCTCCCACATTGTGGCAGGCAAATGTAAAATCTAGGTGTTTCCATGACCATGCCTTCCCCAGAAGCTCTAGGCAAGAATCATTTCCATGCCTCTTCTGTTCCTAGCAGTGTGTGACCACATCGACCCATTCCCCATACCCTCCCAACACACCGCCTCCTCTCTCTCCCTTCTGGACGAGTCCCAGAGAGGATACTTGTCACAGGGCTTAGGGCGCATGGGGACAATCCAGGATCATCTCATGTCAAGCTCCTTTATTTTTCATACTTGTAGATCTTTTTTTACAGGTACGTCATCGGTCAGAGGACTGAGGATATACCTTTCTGGAGGACATCGAACCTGCTACAGTCAATGTAATGAGAGCAAGCAGATTGCTCTTAGAAAACAGAACTTCTGTCTAATGAGGGCTAATCTTTGTGGGCATGTGTTACAGCTGTTGGTCAGGTTGGCTTTCACTTGCATCACAGACATTTTAAGAAGAAATGTGCATTCAATAATACTCTCCTTCCCAGAAAGAAAGAAAGAAAGAAAGAAAGAAAAAAAAAAGAAAGTTTACAGCACACACACACAGACATGCACACAGACCTACACATACACACACAGACACACACATACGCAGAGACACATAGACACACCCACAGGGTCTATGTCCTCCTCTTTCATGAGTTCTTGTTTTCTTTACAGTACCAGGAATACAATCATGGTTGACAAGTGAGTCTTAAATACAATCAGAAAGTGGTTGGTTGCCCTCTTATTATTCATGCCACTATTGCATTGATGGTTGCCTCTTGCCAGGGTGGAATGAGTTCTTAGTGGAGTGGAGCAGATGAATAAATGAAGGAATCTGAAATTGTTGATAAAGGAGTTAAGAAGGAGGTTTCTGCTACAATTGCATTAGATTCAATTCTACATCTATGCAACTCTCCCACCTCTGATATTTTGGTTTGTCATAAACAGAAGTTGTTTATGACAGAAAAGTACAACTGGCCAAAGAGCAGAAAATAAGAAAGTAAGGGATTGTGAACTGTTCAGCCCTAAACAGGACATTAAGTCATTCTTCACCCCAAGGCTCAGGGAACATAGAAGAAGTGGGAACTGTCAGATTATCAGAACCTGAAGAGGGGGGAAGGAGCACAGCCAGTTGGTATCTTCTGGACATGACAGGGCTGTTGTATCCATGAATTCACTGCAACTGTGTGCATCTCCACAGACCTGCATGGGAATTGTCCTATGGGCATAGAAGCCTACTCAGCATAGAAGGGGAAGGATCACAAGAGGCCCTGAACCCGAACCTCTCTGAGAGACTGATGCGGGCCAATGCTGATGCGGGTGGGAGAAGAGCAGGAAGATGCTTTTCTCAGTAGTGTGCCCACCGATGAAAGATTCGTGTTCCAGCAAATACTCAGGCACATGGCATCAAAGGCATCTCGGAGGAAACTCAGTGCGAAAACACATGTGAAACACATGCGAAAAGGCTTGAAAATAGGAGGGAGACTGCCAGGAAAGAAGAGGGGTTGTACTGGGAAAAGGGAGGGTGTGGAACTGGGGATTAAGATGTTTAAATATCATAAATTCATTATATTCACATACAAAAAGCTAGAAGAATAAAAAGTTAAATAAAAGCATCTCCAAAAGACCAAAAGATGAGAGTTGGGGGTAGTTAAACAGCTGTAGAATTAAATGTAAGAGTCAGGAAAACAGATAAGGCAGATATGTCCTTCTTAGCTCCTTTACTGACAGTTCCAGATTCCTTTACTTATTCGTCTGCTCCGGAAAGAACTGATTCTTGGACATGAAATGCTCAGAGAAGTGGACAAACACAGATCTGGAACTGGACCCCAGGGGTTCAAGTATACGTGTTAGGTTTGTGCTTCATCTCTGTGTACCTTAATTTCTTTATCAGTAAAATACATAGGAACAAGAGCACTTGAGTGTGGAGTTGGGAGGAGGATTAAATAAAGTAGGCAAGCTCTAAGCATGTTCAAGCACCCAGCACCCAAAGCTGTGTGCTTAATAAATTGCAAATTGTTTCATAGAGTTCTTGAGGACAAATGAAAGTTTGCGTTCCACAGAGAAGAACACGCCTTAAAAACAGAATAGAAAATGAAACAAATGGACCTAACTGTAATGAATAGATGCAGAGTTGGGGAAGGCCTAGGTTGACCGAGGGGCCGTGTTTTAGGTACCACCAGTCAGAGGTGGCTCTGTTATGGGGTAGCATTTAACTCAAATACTGAAAGATTCCAAAGTTGCTAAGGATCCTGCGGGGGGAGGATGAGCTAGATCATTTCATATTTTACATGAATTGAAGGTCAGTGGCACTAGTGCATTCAGGATAGTGATGAAATGCTGCTCTGTGTGCCACAGGAGAACAGAGACCAGAGGGTGGAGACAGGCCCTCGCCTGGCCATGAACAGCCTATGTTGTGAAGGTGCAGAGAGAAATGCTTAGACTTATTCATTTGTACAGGTATGTGTGCGCATGTGTCTGCTACGGAGGAGGGCAACTTGTGGGAACTGGTTCTTTCCTTCTACCGTGGTGGCTCTGGGGATCGATCCCAGGTCATTTGGCTTAGTGGCAAGCAGCTTATGTGCTGAGCCATCTTGCCAGCCTAGGTATGCATTTCTTACAATATGAACATCCAGGTAACTTGGAGAGTAGCCCCTGAGCTGGTGAGGCCACAAGAATATAAACCACACCCAGGAGGGTGGGTACATTTTGGCTCTCCATGTTCTGTAGCAGGGGTTACAGAGACTCTGCTTTCTAGAAGCTCGTGCATGGTATTCTAATAGGGAGATATGGCTCTCTCCTCCCTCCCTCCTTCCCTCCCTCCCTCCCTCCCTCCCTCCCTCCCTCCTTCCCTCCCTCCCTCCTTCCCTCCCTCCTTTCCTCCATCTCTCCCTTCTTCCCTCTCTCCCTCGCTTAGTTTCTCTTCCCTGTCTTCCTTCGCTCTGCCCTTCTTCCCTTCCTTCCTCCCTCCCTCCCTCCCTTTTTCTCTATTTCTTTCACAGGCCTCTCACTATGTCTCCCAGGCTTCCCTCAACTGTAGTTTTGCACTCATGCCCACCTGGTATCCGATGTTCATGTGCGCTTTGGGTTCTAATTCATCACATACTAGATTTCCTGCAGGTTCCTCTTTTTTAATGCCCCACACAATGGAGCCAGTCCACCTCTTTCTACATGAACAATGTTGTCGAAGGTCCCTGCACCTGTACCTCTCTGTTCCTCAGGGTAAAACAGAGATGAGGCTAGTATCTACTCGTAGTATTGGGCTGACATCAAACAAGTCAGTGCATGTACATAGGTACGGAAGAAGTACTATTCAGCTGTGAGGAAGAACAAATGATGTCATCTGCAGGAACATGGTTGGAACCAGAGAGTATCATGCTATGAAAAATCAGCCAAATCCAGATGTGGCCCCTTGGCATCCACAGGGATCCCCTTGGTAACATGAGGGTGTTCCTGCACCCCAGCATCTCTCAAAGTCCTTGGACATCCAAGTCCTTCATATAGCATATTCTTACATGAATATCCTTCATGCATTTACAATATATAAAATAGAACCAGTGTCCATGCCCCATGTTGTAACTCAACTCAGGTTTCCTGCAACACCCAGCATTATGTAACTATTGTGTCAACCTTGTTATATATACTATACTGTGTAGGAAATCATGACAAGTAAAGAAATGTCTGTATGTGCCCAGAACAAATGCGACCAAACAATCGCCACCAGGGAAATGCAAATCATGGGCACACTGAGATTCCAACTCGCTCCTGTTAGAACGGCTGTTGTAAGAAAGCACATGATAGATGTTTATTGATAAGGGGGAACATGGGAAGAAGGAGCCCTTTCACACTTTTAGTGGGATTGCATAGTGAAGCTGCCATGGAAACTAGAATGGAGGCTCCTCAAAGAAGCTAAAATGGACCTACCATAGGATCTGGCTATAGTACTCCTGGGTACATGTCCTGAAGAATCCAAGTCTTGCACATCACAGAAATACTTGCCTGTCTTCTTGCCCTAGTCACAACAGCCCAGCCTAGACATGCAACTAGCCTAGATGTTCATCAATAGATGAACGCACAAAGAAAATGTAACACATACACACACACACACACACACACACACACACACACACACACAGAATTGTTCAGCTAGGAGGAAGAACAAAATTATGTCATTCTTCAGGAAATTGGATTGAACTGGAAATCATCATGTGATACAAAATAAGCCAGATCCAGAAAGTCATATTGCACATTTTCTCTGACGTGCAGAATCCAGATTAACAGCAACAACAAAAAAGGCATGAAAGTGGAAAGATAGTTTATTTGGGAGACAAAGAACCAGAGCAACGAGGAAGAGTGCACAAGAAGGGGTAATGAGGGGTGAATATGATCAGAACCATGACCCATGTTTGAAAATGCCATAATAAAATCCATTATTTTGTATGATGAATAAGTGCTAATACTTAAAAATGGGAGCTAGAGAGATAGTTTAATGGGTACAGTGCTTGTTATGCAAGTATGAGGGCCTGAGTTTGGATCCTTAGCACCCATATAAATTCTAGACTGGTGAGCCACTGAATACAGTCAGGAGGTAGAGACAGGGGACTCCCCGAGCAAGCTGGAGAGACGGCTTAGCTGAATCAGCGAGCTGTGGGTTTAAGTGGAAGATCCTGTCTCAATAGATAAGATGGAGAGTGATGGAGAAAGACACCTGATGTCAAGGTTGGTGTCCTCAAATGCTTAAGTAGACGCATGGATGCCCATAGGCATGTAAACATGCATATGCACACACACATGCACATACACATGCAAAGAAGCTTCAAGTTATGTGCATTTTGATCTGCGGCTGGATGAATATGGGAATGTAGAACTCATGGGCTTGGAGGGCTCTAGATTTTGAAGGGTTTCTGGTACACAGTAAATACCTGGTGAGTATCAAATGACCATTGTTATTATCACTCTATCACTAGGACAACTCTTCATTCAAAACCAAATCAAACAAAATGACAGTCGCAATCACATGCAGGCTGGAGCAGCTGCCATCCATTAGCATACAGCAGCAATGCGTGAGTCGTCAGCTGCTCCCCATAGGCCGCAGCGCTCTGGCGGGTAAAATGAGGACAAGGGCAGGAAGCCGGGGAGAACTCTATAGAACTCTCTGAATCTTTGCACTGCACTTGAACTGTGGCTAATGTCCGAGATTGCTGGTCACTTGTGGGCACAAGCCTGGTTCTCTCATTCCTCTTTGTCCACAGGTCTGGCTCTTCCCCTCGCAGGGAATGAAACACACATGGTTAGAATTCTGGAGGTGGTTGCGATGTCTCCCTTTAGAACGTTATGCAAAGAGCAGCCAAAGCAGGTGAGTGTATGTGGATTCTAAGCCAGCGGATTGGGAAAGAACTCTGGGAAACACAAGGGAAAGAGTGGAGATGTGCGTTTTTCTTTTCTGAGTGGTTTAGGGCAGGAACTGGAAGAGCAGTTAACTGAGAAAATAAACATTGAAACAGTGATTACTTGGTGGGATGCGGGTGCATGGGCGGCTGAAGCCTCCATTGCTTTGATGCTTTATTTCTTTTTCTCTCCATTCCTTTGTCTTCTTTTGTCCTCCCACTTCCTCCCTGTAGGTCAGCTGGTGGCAGCTTTAGCTTTGGTTCAGGGAGTACATGTGCTACCACCCCCTGCCTCAGGGGACAGCCAGAAGGGCTGCATTCTCCCGCGATGGACTCTCAGAGAAATGAAGAGTAGCAAGCACGTTGGAAACTGCTCATGGTGCGCTCCCCCACGTGGCTCAGGTGATGCTAGGGCTCGGGACTGGACACAGCTGTACCCAGTGCGGGTGCCAAGGGGACAGAAAGAGTCAGAAGGAAGAGCTGTGTCTCTCTCTCTCCCTTGCCTGACTTTTCTTCCTCCCCTCCCCTCCCCCCCCTCTCCTCTCCTCCCCTTTCCTTCTGTGTGTGTGTGTGTGTGTGTGTGTGTGTGTGCAGAAGAGGGTCTTTGAGCATGTGCCTCTTGCAGTTCAAGGGTGACATTGGGAATCATCCTGTATTGTTCTACCTGCTTATTTCTTTGCTCTGGGGTTTCCCAGGCTCCACCTTTCCCCTGGAATTACAGGCCGCCACCTTATCCGCCTGGCATTTTAATAAGGGTTCCAAGACTCAGGTCTTTTTGCTTGTGAAGCAAAGGCTTTGTTTAACCCCTGAACCACCTCCATAGCTTAGAGCTTGGTTTTTAATGGGGTGATTCATGGCTTTCTAACCTGGGGGATTTTCAAGTGAAATAAGCAAACATGGATGCCCCAAGCATTGCACAGTTGGTTTCTGAGATAACATGTGGCTGTAAACACAGACTTGATCAAACCTAGACCTTGACAAACTCTCCCACTGGATGATGGCTCCATATATTGGTCCAGTGGGAATAGCTTGTGAAGGTCTGCATGGGACTGGAGCTGGATGAGAGAAAGGGGAAGCCTCTGTCGTCTACAGTTTACCCACCGTGAGCCATTCATGCCCTGGTGGGTCAGCTGGAAAGCACTAACTAGTGCTGGCTCATACATGTAGGGAGATGCAGGAGAAGGAGAGAACGTGGAGGGACAAACGGGTGGGATGGGATGAGATGTGGGTTGGGGTAGGAAGTAAGTGATGAAAATACTTGGATTAATTGTTAATATAAATTAAAAATAAATAAAGTGGGCTGTAGAGATGGCTCAGGGGTTAAGACTTTGCCTCACAAACAGAAGGTCTAGAGTTTGGTCCCAGATCCTATGTAAAAATGCCAGGTGGAAATGCTGCGACCTGCATTTTCAGCCCTGGCAGGTGAAGTCTGGGAAATTGCAGAGTGAAGCAAAAAAGAGGTAGAAGCAATGCAGGGTGATTCCTGAAGTCACCTTTGGCCCTCTACAGGGACATACAGTGCCCTCTGATGCACACACACACACACACACACACACACACACACACACACACACATGTGCATGCATACAAAACAAATAACGTTTTAAAAATAAATAAAGGTAATAGAAAAGAATATTATGATTCTGATAGGAAGGGTGGATTCTGATAAGTCTGTAACTGGAACTGAGATTACCTGTGAGCTTTCCAGAGATTGTCACAACCAGCAAATACAAAGACTTCAGGTATTTCAGAGAGAGAGGAGGAAGAGTGAGAGAGTTCTGGCAATTTCAACCTAAATTTGTCTTGTTTTCAGCAAGTCCTCTCTAATGTCGCAATTTTCCAGACATTTCACACTTGTTCTCAGTGTTAAGAAATCAGTGCCGAGATTCATGGAAGGTGGAAGCAAAATGACATTTATGTCTTTCTCTAAGAGCCGTCCAGCAAGCGGAGGACTTTGTGCAAATGTTTCAGCTACATGGAAACTCGGGGGAGCTGGCAAGCGAAGCGAAGGACCGCGAGGGTCTGCAGGTGAGCACCGAATAAACACTAGGGAAACAACTGTTGGCACAACCAAAAAAATTAAAAAAAAAAATGTAGTCTACTCTGGAAGTAGAGGAATCAGCAAAAATCCCTTCAGCTGCTGAGTTATCCTGTTTGAACCAAGCTTGATGTCACGTCGGTCCGTCCCCTCTGAGCAGCGGTGGCACTTTCAGGAGGTGGAGCCTTGCAGAAAGAAGGCGCCTCACAGCAAGGGGCGGGCCTTGAGGTTGGGTAGCCCCACCCTGCTTCTGCCTGGCCACTGTGAAGTTGTGTGAACCAGCTTCCTCCGGTTTCTGAGCCCCAACATGCCTTTTCAACCATAATGGATGATGACTTCCCTATGGAACCTCAAGCCAAATAAATCTTTCTTTCTCCTTCAAGTTGCGTCTGAGCGCTGTCTCCCAGCAGCAGAAAAAGGAGCTGCAAAAGCGTTCTTGTGCAGAGAAAAGATTTAAGCACGCATATCACACCTGCTCACATGTTTACAGAGATGAGAGCGACCTAGTCTACAGGGGAAACTGAGGCAGATGGCAGAACTCATGTGGAACTCTGTATTCTGTGAGCTAGCTAGCTGTCACAGTGCTAATTCTCCTTCGTGCTGCACCCCGCAGCGGTTCTTTGAAGATGACAGCCACATGAGTCGTTGTTAGCACTATATCAACAGTATGTGTAAAACAGTATTTTGCCATTGAACAACAATATCAAAATGAAGGATGCAGGTTCCTTATCTCTGTGTACAACCAATCTCTGAGTTTGCAGCCGATTCTCTATAAAAAGAAAGCTAGTGCTCCAACTAATTCCCAACAAAAGGTGAATGTTATAAAGCTCTGAACAAGTTCACTATTCTTTAGTTTTGAGTAATGAACTGAAGTTGAGTGAGTCAATATGTTACGTGGTTGGGGGGGAGAAGGCGAGGAGCTCAGTGTGTGTGCATGTGTGTGTGTACATGAATGTGAACGATAGAGAACTGCTTTCTGTTGCGGCTACTACTCATCTTTCTGACAAGACTCAAACATCTTAAAGGAACATGGAGTGTTGTTCTCGTTTATGATTCTGGCAACAAACCAGCGTCCAGCTTGGCCTACCAACATCAGGAGCAGGAGCTGAATGAACTGGCCACAGCATATCCACATAAACAACTAAGACAGGAGAAAACCTCTTCACCTGCCAGACTGTGAATCTGTCAAAATCTGCCAAAGTACTGAACGGGCCCCTCCATCTTATCCAGCCAGCAGGGAATGGGCCCACCCACCATGGGCTAGATCCTCCCTCATCAATTAGACAGTCTCCCACAGCTTGCCCAGGGATCATCTTAACTACTAATTCTTCACAAATGAGCCCAGAACCCCGCTTTCAATGATCAAGTTGACAACTGCATCTAACTAGCACACACTCTACATTATTTTTTGAAGACAATGTTTTTCACTGAATCTGGAAGTTGCCAACTGGACAAGTGAACCCCAGTGAACCCCAGTCTTTGTCTCTCCAGTGCCGGGATTACAGGTGCAACCTCTGAGTCTGACTTTTTACAGGAAGGCTGGGGATTGAACTCAGGACCTTATGCTTGTGCAGCAAGCTCCTTATTGACTGAGCCAGCTTTCCAGCCTTTGGAACTCAGCTTTCTGATGCCCCCTGTCTCCACAATCCAAGGATTAAGATGTAGTCAAATAGGGAGGATGCTGTTTAGTTTCTTGTGCCATTTCCTATACCAGTCTCCAAGGTGGAGAGCTGGAGGAGTTGGAGAAGTAGTAAATAATCTGATTTGGAAGTAATGAAATTTTTCTTTAATTCATTTGACTTTGTTTTGTGAGGAATAGCAGGAGAAGCCATCAGATACTATATAGGAAAATGTTTTTTTTTATTATTTTTTTCCGCTCATACAAACTTAAAGGTACACCGGTCCCCTCCCTCCCTCCACTTCCCCCCGACCCTGCTGCTCCCCCTCCCCTCTCCCCTCCTTCCCCATACCCCAGTCCCCCCCCCCAATCCCTGGAGCATCCTTTACTGTGCATGCCAAACTCTCCTCTGGGTCCTCCTCTCCGATGAGGTGCAAGGATCCAGGGGCATTTCCCAGAACCCTTTTCCGTGTTCCCCTTAAGCTTAGGAACACTACTGTGACTGTCAGTCCCTAGCCTCCAAGGATCCTAGTGCCTTTAGTCCATGCTAGACTTTGTGGGGTCAATAATGTGTTGGACATAGCGCAGGTCATGCAAGGTCCCTATATAGGAAAATGTCAATGCCTAGCTGATTTGGACTCACGGTCCCTTGCCTCCTCCAGTATTCTACATCAGGTATTAAGAAAGAAAGGCCAAACCTTTGAGGAGCAGATGCTGGTCAAGAATGACTGTACAATGTTAGCTCACGACACAGCCAAGTCTATGAGAGACTTAGTCCATGGGGGGGGGTGTCCTCCATCTTTCTATGATTCTCCAGGACAGAGGCTGGCAGTGCACCAAAATGCAACATGCCACTTCATTTGCAAAGCCGTTATGTATTAAAACGATCAGAATAAAAACAATTAGAAGAATAAGGTTGGCGAGATGACTCAGGAGTTAAATCTTTACCTTGGGAGCAGAAGGACCTAAGTTTGGATACCAGATCCAAATGGTCCAGTGGAAACAGCAGCCTGTAATTCTGGCTGTGGAAGGTGGAGCCTGGGAAACCCCAGAGCAAAGCAATAAGGAGAGAGCAGTCCAGGATGATTCCTGATGTTAACCTTGGTCCTCCACAGGCAGACACACTCAAGTGTACTCTGGAAACAAACAAACAAACAGACAGACAGACAAACAAACAAACAAACAAACAAACAAACAAAAACAAATACCCTTCATGTGACATGCCCATGCAAAAAAAAAGAAAAGAGAGAAAAGAAAGGTAACATTTTTCGACAATGCTGAATGTGTGGCAGTCCATCTTACTTGTCCTTCAGTGGAGTTTCCCAGGACACAGCGAGTCTCTCTGTCTGAATATTTTCTGCCATTGTTTCCTGCTGACACACAGCAGAACAGTAACCAAGCCAGGATGATAACACGGCCTGAAATACTTCCTCTTTCCTCCCCTACAGAAAGTGGGGCCTGGTCCGCACACAGCTGCCAGCTCTGTTCCCAGAAAGCATCTCCTCGCAGATGCAGCATCATGAAGGGCACAAATTACACACATGCATTGCTGCCCTAACTGCTGCATGTGGCACTGACCTTTGTGCAAAGGTGACAAATGATGGAACCGTCAACTTCCTTTTGAGCACGTTGCTAGTCATACATATAAAAGGTAGAAAGAATTTGTGCCGAGGTTTGGAGGTTAAACATGGAACAGGGACATCGTGGGTGTGAGTGTGTGTGTGTGTGTGTGTCGCATTTGTTTGTGGGTACTGTAAACAAATACACTTGCACATATAACTATATTCTAAAAATGAAATAAAAGCAAACTATAGTTGCAAGAAAGTGATGCAGAGGAAGTTTATACAGAGTAAAGTTGACTACAACCGAGTTCAGAATCAGTCCCTGTTGTAATGCTGGAAGCTCTGGAATCCCCTGAAATCCCCTGGAAGCCCCTTGCCTTCCTGAACTGCAGTTGTAAAATGGGATTGAAACATTTCTCTTTGGTTCTTTGAGGATATGCTAAAGTCAAATGCCTAACCTGGACTGGACATGCGATGTGCTTTACATACATGATGCTCTTAATGCATGAAGAGTTCTAGGAATGCCCAGAGAGTGCAGGGATGAGGGGGCGGAGCCTGGTCTTTAGGGGCAAGAAGGGTTTAGGAGAGCTGGGGGAGAGGGAGACTATGGTTTACAAAGAACTGTTGTTGGAGTTTGTAGCAGTTCGCCTGCATGGTTGCTGATAAATCACCATCAAATGGCTTAAGGGAACAAGGGGTTTATTTTCTCTTAGATTGTCTGGTTACAGTTCTCAGTCCAGCTTGACAGAAGAGCTCATACCAATGCTAGGGCTAAGGGAACTGGCCATGCCATTATCACAAAATGGCTAAGAGAGAGGTGACCCTTACTTGCCAGACCAACATGTCTGGCCAAGTATATACAAGGATGCCTCCTTCTCAAACAGTTCCCTCTATTTTATTCACCTGCCTGGGGACTAGTTCCGTCCACCATGGACTGAGTCTTCCCCATCAGCTAGACAAATCTGCAGGTTTGCTGTGGGCACGATTCAACCACCAGTTCTCCACAAATGTGCCCAGAGTTAGAACCCTTAACCATCAAGTTGACACCTGCACCCAACTATATCAGAGTTCAAGGGTCCATTCAGACATGGTTTCTTGGGAGCCATCCATCCACATTTGAGATAGGGTGTTTTTTCCCTTCCTTCCCTCCTTCCCTCCTTCCTTTCCTTCCTTCCTGCCTGCCTTCCTTCCTTCCTTTCTTCCTCTCTCCCTCCCTCCCTCCCTCCCTCCTCCCTTCCTTCCTTCCTTCCTTCCTTTCTTCCTTCCTTCCGTCCTTCCCTTCCTTCCCTGCCTTCCTTCCTTCCTTCCTGCCTTCCTTCCTTCCTTCCTTCCTTTCTTCCTTCCTTCCGTCCTTCCCTTCCTTCCCTTCCTTCCTGCCTTCCTTCCTGCCTTCCTTCCTTCCTGCCTTCCTTCCTTCCTTCCTTCCTTCCTTCCTTCCTTCCTTCCTTCCTTCCTTCCTTCCTTCCTTCCTTCCTTCCTTCCTTCCTGCCTTCTTCCTGCCTTCCTGCCTTCCTGCCTTCCTTCCTTCCTTCCTTCCTTCCTTCCTTCCTTCCTTCCTTCCTTCCTTCCTTCCTTCCTTCCTTCCTTCCTTCCTTCCTGTCTTCCTGCCTGCCTTCCTGCCTTCCTTCCCGCCTTCCCTCCTTCCCACCTTCCCGCCTTCCCACCTTCCCAACTTCCCACCTGCCTTTCCACCTTCCCTCCTTCCCTCCTTCCCTCCTGCCTTCGTTCGTTCGTTCCTTCGTTCCTTCGTTCGTTCGTTCCTTCGTTCCTTCGTTCGTTCGTTCGTTCGTTCCTTCCTTCCTTCCCTCCCTCCCTCCCTCCCTCCCTCCCTCCCTCCCTTCCTCCCTTCCCTGCCTTTCCTGTCTTCCTGCCTGCCTGCCTGCCTTCCCTCCCTCCCTCCCTCCCTCCCTCCCTCCCTCCCTCCCTCTCTCCCTCCCTTCTTGCCTTTCTGCCTGCCTGCCTTCCTTCCTTCCTTCCTTCCTTCCTTCCTTCCTTCCTTCCTTCCTGCCTTCCTGCCTTCCTGCCTTCCTGCCTGCCTTCCTTCCTTCCTTCCTGCCTTCCCTTATCTACCTTTCTTCCTTTCTCCCTTTCTCCCTTCCTTCCTCAATCCATCCTCCCTCCCTTCCTCTTCTCCCTGTCCCTTGGGTGCTGAGAAACTCAAACTTAGGCCATGCTCATGCTTGTGCAAGCACTTTTCCAAATGAGTTCTCTCTCCAGCATCCCAACTCTCAATCCCTGAAACACATTGAGACATGGACGTCCTCCTATACCAGTGACTGGCCACAGTCCCAGGCTTAGGAATCCCATGGGCAGCTGATCTTGTTAATCCTTTATGGGGAGCATCTCCCAAGCAAACTCTGCAGACAGACAGCTCCAGCTTCCAGATCTGGATCATGTATGAGGTTCAGAGAGGAAGAAAAATGAACTGATGGGCCGTCCCACAGAACTTTGAAACTGAACAAGAGAAACTTTGCCAAAAACACTGTTTTGTGCAGGTGGCTTTGAGCTCCGAGAGATTCAGAGCCTGCTGATATTTGAGGTCTGTTCATGACATCTATCACAGCATGTAGATTACTTGAAAAAACATACCCGGGACTGCTAAAAATACTCCAAGTCTAGCCTGACTGCAGGCTGTCAGAATGCTATATTCTCATTTTTATCCCGCCCGCTGATATTTGGACATTTGCACCAGCAGAATGTTTACCATGACTGTGTTTTTCTTTATGAAAGTAGATCTCGGATGTTTAAGGCCTGGGGAGGCCTGCCGGGGGGGAAGGACATGTGCTGTAGCCTGTCAATTCCTTGGGGGCTCTGGAGACATCGTTTTGCCTTAGACGCTCATCTGTGGAGCTGATCCTGGGTTGGGACTGTCTTGCCTTGGGACGGGATCAGGTCCCACTTCTCATGGCCAAGATCATGTCTCTGTGGACAGTGGGTGTAGATGGTGTCACAGGAAGTCTCACTACAGGGTGGCTCTGGGACATGTCTGTTCGTCAGTCCTTTAGATAGGAGGAAAAACGGAGGCATTTCTAGTCTTAATCTAAAACTTAAAACATTGCCACATCTTCTGATTCCTAGTTACTAGCTGTATACGTGATGCTGCCACTTTCCAGAACATACACGTGTCACCTTGATTTGTTTAACAAGCAGCTCCAGGTCATGGAGGCCAAAGACACTGACTTCACCTCTCTGAGGAACCACAGATTCACAGAGTCACTTGCTGCTGGGCAAAAGTGAGGACTCCACTAGGCTATCAGAAGAGCCCGTAATAATTACTACTTATTTCCTTGGTGTATGTGTATGTGTATGCACGCGTTTGTGCGGGTATGTGCATGTGTGTATGCAGGTGCACACGCATGTTTGTGCATGTGTGGCTGTCAGTGTCTTCCTCAACCTGCTGCTACCTTATTTTTGAGACAAGGTCTCTCATTCAATGTGGAGTGCATCCTCAGGGATACTCATCTCGGCCTCATCAGTATTAAGTCTGCATGTGTGCACTGCTCTGCCCAGCTTTTCATATGGGTTCTGGGGATCTGAACTCAGGTCCTCATGGTTATACCATAAGTGCTTTTACTAACTGAGCCAACTCCCCAGTTCCATATCTTCTTATTTCTATTTTCAGAATCCAACCACTTTAATCGTTCAAATCAATTAGCAAGCCGTAGAAAAGGGGTGGATATAAATATGGACATGTTTGTGGCCTGAGAAGTTGTTTTAGTCCCGGAATTAGTTAATATTTTTGGTGCATCCCTCGTATCTGGCCAATCTTTGGAAACAGCAACTTTTACGTTGAGGAAAAGTGAACCTATTCTCAGCTAATATACTGATACAAGGACAAAGGCAATAGGCCTCTGAGCTTCAGAATCCCATTTGGGTCGGGTAGTTTATGAGCCAATTTGCTCTGAGTGATCTGTGATATTCTGACAATAGGGACCTAGGAAAAAGGGGTGAGCAAAGGCTGAGGGAAGGAGAGAGAGGGTGGATTACGATTCAAGCCATAATTTCTATTCAGACTGTCCATAAAATCTGAGCAACTGATATTAGAAACCCCACAGAGGCACAGCACCCCAGTCACCAGACATCCTTTCACCCAAAAAATCCCTTCTCCATATGACAGTCATGTGTTTCAATCAATACCAAAGCAACTCCAACTTTCTTGGCTACTCTTACCCACTAGAAAGTTTGCAGTGATCCCACAGCCTAGACTTAGCAGAAGCCACAAGGGACTCTTCTTAAGATGGCTACAGGGTCAGGCTGGGTCAGGCATGGATCCTCAGATCAAAAGACAGTCACAGGACTAGGAGGCTAGAAACATCCCACCCACCTCTGTAGCTCATTTTTAAATCCCTGCTCACTTGAAGTGAATCTAGCTTGAAGTGCGCCTGGGGCTAGAAGGAATCAATGTCATCTGAGTCCAAATGAGGATAAACACACACTCGCACCTGCAGTCACTCCCCTGCTTAACTTATCTGTGAGAATGTGGGGAAAGGGAGATCTCAGGGGCAGCTCCGCCCTAGATAGGTGTCGAGAAAGAAGGAGGCTGGGGAGCCAGGCAGCTACATTAGAAGCAGGATGAGTGGATGAATGAACGCTCAGCATGGAATGGAGAAGCGGCCCTTTTCCCTGCAGAGAGGAAAGTCTTGGAGAGAGGAGAGAAAATACGATCAAGCAAACCCAATAAAAGGAACCCACCACAGTACGAAACTGCTCACCTCTGTGTGAGCCACCCCATCCGCTGATCAATTTTATGTGTGAATCATTCATTTGTCCAGTGCTCTTGGGAAGGGATGGTGTATCTGACATAGGGCTGACATTCAGCAAATTATATTAATCCCTACCACCTGACCCACTTGAAGGCTGGCACAGAAAGCGCATAGACAAGGCTTAGTCTGTGCTGCCTTCCTGCAGGGCATTTCCACTTAGATGGACGACTGCAACCCACCTGGGAAACTGCCAACTTCCTGTCTCTTACCTTCCAAATGTGTACACATGGGACCGTGTGATCCTCTGAAGATACGACTTCTTGGTCTGTTTCCTTCTCAGAATTGCACACAAGTACCTATTCTTTCCTTTTCAGATAATGAACTCCTTGTGTTCAGAGACTGGGTCATTTATTTACCCATTAGGTGATTGCCCAGAATGTATATCTTTCGGTTACTTAGCTTTAAGTTTCTAGGGTAACTCGATAGTGATGATAGGATAACCCCCCTAAACCTAAGGAATACAAGTCATTAGAACTTGTAAAAGCCAGGACTGGGGAGATGGCTCAGTTGGCAAAGTGCTTGTCTGGCAAGCATGAGGACCTGAGTTCAATCCCCGGCATCCATGTGAAAAAGCCCGGTGTAGTGGTGTGTGTTTGTAATCCCAGCACTCAGAGGGATCCTCTGGAGCTTGCTGGTCAGCCAGTGTAGCTGAGTAGGTTCGGTGAGACCCCGTCTCAAAAATCTGGTGAAGGGGACTTGGGAGTTAAAGCCTTTGTATTGCAATTAAGTGGACCTACCTGAGTTTGAACCCCCAGATCCCATGTAAAAATACTGGGTAGATATGGCGAGCTGTAATTCTGGCACTGGAAGGTGGATCCTGGGAATATCCAAAGCAATAAGGTGGAAGAGAAATCTAGAATATTTCATGATGTCATCCTTGGGCCTTCACAGACACACATACTCAAGAACCCTTTTATACATATGCCTGCATACATAAATACTCACTCGCATACAAACACATGCATGCATGCACGCATACACAAAGAAATCCTAAATACCGATTTGTCTGCTCTGAAAAGAAGACAATGTACCCTGGACCCCCAAGTACTTGTTTCTTCCACAGATTCTGCTCTTTTCTGCTGCCCGGAACCCCTGGCATTATAACAATCTAAGGAGGAATGGCTCCTCACTGAGTATTCATCAGACCCTGTAGAACAGGGCAGAAGAGAAACTGCAAGGGGCCCTCCCTGCAGGCTCCACAGTTTGAGCAGGTGAAGAGATACACACCTGAAGAGGTCAGGGTCAGCAACACACAATACATCCTGTAATTTGCTCAGGGGCGAGGAAGGCAGGAAGTCTTGGGACAGAGGGCTGGGATCTGACATGTGCTCCTTTAAGAGGAATGAGGGATGACTCCTAGGTCAGCTAGACCTTGGTGACTTTGATTCCTGTGGCTGGTTCTGCAGCCCAGGCAGGGTTGCTTGAAAATGAGCTCTCCCAAGGATGCCTCAGGCCCACAGGGCTTCCTTATGCTCCAGGCAGAGACAGCTGGTTCTTTTCAGCCACAGAGGATGGAGTGTGAAGTGGAAAGGGATTCTTGGCTTGTTCTTGGGGCTGTGGCTGGCTTTCCACCATTGTCTTGGGCCTTATGATCCTGAATTTTCCCTCTGATTCCCCCAAAGGTCTACCCATACTTTCTGCGGATGCTCTATGATTCTTTCTGATGCACATTCTGGGTGTCCCACCAGGTGGCCTCTTCTGACCCCTGCTTTGCTGTGAGTGGTTGCTCATGGTTCTCCCTCTGAAGTCCTCAGGGTCCTTGCTGCAATCCAGGCTTCAGAGCTTTCCTAAGGTCAGTTGGAAGCTAGGCTGCAGCCAGCACACATCCTTACTGAGCTTCAAGAGTGTCATCACGGGCATCCACCCCAAGAATCCTCCCCTTCTCTCAGGCTCAGCTTCTAGGGAACCTGACCTCAGAGTTTATAAAGTGATTTCACAGATGTGTTCATTTCAAGTCTAGGGGTTGGAATGTAGCCAGATGGTGGACTGCTTGCCTAGCATACATGAAGCCATGGGTTCAATCTCCAGCATCACTAATACTGGGAATGCTGCAATGTTGAAAGAGGAGGGAAAAGGATCAGAAATTAAAGGTCATCCATGACTGTACAGCAAGTCTGGAATCCATGACACAACAAACAAACAAACAAACAAACAAGCAAACAAGCAAACAAGCAAACAAGCAAAATCAAAATCAAAAGAGACAGTGTCATGTCCACATTAAAGACAATTTTGATACTAAAACTCACAGGGATCACACGACAAGTTTTGACAGCAAGACACATCTGGAATCTCAGTCTGCAAGACTGATATCTTAATGCAGGACCAATGGTTGTCTTTGAATTGTAAGTGGATTCTTGGACTTGGCTTGGTGGGGAGAGACGTTAAGGAGAACATGGTGGGAGAACTTTCTAGAATGAAGTATGGCCTAGACATGTGTCCTTAACAGACACCCAAAAGAGACTTAGTAAACTGCAAGCACACAGCAGACCATGAGAACAGGATAGGGGATAAGTGGGGAAGGCTTTAAGTGGCGAAAAATGGGGATTGGAATTGGACAATAAGGGGAGGAAATGATACGAATACATCTGTAATGCCCTAAAAGAAAAAAAAAGAAAGAAAACACTTTGAGGGAAAGAAAACAGCTTAAATATTATGATCAATGAAGTGGGTTTTGCTGGGGGTGTCTCACTTAATTTTTCCTTGATATGTATGTATATGGTATGTGTGCAGGCATATATGTTCACATGTGTGGGTATATGAGTGTGTTACATATTCATATGCATGTGTATGTATGTGCATAAAGCGGGCCAAGGCTGATGTGGGAAAGGACCAGGCTCCTTGATTTGTCTCTTCTACTTTAGTCTTTTGAGGTGGGGTCTCTCAATCAAACCCAAAGTTCACCAATATGGCTAGTTTTGCTAACTTGTTCTGGGGAGCCCCTGTCTTTGCCTTCTAAATTTAGAATTACTGGTGGGACTCCACACTCATCTGGCATTTTCATGGGTTCTGTGGGTCCAAACTCTGGTCCTCTCGTTGGCATAGAAAAACTTTAACTGCTGAGCCATTTCTCCAGCTCTTATTTTATTTTTTTGAGATAAGGTTTTATGTAGCCCAAGCTGTCCTCAAACTCGCTATGCAGCTGAGGATGGGTTTGACTTTGGTTTACAACAGTCTAGTTACAGTTCCTTGTCCAGCTCAGCTGGAGAGCTCACACCAAGTGAAGGGCCGACACCATATCCCCAGGACTGCTAGAGAGGGAAAATCCTCACTTGCCAGACAAACGTGTCTAACCAAGTATACAGAAGGATGCCAACCTCCTTACTCAGTTTCCTTCATCTTAACCACCTGCCCAGGACCAACCACACCCATACATCAGACAATCTCCTGCAGGCTTGCTAGGGGAGCCTATCTCAACCACTGATTCTTTACAAATGTGTTCAGAGCTTGAACCTTCAACTGGGACCCCAGGTAGGAAGCTGGCCTAACTTTTGAAGGCTCCTGCCCATTGTTTATGACAGTTTCAGTGTGGGCTCCATAGACAGCCTGTAAAAGGGGATGCTTCAGAATTTCATCTACCATCTGCTAACTCGTTCCTCTTCCCCTAAAACCCAGTTTCTTTTCTTTTTACCGAATAGCATTTGTTTAGGTTTGTTATTTTTTGATCAGCTTAGTCAACTGCTGAGATGCTTTGAGTTAAGATGACTTACAGCAAGAAGGCAATGGGAAACTCTAGTTAAATGGCTTGGTTTGGATCTCTGAGGGGTCTTTTCCAATGCTCCAGAGCCTGGGCAGGGGCTTCACATAGAGGGGAAAATGCACCTGTGACTCAGAACCATCGATCACCTCCTCTGCTCCAGCCTTGCTCCAGTCATCACAAGGGTAGTCATGAAGCCCTCTGTGGTCCCTCATGGCTGACCCTTGCTTTCTCAGGCCTTTCTTTGCCACATCACTGCATTGCAGTACCATGAGCGATCCTCACTGACTGCAGTACATAGTGTTCTAGTTCACACTGTTCCTGTCTGGAACATTCTTTCTACACATTTTGTGTGTGTGTGTGTGTGTGTGTGTGTGTGTGTGTGTGTGTGTGTGTGTGTAAGAGATCACTTGAATGTATGTGCCTGTGGATGTCCAAGGGTGACATTGTGAATCATCCTGGATTGCTCTACTTTCTTACTGCTCTGCTCTGGGGTTTCCCAGGCTCTGCCTTCTAGGGCTGAAGCCTTTTCTGCCCAACATTTTTCGATATTTTTATGGGGGATCTGAACTCAAGTCCTTTTGCTTGCAAGGCAAAGGCTTTTAACTCTGAGCCATTTCCCCCACCCTCCTTTCTATGCATTCTTGACAGCTGGACACATAGGTGCCCTTCAGGTCTTAACCCCACCATTACTTCCTGTGGACCTCTCTTGATTCTCATGTAGGCCATTTACCATGACAAATGGCGCCTGACATAAAGTGCCTTGACTTTATGACCCTGCAGAAGCTATACCTATTTAGGAATTATGGCACCTGGAATTTTGAACTTGTCCTATGCAGTAGGTGCTTGCTCATGACGCTGGGCAGCAACAGTGAGTCATGACTCCCAGTTGGCCACATGACCACCGGGGAAACAAGAGAGAAAGCTGCAGCTGGCGGTGCTGCTGAACTGTGATAACTGATAGCTTAGGCATATGAAATGAATCTTCATTTTATGGTGGCTCTGTGGGGATATAATACTTCATGAGTCGAGGAGTAGCTGTAGACTCTTATAGTACCAAGACTCTTAAATACTGACCTTCAAAGGAAAAAAAGAATTTGAGATAGACCTGTTATGTACTCTTGGCTGGCAGGCCTTGTCTGATTTTAAGTTTGCAGCAATCCACCTGCCTCTGTCTGCCAAGTTCTGGGATTACAGGCATGTACCACGACACTTGCTTTTAAGCTTTATCTCATAGTGACTTTATATTCCTCTGTGCTTGGGACTTACAGTTTCCTTTTCCTTTATAAGCCCTATACCTTTTTATCTTTTGTTCTTCTGAGGCAGGGTCTTGAATATCTTATACCTGTGATCTCCCTTCCTTTACTTCCCGAATGTTGGGATTACAGGTGCGTTCTGCCACGCACAGTCCATAATTTGGTTTTTATTTTCTTTTGGCATTTTTTAGTGCGCTTTGTATGCATTCTTATGCATGTGGGACATATGTGTATATACGGGTATGCATATACATGTGTGTGTATGTGCATATAAAGAGCCAAGGTTGATATTGGGAATTGATTGCTTTTGTGCCTTATTCTTTTTGAGACAGGATCTCTTGTTGAGCCCAGATCTCACCAACAGGATAAGTCTGGATAGCTAGTTTGTTCCGAGGATTTCCGCTCTCTGTCTTCTGAGGCTGGAATTATAGGTGGACTGCCACACCCATTTTTTAAAATGGGAACTGGAGATCCAGACTTCAGTTTTTTTTTGTTTGCCTGGCAAATGCTTTAACTGATGAATCATCTCCTCAGTCCCCACAGCTTGTTTTTGCAAAACATGGAGTCCCTAGGGTCTAGCAAAGGGCATGACTCACAGACTACAATGGAAGGTTATTAATATAAGACATTAATGGCACAAAGAAATGCAACTCCCTGATTTTAATTTCAGTTTCCCCACTAAATGAGTTATTGGGATTATGTTTCTTTGGTCTTTAGTTTTCTGACCCTATACATGGGAATCTTAGAATAGTTTAAGATAATAGTACTGAATGTATTTGAAAGCTAAATAATTTGATCTATGTATGTATGTATCCGTCTATCATTTGTCTGTCTCTCTATCTCTCTACCTATCTGTTGTCTATCAATCAATCTACCATCTATATTTTATGTATGTATATATATGTATGCATATATCTATTTTATATCAATCACATATCAATCTATATCTATCATCTAGCTGTCTATTATCTATCTAATGTCTATCACTTATCCATCAATCTATCAATCAGTCTATATCTATGTATCTATCATCTGTCTTTTTGAATCCATCATTCTACTATTCATCTTTCTATCATATATTTTTCTATTATCTGTCTATTTATCTTTATTTATTGCCCATTTATCCTATCTATCTATCTATCTATCTATCTATCTATCTATATCTATCTATCTATCTATCACCTACCTGCCTATTTATCTTATCTATCTATCTACACATTCATATACATGTAACTTGAACTTCTTGGAACAATGATGGATGAGTGATATGCCCTACATAAATGTAGCCAATTTTGTTAATTAATTCTCACTAAAGAGCAGCATAAGGTTAACAAGCCATAAAAAACATTCAGCCTCTCTTGAAATGCAAATCAAAACCACAATGAGATAACACATCATGGTCAGTAACTCAACTATAATAAAAACCAAGACCAAAACCACAAAAGTAACATTCAGAAAAAATCCAGGGTGAAATGCCCTGGAAATGCTTCAGATGGTGACGTGTGGAATTACTACATGGTCTGCAATTTCATTCCTAGACATTTAGCCAAGAGAAAGCACACACCTACACAAATCTTGCACATAAATATTTATAGCCACATTACATTGTAATGGACAACAGGTATAAATAGCTTAAGTTTCCTGCAAGTGATGGATAACCAAAATATGGACAATTAAATAAACACAAAGTGAAGTGTGTGGGGCAATAAGATCCCCAATACCTTAGTGGGAATGAAAGAATCCTGATACTGGCACTCACATATTGAATGACGTCACACACATGAAACATCCAGTGGAATTAAAAAAGAAAGAAAAAAATCAGAAGCTGCCAAAGGCAGGAGGTAGAGAAGAGAGGGGAGAAAGTACTTAAAAGGTCCAGGGTTTCCTTTGGGGATGATGACAATCTTGAAACAAGATGAAAGTGACAACTGCCAACACTACAGCCAATGCCACCAAACAGTCAATTTTATGTTATGTAAATGTCCTTAAAAATATGTAAGTAAGCAGATACAAAACCTCAAAATCGCACAAAGCATGAGTCATGGATGCTTCATGGATGCCAATAAATTCATGACCAAATAGCTCAAGGGAACAGGGGTTTATTCTGACTTAAGATTACAGTTCCTTGCCTAGCTCGGTAGGAGCACTCACTCTAACACCGAGGGCCAGATTCACAGGACTGCTGAGAGAGGGACCATCCTTACTTGCCAGACTAGCATGTCTGGCTAGGTATACAAAAAGGTGCCAACTTTCTTAATCAGCTCCCCTCATCTTATTCACCTGCCCAGGACATAGTGCTACCCACCATGGGCTGGGTCTTCCCCATCAATTAGACAACCTCCTGCAGACCTGCTCAGGGTAACTCAACTACCAACTTCTCACAACTGTGCCCAGTGCTCAGAGCCTTCAGTTGATACGTATATCTAAGTATGTCACTTGGTTCAGTGATCAAGTTTGAAGTCCTCTTGGTCTCTGATAATCATCAGGAATTATGAGAGTGTGGTTGGTATCGTCTGTACTTCACACGAGTATGCATGGCTTTGCCACTAAAGGGTAAGCTGTGGGATGATGTTTATGATTGACTGCAAGCTTTTCTAAAGTGATGCACTAGGTAATATGCAAGGATGCATGTTCCCATCCTGGACCCCAGAAAACCAGATTGATAAGACTTCACAAGGGAAACACTAGTGGCAGAGCAGAGGCGAAGCTCGACAGAGTGCTGACCGAACTCTCTCTGCTGTCTGACATGTCCATTATCTTAACCTTTGTGTGTGGCTGGACTATAGAGTCTGGATGAGTTGTTGTCAGCTAAGATTGGACAGCAGCTACCCAGGTCTCTGTATCTAACAACCCAGAGCAAAGCAGAGGTGCCCTGACTGCCACATTAGGCCATCCCCAAGAAAGTCTTGGTAAAACAATAAGAACACTTTATTGTCCTCTCCACATCCTTGTGTGTCTGGAAGCCCATTTGGGATTATTAGATTAACTCTAGAAAGGTCTTATTTTTATCTTGATTTTTGTTTTGTGTATATACACACATATATGCATGCTTTTGATGATATATTTTTATCTTTCAAAGCAGTAAGTAAATCTTCAGGGAACAGACAGATATTTCATCTATTTGTCAGAATACCTTCAAAAACCAACTTCCGGAAGTTGCCTCAGTTCCATATTCTAAATTACGAGAGATTCTGGTTGTAGCACACTGTATTCTGTTTCTCTTTTGCCTGTGTGATATGTGGTGATACTAACATTTCCCTTATCAACATTGGGCTTCGTTGCTAAAAGACATCTGTCTGTGATTTTTGCTGTAGCAACTTTCTGAATGTGCAGAACCTGCTGCTTATCTGCAAAGTTACACACACACACACACACACACACACACACACACACACACACACACTGAAACTTAAATTGAGTAAAGGACTCTTGAAGGCTCCTCAAGTTTCTGCCTGCAAAGAGTCCAAGTGTTTACTGACTAGCTGTACTTTAAAAAGGTTAGTAAGTGACCAGCTCCTATGCATGCGCTGAAGTGTGGTGTACCCCTTCTCCCCACTTCTCACCTCTTCAATTTTTTTCAGCTCCTGTATGTTTACCAGCACACACTTAAGAACGAACACATTCATGTGTTTCTAGATACTGGGTCAGGCACTTGACAATTCCATCAGTGTTTGAAAGTATGTGATATTCTGTGGCTTATCACAGGCTAGTGGGCAGAGAGTAAGTACACAAAATTAATTATCGACTCCAAGAGCTGGATGGATGCAAGACCCCTTGGCATTCTTCCAATCTTTCAATCTGAAAACGTTCATCATCAGTGCTGGGCAAAAAGTTCTAATTCTTGGTGTAAAAGGATGCTGCAAAGCAATGTTCCCTAAAGCTACCCACCAGTCTATCTACACACAGAGTGTAATCTGCTCATAAAGCCCCTGTGGGCTGGAGAGGCGGCCCAGTAGGTAAAATCCTTGCTGTGAAAGCCCAGGGACTCCAGTTCAATCCCCAGAACGCGTGTGAAAAAAGAGCCAAGTGTATCAGCACACTGCTTGTGATCCCGCCACTGGAAAGGAGGAGACAGGCAGATCCCTGGGTTCAATGGCCAGGCAGTGAATCTGCTCAGCTGGTCCCAGGCCAGTGAGAGGCTCTGTCTAAAAAACAAAAATAAAAACAAAAAACAAACAAAAATGATGTAAATGTTGCTTGAAGAATAACATCATAGGTTGTCCTCTGGCTTATACAAACACACACACACACACACACACACACACATATCACACACATATACAACATACACACATGCACAGACATCCAAGCACATATACACATGCATGCACACACAAACGCACACTCTCTCACATACACATACACAATGTATTATGCCTCCCCCAAAAAACCCCTTGTGTGTGTGTGCATGAAAAAGATCCATTTATTAGTAAAGTTCATTAATTTTGATTAGGTCCAAAGGATATACTGGTATGTCATATTTTAGCTAGTACTGAACACATTGTCTAATGTCTAACATATTAGAACATTTTTAGGAATGAAAAGTCATTGACGATGTAACTAAAATCTGTATAAAATTGTATTATGTATCTTCTGAATGTGCTTCACAATGAACTTGTTAATCAAAAATGTAACTTTTCCATACTTCCATGCAGAAAGAACATTTCCAAAATTTAAGGAAGTCACAGTGGTTCAAAGTGAATAGACTGACAAAACCTTTAAAGGTATGAATATATTTTTTCCCTGGAAATAATGTCAGAGAGTCCGTGTTTCACACTGTTTCTGGTGGGAAAAAGAAAGTGACAGACACTGGTCATGGCCCACAACTGGGACGTTTCCATGTCAAACCCAGGTGACTGTGAGTCATCTCTTATGTAAACCACCCACAGGTGTAGCAGAGCTCAGGAGTCACAAGCACTTTGGTACATGTCTGATGAGGTTTTTTTTTTTTTTTTTTTTTTAAACAAATGAGAACAGTGCCCAGTAGCAGAAGAGCTTGCGCACAAAGAGCCTTTAGCTAAAGGACCCCATCCTGGGGCATCCGCTCCCACCCGTGGCAGATGGCGCTGCATGCTCTCAAAACCAAGGCAACATCAAACATCACTTAATAAAAGACCAGGTGATTATCACAGAGGAACGTCTTCAAATGGTGTATCTGCTCCTTTCGCCTCCTTACAGTCGGAGCAGCAGGTTATGGCCGGGCGTTTTCCAACTGTGATCCGCAAAGAGATTCGGACACAGAAGAAAATATGAGCTCTAGGGCATGCAGGAAACAACTCACTTAAGCCTTCCTGGGCACCCCGGGTTTTCACTCGGGCTCAGCACGAGTTTCAAATGATCAATCTAGAGGGTCTTCAGGGTCAGCTTGGCTCAGTGCAGGGCATGGCCCCTCAGGAGCTCGCTTGTGGTTGGAGATAAGGGCTCAACCACACCGGGTCAAGCATCAGAGAGTGCTAACGATGGTGGCACAGACTCTAGAAGTGTGTTGCTACTGGGAGATGGAGGGCAGGGAGACCTGGAGCCTCCACCTGTTAACCGAGAATGAAGCATTGCCAAGTTGTGTAAGGTTTCAACCTCTACAGCGTGGGGAGGATTTAGAAGTTCACAGAAGAGACATGAAACTGAGGGAATGCAATTCAAGATATTTATCAACTCTCCTATCATGGTGTGGCATTTATCTCTGAGCAAACAGCTGCCATCTTGGTCAGAGACCATTGAGAGTGTCCCTGTCGACTGTTGATGTTTCCTCAAAGACAGGTTGAGAAAGTCACTGGACCCTTACCTGGGATGCTGGCCTCACCTGGAGTACCTCCCGGACCTTAGTAGTGATTCTGCCCTAATTTCACCTGTGCTCTCCGGGTCTGGGGAGCGGCTGGAATGTACATGCCCCAGGGGTCTTTTTAATTTTTTTTAAATTTTATTCATTTATTTTATGTGTGTGCCCACCAGGGCAGGAAGTGCAGGCCTGGTGTTTTTACATGGGACTTCGGATCAGAACTCAGGACCTTCTGCTTGCTTGCAAGACAGAGTCTTAACCCCTAAGCCATCTCTCCAGCCCGCCCCAAGGGGTCTTGAGGTCTGGAAGGCAACTGGTGTATACAGGCTGAGAAAGATTAACTGAGTGGAGTCCCATCTGTGTATCCATGGGGAAGCTCTCTTCCATGCTGGGGGTGAGACTTTCTAGTGTAACTGCTTTGGGGGGTCATTCAGGCACCTGAGATAACCCTTACCCTACTTTTACAAGTAACCCCAATAAACTTATTGGTTTTCTAGGTGGACTTTGTCATAATCATTACTTTGATCTGTCATTGAATTCCCACATTGGGTGGACAGATATTGTGTGATCCAGGAAAAGGGTCACTCGACACCTACAAAGAACTAAATTCACTTGTTACTTTTACATGCACGAGAGAAGGAAAAAAAAAAAAAAACAACCAAGAGCCTGGGAATTGATTTTTAAATTGTTTTTGCAGAGTTGCTGTGATTTGGTCTGCTGTGGACTGAAAAGCAAGAACCTCCAAGTGATTTTTGCATTTGCTTCTTTTAATTGCACTTAGAACCTCCATAGTATGTAGTAGCTCGATCTCTGCCCACATCCCTTCCAGTAATGACTTGCAAATCTCATCACTTTGTAAGACAACTCCCACAGTTCAACATTATGATCTGGAGTAACGTCTGAAGGTGTTCTTTAGGGGCCTATTTTCTAATAGCATGCAGAGTGCTAGCTGAGCACTGAAAGCACTTTCCACACAAGCAAGAGGACCTTTGGAAATACAAGCAATGTGTGGCAGCTAACCTGTAATTCCAGCCTGGGAAGGCAGGACTGAAATCCCCAAAGCAAGCTGGCTATTAAGACACACTATATCGATAAACTCTGGGTTGATTGAGATGCCCTGCCTTAAAGAATAAGGTGGAAGAGTGATGGAGGAAAATTTCTGGCATGGAACCTTGGGTCTTGTGCACACCTCTTGAAATGTGTCCCCCCTCACACACATATATGAATGCACACACCATTATAAACATGGAGGACTCAGCCCCCTCCCCAATCTTCTCATTCCATGTATACATATCACACTGTAGTGTGAATTTTTCAGCCTTGTAAAAATGCAGTTTTGTACAGATACATTATTTGCTTTTTGATTCAATAATCGTTTGTTGAAACACTTTCCTGCATGCAGTATACTTCAACAAATCTGATTTGAATGTTTTAAATTGTCCTTTTCACAGTCTGAATTAATATTATATACTATTCGTAGATTACTGGTATTATATACCATTCATAGATTGTACTATTATTATTTAATATTGACAGACAGCACTGATATATTATTCAAAGCCCGTACTAATAACATATGCTGTTCTCTCTGCATATATGTTTATACACACATGCATACTACACATGTACATGTGCATCTATACGTATATGAGTTATCTTCATTGGTCAGTTTGAGCTTGAAGCATCATTTCTTAAACAGCACTCCTGGCTTTATCTTCTCTTGCATTGGTCAATAATTTATATTTGTTTTCGCACTCAGTGAGATGATTGCCATTCCTATCCACTCTAGGATCAGGGGACAAGAGCAGTTTAAATTGCTGTGATAGCACTTCCCAGCCACCATTCTAACTTAGGGTTCACACAACACTTTTATTTTCTTGTTTTCTCAATGACTTCCTCTGCTTCTCAGCTCTGGTTGCTCTTTCAGATTTGTTCATTTATCACAGTAGCATATGTCCTGGGGCAAAACCTTCATGATGCAGTGTTTTTTGGTGTCTAACACATTTTCTGGGTTTTGTGTGTGTGTGTGTGTGTGTGTGTGTGTGTGTGTGTGTGTAAGTACATGTGGAGGTTAGAGGACAACTTCAGTTGTAGTTCCTCAGGCACTACCTACTAATATTTTTTTTCTTGAGACAGGGATCCTCATTGGCCCGGAGTTCCCTATGTAGGCTAGACTGGTTGGCCAGTAAGCTCCAGGAATCTGTCTGTGCCTCCCCACACTGGGTTTACAGGCGCTTGACACTGATCCCAGAGATCCTAGCACTTTCTATACATGAGTTCTGAGTATTGAAGCCAGGTTCTCACAAGCACTTCTCTCATCCAGCCATCTCTCCAGCCCCTCCCACACATTTCTAGCTGCTCATGAGACCACTTGGAGTTACAGAGGGCTGGGGCTCCTCTTTGTCTCCCCAATGCCTCCCTTGTGACAAGAATATGCCCCATTACAGTCATGGATCAGGAGCTTGCAAAAAGTCATTAATGAATGACTATATGAATGAAGGAAAGAATATCACAGACAAAAAAATGATGTGGAATCCTTTCACATTCAGAAAATGTGTTAGTTATTGTTAAAGTATGGTCATTTTGGGTGATATAATTCTGACAGACTCTATATGGCAGTTGGTATAATACAATTTTCAAAAATTTAAAGAAGATATCTTAATTACACATCTGTCAGGTTTCATATCATGAAATTGTTAATGACCTTTAATAGGTGTCATAATCAACACCCTGCATGCAATGTAGCTGCAACTTGTTTTCTAAAAACATTTTTATTTATTTACTCTGTGTGTGTGTATGTGTATCAGAGGGCATGTGTGTCCCTGTGGAAGACCAAGGGTCAATTCAGGAATCATCCTGGATTGCTTCTACCTCCTTGCTTTGCTCTGGGATTTCCCAGGCTCTGCCCACCAGGGCCGGAAGTGCAGGCCTCGTTGTTTCTGCCTGGCGTTTGTTACATGGGACCTGAGATCCAAACTCAGGACATTCTGCTTGTGAGGCATAGTCTTAACCCTTGAGACAGCTCTCCAGCCTGATGCAACTTGTTTAAAATGACAGATGCCCAGAATGACTCCATTGATCACATCCTTTTCTTCCATCACTCCCTCTCCTTCCCTTGTTCCTTCTTTCTTCTTTCCTTTTTCTCTCAACTCATGACATGGCTCTAGTGATTCAGACAAGGATCGAAACAAAGCTCAGTTGAATCAATTTGAAAATTAAGTTTTTTTATCATTTAGATATAAGATATAATTCACCTATTATGCTTCCTACAACTTACTCAAACAAATGTTGAATTTATCTATTCTTTTTTTTAAAGACAGAAATCTTGCTACAGAGCCCCAGGTGGCTTTAGTTTTCAATCCTCTAACCTTGGCCTTCAGAGTTCAAGGATTATATCTATACCAAGCATAGAATGAATGTAGATTACAGAGCCTTTGGGTAGGGGGGGTATGAGGAGAACACATATGAATCAGATAAAAATCTGAAGATAAAATTATATTATCTAGATAGGTAGACACCCATAGTAGCTTAAAATCAAATAGAAGAGTTCAGAAAAGGGGTTCTTTCTCCTTTCTTTGAAACGTAAAAATGGTTAAGTCCTGCAGAAAAGGCAACGTTTTCCAATGTTGGAATCTAGAGACACAGTGAAAGGATAATGTTTTCACTTCACAACAAAACTGGTCAAAAATTGTATTTTTTCAAGTCACTGGTACATGGTTAGCCTTGAAGAAAATAGAAAAGAAAGCCCCATGTGAACACATTGGAATTAGTCCATGAGGTTTAAGAGAACTCCAAGTTAAAAAGTGTTATTTTATCCTAGGATCTGCAGTTAACTGTGTTCCAGCAAAACCAAATGCTTATAATGTAGTCAACTTTAAAATTATGGCTCTGTAGATATTTAAAATCCTCTTCCCCAAATATTCAATTGGTTATGGGGCATTAAGTAAAATGTGTGTGTGTGCGTGCATGCGTGTGTGCGTGCATGCGTGTGTGTGTATGTGTGTGTGTGATATGTATGATGTTTGGCCAGACTGCAGCATTCTTGAGAAATAAATGTTTAGTCCTGAATAGTTTCCTATATTTTGAAAAAAATGAATAAAAATAAGCTACAAAGATGAAAGCCTCTAAGAGCAGAAGGAAAACCATACATGAAAATAAAAAAAATTAAATTCAATGCAGAAAAAGAAAGGCCAAATATAGCTGTCTAAAAATCCCCCAGAGAATATATTAGTTTTTTATGAGACAGGTGCATGGCATTTTCCTCTGTGTGAGACAGTTACCATCTTTGTCTGATCAGCTGTAACTACTTGCAAGAGACCTTGAAGATGAACCTGTTGGCATTTCCTCAGAGACAGAGGGTTGAGGAGGGTCATTAGACCCTTGCCTGGCATTCACCAGGAGCACTTTCCAGCCATTACCCTTGGGGCTTGATGTCTCTGAGGGGCTGGAAAGCAGGTGCATGTCTGGGCATGTGCCCTCTAGGCCTTGAGGTCTGGGAGGACTGCTAGGGCACATAGGTTGAGGAAGATTAAGGAGGAAGGCTGAGGGGAGCAGTCATGGGAAATGCATCATCCTTGTGGGGGATGAAACTTTTCTGTGTGGGGTCTCCCCTACTGCTATAAGTAACCCGTACTTCTCCTGTGAGTAACCCTGATGAGCTCATTGGTTTGTCAAGTTGGACCTTGGTGTAATTGCCACCTTGGTTTGTCATCAAATTTCTCTCTGGGGTAGAAGGCATTTGTGGGGTGTCTCCCCAGGATACATGACAACAGATCAAGAGAAAGTCTGTCAGAATCACCACACAATTCCTCTCAATAGAATAATTAGGGTGTGCATCATCAAGGGTGAATTTTCCACAGAAATACTACCAAGGGTAAACTTCTTCATAAGTTATTTTACATTTTATTTTCCTTAAAAGTATTTTACATTTTGAATTGAAAAACCACTTGCTGGATAATTCTGGAATATCAGAGGAAGAATATTCAGACCAGACTTCAATTCCCGGAACCCACATTAAGAAATAAGAGTTGGGTGTGGTTGTCCCTGCTTATAATCAAAGTGTTGGAGAGATGGAGGCAGCCAAATTCCTGGGGCTCACTGGCCAGCTAGATCATGTGGATCAGCAAGTTTCAGGCAGTGAGAGGCGTCGTCTCATAAAACAAGACGGATGTCACCTGAGGAACGAAGTCTAAGGTTGACCTATACTCCATATAAATGTATACACAGATCTAAGCACATCTGCATATACACATTCACCCCAAGTGAGTGCATGCATGCGCGCACACACACGCGCACACACACACATACACACACACACACACACACACTCACACACACACACACACACACACACACACACACATACATGCAGGCACACGCACATATACACACTACTAAAGCAAAACAGGTTTAAAAAATGCAGATTCTGACTGGACTTAGAGTAGAATCTTCATTCTATAAGTTTCCAGATTGTCGCTGCAGCGTCTGCCACTGCTGGTCACTTTGAGAACTCAAGAGTCTCAGAATGGTGAGGAAAATTACTCATTTGGGAGAAGGACTTTTATTATTTAGCAGCTTATTTTATGGAGAGTCCCGGAACATTAGGAGACTGTTTCCTAGGATAGGTTTATGGCAAGAAACAGAGAGCCAGCAGGCAGCCACGCTTCCTACGAACTAGGCTTCAGGCCATTGGTGGGAACAGCATGTACTACTTTCTCAGCTGAACTGCCACTATCTTGGGTCCCTCAGAAAGTGTGGACCTTTTTTATTTTCCACCTCTGTGTGTGTGCTCATATGCATGCGTGTGTGTATGTGTGTGTGTGTTGTGTTCCACCATGAGCTCCTATCAGGATGTACTGCATTGCCTCAGCCCTCAAATAATGGGTCAGCTGGTCAAAAGCCAGAACCTCTAAAGCTGTGAGCAAAAAATCTTCCTTTGTTCTTTATGAGATTATTTTATGTGTCATCATGGCACAAAACTAGTCCCCATACTCATAAGGCAGAGATAGGAAGATGGCTGCAAGTTCGAGGCCAGCCCTGATCCGCAGGGTGAGCTCCAGGTTATGAAACAACAACGATAATAATGATTACAACCACCTCTCCCCTCCAAAAACCCAGAAGGTTAACTCAGGTGTGATACAACAATGAAAATATGGCTATCCAAAAAACTTTACAGAGAGAGGGCTCAGGGGTTAGTTAATCCTCTGCCTCACAAGCAGAAGGTCCTGAGTTAGGTTCCCGGATTCCACCTAAAAACACCAGGCAGAAATGGCAGTGGCCTGCACTTCAGGTCCTCAAAGGTAGAGCCTGGGAAACTCCAGAGCAAAAGTAAATAGAAGGTAGAAGCAATTCAGGTGACTCCCAAAATCACCTGAGGGCCTCCACAGGCACACAAGTGCCTGCTGATACACACATACACAGACACATACATACACACATACACACACACACACACACACACACACACACACACACACTTTTTTTTATTAAATCACTTTACTTAAATTTGCAGTATTTTGCGATTGCAAGATGGTTCAGTGGGTAATGTGCTTACACAAATGTTTGATTCCCAAAGCCCAGATAATGGAAGGAGAGAAATAACTTCCAAAAGTTGTCTTCTGACATCTACTTATGCCTAACAGTGTGTGTTTATCTGTTCCCTTTCTCTCTCTCTAAGTACTAAATATCTGCACTAATATAGCAAAAATATGGTTCCTATCAAATAAAAAGATGGAGATGGTTTTTCTTTCCTTAGGATTTCTTGGATCTTTTGGAGTAGTGGAAATTCCAAGTAAAACCATTAATTGTTTTTTAAATGAAAAATTGAAAACATACTAGCGTTTTCTTCGTATTTTCCTTAATTTTTGAGATCAGTGATTAAATGGTTGTTTTCTAGAATGCTGAGTCACGTTTCCAAAATGAAGTGTGATTTTGAAAATCCATTCAATTCATTGTAGGTAATTCATGAGGAAGGGATAACAGTGAGTATTTTCATTGATAAAATATTTCCTCAAATGGGCCTTTCCTCTCTTTTCCTAGGACATGCTGTCTGTTTGAGTTTTTTAACTTCATTGCTGTAATAAACATCTTGCCTAATCAACTCAGGGGAACAAGGGATTTTTGCTGGCTCACGATTCCAAGTTCCATTTCATCATGGCAGAAGATTAACCAAGAGAAGCCGAGGGAACTGGCCACACTGTCCATACCAGATCAAGACCAAGGTTGCGTACTTGCTTTCTTACATTCCAGCTTACCATGGAACAACAAGCTCTCTCTCCATCTTATCTACCTACCCAGGCAATTGCCCCACCCAGTATAGGTTGGGTCTTTCCACATCAATTATGCCATCAAGACAGTCTCCTATAGACTTGCTAAGAGGACTTTCTTAATTAACACTCTTCATGGGTATGTGCACAGGTGTTAAGCTGAAAGCTGAAACTAGCCAGTACACTGCCCATTGGAAGAAAATACCTGAATTTTAAGGTTAGCAAATGATACAGAGTTACAGGTGATGAAGTTTCCACTGTTCGTCAAAGTAGCATTACAAGCTGGGGACAAAACACAAGCCAGTAGGGTCATTGCAAATTCAAAATGTATTTCAGTTTCACAACATGCTGCTGCAACAAAATACCCGGCTTAAGCAGCTGTGGGGGAAGAAAGGTCCCAGGCCACATTCCATCATGGTCAGCAGTTGCCAAGGGAACTGGTCGCATCACAGCCACAGCAAGAGCAGAGGAAAGAACCAGCAAACGGGTGGCAGTTATTCTTCAGTTGTGAGACACACTCAGGCACAAAGAGTGAGACATTTGACTTGTAGTTCCAGAGGGGATATAGTCCATTATGGTGGGAATCACATGACTGGAGGCAAAGGCCGGAGGCTGCACTGCAGCCATCATGGAGGCAGAGAGAGAGCGAGAGAGTAAGAGGAAGCAGGTCCTGGCTACCCAGTCTCACGCCGGCTCCCCTGTGACCGGCCTTCCTCCAGCAAGGCTCTGCCTTCTCAAAGTGCCACAACCTTCCCAAGTATTAACATCCTCCAGAGATGCAAGCACAGGAGCCTGTGGGGGCAACTCACAATCAAATCATGACGGCATGCATGCTTGCTTGCTTGCTTGTTAGAGGCCAGTTCCCTTCCTTCTTATATGGTCCTAGGCTACCTCCCTGGGGGAACATTTGCTCCCACGTGCCCACGATGGTCTCAGTTACATGGTCATGAGGATCCCTCATGCCAAGAGGCTAGTCGTCATCTGGAAACTCCCTCTCAGCTTCCTCTGCTGTCTGTGTGGCAGGCTGGTGACTGATGCCCCCCATCCCCAAACCACAGCCTAAACAGGCAACTCTGTGGAGGGATGAATGGAACCGCTGCTTTCATTTTGGAGCCACGACAATGCTGGGCTCCTCCCTACCAAGACGAGAGAGGGAGGGGGAGGAGAGAGAGAGAGAGAGAGAGAGAGAGAGAGAGAGAGAGAGAGAGAGAGAGAGAGAAGAGAAAGAGAGATCTGCAAATCAGAGTGTCATTCAGCATCTTCCTCTTTGCTTGTGTGTGCTGGGTGAAAACTGCCCAGCTTCTGCCCGAGTTGTAAAGTAAGCAGATCTCACAGGAGGATGTGTCGGAACAGATGTTGATGTTTGAAAGACCGCTTATTCATCATTGCATATATATATAAAATCAACTGAAAGTAGTATTCCACCCCTTTCTTAAAACTGCTTAAAATGTATCCAGAAGGATCAAGTTTTAAAAAAAAATATGTCGAAAGTGAAAATGGAATAATTGACGTTGAAACTTTAACTACAATGCTACCCAAGTTTGCCAAAATTATGTGAGGGTGATGACAGTATTTTCAGCCTTCCAGGGCCAAGAATGTTTGAGGTTCTCTCCCTGTGCGTGTCGAGGAAGCGCCTTGGCAATCCACACCGTTGTTAGTTTAAGGATTTAAGCGGTGTTTCTCTGCAGTCATTTAGAACGATGACATCCTGTGTTCTGTTATATACACTTGCAAGGTATTGAAATTCCTGTGCAGACATAAATCTGGGTAGGTGTAAATGTGGCTGGGTAAATGGATGAACTCTCTTTAGGTTGGAGAGATAAACACAGGGATTCAGAGTGAGGCGGATGATTGCACTTCTCTGGGCTTTGTTGTTCACTTGAAAAATTGGGATGGCAAAAGAAGAAAAATTGAGGGCTGGTGAGAGCTCTGTGGGGGAAAGGCAGCTGTGTGCTCAATCCTTGAGACCCACATAGATGGTAGAAGGAGAGAATCAACTTCTGAAAGATGTCCTCTGACCTCCATATGTGTGTTATGGTACATGTTTGCTCATTTTTTTCTCTCCCTTCCTTCCTTCCTTCCTTCCTTCCTCCCTCCCTCCTCCCTCCCTCCTCCCTCCTCCCTCCCTTCCTTCCTTCCTCCCTCCCTCCTCCCTCCCTCCCTTCCTCCCTCCCTCCCTCCCTCCCTCCCTTCCTTCCTTCCTTCCTTCTCTCTCTCAAATAAATAATAAACTACTTTAAAAAGAACACAAAGTGATAAAATATATACAAATCACTGAACACATACCTGTAGTTAGCAGCTTGCAATTGGAGAGACTGAGACAGGAGAATCTTATGTCTGAAGATAGTGTGGACCATGTAGTGAGTTCCAGGCACATGGAACTCTGCAATTCTGCAAACTAAAGTGCAATACTTAACTCTCAGCCAGTTATGTCATATTGCAATTGGCCATGGGTTAGAATGTAACAGAATGAATAATTCCCTCCGAGAAGAAAGAATATGAAATGGATAGATTTACAGAACAATATTGAATGACCCAAGATGTCCTTCACAATACTCTTCTCCTTCCCATTTTTAAAGACATATGAAATAGTAGTTTACTTTTTAGCTGAGTCAGAATTGATTTTATCATGTTTGACTGGCATGGTAATGATCTGAATTTGGACACTGTCTCCCTAGCTATGGGTAGGTGGATATACTTGCCATAATTAGGCTTAATTATATAAAATTATAAAAAAATATAGGAGCTGGAGAGAGAGATGGCTCAGGGGTTGACTCTGCCTTGCAAGCAGAAGATTCAGATCCCAAATTCCACCTAAAAACTCCAGGTGGAAATGGCAATAGCCTCAATTTCGGGTTCCAGAAGGCAGAGCCTGTAAAATCCCAGAGCAAAGCTAAAAAGAGGTGGAGTCATCCAGGATGATTCTTGAAATTACTCTTGGGCCTCTGATACATACACACATGTACCCCCCAAAATTATATAAGAATACTGAAGGCATAAACAGCTTAACAGAAAGGTGTTTCGTATTTTGGTGTTTTCGCGTTGTGTGTGTGTGTGTGTGTGTGTGTGTGTGTGTGTGTGTGTGTACCATGGTACAAATGCAGAGATCCAAGGACATCTTGTGGGAGTTGATTCTCTCCTTCCACCTTTTAGGCTCTGGGAATTGAACACAGTTCATCAGGCTTGGGAATAAGAACCTATCCCGCTGAGCAATATTGCTGGCCCAACCAGCAGATATTTCAGATATGAAGGTAAAGCAATGAGGACAGCTTCTTGCTTCTATAAATCCGTGTTGCTCTTTCTCCTTCGCTTATTTTTCTTTTGTGTTCAAACCTGCAACCTCTGCAACTTCCCAGATGGTAGTTTTGACATTTTTGGTTATGAGTTCAAAATTAAATCCATTGAAAGCAATATTCATCAAGTCTATTTTATTTTTGAAACAGGGTTTCATGTACTGCAGGCTGGCCTCAAATTCTCTAAGGAGCTCAGCATGGATGACCTTGGACTTTTGATCCTATTGTCTCTGTCTCTGTCACGCCAGGATCATAGGTGTGCCCTGCCCTGCCAGTGTGTGTGATGCTGGGGTTTGAACCCAGGGCTTTGTGCATGGGAGGCAAGCACAGTGCCCATAGAGCCACAGCTGCACTCCCTCTGTTTATATCTTGAGTGTTCCTGTCATGCAGCTCATGCTGGAAAATGATAATCTATAATTCCTTTAGTCTTACTAGCATTCCTGATGAGCTGCGTGCTCCCTTTCTGTTGCTCATTGGTGGCTTGGGGCAGGCTATCTCTGATATTTTTCTTAGACCCTGGCAAGGCTGGTATACGCACGGTGCTTTCCATCGGCTCCTTCACGATGAATCTGTTCCCTCTGTGGCATTGGGATGATTCATTTTATTGAATTGAGGCAGAGTCTGTTTGATTTTCAGACTGTTTCTAACAAAAAAGTTGCCAGACGTCTACTAGGAGTAATACATTTTCCTTTGTGTCTAGGTAAGTGTTTGAATCTCAAATAACCAGTAGGTAAAGTAGTCCCTGGGATATAATTTTTGTTATAGGCCTTTCAAGAGGAAGCATTTTTCTGGAATTTACTTTTAAAATGACAGTGGCATTACCATCTATGTTGGGAAGAAAATTCATGAGGAAATGAGGCGCAGATTTATGGATCAACAGCAGCCTGGGACCAGCAAACTGCTATGAAATCATAGCTTTAAAAAAAGAGTAGTGATATTCCCTTTAAAACCACTGATCTGAGATAAGTATACCAAGATCCATTTTTGTTCCTCAACAGATAAAATTTTATTCGATGTGTATTTGAAAAAAATGTTCCCACCTATCTTGCTTCTATACCTTCATTTAAAAATTATCTATCTATCTATCTATCTATCTACCTATCATCTATCTATCTATCTATCATCTATCTATCTATCTATCTATCTATCTATCTATCTATCTATCTATCTATCTATCTATCTATCTATCTATCTATCTATCTATCTATCTATCTATCTATCATCTATCTATCTATCTATCTTCTATCTATCTATCTATCATCTATCTATCTATCTATCTTCTATCTATCTATCTATCTTCTATCTATCTATCTATCAGAGAAAGGGAGAGAGGACGGGGTGGAGGGAATGGAGGGTGAGTTCATGCATGTGTATAATGTGCATGTGTATGCACATGGCTGTCTACGGGGGAGTGTACAAGAGGGCACTTGAGTGTGTGAGTTGGGAATCATCCTGGATTACTCTGCTTTCTTACTGCTTTGCTCTATTGTTTCCAGGGCTCTGCCTTCCAAGGCCTGAATTACAGGTCTCTATAATTTCTGCCTAGCATTTTTACATGGAATCTGGGGATCTGAACTCAGGCCCTTTTGCTTGCGAGGCAAAGACTTTAATCACCGAACCATCTCCCCAACCTTCTTCTTTCTTTCTGAGATAACATCTCAAGTAGTCCTCACACTCCCTGTGTAACCAAAGATGAGCTCCAGCTCCTGACCATCCTGTCTCTGACGACGTGTGTGCACCACCACGCTCAGTTCATACGGTGCTGGGGATTGAACCCAGGGCTTTGAGACTATCAGGCCAGCATACCACAAACTGAGTCACATCCCCAGCCCCCAGAACTACTTCTTATGATCTGTGCCACTGGGCTTCATCTTACATGAAGTCTCAGAGTGAACAGGTCAAGCTTGAACCGTGCGGACTGATGGGTGGGCAATTAGCACCTCTTACAGATTCTTTATTTCTTTTCCTGAAGTTGGTCATCATATCTGCCATAAAACAATAGCAGGTACGTCCTATTAATGACTTATACAGTGTTGGCTGAAAAGGTTAAATCTCTAAACCTTGATTTTTTTTTTACATACATGCAAAAATCCCTATTGTTTAACCTCCCTAACCTCAGTAGCGTGTGTATGGGTGGTTGCAGAGATGTTTAATGGTACGAAACAGATAGCAGAGATAAGTTCAGGAGATTTGTAGAACAATGTAGTGGCAACACTTAATGATAGTATATCATAAACTTGTAAGTTGCCATGAGAGTAAGTGTTGTAATATGCAAGGAGACACTGATTCTAAGAGAAAAGCAGAACTATATGGATGGAGCATCCATTGTATCTGAGAGTTTTTCTCAATTCTTAAGGATCCGTGGAAGGCAACCAAAGATATTTCTGATCTTTGCTCACAACTGGAAAAAAAAGTCACTGTAGGTCAATGTTGTCACAGAGTCAGTGTGTCTTGAAGCACAATGTGGGTGAGTGACCTATGGGCAATCTGTTCTTGGAGCTGGGACTTCATAAATGAACTGAAATGATGACACTTTCTCAGCTTCCGCCCGCATGTGCATCACGAATCAGGGGACAAGCACTCGTACACCAGAGTGATAGTGATGAAGATCAACTATGAAGAATGGAGCGCTGATGAGGTTCCATTTCTCAGTAACACATTACACTGAGAGCACTCAGACATACTTTTAAAGAGAAAAGCACGGGGCTGGGAAGATGGTTCAGTGGATGAAGCATGTGTCACACAACCTGTGGAATTTCACTTCTAGAACTCATTAAAAAAAAAGTCAAGTGTAGCAGCTGCCTGCAACACCAGCACTTGGGAGGCAGAGAGAGAGAGGAACCCAGGACAAGGTGACCAGCCAGTTGGCCAGCTCTGGGTTCAAATGCAAGACTCTGCCTCAAGACATAAAGCAGAAAGAGATTGAAGAAGACACTTGACATTGACCTTAGGCATTCACACGCAAGCACAGACACACATGTAACTGCCATCAGATATTCACACCAGAAAGAAAAACACCTGATAATCCTTTTTGTTATTCCAGCAACATGCAAGTTATGGGCAGCACAAGTATATGCAAAAGTGAAATTTCCACTGTTCTAAGAATCAGTTTGATTTGGTTTTAAAAATCAGATCTTTTAATCCTTTTCTCTGTATTCCAGAAAGGCCAGTCTTGTTTAGTAGCAACTTTAACGCCCTCTCACAGATCGATGATATCTACTGTGGCTGCCAAAGCCCTTCCTTTAGATCAGCAGACTGTGCTTGGCACTAACAATTATTTACTTGCTCCCAGACCCAAAATCTATTACCTATCACTTCTTTCCAAATATCAGTTCATTAGGAGTTCATGTGGAGTTGCAGCCACAATGCTTCTTGGGGCAGGGTGAAAGATACGAAATCAATGTCGTTCCAAGTCCAGAGTGGTGCAGGACGGTGATTGGCTCTCAAATATGTGGCAGGATACACAAATCAGGTTGATGAGGTGATCCTTCTTAATTTATATACAGTTCCCTAAGGTAAATGACTTCTTAATGTCTTTAATAAGGTGTTAAAAATGGCCGCAGCCAGTGCAGCACTATAGATTCCTGAGGAAAAGGATGATGTGTAGGGAAACTTACAGACGATTCCTAGATGGACAGGCCTCAAAGTGTGGCCTGTCATGTCCTTCAGGGATGACTGTGACCAGGAGTGCTGTAACCAGGAGTTGCATCTTTCCTTTGAAGCTTTTAGAGAAAGAGTTTCTGTGAAGACTCTACTATGTCTATGGGGTGCTACTGTAGAAATGGAAAGTAAGTGAAACTTACAATGAATGGGGGCTGGAGGGATGCTCAGTCAGTAAGGTGTCTGCTTTGCAAACTCCCCAGCACTCATGTGACAAAGCTCAGGTGTTGTTGTCTGGGTCTGGAACCCTAGTGCGGGGAGAGAGACAGATGGGTCTTCAGCTTGCTGGCCAGCCAGTCTAGCCAACTGGTGAGCACTGAGCTCAGGGACAGAGCCTGCCTTAAAAGATAATTCGGAGAATGTTTTAAGTGGGCATCTGATAGTGACTTGGAATTATTCTTCACTGAATCTATGAAGGATATCAGATTGCATTTTTCAGAAGTATCAGTGTCCAGAAAAGAATTTAATTTTTTTTGTAAGAAGAGCTCTTTTATACATTGGAAGACCCATCCTCACACATATATGCACATAAACCCACACACAAATGTATGGCCACACGTGTGAACTGTACACATACAATATACACATACATGCTTATAACACTATATGCACATACACTACACACATGCACACATATACATGTATACACATAAGCACATACATACATACATACATAAACATACATGCACAATACTACATACCCATACATGCACACATATACACAAGATATTTATACACACCAAACATGCATCACATGCATGCATGTATATACATACACAAGCGCGCGTGCACATATGCGCATGCGCGCGCGCACACACACACACACACACACACACACACACACACGGACTCATCATGATTGCCAGCTTCACAGTTAGCATACAACACCTGGGACTCCTGTCACATGGTGGGAAATGCCCTGAAGGTGGAGAAACTGCCCATTCTAATTTCTTACAAAGCAGCTCTGTGACCAGGTACAAGCAAATCACCCAAGTTTGGCACAGGTCCACCTGTGTGTCTACACAATGGGCTAAAGCATCACTAACTTATGGTGAGAACAAACAGACCATTTGCATAAAAAACGGACATGCTGATTTTAAAGAGTTGTATTTTTCAACTGTGGAGAACTCAGGGGCTGCGAGGTTGCTCGGTTTGCAGGAAAGTGCTATACACGATACTCAGCCATTACAGCTGTGGAGAGGGCTGTCTGTGAAAGTGTGTTATGACTTTCAGCTTCCCAAGGATGGCAGGCTTGAGAACAAGACAGGGAAGAGGTACCATAATCTTCTCCAGGGTCCATCCAAGCTTAGAACTAGTCATTAGCGAAAGAGGAGGCTGGATGTCAAGACTTCCACCGACACACTTGAATACTCATAAGTTGATCTATTAATAAGGATGTTGAAGAATGCCATTTCACTGGCCTAAACAGACTTGTCAAAGGGAAAAAACATGGAAATGTAAGAAAAGCAAGTTGCATCTTTGACTCACATGACATGATCCATACTCCAGGGAAGACTCTCTGACATTTTCTTGCCTATACTATGCTAAATAAATGCACCTGCCTTGCCCCACACACTCAGTTGATTTTATGTCTGGAAACTGAAGAGCCACTGCTTGGAACTCTAAGAGCGTAGAGGCCCAGGGCCATGCTTTACTCATTCTGGCTTTCTCAACATGCCTTCATACTTAGAAGAACTTGCTGAGAAATGCTGTTAAATACATAATTTTTCTCCCAAGTTAAAAGATGCATTCCTTGGATAACACTGTCCAAACTATCTTGTGTGTGTGTGTGTGTGTGTGTGTGTGTGTGTGTGTGTGTGTGTGTGTGTGTATGTCCCTGTGGAGGCCCAAGAGTGACATTGGGAATCATCCTGGATGATTGCTTTGCTCTGCTCTGGGTTTTCTATTCTCCACCTTCAAGGGCTGGAATTACCTGCTGCTGCCATTTCTGCCCAACATTTTTATGTGGGGTCTGAGGATCTGAACTCAGGTCCTTTTGCTTGTGAAGCAAAGGCTTTAACCCTTAAGCCCTCTTCCCAACCCCTGGTTTTTTTTCTACTGTTTCTCTTGGTACCAAGAGCTCACTGGGTCTCTGCCAAATGCTTGTGAAAGGACGATGGAAATCTATAAAAGTGCTTTAATATCTTCACTGGCAGAAGAAGAAGCTGAAGAAAGAGAAAAAAAAATGGAACAGAGCAGACTCCGTTCAGCTTCAAACCAAAGGTGTAGGAGCGCCCTGATTGGCACAGGAATGGCCGGAAGCCTTAAGTTCTGCCCAGAGCAAGCTGACCAGCCAGAGCTCTGTGTGATTTATATTTCACCCTAGCTAGACAAAACAGTGCTGGGGGGGCAGTACACTTAAATCAAAATAGCAGCTTAAGGCAGAACACTTTTTCTACCTCAATCTCTAGTCCATTTCCTGAATCTTCAGTAGATTCACTCTCCTACATTTCTAATGACGAAAAGGAACTAATTAGCCCAAAGACCAGAGCTGATCTGATATGTTCATCTGCTTTTACCTGTAGCATTGACTGTAGACAGGCAGCTAAAGTAGAAATAGACTGGAACTTGTTCCTGTTGTGCCTAGCTCACTGGCAGACACCAAGTGTGGCTTTGGATCCTGGGGGACAGAAAAAGAGAGACCTGAATGGCCATCAGGGTCGAGGCTGCTGAGAACTCAGCAGTGACCATAGTTCAAGGGTCGGGCAAGTGATGCTTGGCTCAGAGCCAAGGCCACCCAGCCAAGGGCAAGCCACAACCTGCCCACAAGCATGATGACTCTGAGCAGGATGCTGAAGACAGAATGGGAGTCACCAAGCCAAGAAGGAGAGAATGGACATAGCAGCCTTAAGAGTGGTGAGAACAGATCATATACTCGATTTTACCTAAAAGGCCAAGAAATGGTGGAGAATCCAGAAATCTAACAAAAGAGAAAAAATAAATTAGTTGGATAGAGGTCACTTGGGATTCAGAATTTGAGGATGGCATAAATCTGACTGCCCAGAGCCAGGTTGGCACGGGATGCTTCAGGGATTTTCTCCTGGGCAGGTGTTTTTGTGCCTACAGGCTTACGGTACAAGAAGGGTGGGAATGAGAAGGGAAGGAACTCGGGTATCACCGAGGCAGGGCCTTGCCTGTTTCCTAGCCATTTAAACATGGAGACTGGTTTGTTTATTCTCTAATCATTGTGTATGTGTGTGTGTGTGTGTGTGTGTGTGTGTGTAAACCTCATCCTCCCCACCCAGTGTATGTGCTATGGAATTACCGTGCCGCAAGAGTACTCCAGTTATTTATTCCCAAACCATTAATTTTCTACATGAAGAAACAGAAGTATAAGTCATTTGGTTAAAAGGGTCCTTTCCCAGGGATCAGAGAGAACTCGGCCTATTTGCATATAGATGGAAAGCAATCTCCCCACTGCCGCGGTTGCTGTATAGACTGGCTCTCGGTCAAAAGAAAAACAGCCCACTGTTGATTTAAATTGAGCAGGAAGGAAGTGCAGGAACAGGTGGGTGTGCCCGATAATCTCACAATTCAGAGCACAGAGGAATGTGGCCCAAGGGTGCCTCAGCCTTGGACCCCTGCCAAGGGCACTGAACCGCAGAAGGATTGGGTAAAGGAGTGGCTGGAAGAAATGACCAGCCAGAGCCCCCTTTCTTCCTCATCATGGCATCGGCCATGTTCAGCCAGCATGAGTGGAAGGCCACCCTTGGGATGGAAAAGAACATTCTCCTTAGAGGGGGCAGAGGCCCATCAACACAGGACCTGTGCCCACCTCCAAGTTATGGCTCATGAGAGCCTTCACAATCCTCCTGCCACTTGGCGCTTCCCACCAGGTGGGCTGTTCCTGATCTCCACAAACATTACGCTCCATGCATTAGGACGCCATCTTGGCCCTAGGATGCTTGTCCTAGCTGCAGGACTGTGTCAGAGTCATGAGCCACAACCAGGCCTCCTCCACCTTGACTGGAATGTGGGGGCTCCCCAACCCGCCACACTGCCCAGATCCCTGATCTCCTCACCCTGATGGCCTTAAGAGAGGACTCTCTCATGCATGTCCCATGCTGCCCTGCCCCTTTTCTTAGCAACACCTGAAGGCCATGAAAGGTTTCCCTCCTGGGGATTCAGACGTCACACCCACAAGCTGTACACTTGTTCCCTATTTTCTGATAGCTTTACACTGTCTCTTCTATTCTAATGTCCCATCTTAAGGCTGAACTTTGCTTCTCCTAACCAGCGGGCCCTCATCAACTTGTATTTCTAAGTCTCCCTCCTGCTCACTTCTCTTTATAAGGGACCTCCACACCGACCTCACATGTCATAGAGTGGCTGAATCTCTTTCCCTGGCCCACCTAACTAGAGTCTCTTTTTGCTATCCAGGACACAGGCTGAGAAAGATCCCACCTATCCGAGGTCCAAAGCTCAGCTCTCAGGGGACTGGCCAAGACATCTTAATCTCTAGTCCACCTGGGCTCAGCTTGCCAACACGGAAGGCAGCCCCCTAATACAGTCACGCAAACAAACAATTTCACTAAAACTTCTCTGTGAACCCAGAGTCTGCCTTCCTATTGCTGATCAAGACGAGGAGACTTCTTAGCAAACTGGAGTAAGGATGGAATGTGGCTCAGGGAGCCAACATTTCTAAGAAGCAAGATAATGAAGCCAGGGTTATTTTGAGGAGGAAGAAGTAATTCAAAGGTGAGCACAGGGTCCTGAGGAATCCAGTTGTGCTCAACGACAGTGTCAGGACTTCATTTTGCTGCCTGTACAACATGGGAGGGTTTTTAAAAAGTGAAATGAAATGAATAATAAGACCGAGACAATTGTCTGGCAGCTAAGCGTTGGGGAAGCGAGACCTCCATCCCAGGGGCTCTGGAAAGGACCACAGAGACCTCAAGAGCCTGGTCTTTGCAAGTGACCTACATTGTGACCTACAGCACAAGCAGGCAGAGGTGAGTCCTTCCCTCATCTCCATGAAAGTTGTGAGGTCAGAGTGCGTCAGGAAACGGTGGCTCTCATGGATCCAAATGCCCATCTCTCTTTTGGGAAGAGTGTGTGGAGAAGGAAAAAGATTTCTAACTGGCTTAATCTCTCTCTCTCTCTCTCTCTCTCTCATACACACACACACACACACACACACACACACACCCTATCAGCAAGGCAATACCCTGATTCTAGATCCAAGATCCTCTATGATAGAGCTTTTCAGTTGTTTTACATGATCAGGTAACTCTAGGTCATCTGTCAAAGCATCTGGCTTCATCTGCAGACACTGTTGTCACACTAACCTGGAAATTCTCAAAGATCCCTTCCCTTGCCACTTACACAGTTCAGTCTCTTTGGATTTTCTCTTTAATAATGTGAAAGCTTTCATATTATTTCATGGCTAGGATTCCGGAAACATTTAGGAAGTTGTCTCCTTACTCCATATAGCCAATGTTTCCTTTAAAAGTGAACACATGTTCAATTGTACAAAACTCAGGGTTTGAGATGTTTCCATGCATGTATGTTATGCACTCTGCTGTACTCTCCCTCCCAGAATCCTCCCCTCGAACCATCCCCACCTTTGGTTCCTCTGGTCTCAAAATACAATGTGGAGGATGCATTCTTTTTTTTCTGTTTGTGTCTTTTGAAATGCAGGAAGCAGAATCTTTTTTTTTAATGTGTGTGTGTGTGTGTGTGTGTGTGTGTGTGTGTGTGTGTGTTTCAGAAGGCACTATGTGTCCCTTTGGAGGACCAAGGGAGATCATCCTGGATTACTTCTACCTCCTTTTTGCTTTGCTCTGAGATTTCTGAGGCTCTGCCTTCCAGAGCCAGAAGTACAGGCCACTGACAATTCTGCCTGCCTTTTTTTGTTGTTGTTTGTTTTGTTTTTTAAAGCGAGATCCAGGTCCTTCTGCTTGTGAGGCAGAGGCTTAATCCTGAGCTATCACTCTAGCCCCATGCTAGCAGAATTATACTTAAAATAATTCATGTGCAAAGGAAAATGTGTTCTCTAGTTTTCTGGTCACATGGTCCTTTAAATCATCAAGAGAGTATTGGTGCAGAGCCAGCTGGGGGAGGACTTTGACAGCCTCAGGCTGCTGCCTTCTGCCCATCCAGCTGAGAGGACAGAAGAGGGCTTCCGGTGACTTTTGTCTTCCCAATCAACGGATCACAGGATGGTGGATCACAGGTAAGTAGAAGACCCCAGGAAATGTTTCACTAGATGCCTTCTATTTAGAGCTGGGAAATGTAGGGGTGGCCTTAGCCTGGGGGTCCTGATGGTTAGACAGGATGAGATGCCTATGGCAGAGGCCGCGGATACCTTCTTTTTTTTTTAATTTTTTTTTAAAGAATTTTTTTATTATTATTTATTCAATTGTGCGTGTGTGTATGTGCGCGCGCATGTGTGTATGTGTGTGTGTGTAGAACCACGGACGAATCGGGAACCACCATGGACGCCTCCACCTCCTTCTGCCCCGGGATTCACAGGCTCCGCCCTACCAGGACCAGAAGCGCAGGCTGCCCCCGCTTCCGCCCAGCGTCTATACGTGGGATCTGGGATCCGAACTCAGGACCTTCTGCCTGCAAGGCAGAGGCTTAACTCCTGAGTCACCTCTCCAGCCCCGCGGATACCTTCTTACAGAGCGTCATGCTGAGCAGAAGGCAGGCTCAGAAAGATCAGCACCGCATGCTTTCTCTCGGTGTGGGTCTAGATGCACACACACACACACACACACACACACACACACGCACGCTCACGCACGCATGCACGCATGTGCGCGCACACGCACACGCGCACACACGCACACCCTGAGGTAGGGGAGGGAAACACAGAGAAATGTGACTCCCTTGAAGGAAGAAGAAAAAGAGAGGGTATGGAGGACGGAGGGTGAGAACGGCACAGTATGTGGAAGCCCACCATTTTGCTCAATGACCTATACTAGTTCAGAAAGAGATATTAGAAACTGGGGGGAGAGGGTCCAACATATTTCCAGTTCTTTTCAAGTCATCACATGAAAACACTCAATAGACTTTGTGCTTCAATTGCGTGGAGAAAACCCACAAAATTGTCTTCTGGCCTCTCCCAAAATATCCTTTGTCCTCCACACACTTGTGCCCCTTCTATACACACCCATACGCAGGCACACATATGATAATAATATAATGCCAAACAAAATTTACAAAATTTTGCCTAATTAAAGAAACAAGCAGGCAGGTAGGGAGGAAGAGGAAAATGGCAGAGAAGGAAGGGAAGGCGGGGAGCGAAGGAGGCAATGAGGCAGTCAGGCAGATGTACAGAGGCGAGGCCTTGCACAGAGCCCCAGGGAGTGGGTGGAGCCTGCGCTGACCAGGTACCCCCAGCTCTGCTCTTCCTTCAGCGAGACCTTGACGAACACTGCGGTTTTCTAAAGGAGTAGTCAGCATAGAGTCCATGTGACAAAAAAAGCGCCAACCACAAAGGAAGACAATTTGGAAAAATCTGATGAAATGAATAGGGGAGTTTTCCACCCCTGAAGCTTATTGGTACTATGTGTTCTGGAAGCAGGGGTGAGGGGGCATCTGTTTCAGAGTGGGGAACCGCTGTGGGGCTCATGTGGGGGTCCTGTAGTTCCTGCTGCTCAGAGACCTCATGGGTCCACAGGAGTGAGCCACCTCCCATGACCTCCTGTATTCCTGTGTGTGTGCATGTGAGAGTGTGCATGTGTGCATGATGTGTGCATGTATGTGTGCACGTACAGGTATACATATATGTGAGTGTGCACGCGTGTGTAGGTGTACACACGTGTGCTCCTCCATATGGGTTGACCATAACACTGTCACTTTTGACCATAGGGACTTCAGGTGAAATTTCACAAATGCCATATTCTGTCACAGATGCCTTGGCAGAGGGTGGGATAATCAGTTCCATCACTGCCTGGCACCCGGGCAGTGGATCCTTTGGATCCTGATAGCAACCTCCAGAAGGGCATATTTCACAAGCTCACAAAGAATTTCTCCAAATAGGGATGGGGACAAACTTCTGTCAAAAAGCTGCCTACTGTGTAAGCACGAGAACCTGAGTTCAGATTCCCCAGATAAGCACTTGATTAGCTTAGTCATCTCCATGGCCCACTTCTTTAATTAGTTAAGTAATTCGTGTATATATATATATATTGTGCGTGTGTGTGTATGTGCACGTACGCACCACAGAGCACGTGTAGAGGTCAGAGACAACTTATAAGAAATCTGTTGCCCTCATAAAGTCTAGCATCTGATAAGGGCACCGAGGCCCCTGGAGGCAAGGGATTGACAGCCATAGTAGTGATCTTATGCTTAAGGGGAACAAGAGAAAGGGCTTATGGAAATGCCACTGGGTCCTTATATGTCATCGGAGAGGAGGACACAGTGGAGAGTTAGGCACACACAATAAAGGACTCTCTGGGAATTGGGGGGGAGGCACTGGGGGAAGGGGAGGGGGAAGAGGGGGGAGGGAGGGAACTGGTAAAAAATTTTTAAAATGTATAATTAAATTTTTAATAAAAAAAAAAAAAAAAAAAAAAGAAATCAGTTCTCTCCTTTTAACATGTAGGTTCCAGGTACTGAACTCAGATCCGATTCAAGCGCCTCTACCCACTGAGCCAGCCTGTCTATCCCTTTCTTTCATTTTCAAATTCCTGTATGAATGGTGGAGTCAACAAGCATCACGGCGTGGCCCACATTCTTCCCTTTCTGTCACAGTTAGGCACAGGTGTCACCCTGATAGTTGAAGATTTGAGCTCTGGGCACATTTGCAGAGAATTAGCAGTTGAGTGAAACCCAGACAGAATCTGTAGGAGATTGTCTAGTTGATGGGGAAGACCTAATTCAGAATGGGTGGGACTAGGCCCTACACAGGTGAATAAAATACAGAGAGCTGGTTGAGAAAGCTGTCATTCTTGTGTATACTTGGCCAGACAAGCTGGTCTGGAAAGTAAGGATTGTCCTTCTCTCAGTTGTTATGTGGATATGATGTAGCCACTTCCCTTAGCTTTTGGTATTGGTGCATGCTCTCCTGACAAATGGGCTAAGAATGTAACCGGACTATTGTTCCCTTTGATGGTAATTTATCAGCAACATGCAGGCCACACCATCCGTTCCTAGGGTCCTCTATTGGAATCAGTCAAGAAAGGGCTTATTTGCTTACGAGTTGCCCAAGCTTCCTCCCTGGGGCCTGCACATGTGACTTTATGTCAGGCAACCAGTGATGCATGTCATCCAGGTTTTTCTGACATCTGACGAGGTAGCATCTCCAGGGAGTCTATTTTCATATTTCTCCACCGCCCTTTCGTCTCCTCACACACTTGCTGGCAGGACTTGTGAAATCCACCACAGGCTGGGGGTCACACCTTATGCTTCACATTGGCCTCAAAAGAAATATTTTATTATTATTCCTGCAGAAACACGTCTTCCCCTCTGCTATAGACAAACAGCTCCTTGCCTTTCCATCAACTGGCCAACACTCCTTCTCTCTCCTCATTCATCCTATTTTCCATGTGTTTCTCATCATCGTCCGTAATTCAGGACCATGTTGGCTTCACCTTATGAAAAAAGTCCACCTAATAACGTGTCCTGCTCTATATTTGCAGACTTTCCCATTGGCTACTTTCCCTGGAATCAAAGTGATCCCTTTTGTCTTTTCCAACTCTGCAGACTCAGGTAACTTTGCTTTATTTGCTTTTTCATCACAATGCAGGTTACCCTGACCTTGGATTAACTCTGCACATATCGCTTTGCAAAGTGGAATCGGAGAGAAAGGAGGGAGATGCAAGGCAGTGTCCCTCAAATTCCTTATAACTGAATGGGGAGCATGGTGAGTGACTTTTTTTGTCCATATAGTCTTTTTAATATCATCTCCCCTCAAACTTGCTTCATTGACCTGCCTTAACCTCCCACAAACTGGGATTACAGACATGTACCACCATGCTTGGTCAAATATGTATAGTGTTAGAAAACTGTTTTTTTTTTTCAGGCTGAGAAGCAAGTTTAGAGGACAAAAGCACTTTGCCGTGGAGGTGCGAGGACCTGAGTTTGAATCCTCAGAACCTACGGAACAGCCAGATGCACAGTGCAAAGTTTGCAATTATGGTGCTCCTACAGGGAGACAGGAGGTGGAGGCTGGAGAATCCTTTCAGGTGTGTGGGCCAATCAGCCTAGCATCACAAGGGCATCAAAAGTCTCTGCCTCCAACAAGGTGGAAAGCGGTGCTGGCACCCAAGGTCCATAGGAGCCCCCCACCTGCATGCTACACCACATGCATACTCATATATGCACAAGCATGTACATACACACATTTTCAAACAGTGGTAATATACAAGACACGAGATGTACCATGTTAGCCATGGCTTAAGGAGCAGGGCAGTTGTTATCAAGAACATTTACATTGCTGTGTGGCCATCACTATTACCTATCTCCATCACTTTCTGTCATCCAGCTAAACTGGAACTCGGTGCCCATCACACAATAACCGTTTGTGCTGCTCTGGTCAGTAATCAGTGGTGAATCTGATCACTCCAGATACCTCCCACCATCATCTAACACGTGACTGGATAATGTTATTAGGATGATGTCCCCAAGGTTCTCCCGTGTCATAGTATGTTGTTTCTTACTGTGTGTTATGGGAACATGCAATGTGTCTGTGTACAAATGCACATTGGGGTACTTCTATATCTTGACTGCTAAGAGGCACAGGCACAGAGCATGGGTGATTTTAAAAGCTCATAGGAAGAGAATGAAACCATGGTATGTATACATCGTGAGAACATACAGCCACAGAGATAAGGAGTAAAGGTCTTGAGGGAAGCACTGATGTCATATGAGGACCTTGTAGAAGAGGGAGCGAGAGAGCATTATCACAAAAGAAGACAGATGGAGGGCACTTGGCATCAGTGTACCATGCAGACAATAACTGAAAAAGTTGAGAGATGGGTATAAGAGGGGATGGGACTGTCACTAGGCAAGAATGCACATAGCTAGTCAATTGATACAATCATTAAGATTATATTCTGGGGTTGGGGATGTAGCTCAGTTGGTTGAATCCCCCCTTGGCATGCACAAAACCCTGGGTTCAAGCTTCAGGACATCATGAGCCGGGAGTGATAGGAGAACATGCCTACAATTCTAGCATGTAGGAGGTGGCAGCGGGAGAATAGGAAGTGCAATGTAGCCATCCCTGGCTACGTTGTCAATTCTGATACCAGACTAGGCTACATGAGACCCTCTCATAAAAAGTGGAGGGGATGGAGGGGAGATAGTGGAGGCTGGGGAGGAAGCTCAGTGCTGACTGGGAACAGCAAAGATGTTAGAACGGAAATATCTTCATGGAAGAAGGGTTTGTAGGCAAATCTCTAGAATTCTGGTTAAGATTGTGTTTACAACTGTCGTTAATTCCAAAATTGGCAGTTTGTCTTGAGTTCCTTTAACATTTTTTTTTATTTATTCAATTGTGCGTGTGTGCATATGTGTGTGTGTCTGTGTGTGTGTAGAACCACGGACGAATTCGGGAACCACCATGGACGCCTCCACCTCCTTCTGCCCCGGGATTCACAGACTCCGCCCTACCAGGACCAGAAGCGCAGGCCGCCTCCGCTTCTGCCCGGTGTCTATACGTGGGATCTGGGATCTGAACTCAGGACCTTCTGCCTGCAAGGCAGAGGCTTAACCCCTGAGCCACCTCTCCAGCCCCCTTTAATATTTTTTTAACTGATATGTGTTGTGACAAAGTTTAACTTCTTTCTCTCTGCATGAGATGTATTCTTCATCAGTCTGTCTTTGTCGAGGGGCACTTACCATACTAAGCACACAGAGACACAAGCATGCTGCATTTTCTCAGACTGCCTGAGAGTGACATTGTTCACTAAAGTATTTAGTTAAAGATGCCTAAGGATCATTTATTTCCCATAGTTCCTCTGAATCAAGGGGTTTATCTGCATGTTTATTAAAACTGGATCTGGGGAGATGGCTCAGTGGTTAAAGCCTTTACCTCAAAAGCAAAAGGACCTAAGTTCAGATCTTCGAATCCCACATAAAAAACACTGGGCAGCCACGCCTCGGGACCCCGGGACCCCGGGACCCCTTCTCCCTCCCGCGCCGCCTTTGTCCGCCTGAAAGCGCCGCCCACTCCCCGCTCCGCCAGGCACCCAGGTGAGTCCCCGCCCACCCCCGCCCAGGTCCCCCCCATGTTCAGTTTTGGCCTGGGCCACGCCCCAGGCCCCAGGCCCCTTTCTCCCTCCCGCCTGCCTGTCCGCCCAACTGGACAGGACCTGCTCACTTTCCTCCATCCCTGGAGCTTGGGTGGGGCACTAAGCCAAGTCCCAGGTCCAGGGTGAAGAATTCTGCCATCAACATCAGCCCCTCTGCCTCTCTGGCTCACCGGGGACCCACGCACATGGTCTACAGAAGACACACTGTTACTCAGAATTCAATAGAGTCCAAAGAAAACTCAAGCAAAGTTCTAAGGGTTAAAGGCCATACATCTGTAAACATCTACAATCATCCTATCACATGGGAGAGATTCTTCACATACAGCCCAAAGATAAGTAAACCTCCTTTTTTTCACCTTACTGTTCCTTTCTAATATTAATCACTATAGATTAACTTTTCCATAAAGCCATAAAGCACCCCAAAAACACAACTCCAGGGATCATACCGCTCACCCTCACATATTGCCAAGATACTACATCGTAAAAGTGCACTATCATACTAATATTCACTCCTTGTCTACTTAACCTGACTTAATTGATGTACTAACAACCTAACAGCCTCAACTAGGAAATAACAATAACAAAAGACAAATATACCCAACCCCAAGGCAAGCACTAGTAATAACTGCCCAAGTGTAGGAATACCAACTAAATCAGTAAAAAACACACAGAAACTGAAAAGCCCTAGAAGACAAAACAACAATGCCCAAGTCAAAGTGCAGATCCATTAGAAACAAAACCCAAGAAGACCAATCTCCCACTGAAAGAATTAACCTCTTAATGATGGATTCCAACCAGAACAAATTCACAGAAAACAGCCAAGAAAGCCAGACCCAAGACATCGACTTTCAAAGTATGATCATTACCATGATTAATACTATGAAAGAGGAAATCCAAGAGGAGTTAAACAACAGAATCAACCACTTTGAACAGGAACACAACAGGCATTTGGAGGAGTTGAGAAAAACAGTTCAAGAAACAAAAATAGGTATAGAGCAGTTAAAACAGGCTCAAGGAGAGTTTAAAACTGAACTAAAAGACAAGCTATCTTCAACCCAAAGCTCAACAGAGAGTCTTATCAGCAGAAAATAGAGTTTCAGATCTTGAAGACAAAGTGGGAGAATTAACCAGCTCAATGGAAGAGATTGTTGAAGCCAAAAAGATACTTGAGAGGAACATTCAAGAGATATGGGACACCCTGAAGAAGCCTAACATGCGCATTCATGGAATACCAGAGCAAGAATCTCAAAATACCACACCTGAGGAAATTTTTCAAATTATCTAAATGAAAACTTCCCTCAACTGAAGAATGAGAGGCCCATCCAAATACAAGAAGCATTTCGCATTCCAAACAAATATGACCAAAATAGAAAATTGCCACGGCAAATAATAGTCAAAACACTCCACATTCAAGACAAAGAAAAGGTGCTGAGAGCTTCAAGAGAAAGGCAAACCTATTAAAATAACAAATGACTTCTCAATGGAAACAGTGAAAGCAAGAAGAGCTTGGAGAGACGTACTTCAAGTATTAAATGAGCAAAAATGCCAACCCAGACTGATATACCCAGCAAAACTATCTATCATGATCGAGGGAGAAAGAAAAATTTTCCAGCATAAAGACAACTTGAAGGGATACATGTCGACCAAAGCAGGCCTTCAAAAAATGCTAGAAATGATACGCAAAATTGAAGAAAGGAACAAGCATATCCAGGAGGACAGAAGGGAAGTATAATACCATAAAAATATAAATGTAAAACAATAAGTTTACAAAATCCACTAAACATAAAAAATGTCCAGAATTAAAAAGAATTTCTCCATTATAACGTTAAATGTCAATGGGCTTAACTCACCGATTAACAGACACAGATTACAAACTTGGATTAAAAATCACAACCCATCAATCTGCTGCCTTCAGGAAACTCATCTCACCCCAAAAGATAGGCACATCCTAAAAATGAAAGGCTGGTCCAAAATTCTGCAAGCTAATGGAACCAGGAAACAGGCAGGGATAGCCATTATGCTGTCAGACAACGTGGACTTCAAACCCAAAAAAATCATAAGAGACACAGATGGATACTACATTTTAGTCACAGGTACAATTCACCAGGAAGACTTCACAATATTGAACATATATGCACCCAATACGGGCCCCTCCACATTCATTAAGAAAATCCTACAGCGTCTAAAGGGAGAAATCAACCCTCAAACGATAATTCTTGGGGATTTCAACACTGCCCTCTCAACATGGGATAGATCAACAGGTCAAAAGCTTAACAGGGACACTTTGGAACTTAACCAAATCCTTAAAGAAATGGGCTTTACAGATCTCTATCGAACTTTTCATCCACGTACCTAAAGAATACACATTTTTCTCAGCAGAACATGGAACTTTCTCCAAAATAGATCACATATTGGGCCACAAAATGAATCTACACATATACAAGAAAGTTGAAATTCTAACCTGTGCCCTATCAGACCACCATGGCCTAAAGTTGGACATTCACAACACAACAAAAGATAGAAAATACACTATCTCCTGGAAACTTAACACTATGATGCTGAATGAAAACTGGATTCAGGAAGAAATTACAAAGGAAATTCAAGATTTCCTGAAAGTGAACGATAATGAAAATACAACTCACCAAAATCTCTGGGACACAGTGAAAGCTGTCCTAAGAGGTAAGTTCATAGCTCTTAATGCCTACATCAAAAAAATGGAAACATCAGAAATAAACAACTTAACAATGCAGCTTAAAGTTTTAGAAAACCTAGAGCAATCTGATCCCAAAAGCAGTAGAAGAGAGGAGATTAGCAAAATAAGGGGAGAAATATCTGAAATCGAGATTAGGAAAACGATAGCGAAAATTACCCAGTCAGAAAACTGGTTCTTTGAAAGAAATCAATAAGATTGATACACCCCTACCTAAAATAACCAAAAGCAAGAGAGAGAAAACCAAAATTAATAAATTAGAAATGAACATGGAGTTATCACTACTGATACCCAAGAAATCCAGAGAATTATAACTTGTACTCTGTGAAATATGATAACACAAAAGAGATGGATGAATTCCTAAGTAAACACAACTTACCTAAATTGAATCAGGAAGTTGTGAATTATTTAAATAGTCCTATAACATATAAGGAAATTGAGGAAGTAATCTCAAATCTTCCCACCAAAAAATGTCCTGGACCAGATGGATTCAGCATAGAGTTCTACCAGACATTTAAGGAGTTAATAACACCAATACTACTTAAACTGTTCCAACAAATAGCAAAGGAAGGAACACTACCAAACTCCTTCTATGAAGCTAATATTGTTTTAATTCCAAAACCTAATAAAGATACACTTAAAAAAGAAAACTATAGGCTAATCTCTCTGATGAACACAGATGCAAAGATTCTCAACAAAGTCTTAGCAAATGGGATTCAAAAAGATCAAAAAGATCATTCACGGGGACCAAGTAGGCTTCATCCCTGGCACACAAGGTTGGTTCAACATACACAAATCAATAAATGTAATTCATCATATAAACCAGTCCAAAGTCCAAGACCACATGATACTCTCGATAGATGCAGAAAAAGCTTTTGACAAGATCCAACAGCCTTTTATGATCAAAACGCTAGAGACAGTAGGAATGGAAGGAACCTTTATCAATATAATAAAAGCTGTATACAACAAGCCCACAGCAAGGATTATGCTCAATGGGGGAACAATTGGAAGCATTCTCACTTCGATCAGGAACTAGACAAGGCTGTCCACTCTCACCACTTCTATTCAATATTGTACTTGAAGTGTTAGCTGAAGCCATAAGACAGGGATTCGAATTGGCAAGGAAGAAGTCAAGCTATCCCTATTTGCAGATGACATGATCTTATACCTGAGTGATCCCAAAAAATCCACCAGGAAGCTCCTGGAACTAATTGAGAAGTTCAGCAGGGTAGCAGGATACAAAATAAATGTACAAAAATCTGGGCTTTCCTATATGCCCTGAATGAAAGAAGTGAAAAAGCCCTGAGAGAAACAATCCCATTTACTATAGCCCCTAAAAAAATGAAATACCTTGGTATAAACCTAACCAAGGAGGTAAAAGACCTCTACAAGGAAAACTTTAAAACCCTTAAGAAAGAAATTGCAGAAGATATCAGAAGGTGGAAAGACCTCTGTTGTTCCTGGATTGGCAGAATCAACATCATAAAAATGACCATCCTACCAAAGGCAATATACAAATTCAATACTATACCAATTAAAATCCCAAAGCAATTCTTTAAAGAAGTTGACCAAACAATCTCAAAATTCATATGGAGGCACAAAAGACCCAGGATAGCAAAGACAATCCTGAGTAACAAAAACACTGCTGGAGGTATTACCATACCAAACCTTAGTCTATACTACAAATCCATAGTTAAAACAGCCTGGTACTGGCTCCAAAATAGACACACAGATCAATGGATAAGGCTTGAAGACCCAGATATAAGCCCACAAAATTACAGCCATTTGGTCTTTGACAAAGGGGCCCAAAGAATCCAATGGAAAAAGAACAGCATCTTCAACAAATGGTGCTGGCAAAACTGGATCTCCACATGTAGAAGATTAAAACTGGACCCGTACTTGTCACCTTGTACAAGACTTAATTCCAAATGGATCAAGGATCTTGATTTAAGGCCAGAGTCTATAAAAACCATAGTTGAAAGGGTAGGGAATTTCCTCAAGCTGATTGGGCTAGGCCAACACTTCCTAAACAGACATCCAATGGCACAGTCACTGCTACCAACTCTCAACAGTTGGGATCTTGTGAAATTAAAGAGATAAAGAGATTGTAACACGAGCTCAAAGGCAACCCACAGAATGGGAGAAAATCTTCACTAACCACATATCTGATAGAGCTCTATTATTCAGAGTGCACAAAGAACTTAGAAAACTAAACACCAAGGAAACTAATGGCCCAATTAAAAAATGGGCCCTGGAACTTAAAAGAAACTTTACTAGGGATGAAAGTAAAATGTCTAACAAATATCTGAAAAAATGCTCCACTTCCTTAGCCATCAGGGAAATGCAAATCAAAACTTCCCTGAGATATCATCTCACCCTGATCAGGATGGCAAAAATCCACAATACAAACAACACCAAATGCTGGAGAGGATGTGGAGAGAGGGGAACCCTGCTACATTGCTGGTGGGAATGCAGGCTCATACAGCCACTCTGGCGTGCTGTCTGGAGATTCTTAAAGAAATTAAAGATTGAAATGCCATATGACCCTGCGATTCCACTTTGGGGAATAACCCCCCATGCAGCAGAGGTTCACCTCGATAGCACAAGCATGACCATGTTCATAGCAGCACTGTTTACAATAGCAAAGTCATGGAATCAACCCAAATATCCAACAGTTGATGAGTGGATAAGGAAACTGTGGTACATCTATACAATGGAGTATACGCAGCCATAAAAAATGATGAAGTACTGGAATTTGCCGGGAAATGGAAGTCATTAGAGACTATTATATTGAGTGAAGTATCTCAGACCCAGAAAATTAAGCTCTGTATGTATTCCCTAATAGGTGGCTCTTAGTACCAAACCCAGCCAGCCCATCTGGAGACACTCGACGATAAATCTCTGTAATACAGTAATTGCAAGGAGTATGAACAGGCGGGATGGGGTAGGAGGGCCCCACCAGAAACAAGGAGAGAGGGGACCATGTTACAGCAGAGAAAATAGGCCTCCATCAAGGACTGCGAGTAAGCAATGAGACATCTGGTTAAGTTCACAGACTTTTCGTTCCTGATCATCTACAACTGAGGGCGTGTGATCTCACCAGAAGGGGAGGGCATATAGTCTGGCAGATAATAAGTAATCATTTTGCAAATGGGTGATTGACCCCTCCCTCACTGTGGTTTCCTACTTTTATTGCATCTACCTTTGAATATACTCTTATAACAAGTCTCTAGTTTAACAGTTTTTTTTATCTCTGGCCAGGGGGTGACATCCAATACCCATCAGGATGGAGTGAAGAGCATTGCAGGAGCAGAAAAACTGCAAAAGAAAATCAACAAACCATAATCCAGAACTTCAGAGACTCTATATCAACCACCTAGAACTAGGCCAGACTAATCTCTCCCCATTCTGAAGCTCAGGGACATTTGCGGAAGAGGGGGTGGTAAGAGTGTAAGAGCAAAAGGATGGGAGGAGCAATGATATGCAAGATACTCCACACAAGTTAGGGCCGAAGCAATCATAATTGGACTTTACATGCCCTGCTCAATGTCCAACACACTATTGTCCCCACAAAGTCTAGCATTTGCTAAAAGCACCAAGATCCTTGGAGGCAAGGGATTGACAGCCAAAATAGTGTTCCTATGCTTAAGGGGAACACAGGAAAGGGTTCAGGGAAATGCCGCTGGGTCCTTGTATGTCATCGGAGAGGAGGACCCAGAGGAGAGTCAGGCATGCACATTAAAGGATTCTCCAGGGATTGGGGAGGGGAGGCACGGGGGGTGGGGAGGGAGAGGTGAGGGGAGGGCGAGCAGAGGGGTGGGGGGAGGAGGACGGAGGGAGGGAACCGGTGTACCTATTAAGTTTGTATGAGCGGAGATAATAAAAAATGTTAAAAAAAAAACACTGGGCAGAAATGGCAGTGGCCTGTAATTCTGGCCCTGGAAGGCGGAGCCTGGGACGCCCTAGAGCAAAACAATAAGGAGGCAGAGCAATCTAGTATGTCATCCTTAGATGTCCACAGTTACATGTACTCAAGTGCCCTTTCGTACACTCCCCTGACATAGTACACTCACACACATGCAAAAATAAAATGGTCTGGTAGAAAGTATAAGCAAAAATAGCATCTGATTTTACTCTGAGTTATCATTTTATCCCACTCATAATGGCTGAGATTAAAAAAATACAAGAAACGTCAAATACTGGCAGGATAAGGGGAAAAGAGAGCCCTTATTTATGTGGTTGGAGCAGAAATAGGTTCAGTCACTTTGGAAACTAGCATGGAGGTTCCTAAAAGAGCTAAAAATTGAACTACTTATGACCCAGCTATACTATTTTGGGGCATATTCTCAAAGGACTTTACATCTTACTACAGAGATACTTGCATATATCCATGTTCATTTTAGCTCCATCCACAATTGGCAAAGAAACAGCATCAGCCTAGATGTCTGTCAATGGATGAAGAAATAATGTGTGGTACATATGCATGATGGAATATTATTCACCTGTCAAGAAAAATGAAATTTTAAAGTTTTGTTGGTAAATAGGTGGAATTAGAAAATATTACACCGAGTAAGATATCCCAAGCATAGAAAGACCAATACTGCATGTTCTCTTTTACATGTGAATGCTAGCACTAAACATTCAGATTGGTATACTTAATACCAAAATGTCAAATAAAAGCAGATATTTTGGGAATCCTGAAAGATGGAGCATCTGAATTTTGAAGACTAATATTTTAATGTGTGATCAAAAAATTCCATTGTTATGTGGTCTCTAGTACTTTTATGTGTGTGTTTATCAACACAAACCAAACCACGCAAACAAACGAAATCAAGCCAAACCAACACCAAACCAAACAATGAAGAAGAAAGACCTCCTGGCCTGTGGAGATGTCCATCAGAGAGATGGACAAGCCCGAGGACCTGAGTTTGAATACTCAAGACCCTTATAAATCTGGGTGAGGGTCATGTGCCTGTCTAGTCAGGTCGAGTCGGCTCCCATGCAGGGGGCCAGGGCCTGACAGCAGCCAAACCCATGAGACCCAGATTCAAACAAAAGGGAATGCAAGGACCGATACTCAAGTTCTCCCTCTGACCTGTACATGTGTGTCAGGATATGTGTGTGTCTACACTCATGTGTGTGCACACAGAAGCACATATCACACACACAAAGATTTTAAAAAAAGTCCTCCTTGGAAGCTTTGCACCGACCTCATGTGGTTGGTTCCTGGTTCTTCAAAGAATACACCGCAGAACACTGCTGATGCCGCATGTTTGCGCATGTACACGTGTGTGCGTGTGCGTGTGCGTGTGTGTAGGCCACAGATAAGCCTCACAGGTTGCTCCTGGGGTGCTGCCCACCATGTTCCTCTGGCCTGAGGCTGGCTGGCCTGGGAGCCCAGGGGACCTGCCTGTCCCCTCTTCTCCAGCGCTGGGACTACTGTCACACCCAGCATTTTTTTTCCACGTGGGATCTCGGGATTGAACTCAGGTCCTCAAGCTTGCAAGGCAAGCCCTTTACCATTGAGGGGCTCACATTTGTTCCCTAAAGTGTAATCACTGGCACGGCCTCTTTGGTGACAAAATCATGACGTTTTTCTACTCCAGATCTAGGGTTAGAAAGCACATAGACATGTGTTAGAGCAGGAACCAAAGACGTGTGATATGATGAAAGGAAGGATCCAGAGAGAAAGGCCACGGCTCTCCATGTGCCGAGGACTCCACCTGCAGCCGGGTTGTGTGTCTGGGAGCAGATGGGGAGGGCACAAGCGCCCCAGCAGCAGGCACAGACACCCGGGGACCTCGTGGGCTACTTTTAGCCATCGTTATTCACGAGTTGTTTTCTTTAGGTGTCTGTGAAAGGCCAGCGTCTGATCTCATCCCACCCACAGCCTGCTCTGCTCTGGGCTCCTTGATGGCGCTCGTCACTCTTTTTAGCATCATCTGACATTCTATCTTTTGCCAGCTTTCTCTTCAATTCCATTTTGGAAAACTATTCCCCCCAACCAGGGTTTGCCATTTTACTTAAAAAGAAAACAATAAATAAATTCACCAAAGCATCTCTTCATTTGGGAGATGTCTGCTTTGTGGCCTTTCCTCTTTGTAAATTTCACATGCGCTGTCTACTGATGTAAAACCCATGTCTTTGATCCTATACATTTACAGTGACTTTTTCATTCTTTATTAATCTTTTTTTTTTTTGAGACAAGGTTTTACTATATAGCCCAGGCTGACCTTGAACTCAGAGCAATGCTTCTGCCTCAACCTCAAAGACTGTAATTGTTTTTTGAAAGATGATGTAAGACTCAGTGAGATGGCTCATCAGGTAAAGGTGCTCGTTGCCCAGGCACCCACAATTGGATCGACAGCAACCTGTGAGTAGAAGGAGAGAAGTGACTCCCAAAAGTTGTCCTCTGACCTTCACTTGTGCACGCATTTACACATACACGCAAATGAATGAATAAAATTTTAAAAGAACCAAACACATTAATAAACTCTCATGTTGGTTATATTTTAATATTCATTTTTTTGAGGTAGTGTCTCATGTACTCTATAGTGGGTCTAACCTTGAACTCATTTTCTGGCCTCCACCTCTTTTATTTTTCAACTTTATATACCTGAATATAATGACTTTATAATATTTTCAACCCTTAGTCCCAAATCCTATCCCCCCTCCTTTTCCCCTTACAACTCTTCATCTCCCCTGCCAGATTCCCTCCTATTTTCAAATCTTTTCACTTGCGTGGCCCATATAGTCAGTGATGACTTATATCTGATCTGATTCATGCTCCGGCAAGCATCCTAGATCAGTGGACATACCATTGAAGAAAACATCCTCCTTTACTTCCTCAGCAACATTAGTTCTCATCAGTCTCTCAGAGAGGTGTGGAGCTTCTTGAGATCTTTCTGATGTTATGGTGAGATGTTGATAAGACAGTTCCTAGGCAATTCTTGTGTAAATCTACACATCTGCCGTGAAATCTAGTATAGCGCAACTATGTCATGTCTAGGAGATAATGCCTGGCCCACCACCTTCCCACGTCAGGCTCTTATAATCTTTACACTCCCTCTTCCTCCATGTTCCTTGGGGTGAGGTGGGTGTGTCTTTACTTCTTAAATGCTGGGATTTCAGGTATGGGCACCACACTTAGTTTACATGTGTGCTGGGGACTAAGCGCAGGGATTGTATGTGCTGGGTAAGCACTCTCCCATCTGAGCTATGCCCTCAGTCCCCAACTGGGTGTGTTCTAGAGAACCAATGTTACCTTGACGATACTGTTGGAGATGGGAGGGAGGGAGTAGTGGTAAAGGTGTTGTAGCTGTGATGCTGGATAAGCCACATATGGGAAGGGACCAAAGCTCTGCTTCCCTGAACCAAAACTAGAGGTACTGCTCAGCACTGGTACTTGTCCACCTTCTTAGGAGCGTCTGACACCATCCACTGTAAAATCTTTCTTACATTCTTTTCTGGACCAAAGCAGCCTAAGGGAGGAAGGGTTTAATATGGCCCACAGTTCCAAGGAGATGCAGTTCAGATAGGTAGGAAAGACAGGGCAACAGGCAAGGAAGGCATGGTGGTAGGAGAAGGAGGCAGGCTGGCCACATCACATCGTCAGGAAGTGGGGAGTGAACAGGAAGCAGCAGGTGTCTTCTACCTCTGGCAGGGCTTCAACCCCAATGGGCTCCATAAGCTTCCAACCAGGGTCACCAGCCAGGGACCAGGTGTTCAAATACATGAGTCTCCGGGGACATTTCACATGCAAACCACAACATCAGTGTTTGGTCACTGCAATGAGAAAAGTAACTACTGCAGGCTCCAAGCTGGGGCAGAGGCCGATAGGAATGGTGGGCTTATAAGAAGGGAAAGAAACAGGAGAGAGGTGCTCAGAGAGGACAGGCCGCGGGAGGACACAGTCAGATGGTGGCTGTCTGCAAGCCAGGAGCAGAGTCTTCACTGGAAGCCAACTCTGCCGGCGCCGCCATGCTGTGCCTTCAGCCTCTGAGGCTGTGCTTGCCATGCTCGGCTAGTGAATGGCTTTGTTGCATGTGAGCTGAGGTGTGGGGGTATGTGTGGGTGTGTCTGTTCTCTCTCTCTCTCTTGTATGTCTCTCTGTGGTGTGTGTATGTGTGTGTGTGTGTGCATGTGTGTGTGTGTGTGTTGTATCATGTATGTGTGTGTGTAGAGGGGAAGTGGGTGCTTTTCATCAGTGCCTAACATTGGAAAGGGGGCCTCAGCCTAGAGGGGCTCTGGCAAGTCAAGACTGAAGGCAGAGTAAGCCAAGGACAGAACCTTGGCAGCCCCAGAGAGGCAAGAAGAGGCTCATGCCTTCAGGTTTAGGCAGCTCATGGGACAAGGCTGTGAGGAGACAGGATGCTGACTGGCAGATACTACTGAGAAGGGGACAATCAGGAGAGGAGATTTCAGCCGTAGGCAGGAGAGTGGGAAGACCTGGCTAGGTTTAATAGATCTCTGGACTGACTAGGGACTTCCAGAATAACTCTGTGGGTGCCTGGGGCTCAGGAAGCCTTGGGGTCTTCGGAGTCCTGCTTCTGTGGGGGAGGTGACTAGCTCAGCAGCTCTTAGGAGCACAGTCTATGTAGAAGTGTTTGCTAACATGGTTGGCATAATGCGGCAGCTCGCAGGGCCTCACACATACAGGGGCTCTGTGAAGCAGGTCTTAACATCGCCAGACTTTACAGATAAAAAGTGAGGCGTGTATGTGTGATTTTTGGAGTCTCACAGGATGGCCAAAGGTTTAGACGGACTTTTAGCACAATCAGTATCACTTGCCTGCACTTGACTATCAGGTTACATTGCCCAATGGCTTCCCAATGCATCAATCTCATGTGTGTGTGTGTGTGTGTGTGTGTGTGTGTGTGTGTGTGTGAATCAGAGGGCACTGGGTGTGCCTGTGGAGGCCCAAGGGTGGTGACTTTGGGAATCACCTTGGATTACCTCCTTATTGCTTTGCTCAGGAGTTTCCCAGGCTCTGCCTTCCAGAGCCAGAAGTGCAGGTTGCCACCATTTCTGCCTGGTGTTTTTATGTAGAATCTAGGAGCTGAACTCAGTTCCTTTGCTTGCTAGACAGAGGCTTAACCCCTGAGCCATCTTTCCAGTTCCCCCAAGACAAGCGTCTTGCTTGACACCTCCTGGATAAGAAATTATAACAGCCTACAAGGTAAAGTTCTGAGCCTGGTGTCTGCAAGTCTGAGATGGATTGAGTCCCCTCTTCCTCTACCCACTTCTGGCTTCCTTTCTTTTAAGCAATACTGTGCAATACTGTTTTACTAGGCAGCTGCGCGAGGGGATGCTTTGGCCTTATTGATGAAGCATAACCAGAAAATAGAATTACACGGACTAAAAATAAATATTAATAATAATAAAGCAGTGTGACTGGAGAAGAAAAGCAGGACTGTATTAGGAAAGAGCGTGTGTGTCTGTGAAGCAAGACAAACACATTCTCCTGGCCTGAATCAGTCTCCCAGGCAGGCAGCTGCAGGCAGGAATCACATGGTCCCACCATCCCTGCATGCTGGGTGCTTCCTTGGGGCTCTGTCCCAGTCAGGCCCTTGTGGAGAGCTCCTCAGGGTGAAACATCTGGATGCCTGATGTCAAGAGGAAGGCCAGAGAGCTCTGTGTCAACTGGCGATCTTTGTCCTGACTGAGAGACTTTTAGCAAAATGTCTCTATAAACCCGCTGAACTGACCCTCGGGAAAAGACAACCCAGACTGAAATCTGTTAATAAGGGATGAGCTTCCATGGCCCCAGAGATGTGTTCTCATTCTCCCTGTGATGACAGACGGCGCTCTCAGGATGCTCTGTGGTGCCCGGCATTGGTAGGAGGAGAGGATGCACTAACTAGACCTAATGTGTGGGATCAGTGCGGGCCAGGGTCACAGATCCTGAGCTGAGAACCATTCTCATACATAGATTGTAGCTTATGACATCTGTGTATAGCTTATGATATGCATGTAAGTGGGGTGTGTGTGGTACAGCCTAAGAAAATAGAAAGAAGACCATAGAGGGGGATGACAGGTGTGGGGGGTGGAAGGAGGGCAACAGGACCCAGTGACATAAAAGGTGGGCAAGAGATGGGAGGAGGGGAGAAGAACTGACAAAAGGCTTGTTCGCAAATGCCAGATGAAACTTAACATGCAGATGCTAAATAAAAAAAAATAAAAATAAGAAACTTGACACCTTTCTTCTCCTTTAGTCACGGAAATGGGGATCTTCTGGCTTACAGTTACTGTTCTGAGGGACAAATCAACACAGTTGCCTTGCATTGGATACAGGAGCCCCTGCCTCCCTCTCTCCCTTCTGGTAAAATGCACAAAGGTACCAGAGGGTGGTTTGTCAGAGAAAAGAGAAGAAAAGAAAATCAAATAAAGCGGTCAAAAGAGAAGTCAGAAAACCCCATAAATCCTGTTCCAATCTCCTCGGGTGATTGGGAAGGCATACTGGGTCCAAGCATGATGGGTGATCTACAGGAATTTTGTGTGTGTCGGTCTTTCTCAGTGGCTGGCCCTTGCTTCATTCCTGGAGGACTGAGTTGGCACAGAGGTCTTGTCATTTCATTGGCATCTTCGTGGTTGAAGTTGCCAAGAGCAATGTGAAGTAGTTTCTAGAGATGAAAGGAGAGCAGGTGCATTCTTCCTTGAGTCTGGGAGGGAGAGAGGTGTTTGGTGGTCTCTGAAGTGCACCTCCACACTGCATACACTCATGGACCTGCAGGCCCAGACAGTTCATGACTGCATGCACCTGAAGCCTCAGCCAGCTCACAACTGCATGCATCCAAAGTCTCAGCCAGCTCACGAGTGCATGAAGATTTAGCCAGTTCATGATGATGGTCTTGCTCCTGTGTGACTGAGGAATGGTAGCCAAAACTGTAAGCAGAGGAGGGTCTGCTTTGCAGAGAGATCCAATACATTTTTGGGACACTGCTTAAAGGCCTAACCTGTCTACCATCCAAAAGACTAGCTAATATGTGTGAAATTGGAGGAAGAAGAGGAGCAGGAGAAGAAGGAGGGGGAAGAAGAGGAGAAAAGGGAAGAGGGAGGGGAGAAGAAGAAGAGAAGGAGGAAGAGGAAGAAAGTAGAAGGCAAGGAGAGAAGGAGAGGGAGTAGAGATGAGGAAAGGAGAGGAGAAAGAAGAGAGCCCACATTGAATTTCTCACTTTGAAATGAATTCCTTGGCTTCTAGTTCAGTGGATTACCAACATGATGGTAATCCCTCGTCTTCATTTGGATTTCATCAAAGTAGCTGTGTCTACCTACTGAGATTGCTTCCTATCAGGATTTTAAAACCAACCAGTAACTTTCACAGGGTCACTGTGAACCCTTGTGAGACACAGAGAGGCTGCTAGCTTTGACCCTTGTTGTGACTTCATTTTGTTACCTTCTTCATTTGTGACAGGGTTGGGGAAGAAGTTGAGACGGCCAGAACCAGTTCATTTGGGTTCAAGTGTTTTGCTCACGCAAGTATTAGAAATACAGATTAGTCTAAATCCAATTTCTTTGTCTTTTAAATGGCGTATTACTTCTTAGAACCATTAATTTGATAAAATTTATGGTATCTGCTAAGAAGAATATAAAAGTTAGTCATTGTTTGGTAAATCCCTTCCTCCTTCCTTTTCTCCTTCTCCTCCTCCTCCTTCTCTCTCTCTCTCTCTCTCTCTCTCTCTCTCTCTCTCTCTCTCTCTGTCTGTCTCTCTCTTTCTCTCCCTTCCTTCCCCACCCCTCTCTTTTCCTGTGCAGCCAGGAAGACATAGGATTCCTGCTGTATCACTTTCTGCCTTAGTCCCTGGAGACGCTCAACCTGGACATCTCTCTTTTCTGCTGAAGCAGCTTGTTAGCAAGCTCTGGGGACTCAGCTGCTTTCATCTCCCTAAGTGCTGGGACTACAGATGAGTGGGGGGAACGACTAGCTTTTTAATCGTGTATCCTGGGGGTCAAAATTTAGGTTCTCATGTCACAACTACCCAGTTTGCATTCAGGTTTTCAGGACCTGACTATGAACCACACACTTGTATGGCAAGAGTTCTTACCCTCTGTGCCATTTCCCCCACCCCTCAATTATTTTCTGAAGGAAGTTTTGTGGTATTGATTTTGTGAGGGACATGAAACCCTTTAGAATATGGTGGCACTGTGGAAAGGCTTTGGAGGGAGATGGGCTGGGGCAGAGACTGTGATGTCATGATTTTCCCTGTGTGTGTGAGACCTTGGCAACCTGAACCCCGTAAGTCTCTGCCTTATCTTATATTTTGAGATGGTGGAACTGGAAATTGACTAATGTACTTTGTACAGTGCTACATTAGTAGGCACCGATCCATAGGGACAATATAATTATCATTATAACTATTATTATCATTATCATCATCAGCAGCATTATTTAATTGACCTGATCAATTAGTGGTTGACTCACTATAATCACAGTATTGAAAAGATTTATTTGTTTTGTGACTGTAGAAAGATGCAATTACCTGCTTGCTAAACCAGCCTTTCAAAGATCTTTGTGCAAGGTTACATTATGTGGAATATTTTGAAAATTACATCCACCTGAGATAAGACACCCATCTTAGTATAAATCACGCAGAAGCCCCTTCATTTCTTCCCCTCTTCTCTCCCTGTCCTCACCTGTAAGCAGCAGGAGGTGGGTCTCTTTGATCTCAGTTGCCATCAGGTTGCTGCCATTGCTGATCTGGCACGAGGAACCTCAGTCAGGGCACACTAAACCCTCTATGAACCTGACCACAGCAGTATCTGTCTTTCCCTCTGTCAAATGTTTAACTGTGCGCCATAGTGCATGCTCATTCCAGCTAGGTCAGTGAGCCAGCTTGCAGGGAGAGCCCTGTCTCTGTCTCCCAAGTGCTGTGATTGCAGGACGTAGACACACTTACCCATTTTCCCCGTGGGTTCTAGGAATCTGAACTTTGGCTCTCATACTTGTGGGGCAAGTGCTTTAACCCACTGAGCCAGTTCCCCAGCAAATGGCCTTTAAACATCTTGGAGCTATGCTTAAAACAACAGGAAAAGTGTTTTCTTTCTAGAAACTTTCATAGGAGTTTTCGCTATCAGGTGGCCCGAGAACCCCAAACAGAACACAAGATATGAACCCCTGAGCTGGCCGTGCTCTGGATGGCACATCCTTTCTTGTCTTCGAAAGGTTAGGCAGTGGATGAAGTGTGCTCTGGGAGAGCCTTGGTCTCTTTTGGAAAATTATCCCAAAGAAATCAAGGTATCAATACTTGCTGGAGCATGAATCATGTCAGGCATGTGTCATCAAAGGCAAACTAGATGAAACACAGTGGGCAATGCAAGTGAAAAAATGAAGATAGGAGGGAGTTTGACGGGGGAGATAAAGGGTTGTAAGGAAAAAAGAGGGGGGAGGATGGAATTGCAGGGTGAAAAGATCATTAATTTGCTATATGCATGTATGCAACATTAAAAAACAATAAAAAGATATCAGATTGTTTCTGAGATGAGCTTTAGGGGGCTGGAGCCCAGGTGATGACAGGTGGTCAGGGAGAATCTGTGGTTCAGGAAGGGCCCAGCCGCAGCAGGTGGAGAGGAGCAGCTAGGCTTAAGATAAAGGCTCAGAGACAGGCTGGGAGCGTCCAGCCCTGGAGTGACAGGACCAAATGGCTGGCAAGGAGGGGATTTTCACAGCATCTTGGATTGCCTGAATGGAACTCAGTGGGTCTCTGGTCACATGTTATGACATGTGCTGCCACCTGATGCCAAGTGCATAGTTATGTCATCAGCACTAAAATAAAGATAATCACAGACTATCTAGGAAGCAACAGGCTGGGGCCGCATGGGGTGGTTGGTCTCTTCCTAGTTTCCACAGTATTCCCAAGGATACATTGATAAGCTGTCCTCATTACACATCAGGTTGGCTTTGGGCAACAAGAAATCAATGCACGAGCAAGTTCAGATTCCTCAATGCTTTGCCTGGGAGGCATATGTACTGAACCTGACTGTGGATGTCCACAATAAGAAGGCGGGGCTGTGTTCTCAGAGGCAAAAACTTAATAGCGATTCTGAAGATCTCTTTGGAGACGCCACATCTCCCTGAGGCATTACTAATGACTAATCCCGGATGGGAAGGGGGGAGGGAAGAGCTTCCCTCAATGGTGTATACACTGCTATGACTTATGCTTCTGCAAGTGCGCAGGCACCTCATCAAAGTCAACCCAGATGAAACTCAGTGGGCTACACACAAGACTTGGAAGTAGGAGGGAGACTGGAAGGGAAGAAGAAGGATTGTAAAAGGAGGAGAGGCAGATGGGATTGGGTCCTAAGGTGTGAAGGTGTCATAAATTCATTGTGTCTATGTATGAAAGTCTAAAGGAGCAAGAGTTACTCAAATTAATAATAAAAAAATCTCTAGAAGCTGTGGCTCAGTATGTCACATACAGGTACAGAAGGTTGGCTATTGGTTTAGAATTTATAGCTGGCCATTCAGAAACCTCTCAGGGCCTAATGGAGAGTAAGCAAATGGTTAGATAAGGACAGTGACTTTCTTTAGCCTCAAAAGGGTGAAAAGCGGGTGACAGAGATTAATCTCAACTACATAATCCTATGACACTAGTTAGCTGTCACTAACAAACAACCCAGGGGCCTCAGGATTTGGCCAAGGATACCCTGAAAATGTCATGTCCTTTGAAACATAGCATCTGCTGCATACCCATTCATGGCAGCTGACAGGAAGTAAGATCTAATAGATGTCTTGGATGGAACATTTAGAAGTGGCAATGGAAGCCCAGGGGCATGGACGGGAAGGCCTCCAAGCTGTTCTCAAGGATGGTGGGATGTGTATTTGGAAGAACCTTTCATTTTGAGAGCAAAGTGCTGCTTCCTGTTCAGTCTTGCTCTTCTTCTGCAAGACCAGCAAGTTCCCCATCACGGGAAAGCTGCAATAGCTTGTGGGCTTCAGTTCCCATGTGACCTGTGGATGTTTTCTGCCACTCTGCATATGTCGTCAAAGGCAAACTAGATGAAACACAGTGGGCCACGAAAGTGAATAGATGAAAATAGGAAGGAGTTTGACAGGGGAGATGAAGCATTGTAAAGGAAAAAAAGATGGGGGAATGGATTGAGGATTGAGAGGTGGAAATATCATTAATTTGCTATATTTATGTATGTAACACTAAAAAACAATAAAAATGTGTGAGATTGTGTCTGAGATTAACTTTGCAGGGCTGGAGCCCAGGTGGTGACAGGTGGTCAGGGAGAATCTGTAGCTCAGGAAGGGCTCCGTCACAGCAGGTAGAGAGAGGCAGCAGAACGCAAAACATTCTCCAAGAATCTGTCTCATTGCCTGGGAATCTGAAGCATCTAAGGATTGGCTCTTAGCAGGCGCGTCACTGCAGCCCCAGGGAATGCAAGAAGACATGTAAGAGAATTACCTTTCCACGCCAGCAGCTGCAGTGCACAGATCAGTCTTGTCTGTCCCTCAAGCTTGTGGCCTGACAGGATGATACAAACAGGAAGGACAGTGGCTGCTGGGGGGTGTGTGTATTCATCAGTGGGGTAGCCACTGGTAAACTGCCCTTGCTTTAGTAAATAACACCACACCAGACTCATGCAAGTGACCTTAATTAAATGCAGTGGGTCCCTAAAGACAAAAAGCGTAAAAGAAAGCAGGAAGAAGACTTGTTGGAGAAAAGGGATGAGCAGGAGGGGATATGATTAAAGGATGGTGTGTGAGCACATGCACGTGTTTGTATAATCAGATTCAGGAAAGAACCATGGCCCCATTCCACAAGTGAGCCTCTCGAGAGAACACATTGAATGTCAAAATGAAGAACCTTGTCGACCCCAAGATCAACCCTGCAATGGCCTTGAGTGCGTGCTCTGTGGTGGAACTGAGGTCACCCACGGCCTGGTCTCCACTGCATGGCCATGAGATGGGCTCATCCTCATCTTCTCATGTGACCGGCCAGCTCTAGTGAATGGGATAATGGTACCAATAAGTGGGATTTATTGTTGGGAAGAGGACATAGAGTGTGAGGACTGGAGAAGAAAAAGGGGAGCAGCTGGAATCCTGTGGGTCCCAAAGTGGATCTTATTTAGACATATGTGGAAAAACCACAAAGTGGCTCTTACTAAGACATTTGTGGAAAAACCAAACTTTCAAGTCACAGAACTCCCAGTGTATGTGCGCATATATAGCAGTATACACACATGCACATGCCCGAACATATGCACACAAATATACATGAGCACACACATACACACACTTGTACATGTACACATATATACATGAATATGCAATCCACACACAAGTACACATATACACAGAAACACACACCTGCACACACATGAACACATGTGCATGATGCATACACTTGTACACACAAACACATACACATGAGCACACATGTACATACTCAAACATGCATATGCACAAATGCATACGTGTATTTGTGTATGTGGACGCATATGTGTGTTGAGTACATGTGTGTATTCCTGTGTGTGCATATGAAGCAAAATAACCGATCCCTCACCATCCTACACAAAGTTGTCTTTTACTTTTACCAAAAAAAATAAATTAGATTTTTAAAAAATTTGATGTGCAAGGCACATCCAGAGCTGACCTGAAGTAAGGAAGGACAGAAGGCCTGTCACCTACATGTCAAAAGAGGCCACAGAGGCATGACTTAGCCTGAAATTGGTATTTAACTCACGGGCTCCTTCGCCCACTTGGACGCAAGTTTTTCCATTCACTTGTCTGAGGCCTCTCTTCTTACCCAAGCAGACCCAGCGCTGGGCCCACCAGCATTTCTGTGTAGGGCGTGATGCCCACACTCACTGAGAAGAGTCTGGAATATACCCACTGCCCAGATGATTCTTAAATGGTGGCCACTTTTAAACAGGTGATTTTTTTTTTTAGGTTGTGTAAAAGCTAAGCTCTAAACACTATTCTTGCCATAAAGCCTGAAACTCACTAATAAAATGGCCAGAAGAATAGTTATTTTCAAGGATATATTAAGGAGTTCTTGCTACTTTTCTTTTGCTAAAGATGTGAAATGAAATTGCACTTTTAATGATTAGACAGCCACACCAAGACCTCTGGGTTCAGCCTTATGTTCTCATGACTAACATTTGCAGAAGAAAATCGGTTGACAGGCCCTTATCCTTTGCTTTTGGGTACAATACCCAGCAGCGGTCTTCCAACAAGAAGTTACCAAGTTAACAAGATTTTTATTACCATCAATGCCAAAACTTACCAGGAGCCACCAACCCTGCTCAGACCAAGACAATGGAAGATGTCCATGCGGCTCTGGAGGTGCTGTTCTCTAAAGAGAATGCCTGTTTCTCCGAGCTTTTCCTGTACTCTGTCTTGAGAGGCGATAGGGCTGGGAGATGGCTCTGTAGTTAAAGTGCTTGCTGAACAAATAAGAGGACCAAGGCTCAGATCCCCAGAGCCCAGGAAAAAAGTTCCATAAATACCTTTAATCCCAGCCTTGGAAGGTGGAGATTGGGAATCCCAGAGCAAGCTGGTGAGTGACACCAGTCCTATTGGTCGAGTTCTGGATTTCACAAACAACAAGGTGGAAGAGTGATCAAAGGATCCCTGATACCAACTTTAGGCCTCCACATACATGTGAAAACACGTGCAGACATGCCCCACCCCTACATACACATGAAAATGGCAAGAGAAAGAAAATGTAGAGATAATACAAGACACTTAAGATTGGCAGATGCTTTGTATTTCTAACTATTCTTTCAGCATGTTATTTCCAGGCCAGCACTGCTTATTCTGAACTCCTTTCTGTTCTGTTCCCTCCCCTCCCCATCCCTCTCTTCCTCTCTCTTCTCCTTCTCTCTCCCCCTTCCTGCCCATTCTGCTGCCTCTCTCTTTCCATTCTCTCCCCTTCTTTTTTTGTAAAAATAAACTGATACTTTCCTGAACTGATACTTTCATCTCCTCTGCTTTTCTTCCTTTTCTTCTCTACTCCCCTCTTTTCTCTTTATTTTTGGGACAGGATTGCTAGCCCAGACTAGTTTTGAACTCCCTATGCAGAGGGTGAGTCTGGACTTTGGATCCTTCTGCCTTTGCCTTTTGAGTGTTGAGGTCACAGGCATGCACCACTCCTGGTTTATGTGTTGCTGGGGAGTGAACCCAGCATGGAAGGTGGCACTCTACCAGCTGCGTTCTGTCGTACGTAGGTACACGTGTCAACTTGATGATTGGGGGTTCGAGCTCTGTAGATAACTGGTAGTTGAGTTAGCCCTGAGTGAACCTGCAGGAAACTGTCTAGTGGATGGGGAAGGCCCCACCCATGGTAGGTGGGACTAGGCCCTGGACAGGTGAATAAAATGGAGGGAATTGTTTGAGAAAGGGGGCATCCTTCTGCATACTTGGCCAGGCACGCTGGTTTGGCAAGTAAGGATTGTCACTCTCTCAGCTGTTACGTGGTGTGGCCAGTTTCCTCAGCCCTGGTGTTGGTGTGAGCTCTTCTGCCAAGCTGGACAAACAACTATAACCAGAAATTGTTACGAGAAAACTAAACTCTTTGTTCCCTTAAGCTGTTTGATGGTGATTTTATCAGCAGCCATATAGGTGAACTGCAACAAGTTCCTTCCCAGCCTTGTAATGTATATTTCTGAAAGTGACCCCGCTCCCCCCACCCCAGTAGTGTACCTTTTCTCAGGGGAAAGCCTAAAGGTGTGACTCATCATTGGGCACACTCACAGCCACATGACTTGCAGCTCTGCACAGTACCACCCACCATTAAAATCCAAGACATCTGGCTAACCCATTGGCTTACTGTCCTTAATTCCTGTTGTCAATCTTACTTTCTTGCTAAGCATGCCCATCTGCTCCTGATGCACTCAACAACGGCAATCTCTGCATGGCCACAGGTGCGCATGCCCTGAACTACAGCTCTTGACAGACAGGTCCACTCAACACCTGGTCATACAAATGCTTTTGTAAGTGAATGGGGTCAAAGCAATTGCAGTTGGATGGTGCACACGGGGACATCTGAGCATTTCCCTGGTTGCTCAAAGCTCAGTAAGGCTTCCAGGGAAGCAGGCTGGTCCCTGCTCATGGCAATGTCTCAGCACCTCTCGGGGCTTTGCAGACAGGAGTGGGTGGGAGTTCATGTGGCACTATTGCAAGAGTGTCTGAGCAGGCTGGGGCTGGATGCCCTTGCAGCCTGGGAATCAAAAGATTTTAGAATACAGCTCCCAGCTCCCAGAGAGATTCCCCCCACATACCTTTCTAATGTGGTAGCAAAATAGCAATGATAAAGATGTTAGAGCAGTAGGAGTAGAAGCAAACCTCTTCCGAATTAGCCAATAAGAGAAATCAAGTGCTTTGAAGTTCATACAGTTGATAATGAGAAGAATGATGATGCTAATTATAATCTTCCTTGGGGACTGTTTTATACTTCATGAAGCATTTTAAGGCACCCTAGTTCAATTAGTTACTACAATAATATGATGAGATATATAGCACTATTACTCCTTCGTTCAGAAAATGCAATCAAGGAAGACACAACACACACACACACACACACACACACACACACACACACACACACACACACATGCGCACACACGCACGCACGCACATTCACACCCTTCTTCTCATTACAGCTCCTGACTTCACTTTAAGAAGACAGAGGAACTATTTCTTCTCATTTTCTTCTTAGTTTCTTCTGTTTCCTTCCTTCCTCATCCTCTGTGTGTACCTACAATACTTCCTTATGAACTCCATTAGATAAACATACAACAGACCCATGTTGATAGATCTGCAGTAAAGGAAGTTTCTCTACTCAGTGGGTATACCAGCAAAGGGTCCCAAGTGAGACGGTACAAATATCTGTCACACTTCACTCAGGAGCTGGGAGTGCTAGTTTCCAATGAAGCATTCCATGTCCTCATTGGCTCTCTGGGAGTCAGAGCAACTGTGCTGGCCAGCAGCTCTGGCAGCTGTTCGTTCTGTGACTATCAGCGTCACATGGTTCAGAAGACATGTCACCAGCTTCCCCTGTGCAGATTGTGAATAAGATGTTAGGTATACAATGCGCATTCCAGTGATGAAGCACGGGAGACTGCAATGCAAGTTAACTACTCGCGTGTGTGTGTGTTCACATGAAAGCGAGGGGACAAACCTTATTCCTTCCTCATTCCTCAGAAGCCTCCCACCAGCATCTCTCACGGGACCTGGAGCTCATCAAGTGTGCTAGACTAGCTGGCCAAAACCCACAGGGACCCGTTTGCCTTCACTGCCCTTCCGTTGTGATTATAAGAACACATCAGCCCTGTCTTTTTTTTCGTGCATGTTTGTGTGTGTGTATATACATGTGTGTACATGTGTATATGCATGTGTGTGTGTGTGTATGCGTTTGTGTGTGTGTGTATCACAGGGCACTTGCGTGTGCATGCCCATGGAGGCCCAAGGGTGACATCAGAAATCATCCTGGATTGCTCTCCCTCCTTACTGCATTGCTCTGGGGTTTTCCAGGCTCTGCTCTCCAGAGCCTGAAGTCCAGGCTGCTGCCATTTCCATCCAATGTTTTAATGTGAGATCTGGGATTAAAACTCAAGTCCTTTTGCATGTGAGACAAAGACTTTGACCCCTGAGCTATCTCTCTAGCCCCAACCCTGGATGTTAAAATGGGTTCTAGTGATTGAACTCAGGTCCTCACACTTGTGCACCAAGTGCTTTACCGACAGCTGTCTCCCTGGCCCAGTGATGCCTGCTCCTATCATTGTAGAGAGAATGGGCATTAGGAAAATAGAAGGAGATCTTGGAATTGTGGAAGGAGGTGGACAACAGAGCGATTCTGGGGGAGACTCAACGAAGGCACCTGGGAGAGGGGATCATGTGTTGGTATGATGGAAGGGAATGTTTCATGGGGAAGAGTTTGCATAAGTCACAGTCAAGAGAGAAACTAAGGGAAAGCACTTGAGCACGGAGTGGCCTGAGGAGAAGAGAACTAAGGTGAGAGGCAAGGGAGGAAGAGGCTGAAGAACATTCGTCTGTGTCTGCTGCTATTCTGAGGAGGAAGGAACTACACTTAGGCCAAGTGAACTGAAGGATTCGAGGATGAACAGAATAGGTGACTGCTAGGAAGGTTCTGTCACCAACACCTTGCTTTCCCTTGAAACCCAAATGCTAGACAAATTCCCTTAAAAACAAACGGTGGTTCTGACCCAAGCACAGGAGAGGGCTGTGTTAGGAAGGAGTGACAGCTGGGACCCCCATCTCACAGAGCTGGAACAAGACTATTCCAACGTCCCTAAGGATTTCCAGGAGAGAGTGTGAAAGAGAGAATGTGTAACTTGGAAAGAGCAACTTCTCCATTGTGGTTCATTAAAAATGAAGAAATGATGATAGTTGGGGGGGTTCCAAGTGAAAGAAAGAAATCAATTTCCCTGTTCATGGTATATTTTCTCTCTTCAATGCCACTGGCCTTGGAAATACCTCAAAAGACTGCTAATTCTGTAAAAGTGCCTTCAGTGGATTCCCACAGTAGAATCATAAAGTTGTCATCCCCAAGGAAAAAAATAATGAAGTTTCTGTGGAGGGAAGAGCTTGCTACCCCTCTCTTATTACCATGGTCTCTCCTGCTTGCAGATGCTGTCAATCCTCAGAGAGACCGTGTGCAAAAGGTAAGACGGTTTGCTTGGCAGGTCTTGCAGGTCTCAGGAAACTGAGGCACTAGTGTGTCAAATGCTGTGACCTGTGGATTCCACATGTAGTGTACCCATATAACACATGCATGTACACAAACACACGACACATACGTCCTCTATCTAAATTGCACATGCACTTACTCACACGCAAGCCAAGTACCTCATAAAATTCAAGGCTCCTTGTATGATCTGACTAAGCAAAAGGAAAATATTTCCAGAGTTTGTGCCTGACACAGTTATGCATTCCCTTGAGACATGTGTATCTTTAAAAATGAATTTGGGTAAACTAAATCTTAGTTTTGAAGGAATTTTGCTGCTAGAAATGCTTGGCTTGAACTTTTGTTTCCCACATTTATTTTCACTTTTTCCTTCTCACAGCCAAGCAAGTCAGCAATATGAGGAGATATACGAACTTACCTTAGGATGTACTGGAAGGAAAGGGGTCGCTGCATGTATTGCTATGTTCGGCTCTTTTGTTCTAAAAATGCTCTAAGAAGATAGAATAGTCCGATGGATGCCTAACTTACCTTCATATGGAAAGAAGGTGAGACATGACAATGTCCCTCAACCTATGTGTTTTTCACCTACCAACCAAAGATGGGGAGGAAGAAGAGTAAGAGGGGAAGGAAGAGAGAAGGGGAGAAAGGGAGGAAGAGAAGGAAGAGAAGAAAAAGGAGTAGGGAGAGGAAGAGAAGGAGAAGGTAGAGAAGAAGGAAAAAAGGAAGAGGAGGAGGAATAAGAGGAGGAAGAAGAGGAGGGAGAAGAGGAGGAGGTAGAGGAGGAAGAGGAGAAGGAAGTAAAGGAGGAGGAATAAGAAGAGGAGGAAGGGTAAGAGGAGGAGAAGGAGGAAGAGATGTAAAGGAATGTAAAGAAGGAAGAGAAGGAGGTAGAGAAGAAAGAGGAGGAGGAGATTTTGTTTGTAATTGAGTGAGATCAAGCATCCACTTCTTTTCCTTCCTTTTCCCTCCTCCAGACATCCTAGTCTACTTGACAAGCTCTAGACCAATGAGAGTTCCTGTCTTAAAAAAAAAAAGGCGGACCAAATCAGGTCCACCAGGGCAGGAAGGAGCTTGTCTCCGCCTCCTCAGCTCTGGGGTCACACCACCGGGCTTTCCAGCTTTCATGTGGATTCTGAGGATCAAAGCCAGGTCCTCACACTTGTTATGCAAGCATGTAACCGCCTCCAGCTCAATCCTCTTTCTTGTATTTCTTGCCTTATTGACAAATTCTCCAAGTGTCTATCATTCTTACATTCCAACACATGCATCCACTGCAGGAAAAATAAAAACAACAAATAAAAACTGCAAAAGAAAATCAACAAACCACAATCCAGAACTTCAGAGACTCTATATCAATCACATAGAACTAGGACAGCCTAATCTCTCCCCATCCTGGAGCTCAGGGACATTTGCGGAAGAGGGGGCGGTAAGATTGTAAGAGCAAAAGGATGGGAGGAGCAACGATTTGCAAGATTCTCAACAATAGTTGGGGCCAAAGCAATCATAATGGAACTTTGCATGCCCTGCGCAATGTCCAGCGCACTGTTGCCCTCATAAAGTCTAGCATCTGTTAAGGGCACCGAGACCCCTGGAGGCAAGGGATTGACAGCCATAGTAGTAATCTTATGATTAAGGGGAACAAGAGAAAGGGCTTATGGAAATGCCACTGGGTCCTTATATGTCATCGGAGAGGAGGACCCAGTGGAGAGTTAGGCGCACACAATAAAGGACTCTCTGGGAATTGGGGGGGAGACACTGGGGGAAGGGGAGGGGGGAGGGAGGGAACTGGTAAAAAAATTTTAAAATGTATAATTAAATTTTTAATAAAAAAAAAAAATCTGAAAAAAAAAAAAAAATAAGTTACCTGGCATGAAGCTCCACCCTAACGAGATGGGTAAAAAGCAGCTTTCCTAAGCATGCCCGAAGGCGCGGGTTGCAGACTCCTGTTTTTCTGGATGTTTCCTACGCATCCTCATTTGGTGGGTTTTCAGAGCTTCAGAAGGGAGCAGGAGCTATATGGAAGGAGCCTCCCTTTCTTGGGAAGTCACGCTGGGGAACAGTTAAAAGTATGACCAGCACAGAGGAAAGTTTTCACAGGCGGACAGACGGTCTAAGAACTGGCAAAGCCCGGGGAAGTGTGGTCTGACTTTTCTGTTGTCTAAGAGAGTGGGGTTTTGTCACCCATGGTCACAACAGTCTCACAGACCTGGGCACAGCGGGGCAGAGGAGTGTAAGGACAGAGCCAAGCAGTAGAGGTGGCAGAGTAAGTGCGTATGGAGATCATGGTTGATGGCAGAAGGGAGGAGAGGGAGAGATGCACGCTTGCTCTGGAACATTGCTAATAAAGGCTCTTCCCCTCCTTCTGCTTCTCCTCTGTCTCTACCTCTTCCTCCTCTTCCTCTTTCCTCCTCTTCTTTCTTATCCTTCTTCTCTTGCTTCTTCTTTTCTTCTCCTTGTTCTCTTCCTCCTCTTCCTTTCTGCTCCTCTTCCTCCTTTCTTCCTCTTTTTCCTTCCCTTCCTCTTCCTCTTCCCTTTTTCCCCTTAATAATTCAGTTGCTTTAATTAGGGTTACTTATGGGAACATGTGTGAGGGATTATGTAGTGAGCATATGGGCAGGGCTTACATACCCCACTGAAGAAAATGTCTTTCCTTTCCCAGCTATTTATAAATCTTCAGGGAGGGACGGTAATGATGTAATGATGATGGACCCTAGCCTTGTGCAGATCACAATGCCCCAAGAACGACAGCATTCCACAGCATACCGCCCCTTCCTCTAGCACCACATTCTCTGGGTCCTTCCAGTATGGTTCCTAAACTGCTGAGGGTGACGTGGATGGCCTATGTACACAGAGAAGCAATTGAGGAGATGCCCAGTACCAACCTCAGACCTCCACATGCACATGGACATGTGCACACATATGTATGAAAACAGAAAAAAATAGTGTGACTATTCTCTCTTCTGTGACAAGCGGGCAAATGTTGTCAGTGCTACCCGCCCATGTCCTCTTCCTCCGTGACCTTCCCTTGTCTTGCTTCACCATGATTCTTACTTTCTATCTTTGGTTGCCTTGCAGGGGATGAAGACCTTAAAACCCAGCAATAGTATGCTGCCTCCAATAGGTGTGCATCTGTGTGCCAGGCAAGCACCCCACCAGCTGAGCCACGCCCCCATGCCCACTCTAGAGAACTTAAAGTGGATGGGATGAGAAGAAAACAAGCATGCTGTTTCCCTGCCCCCCACAAGCTCACACCCGTTCGCGACCTGCACAGAAGACTGTGATGGACTCAGAGTTCCCAAATCCTCACAAAGGAGGAGATAAGCCAATTCTTGGCGCTTGGCTTGATTCTAGCAGACGAAACACTTTCATTCTAAGAGCTTAGAAGACAAGAATGGTTTTGGCCATTTCCTCTCCTTCATATTTATAGTTTTATTATTTACCCCAGTTTTTGCTAAACTTGCTAATGGAGGCTAGCTATTTTCTGGAATTATAACTTGGTAGAGAATTAGAGTGGCCATTCCCATCTCAGGGAAGTCCAGCCATCTGGCCAGGACTCTTTCCGCCTGCTTCATCCTGGGGCTGACAAGGTGACCAAGATGGTTTTACTTCCTTGCACTTCCAGAGGTACACTCATGCTTTGGAATACAAGCTAGATCCATGTTAAGTGCTCCTGATGGAATGACTGCAGAATAGGAAGCTGGTGTTAGGACATCATTCCTTCCAGAATATCTACAGCCTTCTAACTCTAGAAAAATCCAACGGTATGACAAAAGTGTGAAATGTTTCAAGCACTCTTGGAGTAGTAAAAAATGACTATTAGGCACATCTACACATTGATAGAAACAACTTACAGAAAGAAGGGTTTATTTTGGCTCACAATTAGAGGTTATAGTTCATCACAGTGAGGAAGGCATGGTGGCTAGAGTTCAGGTCACATTGCATCCACAGGCAGGAAGCAGAGAGCAATGAATGGTAGCTTTCTCTTTTGTTTATGGTAGTAGTCTCTGGCCCAGGGAATGGTCCAGTCATACTCAGGGTATGTTCCCATTTTCACACGCCTAATCAAGATAATCCCTTATAGGCATACTCAAAGGCTAACACAATCAAGATATCCCTCTCAGGCATGTTCAGAAGCTAATATGATCAAAATAATCCCTTATGGGCATGCTTGGAGGCTGGTCTCCTAGGTGATTCCAGATGCCGCCATGGTGACCACTAATATGAATGATCATTCCTTCTCTTCTTCCTTTTTTCTTCCCTTCATCTGCCTTTTGTTTTTATTTCTCTTGCCCTCCCCTCCCATTCTTCCCCTTTCCTTCCCTTCCCTCCCCTTCCTCCCATTCCCCTTTCCTTCTTTTCAAATCTGATTTGGCAGAGACCATACCAGGATGTCCCAGTTTGTGATTTCCCAAGGTGAACCAGTCTCAAGACAATAATAGTAAATGCATCATCTGGCCTCAGGGGTCAGAAGAAAAAAATTGATAAGCAAAAGTGAATTGCCCACAGAAGCATTTCTGCAGCACTAAAGCTGCAGAGACACCCAGACCTATTCTTGCCTCCCATTTTCCCTGATCAGCAGATCCTCTAATGACATTACTGTGCTCACCTTTTAGAGAAATTGCTATTGATCTCGACAAGCTGTGGGAAGTGCCATTCTTTTCTTCAGGGGAGATACTTTGCTCTATCTTTTGTGATATTTTACTAGTAAACAACAACAACAACAAACCCAAACAACCTATCACAAAATCTCTACTTTTACCTGCTATGCAATTTCACTGTACATTTTCTTCATTATAGTTCTTCTCTCAAACTTTGTTATTTCGTATGATCACAAAGGAGATGAGACATTATGTGGCCCTTGACTTCAATGGACCTCAATAAAGCTGTGCTTTGAGGGTCGTCATAGAGTGTTTGTGCTCTAGTGGGTCACATGACTTAGAAACTCATCTTCTGTCCAGGATGTCAGGGAAATGAATGTCTAGATTTAGCTCTGCGATGGGCATTGTGGGTATTCGTTAGGTTTCCAAATTCACTAGGCCAGAGAAAAGATACTGTCCTGTGCCTATCATTATCATGGCAGGCATTAAACGTGGAGGGTCACTTGTGTAGGCAGGTCCTCTACTGTGACAACCCCAGAGCCAAGGTACTGATCTTAAGTTGTCCTTGAAACAGTAATGAGGAATCCTTGAAAAATGGAATTGGCTCTGCATTTAACTGGGAAACTGATGTTTTGTGTAATACTGGTGAAAGTGTATGCTGACTCTCATCCTACCTACATGCTGGACAAAGACTGGTTAAACACCCTCAAGTTAATTTTATCGTCCATCTGAGCATATGACTAGGTAATGGTTTTGAGTCTCCACCATAATTAAATATGGTGGGGAGATGGACAGAAGGAGCATACACCATATCAGCCTGGCCCATTGAACACGTCACATCACAACCCATTTGTCTTGTGAATTTTCTCTTCTTCTAATACCTGTCATGAGAGAGATACCCTTCAGATGAACCTGAAAATTTGAACAAGAAGGTTGCAATCAATGATCCTCACTCAATACATTACCCAGAAAAGAGAGGCCTGCACAGGAAGACCCAAGCAAATTCTTAAACAGGCAAAACCTGAGAGAACACTATCTTAATTCATAGATTGCTGGACTTTATTAAACATCAGTTATATCGGTTAGAATTGTTAGAATCAATAAACATTCACTATTCTTCCAAAGAATTAGAATAGCATAAAATGCTCTTTGCGATTTGATGAAATTCTATCTCTCTTTGTTGATTCATCAACACATAGTTCAACACATATAGTCTTTCATTCAGGATTGTTACCTGAAACACAAATTCCCATGACAAGACTGTCACAATAGGTCTTAGAGATTTAAAGGCAACTGTTGACCACATGAAATGTTTTCAAAATTAAAACACAGAAAGTAATATGTAGGCAGCACCAAAGCAAAACAAAAGGAAAGAGAAAAGGAAAGCTCATTGTTGAAGCTCACTTGCCTGATTTCCCAATGTGAAAACATTTGCCCTAGATGAGATTCTGGGAAGAAAACCATTTAATTGCTTACTTTAAAAATGAACACACAGGGAAGTAACTTTGTACCTGTGGTGTGTTTCATGTCTCTTACCTATAGTCATACATGGTTACACTTAGATTCCACATATGTATTGAGATATGTAGCACCGACTACATGCGTGAAAATCGTAAATGACAAGTGGGGGACATGACCTCAGCTCAGAACACATGGGAAAGACAGAGCCGAAGTCTGAGGTTCACTGGGCCTGTTGCCCCTTTGGGCATCCTTTGAGATGGCTGCTCCTGTTTCCTCTCAGCCCTGGCCAGCATGGCACACTGTAATCTTGCCTGCTCACTTCCCTGAAAGTCCCTGTGAACTCCCATGTCTCATGACATCTATGCCATTCTTCAAAAGTCCCTTGCTACTGGAAATTTGAGGATTCTCTGAGACTTCTTCCCTCATTGCCACCCAATCTTCCACCCAGCTCCTCCCATGGTCTGACTGCCAACCTTCCATCTCTGGCCCCATAGATTCCTCATGCCATATGGGGGTAGCTGTGCCCAGCCTGCCTGCATCCACAGTGCCGAAGACCCCCTTGAAATGGAGTTCTTTTCAAGTCAGATAGTTCCAAACGTGGTTGTGCAGCTGTAAGGTGGGTACCATGATGCCATGCCTGGCATTTCAGATCCAGAAACCCCCAACATAAACTCATTTTTTTTCTGTTCTTTCTGACCTGTCTTCTAGTTTTCTCTGGATTGCCACTGTGCAGCTACGTACTGTAAGTTACTTTCTCATTGCCATGACAAAGTGCTTGACAACAACCTAAGAGAGGAAAGAATCGTTTTGGCTTGTGGTTTCAGTGAACACAGTCCATCGTGGTGGGAAGGCATGGCGGAGTGGCTTGTTCCAGGGTGGTGGGAGCTTGTGGCTATGGTTTCTCACATCTGGAATGATCCAGAAGCACGAAGCTCTGTTAGGAATGAGAGGTGGATATGGTCTTCTAGACCTGCCCAGTGACCCACATCTGCTAGCTAGGCTCTGTTCCCCAAAGTTCCAAAATCTCCCTTAAGGGCACCATAAACTGGGGATCAAGTGTTGGAGCACATGAGCTAGTGGGGACCATCACATGTACGAAAATCACAGTGGAAGGCACACCCTAGCTTTGAGATTCCCCATGTTCTTCTTTGTGGTTAGTCCTCCTGACACCTATCTGGCCCCTCTGCCAAAAACATAAACCTTAGACTGGATTCATCTATGCTGTGGTGGCCTTGGATGGACCCGTTTATCTTGGACCTCCTGGTTTTAGAGAAGACTTTCCCCAGGCTTTCCTCCAGTACTTGTTCTATCATGTTCCTGTCTTGCCTTCCACTGCGTGCCTGATTTCCTGAAACTCCTTCAAAAGTCAAGGTGGCATGGGTTCAAATCCAAACACCGGCACTCAGTATGTGACTGTGTGCACATGTGACACTAGGTACCATCTGCTATGCTTGGTGTTCTTCAACGAGGCTCCTCACAGACTTGCTCGGTCTTAGGTTAGCTCTGAGGACGACACTGAGATGTCCAAGACAGGCCACCTCCAAATCCTTCTCTGGCTGCTGGCTGGCTGAGTAGCCCCTGTGCAAATGACTTATCTAGTCTGGGTCTCAGTGTATCAGTGAGGTGCCCAGAGGTTTGAAGACTGAATGAAGGAATCTACTGGAGGAGTTCAGAACTGTACTTGGCACATGGTATGCTGTGTCAGTAATCCCCAAGGTGTGCATTCACCTCACTGTAACTTTGTGCCTTGGAGAGAAGATAGTAATGTAATGACATACACACAGGTGCAGAAGAGTGCACTGTTATCCTGGCTTAGAAAACAAAATTAAGTCAGGTTTTTTTTTTTTTTATCTTGACTAAAGTAATAGCTAGGCCTCACATAATTAAATGGGTATCAGGCAAACCACAGGTTTTCTTACAGGAAGTACAGTAAGGAGGACTGAAAGGGGAGCAAATGAACCCTTCAGCGTGTATGATAGTATGTTTAAGATGATTGGCCAAGGCTCTAAAAGCAACTGAACATGCTTCCTAAGTCTAGTGGTACTGTGTGAACACATGCACGTGCACACACAAACACAGACAGATAGACTCACTGTAAGCACAGAGGACCTTACACACACACACACACACACACACACACACACACACACACAAGCAAAATATCTTCACTCCTTAGGAAAGTCCTCCAAGCTTTTCTATGCCTCAAAGCAGAAATGATTTCACACTAAACCTTTCCATGCAGATGATAAGAGCCAAAGTAGGTTGGCAGCTGCTCTTGCTATTCATTTCAGGGCCCTCCTTTTTTTTTTTTTTTTTTTGTCAGGGAACTAATTCTTTCTAAACTCAGATATACCTGGGTTTAGAGAAGTTGTCTAAGGGGAAAATAAACTGGAAATCTACAAAGCATTCGAAAGGGTAATAATAAAAGAGATAGACATGAAAGGAAGGACAGAAGGAAGTAAAGAAAAATGAAAGGACAGAATGAAGGGATGGAACAAATAAATGAGAAGCCTATAGGTGTTTGCCATGTAGGTTGCCAAACACCAACAGCAAGACACAATTGCTGAGAACATCATACACATAGATTACAGAACACAGAAAAACCAAGCAGAACTGGTTTGTAAGTTTCTTCCTTGTCTGTTACCTGTCATAATACCAGAAAGTGCAATGCAGACTGCTGGGGAATGGATCAATCAATAGTCTTACTCAGCTATGAAAGATTAAAGCTACAGTGGCAACTACCCTGGGAAGAGGTGGCCATTGATAAAGTGACGGCATGAATGTTGCAGAGGTAATCAATCAATCATTTTCTGATTAGATTTAAGACCTCTCTTCAGCAAGGAACATTCCCCTGACATTGCGAACCAGGCTGAGGATTTGTAGAAGGGGAGATCATAGGTTCTAGGAGAGAATAATCTACTAAGGTTTAGCCTTGTAAACATTTATCTTTTTTATATTTTTATTTCATTTTTTGTTCAGTTGTGCATGTGTGCGTGTGTGTGTGTGTGTGTGTATGTATATGTGTGTAGAACCACGGACAAACTCGGTGAAACACCATGGACCGTCTCCACCTCCTCCTCGTCTACTCTGCCCGGGGATTCACAGGCTCCGCCCTACCAGGACCAGAAACGCAGGCCGCCCCCGCTTCTGCCCAGCGTCTATACGTGGGGTCTAGGATCTGAACTCAGGACCCTCCACCTGGAAGGCGGAGGCTTAACCTCTGAGCCACCTCTCCAGCCCAACATTTATCTTTATACTAATAGATTAGAGGAAATCTCAGAACTGATCTAAAAACTTGCTTTTGCAATGGAAGATGTTTAATACAGAGAATCACAATTGACTCAAGTGCATAGAACAAGTGACTGTGAACTGCTCTGCTTTAAAGAAAACATCCCAGGGCTCTGGAAGCATCACAGAAGAGGGGACAGTAAGAATGTAAGAGCTAAAGGTGGGGAGGGTGCAGATAGATAGTATCATCTGGACAGGACAGGGATTAGGATATTGCTGCACCCAAGAACTCACTATAGCTGTGTCTACTTTCACTAAACCTGGCATAAGATTTGGCCTAGCAACATTCCACCATGAAGGGGGAAAGATTCCAACAGGCACCCCACCTCCCTGAGAGACTAATGGGGGTTAATGCTGATTGGGAGAGCTACTTTCCCCAGGGGTATTCCACTGATTATCATCCATGTTCCAGAAAGTTTTCAGGCACTTGCCAGTAATAGCAATTCAGATGAAACCCCATGGGTCTCACACATACATACAAAAGACATGAAAGGGGGGGTGGGGGAGTGGGGAGAGGTGGAGGGTGGGGGGTGGTGGGGAGAGGTGGGGGGTGGTGGGTGGTGGGGGGGGGGGCTGGTAGGAAAGAAGAAGATGTGCAGTAGGAAGAAGGGAATTGGGTAACAATGAATGAAAGCAACATGAATTCATTATATTCATGTTTGAAACCTTAAAAGAATATAAATAAATAAAAAATATAAAAGAAGTAAGAAGGAAGGGAGGAAGGAAAAAGGGAAAACAGAAATAAAGGAAGGAAAGAAGGAAGAAAAGGAGGGAGGGAAAAAGGAAGGAAAGAAAGAAGGAAGGGAGGATGGGAAAAGGGAAAGAAGGAAAGAAAGAAGCCTCACGCAGAAGGAAGAGAGATACAGAGGGAAAATATGGATATAAAAAGAGAAGAGAGATGGATGGGCAGGAAGAGAGAAATAAACAACCTCTGTGGTCTCCAAGCAGCAAACAGAAAGCTGGGCTTTGGGATGATTTATTTTTCTATTTTTAAATCCTCAAATGCTCATCTCAAGCAAGTTTCAAAATCTACTTAAAGGGATGCATCTATAAGAACTCAGAATTTAACTTTAATAAGTCATATAACTAAGTTTTATGTTTCCCATCTCCACTAATTCCAACTGAGCTATCTAAATAAAATTCTCTAAAACTAAATCACTGAAGATTCATCTATAATCACAGACCAGAAGGAAGCTGCTCTTGAACAACTTGGCAATACAGAGGAGTCATCCCACTGTAGTGAATGGAAGGCTTCCCTCTTCCTCTCTGATTCTATTTATGCCAGACTGGCCTGGCACAAAAGAAGTTGCAAGTCTTGCTAGAGGTTGTAAAGCTGGCAAGCTCGGGGGGGGGGGGCGGTGGTGGAAATATCGCCAGATCAGCAAAATGACAGGTGGCAAATTGGAAAGACAGCAAGGGACCCAGGAGACAATGGAAATGCTAGACAACTGTAGGGTACAATGAGGACTGGTTTTAATTAACAATTTTGTATGCAAATCTCACAAGCCCGAGGAAAAGACAAAATTGAAATCACTGAAAAATAGACCTAGAACATTAGGGAACACAGAGGTTCCCTACCACTCCTTCCAGTTTATCAAGGGAGGAGAAGATTTAGAAAGGCTCAAATAATTCCCATCAGTCTTTCATTTCTAATAAATTAATTTAGTCACTAAAAGATAAGTAACTAAATGCAGCCATCAGAAACCATGAGGAAAGATGGAAATATATTAAAAAATGAATAAATGCAGGTAAAATAAAAAAATATCAATTTTCTTAACTATCAAACAGAAAACAGTTTGTTAAAAATATTAATAGCAACTATATATGGATGACCATATATAAGTGAAATGAGCCACGGACATGCTACACAGGGAATGAGGGAGATTCTGGAGTGCTTTGACTTCACTCACATAACTTGTGCTGTGGTAGAGTAGTGGACTATAATTTGTAAGTGGAAGGGAATAAATAGTAAATTTATCTTAAATTTAAGGGTAACTATTGACACTAGGTTAAAAAAGTCTAATTGATGTGCTAAAAAAGGACAAAAAATGGTTATCAGTCACCCAGTTAAAAGCACAAAAAGTATAAAAAATACTGGGACACGACCTGGAACCAGGCCAGCCTAATCTCTCCCCATCCTAAAGCTCAGGGAAATTTGCGAAAGAGGGGGCGGTAAGATTGTGAGAGCATAAAGATGGGGAGGAGCAACGATATGCAAGATACTCCATACAAGTTAGGGCCAAAGTAATCATAACAGGATTTTGCATGACCTGCACAATTACCAATATATCATTGAACCCCCAAAGTCTAGCATGGATCACAGGCACTACAATCCTTAGAGGCAAGGGATTAACAGCCACAATAGTGTTCCTATACTAAAGGGGAACACAAAAAAGAGCTCTAGGCAATGCCACTGAGTTCTTACACCTCATCAGAGAGGAGGACCCAGAGGGAAGTTTGACATGCACACTAAAGGATGCTCCAGGGATGGGGGTAGGGGGAGAGCACTGGGAGAAAGGGAGGGGGGGAAGGAAAGGAAAAAGCGGGGAGAGAGCAAGGGATCCAGGGAAGGGTGAAGGGAGGGAGGGGAATGGGGTACTTATCAATTTTGTATGAGTGGAAGAAATAAAAAAAAACAGAGAAAAAGAACTACAACAGCAAATAGAAAAGTGGCAATTTAGCACTGATTTAGAGAAAACAGGTATGTCTGAGTTAATTTCAGAAAGAGCTCTCAGAAAGGTGTTATCAAGGACAACATTGTACCATGTTGACATAACAGTTCTCTAAGAATATATAAAAGGCAACTAATAAGAGAATGTCAAAATACGTAAGACAAAAAATACTCTTATAGCTGGAGACTTGAATGCTTCACATCAGAACAGACATATCCAACAGGCGAAAATCCTGAAAAACATAGTTGAATTAAAAGACACTGTAAATCAACTGGATAAAATACTGATTTCATATAATATCAAATTTTCCAGCCCACCTGGAATGATCATACTAATAGAGCACCCAGCACGAGCTTTAACATATGTTCTAACTGAATTATGAGAATATATGTATCCTGTGGTAGCTACTCTGGCCACAATAGGATTTAACTAGAAAGGAGTAGGAGAAGTTGGAAGCTAAACAATTCATCTACTGCAGAAGAAATCTAAAGAGAAAATTGAAAAATATTTTCAAGTAGATAGATGCCAAAATATTACTGTAACAAAATCCGAGGGAAATGGGAAAAGGAATGCTTAAACAGAAATTAAAACATGAAGTATACATGATAGACAGGAACTAAAATCAATATTCTAAGCCTCCAGTTTAAGAAAGTAGAAAAATAAGAGCAAATCAAATCCAAAGGAAGCAGAAAAGAAGAAATAATCAAGTTAGAGCAGAAATCGGTAAAATCAAAAACAGGAAATCAATACAGAACAATCAATAAAACCAAAATCTGGTACTTTAAAAATGGATTTATAAAATCAATTTATCTTTATTTGGGGTAACTGAAGAAAAGATTTACTCATGTCAGGTAGGAAGAGGAGATGTAGGCAGAGAAATCCGATGCATTCAAGGGATGACAGAGGAATGTCAGGACTTGGTAGCTGTCTAGTCACAAAGAGTGTCAGCCTGTGAAAAATCACACATGAAGGAATAGACTTCTATCTATGCAAGAATTTGAATCAATAATGAGTGCTTTTCAAAAAAGAACTCCACAGTCTTAGATATCCTCAGTGGTAGATTCTATTAAACATTTAAGATGAAATTATTTCCATCCCTACAACATCCTAGAGAAAGGTAGAAACAGCAGGAATCCTACCTCTTTCTATAAGGCTAATATTTTTCTCATTCCAGAAGTTGAGCAATCGAAAAGAGAGAAAACTGCAGTGTAATATCTTTTAAATAGACACATTAAAAATCTTCAGGAAAATAGTAATGATACCATGACCAAGTGTGATTTGGCCTAGATATCCAAAATGAGTTCAACATTTGAAATCAATTCTTGTAATTTAATATTCATTCATGACAAAAACTTTAAGTCAGGAATGGAGGGGACTTCTTAAATCTACAAAATATAACTAATGTACTTGATAGAAAGAAACTAGAAAATTTCCCATACTAACTTTAGGAAAACAGAAGGGCTATACTTTCTTAACACAGCTTTTTAATAATAAAGTCTTGACTAAGGTAATAATTCATAAAAATAAAAGGAAGAAATATTTCTATAATTGTTCACACAGGGCAATATACAGATAATATAAAAGAATAAATGTCAACTCTAACTGAACCAAACCAAACCAACCAACCAAACAAACAAACAAACAAAAAACCCAACAAAAACCAAATCCAAAACTCTTGGAAGCAATAACAAGGCTGTAGAATATACATTTAATATATACAAGTCAGTTGTTTTCTGGCAGCTATTTTTTTTCTCCATGAGACAACACTCATAACTTAAGGGAGCAAGGGAGATTTATTTGACTATGGTTCCAAAGAAGATATAGTTCATTATGGTGGGAATTACATAGCAGAAGGCATTGCTGAGATTGAACCAGGAGGTTGGTGTAAGTCACTATAACTATCAGAGCTGATAAGAAAGAGTGAAGAGGGCAGAGCTAGTCTACCAAACCTCAAGGTCTAACCCCTATGACATAACTTCCTACAGCAAGGCTCCAACTCTCAAAGGTGCCACAACCTTTCCAAACATTAATGCCAGTTCAGTATTCCAACACATGAGCCTATTGGGGGGAACTCACATTCTCAACCATGACAACCAGAATGTACGAGGATTTGAAATTGAAAGAACGTGGTATTATTTACATTAGGATCTCTCCCTAAATGCAGTGGTTGTGTGGAAATTCAGCAAGGCATGTACCAGATCCACTTGAAGAAATCTCTTCACTGAAAGGTGAAGATGGGAGTAGATGGGGAGATACTCTTTCTTCATGGATAGAGACAATCCGTATGGCTCAGATGTCAGTCCTCAGCTTGGTGTATAGAACCAATGCAATACAAACCAAACTCTTTTGTGTACTATGGAAAAAAGTTCCAAATTTTATAAGGAGAGACAAAAATCACAGAAGAGCCAAAGCAACATTGAGAGACAAGAGCACAGTCTAGCACTGAGAGGTGTGACCTCGAGAGTGACTGTCATAGTAAGATAATGTGGGGATAGTGAAACATACGAGAAGATCGACGGGAAAAGAACAGAGAACCCACAAAGGGGCCCACATAAATATCGTTGACAGCTCCCTGACAGGAGGAAAGGTATGGAAAGGAGCAAGCGTAAGCTTTTCCATAAATGGTGCTTGGAACAACCCGGCGTCTACGCACAAGCGTCTCACGCCACTCACAAAAATTAACTCCGGCAGAACCACAGATAAGCATACGACATAAAAATATAAAATTAAGTTCAGAAGGTGGAGGAAAAGAAAATGTGAACACATTTGGGTTTTGAGATTACTTTTTTAGACACTGGATTCGTTACAAAGTCATCACTGAGGAAGAATTGATAAGCTGAACCTCATTTTCCAGTAAGCTAGAAAAATAGGTCCGAAAACAGAGGACTTTCCTTGTGGCTGTTGGCTGTTTCTCGTTTTGGTTGCTAACAGTCCATTCACCTGCCTATCTCATGTTCCTGAGCTCTCTTTCTCCTTTCAGCCTTAGTAAATATTTTTGGAAAAAAAAGAAAATGAAACCAAAACATTCCCTTCTGTGGGAGATCCTGCCAAAAGAATGAACAGAATAGCCAAAGAAAGAGAGAAAAAATATTTTTCAAATACCGATCTGGTGAGGGATAGTTATTTCCAAACTGGATTAGCAACTCTTAAAGCTCAACAGATAGCAAAACAAAATTAACTGGTGAAAGACGGAAATGGACTCTCTGTCACACATGTTCTCCGATGGCAAATAAATGTGAAAATACTGAGCACCTCAGCATTTAATTACAGGAACAAAGAGATGTCACCTTACACCTAGGAAAATGGCGAAAATTCAAGCATTAAAGATCAGACAGGCACCACGGACACTCCTGATATGCACTCACGAGTCTGGTCCTGTCACCCAGCACGCAGCAAGTGGCGGCGGAAGGAGCAGAAGGTCAAGGTTATCCTCAGTACATAGACAGTACAAGGCCAGTGGGTTACATGCTGCTGCGTTCCTCCAACAGCATGGAAGGAAATGAAACAGATCAGAAGCCAAATAAAATAAACAAAAAACAATGTGGGACTATGGGGTGGCTCAGTCAATAAAGTAATCACTGTGCAACCACAAGGACCTGAGTTTGGATGTTCAGCCACGAGGGAGGTGCAGATCTGTAACTGTAGTGCTGGTTGGGTTGGGGAGCAGAGACTGATGGGACTAGCTGAGTGGTGAGCTTCAGTGAGAGAGCCTGTTTCAAGGAAGAAGATCCAGTATCAACCTGGGCTCCACTTACACATGTGTGCACACACCTGCATGCACGTGGATACACAAAAGACTCACACTCACACACACACGTACAAGAAAAAAACAGTCATAAGTTGTTGGTAGGAATGCAAACTGTCCATGCCGTCTTGAAAAACCATTTGCCAGTTTCTTTTAAAACTAAGCATGTTTGTGCCACAGATTCCAGTGATCACGCTGCTTTGGTATTTACAAAAGAACCTGAAAGTGTGTGTCTACACTGAAACCTACACATGGAAATGTATCGTGTTTTTATTCATAGTTACCAGAAACCTAAATGCTCCAAGATGTCCTTTGGTGGGTGAATGGTAAGTAGACTGATCCATCCAGACAGTAGGTCATCCTTTGGAACTAACAAGACATGAGGTCCCAGGCCATGGAAAGACGCAGAACAGCTTTAAATGCAAATTCCTTTCCAACCTGGAAAGGCTCCAGGTTGTACAATAGCCAACCACATGACATCTTAAAAAGGCCAAACGATAAGAGACTCAGAAACATCTGCCACTGCTATGGGTCGGCAGGGAGGGAAGGATCAATAGGGAAAACCCAGAGCATTTTCACTCTAGTGAAGAAACGTTGTGTGATACTGTACACATGCAGTCAGCTGCTGTCATGCATTTGTCCCTGCCCACAGCCCGTGCAGCATCAGTGGGTTCTGGAGCCTGGTTGGGATGATAATGACATGCTGTTTCAGTTCACCTACATGTTGCTGATAAATACACGACTAAAGGGCTTAAGGGAACAAGGGTCTGCTTATAGTTCTTTATCCAGCTTGGAAGGAGAGTTCACACCATCACCAAGGGCTGAGGGAACTGGCCACACTATATTCACATCATGGCTGAGAGAGGGACAATCATTACTTGCTAGACAAGTATCTGGCCAAGTATACAGAAGGATGCCCACTTCCTCAACCAGTTCCTTCCATCATTTTCATCTGCCCAGAGCCTAGTCCTGTCTGCTATGGTCTGAGTTTTCCCTATCCATTAGACAGTCTCCTGCAAGCTCACTCAGGGTTTAAGTCAATTACTAATTTCTTACAACTGTGTCCAGACCTCAGAGCCCTCATTTGCTAAGTTGACACCAGCATCCAACTATGACATGTGTCTATACTGATGCTTCATTTGTACCAAACACACCACTGCTGAGAGGAGATTGCGTGCATGTGAACATCTTAGGTCTCTGACACATGTCTCTATCTTCCTCTTAGAGTGGCTGTGAACTTAGGGCTGCTCTGAAAAACAAAGTTTCTTTAAAATAAAAAAACGAAGAGTGAAACCAAATCAGCAGTCATTGGTAAGGAGTCATCGAAATGCAAAGGTGGGGAACCATCTCTCTGTCCTTTTGACAAGGAACGGGGGATTTTGTAAGCCTGCTGTTTTGAAAGGCAAAAGGAATGGAAAAGGACTCAAGATCCTACACATCACCTTTCTGCAACCAGAGGCGCCCGTCTTTGAAGGACGGGGCTTTATATGGTCACTGCGGGTGTTTACAATCACGGAAGGAAAAGTTGGACAAAAAAGGGCAAAATGAACAAAACCTTGTCACGGTGGCTCCAAAGAGAGAAATCACAGCCATGCGTGTGGGTGATGGCCAAGTCATTTCTGAATGAGATCCAACCCCCTTGGTCTGCCATCAGGAAACCATCAAATCCCAACCGAGAGGCATATAGCCACCTGCCTCCTAGCAAAGGGTGGTCCTTCTTTGCTCTACAATAACCCTACACTGTGGCTGGAGAGGGACCAATGATCACGTTCAGAATGGAGGGGCTGTTAAAATTGTATATTGTCAATCAAGAAGAGTGTCAGTTGAGACTGACAGGAGCTTATACATCAGGAGGGCATAGGCAGGGGAAATAGGAGAAAGTGGGGCAGATGCTAACAGGGCTTTGGGCATGGCGTTGTGCACATGATGCCTTAAGGGATATCGGGCACGCATTTGAGGCGAATGGCAGTCCTACGCCAGCAACTGGTGTTATTGGCTTGAAAGAGAAATGTTGTAGGTTCATGTATTTGAATACTTGAACCCCACTTGTTGACACTGTTGGGGGTGCTATGGAACCTTTCACAGGTGGGGCCTAGCTGGAGGAAGTGGGTTTCTTAGAGGCAGGGCTTGAAGGTCATAGTTAAACTTGGTCTGGAATCCCCACCCTCTGCTTTCTAATTTGAAGAGAGTAAGTAGTTCTTGTCACCTAGGAACAAGCCGTCCCTACTCCTTGGGCTTTCCCTAGCGGGATGGACTGCACCCCTTAAGCCACGAGTCTGCAAAACACCTTCCTCCCTTGAATTGCTTCCATTAGGTATTCTGTCACAGTGAAGAGAGTGGTAACTAACACAGCATGGTATGGTTCAGTTATTTATTACCACAAATTTGACAACTGATGGAAATAAAAAATTCTGATAGATGGTTCACACGTCCCCAAGTCCTAGTGGCTCAATTTTTAAATTTTGAGACCTATCCCTTGTATAACTTTCTGATGCCAGGGAAATACTGCTATTGAAAATACTAATGCTTGAGGAGTCGGCTGGAGGCCAAGCTTAAAATCCTGCTTTTTAAATTCTTCTAAATCATCATCATCATCATCATCATCATCATCATCATCATCATCATTGTCCTGGCCATGGCTTGTGCATCAGTGTAAATGAATACAGCCTTCCAAGTATTTGAAGGATTCAAACTTTGATAAGTGTCTGCCACAGAACCTGGGATCCCATGGGCTCAGCGTGCAAGTGCACTTCGTGGTTCTTTTGTGCTCTTAGTTTGCATTGGATGAGCGTAAATCACCAGTTAGACTTATGAACTGAGAAGTGACATCCTTAAAGACTAGAAGGAAGTTTTTTCCCCTCCCTCTTTGTATACTATCCATGCTCCTTAATCCCCTTAAGTAAAAACTCTGTGCCAAATTTCCCAAATTTGGAGCTTGATGTACATTTACTTAAATATGACAGACTCGATGTTTTATCATCTTGAAGTCTTTGTTGACCATCACTTAATCGTTATGATTATCCCACTCTAAACAGCTCAGTTTCCAGAATAAGGTCTATGGAATAACGTTTGCTCTTTTTTAAAAATAGCCATTGATCTTACTAAGAAGCATTGATTCACTCCATCTTTAAGCAATTCAATTGCAGTGTCCAAATCAAATTCATCACATGCCTTCTCCAAATTGTGATGGGCTGTTCTACTGTTGTAACCTGCTGTGTTAGTTCTGCTTCACTTTCTCTATGTGGGCTCCTATTTGTTCCTATATATGTCTTTTAGTTTCTGGTGTCTACAACCATATGTTTAACAAGTCTTTTGGAGAATACAATTTTTTTTATATATTATAGTATCAGGGTGTATTCGACAGAACAGACAGTCGAAATGCTTTACTTCAGAGAATTCTTGCTACAACTCACAGACTGTGCCACGCAACGTTCCACTGTATGGCTAGCATCTTAGTGTGTTGTCATTTCCTCTCTTTCCTCGAGGATAGAGCTTTCCTTTCTTGCCTTCCTTTCTTCTTCTCTCCATCATTTTATGAGGAGCTTACTGTCTGCTCAGAGATATGAGAGGTAGAGGATGGATCAAGCTCTCTGTAGTTAGAATGAGAATGTAGTCAATGGTCTTTTCTAGAGGAATCCTCTTTACTAGTCATTGATCCATGTGATACTTACTAATACACACTTATATCGTGTCTCCTGTGTGTTAAGTATTACCTTAGGGACATCGTGGAATGATGCCATAAGACACTCACCTCTATCTTACAGAATTAACTAGAATCCTGGCACATGTTGAGTGACTGGAGAAGCTTGTATTCAAACCCAGAGCATGTGATTGCAGAGTGAATGTTTACACCCTGTGCTATACATCTGTGGACATAACAGGAACAAGGACTGTAGAGACCAAGACATCAAATGTTCTATTCCAGGGAGAAGACGATACTAAGAAAGTGAACAGATGAAAAAAATTCCAAAATCACGATGCACAACATCCACTAACTTCTTTCAAAACCTCCAGGACTTTGGATTCAGGCCGGGGAAGATTTTTTAAATTATTAGTTTTTAAAAAACCTTTTCTCAAGATGCCAAAAAGTTGAGTAGGGGCTAATAAACCTTTTCTGGAAACTTCCCTTCCTTATATCTCCCTCCATCTGGACAGAAGCTTCCCTCTCTGGCCCTCCACACTTGGCTTGCAGCAACCTTAGGGCTTCAGGCTATCCTAGGATACAGGCTGTTTCTTCTCTCTGCCGCCACAGATTGCAGGATAATGCGGGGTGTAATAAGCCCACATGAGACGTCTCATAATACCTGTTGTTCTTCTCCCTGAAGTACCTCGTGTTCTTCCCACTAGCCAGCCCCCAAATGGAATCTCTGTCAAACCCGTCTCAGACATTTCCATAGCTCTGTCCTTCCCTGGGGAAAACATCTACTGCTACTTGACCATGAGCTTTGGGACGATGACAATAGTGTGCTTTCTATTTCAGGAGACCCCAGTCTATGTCTGTATTCATCTGTGTTCAGATCTCACCACACAGCATGTGCTGTCCAGCCTGCTTCATAGCAGATTTTTTTTTCTTTTCTTCCTAGGCATAGTTTTGAAAACTCAAAACTCCCTCCCATTTGGGCAGAATATTGCGACACATTGCCTTAAGCCTCTTTAAGTGCTGAATGCATTTCATAGTAAAAAGAAACCTGGTGTTTTCCAAAGAAGTACTTTTCAGGGCGCAGGGACTCGTGCAAGGCTGTCATACCACTCAGCAATCAGTGCAAGACATTTGATGGGACATCGAAATCATTCGCCATGGCAAGGATCAGCGAATCACGTAGAAGAGGGGGTGGTGAGAATGTCAGAGGCTGAGGGTGGGTGGAGGGGCCACCAGACAATGTCCTCCGATCATGACTTGGCTGCTGTGCCCAAGAACTCACTGCCTCGATGTCCACGTCCACAAAACCTGCACAATATTTGGTCTGTCAACATTTCACCATGGATGAGGGAAGATCTTAAGAGACCCTACACCTTCCTGAGAGAGACTACTGATAGTTAATGCCAGACAGAAGGGCAGCTGCTTTACTCAATGGTTTATTCATTGATGTCTCAGCAAATACTCAGGCACTTGCCAGTATGGGCACGCTAGATGAAACTCAGTGGGGCACATATACCAGAAGACATGAAAATAGAAGGGAGACTGGTTGAAAAAGACAAAGTTTGAAGTGGGACAGGAGGGGAGAATGGGATTTGATAGTAAAGGATGAAAACACATAAATTCACTATATTCATTATTAAAGTGCTAAAGAATAAATAATAATTAAAATGCTGTTTGATCTTTTAATCAGTCTCCACTCTATTCAGAATGCTTCCTTTTTCTCTTTTTTTAAGAAAAAAGTACGTGAAGAAACGCAATGAATACTTCTAGGCCAAGCTGCTAGATTAGGGAAGCTGTTTGGGGAAGAACATGAAATAGTGCTTATTGCAAAATTTCAATTCAGCCGAATATCCAAAAAGACTGAATACAACAAATACATGAACACATGAATACATGGCAGGACTTTGTCTTCTGTTTGCTTTTTGGAATCCTTTACTCTACAGACCACGACTGAGCTGTAGTGAGAGGGTCCTGAAGCTAGCATCTTGCATGGTGAGATTCAAGGAAGCGCCGCCCTTCTCAGCAACCCAGGATTGCTTAGGAAACAGCTGATGGTGATAGACAGTATTTCCTCTTCAAAGAGACAAACTTCCCAATATTTCTGTGAGTAGTCATCTCTTACAAGATGGGGTAGAATTCGCAATGAGGGAGATGGCTAAATCTTTTTGTGACTCACTATAACCCCAGGATTAGGAAGAAGCCGATGGAAAGAAAGGACCCTGATTCTTATCCTAAAGCATGGTGCCATCTCCTGGACTTGTCAATCTATTTCATGGAATGTCTGTCACCAGGAATGAACAAAACATTTTGTTTCATGAAAACTCTGGCATCCAAAGTCTTCAGCCTCAAAAAAGAAATTCATTTTCACCGGCTCCTAAATCAAATTTCCTTCTTCTACATCCCGACGGCACAAATCTTTCTTTTCCACACATTGGGAGACTAATTTGCTTTCGTGACTAGGCAACAAAGGACCCGCTGGGCTCTGAGCAACTCATCCCTTTCTGTGCAAGTACATTGCCTGAGGTGTCCAGCTTAGAACATTAGATATGTCTCCTTGCTTTTTTATTTACCTTTTTACTTATTTTTATAGGAACTTTAAAAAAATTATTTAAAAAAGTATGGAAGGTATCTTAAAACTTAAAATTCTGGACATGCAAGCCTATGGAACAGACAGAAACAAGTATACAGATGTCATACTTAGATACGAGTGTGAACTTTACAATTTCAGGTTTGAGCTCTGGGCATATTTGTAATGAATTAGTAGTTGAGTTAAGCACAGAGCGAGCCTGCAGAAAATTGTCTAATTGATGGGAAAGGTCCAGCCCATGATAGGTGGGCTTAGTCCCCCAGGCAGGTAAATAAGATGGAAGGAAGCTGGTTAAGGAAGGTGGCATTCTTTGGTACATCTGGTCAGACATGCTGGTCTGGCAAGTAAAGGTTTTCTCTCTTTCAGCCATTCTATGACTGTGGTGTGGCCAGTTCCCTCAACCCCTGGTGTAGGTATGGGCTCTCCTGTCAAGCTGGACAAGGAACTGTAACCAAGAATCATGAGAATAAAACTGTTTGCTCTGCCTTAAGCTGCTTAGTTGAGAACTTATCAGCAACACGTAGACTTAAGTGTGACAAAAAACCTGCTATACATCATGGTCAACTGGACACTGTGGGAAGGTGGCCTTTATTGGGTAAGTCTCTAAAGTCATATAAATACAGAAATACCTGACATTAGATCAGCATTAAATATCAGTCATGGAACTTCCTTAATTTTGTCTTGACAGGTAAAGGCTTTCTTCACATGACAGGCACAGTTCCAACCCCGAGGGGCCCAGCACCTGTCCCAAAGTCAATGTAGAGCAAGCAATAGGGAGTATTCGGTCCAGAGCTCATCGTAAGGAAGAAAACTGAGGGAAGAGCTAATCCTGGATCCCCAAACACAAATGCTATGTGGGGGTCCATTTGGATCTTGCCCCCACCGGCCGGCACCCATTGAACTGTGCAAGCGGCAACTCACTGCAATGAAGGTTAACAAATCTGAGCCCATCATGGGTCAGCTGTACTTGCCGAGGATGGTGGAATATTCCACGGCCGGCATTCAAAGTGCATGAATAACAGAGCTTTTATGAGTTTGAAAGCAGCATGTTCTAAAATCTAAACAGTATAAGAGGGAAAAAAATACCATTACATTAAAAAATTTAAAAAGAGAGAATGTGCCTCAGAGTATGATTAAAAAAACAAAAGAGAAAGTAAAATCTGAGGATAATACCAATGGGGGAATGGGGCTGAGGGGAGAGGTGGGCTGTAACCAAGAGACCCAAGCTGCAGGGAAAACAAGTCACAGGGCGAGCGAGTGATGTGGAGGAGCTGGGGCCGCGGCAGAGGAGCTGTTGCGGAAGACAGTGACCCTTTTTGGGTCATGGCTTGCTTATGTAACCGTTCTCTATGTGGAATAGGACAGTCACCCCATCGCCCAAACACACATTTTGAAGCAAAGAACATCTTGGGGCCTTCTCACATGGCAAGGCCCAGTGCTTTGATACTGAAGTTCTTAGGGAGCTCTGAGGCCAGGTTTTATGGAGCAGGTCTGGCATAACAAAGCCATCAAGGCGGTGCCCGTGACTTTGGAGGGCAGGCCCAGGGAAAGGCAGGGACGGCTGCATCAAAGTGCGGGACACACACAGCTGTCCACGGTTACACACCCACCGCCTGCCCTGTGCCTCAAGGGATCAGCACATAAATCGCCGTGGCTTCTCTGTCCATCAAGGGAAGCAAAAAGGAAGTACAAAACATACACACGCCAACTCACATGGCACATGTTCTAAGACTGATGCTCCCTGATGCTCTATTCCTTTGGAGAAGGAAGGCACGGGAAAGGACCTGTCTCACGGGGACAAATTAAATCTTACACCAGGTCTTCAGACACGACATCTGTCTACATATAGCCACTATGGTCTGAGGGTTCAGTAAAGAATCAGATGAAGAACAAATTTCCAAAGAAGTCGCAAATGTCAGGAATGACCCTTTATTTCCCTCCATCCCTTTTGGTTTGTCTGCTGACCTACATTTTAAACTTGTTTAATTCTGCCATTTAACGCATTCTTCATGGTCTTATGAACAGCAGGGTAAACTTCCTTTGAAAGTGTGAATCCACTTGTCTGAATTTGTGTGTCCTGTGTCCATTTCCTATCTCCCCAATGCTGGCGTCCACTTGACACGTGCCAGACCCAACCAGACTCACACAATTTTATACTGACTACTGTCAAGTCTCTGTCTGAGCTTCTGATTCCTGTAAGTTCTACCCTCATGCTGGCAGCTAATGGAGTTCTGCACTTACAAAATGAACACGAATCCTGAGATGTGCTGGGAGCGAAAAGTTTTATGCTGCCAAGGAGATTTGGAAAACAAATGGAACTTACTCTATTCTCCTTTTGAAAAGTCACAGCACATATTAAACACACTGAAAAGTCATGCAATGAGGGGCCAGTTCACCCTGTATAGCAGCCTCTCCTTCATGGTTTCAGTAAGCGCCATCTTGTTTAGATTCTTATCTACTGATCTATGGAGTTATTGCTGCTCAAAACGTTGCTATATCACTGTGGCCCATAGACTAGATGTGGCAACCTCACCTGGTCACTCATTAGCACGCAAACAGGCCGGCAGAATAACTCCATGGGAAAGGAGCTGCTGAAAACCTGCCAAATCTGAGTTTGATCCCCATATGTAGGAGAGAAATGACTTTATTTTTTCTTCATTTTTTTGAGCTTGTGTACATGTGTACGTGTGCGTGCGCGCACCTCTCTCGCGTGCTTGTGCACACACGCATGCATGAGTGCGTATCAGAGGTACTATATATATCCCTGTGGAAGACCAAAGGTGACTTTGGAAATCATCTGGATTGGTTCTACTTTTTTGCTTTACTCTGGGATTTCCCAGCCTCCAGCCACCAGAGCTGGAAGTGTGGGCCACTGCCATTTCTGCCTGACATTTTTTACATGAACCTAGGATCTAAACTCAGGAGCTTTTGCTTGCAAGGCAGAGCCTTAACCCTTGAGTAATCCCTCCAGCCCAGAGAACTAGCTTTCAAAAGTGGTACTCTGATCTTTACCCAAGCACCATGTCATGCTTATGCCTCTCCCCCCTCATTCCCTCTCTCTCTCAAATAAATACATAAAATAAAATTTAAAAGTGTCAGCCTTACCACTTACCCTGACCCTGTTGAAATAGAACCTGTTGTGAATGAAATTTATACACATAGATCAATAAATAAAAAGCCCTTGGGAATCTTGGCACAATGGAATAAGGCTGGCTTTGGAACCATGGAATAGATCTGTAGATCTATAGGTCTATAATAACTGAACTACAAATTTTGTGACCTTTTGAAAGAAAATATGAATTTTCATGGCTGCTGAAAGATAATATGTCTAAGCCACTGACAGAATAAATGCTAAAGTAATTATGGCCAATTATGAATATTCATGCTCTACTTTTACTTAATTTGTTATATGCTATCTAATTATGTTTATTAATTTTGACTGATCATCAGAACTGACTTGTTAATGGTATTCATTCTAGAAGGTTAGCATAATTAATGTGTAAGGAGGAATAGGGAGATGGATTATTGGAGATTGCTTCAGCCTCTCTATCTAGGGTAGAAGGAGAGGACATGGTTCAGCATTCAGTTCTCATGCCCGTAAGCTTAGAATCCTGAGGACCAATCATCTTATGCCACTCATTCATTCCTTAATGTTTAACTAGCTATTCCATTTATCTTAGGGCAGTTATGCAAATGTACTACTCTTATTATCACGTTGCAAGTAAGAGGTTTGTTGGGCTACTATCAGAAAGAAAAATACATGAGTCAGTTTGGGAAGGGGAAGCTCAATGAGAAAAATAACATAATTATTAAGCACATGTTCTTTCTATCCATGTTTTCTATTTTTTACTACATTATTGAGTAAATACTTCACAAGCTCTATTATTTTTTTGTACCATGTAAATGTTTTACATGCTTCATGTGCATGCATTTGTGTGTGTGCATGTGTGTGTGTGAGAGAGAGAGAAAGAGGGAAGGAGAGAGAGAGAGAGAGAGAGAGAGAGAGAGAGAGAGAGAGACTGCATCTCATTAGCTCAGACCAACCTTGAACTCACTATGTAGTCCTTCTGAGTGCTGGAACAATATTTTATTTTATTTTATTTATCTTTTTAATGTAGAACTATAGAGCTGAAGATCACACTCAGGATCTCTCATAGTCAGGCACAGGCATCAACTTGACAGCTGAGGATTTGAGCTCTGGGCACATTTGTAGAGAATTGGTGGTTGAGTTAGGCCCAGAGCAAACCTGCAGGAGATTGTCTAGCTGATGGTGAAGGCCCAACCTATCGTGGGTTGGATTAGGCCCTGGAATAAATCACGGAGAGCTAGTTGAGAGAGTTGGCATCCTTCTGTTCACTTGGCCAGACATGCTGGTCTGGCAAGTAAGGATCGTCTGTCTCTCAGCTGTTATGTGGTGATGGTGTGGCCAGTTCTCTCGGCCCTGGTGTTGGTGTGTGCTCTCCTGTCAAGCTGAACTGAGAACTGTAACCAGGAATCGTAAGAGAGAATAAACCCTTGTTCCCTTAAGCCGTTCCATGGTAATTTATCAGCAACCATACAGGCGGATTGCAAAAGGATCTCAGACAAGCTAGAGGACCTTTTACCAACTGAACTGCAGTCCCAGCCACACAGTGTTCATTTTAAATAAAGCATTTTAGAGCCACAAAACGAAGGGACCTATTAAGGAATGCACCCCAAAGTGGAATACCTCAAGGGCTCTGTTCTGCACTCTAATCCTTTGCTAGACCACCAATGACCTCCCCATGAAGTTTTTTGGAGAATTTGTTCTGACATGCAGGAGTCTATGTGTTCCTGCTGCATAGCCAGCGGGCAGCCTGATTCCTGGCCTGAGGTGGGATCCGCGTCTCCAGTCACCTGTCCAGGAGTATGAGCACCACGTTATTTTGTCCATGCAGCATTACAAGAAAGAACTCTGCAAGGAGGAGCTGGACCCTCGAGGAACCCCCTTCACACTCTAGACAGATTTAATGTCAAGCTTAAACAAAAGTGACTTTTAAGACTTTATATCCTAGAGTTGGAGAGGGTGCTACTCTGTAATTCCTGACTGTAATTACTTAACAGTCTTTAAAGATCAGTGTTGCCCACTCGGTGGTGTGATGTATTGTGTTACATGACTGCTTTTTTTCTTTGTCTTTCCTCCTTTGCATTCTTTTCATACATACATGCTTCCTTTAGTTACTTTCTTCAAATATCTGTCAGAAACAAGGGAGGGAAGGATTCATTTCAGCTCACAGTTTTGGGGGGATATCAGTCCAGTATGATGGAGAAGACACAATGGCTGGGGTGGTAGAAACCTGAGGCACAGACTCCTTACATCTTGGCATGTTAGAAGCAGAGGGCATGTGCTAGAAGCAGGGTTGAATGAAAATCATTAAAAGCTGGCTTCTAGGGACACACCTCTCAGCCTTGCCCCAGCTCCAAACATTTCATGATCTGCTAAAACTACCAGTGAGAATCAAGAGCATATGCAAAGGAGCCTGTGGATGGAGCTTTATGCTATAATAGGATTCTATCCATTTCTTTTAAAAATTTTTTATTATTATTTATTCAACTGTGCGCATGTGAGTATGTATGTGCATGCGTGCGTGTGTGTGTCTGCGTGCGTGTGTGTGTGTGTGTGTGTGTGTGTGTGTGTGTGTGTGTGTCTGTGTAGAATCACGGACAAATTCGGGAACCACCATGGACGCCTCCACCTCCTTCTGCCCCGGGATTCACAGGCTCCGCCCTACCAGGACCAGAAGCAGCAGGCCGCCCCCGCTTCCGCCTGGCGTCTATACGTGGGATCTGGGATCAGAACTCAGGACTTCCACCTGCAAGGCGGAGGCTTAACCTCTGAGCCACCTCTCCACCCCAGATTGTATCCATTTCTGATAGTTCTGCATTTGACAGTAATTTGGTGACAAGCCTCAGCATTTTAGCTTATGTATTTATAATTTCTTCTTGCATAATAGGACTGGGACGATAGGTTGAGAGGTTAAAGCCTTTGCCTTATAAGCAAAAAGACCCAAGTTTGGACTCCAAGATCCCACGTAAAAATGCTGAGTGGAAATGGCAGTGGTCTACCATTCCAGTCGTGGAAGGCAGATCCACTCCAGAGCAAAGTAACAAGGAGGTAGAGGAATCCAGGATGGTTCCTGGTTTCACCTCTGAGCCTTGATGGCCTCATACATTCAAGTTCCCTCTTGAATAGATGCCTACACACAGGTGTGTACACACATACACACACACACACACACACACACACACACACACACACACACACGCACCTATTTTTAGCACTTATTTTGTTAAGAAAGCACTCATTTTTATCAAACCTCATTCAATAGCAGTTTGACTTTTTTTTTTTTTTAACCTATTTGCCTATAAAAATTCACCTTGCCTATACAGATTTCTCAGAGGTCTTTCTTACCTGACTTTACATTCTTACATCAAACAAGATAGGTAAAAGTAAAAAATTGGGCCCTTTCCCTGAAAAGACCAACCCCCTGCGTTTGAGGAAAGAAGAAGGGCTACATTTTTATTTCCCATCCAGCATCTTCACCATCAAAAGCTTCTAATGACTGATCTTTTGTCTGAAAAAAAATTTATGTTCAGCTTATTTCTGTCGCGTGTCATGGACTTCAAAATAAAGTCTGCATGGGTTCCTTGCCTGTTGTTGCAAACAATTAGCCTGACAAATGCTGTAACTAGAAAGTAATGAGGCATTAACCAGACCTGACCCTGGAAAGTGTTTATTGCCATGGTGACAAGTGCTCAGGCAATACACTAGATACGGGGTCCAGTGGCACAGGGTCTCTCGGTTTTCTGCAAGCAATGGAGAGCATCAGAGAGAATTGAAAGAAACACTTCAGTAGAAAAAGATCTGGGAAGAGACTTGGTAGCTTCTACAGTGCCAAACCTGCATTTATTCAAATAAGACTGGGTAGCCAAACTGCAACATTCATAGCAACTATTTCTAGAACACTCTACTGAAGGTAGTCTCTGATGGGTAGTCTGCTTATCTCAAACATGAAGGACAACGATGAGCATCCCTGAAGTTCCTCTCATGTCCAGACTGCTGCTAATATGTGACTCCAGTGGGCCAAAGAGTGGTGCTTTCTGGAATGTTCTGAGTGGCAGAGTATGCAGAAATGTGGCATGTCATTTCACCTTAGTGAGGGTCAGTCAACTGGAAGACATATTCCTTCATAGGACTATACTTGATCTCCAACTAAAGATCATTTGTGGTATGTTGATACATACTCTTACAAGGTAACTCTGTGAAAAATATATTTTCCTGCTTAGAGCATGTCAACCCAGAGACAAAACAAGTGAACAATGTCTAGAGAATAAACCATTTTTGCCCATAGCACTGAGTTGACATTGCCTGATTTGACTCATTTTTTTAATAGTCGGGCATTTTGAGGCAAATGCAAGGATTTTATGTTATGAAAAATAAGAATCTGCAGAAAGGAGCAAGACCCATTAAAGTGTGGTGTTCACAGAAGCAGTATAAACCTCCTTGAGATTTCCTCAAACCCTTCTTCCACTTTACCATTTCCACCTGTAACCACATCTCAAGCCCAGTGTGTGCAGAACAGCTGAGTGGCCCACAGAATTCAGAGAAAGTGGACTATCCAGGTGGAAGCTATGCCTGTCTTCTTGTTCACTCCTTTCTCTCTTCCTTCAATTCCCATGGAAGAAAAGACTTTTCTCAGGCTCAGGATAATTCTTCCCTATGTCCACTCAAGGAGTCCTCTGAACTTTACAAGTCTTAGGATGTGCAAACTGACACCTTAACAGATGCACCTTATTAACATATGACTAACTCTTGCACAATGAGAAAGAGCTAATGGGGGCATATGGAGGTCTATTTTATCCCCCAAAGATTTAAGTAGCAAGAAGTCAAAGATCTTGGGTTATTGGTCTTTTCTATTCCAAGTGTCAAGACAGGAAGCATAATGATTTCTTTTTTCCTTACTGGTGAATAGATTCATGGGAATTCTCATCTGCAGGGTGCCAGGCCATGGACAAGTAACCCTTCCCACGATGCTACAAGTAGGTACTTCTCCAGTGCTGCTACAGGGTCAGGGATGTAACCAGTCAGTATAGTGCTTGCTTAGCATGCACGGAGATCTGGGTTTGATTTCTAACACCACATGAACTGGACTTAGTGATACATAATCCCAGCACGTGGAGGCAGAGGCAGAAGGATCAGAAGTTCAAGGTCATCCCTAGACACATAGGGAATTGGTAGATCAGTCTGAGCTACAGGAGACCCTACTGTAAAACAAATGTAGACACCCCCACATACCCTCATATATACGCCTAATTGGGGTTCTTTTCCTTTATAATTGCAGAGACATTGATGTCTACCTGGACTATTCTGCTAGTTAGCTACCTGAGTTAACTAGAGTTCATGTCACAGTGACCATTCAATTGTACAGTCTGTGAATGGAAATAATATTTCACAGAGTAGCCATGAGATGACATTATATATTCATGACACACTGAACAGTCTCAAGGGCTCCTCGCCTGCCAGGCATTCTTTAGTAAGCCTGGAAAGTGCCCACCAGCCTCCCGTCGAACATACACATTCATGGTGGTTTTCATTTTGCCGACTCCCAAAGCCCAAGGGATGGGCCCTGCCTGCTTCAGCTGAGGCACTGGCTGTTCTTGGTCCTTCTTGGCTTCCTTTGTCACGACACTAATTTCCTACATGTGCTCTTTGTTCTGGCAGAAAAAATGAGACCACAAAAGAGGGAAATGTGACGAACTTTCCTTGCAGGCTCCCTCTGCGGCGTCCTAATAGCTTTCTGCTTAACATATATTTTCTAATGCTCTTAGCAAGAAGAATGGATCCTGAGAATGTCACAATTTTTATGTTTTACGGTTATGACTTCAAAAGAAAAAATAACAATTTTTGCCCTTGCAAAGTGTTGTATAACAACAGGAAAGTTATTTTTTTTGTCAATTTTTCCTTCTTGATGAATTTGTTCTGTGGCAACCTCATACATGTACATAATACACTCTGATTTCTTTTGCCAACACCCTTTCCCATCTCTCTCCCTTGCTGATCCCTATTGACTATCTCTTCAGCCTGGACATTCCTGCCTAGTGGGCATACGGCATGGATCAGAGGCACAGCTGAAAGTTAATTTAAAGATAATTTATTTCATTTTAATGAATATATAGTATTTGTATCACTAGGTCCTGTGTGATATTTTCAAATAGATGTATAGCAGGCAATAGTCAAATCCTGCTTCCCTTTATCCACTCTGTATCATACACACTAGGAGAGTTATATAGATGGTCAATGCTGGCTGGGGGAAGGAAACCACTTGACTTCAGTGGTGAACACACCCTGACATGCTGTGTGTGCTGCAGCAGGTGCTCAGACACATGCTAATGCAGGCAAGCCTTATGGAACTCTATGGGATGCACACATGAAGGAAAGAGAGAGAGAGAGACAGAGAGAGAGAGAGAGAGAGAGAGAGAGAGACTTCAAATACATGTTCATTGCATATTTACATTTTATTATGACTAATTAGTTACATTCCTTTTATTTTGCTTGAGTGAGTTCAATAAACTGGGTGCCATGTGCACAAAAGCCAATTTCAGAGTTGTCCTTTTGTCTCTGCAAATCTGGAGACCTGAGTTCAATACCCAGAAGTTCACATGAGAAGAACTGACTTCCTAAAGTTATCCTCTGACCTCCACTCATGTGCCATGCATGGGCCACTTTCTCTTTCTTCCTCTCCCAAATAAATACATATAGTGAAGTATTGGAAAAGGGAAGTTCATATTTGACTCACTTTCGACTTGTGATCCAACTGTTTCTAACACGACATGTTGGCCCGGTTTCCTTCTAAGATGTAATACCTTGCAGTTTCATTTGAATTACTGACATGTTTGGCGATCACTCATCCTACTCACTGGAGATATAATTAGCTCTGATCTTACAGTTTGAGATTGGATTCTCTGGATTTCGGTATCACTAGCACATGTAATGAACATCTTTGTCATTCCCTCACCTTGTTATGTGTAAAATTGTGTAGAAGGGAAGGAAATGGTAGGGTGCATGTGAATCCAGATAACGGATTTCAGTTATCTGTAATGCTAAATGAAGCCCCTAGTCTCATAAATTAATTAATGTTGTCATAGTCAGATACAGGTGTCAACTTGATGGTTGAGGGTTTGAGTTCTGGGCACATTTGCAGAAAATTGGTAGTTAAGTGAGGCTTAAGTAAGATTGTCTAGTTAATGGGGAAACCCAGCCCATGGTTGGCATGGCTAGTCCCTGGGCAAGATGGAGAGAGATGGTTAAGGAAGTGGGTGTCCTTTGGTATCTCAATCAGACATGCTGTTCTGGTAAGTAGGGTTGTCACTCTCTCAGCATTCCTGTGACTATACGGTTATGGTGTGACCAGTTCTCTTGGCCGCTGGTGTTGGTATGGCTCTCCTGTCAAGTTGGACAAGACCTGTAACTGTACCATCATAAGCCAAAATAAAAACCCTTTGCTGCTTTATAAGTCTGGTTGTGTATTTATCAGCAGCATTAAGAAGAATTACAACAATGCTATAAATGTCTTTGAGATGATGTATTCATTCATTCAACTGACATTTACTAAGGATGCTCCAGTGAATACACACTTTGGTCTGTGTGATGCAGGGTAAGAGAAAGAGCTTCTCATAGATATGCCATTGCAGTTTTCAAGGAGATACATCCTGTCAATATTAAGGAATGACACAGAGTAGACACAGCAAACTAAGTAGAAGAAAAGAAAATCTGGCGCTACTGCAGGTGAAGTCTAGATTGTCCTGAAAGACAAAGGTATTCACAAACTTACCAGGCATGAAAATCAAACAGAGTGGAAATGGTAAGTTGGATTTCTGCCTTAGGTCATGACAGTATGAGGAATAGAATCTCTTCTCCTGTCTCAAGTATAACATTGTATTCCCTATAGGAGGCAAGAGGTTTCAAACTTTGAACAATAGTAATGCAGGGCAGTGGTTTTTGAGACAGGAATCAAGTAAGGTGAGATGTAGGACCATCCTAGCTGACATACTCAGCCAGGGAAAGGAACTCCAAAGACAGCCTAGGAGTTTGCTGAGCTGAAGATACCGAGTCTAAATGACTTAAGCTGGCAGGTCAGCCCGCCAGAGCAGAGAGAGCTACAGGGACAGAGAATTCCAGAAACCTGCAGGTGTACCTGGGAGAGCAGGTGTGAGGTATTCCCTCAAGCTCTGGGGCAGACTGCAGGGAGGAGGGGTGAGGGCTGTGTGCACAGCACAAGGCAGAGGGCAGGGATTCCAGATGCACGGGCAGCAGGCCCAGCAGGCTCTGCAGGGTGCGGCCTTGGTAGCAGGGCCAGACTGCAGTTAACTTTATGTGTGTCCATGAATAGTGTCAGGAGAGAGATGTAGCACTCTAGAGGAATCCAGCATCAATGGATGGAAGCAATGATTCAAAACATCTATCATTAACTAATAAGACTAATAATAATAATTCTTAGACAAGCAGAAACAACCTACGATATCAGGATCATCTTATTACCTTTGGACCTCCACACATATATACATACTCAAGTTCATGTGCCCCATACATGTGCACTTAGCCGCATGCAAGCACACATATACATAGGGTGCATGCACCTTACACACACGCACGCGTGCACACACACACACACACACACGTGCGCGCATGCATGCACGCACTCACGCACGCACACACACTCATGAATCTGGAAAAAAACAAGTAAGCCAGGCATGGTGGTGTGTGTTTATAATCTCAGCATTGGGAAGGTGGATGCAGATGGATCCCTGGGTCTGGCTGGCTAACCAAGTGTAACTAGCAAGCTTTGGGCTCAGAAGAGACCATGTCTCAAAAAACTAAGGGAGAGAGTGACCAAGAGAAAGACACTTGACATCAAATATCAACCTCTGGCCTCTACGTACACACATTATCACAAGCATGGGTATACAAGTGCACACTCACACACACAGAAACACATACACACACACACAGGCAAAGCAGGATTCCAGTGGAAAGTCTTATTTGGGATGAGATGATAGTTTTGTATATTGGAAACTTTGTTTTGGATTAAAAAATGGGAACACACTGACGAGGCCAATTTTGGGTAAAAGGATAGTTATAAAATTATTTTACACATAATATTCCACATAAAATGTGGATCAACATCAGAGGTCACATCTCATGATAAAAGTCAGTTATAAGTGATTCGAGCGAATCTCTCCTGAAATTTTAAAAATGACCTTACTCTTATGCTAGCTAGCAGTCAGAATTTCATTCTGTACTCACTTTCTAGGCTGTGGCAAAATGACAAAAATGCAGGCAGACTATGCCTGTTTCTCAGTTTCAAAAATCTCCTGATTTCATAGCTTATTTTGAAACTGACTTCAAGCAACCAAATGATTGCTAAGAACAGATTGAGATTGCTAAGCTGGACCTGTGGGCACTCCACTGCACTTGGAGAAGGAGAAAGCCGAGTCACTAACTTTAACTCTCTGGTGTGGTGTGTTTGGGGCTCTGTGTCTGAGATGCACTCAGCACCACAAATCTATTATTTCTTTTGCCGTTGATCCTTTTCAAAAAGCAGTTAGTCCTCTGTTCTTCTTGATAATATAAAAAGCAAACCTGAATAAAATTAAGTAGATAATCTATTAAAGAGCTTGTAGAAAATAACACTTTTATTGAATGATAGAGTAAGAAGTATTACTGCTTACTAAGTTAAAATTCAGCTAAAGTTGTGCGTGTGTATATGCATTTGTGTGTGTATAGGTCTGTAGGTGTGTATGTATGTCTGTATGTCTGTGTGCCTGCCTCTGTGTGTATGCTTGTCTCTGTGTGTATACCTGTCTCTGTGTGTATCTTTGTGTGTTATTCTGTGTGTGGATGCATGTGTGTGTATATGTCTGTGTATCTGTATGTGTATGTGTATCTCTGGGTGTATACATGTCTGTATATATATCTCTGTGTGTGTCTGTGCATATGTCTGTGTGCGTCAGTGTGTGTTCATGTCTGTGTGTATGTGTGTGTGCATGTGTGTGTATGTCTATATATATCTGTGGGTGTCTGTGTCTGTATGTGTATGTATGTCTTTCTCTCTGTATCTGCATTTGTGTGTGTCTATATGTGTGTGTCTATGTCTATGTGTCTCTGTGTGTGCATGTACACATGTATGTCTATGTATGTCTGTGTGTATGTGTGTTTCTGTGTGTGTATGATTGTCTGTGTGTATCTTTGTGTGTGTGTGTGTGTGTCTGTAAATGTCTCCGTGTGTCTGTGTATGTCTCTCTCTGTGGATCTCTGTGTGTGTGCATGTGTGTGTTATAACCTGAGTTTTCTCTCTATTACAGCTTGTGGCTATGCTGAATAAGTCTTTTAAACTAAGCAAGGAGCTTAAAAGGAAATTGTGTACGATCTCATCAACTTTTTGTCCTTTCACTCCATAATTTAGATATGACACCCATTAGTTATATATACTTAATCCACAATTGAGGACTGAGCTCTGGGCACATAAGTAGTTAAGGTAAACCTTGAACAAGCATATAAAAGACTGCCTAATTGATGTAGTCTATAGTGGGCAAGACCACTCCCTGGGGTAGGTAATATGGAGGTTGCTGGTTCAGTAGTTGAGCACATTTCAGCATACTTTGGTAGACTTGCAGTGTGGCGAGTGAGAAGGTTTGTCCCTCTCTCAGTAGTGTTGATGTGAACTCTCCTGACAAACTGGCCTTCATACTATAATGGAGAATCATAATCAAGAATAAAACCCCCGTATTCCCCTAATTTGCTCGGGTCATGAATTTGTTTGTAACATGCAGACAGACTATAATAACACCTGTCACTGAATCTGAACCCTGTCCATTTCAGCATCAGGTGTTCAGTTGCAAGACAGTGCGCTCTGCTGAATCCCTGGCAGAAGGCTCTAACCAGGTTGGTGCAGAAGGATCAGGAATGACACCACAATGTCACGGCTATTTTGGAAGGTCCAGCACATGAGTATTTACCACATACAGCTGCTTGCATATGACAGTCACCAGCAGCCACAGTAACTTACCAACGCATACCAGGCTCTGCAAACTGAGAGTTTTCCTGTGGGAAAAGAAAACCCACACAGGACGGAAAAAGAAAGCAAATTTTTCTTTTGAAAAAACTCCTTTTAATAGACGTGCCAACTTAATGTAGAAGCCCTTTTAATAGGCAAGCTAATTTAAAAAACATGAATGTTGAGACATTTAGCAATTTCAGTTAGCTAAAAACTTATGAACATAGAGACAACTCCTAAAATGTTAGATAAATCTGGAATCATTTGCATACATGCTATTTCTATCTTCATATTCCAATAAGCAATTGCCAACGGCTGTCATGTAAATGTGCTGTGTCTTCTATGCTGTCCTCACAGGCAGGAGGATGTGCTGCCTTTTTGGGGTGGTGGGTAGAACATGTAGCTGGTTACTCACTGATTCCCCCAAACGTCTCCATTTGTTAAAATGTAGGCTACACAGGCACAGACCTGGGTACAAAAAGGAACATGGAGGTGAACTGAGTATGTCTTTTGTCTACCTCTTCATATGCAGATGCGAACATACTGATTATAGGACTTAGTGGACTGGAGAATTTGATTGCTCACTGTGCAAACATGAAGACCTACATTTGAACCCCCAGCACCAGCATAAAAACCACATATATCTGTGACCCCAGTGTTGTGGGAGGCGGATCACTGGGGCTTGCTGGCTGCCAGCCTAGCTACAGGTTCCGTGAAGAGACCTTATGTCGTGGAAGCAAGGCACAGAGTGGACAGAGCTGGCAGTTGATGTTTCCTCTGGCCGCCATGACCATGCACAGGCACACGAGTGCACATGAACATGTAGATACTCACACACACACACACACACACACACACACACCTGAAATATAAAAGGCTTTTCCTTAATGAATATTTTGCAACATTTTCTTAAAGTTTGGAGAGTGGCAGCCTTTTGAATGCACTTTATTATTTCATATTCTTACCTTCAATGGAAGACTGAAATTCTGAAATAAAATCTAGATATTTGGTTCCTTAAGAAATCAAATAATTTTATATGAGTTTACTTAAAATCTTACACTGAAGTTAACTTTTCTGTATAATTATTATTTTATTACATACAGATATTGTAATTAGTGCAAAAATCAATAAAAAAGAAAAAGTACCAAAAGTTCATGGTGATTTGCTACATTTTTATTTTCATATTTGGGTATGAAATATGTATGGAAGAGAGTCCACATGATCGACTGCAGCCCATTATTGTTATTTAGAAAACCTGCTGAGATCGAGTGCCATTTTAGTGGTCACTGAGGCAATTTCTTTTTTAATTAATAATTCATTTTGTGTGTGTATGTATGTGTGTGTGTGTGTGTGTGTGTGTGTGTGTGTGTGTGTACCAGAGGGTACTGTGTTTGGCTGTGGAAGCCCAAGAGTGACCTGGGGAATCATCCTGGGCTGCTTCTACCTCCTTTTAGCTTTGCTCTGGGGTTTCCAGACTCTGCGTTCCAGAGCAGGAAGTGCAGGCTGCTACACTTCTGTCTGGTACTTTTATGTGGGATCTAGGATCTGAATTCAGGCCCTTCTGAGAGGAATCCCTGGTGTCACAGTCACTTTTTTACAAAAGTTTCTGAGCCTTTAAAAGTCTGTGTGATGTGGGGGATGGAGAGGTGGCTCAGGGGTTAAGCCTCTGCCTTGCAGGCGGAAGGTCCTGAGTTCGGATCCTGGACCCCACGTATAGACACCAGGCGGAAGCGGGGGCGGCCTGCGTTTCTGGTTATGGTAGGGCAGAGCCTGTGAATCCCGGGGCAGAGTAAACAAGGAGGAGGTGGAGGAGGTTAATGGTGGTTCCTGAATTCGCCCATGGTTCTACACACACACACACACACACACACACACACACACACACACACACACACATACACACACGCACAAGTGAATAAAAAAAAAGAATTGTGAAAAGTCTGTGTGATGAGATGGGCAGACAGGAGCCATTTGACATGCATTATACTACAGGTTTGCTGAGCAGAAGTAGGTAAGGGAAAGCCCAGGATTAGAACAGATTGACAAAGTCACTTTAAAGCACATCAAAATACACTTACACCCACATCAAACATTCTTAATCAGACTGTCTTCTTCGTAGTTCTGAAGCAGGCAGAATGTTCTAAGGCACGCAAGACAAGTTTGTCTTTCAGTATCTCACCCCTTGAGTGAATTAGCAAGGAGGTTTGGGAATAAATATCCATTTGGAACTGTTCTATGAATGAGGGACATAAATAAAAACCTACAACAAGACTAAAAACTTTTCTGTCTTGATCCTCAAAGTCCTTTATGAATAATATTTACAACAGCATTTGTCACAGAAGAGAAAAATGGTGCTTTTCTCCTCCCAGGTAACAACCAGGGATGTGTTTGTTCTGGATTCCATTAATTTGACCAGGCAGCATTATGAAAGTTCTTCTGTTGTCATTACAAGCCATTTGCTCAGTGCAGAGAAACCCAAGTGATCACCTATATCTCAGGATTCCCTCAGAGATCAAATGTTAAACTGTCTAAAAATTTACTTCTATGTAAGGTTATCATGTAAAAATTATGTAAAATTATCATGTAAAAATATTACATAAGGAACTTGGGCATGGATAAGAAGTAAAGAAGCAGCAGTGTGTAGGGGAGATGTTTTATGGAGACTGTGTTCCCTTCGTAAATGGAAATTCAGTTGTGGCTCCAAACTTTGCAGAAAAAAGTCCAGGGTTCCTCACCAGATGTTTGCATTGATAGCATCCAAGGCACTCAGTCAACATTTTTCTTGTTGATCATTACTTTACTCACATCAAATCATTATCACAACTTATCTTTCTCATCATTATCAGTAGCTACCATATTCTTCTTCCTCAAGTGGACCATTGAGGCCAAGCATGTTAAAAGTATTGAATCTTCTGCTATTGACAGTGCTGAGTGGGTCTTAAAATAAACTCATGGGTGATGTTCACCTCACAGATATAAATGGAATGACATTAGGCCAAGGGCTATTCACAAAGCTTGAACTGTTAGCTAGTTATATTAAGCAGAGTGTCATGTACAAATAAGTCATCTACAGCGATAGCCTTCTAAGTTCTGGAATAGGTGCTTTGCTTTTGCTTTGTGTTGGGTTGTGGTTCAGCTCCTCAGACCTCCTTGCCCATAATCTGCAACTCCCCCGGCCCCCAGTGCAGGAGTGTGAAGCAGTCAGGGTCTTGAGCGTGAACCAAGCTGACTGTGAACACCAGTCATTATGGATCCAAACACCAGTGAGAAAATCAGATGGACTATGTACAGCACCAGGAAGTCTGCGGATCCATGTTATGGGAGAGGATAGAAGATGACAGATTCAGTTTCTGCTTGGAATAGTCCAGCTTTGAAATTTCAATATCTGAAGTGAATTTCTTATGTAACTTCCTCATTCTTTGTGTGTGTGTGTGTGTGTGTGTGTGTGTGTGTGTGTGTGTGTGTAACAGAGGGCACTTGAGTGTGTGCCCATGGTGGTCCAAGAACAACATAAAAATTATACTTTATTGCTTTGCTCTGGGGTTTCCCAGAGCTCTGCTTTCCAGGGGTAGAATTGCAGGCTGCTACCATATTTGTCTGGTATTTTTACCTAGGAGCTGAGGATCTGAACTCAGGTTATTTTGCTTGCAAAGCAAATGCTTTAACTTCTAAACCATCTCCTCAGCCCCACCTACTTTTTTTTTTTTTAAAGGGACTAAGAAGTTCTAAGCAAGTGATATTTATGGTTCCAGACATACTTAGTCTGACAATTGCCATACCTTTAAAAAAAACTTTATAGGGGCTGGAGAGGTGGCTCAGGGGTTAAGCCTCTGCCTTGCAGGCGGAAGGTCCTGAGTTCAGATCCTAGACCCCACGTATAGACACCAGGCGGAAGCGGGGGCAGCCTGCGCTTCTGGTCCTGGTAGGGTGGAGCCTGTGAATCCTGGGGCAGGAGGTGGAGGCGTCCATGGTGGTTCGCGAATTTGTCCGTGGTTCTACATACACACACACACATGCACAGACACACACACGTGTGCGCACATACACACGCACATGCACACAGTTGAATAAATAATAATAATAAAAACATTTTTAAAAAAATTAAAAAAAACTTTATAATAATAGCTTCTTTAAAAAATTCTTTATTTCAGAGAGAGAGAGAGAGAAAGAGAGAGAGAAGGTAGCACAAACATGTATGTATGTATTATAGTCCATGTATGGAGGTCAGAGGACAATTTTTGAAAGTCAGTTTTCTCTTTCTATCAATTGAGCTTCCAGGGATTGAACTACGGTCACCAGGCTTGTGGGCAGATACCTTCAGTCACTGAGCCATCTGATTGTCCAAACAGCATAGTTTTAAAACATCCCAGAGTAAAAGCAGTTTATAAAATGTTCTACAAACTCTACTAGATTCTGACACTGTGATTATGATTGTCAATGTCTCCAATGTCTCCAACCGTTAAGCCAAGAATTGCTTACTTGATTGGCATCTCTGAACACAACCAACATGGTCTGGTACTTTTCTTATTCTTTTCAAATAAATGTGGTATGTGTATGTGTGTGGGGGGCATTTCTCAGGTGATGTTTCTCAGTATATGCCCTGTCTACTTTGTTTTTGAGATAGGGTCTCTCACTGGCCTGCAGCTCACTAAGTAGCATCATCAGATAGCTATTTTATACCAGGACTGGAAATCAAACTCAGGCCCTCACACTTTGCTGCAAGCTCCTTGCCCCTGTTCTGCTCAATATATTTTCATCCGAACCTTTTCCTTGCTAGGCTCTGGATGTTCTCCTGCCTCTGTGATTAACTCACAGTGACCAATCTCTGAATGTCTTTTCTCTGTTGTGAATCTGTAAGCCAGATAACCAGGCATTTTACTTGAAAAACAAAGAAACTTTGCAGAGAACTTGAAGGCTTTCCATTTTGGCATTGAAAATACAGGGTTTTGTTGCTTGGGGGTCAGCTTGTCATGGGAATCTGAGGTGCAAAGATAAGCAGCTTCCTGATAAGTGTGTTATCAAAATAAAACACAAGGGCTTACAATATTCAGCCAGGAGCTGCCTGACCCACTGATGGTAAATAAAGCTTTTAAAATGCTCATCACAATGTCCAGGGTGGTTTGGGGCAGAGTTTCCTTTCAAATAATAATAATAATAATAAAAATTCAAAGAAAAAAAATCCAGAAGGCTAGAACCCTATGGAAAGTTTTAACTTAGGCCACGGAAGCACTGATAAGGAATGTTTTGGATTTTATATTCAAAGAACAAAGGAGGAAGGATAAACCTTGTTCGGATTGGAAAGAATTCTGCCTCAATAAAATAGGAAAGCTTGTGCAAGATTTGATGGAACAGAAAAGTCCCTTAATCCTGTGTATAATCCTTTTAAGACAAGACAAGACCCCCTCAGCTCTGTAGCTTTAACATTCATTAACGATTTTAGCATGGGAATGAAACTAGGCATTCTTTTCCATAGCCAGATAAATTATGGAAGGTGGTCTCTTCTCTTGCAGCCACTGGAAGACTGGCCCATGCCTCCAGGGTTGAAATGCTTTCTTTCTCACGGCCAGTGGGGCAGCACACAGCATCCATTCCTACCACATGGGATGATCTTCATTGATTCTCTTTGTCCTGGGCTCCAATGTGCAAGTGGGTCACCTTCCCACGTGCTGGGTCAGCTAAGGAAGGGCTCGGGAGCATGCACTAGGGGGAAAATAGGTCACTTGGCAGCTTCCCAGAGGAGGAACAATGCGTTGCTCTGCTGAGAGCTGGAAACCTTCATCTCTGCCTTGTGTCCCTGTCATTGTGAGAACTGAAGACACCCTAATAGCTTTTCAATTCTGGGACAGTTCCATTGAAATCCTTTCTGAAGGGATTGTGCCAAAATATCAAAACACCTATGGACCCCTCCACCACCAGTCATTCCAGCCAAATCAGATGTGTTTACTCTTTCTGCTACTGTGAGACAACACCCAGACACAACCAGCTTAAATAAAGAAAAGGGAGATTTATTTGGCTGATGGTTCCAGGGGGATGACATAGTCCATTAAGGTGGGAATCCCATTCCAAAAGGCATGGCAGGTGGCAGAAGCCAGAGGAGGTTCAGGCCACAGCCTTCGTGGAGGCAGAGAGAGCAAGCTGCAAACTGCCAGAGCAGACTAGTGGAAGCAGGGTGGAGCTACCCAATGTTAAGGCCCGCCCCCTGTGACCTGCCGTCCTCCAGCAAAGCTCTACCCCCTAAAGTTGCCATGACTTTCCAAAACATTATTCAAAGGGAATTCAAAGACATGAGTCTGTGGGGAACAGTTCACATTCAAACTCCTGACAACATGTCTGTTAAAGCTAGTCTAGTTCTACCAGAAATCTCATCAGGGAGTTGCCAGGGTAACATGTAACTGTGTGACTCTTAAGCAATCTGTTCATCAGGTGGGACATACTTGGTGGTCCCTGGATCTTGCATCTGACTCAGCCACCACAATGGAAAGAAGGTGGCTTGGAGCTTCTTAGTTGGATGGTGTACATATATCCAAAAGTGGGCAGATGTGTGCTCATCTCTGAGTTAGAAGCTTCAACCTTCCTTGGCCCTGCAGATCAATTGCAATCATAGTGCAGAGGGAGGTATTTGATATCAATAAACACACACAAAAAATGAGTGAATGAATGAGAATGCAGGGCAGGATCCATGCCACCTTCCAAGTGGCAAGCAAATGCCAATGGGCTGTGCCACATGTGAGAACATTCCCAAGGTCAATAGAGGAAATCATCTGCTTGGGCTGAACTACTTCTCTTAGTCTGTCAAAAAATTATCTTTTAAAAGATTCTCTTGGGAAACAGTTACTGTTGCCTTTGTAGAAACAGGGGTTCTTTGGTAAATGACATTCTCCAAGTTGACAGTTTGTTTATACAACTTCGGATGTAGCTCTAGCTAGGTCTCACGTTCAGATTTCTTCATTCATTTATTCATTCATTAGCAGTGGATGTGAGAACTCTGTACTTATTTTCATCTCTGTCTGTCTTCTGCTATGTCGACTACCTATCATCTATAAATATCTGTCATATATACCAATCTATATCTCATTTATTATGTATCCAGCTATCATCTATCTAATCTATGCATCTGTCATCTAGATCATCTATCTATCTATCTATCTATCTATCTATCTATCTATCTATCTATCTACCTATCATCTCTCTTTCTATATATATATCATCTATTTGTCATCTATCTTCTTCATCATCATCTATCATTTCTCTCACCTGCCTATCTGTCATCTATTTATGTATTTTTTTATCACCATCTCTTTAACTCCATCTCTAAGGCACTTTTCCAGATCTTCACACCCTATTGACCATGACATCTACAACTCCTTCTTCAGAGACTTAAGATATATTTCTGCATTTATGGCCTGAAGTCATAACTGGTTCTAATATCATGGAAGATGTTAATGTGTTCATCATTCTGGTAGATTTCAGAAAGCATATCATATGGCTTGGACATTAAATGCCTTGGGAGATCCATATGCTGAAGGCTTGGTTTCTAGACTGTGATGCTCATGGGAGATGGAGGAATCTTCCAGAGGTGAGGCCTGGGAAGAGGCAACTACATCACAGGTGCCCTGGGCCTTGTCCCCTTTCTGTCTTGCCCTTTGTTCTCAGACACCATGAGGTGATCATGTGAATCTGTCATGCATTCCTTGCCAGGAGTCCTAGTTGTGCCCTGAACCCAAAGATAATGGGGAACTGCCCATGGATTGAACCCTCTTAATTGTGAACCAAGTTAAATCTTTCTACCCTAGAAGTTGATTGTCTCAGACAGTTTGCCATAGCAACAGAAAGCTAGCCCACAGATAAATTATTCTAATCCTGTTCTTTACCTCTGATAGCTTACCAAAGTAATTCTCATAAACACATACCATACTAGTCCAAAGCAGAATTGCAAAAACATAGCATATCTTCTTATTGGTATATATACCTGGCTGAGGAAATGGCTCAGGGATGAAAGCCTTGGCTTTGCAAGCAAATGGACCTGAGTTCAGATCCCAGAATCACATTTAAAAATGCCAGGTAGATATAGCAGTGACTGGTAAGTTCAGCCTTGGAAACTGGAGCCTGAGAAACCTCAGAGCAAAGCAATTAAGAAGTAGAACAATCCAGGATGATTCCCAAAGTCACCCTTAGGGCTCCATAGGCACACACACTCATGTGCACTCTTATATACTTGCTTTCCATACACATGCAAAATGAACACACACACACACACACACACACACACACACACACACACACACACAAGCATGCACAAAAAATAATGCACAAAACAGCATGGCTAAAAATTTCATATTCTCTCCACCAAAATAGGAAAAAGTTCATGCTTCACTTTGACCCTAATTCTCAGCTTTGTGATTTTTTTGACATGATTTTCACAATAGCCAAAATAAAAACCAATGTTTAAAACCAGCAGAATTATCACATGTAATAGAGCTCCATATTGAGGTATCTCAGGGTTTTCCACAATATGAAAAACAATATAATTAAACTTGTAGTTTCTTCAAAAAGTGTTTGAATAAGTTGATAAACTCAACCCTCATTTCTTCTAATGTGGCCCAGTGTTAGTTACAGTTGAGAATCCAACACACAGGCTCACATAGTCTTGAGCCTGCTCTATGCAGGTATTTTTCTTTAAATCAGGGATGACATTTAAGCAGGGGTATATTTTGTCAACAGCTATCATCTGGTTTTATAACTGTGAGAACTGGAAGCCATCTTGTAAACTGTTTATTCCCACGGCCTGATTTAATAAAAGGAAAACCACAAAACCATAAACTGGGGACAGGCTCGTAATTCAAAAGCAGGCAGTTTCCCTGAGCACTGTGTGTACTTCGGCAACCTTGCAAAGACTTGCAGACTGAGAAAGAAGTCCTTCTTTTCAGCCACCGAAGCAGAAGGATCCTTAGTTTTGTGGCTGTCCAGTGTCAGTCTTCATCCCAGAATGCTTTGCAATCGTGAGTGGTTTCCTGATAAGTTGCTCCTCATCAGTGGACCTTGTCAGGATCTTGTCGTGCCTGGCCCGGCCTGCCGTGCACACTTCCCAGGACACTTTCATCTTTCTCATGCTTTGGAGTGAGGCTAATTAGTGTCTTTGGAAATAACTAGAAGAAATCAGTCTCACTGAGCCAGAATACCTGCTTATGGGTCATTAAGAGAACCATACACAACCTCTGTATTCCAGGACCTACTGAAATAGCAATTCTTTCCATTTGTTTGTTTTCTGTAAGACAGTGTTCACATTTCCTAGCTAATACACATTCCTGATTTATGTGCTCATTGAAACGAATTCTATTTGGGATCATTTACCCTCAAAATAGTATTCGTAATCTTCTAACTCTGTTCTTTGAGTGCTTAATGTACTGTTTATTCAATGTTAACCACTCTACCTGAATTATATTATGCATTTACCACAAATCCTACAAAGTGGCAGGGCTTCGAAATCTGGTTTGCTGGTGTAAAGAATGAATCAATAGGATGTGAGATGACAATTCCAGGTGGCTGACACACAGCCTGTGGCTCTGATCTCTGTTTGACATACCCTTTGGTTCTCTGGAGTCATGAGAGCTGTGATTAAGCAACGTCCCAGAGACCCAGCATTAAAAATGCAAAGAGATAACTTAATAAACCCTCCTGATAGTACCAGTTCCTGGTGTACACTTGCTCTTATCCACATCAGAAGAGTTACATTACACGGCAAATATTAAGTTGCAGAAATTTACTGGGTGGTGGAACCTTGTAACCCACAAACTGCACCCTTATGTTCTCTAGAACCACACCAAGGCTGCACAGGGTAGTGGAAGGGGAACGACAGATATTCTTTCAGGGCCTAATCATACACCTTGGAGTCAGGATACAACAAAAGAAAGTCATGGCTGAGGACATTATTGTTTGACAATAATACACATTCTTTGGTTAGTAAGATTTGTGCATGGAAATGGCCTTTGATGATTAAACGACAGATGTAACAAAAGTTATCTAAGAAAGAATTATCTAAATCAATTGCAAACACATATTTGACCACAAGAGTAGATGTCATCAAAGATTTCCTAGAGATGTTCATTCTTCACAGTTCTTGAATGGCATTTTGACTTTCTCAGTATAGATTTTTTTATGTATTTTCTTTCTGACGTTTATTTTCGCCTGTCCATAAATTCCCATTATCGCTCTGCACAGCCTTGCTAGATCCTTTACCGGTAAGCATGAGTAAGAGCTCACTTACTGTGAGCTCTCCTGAGTGAAAAGTGCAAAGATGAAGGTGTGCATGCACAGGTCATTATGGGGGGGGGGCTGGGTGCCACTTCTCCACTGGCAACAAAAGGTGTGCCATGGTGGCAGATAAAAATCTGATGGAACAGGACAAGTATTAGGCCATTCCCCACAACTCAGTCCAGGAGTGATTAGGGGTAGACGAGTGTGTTTGTGTATGTTGCTGGGAAACCCAGGGCCTCATGCGTGCTGGCTAAGTGCTCTGCTACTTCTGCAAAGCTGAAGTTGTAGATTACCCTAAATTCTGAACCATGGTATTTATCTGTAAGATTCACAAAGCCCCTTGGAAACTCAATTCTCTTCTCATCATTTTGTGAAGCGATTTCTCCAAGAACCCAAATGAACCAGCTTATAAATTGGGGTCAGAACATCCCCCTTCACTGTTAATTTGCATATGACAGAAAGTCTCCTTTAAACAAACACAGTAGCAGTTCTGGGTAGTGACTAAACTGCATATGGAGAAATAAACTTTTTGGCATCCTTTCTCTAGTTCACAGACCATGCAAAAGTTCCTCCTGAAACTCAGTGTTCAGTACTCTTGCTTAAAATGATAACAATCACTTTATTCTCTTACTTAAGGGATGCAATAAATGCAGCCCACATCCCACTTTGCCATAGATGGGAGTACAAGTATGTGCCATCGTGCCTGACATTTTTTTGCCAGTCTTGGCTAGCTGAAGTTTTTGCCTGGCCTTTAAGGATTTGTAAGTAGGACCTCACTTGCAAGACTTTACCAAATGTATCATCTCTACCCCTAACCCCTCAAAAAATGACTCATTTTAAGTTCGCGATGGCAAAGAGAGCAAAGGTGAAGTATGACCAACGGAAATGATTCCCCTTTTCCCTAGCCATGGTGCTTACATTTTACTGAAAGAGGAAACAAATGGTTAAGAAGAAAAATAAATATACATTGGCCTCTGGAACGGGTGAGAAATAATCTGCAGATCTGAAAACCACATCACTTGGCTCTTAGTTGCCCACAGAGCAACGAAGAACCTTTGTTTCTAGAAATTTTGGTGGGGCTGGATGTGCAGGTCAGGACCTGTTATAATCCTTCCCCAAATTGCCAGGCCGGTGTTCCATAGAAAGAGTTTGCTCTCAATAAAACTACTCATTCCATCTAAAGGTCAGGTTAGCTCAGCCTGCAGAAACCCAGAGAAGGGCTCTCTTAGAACAGAGTCAGCTTCCCGGAATCTGCATAAACCTCTTTTGTTTTTTACAGATTATTCCTTGTTAAATGAAGTCGATGTTTAAAAGGTTAATTATATTTACCCAATGAGTTAAATCCATTCCTTTTGGACTAATCCACGTTCCCTAGGCATTCCTTCCTCCCTAACGCCAAGGTAATGAAAGAGTGCATTCACACATGCAAGTTGCCTCGTGCGAAGGCTACCAGGCTTGGTTTCTTTTAACTAGAAATCGACTTCTGGATGGAAGTTGTTATTTGTATATCCAGGCATTTCATTAATAGAAACACATGGTGTATTTTCAAATCCAAAGAGATGAAAGTTGCACACAGATGGCTATGGGATCTGTTCTCTTCCAGAACAATGTTGAACAAAAGCCCTCCATGGAGCCCTGAATGATGGGCGGTGGATCAGGCTGCGTGATAGTTCTTCATGGAACACAATAGCATCCTTCATGGAGCACGGCAGTGGTGGGCAGTGGATCAGGCCCTGTGATAGTCCTTCATGGAGCACAGCAGTGATGGCAGCTGATAAGGCTGTGTGGAAGTCCTCCATGGAGCATGGCAGCGATGGCATGGATCAGACCATGTCCTAGCTAAGAAATGCTAACTAAGGTGACTCCACTCCTGAATAGACAGGCAGGTGCTTCGGAATCCAAAATAAAACAAACAAAAAATGAGGGATGGGGGCTTTCAGAGAACTCATGGGAAACAGCAGTTGATAAAAGCTTTACAATTAGTACAGAACCGTGCCTACGTCTGCTTCTTGGTGACAGTTTCAGATGAGTTGGGAGCTTGGGGTGCACACCAGCACTCAGCAGGCTCCAGGAGGAGGATGACAAGGGCCAGGTCAGCCTGGGCTAAATGTGAGTTGCAGGCCAGCCTAGATTCACCACACAGACAAGCTGTGTCTCAACAGAAAGTGGAACAAACTCCAAGAGTTAGTCAGATCTGTGAAATCTGTAAAATCCGCAAATGAGCTTTCTTTCAAACTTTAAAATCCTTTCCTTCTTATTTCCATAGGATGGCTTTAATTGTTAAGTTTTCTGATATAGATAGAAAGCAAAAACTCACCTATTAAGTGAATTGAAATTGTTCTACCAATAATAGCCATTGAGTATATGTGTCTGTGCATGTATGTATGCATGCTGGTGTATGTGTACAGATGCACATACATTTGTATGTACAGGTGCACCTGTGTGCTGGTTTATGTATGCACATGTGTATATATGCACTTGTGTGCTTGTATATGTGTATCATGTATACGCTGGTATTTATGTGCATGTGTGTGCATGTACATGCAGGAACACTTGTGTGCTGGCATATGTGTACCATATATATGCTGGTATTTATGTGCATGTGTGTGCAGTATATGTAGGTGTGCTTGTGTGCTGGTATATGTACACTGTGTATATGTGTGTATGTATGTGTGATGGTGTTTGTGTATATGTGTGTATATATACAGGTGCACTTGTATGCTGATATATGTGCACTGTATGTGCTGGTATACGTACTCATATATGTACAGGTGCACTTGTGTGCTTATGTACTGCATATACATGAATGCATGTGTGTGTGTGTGTGTGTGTGTGTGTGTGTGTGTTTGTGTGCACCTTGGTTGGCATTCCTTGGATTCTATCCACTTTGCTTCATTGAGGCAGCATCTTTCGTTGTCCTGGAGTTTATCAAGTAGCCTGGGTCAGATGGCTAGCAAGTTCCAGAGACCCATCTACGTGGACCTCCCCAGTACTGGCATTACAGATATACATACCCAGCTTTTTATGTGGCTCTGGGGATTGAACTCAGGTCGTCACACTTTCGAAGCAAGCGTTTTACTTTCTGAACTTTCTCCCAACCTACAATATCCATTTAAAATGCAGAGGAAGCCACACATTCTCAGAGCAAGAATTTTGTGGGTTTTTTTTCCCCCTTAAATTGCTGCCAGGCCTCAAAGTCAGGTAGGGATTTGGCTAGAAATGATGCGCATTAAGACCGGCTTCAGTGGAGAATAACACAAGAGGCCCATGAATTCTGGAGTTCCTTGTGAGGATCCTGGGAAGACTTTTCTTTTTTAAGTGTTTGAAGTTGAATGCAGGGCCTCCCGCAGGCTAGACAAGAGCCTTACTACTATCTCCTTGAGACACCCAGAATCTCTATAAAGACACACATCTCTCAGGTTCTTGAAAATGTCTGAGTCTAACCTGCTCTTTGAGTAATCCTGATGTACATTTTTTTGCTGACCAGTCATGATACATGTCTTTTGTTGAACTGACCACAGACATAACTGGCTAGGACCTGCATGGGACAAAGACTTCTGTTTATTTTGTTTACTCCTTCCTTACCAGCCCTAGAACAATGCCCGGCAGATGGGGGGAAATTAGTAAATATTTGTGCAATGAATGATATTTATTCAGTTCCTGGGTAAGGAAATAATATCAGAAATCAGAGCACTTTACATGCTACAGGAGCTAAATTTGATTTCTCTTTTAAACTTTATTTTTTTAGTCACTCACTGAATTTAGTCACATAATAGTGGTTTAAAATAATCCAAGAGACAGCCCGTGGTGGTGCACATGGCGAGGATTATAGGGCAAGAAGATTGAGAGCTTGAGGGTAGCCTGGGCTACATAGTACGTCTCAGTCCAGCCTTCACTAACTACACAGCTGGTAAGCTGATTGAGATCTTTATGGAACAAATGGAAATCTCCATCTACTTTTTATATATTCTTTGGAGAAAGGTTTCATGTAGCCCAGGATGGCTTTATATACTGTCATGCTTGAATGTGAATCTCCCATCCTTACCCTCCCCACCAGGTTCCTTTGTTTGCATCTTTAGCTGGTGTTAATGTTTGGGAAGATTGTGACACCTTTAAGGGGAATTTTGCTGCAGGGAGGCAAGTCACAGGTAGGAGAGGACATAGGACTTGAGGTTGGTAGCCCCACCCTGACTCTTCTTGCTCTTACCAGTACCACAGTTTCAAGCCTTAAAGACAACATGAAAGTGCCTGGCATAGAAGAGATGAAATCCATCTTTTCGCTGGGTCTTGCGCAGTGCCAAGAATGAATTAATTGCCAAAAGTTTCCTTCAGCAAGTATCATGTGCACAGCTGTGTGGGCTCCTGCAGCTCACGTGTGGGCGGAGGCACTAGTGCTTTTTAACCGGGTGCTAAGTATTCATCCATATCACACTGGTAGTGCCACTCCAAGATAGACAACACGAAGGCACTTCTGACTTGATGCCATAACATTTTTTCGTATATTCCGTCAAATGAGATTTCAGGGCACACCCTGGGGACACTGAGATGGTTCAGCAGGTAACAGGAACTTGCTTCCAAGGATGATGAACTGAGTTAGATTCCTGGAACCCACATGGTAGAAGGACCCAAGAGAGCCCTGAAATTTGCTCTCTGACCTTCTCTCCCACCTCTCTTTCTCTCTCGTTTTCTCACACACATAAATACATGTGAACACACACACTAGGACCCAATCTCACTGATAAAAGATATGGAAATTTCTAGATACCCACACCTTTACAAGGAAAATTGTCCAGAGAGACCTTCCAGACAAAGAAGCTACATTACATTCTACAAGCATTACATTCTAAAGCACTTACAGGAGAAGGAAATATTGAATCCATCTGGCCCATTTGGGAAGACCCACTTCATCTCGAAATCTCTCTGCAGCTCTTGACATGCACACTTGGCAGCCACCGCTTACGACCTTGTCAAAAGTCATTATCATGTGACTCCAGGTCCCTCCCTTCTTCGATTCAACCTTTTTAAAGGACACATTTCATTCTCTCATGTCGACGCTATAAAATCCCCAATGGTTACCAAGCAGATACTAACTCCTTCTGGGTCATTCAGACTTCAGCCATTCTTCTGTGTAGTCTGCCTCTCTGACCTCCTCACAGCTCCCTGCACCCCATTTTATGGTTGCCTCTCCTTCCTTTCCTTATCCTACTTCTTGATCTCTTGTGAGTTCCCACCCACAGGAGTCATCCCTTTAGGGATATTCCCCAAAGCTCCTTTCTTCTCTTCCCTCTTAGGCACAGGTTGAAACACCCTTGAAGCAACAATCTCCACAGACAACTACTGGCCCAAGTATTTCTTCTGAGCATTTCAGGGTTCCTGCATCCACCCCTCAGCCTCCTCTTTTCTCCTCGTGAGCATTGTCCAATCCACCACTTAACATTTAAGCACCCAAAGCCAATTCTGTTCTTCCAGCCTGTCCCTGAAGAGGCCCCCCCCCCAGTCACACTAACTGTCCCTTGCTGGATACCGTCCACCCCTTCTGCATCTTTGCTCCTTCTTGGACAGACCACTAACGTTCCTGTCTCAGGACATTTTCCCCCCTTTGTACCTGCTGGTGCCCTACCTCCTCTGCTCCCCCAGGTCAGTTCTTCAGACCCTCCTTGACCTCCCTATCTTGACCTATGGCCTGCTGACCCCTAGCCTACTTCCCAAGCCACATGTCTTACCTTTGTGATTGTTTCTCAATATTTATTATTCATTACCCAATGATATACTATCATACTTTTTGCCTGTCATCTATTTGGGCTTAAAGCTCAATGATAACAGAGATTCAGCCACTTCTGTTCCCTGCCAAAGCCCACAGCCTAAGGGTATTAGATAATGCCTAGTTCACAGGGTGGCACAATGAATACAACGTTAATGAAATTGACATTCATTTTGTCACACAATATGTATGTATATCTCTCCAAGGAATACATATGCTGATGCTTTACTGCATTTTTTATTTTGGAGATACATGTTAGAATATGTATCAAAGTTATTTAACCTTTGTTTTGTGAATGAACACAAAAAAAATGATAAAACAATTCTAAAAAGTAAGAAAAAGTGTGTACATAAATAACATACTGTCTGCTTTCTTGGACAGAAACAAAAGCCAACCAAGGTTATGCTGTGCCTTAGTTTATGAGATAATTTTACTTTATCTTCAGACTATTTACAAGCTGTCTTTTATAGAAGACACACTGATCAGGGAAAGGAATTTCTTTTACAGCAAACTGAATATGCCACTGTTGAGATTCACCAGGAAACAAACCTAGAATGCTGCCAACCACCACCCCACGGGGATTGCTACTGTGGAAAGATCCCAACTGCCATTTCGATGTTTCTTCTGGCATCCTTCTACTAAGCCAAAAGTAAAAGAAAAGAGAGGAAGACAGAAAGAAAAGAAAAAGTAAAAGATGATTGGACTAAAAAAAAAACAAGGGAAGAAGACAGAGTGAGAAGCAAGTCTGGGAAGTCTATAAAAGTTCACTTGGTAGCTGAGAGCCTTGAGTGGGGTCTCGCTTTCAATTTTTAAAAAAAACTTTATTGATTTATTGTGTGTGTGTGAGAGAGAGAGAGAGAGACCGAGAGAGAGAGAGAGAACACTGTAGATTCCTGTGGAGGACCAAGGGTGACTTTGGGAATCATCCTGGATTGCGACTACCTCCTTTTTGTTTTGCTCTGGGATTTCCCAGGCTCCGCCCATCAAGGCTGGACCGTCAGGCTCCCCCTTTCTGCCTGGTGTTTTTACATGGGACCTGGGATCCGAAATCCAAACTCAGGACCTTCTACTTACAAGGCAAAGTCTTAACCCCTGAGTTATCTCCGCATTCCAATGGGGTCTCAATTCTAATTCACATATACACTAGATGTTTGAGACCAGGCATGTAGAAGGGCTCATCTCCTCACGTGACACAGGAAGAATCATGTGTCTCTTATGAGGGATTGAGTAAGAGACAGGTGTCAGGCACTTGCAGAGGGCTGACTCATCTCAAGTGCTCAGTCCATGTCAGTCCAGTTCCTCTAGCAGCAGCAACACCCGGGCCTCTTCACGGGCAGACCCACCCTGACTGGCTCATATCACCTAGCTCTATCATTCTGCTGTTAGTGACTAAGAGTTGACCACTTGGTTAGCCACTCAGAATTAAGATCCAAATGAGAAGCAGACTCTTCTTTAGGGAGCACTGTAGACAATGTAGTTGAGCAATGCAAAATAAAGTTGAAAAATATCTATAATTGAATGCAAGGATGAGTGGCATTCATTGGTAACTCATTGTGTACACATACACACAAACATGCACAGACGTAAACACACAGACATACATACAGAGACACATACTCGCGTGCACACACACACACATACACACACATGCCCACAGACACACACAGGCACATACACACACACAAACTCATTAAAATACTTACTTTAACTTTGGGTTCAAATGATAAATGGGAGGAGCAGCAAAGTGAAGGCATCCGCATTATATGATTAGTCGCATTTCCATGGAGATAGAAGACATTATTTTTTTCCCTGACTGGTTTTACTTTGGGTTCCAAGTAATGGATTCAATATATTGGGAAATTCATTATATTGAATTGACAATATATTGGGGAATCTGGCTACATGCTCAGATTTCCTCCATTAATAAGCTGCACAAACATAGCTTTCTAGAAGATTTGCCTTAAGAAGATGAGGCTTCAGTGGGGTTAGTGATAGCAAGTCATGCAAGACAGAAGCCAGTAACTTGGGTTTGCTCTCCTGTTAGTTGTTCCTGCAACAGGACCATCCATGGCTTCTGAATGCATCTGGATAGGGTTTCAAAGATGGCACCAGGTCTTCTCTTTAACAATTCAGCAATGCAACATGAAATTGACATTAGATTCACTTACATATATTTTTCTAAGCTGTCAAAAGTGGTAAAAGTCGGGATAGTCGAGCAGAGCCAGTATTCATCCCACAGGAGGAGTCTCATCCTCCAATGTAGCTACTCTTGCAGCGTGCTCAGACCAGCAGGAGGGACAGAGCGTGGCGTTGCTTACGGACATGTCTCCATCCTGGAGTGGTGAAACTCACATGCCCAGTCATCCCACTGCTCCCGTCATGCCTGAAGAATGTATGCACATGCAAAGAACCCTTGTCTTGGAGGCACGAGGGATAACTGGGGACACCAATGAACACAGGTATGACCAATAGAAGGCCTACTCAACAGGGAGGAGTCCCCATGATAGTTTCAAGACTAAATCTGGCGTGGCTGGCTTTGGCAGACTGGCAAGTGAGAAAGCAAATTCCTGTCTCGGTTCTTCCTATGGATATATGTGGCCCATTGCTTCAGCTCCTGACCCGTCATAATCGACTCTAACCTTCACTATGAGCATAAAGAGCCCTGTTTCCTTAAGTTGCTGGGGGCATGTTTCACTGTATTAACTGGATTAGGACAGTTGTGGCATCAGAAAGGTAGAGGTCTTGCTATGAAACTAAGGTAGATGTGAATATACCATAGAAAGAAGGAAAAACCATGGGCATGAGATTAAACTGGCTCGATATTTTTTTGCAACGAACAGTGATTAACTTAACTAAATTTAATCCTCACCCTCATGGCCACAACAACATCTGCCATGTCAGACGTCTTGCTAGTGAGTGGCACGGCAGCACAAGTGAGGCCATCTTGCCTCACACCAAGCTTCCAGCTTTGGAAATTGGTAAACAAAAGGAAGGGGGGAGGGGAAGAAAGCATATTTTCCTTTCAAATGTAGGCAAAGCCTAGCCATTTTACTTTGAGGTGATTTACAGTTGTTTTGTTAAAAGACAATAGTTTTCTTAACTTTACTGTAACCTCTAAAATTCTTGGACTAGAAAACATCCTACTTGTATTATTCCAGCCCTGCCGGGAAATGGAAGGTAGAGTGACAGACAGTGACCTTGCAGGAGACACTACGAGGCTACTCGAGGTGCTCACTGCTTTCTCTGCTGTCCCTCCTTTGGAAGAGTCCTGTTTCTACTGCTCTTGGAGGTCGACATCAGCACATACATGTGCATGCACACACATACATACACGTGCACAGACACATGCACACATGCACATTTATTATTGCCCAGAGAGGACGTGATGCTTCAGACACACCTGCTCATGTCCATACACGCATACTGTATACATTCACACACATACATGCACACACACATACATACGTATAAGCGCATTGCACACTTACACACACATATAAGCCACACACATCTGTTCACATGCATACACACATATAAACATATACACACTTATACATATATAACATATATATAAACATACATATGCAAATGTTTGCATATACTATATGTACACTTATATAAATCACACATAGATACACATACATAAACACACATACCACGTACGCACATGATATAGACATACACCATTCACATATACACACGTTGCATACATACATACATACATGCCACACACATGCACATACAGACCACATATAATAAGGTGTGCATGTGTGCACGTGTGCACACACGCGCGCGCACACACACACACACACACACACACACACACACCCTGGGCAGACCTCGAATGCACAGCTCCTCAGGATCGTCCCTTAAGTACCAGAGCGAAGAGCAAAGGGAAATGGCCCCTGCCTGGGAAGTGCCCAACCACTAGTCTGGCAGGTGAGTCCTCAGAGGCCACCCCTGTCTCTGGGAAGCTCTGCTTGCTGACTTTGGCAGACACTAAGTCTTCTGACATCACTTTCATCATTTCCCCTGAGATGCCTCTGGTGTGCCTTATTTTTCTAACAAAGTCTAGAAAACTAAGAGAGAGAGAGAGTGAGAGAGAGAGAGAGAGAGAGAGAGAGCGCTAAGTCCTCAGCATGTGACTCTGAGCTATTCATCCATAGTCAGAGCTCTGTAGAAGACCACGAAGCCCCATGATTACAGAGGAGCTGGCTGCTCCCCAGGCCTGGGGGGAGGGACCCCGGCCTTCCCCATCTTCACCAGCACCTTGTGCACAGCCAATGTGATCTAGTTCACCCTGCGAAAGCGCTGACGGCCACCCACGCCGAGGCTTCAGGCTGCTGTTGCTGGCCCGGTTCGTGCTGGTCTGCAAGGGAAAAGCTTTGGGCTTCTTTCTTCCTTAGACAAAAAGGGCACAGTGATCCCCAATCCTGAGCTCTCTCAGCAGCTCCACAGGCCCGCAGCAAGGCCCAGCGCTTGTGGGTGCTCAAGTGCCACCGACATGACAGGGAGCTTTCAAACACCGCCGAGCCATGCATTTTTCCAATGCCGACTGCGCTGGCGCAGCCGGGCCCTGTCAAATGCATAATACTGAAAAGCCCAACTGGGCACCTATTTGCTAGAATGTTCTTGGCGGTTCTCCACCCATCGTGTCCCAAGATAGAATCAGCTCAGGGGAGCAAGTCTATTCTTAGGTGCTTCCTGTAGTGAGCATTAACCAAAAGACTGAAGTCTCTGGAAACAGGTAGGGTCAGGGTAAAAGGAGGGTCATGTGGACATTCCTTAGAGTGATCCTAGAAGAGATGAAGCACGAAGCATTTACAAGGGACCGAGACCTCTGTGTTTGAAGTGAGTCTTTGTGAAAGATATCTTTTGTAGGGCCAGGCATAAGTGAACATTTTACAATCCTTAGTTAATAACCACAAGCTCCCTGAGTTACATCTGTTGTTTACATTTTGCTTCTCTCTCTCTCTGATGTATGTGCACGTGTATGTTGGGTCAGGGGTCAATATTGGGTGTTTTTCTCTCTCAATGGCTTTCTACTTTTTTTTAATATATTTTTTATTATTATTTCAGCTCATACAAACTTAATAGGTACACCAGTTCCCTCCCTCCCTCCTCCTCCCCCCAAACCCCCTGTTTTCCCTCCCCTCCCCCTCCCTCCTCCTCCCCCCGAACCCCCTGCTCTCCCTCTCCCTCCCCTCACCCCTCGTTCCCCATCCCCCAGTGCCTCCCGCCCCAATTCCCAGAGAGTCCTTTAATGTGCATGCCTGACTCTCCTCTGGGCCCTCCTCTCCGATGACATACAAGGACCCAGTGGCATTTCCCTGAACCCTTTCCCGTGTTCCTCTTGAGCATAGGAACATTACTATGGCTGTCAATCCCTTGCCTCCAAGGATTTTTTTTCTTTTTTTAAACTACTGGAGTAGTCGAGCTGGTCAGCAAACCTCAGGGATTCCTGTCTCTGCCTCCCCAGTGTTGGGATTACAGGCATGTGTGGCCATGCTTGTCTTTTGAAGTGAGTGCTGGGGATTGGAACTCAGATCTTTGTGCTTGGAAGGTAAGCCCTATAATTCAATTCTCTCCCTAGCCCTCTACATAGCACGCCACTTTTCTTCACTACAAATGCTTTCAAGATAGCAGAGAAATCACCAAATTTGTTAAGTTCCTGTTCCCAGGACTCAAGAAAAGGGAGAAGAGAAAGACTTGGGGCTCCCTTGACTCATTTTGCCCTTCCCTCATTTAATTTCTCTCTGCCCATCATGTATGTATTAGGCTTCCAGTACTTTGATCTGGAAATAGAGTATTCTGAATCTTTCCTTTGTGTACCCCAACCAAACTCCCGAGCCTCCTCTGAGCCTGATGCAGGAATGCCAACCCTCCACATGGCTGGCTGTGACCCACCACTTGTTCCAGTGATGACTGCAGACCAGGGCTCTGAACAGAGGCCTGGGGGCCAGTGTACCCCAAGGCATGTGACTCGTCCTGAACTCTGTGAAAATTCAGGCACACCCTCCAGCTACAGAGGGTAGTTCCAATGAGGCAGGGTGAACACAGGGATACTGGGGTGGGGCAGGCCAGGGAAGGGACCGAAAGCTTAAGATCAAAATTCAGATATGAGGGAGGATTACAAAACAAAAAAATCAGTCATACTGATGTTTTGTTGTCAAACTAAGAGAAAAAACAGAGCCAAACTTGTGACCTTGGCTCCCGGGTTCATTTTTAAAAGCAGGCTGAGAAGATGGATCAAGGGTTACAGTCTTTGTCTCACAAGCAAAAGGATCTGAGTTTGGATCCCCAGATCCCATGTAAATATACTGGATGGATATGGTAGCAGCCTGTAATTCCTGCCTGGGAAGACAGAACCTGGGAAACCCTGAGCAAAGCAATAAGGAAGTAAACCAAACCAGGATGATTCCTGATGTCATCCTTGGGCCTTCTCAGAGACACACATCTAAGTGCCCTCTGGTTACCCCCCCCCAACACCTTGATGAAATAAATGCAGTTCTCTTTAATTCTGATTGGTCATAAAGGAAATAAAGAAGCTGTATCTACAATAAACACATATTATTTGTTGTTTATAACAAGTGATTATTATTTGCTGTTACTGTCAGTTTTACCAGTTCCAGATTGATATTCTAAAAAGGACATAAAGTAGTCCATTGAATTAGTTTCTGTTTTTCTTTCTGATTCTCCCACGTGTATTGTCAGAGATCTGACATTTCCATGTGCTCTGAAAGGTCAGCATTTCTCATCTGCTGACTTCCTCAAGTGTGAACCCAAAGGCCCTTTGGTGAGCGTCACTGCCATCCATCCCAGCGACTGTCTCCTGGTCAGGATCCTGTAGGTGGAGTGCTCTGAGCCCATGGAGAGAGCAGCATTGTGTGGTCAAGGTGGCCAGTGCTGTTCAGGCAATCATGACTGCGTGAACAAGTTCCTTAGTCCCTCTTGGAGAAATAGAACATTCACAAGCCACATTGCTAGCACAGTGCCAGGAGGGCGACCTTCAATGGAATTGTTTGCTAGGCTGCTGTCACTCTCTCTGCAGCCGAGCAACACTCAGACTCAAGCGGCTTAATGGGAGAAAGGGAGACTTGTTTGACTTCATAGGTACAGTCCATTATGATGGGCAGCAAAATTTGGAGGCGGCTCAAGTCGCATCCTTTATGGAGGCAGAGAGAGCGAGCAGCAAACTGTAAGGGCAGACAGCCACTGGTCCTTCCCCTCAAGGTCCTTCCCCTGTGACGTGTCTTCCTCTAGCAAGGTTCTACCTCCTAAAGGTGCTGCAACTTCCCAAACACCAACAACAGCAGTTCACCTTGCAACCACACTTTCTCTAACTGATCTCAGATTCCCAGATTGGATTTAAGTCCCATGATGCACTCTGGTAGAAAGTTCGTTTTATCAAAACAGATGATCACTCCTCATGGTGATAAAGTGTCATTGGTAAATTCTAAATGTCATTTTCTCATTTCCTTTTTCCATGTCTGTATACCCCTGTGTACATATGTATCTGTATGTGTGTGGGGGGATACATATGTGCATAGGAGTTTGTATGTGTGTGGGCATACGTGTGTGTGTGTATGTGTGTGTGTGTAGTCAGAGGTTGATATCAGAAATTCCTCAGACAGGATTTTAAACAAACCAGAGCTTGCCAATTAGGCTAATTCTACCTGACTACCTAATTTGCTTTGGTGATTTTTAGTCTCCACCTTCCAAGGCTGGAGTTATAAGTGTGTTGACACATCTACCTGGCATTTTTACATGGATTGTGGGAGATTAGACTCAGCTTTCCTTGCTTGCAAGGCAAGTGCTTTAGGTGACTGAGTGATCTTTTCAGCTAAATGCTACTATTAAGTGATCACGTGTATGAAATTGAAAGAGCTAGAAAAAGCTACCCTGGAGTACTAAAGAATTATTCAATCTAGACCTAGACAAAATATACCTTCAATTTATTTATTTGTTTTCATTCCTTTCATCTGACTGAAATGGAATGACTCCATGTAAGGGAAAGAGAAGTTTGACAATAGTGTGTTGTGATGAGAACAGAGGAAATGATTCCATTATTTTAAGGCTGGCTTCTGATTCTTAGGAGAATAAAAAAAGCAGGGGAGAAAGAGCCTTTGGTTTAAAACCTGTCAGCAGTACCGACCCCTTCAGGTCCTGTGGAGAGGAGGGCATGGTCTAAGCAGGATTGGTTCAGACCCTGGGATACCTGGAGCACACAGCACTCACAGTGACTCCTGCCATGGGGACATGGGGGGAATGACAAACTCAGATTCTGCTGATTTAGTTTCATGTGTATGTGTGTACTGGGGTGTAAGTAAGTGTGTTTTTTCCTGTGGGTGGGTGCACAGATGTGCGTGGGTGCCTGTGAAATCTCGAGTATGATCTTGGGGAATAATCCTCAGTTGCTCTTCCGCTTTGTTGTTTTAAGCCTGGGTCTCTAATTAAAGCCAGAATGTGCCATTCTGGTTAGTCTGGTTAGTCTGGCTAGCCGGTTCACTTGGGGGGATTCCCATGCTCTGCCTTCCAGGGATGGAACCACATGCCGGCTATCCCACCTACTCTCTCCACATTTTGTGGAATATCTAGGGACCCAAACTTGGGTCCTTTTGCTTGTGTGGCAAGCACCTTAACTGTTGAGCCATCTCCCCAGCACCCCTTACCCCATATTTCCGGCTTCTATTTTTGAGCATATATCCAGTATTCTCCCAACACCCACTCCACTCCTGCAACCTAGGTCAATCCTAAGCATGATAATTCTTTTCCTGCTCTAACATGATCCTCCCTCAGAACAAATGCCCATGCACATGTCGTGTGAATCTATCTTATGCAAGAGGAAAAAATTAAAATATTAGGGACATTTCTAGCTTATACATGTGGGCTCAGATTGTACTGATTTCTGCTTCACCTAAATCTCTCCCCCCAACTTCTCTCTATCTCGGTTTGTTTGGAAACAAATCCATATAGCATATCAATGTGCTTGTAGATCCATCAGTGTTTTTCACTGAGAGATACTTTACAAAATTCATAACCATGATGCCAATATTACAACACACGTGTCGCTTGGTGCTTTCTTCATACCAAGATCACAACTGAAACCACAGTTCACATTTGTTTGATGCAAGGTCCCAGCTCTGTAGTTCTCATTTTATTCTGACTTTGTTGAAGGCCACAAGTTATTTATCATGTGTAAGTTTCCCATCGACTTTTCTGCTATGGGTTTGGCTGTGATTAATGATAACTACCTGGATCCATTATTTCATTGAAGAATTAAAAAGTGACACTATTTTGCGGGCTGGGGAGATGTTGAATGGATAAGATCGAGCACCCTGTGAGCGTGAGAACCAAGTTTGAATCTTGGGCACTCACGTACAGAGCTCGTTGTGACTGTGCATGTCTGTGATATGCATCTTTACTGAATGGAACGACATGAAGGCAATGGAAACATCTGCAGGGAAAAGGTCACTGTTAATAATGTGGAAAGTGTCAAAATAATATTGGTCTCTATTGGGATAAACTACACACACAAAAGGAGATGTTACATACAATCATCTACATGTCATATGATTTTGTTTCTGTGCGTGTCTGTCTGGTCTGTGCATGTGGGTATACATGTATGTGTGTGTGGAGGCCAGAGGATAACTTTTGCCATTGTTCCTCAGCCATTAGCCACCTTGTCTCTTTGAGACAAGAGTCTTCCATTCATTGGAAACTTGTCCAGTGAGCTAGTCTGGCTGCCTAGGGAGCTCCAGGGATCTGCCTGTCTCTGCCTCCCCAGCGCCTAGATTTCAAGCATGCACTACTGTGCCTGGCTTTGGACCCAGACTCTGGAGGATTGAACTCAAGCTTGCATGCAGGACTGACCAACTGGGCTAGCTTGCTGGCCCTGCATACTCTGTCATAAGGGTTCATTTGAACCACTGTGCTTCCTCAGTCTGTAGGCAGGGGGCTGGCCAAGCTCAGAGTCAGGGAAAGAAGCCTTCTGTCCAGTTAGCTCTACCCTTTACCTCATCACTGAGCATTTTCTAACTCAGAGATTCCTTTGAATTTGAAGTGAAATTTCAAAGTTGATAAATAAGGACTGGAGAGATAGCTCAGTGGTTAAACCTCTGTATCGCAAGCAGAAGGACCTGAGTTCATTTTCCAGATTTCATTGAAAAAAAATATGCCAAGTGAAAATCACAGTGCCTGCACTTCAGGCCCTGGAAAATGGCGCCTGGAAATCCCAGAACAAAAGCAAAGAGGAGGTAGAACAATCCAGGATGATTCTCGAAGTCACCCTTGGGCCTCTACTGGCGTGCACACACACAAAGTTGCTAAATAATTGCGTTTGGATGAGATTATTTATCCTTATAATCTAGAACCACAATTCTCAAATAATAATTTAATAAAGATTTTTAAATCTTTATTTTAAAAATTTTAATATAAATATTTAAATTTTTAAATGCCTGACCCCGTTAGTGCTTAGAGAGAAGAGGCTGAGGCAGGAGGATTGCCAGTCTGAAGTCAGTCTGGAATATGAAGGGGAATCCTGCCTTCAGAACACAGATATACAGATACAGACTCAGACACACACACACACAGAGACACGCAACACAAGCGCATATGACTAATTACTGGTTCATCTTTCAGTTTTGGACTGCTACATCTCTGCCAAGCTACCGAGGCCAGAAGTAAAGATTTCTAAGTGCTTTGTGACAACAATCTTAATGGCTATTTATAAACCATAAATGGTTGGCGAAAGATGCCTTGGGATCTAAACCAAAATTAAAATGTTTTCAATCATCTACGAGTGCTGCCAGATATTTTAAAAAGGGAAGATTTGTACTAGAAAACATCCATGGTTTCCAGAGACATCCACGCTCTGCTCTCTCTCCCTCTTGCCCCACGGTATCCTGCTCACACGCAAAGATGCATCCAGATGGATCACTCTCTTAAGAACATGACAAGGACCGTGAGGGCAATCGTCACACCTTCTTCAGCCGCAAGCAGCTGCTTCTTCCGAAGAGTGTGTGTGTCAACCCCTCCAGCACCACTCACATTGTCTTTCTTCCTCCTTCCTTTGATGACAGTATCCCTGGCCTTGCTCTGACCTGACCTGGTGGTTCCCATAGTAATAACTCCCAAATCTCTGCTTGGAACTTCTGCACTTTTCTTACTGAACTCAGTCTGCACTTGAGCACTCTTATTGTCTGTAGTTCAAAACGTCAAGCCAACTTCGCGGCCACTCTGCTCCCTAACTTCATCCTCTTCGGTTCTCCTCATGGAAAGCCTGGTACTGTTTGTGTCTAACCACTCAATTCTCAGATGCAATGCAGTTTGTGCCCATCATCTCCAGCCCATGGCAACCGCATCCTGAGTCATTCTCTCCTGGTCCTTCCCAGGGCCCACAGGGGCCTCTACAGCTGGTGGTGCTGTTCCTCTAAAAAGAGAGTCTTGCCACCCCATCAGGTCCACGAGTATGCTGTGTTGTCCCTAGTCTAGGTTCCACGGCTGGTCTCCATGACTTAATCTTGTACAAGATGACATTCTTTTGTCATTGGTTTCTCAAAGTGGACTGTTCTATAGGAACACCCACTCTCTCCTTATGGGCCTAAGGGATACCTGAACATTGAGATTCAGATAAATCTTATGCTTATGACCCAGTGATATTGTCTGTAGGATGCCGTCTATGGGAGCTAAGAATCCTACCTGTCTGCCTCACACTCTCCTCCCAGCAACAGGGTCTCTCAAAGTTCAGGTTAGCCTCAAACTCACTATGGGGCCAAGGATGGTCTTGATCTTCTGATTCTCCTATTTCTTCCTTCCATGTATATTATCATACCAGTTTCTGGGGTGATAGGAATTGAACCCAGATCCTCTCATATGCTAGGCAAGCATGGTACTAGCTGAGCTTTAACCCCTGGCCAGTGTCTTTCCCTGATGTACAAGCTTTTTATGTATATGGCATTATTCTTTTTACTGCACTATCTTGCTTGGATGGTGTGGGGAGACAGTATGCTTGTGGGGCTGCATCTCCCACATTTAAAAAAATGAGCCTCAAAATTTTTAGTCTCTGTTTCTCTAATTATCAAGTGCACCAAAGAGCTTTGGTTTATAGCACTGCTTCCCATAATACAATATGGTGAATTTTCAGCATATGTCAATATGGGAATGTGACCATCTGACCATATATCAATATTTATCTTGCCAAAAGTGGAAACTGAGAATTTAAAATACTGCTTTTCAAATAAGAATTCAGCTCCTCCATGCACACAAAAACTAAATGTTTTTGTTGAAAAGTGGCTCCTGACAAAAACTATGCTGTTTCATCTTTGTAAATTGCACTAACATATGACTTAATAGAAGGCAGTTTCATTCACTGTAGGCGCTTGGATTCTGTCTGCTATATGCTGTTTAGGTTGATGATAATCATGAAAAAAAATCCAGTTTTATAACTATCTCTTTCTTGCTTTCTCTCTGTTGCTTTCTTTTTCTCTCTCTCTCCCTATCTCTTTCTCTCTTTATATATACACACACACATACATGTGTATATTATACATATATATGCACACATATCTATTAGAAGAAAAGTAGCATTTAATAACGTTGCAGAAAATTGTGGATATTTCACATTAAAATTATAGCCAAATTTGATAGTTTTGAGATATGAGTCAGTAGTCAGTCAGTAGTCAGTATGTCACCTGAAAGCTTATCGATCATGCCTTCACACCATGCTGCATAAAGGTGTGCTGTACTTTGAGTCATTCACCCCCTTGCATGGTTTTATAGCAACATGCATTTCCTCTCCTAAGCATTGGACTACTGAGCTATGTAGAGCTTCCAAATTTCTGACACTTTTCATTCCGTCATCCAGGAAAGCCACTATTGTCAGTAACTCTACAGTCATATCAGAGAATTCTGTAACTGGCATGAAGCTGTCAAGCTCACGGTAGGGGAAATGATTTTTTACTCTCAATTTTAATTTTGATTTGAAAACTCAAATTTGATGGTTGGCAGCAAGTGTCGGGAGCTTTTTTTTTTTCTTCACTTCTTATAACATCAGCTCACCTCATTCATTCTGTAGTAAATCTCAGCAAAACAAGCCAAGGCTGAAAAGCTACAGCTTGTTTCAAGTACAAGTTACTGTTTCAGGAAAAAGGGGTTCATTAGTTCAACTTGCAGATGAAATAATTTTACAAGAGACTTTTTTCTTTTCTTCCCTTCCTGAGGTAACCACTATGTTTCAGTACAAAAGATAAAAACTGTGCAGCATTCACACTGAGGAACACAGAAATACATATTTCAAGGATGAAAAGTAACAGGTAGAATTCAGTCAGTGTACACTCTAAAGTAAACCTATGTAACACAGTAATTGCAAGGATTATGAACAAGAGAGATGGGGTAGGAGGGCCACACCAGAAACAAGGAGAGAGGGGACCATGTTACAGCAGAGAAAATAGGCCTCCATCAAAGTCTGCAAGTAAGTAATGAGAAACCTGGTTAAGTTCACAGACGTTCTTTCCTGATCTCACCAGAAGGGGAGGGCATATACTCTAGCAGATAAAAAGTAACCATTTTGCAAATGGGTGATGGACCCCTCACTGAGGTTTCCTACTTTTATTACATCTACCCTTGAATGTGCTATTATAACAAGACTCCAGTTTAACAGCTTTTTGTCTCTGGCCAGGAGGTGACATACAGTGCCCAGCAGGATGGAGTGAAGGGCATTGCAGGAGCAGCAAAACTGCAAAAGAAAATCAACAAACCACAATCCAGAACTTCAGAGACTCTATATCAATCACATAGAACTAGGCCAGCCTAATCTCTCCCCATCCTGGAGCTCAGGGACATTTGCGGAAGAGGGGGCGGTAAGATTGTAAGAGCAAAAAGATGGGAGGAACAACGATTTGCAAGATTCTCAACAATAGTTGGGGTCAAAGCAATCATAATGGGACTTTGCATGCCCTGCGCAATGTCCAGTGCACTGTTGCCCTCATAAAGTCTAGCATCTGTTAAGGGCACTGAGATCCCTGGAGGTAAGGGATTGACAGCCATAGTAGTGCTCCTATGCTTAAGGGGAACAAGAGAAAGGGCTTATGGAAATGCCACTGGGTCCTTATATGTCATCGGAGAGGAAGACCCAGTGGAGAGTCAGGCGTACACAATAAAGGACTCTCTGGTAATTGGGGGGGAGGCACTGGGGGATGGGGAGGAAGAGGAGAGGGAGCAAGGGGTTCGGGGAGAGGAGGGGGAGGGAGGGAACTGGTAAAAAATTTTTAAAATGTATAATTACATTTTTAATAAAAAAAAAAGAAAAAAAAAGAATTCAGTCAGTGTAGCTCAGTGAGCATGTACTGAGCATGTGCAAGAACCTGGACTCAATCTTAGTGCCAAAAAGATAAGGACTGAACAAAGCTCATCATCAACATGAACTTTTTTTGCAGATGTCGACGTGGGTGTGTGCTGTATATGTGGGAGTATGAAGAAGAGGGATTTGTGTGTGTCTGTGGAGGACCAAGTGTGACTTTAGGAATCATTCTGGATTGCTCTTCCGCCTTCTTTTTTTTTTTTTTTTTTTTTTTGCTCCGGGGTTTAACAGGCTCTGTTTTCCAGAGTTGGAAGTACAGGCTGCTGCCATTTCTACCTAAAGATTTCTTTTTAATGTGGAATCTGGAATTTGAACTCAGATCCTTTTGCTTGCAAGGCAGAGGCTTTGACCCCTGAACTGTCTGTCTTTCCAGCACCACTGCTTTACCTTGAGCTCTGTAAGTGGAGGCTTACAAAAGCTTGGGGGAATGGAGAACCCCTTGGTACAGTGTGGGTGTTCCTGCTGTGATGCAGGGTAGGGAGTCTGAAGTTTAACTTACTGTTCTTCCACCCCTCTCCCCCCAGAGCACACACCAGCCCAGTGGGTGCACATATCCTTCTTTCTGTTATGATGAAAAACATTTCGGCTTTATGTCTGCTGAAAAGGTCTTGAAAACACACTGACTTGACACACCATCCTTAGAAAACTACTGATCTATACCATGACTAACCAAGATAGGCAGGGACACATTTTGAATGAAGGGGTCAAAGAGTGAATTCATGTGAGCATCACCTATAGCAACAGTGACTGTGTTTGGTGGTTCAAACTCTACGTGTGTGTGTATGTGTGTGTGTGTGTGTATGTGTGTGTGTGTGTGTGTGTGTGTGTGCGCGTGTGCACATGCATAGACCCTTGGATTCTACAGTGACAATGAAAAATTCCATCCTGAGTTGGTTGTATGGTGAAGTTGTCCATGAACTCCACCAACCTTCGGCTTCAAGGGAACATATTTGCTTCCTTCCAGAAAGGGCAGTAAAGTACTACCGTTTTGATTATTTTCAGGAGCAACTCACAAAGGTTGCACTTAACTGTACTACCACTGTGCACTCAAAAAGTACAGGACAAAGGAAGACCAAAAGTTGCAAACCTCGTTCCGACACACTGAGGAGACATTTGCGGAGAACATAGATCCTGTGGAGACCAGCGTCTCCATCTAACTGCTGGATCTGCACGGCTGCCAAACAAAGACCTTCAGTACAGCACAAAGTTGAAACTCAGAGGTTTTGCCAGAACCATGACGACCCACATCCTGATGCCCTTTCAATGGCCTATCACCTGAGGCACGAGGGAAGAGGATGCTTGACTCTCTTCTGGGGTTCTCATATCCACAGTGGGCACAGTCGCTGCTCACTCTGCCATTCTGCTGTCATTAAGGGGGCAAAGAAATATTTTATGTGAATTAACTTGACCTGAGTGGATAGTCCCATATTAAGAAAGACATTTCCTTTACACTGTTCTTTTTTTTTTAAATTTTTTTATTATTTATTATTTATTCAATTGTGCATGTATGTGTGTGCACATGTGTGTATGTATGTGTCTGTGTGTAGAACTACGGATGAATTCGGGAACCACCATGGACGCCTCCACTTCCTCCTTGTTTACTCTGCCCCGGGATTCACAGGCTCTGCCCTACCAGGACCAGAAACGCAGGCCGCCCCTCCTTCCGCCTGGCGTCTATACGTGGGGTCTAAGATCCGAACTCGGGACCTTCTGCCTGCAAGGCAGAGGCTTAACCCCCGAGCCACCTCTCCAGCCCCCTTTACACTGTTCTTAGAAAGCAACAAGTGTCATGTTGGAAAAGTTCATTGAGGAAAATTTCAAAGTCCAGAAACACAGTGCGTACACTTGGTGTTGTGCGCATCAGATCCCCTTGGCCCAAGCCTGTCACACTGTGCAAGTTCCCAGAAGACAGATGTGGGATGATAAGTCATCCGCCACAAGGAACACATGGGGAGTCTTGAGGGCAGCTGAGCTGGATGCATGGAGCAGTAGCCACTGGCCTTCATGACAGACACATAATTCAATGCTAAAGCGAACAATGAGGTCACTTTTCTCTCTCCTTTTTGCAATATTTCTCCCATGTGCTCTTAAAACAAGTCACTGTGACCCTTGCTGATCTCTGGAGGCAGAGTACCCAATTAAATTACCCCCATTACAAAAGCACATACAGGCAACTACTTTTTATAGCACATGATCCCAAGCCTATAATAAGCGTTCAGGAAAAGTAGCATAAAAGCACTTTTCAAATTATATAGAGACTTTCAAACAATTGGTGAAACTCAAAAAGGTCAGAGAGAGGGGGAGATAGGAAGAGATCCTTACCATGGAGGGCTCAATTGGCAGAGAAATTATGAAACTGACATTTTTGTAATGAGAGAACATTTTAATATTCATTCTTTTGGGGTCAGGGGCAGAGTACTTAGAATAACAATTATATCCAGACAGAAGGAGATTTTGCAGAAAGAATCATCTGAAAAACAGGCTGTGGTTCCACACAGGAGATTCACATTAGTGTCTGATCATACAGTACATTTTAAAGTGCTGACAGTATGCCAGACACATCACGCATGTTCATTTGGATCTTCACGTTGGTCCTCACAATAACTTTATGAGCACTGCTATTATCACATACAGATGAGAAGTCTATGTCTTAGAGTTGAAAAAATTTGTGTAATGCGGGTGGTCATTTGTGGCCTGGGATCCAAACCCAAGATAACTAATTCAGGGGTTATCCTCCTACTCATTTCCACAAGAATCTTCCAGAACACCCATGAATTTCTATCATGTATAGACAAAATCACTGATACTGAGCAGGTGGTTTTAAACCAACTTGCTTTATCTTACTCCTTTCAAAAAACATGCAAGGGGCTGGCGAGATGGCTCAGTGAGTTGAGATGCCTGCTTTCAAACCTGAGTTCAAACCCCAGAAGTCTACATTGTAGAAGGAGAGAACTGACTTCTAAAAGTTGTTCTCTGTCTCTACCATGCCATGCATGCCATGCATGTGACTCTTTCTCTGTCTCTCAGATAAATAGATATTTTTAAAAAAGCTTGAAAATTTTGCATCTGACTTCAGAGCAAGACATCAATAGAAAATATTTAACCAAAAGGTTAAAACTCCCAGAACCACTGATTGAACGAACAGTTAGAAACACATATGCTGGCCATTCACCAACCAATGACCATTTGTGGATGGGCGAAAAGAGTAATTTTCCTTCTTGAATACACATTTATCGCAACCTCCCTGATGTTGAGAAGCTTGTAATCCACATCATATGTGTCATGATTTGTATATATCAGTCAGATGACATGTTTCAGAAATTGGGTCTTTCCTTCCAGCACACAGACCTCCAGGATTGAATTCAGGTTGCTGAATTTGTGCACAGGTGCCTTTACCTATGGAGCCATCTTGCTGGTACTGATATATATATATAATTTCAAAATAGTCATCCATCAATTAACCTAAGTACAAAGCGATGGCTGGGGGGCATTACATTGGAAAAAGAAGTTGTAACAAATCAAAGGGGTTGCTGTCTGAGATGCTCATGTCTTCCAAACATCTCTTTCATAACGACTGCCCTTTGTAGTGTTAACAAAATGGCCAATTTGAAGAAGACTGCAAAAAAGAGGAAGGACTACAGAAAGAAATGACTGCTTTGTCAATGTTAGTGCCATTGCTGGCCTGCTTAGGTTTTACCAGATTTTGATCCCTAAATGACATCACAGATATATTCCAAGTACTCTGTTCCGCCAAGGTTCAACAGGCATTTCTGCAAATGAGGGTAGGATTGCCCATACCTCCTATCTTCATGCTCTTGTCTGGTCAACATTGGTTTAGCATCACCACATGGTTTCAAAGTGCAGGGCCTTTGGCTTTGGGTAAACACTCATTTGGTCAGAGACGAAGGGGCAGAATGGAGAGGTGTTAGCTGTGTGTGAATGCAAAGGAGGCTGTGCAGCTTGGCTTCAGGGAACCAGTGCAGGGCCAAGAGATTCCCATTCATGAAATGGAATCTGTTTCCTGACTTCTTGTGGTGAAAGCCCCTGGGTTTTTGGCAGGCTCCCCCACCTGGCACTCAGCTCAATTGGTACTGCCAGAATGCAAATTGCTCCTGGCCTACACCCCTCATCTTCATCTTCTAGAATCACAGAGGGGAAATAGTGAGATGAAAAGCTCCCTCCCCCAGCTGCAGTAGGTCCAGACCCATCAGAATGACCTTTGGCAACTCCCAGTCTTAGTTCTAGAATTTTCTTACCAGTTTTTTTCAAAGGATGGGAGCACATTGAATCATACCACGTCTTGCAAGTGATCAAGGTGGTGACCTAGAGCACAATTAAGTATCGAGCAGTGCATGGCATGCAGTGATTGCTCAATATGAGGCAGCAATTACTACTATCAATTGTAATCAGAGAATTAGCGACTCGTGGTTATATACAGGTGTCAACTTTATAGTTGAGGGTTTGAGCTCTGGGCACATTTGTAGAGAATTAGTAATTGAGGTAAGCCCATAGTGAACCTGAAGAAGATTGTGTAGTTGATGGAGCAGACCTAGCCCATGGTGGGTGTGACGAGGCCTTGAACAGATGAATAAAATACAGAGAACTGGTTGAGGAAGTTGGCATCCTTGTATATACTTGGCCAGACCTCCTGATCTGGCAAGTAGGGATCATCCCTCTCTCACCCATTATGTAGAGAGTTCCCGCTACACAATGTGTGTGTGGCCAGTTCCCTCAGCCCTGGTGTTGGTGCATGCTCTCCTGTCAAGCTAGACCAAGAACTGTAACCAGTAATTGTAAGAGAAAATAAAACCTCTTGTTCCCTTAAGCCATTTGATGGTGATTTGTCAGCAACCATGCAGGCAAACTGCAACAATGACAGTCGAATGGGAACTGAAGGAACATTTGCTGAGTGGTGGAAGTTCTCAGGCTGTGTTGAGTCATATTCATTGAAAAATATTATGGAACATAGCAAGTTCAACATGACACAAAATCAACTCTGATCATAAGATCTCTATTGAGGATAAAATAAACCTTGCCAAAAAGAACACACAAGACATTTACATTTAAAAGATTGAAGGCATAATTTTTTTAATTAATTAAATTTTTTCATGTGTGTATATATCAGATGGCGGTGTGTGTCCCTGTGGAGGACCAAGGGTAACTTTGGGAATCATCCTGGATTGTTTCTACCTCCTTTTTGCTTCGCTCTGGGATTTCCTAGGCTCCGCCCACCAGGGCCAGAAGTGCAGGCTGCTGTTTCCACCTGGTGTTTTTAAGTAGGATCTGGAATCTGAACTCAGGACCTTCTGGTTGTAAGGCAGAGTTTCATGAGCCACCTCTCCAGCCTTGATGGTATAATTGAATGTATCTGTTTTTACACTATTTATTCCTCACAAGAAAGTATCAATATTATTACTATTTATTATTATTATTACTATTTGCCTCTGATATTTAGTGAATGGAACTATTTCACATATGTAGCATTCCTGGCTATGCATATAATATCATCACATGTACATATGTAATAACTACAGATACTGACTTCTCATGAGCACAGGTTTAGTTATCACTGCCCATTCCAATCTGCCAGCATTTCACCTTGTGCTGAGAAAACCAGAAAGCAAGAAATACTGAACACACTCCTAACTCCATACTGACTTTATGTTCACATGCAGCAGATGCACCAGCAAGAGATGGTTGCACTTCACTTAAAACAAATGAACACAAACAACCAGTCCTGACTTGACTTAGAGTTTCCCTCTGTGATGGTTAGTCTTAAATGTCAAATTGAGAGGGCTTAGAATCACCATAGGAACAAACCTTCAGGTGTGTCTGGAGGGAGCTTCTGAATTAGGTGATGGAAAATTATACTTCTGAACTGTGGAGCTAAGTAAATCCTTCTGGGCTGTGGAGTCACCTCAGGGTTAAAGTCTTTGCTTCATGTTGCAGTTCACCTGCCTAGTGCTGATAAATCACCATCAAACAGCTTAAGGGAACAAACTTTCTCTTACAATAGTCAGGTTACAGTTCTTAGTCTAGCTTGGCAGGAGAAAACACTACAACACCAAGGGCTGAGGGAACTGGCCATACCATCTCCACATAATGGTTGAGAGAAGGACAATTCTTACTTGTCAAACCAGCCCATATGGCCAAGTATACATAAGGATGCCAACTTCCTCAACCAGCTCTCTGTATTTTATTCGCCTGTTCAGGGCTTAATCTTACCCACTTTAAGTTGGGCCTTCCCCATCAACTAGATAATCTCCCACAGGTTCATTCACTTATTTGCTCTGGGTTTAACTCAACTACTAATTATCCACAAATGTGCCTGGAGCTTGAACCCTCAACCATCAACTTGACACCTGAATCTGATTATTACACCCTACAAGCAAAAGGACCTGAATTTGAATCCTCAGGTTCCATGAAAAATGCCAAGTAGATATGGTAGTGGCCTGTACTTCTGACCTGGAAGGCTAGAAGATTCTGGGAAATCCTAGCGCAAAGCAATAAAGAGGTATAATAATTCAGGATGACTCCTGAAGTCACCCTTGGGCTTCCATAAGCACACACACTCAAGTGCCTCCTTGTAAACAACCCCCCACTCAAATAAACAATAAACCTTTCTGTTCTAAGCTTATCTCAAGACACATGAAGTAAGACTCTGGTTGATTCTTTCTATTCTGTAATTGACGTTACCTCAAATGTACCATGGAATGCGCTCATGTTTATGAAATGTAGGCAGAAGAAGAATGTCAATCAGTGAAGTGCAATCTTTTATGAATGTTCCTTCAATAGATCCAGAGCTTGTCTTCATCAGGAGAAATTCAGTCCAGCAGTCAGCATAACTATGATTCTTGAATATGTTAACTTCTCTCTAAATAAAATGTATTAGTTACACAACATTATATTTAAAACAGTGAAGATTCTTTATTGCAGCCTTCTCGGATGGCAGAAAATACATTTGCTCATTCCATATGTCCAATGGATAATGAGTGGATGAAGGAAAAGGCAGAGGTGGTCAATAACAACTTAAGTCACATCTCCATTATGCACTGGTGCCAAGATGAAGTAGAATCCAAGCCTTTAGATAGAGTAATTGGTGTCCTTTTACAATTAGACTGTAAGAGGAAAGACCATGTAAGCTGATAAAAAGAATACATATGTGGAGGAGGACAGCAGAAATCATGTGTTTGTGCAACCAAATAGGTAATGCATGAGCAGATAGCCACGCCCAGTCAGGCACTGAAAAACAGGGCTCTTAGTTTGGTTTTGTTGCAATGAGTCAATCAGATTGTAATGAAGTGCTTCTAATATTAGAAAACTGGTCTCTGCAGTAGCAGCTGTTCATGTCAGGGCTGTGGTATTTAAGAACTCAATGCAATGCTGTCTACTTCCACTAAACCTCTATAGTCGCTGGCCTAGTAACACTTTAGCACAAACAGGGACAATCCCATCAGACAGGACTCTACCCTGAGAGAATGTACGGACTGCAGCTAGATGAAAGACAGGGCAAACCTCTGCAGTGTACAGTTTACCCAATGGTGGACCATTCATGCCCTGCCAGGGTGCCAAGATGATAACTAATACAGGCATCTTAAGGAGGACCCAGAGGCTCTCCCCATGTAGGGAGACTCGGAACATAGGCTGGAGAGAGCAGGAAGGGTGCGAAGGGATGGGATGTGGGGTGGGCGTAGGTAATGGGTGATGAAAACACACAAACTCAGTATTAATATAATTTAAAAATAAAGTTAATATATATAGATTTAAAAAACTGATCTTTAAAGTTGGGACAGTAACTCGGTGGAGTGCTTGCCTTGAATGCATAAAGCCCTGGGTTTGATAAACAGAATCACACAAAACTTCCTTCATGTAATCATTTACTTATTAAATACACCGAAAAACAAATGCATTTTCTACCACCTGAGAATACCACAATTAAGAATTTTCATTGTTTTAAGTACAATGCATTTAAGGTACAATGCATGTCTGTGATCCCAGAACTAGGGAGGGGGAGAAAGGAGGATCAACGCTTGAAGGTCATCTTCAGCTATTTAGGGATCTGGGGCCAGTCTTGACCACACCAGACCTTACCTCAAGCAGAACAAAGCAAAAGGAAGTTGTTTGCAGTCTATCCTTTTGCCATCTGTCACATGATAATATCTCTGTCAACCCCGGGCAAAATCAAGCAGTGACACAGCTCCAAAGAACATTACAGAAGGGAATGAAATGCGCCAGGGTGGATCCAATAAGTGCATTGAACCCAAGTGAGCTTCCACTGAATGCAAAGCTGAGAGTGCATGGAGGAATTAGCTAGTTTTCACTCCCTTGTGGAAGCTCCAGGAATGCCTTTCCTATTTCTTGACGTATCTTTTGAAAAGAAAAGGCTTGGCTCTTCTAGGAATATCCCATATCCATGTGCTGCTCTCCACCACCTCCTGGGACATGTATCTTTCATATCACATGGTATATTGATTTACACCACTTGTGTGCTCTCTCCAGTTGTTTCTGGAGAACATACAGCACACATGAGTGACTGTGATCACCACCTGGGTTGTGTTTTTACTCCTCCTTTGTGCTTTCAACATCAAAGCACTGGCGTGTGATGGGATTTCAAAGCAGGAATTTTGATCTGTATTTGCACTGGAAATAAAAGGTCTTTATCATGCTTTTAGTCTTTCTAATCTCATTAAAACATAAACTTTGACTGACATTTAGCTTGGCACTCTGTACTACTTGATCATGAAATACTCTAACATCATATCCTTATTATACGTGCAAAGTCTCCCACACATTCAAGAGTACTCAATGGAAATGTCATACCCAAGATGTAATGTCACACCTATCACTTCAATGAGTCCATTCCAACTGATTCTTGGATTCACATCTCAGCAGATCTCTCTGAACCAAGACAGAGGTTACCCCTAATGAACACTGATCCAGAGAAGAGCATCCCTACATCTCCTGACTCCCACTAACCTTATCTGCATTTGGCATTTCTTCTAAAAGAATATTTCCCTAGCAGCGCTGGAAGAGCAGCAGCTCTTCAACTGTATTACCCATAAAAATGGAAACTATGTTTTCTGAGAAGCAGTATCATTATCCCTGCTAGAGTTTGGACTTTTGACAATTAGCCTCCCCCTCAGTGAAACACACCTTTGATGGCTCATTTGGATAGAATTTTTGTAGCCTAAATTTCACAATACATATTTCTCATTGTTCTTGGGATATTTTGTGGGTTTTTTTTTGCTTCAATAGATACATGCTGTCAAATCAATTTGAATTGAGGACAAATTGGACAAACTAGAATTTGAGTGGGTCACGCATGCTTCTTTACCAACTACTCCCTGCCATGGCGAGGCATTGAAGGGTGCTTTTGCTCATGCAGACAATGATATTCTTCACAAAATTTAAAAGACCATGGCTTCCTCTGATTTTCAGTGAGTACAGAAGGCAAACAATTTGATCAAAGGTACATAGTCCTACTATGCTTATGGTTCCGATGTGAGATACTCAATTCTTTACCATCTCTTTAAGTCATATCTATTTGTGCATTTTATTACATGGAAAATCCAGAGGATACCTTTATAGACATCATTAAAAAGACATAAAAGTCCAGATATATCAAATCTCTGCTGATAAAGAAGCCCCCTTCATAGGGTCTTGAAATCAGAATTTGAAAATATTCAGAGCATTGAGGATACAGCCACACAAAGTTCTTTGTTCAAGCTTAGAGTTGAGTGGGCAAAAGAACTTACGATTTCACTTTAATGATGTTTCATTTTTAATGCAATTCTCAATTCTACTTTTAACTTTTGGCAGTTTTGTTTGGGATCATGAGGTGCACCTTTATTGAAGTCTTTGAATCATGGCAAAAAAATCACTGGCTGCCAATAACAATATGAATGTGTTGTGTGCCACACCCACAAAGAAAGTAGGGCAAAGGATTTTAGCTGTAGCAAAACATATGCTCATCTACTATAATGTCCATTATGGATTATCTTTATGGGGAAAGCAGGCATAATTCATGACTATTACTACTACATAGCTCGTAAGCATGTAGGCTGGGCACATTGCATTGTAAACTCCTTCCCCTGAACTATGAAAAGGTGATTACCAACACAGATTGACAGATACCCAGATCTCCAAGCCTAATGCCATCGCAGGTCTCCAGCATGTGTTTCCAGTGCCCAGTTCCTAGTTCGGTGCTTACAAATCCTGCTGATCCCCGAGTTGGAACAAAGCTCTCAGAAGCAATCAACCAGTCTGGCTGTCCCAGGTGCCAAGCACACACACAATGTCCTTTTATTTATGGAAATACACACAGATCTGTTCTGCCTGTACTCAGAGTTCAACACAAACATCACCTCTTCCCCACAGGCGACAGGAAGGATGTGGTTTGACGGACACGGTTGCTTCATCTGAATGTGCAGTTGTTCTTCAAAAGACCTCTTGTTTTCACACCAGGTCTGGCTACTCTACTGCATTTTTGGGAGATGCAGCCCGGCCCTGCCCCAAATCCCACTTTCATTTATTTGAAATTGACATTCGAGTGGATCCTCGCTGTTGAAAATGTGTTCATAATCAGAAGACATTTCCGTGAGCTGTTGACCCAGCAATTCCTTATGCGTACAGGACAGCAGCATTCGTACTGCACTAAAAATCGCCAGATGAAATGGTCAAAATTGCCCAGTGACTTGATTAAAATCAGCTTACTTTGAGTCTAATCCAGGGATAAATAAACAGAAGGCTCCCAGCCGTGGAAACTGTAAACATTATTGAATGCCCCCCCCATCCAAACTGTAACACTGGCCGGTCCCTCATTGCCCTGAGAGCAAATATTTGCAGAGTTATCTTGGTTTTAGCTAAATGCAAATGTGGGCTAAACCATCAGAAGCTACTGTTTAACATGCAAGTGTAACACAAGGCACAAGGGACCGAGTCCACTGAATGAGCCATCCTCTCCCCGAAACCCAGTTATACACTGAAAGCAAGCAAATCCCAGAACCCTGCTCTGATCACACATTTTTTTGACCCCTGGAGTGTACTCTTCTCGCTCATTTCTGCAACACTCAGTCTTTGGATCCTAATGACCCTCCACAGCCCAGTACCCCGTGGGAGTTCGCTTCTCCCTTGGAGTTCAGCTCCAGGTGCCAGAACATTCATCACACATAATCTCATTTTCAGAGCCTCAAATCTTCCATCTCCCCAAATCCCCAGCTAAACCCAGTCCTTAGAGGCTTCTAAGAAATATGCACATTTTCTAACTGCATAGTAAAAATATCTTCTACGACCTTCAGCTTACCTTAGGAAAGATGCATTATTGGATACCAACTGTCTCTTCAGCTTTGGGTTCAGAGTCTATTCTTTAGAGTGACCCCCTGAAGTCACTAGCTAGCCAGGACCTAGCTTTTAAGCAAAGATTTGAGCAACAGACTAAGTCAATGGCCATTGGTGGTTACTTCTGAGTTCCTCCTCTAACCACTTCTCCTTTTTATCCTTCTTCTGTAGCGCGTGTGATCTATGAGAGTCTCTCGAATTGTGGACACAGGCATCCAGAAGAAGAAGAATGGAAATTTGATGGAAATATTTTTATGAGTTAACACTCAACTCTAAATACCAAGTCTGAGGAATTGTAGACAACTCCATGCGCAAGGCGGAGTCTTACTCCACACCCAGTGTGTACTATAAACGTCTGCGTTTTCTTCCCCAAGTAGAAGCAAACACCTCTGGATGAGATGTCTGCGTGCTGGACCTTCACAAGTCTGCGTGGCCTGGGGGATGCTGGGAACGTCTCACCTTGTGTCATGCTGCCTTTGAGTGGTTTGTGTAACTCTTATGTAAACCTCAGTCTCAAGACACATTCCAAGCTGAATTTATTTCACATTCCAAACTGAGTTTATCCCATTCCACTCACTTAAAATTCCAGTTGTGACTGGAACATATACACTTCATTTACCTTCTGGGGAGGGTTCGATGAGTTCCTGGACATGTGTCATCCTGGCAGATGGCATCCAGTACTTGGCATGACTTGGCATCAATTGAGTCATGGATGTTTTAAATGCCTCCCTCCATTTTCAGGGCATTTTCTAATGTGAGAACTTGGGCAAGGTAATATGACAGTTGCAAGTCTTTCCTCCACACCTATGCCATTTACTTGTCAGTCCTTGAAGTCATGTTTCCAGTGAAACAGACAGCAACCCACTCGGCGTCCCTGTCGTGGTGGATCTACTATCACTTTGTGAGCACTGGTGTGACAGGAAAGGAGGCAACTTGATAAAAGGTTGGAGCTAAACGGAGACTAGTCACATGTAGCAGAGTGGGGTAAGTCACTTGGGGACACATGGCCTCAAGGGATGTCTCCCCAGCAGGAAGGCCAGAACCCCAGGAAGGGAACTGGTTCTTTGTTTGGTGTGTGTGAATTTCCTGCACAGGGATTAAGCCAGAAGTGACAGGTGGCTTAGACAGTGAACTATTTCCTGAGAAAAGAGCTGAGAAGTTTTCCCTCCACCAATACACACACACACACACACACACACACACACACACACACACACACTGCACAAGAGTTGTTGTATGGAACTGAAGAAATGTCACTGCAGTCTTAGCTGACGAGTAGCATCATCTTCATGAGACTTTGCTGTCAAGTGTGCATGCATATGCATGCTTATGTGCATGCCTGAATGGTCTCTTCCCTCCCTTACAAATTTCCAGTGGTGAGTGAGTTGTTACAGAAAAGGCCCTGTCTTCCTATTGCCAGACAGTACTATCTGTCCTTACTTTCCTGAATTCTCTTTGGCTCAGCTTTCATCTTTCTTTTCAAGTTAGACATGGTGACTGCACTCAGAACATACCTCTGCCCAATACTCACTGTTCCTTGGCATTTCTATCACCAAAACATTCTCCTGAAAAACTATCAGTCCTAAATAACGTGAGTATTTTATTTCTGTTCCAATGACTGTGCTGGCACTTTGGAAATAAATCCGTGTTAAGCTTTAATGTTTAGTATAGCTCAGACCCCAGCTCCCCATCTCTTTCTTGTAGACTAATTACTCTTCCAAATCATCCCGCTTCCCATCCCATCCCATACTTCTGCATGCTCAGAAAAGTCCACAAGTCCCAATGTTTAGGTAAAATGGTCCAGGAAGTGAGAATTTGCTTAGCTTTCTCTCCTCACTGGTAATTTATTGCCAGCATGAGATTTGGACATCTGACTTGTTAGATGTGATGCTTTGGTGTTTTTATCCAACACTGATCTTTATACCCTCATTCCAGATCCTAACCTCTTCCTCTGTTCCATTACCTCTTTTCCCTCCCAGGTGGACTTTTGGCTGTTGGCTTTCCTGCAGCAGGGCCTTGGAGCTGGGGGTTGATGCTAAGTTATGCATTCATGGCGGTTCCATTTACAGCGGGATGTCAGTCACAGTGCACACATTTACACAATAGTCAGTTAGACCAGCCTGAGATCCAGCTCTTATTCCTGCCCTCCTTGGTGGGGATGCCATCCTGCCCAAGGGAGTACAGTCCTTGGCCAACACTCCTCATCAACCTGACTGCCTGGCCAGCAGAACTGCCCTTGCTTTCCTCTGCTGTTCTTCATAGGCTCAGGCCACATGCACTCAATCGAAATACGCCTGCTGTATTCTCTCAGTCCCTTGTACATGTGCCTGTAGCTCCTACCAGCCTCTCTCAGAAGCTGTTGTTACCAAGGTGGTTACCTGCTGGTTTTGGTTTCTACTAGGTCCCAGGAGGGGATGCTCCTGGGCACGCCCCCTCGTAGGTCTCTCCAATGTGGCCTAAGCATGACATCATCACTTCCTGTCTTTCTCCTCACCTTCCCTGGGGGGAGGGAGGGTCTTTTAATTTCCTGCCCTTCCACAAGTTCTGCCCAGCATCCTTCCCATCTCTTCCCTCCTTTGCACTGGTATGCTGGCCACCTCCTGTGTCTCGCTGTCCTGTGAGGGACTCATATGGATGAGTCTTGTCTGATTGCAACCTCTCCAGCACTTGCAGATCAGCATCTCTCTCAGCTCCTTCCTGTTTGGTGGTAGACACTGCCACAGTGAATTTAGACTGTTTAGAACCCCAGGCAGCTCAGACCCTGACACCTCCTCCTCTTGTCAACATCTCTACTCTGTTCCTTGCGCCTTTTGATCTTTTCTTCACAACTTAGCCAGGCTGATATTTCTGATATTTATGACTCCTGGGTTCAAGCACTGTACCTCCTGCTTCCTCTTGAAGTACCATTGGAACCCATTTCCCCATCTGCTTATGCTGTGCAGATGAATTTGGTCCTTTCTCTACCCTCTCCTCCTCCCAGGCTTATGTCCTTGTTCTCTTCTACCACAGGGCCTTTGCAAATTGCCTTCTGTCCAGGTAACTCTGACTTATCTTTTTGACCTCAGCTCGACTGACAATTCTTCAAGGAAGGCGGAGTGTCTGAGCATCTCTGACCAGCTCAAAATCTCACTATAAAACCTGCTGCATTGCCGGTCGAGTACAGACAGATGAGGTCCCCACACGATGTACGAGAGACCTGTTGTCATCCGAACACTATGCCTAACTGAAACAGTGGGGTTTAAAACCTTCCAGAGCAGCGTACATGCTTCTAGTTTTCTTCATTCCCTCATTTCCATGAGGAAGAAAGCAGAACATCAATATTTACGCTGAAATAGAATGCACATGTAATTTATTCAAACTGGGCTGAATTTGTCTATGAAAAGGTATGATATTTACTTTTGAATCAGGCAATAGAGATAAAATTCAAAGTGCTATATTTGGCAAATTGGTCACCCCAGTTTTGGCTGGCCTAACAGAGCAGGTAGGTAAGTATGAACTTCTCTGGGCACGGCAACTGCTAACATTAACTGAACCTATTGCAAAAGACTTCTTAAACTACAGTGTTGGTGTTTCTTCAGACTGCAGAATGAGCAATGTATCGTCCATAAATACACAATTATCTGACATTTCCCCCATGAGGCTTTCTGCATTTTGGATTTGATTCCCCACTCCACTCTGAATTCCTTAAGAAGTATCTGTAGAGCACAGATCAGGTACGACCGGGAAGTACTGCAGTTTGAATATGAAACGTCTCCCATGTATCCAAACACTTAGTCTCAGGTTGACGGGGCTGTTTTTTGAAGGTTGTGGAGCTTTTAGCAGGTGAAGTCTTGTGGAAGGAAGTGGGTTGAAGAGGCCAAGTCTTGAGGTAACATTCTTGGCCCCACTTCTTGTCTGCGGTTTGCTTCCTGAATGCGAAACACCTTGTGTCCAGCTGCCTGGGCTGGGGTCACCCCACCTTGCCTTTCTCACCTCCATGGATCCTGTGGCCTCAAACTGTGAACCTAAAGATCCCCCACCCCCTGAAGTTCCTTCTTGACAGGTGTCTGATTGCAACCGGAAGAAAGATCACTAATACAGGAAACCAAGGCAGAAAGACGTGAATAGTTCTCAGAGAGGCTGCAGTTGGTTACACAGTAATTACTATCTTCTCTGGTGAGACTGAAGAAACGGATCTAGGACTCAGAAGCGACTTGGCTCAGGCCGGGTAGACTGGACCTGCACTTCAGATCTCTGCTTCTGAGTTCCGTCCCTTTTGTTAAGTTTTCTCCGCAGATAGAGATAAAGCAAATCAGTCACTGTACTGTACATTCTTGTCAGCGGTCACGCAGAAATGTCCACAAGGTATGTTTCTGTGATCTCTGCAGAAAGAGGCTGTGCCGGAGCTCTGTCCGCCGAGATGTGTTTCTTCTGCTTGTGCATGCTTCCTTTTTTAGGCACTGGCTTCTGGCCCCGTGACAAGGACTTGAAGAGGCTTTGGGAGGCCAAGCACCCGTCTGCTTTTGGCACGGCACTGTATCACACCTACGCTTCAAATCCTGAGTAAATCGAAAGGCCCAAAATATGTTCTTCTATTATGTGGTCCCGTTTTTCCTTCAGGGGCATGATGAATAGCCCAGATATGGTAAAGAAGAAAGTTACACAAGAAACAGCATGTCTACCACACACACGTGGATAATCTGTCCATTGTAAACTGCCTTGCCTAGTCATTACAGAGGGATTTTCAGTGCACTGGTATGCCATGGTTTACTGAATATGGTCTTTATAAAGTAGATTCATAATTTTTATTTGTGTGTGTGTGTGTGTGTGTGTGTGTGTGTGTGTGTGTGTGAGTGTGTGTATCAGAGGGCATTGTTTGTTCCATGATGACTTGGGAAATCATCCTGGATTGCTTCTACCTCCTTTTTGCTTTGCTCTGGGATTTCCTAGGCTCCACCAGGGCCAGAAGTGCAGGTTGTTGTCCTTTCTGCTTGGTGTTTTTACATGGGATCTGAACTCAGGTCCTTCTGCTTTGGAGGCAGAGTCTTTACTCCTGAGCCATCTCTCCAGCCCAATTCCTAAGATTCTTAAGGGAGGATGTTTTCTGAAATAACATGGAGTGTATAAAAGGAAAGGTAGCTTAGTGCTTCTATCTCTTAAATGCTGATAGGAAACCCTCATTAGAATAAAAAGTATTTCCTATGTTTGGGAATCCAACAGGTTACAAAAACCTGTGGGTTTCATTTCTCCAACTATAATAACCAGTTAGTATATTGCCCTGATAAAAATCAAAGGTAATATTCATATATTTTTGATTAAAAATATTTCACTTATTTCACAAGATGACTTTCATATCATCTCTTTTTCTTCTCTTCCCTGACCTACTGAGAATTCTGTAAAGGACCAAATGAAAATGACAGCAGCTTACAGATAATCATAAACAAGGCTGACTAAAGCATCTGAAGTTACTTAAACTGATCAAGGGTCAGAAGAGCAGACAATGGCAGGCATAGGCGATCCCTTCTGCTAAGCATCTGCAACATCTTGATCTCATGATGGGGTGAGCAGGGTGGGTAACTGGCATCTTGATCTCATGATGGGGTGAGCAGGGTGGGTAACTGACATCTTGATCTCATGATGGGGTGAGCAGGGTGGGTAACTGACATGAAAATAACAAACGCCACCCTCCTTCCCCAAATGAAACTTCTTTTTTTATTATTATTTTATTCAATTGTGCGTGTGTGTGTGTGTGTGTGTGTGTGTGTGTGTGTGTGCAGAACCACGGACCAATTCGGGAACCACCATGGACGCCTCCACCTCCTCCTTGTTTATTCTGCCCCAGGATTCACAGGCTCCACCCCACCAGGACCAGAAACGCAGGCCGCCCCCGCTTCCACCTGGCATCTATACGTGGGGTCTAGGCTCCGAACTCAGGACCTTTCGCCTACAAGGCAGAGGCTTAACCCCTGAGACACCTCTACAGCCCCCAAATGAAACTTCTTTTGGGGACCTGAGCGTTTTTGTTGACGTCAGAGCCACCCTGCTGGAAACGCTTTTGAATAAGGGACCCAAGGTCTCTTGAAGCAACTCTCCTTAGGTTTCTACCTAAGGTTTGAAGAGAGGAGCTGAGGGAGAAACATTGGGAAAACGACAGTGCTGCATGGGTCAAGGGAAGATGATGCTTTGCGATTCTTTTAAATGTAAATTTTTGGGACTGGAGAGAGGGCTCAGGGTTAAGACTCTGACTCGTATGGGTCCTGAATTCGGATCCCAGGTTCCATGTAAAAATGCCAGATGGAAATGGTGGTGGTCTGCACTGGAAGTTCTCTGGGCAGAGCCTGGGAAATCTCAGAGCAAAGAAAAATAAGAGGTAGGAACAATCCAGGATGATTCCAGAAGTCACCCTTGGTCCTCCACAAAGACACACAAATACACACACACACACACACACACACACACACACACACACACAAAATAATAAAATTTAAAAATTCTTTAAATTTCTTTTTTATTCTTTGACAGTTTATATATATATTTGATTAGATATGTATTTATATATGTATATATATTATCATTTTCATCCTATATTACCCTACCTCACCCTACTTCCTTCTTCCCCTGAAAACTTTCTTCTCCCCAACAAGACCTTGAACCCTCAACCTTCAAGTGATACCCGTATGTAACTATGACAACCATTAACAGTCCTTCAGGGTGGGATAGACTCCCTTGAGCTCATTCTCCTTCCGTGATAGAATGTTTGCTGATAGAGCCAATCTTATGGTCTTTCCTCAGTACCCTTACATCTTTGATCAATAATTGTTTGGGCTCATTGAGGTTCACCAAACCACTATTTTTCAGGGAACTACAAATGGTCTGAGAGGTGGGTCTAGACAGTGGATCACTGCTGAGACATGTAGAGACGGGAGAGAAATCCATGGAGGTTATAAGCAATGTGGGGACATGTGCCAGTCCACATCATGGAGAGTGGCTTTATGAGTGATTAAGATTTCAGCACAGTGGAATTCTATTTCCTTGAGTCAAAAAATGAAATGGTTTCCTTGGGGCTGGAATGCAAAGTGTTCCTTACAGCCTCTTGTGTTAGAACAATTTGTTTCCAGCTGGGGGGAGAGGGGAGCTTTTATAATCTCGCTCCACTTCCTGTTAGGTCTCTGCTGTCTGCCTATAGACACAATCTAACCATAGCTTCACATTCCTGCCAGGTATCTTCCGGCCATGATGGTCTGACCCCACTCAAGACAGAAGCCACAACCAAACTTTCCTTCCTTGAGTTGCTTTGTGAAGTGTTTTGTCATTGCTGTAAGAAAAGTAACTGATCCAGGGATCAAATGCAAGATTACTTAGTATACTTTGGTATTGGTAACTGACAATAAAGATAGAATAGACATGAAACTTTTGTTTCATCTCCCAAGGAGGGAAGCAGAGTATACCTAAATCTATAGATTCGGACTCCGACAACCAGATGAAATCAGTCAAGAATTGAATCAACATTGACTAAACATGCTATTCAGTGTTCAGGAAATTAGCACCGACCAGAGAATCTGCTTCTGGCGGGATCTATATATTTTGTTCATGTTTACATACACAGAAGTTTAGGATAGTGCAATGGAGAGAGATAAGAGAGAGAAATGGGTTCAGGTACCAGGGTAGAGGGCTTGTATACGGGATGGTCAAGGATCCCTTTCCAATAAGGAAAGGCCTCTGGAGAGTTTGGAATGGGAGTGGGTGGGATACACTTGACCAAGCAACTGACTGTCTTGTAAAATGAGGCTAAGGAAGCCCAAAGCTAAGGCCTTTGAAGTTTCCCACTACCATGCAGGTGGGAGCCGAGACCAACATGGCTCAGAAAAAAGGGCAAGGATGGGCCAACGTTACAAGTGGAGCTGACAGTGTGGAACAGCCAGAGAGAAGCACAGGAAAAGAACATGCTCAAGGGCAGCTTCCAGGTTCTGAGTCTCAACCACTGGAAGGCTGCTGTTATTGGAGAAGGCGGGGAGATCACTTATAAGTGGTTTAGTCTGAACAGTGAGACCTGACCACGTAGACTAAAATATCCTGCAGACTATTTTCTCCCATGAAGGACGTGTGTGTGTGTGTGTGTGTGTGTGTGTGTGTGTGTGTGCATGCATACACACGCTCATTCACATGGATGTGGGTGTGTGGATGTGAGTACTCAGTATGGAAGTACATACCAGGGGAAAATCATGGATGTTGGTTCTCCTGCCTTCTACTTCTTGGATACGAGGATCGCTCATTAGCCTGAAAGATGGCCTGTAGCTTCCAGAAGTCCATCTGTCTCTGCCTCCTCTCTTACCGTGGCTGATTGCAGCCACTATGCCTGGCTTTTTACATGGATACTGGGGATCTGAACTCAGGTTCTCACACTTTCGAGAAAGGCACTCTACTGACTGAGCCATCTCCCCAGCCCAAGAATGGGCATGTAGTTAATGTGATACCCCACAGCATATATTCTCAGTATGTATTCTCCAGGTTAAATTTTGGTTTCATGCCCTGGATGATCAGCACAGCCTACCCTGGAAACCGCAGACTGGAAGAAGATGGAGAGACTATCTCCATCAAAAGAAAGACTATAAATATTTACAAAATAGGATTCGAAAGGGAACCTAATGTCTGTCATAGTCTAAAAATTTGCTCTAAGGCCAAGGATATGCCGTACTTTTCTAAATTAAGCTAGCTCAAGGTATGTTTATTTTCAACCCATGCTTAACTTTAGTTACGGAGTCTGGGATAAAGTAGGATAAGGGAAGGTATTTAATTATTGTTTTCTTTTCCAGATCTTCAACAGAATAATTACTGACAAACTCTACTGCCCAGAAAATGTCTGTTGGCATTATTGAGTACAGAAAAAAAAAAACCCTATAAAAACCATGGGAAGGAGAAGGATGCTTTAGATACATTCTGTCGCACGATCAATGAGTTCATGCTATCGTGCATCTTTGCTGATCCAATTATCTCGCATGCATGTAAGAACTTTGGAATGCTTCCTTAAGCTCCATTTAATGCACATTGGCATATTCATTTGAATGTGTCAATGCTAGTCTCTTCCAAAAAACAATAACACTTTTCAGAACTTCCTGGTGTGCAGCAGAAGACTGGATAGTTCAGCATCGTAGCAGATACCGGTTTGGTTGAGGATAAGCCCAGACTCAACAGTGATTTTTCACAACAGTGAGGATTCTTTTATTTATTATTATTGTTATTATTATTATTATCCTGCTAATTTTTTCAGCATACAAATAAAACAGCAAGTCAGTCTATGCATAGGTCTCTGGGAAAATCTATGCAATGTCTGGAATGTCCTTTCCATACAGAGACGTCATAACAAAGGAAGGGATCCATTTTATCCCTGCTTGCTTCCTACAGCATCCTCCAAACTGTTATGTGATGTGCTTCTCCACCCCCTGTGCAGTCGAACCATAGTTGGTAAGACTAGTCCATTTGTCTACAGCCACCTAGAGGCTCCTTCTTGGAGCTTGTGTGAGACTGCCTGCCAGATCCAAGGTGTGAGCACATTCCTTCTGACGGCTCGTGGGAGCTGGGTAGTCCCTGACCAGAAGATAGCTAGGACAAGAAGCTGCAGTGAGCTATCCAGAGCTGCCCAGAGTTGCTGTCAAATGCCCATTTCTCATGAAATGGCCAGTTTCCAGCTTATTCTTCCAAAAGACTTTGTTAAGGGGCTTTTTCCCACCAACCATTCTTTTAGTGAACTTTTTAATTTTCTCACTAGGGAAGACATTTAGACAAACTTATACCAATACCAATACCAATGCCTATGATGATGCCACTGTCAATGCCAATGCCAATACCGATGTCAGAGACAAGGGTTTTCACCTGTGCAGAACGTCCACCAGTCCAGGAAGGGAGACACTAGGACATCTACTTAAATCAACCAATCATGTGGAGACACACACACACACACACACACACACACACACACACACACACACACACATATGAACTGCTGTGCTCTGTGTGTGTGTGTGTGTGTGTGTGTGTGTGTGTGTGTGTGTGTATTTTCGTGCTGTGTGATTTTGCATCTTTCCTCTCAAATAAAAGTGTGTTTGAGTGTTTCAGTGGTTTGTTTTTGTTATTGTTCTTTAAATAGTTTGAGAAGAGGAACCCAGTCCTAGGCCCTCCACATGGCAACACTTCTACCTGTATCTTATCCCTGTTTTTTCTAATGAAATCTGAAAAAACCCCCATCATTCTGCTTTGAATGTTTTTCCTAGAAATCAGGCATCTGCATGTATTCAACATGTGTGCACGCCTGCGGCTACATGTGTGGGGGTCCCCACACATGAGAGTGCCTGGGGAACACACGGGGAACAGGTTTTTTTCCTACATGTTGTAGTTCTAGAAGTTACTGGAAATGCCTCCAATTTCTGCTCTGTGCCTCACAAATCCTGCATGCTGAAGCCCCAGGAATAAGCCAACCCACTCTATAGACAGGGTGGGTGACAGTAGATGACAGGGCTCCAGAAGGTGCCTGGCGTGGCTCTGTGCCGGGTGGCCTGCTGGCTCAGGGCCTTTCCCACCTCCTGGAAAAAGAATGAGAATATCTTTTCCTCAGTGAGGCTTTCTCTGCTTCTCTTTAAATTATGCATTCATTAGCTTACAAAGTCTCAAGTGCTCAATGGCTTCTACACACACCTGTAACTTGGTCCATCAAGCTTACGGCAGATCCTGCTGGCTTAGGAGACCTGCTTTCTTCCCTCCCTCATGCCCTGCACTTTCCCTTGTCAGACCTACTTCAGGGTGCTGACCCTTTTCAAGGGTGCCTACAGGACCCCCGATACTCATGTGCAATGACTTCCTTGTTCTCTGGTTCGGACACATTTACATGCCCCCAGCTCCCTGCAGTTCTTGATCTGAACCCTCCTTGGAAATATTCAGTGTCTTCCTTCACATTGCTTGCTTCTTGTGTGGACACTTTATCTTCCTCCTGGGAATAAAGCGAGCGCTGGGGGAAGGCGAACTTAAGGTAGTGCGAGTTTGTCACAGAGCTGAGTGCTTTTCACAATAAAGCTGAAGAAGTCATTCCTATTTATTTAGCTACTTGAAATGCATGGGAGGCACCCAACTCCTAGGGAAAGCATCACAATTTTGTTGGTGGATATTTATTTTCTTCAAGTTTATTCAGTCTTCATCTTCTTTCTGGATCTGGTTGTCAAAGCTTTCCCCCCAATCATCAGTATAAACACTGAAGTCATATTCTTCGCCAAATTCTACATTGACTAATTTGGCAAATGGGAGAATGAACCTGGCTCTCTTGATCCCGAGGGACATTGCCCTGCCTCAGCCTGTACCTCCCACAGGACAGGATGGAGTCACATTACGACATCTGAATGTGTGCTTGGTTCCTAAGTGCACACATTTCTGGGTCTTTTTTTTTTTGCCCTAGAATTATCTTTAAAGTTACTTGTGTAAAAATCATGGCAATTTAGAATATTTCCCTAAACAGCTGGAAAGAAACACTTTTAACTTTCCTAGGTACTGTTTCTTTAAAACAAACCAAGCTGGGTGAAGTCCTTTCCTGGCCTTCATAGAACTACTTTCTAGAAAAACTACTTTCTGAAGCCCCTCAGCTGACAGGAACAGTGAAAATATCAAATGGAGGGTGAGATGTTTCTGCATAATTAATAGACAGATTTAGGTTCTTGTTGCTCCTTCTCTGATTTTTTGCATGTGTTTGTGTGTGTGTGGTGTGCATGCATCTGCTCATGCATGTGTGAAGGCACATGTATGTGAGCATGGTATGCATGCATCTGTCTATGCATGTTTGAGGACACATGTATGTATGAAGTTGTACATGCATTTATGTGTGTGCATATGGAGGCTTAAAAATTGCTGTTGCATGTCTTCTTTGATTGATTCACACCTCATTTATCAAGGCAGGGTATTTCAATTGAACCCAGTGCTTACCCATCAACTTGCCCTCAGGAATCACCTGTCTTTACCTGCTGCTATATGCTGGAATGACAGGCGGCTGCCATTCCTGCCCAGCTTTTATGTGGGTTCTGGGGAGCTGAACTCTGCTCCTTACGCTTTCATGGCAAACACTTTATCCACTGAACCAACCCCTGGTCCTCCTTTTGTGTTTGAGACAGGGTTTTCTGTAGATCAGGCTGACCTAGAATTCACCTTGTAGTCAAAGATGAATTTGAACTCCTGGTCCTCCTGCCTCCACCTCCCATGTGCTGGCACACAGGCACATGCTATAACACCTGGTTTCCCACTCCTTTTTGTATGCAGTGAGGTGGAGACAGACTACCCTACTTGGTAAACCCCAGGCCAATGAGTACGCCTGTCTCAAATAAACAAGGGAGACAACATCTTTGCATCTTAGTACTGACACCTAAGGTTGAACTACAACCTCTACACATGCATACTCAAATGCACAGCCACAAATGCACAGCTACTTCTACACACACATACACACACACACACACACACACACACACACACACACACACACAGAGAGATAGAGAGAGATATGTGTAACTATTATATAAACCAATACTCACAAAGGAAGTTATCTGTAACATACTCAGGTTAATTTTGCAAATGGTTGCACACTGGTATATGATACAGGACCTTTCTACAGGTAACTATGTTGCTGACTTTTAAAAAAGAGCTATCATTGCACTAAAGAAATTAAAGTGAAAAAAGAAAGCACCATGAAGGATAAAGATGACACTTTTCTGACTTGCAACGAAAGCCTGTAGAGCAGACAATGAGGGGGCCTAGTGTAGCACACAGGCAGAGATGCTCAGTCAAGGAAGGATTTGTGGATGCAACATTGAATCCAGGACAGTCACGCACTGGGAACACATAGGCGGCTCTTCAGAAGCACTGGGAAGACCCCACGTCTAGGCTCATTCATGTTCCTCGTGACTTGAAGTTTTAAGAGAAGTGACTAACGATGGGAACAATACCTTCTCAGAAAAGGTAAATCTATCAACCAGACAGTAATATGTACAGCTCATCAACTATCTTTTCAACATTATTTTAGGAATGATAATGAGTAGCAAAGCATTATGTGACATTTGTCTCATCTCCAAACTTTTCTCTCTAACCTGGAGGGACGAATCTAACATGACTGGGTTGGAGGAGGGAGTGAGAGAACAATTATTGAGCAGACATTAGGAGTTGACTTGGGTTGATTAACATGGACCAGTGCAAATAAGTTACATAGAGGACATGGGATTAAATCTGGCCCTTCCAGAACATTTTAGAACAGAAAGCACAGACAGGGAATGGCTGAAAAGATACAATTAATGGGATGGCGGTCCAGAGTACTACAGACCAATGGACCCATGAGGAAAGAATGTCACACCGTGGATAGACACTGTATTCTAACTGGAGCCTGTCAAAGAGGGGTTGCAGGGCAGACATTGCAGCATAGTATTTTAGGAAAGCTGATCAGGCAAGGTTAAATTAGATAGATGATTACTCAGAGATATGAGCCACTCAGTCTCAATAGTTAACTCTGGCATAACTGTAAGTCCAATTTAATAATGCACAATTCTCACTTATGAAGACAAAGAGAACATGACTGTGATTTTTTCTTTCATGAATGTGTATATGGTGTGTGTGTGTGTGTGTGTGCAGGTGTATGTACATGAGTGCCCTTGAGTGTGTGTACCTAGAGAGGCCCAAGAGTGACATTGGGAATCACCCTCTATTCCATTTCCACCTTATTGTTGTAAGACTGGGTTTCCAGTGAAAATGAAACCCAGAACACACCACTAGGTCTAGTCTGGTTAGCCAACTTGCTCTGGGCATTCCCAAGCTCTGCCTTCCAGGGCTAGAATCACGGGCTATCATCCATCATACCTGCCTGCCATTTTTCGTGGGATCTGGGGATTCGAACTCCAGTCCTGATGCTTGTGAGGCAAAGGCTTTAACCCCTGAACCATTCCTTAGCCAGTATAACTGCTATTTTAAAGGCGGAGCTTAAACACTCGTTCTGGTTACTCTTGTGCAACCGGTGGCTGTTGCTCATCATAACACAGTTTTAAAAATAAGATAAGGACTCAAAACTGTCTCCCCTTCCTGTGAAAGCAGAGACTTCTTGCAGACCACAAGCTAAAATAACAAGGGTACAAACAAAAAAGTCTCAGTGATGTTAGGAACTTTAGCTATCATCAGCTGAAGAATAATTCAAGAGTCGTTGAGTTTAACAGTTGATGAAATTGTCAAACTGGAACCTAAAGAGATGGCTCAGTTGGTAATGCACTTACTGTCTAGTCATGAGAACTTGATACAGACCCCATGTGCAGAAGCCTCAAATGCAGCACCAGATTGTAATCTCAGCACCAAGGAAGGAGGTGGAGACAGGCAGCTCCCAGGGACTCGATGACCAGTACTGTCTAATCAGTGGGCTCCAGGTCCCACAGTAAGACCATGTCTCAAAAATCAAGGTGAATGGCTCTTGGTGAACTGTGCCTGAATGTGTCCCCTGGGCTCTACAGCACACATCTCTGCACACACACACATGCACACAGACACACCTCCACACACAGACACACACACATGCACACACACATATAGACACACTCATACACACATACAGATACACAAACACACATACAGACACGCACACACACATGTAAACACAGACACTCACACATGTGCATGTACACATACACATATATACATGCATACACACACATACCGACACTCACACATATAGACACAGACACATACATATGCACATGCACACACACACATACAGACATGTGCATACACACACAGGCATGCACATGTCTAACTCGTTCTAACCCATGAAAACAATATCCTCAGATACATGCAGGGCAGCAAAGCTTCTCTCCTCTCAGACCCACTGAGTATCTTCAGTTGAGGGCCCTCTCTCTTTGGATGGGGCCGCAGACCAGCATGTTTCTGAAATTGTCAGAAAAGTTAGGAGTAAAACATTAGGACTAAAACACTAAAGGATGAAAGATGTTTATTTCTACTTTCCTGCTAAATATTCATTATTTAGTTATTGTGTATATGTGCATGTACACATACGTGTATGGTGTATGTGTCTGTGTGTATCAGAGGCACTGTGTGTGCCTGTGGAGGCCCAAGGGTGACTTTGAAAATCATCTTGGATCGCTCTACTTCCTTTCTGTTTGGCTCCTGGATTTCCCAGACTCCACCTTCCAGGATCAGAAATGCAGGTTGCCATCATTTCTGCTCACTTTTTTCTTTTACATGGGATCCAGGATTTGAACTCAGGTCCTTATGTTCGCAAGGCAGAGACTTAACCCCTGAGCCATCTCTCCAAATTTCCTCCTAAATATTCAAAGGGCAAAACCCATGATGTAGGCATCTGAGTTTTGCACTAACAGAAGCACGTGTGCAACAGGTCCATCTTGAGTGTCACAGATTAAGGGAACTCGAAGTCATATCTCATGGAGGTATGGGGTGAGCTGGTAACACAGTGCAGGATGGAGGCTTGTCTGAGTGTTTTCTTCAAGCTTCTGAGGGTTATCGAGGGGAAGTGGAATTAGATTTGTCCCTCATGGGGACAAATGGTCTTACTCTTAGTGGGAAGACACTGCCGAGACCAGACTTGCTCTTTGGGGCAATTTTTCCAAGATCACAGAAGGGCATCAGTAAATTAGTCTGACTTGGGAGATGGTGAGAGCCCCCATGGCTGAAAGTACTTCTGTGAAGATTGGGTGGACATTTGTCAGGGCTGTTGTAGATGGGACGGCTGATAGACCTGTGATCTTTCCACAGGTGCGATTACAGTATTATGCAATGTCACAGTCCAAGAAAGGGAGACAGAAGAGACCATGGGAGCAGACAGAAAGGTTATGTAAGGTGACAAAGAAAGAATACAAGAGCTGTTATCTGGCATTTCTTTTATAGTACTGTTAATCAGACACCAACCATTTTTTCTCACTGTGTCTATATGTATGTGCGGGTGAGCTCATGCATGCCTGCACATTTGTATGTGGAGGCCAGAAGTCAATGTCAGATGTCTTGTTCAATTGCTCTTTTCCTTATTATTTATTGACTTTCATTAATTAATTAATTAATTAATTCAGGGTTTCTCTCTGAATTTGAGTAGGCTGGCTGGTAGCAAGCCACAAGCATTCTTCTATCTCTCCAGTTGTGCTGAGCAGAAAGAGCTGAGGAGTAGGAAAGAAAAAGGAAGACAACGGAGCAGAAACTTCAGTCTCTTCTGTGCTTCTTTAAAGCTCGTTCTCACATTTGGATGTGCACACAAATGATGAGAAAGGTGTGGCCCATCTTTACGCTCAGAGTCTTTAGGTAGGAGAGAGATGTGCTCCACATGCTGGATAGATTTTAACTGGTCACAAGCAACTTGTGCACATTTAGCAAGTGTTCTTATGCCTCATCAGATAACTCCACTTCTAGCTGGTTGTGGTGGCTTTCCAGATTTTAGATTACATTTATTTATTTATCAAGTGGAGTGTGTGTGCATATATCTATGCATGACTCTGTATGTGTGTGTGTGTGTGTGTGTGTGTGTGTGTGTGTGTGTGTGTGTGCATGTATGTGTGTGTTCGTGTGGAGGTGCAGGAGTTAGTTTAGTTTTCTCCTCTGTCTGAAGTTGACTTTACAACATGGAGGTTTCAGCAAGCACCAAGCCCTCATTTGCAACTTTAACATGGCGCTGTGTTAGGAGTGTGAGGACGCACAGGCTCATTGAGAAGGAAAGGTCTACATCGGTGATGTAACTGCTCCAGGGAACAAAAAGACCCTCATTACCTGGAAGGACAGGGTCCAGGCAGTGTAGTCAGTAGGAGAACACAGGCCTGACCATCAGTAACTGTGCACTGCACTCGGGTTTCGGCAGCAGGATGGTGGTTAGCTGCCAAAGGGGGACGGTGGGGGGAGGCTGACCCTGTAGCAGAGTGGTGTCTGACTGCCATGGGAGTGGGACAAGGCTGACCTGGCCAAGATCGCTCCTAACTAAGCAAGGAAGGATATTCTGCTTAACTAGCTTCTTCCTGCTCAAAACAATTAACTCACTAGATATTGCACACTTGCCTGAAGTGCATTACATGTATAGTGATTCAAACTTCAAGTACTGCTGATTAATTTAGTAACTTAATAGGATACATGTATGCATATATATGTATTACTTCATATTATATATTACTACTTTTCCCAAAATGCTATTGACTTACTTTGCTATTTGTCACTCAAGTTCTGTGTAGAATTTCACAATGTCCAGCTATCATGGAATCATGATACATTTGAGGGGTCTCAGCTATAAACTGATTTGCTGTGGTACCTAAACGAATCTGAAGATGACTTTTTAAGTCATCTTCCTACACATGACTTGAGCACTTCAACACTTCTGTGATTAATGACTTAGGAATAATGACCTTTGAGGAAGAATTAGAAAAGTGATTTTTCAAGATTTGAAATAATCTGCTCTTAATTATGTAGTAATGTCAAGTGCAGATATCTCAGTATTCATAATGCCTGTCATAGTGTATGGTTTCACAAAAATAATAATTACCTGTGAATGCCTATTTCAGAACATGAATTTGACAAACTTAGCTTGTCATTTCTTTTCAGATTTTTTAAAAATGTGGCTCCTGTGTGTGACTAAACTCTCCAGTTCTGTCTGTTTAAAATCCGGAACATCAAGTTTAGTCATCTTTCTCTAGTCCTCTGGAATGAGAGAGGGAGAGGGAGAAAGATGAGATAGAGAGAAGGAGAGAGAGAGGGAGAAAGGAAGAGGGAGAGGAAGAGGGAGAGAGGGAGAAAGGAAGAAGAAAAGGAAAAGAGAGAGAGCAGAGGAAAGGGGAGAGAGAAGAGGAGAGAGAGAAGAGGAGAGAAGGAAGAGGAGAGGAGAGGAAGAGAGTATGAAAGAGAGAGAAAAGGAGAGGGAAGAGAAAGCGGAAGAGAGGGGGAAAGAGAAAACAAATGAGAGGAGGAAAGGAAAGAGAAGAGAGGAGAGGGAGGAGAGAGAAGAGGAGAGAGAAAGAGAGGAAAGCGAGAAGAGCAAAAGGGGAGAGAGAGAAGAGAGAAAGAGTGGAATCTCTACTGTTATGACAGCAAGCAGTGAACACACAGCGGGTCTTCCTGACTCAGATTGCAGAAGTCCTACAAGAGGCTGTAGTGTCTTCCCGGGATTCCTTGCACCACCATCTCCTCTCACAGCAGCACAGTCTCCCTAAGTCACCAGACCTGCCCATCTTGCTTGGCATTCTAACCTTGGTGGCTAAAGGGACGCTTGCCACAGGCTACACGGGGAGTTAATAAATACCAGGGACGGCTTAGGAGAAAGTTCAAGAAGATGACTCAGGGTGATGAAGCACCGAGAGCCTTTCAACGATAACTGAGGAACTGAATTCAGACCAGGGAGATGGGTCAGTGGCCAAAATGCTTGCCACACAGGTGTAAAGTGCTAAGCTTGATCTCCACGACCCACATCCATGAGACAAGTACCTGTCATCAGTGTCAGGGGGCGTGGAGACAGGCAGACCCTGGGGTCAGTCAGTCTAGCTGGCTCCAAATTCAGTGAGAGACCTTTCCTTCAAGAGTTAAGGTGCAGGGGCTGGAGGACGACTCAGGGATTATAGCCTTTGCCTTACAAGCAAAAGGACCTTAGCTCAGATTCCCAGATCCTGTGAAAAAAATGCTGGCTAGAGATAGTGGTGGCCTTAATTCTGGCCAAGGAAGGTGGAGTTTGAAAACCCTATGGCAAAGCAAAGCAATAAGGAGGATAAGGAGGTAGAGCAATTCATCCAGGATAATTTTTGATGTCACTCTTGGGCCTCCACAGGTAAAACACACACGCGCGCACACACACACACACGCACGCACACACACACACACAAGACATACACACTTGTATGCATGTACACATGCTAGAAAAAAAGGAGTTAAGATGGAGAGTAATAGGAATAAAAGATGCCTGATAGTGACCCCAAGCCACTGCATTTGAATACATAGGGGAGCACAACTTTATGTACATGTGCACACACCTGAGAACACCCTCACACACATGTGTACACACCTGAGAACACCCTCGCACGCATGTGCACACGCCTGAGGACATCCTCGCACGCATGTGCATACACTTGCAGGTGCTACAAATACACACAGAAAATATAAAAATTAAATTCATAAGCCCTGCTATTTTATGGTTCTTGCATGGATTAAGATACACTCTAATTAGAGAAAATTACATTTTTACTCGTGGCTTCATTTTTTCCCACTCCATTATGCAAACATTTACAAATCCTAAGCTCTAATGTAAATCTTTCAGTGCACAGATGATCCATTAATCTTTAATTACTGAGCATTCCTCCTGCATCTTAAGTCTGTGACATTTCAATGTAGAATCCTTCCTGGAAAAAAATCCTGGGGAAAATGTTTTTTAGCAAAATAATTAAGAATATGCAAATAAATCACATTTTCCACTTGTAGTCATTATTAAAAATTCCCAAGGAACAAATTGAAGAGCTTTGTATTATTTTAAACAAGTATCTAAACATATATGTGAGTGAGGAAGAAGCATTTCAAGTGGATAATGAGGTTACTTCAATCAAAGAATGTTACATATACTATGATACTGTGATGTAATAAATTAAAAATCATATCAAGAAAGGAATGAAATTACAGGCTGTGGTGTGAGGTCTTCAATAGAAGGAGAGAAGGTGTTTTTGTGCTTTGCCACATAGGGTGTCTGTAGGGGAGGAATATTCACTCGTAACTCTTATTTCAAAGTTCCAGTTCTTTGGTATTTGCATCGGTATCTTATGATGTAGTCAATGGTCAATTTACCATCATGTTGTAGCCAAAGCAATATGTTTTTATCCAAATACCAAATATAAGAGAATAAATTAGACTTCAATACAATTTGAAACACAGTTATTTAAAGAATTGTCATCATTTTTTGCTATTCTTTTTCACCTCTAAACCAGCTCTTAAAAGCATCACTATATTTCTTTGATATAGTCAGACTTTAGAATAAAAAAAACCACACTCAACAGCATTCATTGTCTCTAAAAAAAGCTAGTGGCAGGATATTATTTTTAAAATTTTAAAGATGTTTACACAATAACTCGACTTGTCAGTCACTGAAGTCCATCACTTCCTTCCCCTGTCTGCTGTGCATTGTGTGTCTGGACTGGAGGCTTTGAGTCCTGGGACATGTTTGCCGGCCACCGGGGGTCATCTTTCCCCTCCAAGTGTGTCAGCAAAAGCATTGTTATCTGTACACCAGTGACGCTCAAGGTAGTCCCACAAATTAAATTCCCAGGAGGAGCCCTAAGATAGCTAAATTGTCGACATGTTCCATAAACACATTACCTCTTGTGGTTTCGGGAGGACATAGTGTCTTTGAGATTACAGAGAAACCCAAGACCCACCAGGCCTGCCAGGAGCTCCCAGACTGGTAGCAACGGTAACCTTGAGAGAGACCCTCACTGTGGGAGGCCTCAGAGATGTGACCCAACCTTAGAAAGTTCTCATTTCCCATGAACACCATTTTTCCTTACTTCGACTGATATATATTCAGTGTCATAAGGTTCATTGAGCTTTGCATGCTGGTCACCTTCCTTAGGGTCTTACCGTGCTTAGGTACGGAACAATGGTAGCTCTGGATCTTATCTTACCATGCCCTTCCAGTGGTCTGAAGCGTGGGCTCTCTCAGCTTCACAGCGAAGCCAGGTTACCTGAAGGTCACTCTTAACATGACCGTTGCCATGTTTTTCATCGGAATAGTTTTTGGAACTCAGGTCCCTCATTATCTAGGCTGGCCTTGAACTCACTATAGAGGGGAAGAAAGACCTAGAATTTCTGATTCTCTAGCCTCCCTAACCCTAGGACTGGGATGTCAGGGGGTACCCTCCATTCTTGGATGAGACATTAGGAGTCTCAAAGGAGGAAGAACAAGGGTTTAAATGATCCGGCATAACACACTTAGCGGGCCAGAGAAATTTTAGCACCATACACACTATATATAAAATATTAAGCATCTTCTCTATGACGGTCTTCACAGGAGGTTAAAAAGAAGCCACTGAGTCTTGGCTAAAAATCAGTTTGGCAATATGTTTTGAGGGAAAGACAAACAAAAATAATGCTTTCAATAAGAGGAAAGATATAGACAGAGATAGAGATCCAAATTACCCGCTGTAGAAGTGTATCCGCATATATAGTTATGTGCTATAGAAGCATATTACACAGCTTGACAATGTGGAATGCTGCTGTAATGCTCATGGGTATACTGTGTCTACAGCACACAAGTGCTTCAAAGGATGTGATAATGTTTTACCTCTAGGGTGTATGCACATGACTCTAGCAAAGCTGTTTCTTATCAGAAACCTCAGATAAGAACATCGTCCTATTTCACAAGTGAACCAAGAAAAGGGGCCTCGATGATAGAAACACTGGTAAAGGAAAAGAGAGGTGTAGGAAGCCAGGTCTTTGTAAAGTCAAGGTGAGCTGCTTAAGGAATGATTAGCTTCTCCTGCCCTTTGATTTCACCCAAATCATTTTAAAGCATGCCTCTGTTTGCTTCAGCACAGCATGCCAGATGAGGTTCTAATCTGACACATGACCATGTTTGTGGCTTCTCAGTCCAGGGGTATAGTTCATGAGTGAATTCAGCTTCTTGCTGAGTAGAATTTCATCTACTCTGTTTAAATAAGAAGGTGCATCTGAATTCTTCTTTTACTCGTTGACAAATATTCACAAACATCTAACATGATAAAGGCTAAAAGTGAATATCATTTCTGTTAAAAAAGTCACTTTTAGAGGTTAAGATATTAGTGAACAAGAGCTAAGAAGTATGACACGATAGTAAGTATATGCCTCCAAACGTGTGTCTTCTTAAGACTTCTGACATATTCCTATGTATAATGCAAGTCTTTTCAATTGATTCATGTTAAAAAGTGTTTAAGATGTATCTGTGTTATGTAATACCTAGCAGATACATTTGCATTTTACATGAGGTACTGCAATGAATCTGAACCAATTGTCTCTTAATTTTGGGAGCCTCTCTGACTCAAGGGAATTAAGGGCAAAAGAAAAATGCTGGAGAAAATGCAAGGTGAAGTACAGTCAATGTAGCATTCACCTCAGAAAGGATTCATTTCCCTCCTGCCAGCTGTTCCATGTGGTGGCTGTGGGTAGTTTTTACAGAGATTTTAATCTTCCTTTATCCTGATCCCAGACACTCAGAGACATAGGGAATTTAGAAAAAAAATTAGCTTTACACTATCTGAAAGGCTTTGCCTGCCCTAGTGTCTAACTCTGAAATGTATGGGCTATTGCTGCCTGAATCCTCACAAAGCAAGCTCTGAAATGGCATGCAAGGCATCTGTTACCTCCTGTCAGCTCCATCCATCAGGGAGAGGAAGGCCCGCCCACCTCTATCCCAGAAGGAAGCTCGGAGGCATGGGAACACTAAGCTGCTTTGTTGCACGTCTCTGTCTCTGGGGATGTTCTGTGTATATGTGTTTGCCTATCTCTATATTTTAGTCTCCATTTCTGCTCCCAAATAAATATTTATGAGAAAAATTCAAAGATCAACATTTTCCCTAAGCTCAGGAGAACGTTTCATGGACCTACCATATGGGAAAGCTGATTCCTAGAGACACTTAGCTTCCATGTTGAAAACAAGTCAGGATGAAGACAGAAGCTATGGCTCAGCTATGAATGCGACGCCTTTGTCACCGGTGTAACGCCTTCATTATGCCCTACTAGCTCAATGCCATGTGGACAATTTCATTCCTTTTTGAATGTATGGACTTGATTTCTCCCCCCAGTGTAGAGTGATCTAGTGAGATTTTATACTGAAGACGAAGTTGTCTCTGGTACAATATAAAAGTTGATTTGTTATGCTCTGGGGTACCGGCCTGGATCTACTGTTTCCAGTGAACATCAATGGGAATTGAGTTGCTTGGTTTAATTTCCAGTTCTGACTCAATTAACATCACCACGTGTCCAAGGGTGACTTTCTGAGGAAACCTTTCTTATGACACCTTTATGATCTCTTCCAATGGGAAATGCAACATCGACTACGTTTGGGTGCAAAAAATCTAAAGGAGCAATGTCATTGGCTGAAGCAACGTTTTGTGAAGCCATCAGGGTAAAAATGTGTTTCGGTTGCAGTTCAGGTCAGTAACTGGATTTACACTGTTTGCTGGAGGAATCCAGGGCATCTGGATGTCCGCACAGCGGGAGAAATGACTAGCTGCAGCTCTCGACCTCACAAATCCCTTCTGATATTCGGCTTGAAAATTTGTCACTGTCAACTTCTTTGGTCAGGTGAACCATACAAGTGCAAAAGAGGGACATTTCACAATTCAAAGTTAACTTCATAATCATGTGGGGGTGGTGATTAACTCCAGGTGTTAATTGGACAATTGAGAACTGAAACTTTGGGCACATCTGTGAGATTTATTTAGCTAAGGCAAGCCTCTCAGCAAACCTGCAGGGGATTTTCTAATCGATGTGGGAAGACTCAACCATTGGTGAGTGGGACCATTCTCTGAACAGATGGATGGGGGGGGAGAGAACGAGCTGGCTGACTTTGGCAGATTGCCAAACTAGAAGGCATGCTTGAGTCCTCTGCCCTCTCTGTGTTCTTTCTGTGGACGTGATTCCCTCCAGATAACCCCTTGCCACAGCAGACTGTATCTGAGAAGTTGTCGGCATCAGTAAAAATCTCCTTGCTTTCTTTAAGAATCTCCAGACGGCTTGCCAGAGTGGCTGTATGAGCCTGCATTCCCACCAACAATGTAGGAGAGTTCCCCTCTCTCCACATCCTCTCCAGCATTTGTCGTTGTTTGTATTGTGGATTTTTGCCATCCTGACCGGGGTGAGATGATATCTCAGGGAAGTTTTGATTTGCATTTCCCTGATGGCGAAGGAAGTGGAGCATTTTTTAAGATATTTGTTAGACATTTTAATTTCATCCCTGGTAAAGTTTCTTTGAAGTTCCAGGGCCCATTTTTTAATTGGGCCAGTGTTTTCCTTGGAGTTTAGTTTTCTAAGTTCTTTGTGCACTCTGGACAGTAGAGCTCTGTCAGATATGTGGTTAGTGAAGATTTTCTCCCATTCTGTGGGTTGCCTTTGAGCTCGTGTTACAATCTCTTTATCTGAACAGAAGCTCTTTAATTTCACAAGATCCCAACTGTTGAGAGTTGGTAGCAGTGACTGTGCCATTGGATGTCTGTTTAGGAAGTGTTGGCCTAGCCCAATCAGCTGGAGGGAGTTCCCTATCCTTTCAACTATGGTTTTTAAAGTCTCTGGCCTTAAATCAAGGTCCTTGATCCATTTGGAATTAAGTCTTGTACATGGCGACAAGTATGGGTCCAGCTTTAATCTTCTGCATGTGGAGATCCAGTTTTGCCAGCACCATTTGTTGAAGATGCTGTTCTTTTTCCATTGGATTCTTTGGGCCCCTTTGTCAAAGACCAAATGGCTGTATTTTTGTGGGCTTATATCTGGGTCTTCAACCCTTATCCATTGATCTGTGTGTCTATTTTGGAGCCAGTACCAGGCAGTTTTTATAACTATGGATTTGTGTGGCGAGCCGTCTGGAGATTCTTAAAGAAATTAAAGATTGAAATGCTGTATGACCCTGCTATCCCACTTTTGGGAATAACCCCCCATGCAGCAGAGGTTCGCCTCGATAGCACAAGCTCGACCATGTTCATAGCAGCACTGTTTACAATAGCAAAGTCATGGAATCAACCTAAATGTCCAACAGTTGACGAGTGGATAAGGAAACTGTGGTACATCTATACAATGGAGTACTACTCAGTCATCAAACATAATGAATTAATGGAATTTGCTGGGAAATGGATGGAATTAGAAACAATTATATTAAGTGAAGTATCCCAATCCCAGACAGTTAAGCGCTGTATGTACTCCCTAATAGGTGGCTCCAATACCAAACTCACCCAGCCCACATTGAGACACTCAAAAGTAAACCTATGTAACACAGTAATTGCAAGGATTATGAACAAGAGAGATGGGGTAGGAGGGCCACACCAGAAACAAGGAGAGAGGGGACCATGTTACAGCAGAGAAAATAGGCCTCCATCAAGGTCTGCAAGGGGTGACATACAGTGCCCAGCAGGATGGAGTGAAGGGAATTGCAGGAGCAGCAAAACTGCAGAAGAAAATCAACAAACCACAATCCAGAACTTCAGAGACTCTATATCAATCACATAGAACTAGGCCAGCCTAAGCTCTCCCCATCCTGGAGCTCAGGGACATTTGCGGAAGAGGGGGCAGTAAGATTGTAAGAGCAAAAGGATGGGAGGAGCAACGATTTGCAAGATTCTCAACAATAGTTGGGGCCAAAGCAATCATAATGGGACTTTGCATGCTCTGCGCAATGTCCAGCGCACTGTTGCCCTCATAAAGTCTAGCATCTGTTAAGGGCACCGAGATCCCTGGAGGCAAGGGATTGACAGCCATAGTAGTGATCCTATGCTTAAGGGGAACAAGAGAAAGGGCTTATGGAAATGCCACTGGGTCCTTATATGTCATCGGAGAGGAGGACCCAGTGGAGAGTTAGGCATACACAATAAAGGACTCTCTGGGAATTGGGGGGAGGCACTGGGGGATGGGGAGGGAGAGGAGGGGGTTCGGGGGGAGGAGGGGGGAGGGAGGGAACTGGTAAAAAAAATTTAAATGTATAATTAAATTTTTAATAAAAAAAATCTCCTTGATTTCCTAAATGGTTTGGGCCATTTTGGAAGATATTGCAGTTTGCACGCATTGTTGTGATAAAACCATGGTGAAACTGCACAAGGGAACAAGAGGCTTATTTTCTCTTATGGTTATGATTATGATTTCTCTTATGATCCTGGTTACAGGGCTGAGGGAACTGGTCACATAATATTCATGTAATGGCTAAGAGAAGGACGGTTCTTATTTGCCAGACCAGCATGTCTGGCCAAGTAAATACAAGGATGACTACTTTCTCAGACAGTTTCTTCCATTTTATTCCTCTTCCAGGGGGACTACTCCTACATGGGCTGGCCTTCTCCATCCACCATACAAGCTCCTTCAGGTTTGCTCTGGGCTTAACTCAAAATTACTAATTGTCTACAAATGTGCCCAAGCTCAAACTCTCAACCATCAAGTGGACACCTGTATCCAACTAGGACAGAAGATGAAACTACGACAGTCACTACTGACATCCAATTTGCCTGTCTCTCTCTCTCTGCTTCCTGACAGTGAATGAAAACTGCAAAACAGCTTGGATGACAGTTATGACAGTTCAGCAAGACCCAGGCCTGTGAGCAACGAGCAGGGAGGGGGCCGACAGAGCAGAAGGTGTTGTCAAATTGGGCAATAGGGCAGGGGTACAGGAACGCAATGGCCTTGGTATTCCTTGCTGCCATGCCGCCTTCTCCTTTAACCCAATGACTCCACAACCCCATCCTTGTAAAACTTCCCTTGATACTTTGTATTCAACCAACAGATGAGTGGGTATCACCCAGCATCACTATGTCTATGATCAGTGAGGAGGTTTAGATAGGAATTGACAAGATACTTACCTGGGAAAAGTCACAGCTCAGTTGGTAAAGTGCTTGCCTTTTTGTGATGATTCATCTTGGTTGTCAGTTTGATGACATCTAGAAAGCACTTTTGAGAGGAATCTCTGGGCATCCCTGGGGGATTGTCTTGACTGGGTTAATTGAGGTGGGAAAACTTGCCTTCTATGGTTGGCACCATTTCCTAAGCAGAGGCGTGTGTATGGGGAACGATGTCTTGGATTGAATGAGAAAGAGAATGTGATCTGAGCACCACCAATGTAAGACCCTGGTGCCCTGATCGCTCTGCCAGGCTGGACCACACCTCGAGCTGGACTGCACCTTTAGATCGTTTTTGTTGGACATTTTACCACAGCCACAGAAGAGAGGCTAAGATATCTTGCAACTGTGAGCACCCGAGTTAGAGTCTTAGAATCTGCATGAGAATCTTGGAACGATGGTGCTAAGCCTAGCTTATGGGAAGTTCTAGGTCAGTGAGAACCCCTGCCTCAAATGAAAGTGGACACACCTGAGGAAAGACACCTGAGGTTGCCCTATGACCTTCCTGGGCAGACACCCGTGACACGCATACATACATACACACGTGTATTTCCCCACAAATATGCTCACGGGGAAGAAAGTATAATCACAGTGGTGGCTGGGTGAGGAGTATGGACCAAACAGGAATAGGAGGAAGAGGGAAGATGGTGGGGGATACCCGATACCCATGGGATCTGCGGAGAGAAGCAGGTGACATGTGCGACATGGAGTGGCCGACAGCTGACACAGGGAGAAATGAAGACACCAAGACCCAGGCTGCACATCCAGTCACCTGAGGAACTTTTAGAAAATTCTGCAGGCTGTGTTCCAAGCTTCCGGATGTCGACTGAATTTTCTGGGACTAGGACCTCATCAGAGCAAGCTGAGACTGGGGTGGGGGAGAGGATGCCTGGCTCAGACTGGCCAGTGGACAAGCTGGTGGACCAGATGCAGGGAGGGGGATATGAGGGAGGAGACGATGAGGGAGGCAGATCCTGGGACAAACAGATTTATGACTTGTGTGGCTGCAGAGATACTGATGGGAAAAGAAAAGACTAAGTAAGGGTCCGGGTTGTTATGTGAACCCTCCGGGTTGTGCTGGCTCTGTAATTTTTAGATCTCATACTTAGCAACTGTGCATAGTTAACCCTATAAAAGAAATGATGTAAGAAAAAGCTAGCAGATAGGTGAGCAATTCAACTTCTGCTTTAAATCATGGAGGTAAAACTGGATGGATTCTGGATAGAATAAAAGACTGAAACTGTTTAGAGATCCTTTGAAAATACCCAGTAATGACCCAATCACTCATAGAGAGTCAAGGTACAGTGAGAGAACAGTGTCAAGAAGAAAAAGGTGCTTATTTTATTTATTAAGATGGTGCTGCCATACCCCAGAATGCACTGCAGTGATGTACATTTCCATAAGACCAGTGCAAGAGTTGGCCTAAGAGCATTTCACTGTGGATGAGGAAAGATCTCAGGAAACATTGTACCTCCCTGTGAGACTATTTAAGGCTAATGCCGACAGGAGAAAGGGAGTTTCTTTACTCGATGATTTACCCACTGATAAGTCATCCATACCCCAGTGAGTACTCAGGCACAGACATCTCAGATGAGACCTAATGGGTTACACATGCAAAAAGATGTGAAAGTAAGAGACAGACTGGCAAGGAGAATGTATGAAGTGAAAGAGGAGAGGGGACTGAGTAGTAAGGGGTGAAAACATACAAATTTGTTGTATTTATACATGAAAGTGTCAAAGAATAAAAATAGATTTAAAAAGCAAAAAGAATAAGGTGGGGAGCAAATTCAGGAGGCACCCCACATTGACCTCTGACCTCTACAATCAAGCACACAAATGTGCATGCCTGCCTGCATGTGTACACTCACACACACACACCTCTCTTACACACGTACACACCTCTCTCTCTCTCTCTCTCTCTCACACACACACACACACATGCACAAACTTTGTCTATAGCCAAGGAGAACTTATACAGGACAGATAAAACCTCCGTAGAGTTCATTAGGCTCCCAGAGGATAAGAAGAAGCCTCCATGGCTGGAAACATTGCAGATGATGTGATTTTTCCCCCTTATCTTCCCTTCCTCCTCCTTTTTTCTTTTCAACTCCTAAAACGAGCTACTTGGAAGACTTTCTTTCTTAGTTCAACTTCTCATCACAAAGGTGAGAGGTAAGAAGAATCTTGGGATGACCCCCACATTGCCTTGCCCTCAGAAGGGAAGATTATAAATTCACAGTGTCAGTGCATCGCCAGTGGAGAAGCTGCATGTTTGGTGCAGTTTTTCTGACACAAGGTAACATCGCAGGGATTATTCTGGCTTTCAAGAAGAGCGGTTGCTTAAAGAGGCCATTCCTGCGACGCATTCCCTCAAGACAGAAACCCATTTCCAGGCAACAATACCCAAAAATACCTAAAAGCAGACATGGGCATAAAGACAGACAGGATCCAAATGGCAGCACACTCAGATCTGCCACTTCCAGCAAACAGCTGGTCTTCCTGTGGCTTCACAGATTATTCTACCGCAGGAGGCAAGTGTGTTGTTCTTGGGCAGAATCTAACCACTGGAAGATTAAGCCAAGGTTTTTCCCGACACCAAAATCAAGGAAGTAGAAAGACAAGTTGAAATGCCTCCAGGAGCCAGGGCTTGTGGGACAAAGTTGGGACGGTGAGCTCTGCCCAGCACTTTGAGTAATTTATGCAAAACATCAACCTTGTGTGTATTTCCATTTGGTGGTGCAGACACTCGAACCTGGGGTCAACAGGTCTGACCTAAGTGTGCTTCAAACTTTCCCTTCCCAGACCTGAGGTCTTTCCAGAGGCCACCAGCTGGTCTCTGAGTAGGCAAATTCTGGAATGAGTAAGAAGAGTATAGAACACTGTGCATGCAAATAACATGATTGGATAATGCATGCACTAAGTCATCTGTCTTGGAAGGGTTGGTAGATGGGCCAGCTGGATGTAAGTATCAACTTAACACATCTGAAGAATTGGTAGTTAGGGCAAGCCTTGAGCAGGCCAGTGGGAGATTATCCATGGATGTGGGAAGACCCAACCCACAGGGGGTAGGGCCATTCCCCGAGCAGGTAGGTAAGACACATGGGGCTGCTTTAATATTTTGATGCACTTCGGCAGATTTGAAGCCTGGCAAATGAGAAGGCATGTCCTTCTCTCAGTTCTCTTGGCTCCTGCCATTGGCAAGAGATTTCCTGTTACGTTGAATTATGCTCTATAACCAGAATCTGAAGTAAGAATGAACCCTCCTTATTTCCCTAAGTTTGACTGCAACCTTATCCGCAACATGCCGAGAAAGTGCAAGAGTATGTGAAGTTGGAGGGGCATTTCAGTCATGAGAAGCCATCATTCCCTGTGGATGCCCACTAGGCATTGGCAAAGTAATTTCATTGTTCTTGGGATGTCGTTATCACTGCCACCAGCTTACAAATGAAGAAACCATTGCTTTGAGAGGCTAGTGCATTTCACATACATGGAAGATAAGCTCAGTACTTAGACTTGTGAGCTTCAGTGATTCCCTCAAATGCCACCTCCTGTGCACACTGGTAAGTGTCCAGTTACCTCAGCCGGTCCCAGCCATGCCACACTGGGACCTGAGATCACAGGTGTCCCTCAGGCTGAACTCCCAGGTGCACCACTGTGCTGACAAAGAATGCGCATGAAGCTGCCTCCTGCGCTGGCATACACCTTCCTTGTCCATCACTTCTCTCCAACCTCAGGGTTGAAATGCCAGGTAGAGGCCCCATGGAGGCACCTCACCTCCCGCCCTCAACTCTACATGGGGGCATGTTTTCATTTTTTTCCCTCGTCTTCCTCTCACCTTCACAGACTGAGCCCAGATGTAGTAAGTTACAGACTTTTCCTCCATACACTCCAACTTTAGCTTTTCTGGAGTCTAGAAACTCAACAAGCCTAGAAAGTTCTTTCATGAAATCAAACTTCAACTTCTAATTATGGTCATGGGAAAGTAACAGGACCTAATGTCACTGGTATATTATAAATCAATCAATCAATCAATCAATCAATCAATCAATCAATCAGTACCATACAGGCTATAGAAATGTATGGAAATGCCACTGGGTCCTTGCACCTCATTGGAGAGGAGGACCCAGAGGAGAGTTTGGCATGCACATTAAAGGATGCTCCGGGGATGGGAGGGGGAGGCACTGGGGGATGGAGAGGGAGGGAGAGGGGAGGGGGGAACAGAGGAGTTGGGGGGTGGAGGGAGGGAGAGGGGAGGGGGGCACAGGGAGTGGGGAGGTGGAGGGAGGGAGGGGACTGGTGTACCTGTTAAGTTTGTATGAGTGGAAATTAAAAAAAGAAAGAAACTGTATGGAGTCACAATTTCCATCGATTGGACAATAGGTGGAGCAGGATTGTAATGAATGAGAGACAGACAGCTGACATCTTGGTTTTTCATTCTGGAGACACTTCTTCATGGTGGGCAGAAGAAAGAGAATGAGAGCTGAGTGTGTGCGGCTGCCTTACTGCCTTGCAGGGATCGCGATTCGAGGTTGAGGAGACCAATAATCCCATGAAAGAGTTACCGGCCAAACAAGCCATTAGGGAAAAGCAAACTAAAACTTCTGTAACATACTGACAAATCATATTGGTTTCAAAAGTATAACTCTGGTAGACATAACTATACTCGCACTGACAGGAATGTGAACCCACAATTACCTTGGCATACAGTGGAAGGAATGTGAAATGGTACAACCATTAAAGCAAACACATAGCGGGAGCTTTGGATCTAGCTTGCTTTTATTTGTTTGTGAGGTGTAAGTCGAAATCTGAACAACTTGTGGGAAATTCAATCTATGCATCTGGCTCTTAATCCACTATGGATCTCAGTACTCTGAACAATACCTTCCTGAAAATTTTATTAAAAACAATTTAAGGTAAATCCTGGCCTGCAAAAGTAAGTATTGGAGCTGGAGAAATGGCTCAGGGGTTAAAGCCTTTGCTTCACAAGCCATAGGACCTGAGTTCAGATCCCAGGCCCCACTTAAAAATGCTGGTGGAAATGGTGGTGGCCTGAAATTCCAGCACTGGAAGGTGGAGTCTAGGAACCCCCAAAGCAAACAATAAGGAAGTATAGCAATCCAGGATGATCCTTGACCCTCCACAGGCACACACAGTGTCTTTTTCTACACATACACATACACACCCATACCTATGCACACAAGCAAAAAAAAAAAAAAAGTCCCTCGTCAAAAAGAAAAGAGAATTAAAATAAAGACAAATGTCATTTTGTCAACAGGTTGATTAGTAGGTCTGTATAATAGGCTGTCTGAAGTAGAAAGAACAAAGAAATCAAAGAAAACAAAGAAAGAGAGAGAGAGAGAGGAGAGAGAGAGAATGGTAACACTGAAAGGGGAAGCCAATTGGACTTAATCATGTTCTCACTAATGTTCCCTTTTAAGGTGTTAGAATTCGTGCCTCATTTTGGGGCAGGTTGGCTCTGAGCTCACAGTTCTATGAGTCAAGTCTGTGCGAATAGAGTCTTTCCGAGTGGACACTAAGTGTCCACAGGTCCCGTGCAGTGTAATGAAGGGGAACACAGAACAGAAGCTGATTACGGAGGAGCTCGTGCTGCGAGATCTGTAGTCAGGGAAACCCACGGGAGGAATGGATTCCCCTTCAGTTTCCTATCGTGGCATGGAGTAAAATGGATCACCCCTCCCAGATCCCCACACATATAAGAGAACTATGCTGTCTCTGAATGAGCCTCCCCAAAGTGCCTTCCTGAGGACCAGGACCAGGACTGGACCAGAAAATTTCCAGATTCCCAGCAAAGAGCACAGAGCAGCCCCCTCTGGGCCCACATGCTGTGCTGAGCGTGAGCTGGGGATTCCTTTCCACATGCATCTGGATCGGAGATGCATGCGGCCGTGTCATAGCCTCGGCCACCCAAAGCCACACCAAGCCACACGGCTGCAGAGACCTCTGTGTCCTTGAGCCGCACACACCCCTTTATGGCTAGCAGCCTGCTTTTGTAACGCATGTGTAAGGCACCGGAAGAGTCTGATTGCAGATCATGGTCAGAAAATTTCTTAGCGCCGGGGCCTGTTATGCCTGCTTGCTGCTCTAAATTGAATCATTCCAAAGGAATCTCAGGTGAAAGGCACTGAGCATTTGGGTTTGTGCAGTCTCCAAGGGTTTTGGAAGTGCCTCTTATCTTTTGGGCGAAAGAAAATCAGATCATAAGTGAAAGGATGGAAGCTGTGTGCTTGCACATCTGATGTGGAGGCCAGTCAGATTACTGGGGTCAACTTGAGACGAAGACTGAGCTCTGGGCACATTTGTGTAGCTGCGGTAATCCTGAGCAAGCTGTGGGAGACTGTCTAATTGATGAAGGAGGATCCAGCCCATGGTGGGCGGGACCATTCCCTGGGCTGGTATAGTCAGCTGGCACACTTCAGTAGACTTGCAGTCTGACACGGGAGTAGGTTTGCCTCTCTCTGAGCAATTCCTGTGCAGTGGTGCGGCGAGGTTCCATGTCTCCTGGTGCTGGTATGAACTCTCCGGCCAAGCTGTTCTAGGAACGCAGTTGAGATTCGTTAGCAAGAACGCACTCCCTTTGGTCCCTTAGGTACTTCGGTGGTGCATTTGGCAGCAACAGGAAGAGAAACTACAATAGCATGGGTGCGTGTCCATCACTTGCCCTCTACCCCCTCTGTACAATGTGGGCACACACACAGATGCTGGCAGGGAGCCCTCTGGGACTGTGGGAATGGCCTGGGTTCCAGGGGATAAACTGAGAAGGAAGGAAGTGCTGGGAGGAAGGTGAGCCAGCACTGGACGTATGAATGCAACTCATAAAACAGCACAGGAGGGAAGCGCCCCAGGGAGAGACCAGCGAGGGCAGGCATGGAGGAGGAAGAAGCAGCACTGTGAAGCAAGGCAGAACAGTGCGACAAGGATTGTTCTTTGTCTAGGGACAAGGAACACACTCAAAGCCAGGCTGGGGGGCCCCCAATGCCATCCTTCAGAGGCCTGCGCTGTCTCCCCTGCGGCATTGTGGGGCCAGGGAATTGCTGAGAAGGAGGGAGGAGAGAGCGGCCCCGTGCTCAGACCATGCTTTGAGAACGATGGACTTAAGCCTGCGAGGGATGAAAGTGTAACTGACCTGAAGAGATGATGAATGAAGAACTTTCGTAAGTAGTAGAAAATTCTTAATGGAGTCAGGTGACATGAAGTCTGCACCTATTCCCGGGATGGAAAGCAACAGGCCTCCAAAACGCTTACTGCGGATTGTTCTTATGCTGTGTGGTGGAGTCACATGGGCCAGAACACAGGGAAGGATGAGATTGGTCCTCATCAGATGCAGGAAAACACTGAGAGAGAGAGAGAGAGAGAGAGACAGACAGACAGACATAGAGAGAGCTAGACAGACCTCCCCCAGAGAGAGAAAGACAGACATAGAGAGAGATAGACAGAGACAGACCCCCACAGAAAGAGAGAGCGAGACAGATAGACAGACAGACATAGAGAGAGAGAGAAAGAGACATAGACAGACAGACAGACAGACATAGAGAAAGACAGATAGAGACAGACCTCCCACAGAGAGAGCAAGAGAGACAAACAGACGGACAAACAGACAATGCTGAGTTTTGATGGATACAGCAGAACAGGCCTGTGTCTCTGCAGGTAGGCCTGAGAGACAGGGGTCTCAGACAGCAGGGGTGGTGTGTGAAGACCTGCAACAGAAAGCAGGGCCAAGGGAGGGCGTCTGACTGGTCCCTGCGCACTCGTGAGCGGTGGTGCCTTAGAAGGGGCAGAATGAGGACATGATAAAACTGCTTCTTTGCTTCGGGTTTCTGCTCCCTCCCCAAGCGATCAACGTTTGTAGTTTTCACTCATGTTGAAGATCCCCATGGCACCCTTGAGTGTGACAATCAGCCCATCGCTGATTGCGCGAGGCAGTGTGTTCATGCAACACCGCTATGGTGGGTGGAATTGGGACAGTAAAGGGCTGGGTGGTACCGTGGAGATACATGCATGACTCTCTCTCAGCCGCGCCCGGCGGTAGGCACAGCGCTGAGGAACATTAGCGGCTGTGTGGTGGGTACTTTCCTCTGACGCTACCCCACAGCTGGCTGTCAGCACTGGCGTGTGGCAAGGCCCCCTTCTGAGTGCATGCCACGCCAGCGCCGTTCCCTCTCCTGGGGGGCACAGTGCGCTTCAGCAATGCATGTGTGGTCAGCAAGAATTACGGAGCGCTTGTCACGTGGCAGCAGGTTCCCTCTGGCGAGTTACTGTAGAAAAACTCCTACGGTGGAGAGGGAGAGTCAGCACCAGCACAACGCAGGGGCAGAGGAGACTCCTTACGGTGCTGTGAAAGACAGGAGGGCGCGGGGCAGACAGAAGAGGGACCGCCCTGCCCCGCAGCTCAGAGGGGAGCTGTCTGTGGGTGGGACTGAGGGTCATGACAATTTCCTGCTTCCCCCAGCACAGCGCACCTGAGAGGTAGAAACAGGAATGTTTCAAATCGAAAGCGAAAAATAAAGACATTAAAAAAATAAAATAAAAACAAACTGACCAGTTGCAAAAGTGACATCATAAACACTCCTATCTTTATCAACAATTGTGGAAAATGATTAAAATCAAGTTAATTGAAAACCAGAGGTGTTTTGTTGAGTTTGTAATCCTGAGCAAGGTGGGGGACCCTCGTGAATGAACATGGTCTCGACACATGGGGTTCTTCAAGAATTTACCACGTTTCTGCACTGATGTGGCTGAGAAGCTAGAATTCACCTGCACCACACTAAGAACAACTGGGGCATTTTGGGCCTTTATCCAAATGGAAAAAGAATGTTGTCGAGCCCATTCAGGAGCATGCAGTACCACCCAGGCTAAAAGCACTTTGCCAGGTACCTTTTCTGGGTTCATTTTGTTATGCCCATAAAGCATCTTGCCAGTGTGATGTGTAATCATGTTGAAAACATTCATTCTGCTGGTCACATTACCCCCTAGTCTGGGACTGAAGGACTCCTATTTAGATGTGATAGGCTTACAAGTGCTGCTCGAATTCTCAAGGGACTTCAGGTAGGTGTCAAGCAGGCATTTGCAATGGTTCCCAAAATGGGGGCTGTCAAACATTTTGACTTCTTTTTCACAGTAAGATAAATACACATATATACATACACATACATAGGCCCACACATACATATAATGGTTGTGATTATACATAGAAATATATATTTCACACACAGGTACATGCACACACATTCATGTGTGTGAGTGTGTGTGTGTGTGTGTGTATGTGTGTGTGAGTGAGAGAGAGAGAGAGAGAGAGAGAGAGAGAGAGAGAAATACAGTGACCTAACATGCTTGTCTGTGCACACATACACATTCAGGCATCTAAAACTAAAATGGATATTTCCTGATATAATTTTTTCATTGTGAGCTGTTCTATTGATTCCATTAGTCCACTAGCAATTAACGAACAAATTAACTCTATTGTAGTTAAGTGTTCTTGCTTGCTAGGGTAGTTTACAGGTGCAAGTGAGTGAGATAGAAGCCACCCTACTGAGTCCTTTCTTCCCCAGCCCCCACCCACCCTTAATGTTTCCTAATTAGTAGCATTGTGACGTTAGCATGCCATGCATGCTATAATGAATGAAGCGAGGCTCTGGGATAGACTCGGTATCAAATAGACCAGTTTTACTGTCCTGAAAATGCTTTTCCCTTAGCCCTCCTTTCCTGCTGAATTTATAACTTTTCTTATTGCTGAATAAAAATATGCCACAAAAGTAACTTAAGGAAGGCATTCAAGGACACAGACAATAAGGTCTGGTGGTGGGAACCTGAGGTGACTGGTTACATTGTGTCCACAGTCAGGAAACAGAGGGAGAGAGGGAGAGAGGGAAGGAGAGAAGGAGAGAGAGGAGAGAGAGAGAGAGAGAGAGACAGACAGGCAGACAGAGAGACAGACAGAGAGACTCAGCTTGCTTCTCCATGTTATTCTGTCTGGGATCCTAAGCCATGGGAACCTGCTGCCCACCTTCAGGGTGGGTCTTGCTGCTTAGTTAAAGTTCCCTGGAAGTAAAGGTGTGTGGGCCAAGTTATTTTCAAGTGTCAACTTGACAATGAGAAACTGAAAATTCAAACCTACCTCTGAGATTTCATTAGCTAAGATGGGCCTCTAGCAAGCCCTAGGAGATTATCCACTGATGTGGGAAGACTGGTCCAGAGTGGGTGGCGCTATTATTCTCTAGACAGGTGCACAAAATGAAAAGAGAACTGGCTGGAATTTGACAGACTGGCAAAGCTGGCAGCCAGCTGATAGGCGTTGGTCTGGCCTGTGCTCTTGGTGTGGTTGTGACCGGACAGTTTCCCTTAGCTCCTGATGCTCGTCTCTATGCTCCTGCTGCGGCGATCAACAGCAGCCTAGAATCACCAGCATGAACACGGCCTTGTTACTCTAAGTTGTTTGATTGTGCATTCATTGCAGCATTGAAATAAGGAATATGAAATTAAGCCAGTTTGTCTCTATGGTGACTCCTAACCCATATCAGTTGACAGTGAAGGTTAATCACCACACTCACCAGGTCTGGGCAACTGCCAATCTTTAAAAAAAAATTTCTATCTATTTACTTACTTGTGAGATGGAGAGAGAAAGGGAGGGAGGAAGGGATAGGGGACAGGGAGAGAGAGAGGGAGAGGGAGAGACATGACACAGTATGTGTGCCATACTATACAAGTGGAGGACAGAGGACAACTTTTGAAAGTTGAAAGTCTCAGGGCTGGAGAGGTGGCTCAGGGGTTAAGCCTCTGCCTTGCAAGTGGAAGGTCCTGAGTTCGGATCCTAGACCCCATGTATAGACTCCAGGCAGAAGTGGGGGTGGCCTGCGCTTCTGGTCCTGGTAGGGTGGAGCCTGTGAATCCCAGGGCAGAGTAAACAAGGAGGAGGTGGAGGCGTCCATGGTGGTTCCAGACACACACATACATACACATGCCGCACACACACACACAATTGAATAAATAATAATAAAAAAGAAAGTTGAAAGTCTCCTTTCCACCATGTGGGCTTCCACTATGTTTGCAAGTAGGTGTCCACTGAGCTATCTCCCTGGACTAGTAGTCACCAACCTCGAAGAGTTATGAGATTAAATAGACACATGTAGCTAGCTCCAGTGTTGGACACAGAGTGAGTTGGCAAAGACTATTAACCCTTTATTACAGGTCTCCTCAGTCGATCCACATATCCTCCGGCAGTGTGGAATACAGGAAGACCTCGATGAATTGCTTTTAAAAGGCCAACATTCTTACTGCCCCCTCTTCCCCAAATTTCCCTGAGCTTTAAGATAGGGAAAATTTAAGAGCCTAAAGATGGGGAGGAGCAACGATATGCAAGATACTCCATACAAGTTAGGGCTGAAGTAATCAAAATAGGACTTTGCATGACCTGCACAATGATCAACATATCACTAAACCCCCAAAGTCTAGTATGGATCACGGGTACTAGGATCCTTAGAGGTAAGGGATTAACAGCCACAATAGTATTCCTATACTAAAGGGGAACACAAAAAAGAGCTCTTGGCAATGCTACTGAGTCTTTACACCTCATCAGAGAAGAGGACCTAGAGGGAAGTTTGAAAGACACACTAAAGGATGCTCCAGGAATGGAGGGGGGCACACTGGGAGAAGGGGAGGGAGGAGGGAAAAGAAGGGGAAAGGAGGGGAGGGGGAGTCAAGGGAGAGGAGGAGAGAGGAAGGGGAATGGGCTACTTATCAACTTTGTATGAGTGGAAAAAAAAGGCAAAGAGACTGTGATTTTCACAGGCTTATTTTTCACTGCGGCTTTTCAGAAGAACCACGTTCAGTGTCTTGCCACATCTGTGATTTGGAAATCACCAGACATCAGGCTGGAAGGAGGAAACCTGGAGGTAGTGATTGGAGGAGAGTAATTTACTCTGTTATGTTAGCCCCATGACAACTTTTCAATGTCACATATGTCATCATCTTTACTATGGTCAGTTTGAAAAAAAAGCAAATTTATAAAAAATGAGGCTGGAGATATGGCTCAGGGGTTAAGCCTCTGCCTCACAAGCAGAAGGTACTGAGTTCAGATCCTGGATCCCATGTAAAAATGCCAGGCAGAAAGGTAGTGTTCTGTATTTTCTGTCCTGGAAGGCAGAGCCTGGGAAACTCCAGAGCAAAGCAGATAGGAGATAGAAGTAATCCAAAATAAATTCCTGAAGTCACCCATGGGTGTCCACAAGCACACACAGTGCCCTCTGATACACACAGACATATACAGAGAGGCACAAAGACACAGAAACACACACACACACACATACACACACACACACACACACACACACACACACACACACACACCACTAATAATTATCTGAACATCCTGGCACTTTCTGAATGCTTGTGTGTTTGCTTATCTTTAGTACTTGAGATAAAATTCAGAGCCCTGTGCATGACAGGATACCACTGAGCCTCACCTCCAGCCCTCAATATTAATTTCAAACAAGAGAGTAATTGACACTAAGTCGGTCACTTATTTCATATTCCCTGTGAATCCTCTGGAGCCAGCGTCCTTATAGATGTGGCATTTCAAGATCGAATTCCAAGTCTGTTGTTCTGCCTGGCGGTGCAGGTCAAAGAAGCAACTTAAATAATAAAATGTGGTGGACACAGGCTGGTGGGGGGGACATGGGACAAGGGGCTGAGGGAATGTGAGTGGACAGTAGCTAATCTCTGAGTTAAGGAATGATGTCAGGAGAAAGAGCCATTCCATTGCCATATGTGCAAGATGGCTCTAGTATGGTGAATTCTGGTCTCTATGAAAACACCTCAACATCACAGAGCTGAAAAAGCATCTATATTAGAAAGGCAGGAAGAGATCAAAGTAAGATTATCTCCCCCTTGACAGATGGAAAAAACCTAGTTCAGCCAACAGCTGGGGAGGTCAAAGAAAAGATTGAAGTTTTTGATGAAGTAGCCAGGAGCTCTATTGTTAAATCTTGAATTTTATTTTATTTTATTTTTTGTTAAGAAACAAGAAACAATTTGACTTGACTCTGCTTGGCCTTTTGGCCCTCAAAGACACTAAGGCAGGCTGACATTTCGGCTACAAATTCTGCAGCTGTGTAATCACTGGGGTCTGGGAGACCTTACTATACTTGGTTCAGCTCTTGAATTCCTTTTGAGACCAAGACAATGGAACTTATAATTAGCAAACTACCATAAGTCTCCAAGTATGACACATGAATAGGACCCTTCCTTTCTCTCTTTCCCTTTTCAGGGACATAAAAATAGAACAAGGGACTAGTTATGTTTGCACTTCTACTTAAACCAACTTTAATAAAAATATGCCCAATGATGCCTGGGCAGGAACAGAGTCCAGGGAGTGGCGAATCATTTTTTCCTGTCTCTGACATTGAAGCTTCTTTGTGGAGTAAAGGGTCACTGAGACCCTTTCAGTGATGCTTTCCCCCAAAATGCCCTTTAATTGGCATTTTCAACAAGTGAGCAACCCTGTTACCCATGGGCGATGTGTTCCCAAAAGAAGTAAAGGTGTTAAAAATCAGAGTGTGATACTGATCCTCACAAATACTGTGTGTCACCCCATAGGTCCTGCAATTCTTTAGATAGGACCGAAGTTAATCTGATCTCCATGTTTTTAAATGCTGGTATCTCTTTTGCTTCTGTAGTTTTGCTCTCCAGTTCTATTACTAAAGAAAGCCAGTAGCCATTACTTGTGTATGGGCACAAGCATTGCCATTACAACAGTTGACCTCAGAACCAAAGCGGCTGCTAAGTATTGATGGGCAAGCAGTGCATACAGAAGGGATGCTTTGGAAGAAGAGATTGATCACTTCCAATGTGGGACTGAGCAGATGACATGAAGCTTCTCCTGGCTACTCGGGTTGGTGTGATCCGATAAACAATTCAGGAGCTACCTACTTCTGGAATTTTCCTTTGAATAGTTTCTGCCTTGTCTGTAGATTATGGAAACCATAGGTAGTGGGAAGTTATTTGTGCTCGCTCATTAAGTACAGGTATCAACTTGACATTGAGGGCTGAACCTTGAAGAACATTTGTGCAGGCTGCCCGCCTGTGGGAGACTGTCTAAATGCTGAGGAAGACATAGTCCATGGTAGGTGGGACCATTTCCAGGGGAGGTTAAAGATGATTCAGTAGTTTGGCCCACTTTGGCATGTTGGCATGCAGGCAGTCTGTCAAGAGAGAAAGTACGGTCCTCTCTCAGCAATTCCTGTGCATGCGTGTGGCCTGTTTCCCTCAGTTCCTGATGTGGGTATAAACTCTCCTGATAAGATGATCAAGTGTAACTGATCATAAGCAAGAAAAAGTTGCTTGGTCCTGTACTTATCAGTAACATGAGGACAAACTGTGATACCATGGTATCATGAAAATCCAGCTTAGGGTTTTATGACTTTTCTCTGGGTGCCTAAGATAGATCCCCTGGTTTCATCCTCTACTTATTCCTGATTCTGCTCACATGTGGATGCCACATAAATAGTCTGAAATCATATTCCAGCTCCTAGTTCAAAACCAACATAAGATCACAGGTTCCTTGGCGATAAAGCATTGACCAGTCATGTCGCTTCAAATCTAACCTTGACCCATTTTCTTTATTCCCTTGCAGTCTGGCATTACCTGGAACTTCACCAAAAAGCTTCTAGACTCTTCCTTCATTATCTGTTTCTTATCCTGTTTTTTCCTCTAGAAAAATTATTGCTCTTTCTCTAGATTTTTCTTTCCAAGGTCAGCCATCAGAAGTTGTTCTCTTTCAAACTCCAAACTGCTCCCCGTTCTCTCTTTCTCCTTAGAAACTTCCTTGGTATCAATCCGTTAAATTCTCTCCTGCTTCCTAAATGTTTAAATGTCTCCCACAGCCAACTGAAGTGCAAAACAAAACTTATAAGGTCTTGGGGAATCCAGATCATTTTCCCAAACAAGACTCAAGCTCTGTCTGCAGAATATTTTGTTGCTGATGGGTCAACTCACTCCTCCCATTTCACCAGGACCACAATGCTTGGTCATTCTTCTTAGTTACACAGACTTTTTCCTGATGAAGAGTCAAGATGCTAAGTCAGTCTATCAATAACCTTATCACGGATATGTGATCACTGTCTATATGTTGAATTTCCTCATCCCCATGACCTTGGGGCTGGCTGATCCCTTGGTATGCCTTTAGCAAGATACTAAGAAGCCATCTCTGTAACTGGGCACCCCAGAATAATGCTCTACCCACTGCCCATTTTGTTCCTTGACTCTAACCCTTGTCTACTACACTGAGCTGTCTTTTCCTATTACAATTTCTATTACACTTTCACTGTCCAGCTTTGGTTATTACCTTAAATGTCAAAGTGGGGATTGCCTGTCTGGGAGGTTTTAGCCAACGATGTCACTCTGTGCCTTAAGTTCCAGATTTCTCATTGGAAGATGCTTCTCTCTGCGTGGGAGATCTTTCATGGTAGCTGCTACAGAAGAGTTCTCTACAGTGAATGAAACACCGTCTAGTGGGCCTTTTCACTTGACCTTCACGACAGTGACAGGGAGAGGTTGATGTTACCACCACACGTGACGAGGAAAATAAGCTGGGAGGAAGTTGAATCACTGACTCCTAGTGATGCCTGAAATCACATTTAGGGGTGAAGGAAACTCAGAGTATCATTAGACTCATTCTTGAGCCCATTCTTAAATCTCATTTCTTTCCCTTGTCAAGTAGAGTATAGGGCTGAGAAACAAAAGGAAATCACACCACCACCAAGAACTCTTCGTCTTCCCTGATTCTTTTTTCCCTTGCTGGGCAGAGAGGAAATAATACAAGCAGCTAACATTTACTAATGGCTCCCTGTGTTGTAAAAACACCTTCCCTATAATTGCCTGGATTTGTCTGTCTCAGTAGTACTCAGGCAGTTCTTATGACTACAGAGCGCAGAAGAGGAAAGAGAGGAGAAAATGAGTTTGCTCAAGGAAGATGGGCTTTTGAACCAACAGCCACATGCCTTAAAAACCACATTTTTTAACCTCCCTGACAAATGTGAATGTGCCTGTGAGACTTGGCAGGACAGAACTGGAGGAGCGAGTCAGTTGCTCCCCCACCATGCTTTGATATCAGCTTCTTTACGCCAGTCTCGAAAGGACTGGAACGAGTCACCCAGGTGACCAGAGATCCAACTCTGGGGAGGAGGAAGGAAGGAGGGAGGGCTGTGATGTTCTCTCTTAGTGTGGCTGCTATTGTGTTTTCTCAGAACAGCCCATCCCCATTATCTTTGGGCTCCATGATTCCATCTAGCTTTAACATAAGCTTTCCCTTTTCTCTCCTAAGAATGCAGGCTGAAGCCTGGACATGATTCCAGGAGGTATTTATTGTCGGTGTTGGATCCCACAGCCCACCTTTTATTTGGATGCAATCTTGGTTGAGCTCCAGGTATCTGCTTACACCATGCCACACACCTTTGATGTATCAGCTCATGTAAACTTTCTTAGTTCACCTGATTTCTTATTGTTAAGCATTAATTCATGCAAAATTGGTGGATAAAGAAATAATAGACTACGTTGGCTTTTTTATTCCACCAATGGAGATTTCACCTAGGTCTTGTACGTGCTCTGCAAGTGAGCTACAACCCCTGTTCTCTCTATGGGCTGGCCTTGAACTTGAACTCAATCTGTAGCCCAAGCAGGTCTTGAACTTGCAGTCTTCCTGCTTTGCCTGCATGTGTAGTAGGATTAAACTACTGGGCCAAAGGAAGCACTCCCATGCAAGTTACCTAAGTTCTCAAATGCATTTTGTTTATTTGTTTATTCTCCCATGCTGACTTGGCTCTTCATATGAGCCAGGCACAGGCTAGTATCACACCTGCATGTCTATGAAAATTTAGGAAAACACACATTTTATACATTATATATGATACGTAGATGCAATGTTTTTAAATAAGTAATCTTTATGTTACATGAATGATGTTACAGAACAGCATTTTATGTGATCAATTACATCCAGTATGTTTAGTCTGACTTTGTTTTGTTTGCTGGTTCAGATGCAGAAATATGATGTGGTAATTAATGGCACTCCCCCATCCCCCATATAAAATCTCATTATGTTCAGGCAGCCTCTGCAGATGTTTTTTTGCCCTGTGCCACACACATAGGAAATCTCCCTTCATCCTTCCCTGGCATGAAAAATGAATCCATTTTGGATGACACAAAGGCCCTTGGCCATATAGGCAAGCCTTAATCAGTTTCGATTCTCTTACAAATTAAGCTTCTAACGTTGCTTTGGGACACACACTGCCTTCTTTCTCCCAAACTCCCTTAGAAAGCTGCCAGTGTCTCTAGCTACAGAGGGAAATCATTTCTGATGCACGCGAACTTCCTTTTTCTCTTTTACAATATTTGTTGTATGCTAGAAACTTTCTCAGAAATGTCCTTCTTATTCTTAACATGATCTCCAGTAGCAAGATAGATGATGGGCCTCATTTTACAAAAGCCTAGGGAAGTGAAATAATAGGTGGTATTGCTGTGAATAGTGTCAACATCACAGGGTGGGGTAGGGTCAGAGCAAGGAACTAGACAAGGAACAATGAAGGAATGTCCTTTTGCTGTTTACCCCTCCTATGAAAAGGATCATTTAAAAAATTATTACTGTATATTTACTGTGTAAAGTAACAGGTTTCATAATGACACTGTCACATATACAGTGACTTCTCACTATAATCTCCTGCCTGTTCCCTTCTGTTGCTTCCCACCATCTTCTCAAATACACCCTCCATTTCCACATAGCCCTTCCCATGCTCATGGATTTGGCAGAATTATTATTGCAAAAGTAGTAATTCTACCAAAATTCATATATAGATTGAATGCAATCTCCACCAAAATTCCAAAGACATTCTTCACAGAAATACCAAAAAATTCTAAATTTCATGTCAAAACATAGAAGGCCCTAAAGAGACAATGCATCTGAGCAGAACATGGGTAGAGATACCGCAGTGCCAGCCTTCAGTTCATGCGACAGAGTCACTACAGCAAACCCAGCGTGGTACTGGTGCATCAGTACAGTGGAACCAGTGCCAGAGAAGGTTCCATTCAACCGTCTGCCTTACAGAGAAGGGTTGACTCAGGAGGGACTCAGCCTCACACCCAAACTTACACACCCTGACAGAGCAGTCTGCCCACAGAGGTCCCCACTGCAGGGCTCTGGTTCGTAGCCACAGTGCTTCTCAATGCCAGCCCCCAGGCTGGAGAAGGAGGGTAGTGTGGTGCTCGCCTCGGGCTCAGTTACTGTGCATGTGGCTTGCTTTCTTTTTTAAATTTTTTTTTATTATTATTTATTCAATTGTGCGTGTGTCTGTGCGCGTGTGCGTGCGTGCGTGTGTGTGTGTGTGTGTGTGTGTGTGTGTGTGTGTAGAACCACAGGGCGAATTCGGGAGCCACCATGGATCGTCCTCCACCTCCTCCTTGTTTACTCTGCCCCGGGATTCACAGGCTCCGCCCTACCAGGACCAGAAACGCAGGCCGCCCCCGCTTCTGCCCGGCATCTATACATGGGGTCTAGGATCTGAACTCAAGACCTTCAGCCTGCAAGGCAGAGGCTCAACCCCTGAGCCACCTCTCCAGCCCCGTGGCTTGCTTTCTTTAAGGGCCATCCTTCTTCATCCAAAGGATGGGTTCAAATCTTGATTCAGTGGAGCCCAGTGCCTAGCTGCCCCCCACCAGCGTATGCTACCTGCCACTCTGCCTCCTTCCATCTCCTTGCTCCCTCTTGCACACGGGGGAAGAAGCATCTTCCACCTGTCATGAGTGCACCCTTCTCTCACAGGTAGGCTTTAGCATCCCTTGGCTTGAAAGAGGTTTAACTTGATTCCTGATTTTGCCTCTTCCCCCTATACTATAACCATTACCTCCCAATTTTTCCACTTTTTGGAGTTATAGGACCTGTTCTTACCTTTCTTTTTTTCTTTTTTTTTTTTTGCCTGCTTTTTTATTACCTTAGGCTATATGGATTGTTGTTACAAAGCATCAAAATAAACAAGAGAAACCAGAGGATGAGAACTCTGAGGTCAAGACTTTCTGGGCTCATAGAGGAAGTATTTTCACTAGGTTGTCATATCACGGTGGTCCCTCCCCCCCTGTGAGTACTATCAAAAGGCCTCTAGTCCCTTTCATGCCGGTTTCATCTCCCAAACATCCTGCCTTCCCATGTCATCACTTTGTGAGTCAGAGGTCTTAACATAGTGATTTGAGGGGGACCTGCACTTTCTAACCGTAATACACATGCTCACCAAAATTTCCACAGTCAACACTGTCCTAAATAATACAGCTGTGCTGCTAGTTGTACAGTTGTAGGTGAGGGGACACTGTGAGCTGCGTGCATACTCGAGCCATAGTTTAACCTTAAATGTCACCACCGATAAGATAAAGATCCTCCAGAACTCAGTTTGTGGGGGCAGCAAGGGATTCTCAAGCGTCGGACATAAGACAAACGAAAACAAACAAACGAAAACAACAAGAAGAAAACAGAAAGAAATAGAAAGGTGAGAGGAAAAGGGGGCAAGGAGACCAGGAGGCTCCTCAGAACCCCAAGAAAGAGAAATGTTCAAAGAGGTCAGAATTAGAAGACAAGGGGATGGGGAGGTGACTCAGGGGCTCAAGCCTTTGCCAAGCAAGCAAAAGGACCTGAATTCGGATCCCTGGATCCCCTAGTAAAAATGCTGGGCAGATATAGCAGTGGCCTGTAATTCTGGCCCTGGAAGGCAGAGCCTGGGAAACTTTAAAGCAAAGCAATAAGAAGGTAGAACAATCCAGGGTGATTCCCAAAGTCTTCCTGGCCTCCACAGGCACACACACTCAAGTGACCCCTTGTATTTATACACACTCACAAACACACACACACCACACACACACATGATAATGTCTCCATTTACCCAAGGTTGTAAGACTTAAACTTCTGTTAGAGTTTTGTCTTTGAGTGTCTTTGGGCTCAAAATAAAGTAAACGAATGAATAAATGAACGTTGCCCTTGGTCGTGTCTCAGGCCGTCCACTTCTTAAACAGCAGCGAGTCTGTGCCCCCAATCCCTATTACAATTCCTGTTCCGCCATCTTACATTCTGGCTGATAACATAGCTGGGACACAAATGTTTTCCATAAAGCTTCTTGTGCTCACCCCTGAGAAAGCACCAAGAACCTGAGCATGAAAAAGACACAGATCATGACGACTCGACGACATCTCTTAGACCTGATATTATATTGAATAATTCATAAAATTAAAAAATACACGTATAGGGCTGGGAGTCTAACTAGGCGATAGAGCACGTGCCCGGTAAATGGAAAGCTCTAAGTTCTATTCCCAGCAGTGCAAAGAAAAAACAAAATACACATAGAGTTCATCATTAATATGAGGTTTCTAGTCATTCATAGATCTGGACCGTGAATTATTTATGCATTAGTACAGGGCATCTGAAATTTCTCTCCCAGGAATGTGAGCAGGAATTAGGTAACTAGTTTAGTGAAAGCACATGTCAAAATTGGATGAGATCCGCAATCTCAGAATAATAAGAAACTGTGTAAATTGAATTTTCCTTCTTTCCTTTTCTCTCTGATGCACTGGGATATAAATGGAGTCCACACGTACTCACTATCTTTATCACAGCATACATGCTTTTTGAAGCATCTTCTATGTGCTGTGATTTCATTTTGTCTTCTGCTTGTGTGTCTGCCACTGGGCACAAAGGTGGTGCTTTTAATTTTCAAATTCCATCTCCAAACTTTTTCATTGTAAGCCTGAGAACTCTTTTACTTCACTTGGAGTACAATCTAATTTCTCCATGTTCTAGAGTGATATTCAAAAACTATCTCTTATTAGAAAAAGTATTTCCTGTGAGCTCCAAATCTGTACTTTTACAAAATTGATCCCCCATATTATTTGCCCTGATCACTCTTGGTTTCATATGCCTCATTAGCTATATTTTCTAGTCATTCCTTAGGATTCTAAATTTGATGGTTAGATTTCCATACTATTTAACAAGAATACTGTAAATATTTCAATTGCAAATACTATTTATTTATGTATACTAGTGTTTCAAATACTATTCTGTGACTTATTTTGGTAACTTAACCATTAATTGATTGTTTTTCCATGTGTGTGATGTATATAATATAACCCAGGTTATTTATTTATTAAAAAGTCTTTTTACTTAAAAAATTCTTGCTATTGTAAGTTTTCTATCTTATCCAAGGTAAGATTATCTTTTGCTTTCACTTCATACATTTCTTGGAGACTTACACATAATGTCTTTAAAATGCATTGCTTTCATTTAGGTCATTCCTCAGAAGCTTCATGTTCCTGCGACTTTGTTTCCCTGTTGAGTGTCATAATGCAGTGAGATTCTGATTACACTTCCTCTGTCCATTTCATGTGCCGTTCTGAACTTTGCACATTCTGGTGTAGTCGGACGATGGCAGCCTCAGAACCCAAGTGCAGGGACCAGGGCTCAAAGGCAGGCGTGGGTGCCTCTAGCTTTGTGCTGTGCTTCTGGTCTATCACCTCGGGGACACCTGCTGGTCCTCCATGATGCTCCATCTCCAGCCAAGGTGGGTGACACTGGACATCACACTACGTACCGACTAGTGAGCTATAGCCCATCATGGAGAAGGGGCTGGAATCAGATGCAAGAGCTGAGGGCGTGGGAGACGGGTGAGGAGCAAGCTGAGGCTGAATGCCTGATGAGGCACACTGCTCTGTCTTCTCCTAATGCAGACCTTTCTGTCTAGGCCTGAGGCCAAGTCGTGGGACCGCTGCCTCAGCACAGTGCATTGTGGTCTCCTCTGTGAACATGCAATCAGAATCTACTTTATCTTCAACTGGTGCAATGACCACCCTTGGGCCCGCCTCAGTTTTTCTGTGCATGAAGCTACATAGCAGGTAAATGGTAGACACACCCATGCTTGAAAACCACTGCATCAGAGACCTAGCTCTCTGGCCTTCCTATTCCTGACCCTCTTTCCAAGGGACATGTCCACAAAGACCTGCATTCTTTTTAGAACAGGCTTTCTGTGCCCTAGAATTCCAGACCTCAGGGTAAATAGTAGTCTTTTACCAGGTGAATGGTCTATGTCCCCGAGGCTAATCCACGACCAAGGCATAAGGACATCGCTAGGCAGGATGGGCATACTGCTGTATCTAGGAAGTGACAACAGTGAGATTTGTCTTTCCCCGACCTGCATAACGACTGAAATACCAACATGTCCCTATGGACTACCTAGGAACTCAAGGGAGATAAGAACATATAGTGGACCTTTGGGTCTGGAGCTAGATGAGTGAAGGGAAATGCCCACATCAGTGGGGTGGCCTGAAAAGAGGTAATCTGGTGTGCCAACGAGGCCTGGACCCCCACAGAAGTGGACAGGCCAGAGTGACCCTTGGGGGCCATAGAAGCATGGGAGTGTGAGGATGCGAGGGATTGACGAAGGGTAGGAATGGGAATGGGAGGGAAGGAGGATGGAGGGAAGCAAGAATGAGTGCTCAATATGTTTTTAAAATTAGAGAAAAAAAGCTGGGAGGGTACGGCGGCTCACCCGAGATGCCAGTGCCTGGAAGGCAGAGACAGGAGATGACCAGGGAAGCTGGCGAGCTGGACTAGCTGAGTTGGTGTGCTCTAGGCTCAAATGAGAATCATCACTACTCTTCATAAAGAAAGACATCCAAGGTTTGCCTTGGACCTCTACACTCCCATGCCCACACATATGCAGGCTCTTACACGTGTGAATAGACTTGCACATCTCTCTCTCTCTATCTCTCTCTCTCTTTCATACACACAAACACAATCACACACAGTCACACACATGCACAGAGTCACACACACACACACACACACACACACACACACACACACACACAGCCAAAGAGAAAGAGCAAAGGAAAGGAATGATTGTGACATTCTGTGATAAAATGTCAATCACAGGGGGCATCTCAACAACTATAGAAACAGTTCTGTTCCCTTCTTGCTCTTGCAGAAGCATCCCTCACATTGTAACGACTCAAATTCTGATGAGCCACTGACCAGGAATTAGTCACTCTTTTTTATGTAATACATAAAAATAAAAAAGGAAATGCAAATGTCTGTATCTCATTAAAACTTTTGAGACTAATTTGTGAATTCTCTATAAATTTTATTTTTTATGCTCTTACTAATTCTTCTGTTTCCTCTTCAATACCAGTAATTTTTACCCAGAAACTCTTACTGAGATATAACCAAATCCTATCCAACTTCTTCCCTTACCGTGATGCTGTACAAATATTTTTATGTGCATGGTAGATCTCTCTCTCCCTCCCTTCCTCTCTCTCTCTCTCTCTCTCTCTCTCTCTCTCTCTCTCTCTCCACTGTACATAGTTAGATGGAGCTTGTTAAAAAAGGCCTAGATGTTCATTTAAGGCACATAGGTTGGGAAAGGTACTTCTAGACATTACTTGTTGACAATACACAGTATAATTCTATTATCTCATTGCAATTATGTATTTCTGACGTATGTGTGTATGAATATGTTCATGTATGCACGTATACATGTGTGCAAGTATGCATGCATGTGCATGTGTGTGGAAGTCAGAAGTTGATATCAGATGTCTTCCTCAATTACTCTTTTTGCATAAGATCCCTCACTTGAACCTGGAGCTTACTGGCTAGGTTAGGCTGACTGGCCAACAAGCCTCAGAAATCATCCTGTCTCTGCACCCCAATCCTGGGATGCTAGGTCCAAACCACCATGCCCAACTCTTACATGAGCACAGGGGATCTAAACTCAGATCCTCTCACTCACACAACAAGCTCTGTGCCACCAGAGTTGTCTCCTCAGCCCCCTTATTCCTGACTTTTATCACATGCCTATCCTTTTAAAAATGATGGTCTTTCTTTGTTCAGTTTTGAAACCAGATCTTTCTCCTCGATAGATCAGCTTCAATTTTTTTTAAAAAATGTTTTCCTAACATATAATTATCATCTTCCAAAGACCCAAAAGTGCTGTCAATGTGACTGAAATCTGAATGTAAATATTTTATCAACAGCTGTCACATCTCAATAGGCAGCAAACAGAAAGCCTGAGTTACTATCACGTAACCACGAGACTGTGTCACGTCATTGACGGGTGAGACATCTTTCTGGATTTTGTTTCCAGCAGCACTTTCCATGTGTGAGCATGTCATGCCAATCTGCGTGGTCACTGGGATATTTGCTGTGAAGATGGAACGTGCCCTGCTCTGGGGGAGATGTCCAGCATTCACACAGTGTGTCTCAGAGCATGCTGCCTCTGTTCATTGTATCTGTAGTGTCTGACACAGGCTGAATATGGCCTGAAGAGAATGCTATCAGGCCCTCAATCACAGATCATATCTTCCCCTTAGCATCTCAATCACTGATTATTTATTTCCCTTTTGGGGGTCTCTGGATTTGAGTGTGAAGCATCCCACCAGGTTCATGTGTTTGAACATTTGGTCCCCTCTGGTGGTGCTGTTTGGGAAGGTTGTGGAATCCTTGGGAGGTGGAGCCTTGTTGGAGGAAGTACATCATTGGGGGTGGGGCTTATGATTTTCCAGCCTGGTTCTACTTCCTGTTCTCTTTCTGCTCCCTGACTAGTGAATTGCTGGCTCTGTGATTTGTGATCTGCCACCATGTCTTCCTTGACAAGATGGACTCCATCCCTCTGGAAGAGTGAGCCCGAATAAACCCTTCTTCCTCCCTTCTGTCTGGGTATTTTTATCACGCCAATGGAAACAAAGCTAAGACAGGTCTTTATTCAGCAGCATTGCTGATTGTGCAAGTGTCAGACATAGCCAATAAATCTTAAGACACAGAGAACTGAACCTTGTCACTTGTCGACAAAGATTACAAGAGCACTTTGGCAGAGAGCCGTCCCAATAGCATGCAGCTGTCCTCTGCCTGTGCTATGGTCTGTTCCCTCCTTCTCTTCTCTTTTCTCTTTATTTTTTCCTGTCTTTCTAATAGAAGCAACAGACATGTGGGGGAATCTACACTCTCAATTTCTTTAAGGATATTAATCCTGCAGTATTTTCTGGCTCACTCATTTAGTAATGTTTAATAAGCTTCTTGTAGGGAATGTTGTTGCAATGATGTCGTGGTTTGAAATGTGAATTGTCCCCAATGAGCTCATGTGTTTGGTTCCTTAGTTATTGTCAGTGTTTGGGAAGGTCATGGCACCTTTGGGAGGCAGAGCCTTGCTAGAGAACGGCAGTCACAGGGGGCGGGACTTGGGGTTGGTTCACCTGGAGGTTAAAGAAGGTCTGCTCTGTAGTATGTAGTTTGCTCTCCCTCAGCCTCCATGATGGATGTGACTTGAGCTGCCTCTGACACCTCCATGCCTTCCCACCATAATGGACTGTATCTCCCCTCTGAAAGGGAGGCAAATAAATCTCCATTTCTCCCTTATTTGGTTATATGAGTGTTGTCTCACAGCAACAGAAAGAGTGACTGCTATGATTGGGCAGCAAGGAAAATGGACCAAGCCCCATCCTCTCAAAGGCTATATTACCATCCTGGTGTATGTGAGAGACAGAAAACAAACTGCAAACAAGACCCATTTTTCCACCTTGCCTGGATCCCTTGGGCTACATCAGTGTTTGGTCTACAAGGGAATATTTTAGTATGTCTTTAAAAATAAAACTTTTAGTTTTTGAAGGAATTAAATTTGCATAACTAGTATAAGGTTCCTTGAGAGATATACTGATATTAAGATAGACAGAAATGACAGATAGATAACTGATTGAAGATTTATGATAGATGATTGACAGATGACAGACATATAGATGACAGATAAGACAGAAGGTTAATAGGTGATAAATGGAGACATAAATAGATAAGTGACTGATAGCTATAGATGATAGTTATGTGATTGACATATATGATGGGTGATAGGTGATAGATTATTGATAGATGATATATAAATGATGATAGATAATAGATGATACACAGATAGGTAGAGTTTAGGGAAGGTTTATGGAGAAATTATAGATAAATAGATAAATAATAGATAGATAGATAGATAGATAGATAGATAGATAGATAGATAGATAGATAGACAAACAGCCAGACAGAGACAGGCACAGATGATATAAAGAAAGATGGAAGTTAGGGAAGGACTATGGAGAAATAGCAGCAGACAGGCAGGCAGACAGGCAGACAGACAGACAGACAGACAGACAGACAGACAGATAGATAGATAGATAGAGGTTAGGGAAAGTGTATAGATAGACAGATAGAGACAGAGATAGATGATACAGAGACAGATGGAGATTAGGGAAGGCCTATGGATAAATAACAGATAAAGATAGACAGATACAGAGAGACAGATGCATGATATAGAGACACATTGAGGTTAGGAAAGGTCTGTGGAGAAATAGATAGACAGATAAATAGAGATAGACAGACAGATAGATGATATAGAGATAGAAGGAGGTTAAGGAAATTCTATAGTGAAATGATAGAAGATAGATAGATAGATAGGGTGTAGGGAAGGTCTATGAAGAAATAATATACAGACAGACGGATGATATAGAGATAGATGGAGGTTAAAGAAGGTCTATAATGAAATGATAGAAGATAGAGAGATAGAGAGAGAGAGAGAGAGAGGTTGAGTCTAGGGAAGGCCTATGAAGAAATAATATATAGACAGATGATATAGAGATAGATGGAGGTTAATGAAGTTTTAGGGAGAAATGGCAGATGATAAATAGGCAGATATATAGAATAGATAGAAAGAAAGACAGACAAACAAAGAGACAGATAGATGATATAGAGTTAATGGAGGCTAGGGAAGGTCTAAGAAGAATTAATAGATAGTAGACAGAGAGACAAACAGAGACAGACAGGTGGTATAAAGATAGGGGAGGCCAGGGAAGGTCTCTGGAGAAATTTGTGACCCAATGGGCTACATGGTGTCAGAGCCAGAGCACAAGTTGAGGGACCAACCCAGAGCCCCAAGGGGAATAATAATACTAATTGTTCAAGGAAACAAAGAAAAGGTGCTGGGAGGGCTGGAGAGGAGGAAGCCAAAGGGAAGCAGTACAAGCAGAAACCAGATCCATGAGATGTGTCAGTTGTAGTGACGTGTTTGGGTCTATTCTAGACATAGGGTAAGAACAGAGGGACCCTGAGCAGGGTCCACATAGATGGCTAGTTCTGATGGAGTCACTTGGGACCCCTGATTGAGGACTGGAGGTATTTTTGTGTGAGCAGATAGAAGCCAGGTGGCCACTGGGCATCTAATGTCCTGTTTAAGCAAGGCGGGAGGATGCCTCCGAGTGCCTGGGGTCAAGAGGAAAGAGCCAGAAGAGGAGGGCACATTTAGAAGAAAGTGAAAGGAAAAGACAACTGTGGAAAACTCCATGGCTCTGGGTCCATAAGAGATGCTTTGGCTTTTACAAATGTCAGAGCGTTTCCTGTATCCCTGAAGGAGACCCGGAGGGGAGAGGTATTCTGTACGAAGAGAGTGTGTTGCACCCTCAATTCACAGACACGGAGCAAAGGTCCAGAAAGAAGAGATGGCTCTTCATTCTCACAGCCCTAGAGCTGCACTGCAGCCTATACCTCGCTCACTCGCTTCTTTTCCAGCCTGCGGATTTCCCTCGTTATCCAGTCCTTCCTTCCTGGACTCTGCTGGGTACCTTCTCCTTGCCTGGCGTGACTTTTCTTTAGAATTTCATTTCATAACCTATCCTTTGTCTGTATTATTTCTTTTATGAAAACAACTATATACAAGTGGAAATTGATATTACAACTATATTGATATCACAAGTATATTGATACTACAACTATATACAAGTGGAAATTGATATACAAGTGGAATTGATATTACGATCTGATTCTAACAGGAGTTTTGGTGTTTGAACTTAGACCATTCCTCCTGAACATTTGTTTAAGAACATGGAGCAAGGTGCTAGGAATTAATATTTCATTTACCTGCATCCACAGGCGATGGCAATGTATCTCAATTCTCCCAGACCAGAGTTTTTTCAGAAGCAGAAATGGTATGCTACCAGCAAGGATGCAAAGGATTTTGCGTTGACCACGCCCACTAAGCAGCTGTGGAATGGGCCAGCCACAGCAGGAACATTTACCTTCAAAACCTTCAAGACTGAGGGAGTAGCACATGGTGGCCCAGTTCGAGCCTCAGTGGCTCAATCCTTACTAATCAAGAGCTCAGTTGCCCAGGGTGGATCAGAGTGCAGTTTAGATCTCTGCTGGGGAAGCCAAGTGCGGACGTGTGCAGAGCTTGCTGTCCTGGTATCACAGGCTCCCCACAAGCCTGGTCCTATTGGATCCTCTAAGCATCTGGAGACCCCAGCAAGCTTGAGCATGTTGGGGCCCGTGTGCACGAATGTGTGCCTGTGCATTTGTATGTCCCCTGCGACAGGAAATCGTGGACCACAGGCTCTTGCCAGACTTCACGGTCTTTTCCTGAGGCTGTCGCCATGGCTGCTGGGTGTACTCTTGGGGTGCAAGAGGATACTGTGTTTCCAGATAGGACTGTGAGACAAGAGCCAAAGAAAATATTCGCAAGATGATCCTTCTGGAAGGGAGACTCTTGGCTAACATTGGGTCACACGGGTACAGGAAAGGCACATAGAGAGATTAGGACCCCCCCACCCCACCCCGGGATCTCACACTGTGCCTTTAGGCTGGCTTGGAGCTTAGTTTGTAGCTCAACCTGGCCTCAAATTCATGATCCTCCTGCCTCAGCTTCTGGAGGGTTGGGCTTACAGATGTGAGTCACCACACTCAATGCATGGGGATTTTTACACTGAGCATCGTGACATCCATTGGGGCATTTGAGACAGAGGCAGATGGGAAGAATGGAGTGGGGGCATATTAGCAGTGCTTGCGAGACAGAAAAACCACCATTGGTGGTAACACGTATAAAGAATATGATTTCTCAGGGCCAACCTCCCTTCCTTCCTTCCCTCCTTCCTTCCCTCCTTCCTTCCCTCCTTCCTTCCCTCCTTCCCTCCTTCCTTTCCTCCTTCCTTCCCTCCCTCCCTCCCTCCTTCCTTCCCTCCTTCCTTCCTTCCTTCCTTCCTTCCTTCCTTCCTTCCTTCCTTCCTTCCTTCCTCCCTCCCTCCCTCCCTCCCTCCCTCCCTTCCTCTCTCTCTTCCTCTCTCCCTCTTTCCCTCCCTCCCTTCCAGACTTCATTCTTTCTTTCTGTACTTTTTTATTTCTTTCTGGCACTCCTGGGGATTGAAGTGGGCATCATGCTCCACCACTGTGCCACAGAAACCGTGGCTGCCACTTCTTCGTCCTATTAGGACAATGAATTAGTGGCGCGATGAAGGCCACTCTGAAGATTCTCATGGTACAGTGCCACTATACATGTGGACAATACAAACGCATTTGCATTATTTTCTAAAAATCCCACCTCTTGCTGTGAAGGTTCAAAAAGTATCAGAAGTAAAGTCAACTTGTCCCAAGTTTCAGTGAGCATGTCTCACTGTATTTTTAAATCCTGTGAGCAAGTGAACACACTGTGTCCTTTTCCCAAAGGCTCCACAGCAAGCATGGCTGCGGAGCTGTGTTCAAGACGCACGCAGTAGGGGACGAAGGAGAACACGGCACAGGACACCATGCACGAAGCCGCATAATGAAACTCGCACTTCGAGAAGCCAGACACGCGTCAAAGAAATTCTAAGTTGTCCAACACACCAACTTATAATTCGCCTTCTCAGCAATCTGTTCATGTCAACCAACCCATTAGTTCCCCTTTGCAAAAAGAGGCCAATTAGAAAAAAGCTCTTACCTTACAGTGCCTTAGCTGAAGTTCTGGATATCATTAACTTGGCCACTAGTCAGAATGCAGGTGCTAGGAGAGAAAAAAATTGCTGTTAACAAATAAATGGGACCATGGGGAGCAGAAAGTTACAGGGCTCAGGAAATGATGTGAGGCTTTGCTTTTTTCTTGAAAAGTCACATTTTTTAGTTGGAAGTAACATTGTGTCATAGTGCTTAGCCTCTGTATGTGTTACAATTTGTCTGCATGTTGCCGATAAATTCACAACCAAAGAGCTTAGGGGAACCAGAGAGTTTTATTCTTGCTTAAGGGTCTCAGTTACAGATCGTAATTCAGCTTGGCAGGGAGTTCATTCAAATACCAAGAACCGAGAGAACCAGCCACACCGTATCCACAGCGACGGCTGAGAAAATGGCAGCGAGGTTCATTTCCCAGAATGCGAGTCTGCCGAACTGTGCTGAACCACTGAACCAGCTCCCACCATCTTATCCACCTGCCCAAGGAATGGCCCTACCCACCATGTACTGGGTCTTCCCAGTCGATTAGATACCCTCCTGTGGCTTTGATTAGGGTTTGCCTTAACTACAGGTTCTTCACGAATATGTCCAAAGTTTGGCCTTCAATGGCCAAGTCGATGCCTGCATCTAACAACACAACATGTTGACTGCAATGAAGACATCACGAAGTTACGGTGTCTGTCACTGGCGGAAGAGATGAATCTGCTAAATCCCTCATTCTCCAGTGCCAGAAGGTGACACATAGTGAGAAAAGTAAAGGCCAAGAAGTCCCTTGCCCCCCTCCCCCCGCTGACATGCCAGCAAGGGGTACTCTTTACTTGTCTTTTATCAAGGGCAGTCAAGTGCCCAACACCTCAGATGCTTCCATATGCCACTGTCTCCAAGAAACCATTCAAAACACATGCACACAATAACGATAACCTTATGATCAGCTTCCTGTCATATGTGGCTAGGACAAACCATCATATATGGGACAAACCAGCTAAGAAAATCTAGTTCTGTCCGCACAAGGCATTCACCTTTTGGAGGTGCACAGTCTGAATACTAGGCCGGAACTTATTTGCGGATGTACCTCTCTTATTTTTTATTTAATTTTTAATGCATGTGCATATGTATGTGCATTTATATGTATGTGTGCTGCACGTAGAGGCTGGAAGAAAATATCTGGTATGAGCCCCAGGAATTCCACCTACCTTCTTTGAGACAGGGTCCCTCATTGATTCACACCTTACCCATGAGGCTAGACAGGCTGGACAGGGATCATTCATCTCTACCTTGTCAATGCTGGGCTTGCGGTGTGCAGCGCCAGGTTTGGCATGCTTACACATGTCTGGGGAGCAAACTCCAGTCCTCATGCTTGCAAAGCAAGAGGCTTTCATTAGGCGAAGCTATTCTCCTGGCACAGGAAGCATCAACTTGTGCAAAGAAACAGAAGTGCGGAGTTGCATAGGCGGTGAGCTAGGGAGGCACATAGATGCCAAGGACATAGCTGTGGACAGAGGGTCATGAAAGAAAGGGTACACAGATGTTTCAACGGAAGACTGCAATTTCCACAGGGCAAGATTGTATGTGCGTGTGCGTGTGTGTGTGTGTGTGTGTGTGTGTGTGTGTGAGAGAGAGAGAGAGAGAGAGAGAGAGAGAGAGGAGGGGGCTTTTGGGGAGAAGCCAGAGGGGTCACAAGGCCACACACAGAGGGGTTTGCTCAGCAAGGAAGTGGGGATGGAGGCTGTCTCTCCATGAGTGGCCTGGCACAGAACAGGCTCAAAGACAGACAGCAAACCAAGAGAGTTTACAGAAACTAGAGAAGTAATTAATAAAGAGGATTTTCAATCTGCAAGGAATTGTTGGGAACAAAAATGAGAAGTCAGCTGTGCTCGGTCACCTGCAGAGCATTTGGTCAGTCGAACTTTCTTCCTTTCCCTTCCCTTTCTCCTTCCCTTTTCCTCCCTTTCCCTTTCTCTTCCTTTCCCTTCTGTAGGAGTTACTCTCCTCTGTTGCTGTGAGACACCACTCAAAGTCAAGCAACTTCATAAGAGAGAAAAGGGAGACTTATTCATTTACAGTTCCAGAGGGGAGATAAAGTTTTTCATGGTGGAAAAGGCATGGATGGCCAGCAGAAGCTGGAGGCGCCTAAATCACTTCCATCAAGGGGGCCGAGAGCTGCAAAATTGGCCAGTTACAAGAGCAGTCCTCTCAGAAGAAGGGTGGAGCTAATCATTCTCAAGGTCCACCCCCTGTAACTGCCTTCTGCCAGCAAGGTTCCACTTCTTAAAGGTGCCATGACCTTTCCAAACAACTACAGATTCAAATACATGAGTATGGGGGGTACTTAAATTTCAGACTATGACATTTTCCCTTCCCTCCCCCCTCTCTCCTCCTGTCCCTTCCTCTTCTCTTTCCTTTCCCTCTCTTCTCCCCCTCCCTCTCTTCACCCCCTCCCTTCCCCTTTCCCTTCCCTTCCCTATTTCCCTTCCCCTCCCCATTTCCCTTCCTCTCCTCTCCTCTCCTTTCCTCTCCTTTCCTTTCCTTCCCCATTTCCCTTCCTTTCTTTCCCTTCCCCATTTCCCTTCCTTTCTTTCCCTTCCCCATTTCCCTTCCTTTCTTTCCCTTCCCCATTTCCCTTCCTTTCTTTCCCTTCCCCATTTCTCTTCCTTTCTTTCCCTTCCCCATTTCCCTTCCTTTCTTTCCCTTCCCCATTTCCCTTCCTTTCCCTTCCCCATTTCCCTTCCCTTCCCTTCCCCATTTCCCTTCCTTTCCCTTCCCCATTTTCCTTCCCTTCCCTTCCCCATTTCTCTTCCCTTCCCCTCCCCATTTCCCTTCCCTTCCCTTCCCTTCCCCATTTCCCTTCCTTCCCTTCCCTATTTCCCTTCCCTTCCCTTCCTTTCCCTTCCCTTCCCTTCTCCCTTCCTTCCCTTCCCCATTTCCCTTCCCTTCCCAATTTCCCTTCCCTTCCCCATTTCCCTTCCCTTCCCTTCCCTTCCCTTCTCCCTTCCCTTCCCTTCTCCCTTCCCTTCCCTTCTCCCTTCCCTTCCCCCTTCCCTTCCCTTCTCCCTTCCCTTCTCCCTTCCCTTCCCTTCCCCCTTCCCTTCCCTTCCCCCTTCCCTTCCCTTCCCCCTTCCCTTCCCTTCCCTTCTCCCTTCCTTCCCTTCCCCATTTCCCTTCCCTTCCCCATTTCCCTTCCCTTCCCCATTTCCCTTCCCTTCCCCCTTTCCCTTCCCTTCCCTTCCCTTCCCTTCCCTTCCCTTCCCTTCCCTTCTCCCTTCCCTTCCCTTCTCCCTTCCCTTCCCTTCTCCCTTCCCTTCCCTTCTCCCTTCCCTTCCCTTCTCCCTTCCCCCTTCCCTTCTCCCTTCCCTTCCCTTCTCCCTTCCCTTCCCTTCTCCCTTCCCTTCCCTTCTCCCTTCCCTTCCCTTCCCCCTCCCTTCCCTTCCCTTCCCTTCCCCCTTCCCTTCCCCATTTCCCTTACCTTCCCCATTTCTCTTCCTTTCTTTCCCTTCCCCATTTCCCTCCCCTTCCCTCCCCTTCCCTCCCCTTCCCTCCCCTTCCCTTCCCTTCCCTTCCCTTCCCTTCCCTTCCCTTCCCTTCCCTTCTCCCTTCCTTCCCTTCCCCATTTCCCTTCCCTTCCCCATTTCCCTTTCCTTCCCCATTTCCCTTCCCTTCCCCATTTCCCTTCCCTTCCCCATTTCCCTTCCCTTCCCTTCCCTTCCCTTCCCTTCCCTTCCCTTCCCTTCCCTTCCCTTCCCTTCTCTTCCCTTCCCTTCCCCCTTCCCTCCCTTCTCCCTTCCCTTCTCCCTTCCCTTCTCCCTTCCCTTCCCCATTTCCCTTCCCTTCCCTTCCATTCTCCCTTCCCTTCCATTCTCCCTTCCCTTCCCTTCCCTTCCCTTCCCTTCCCTTCCCTTCCCTTCCCTTCCCTTCCCTTCCCTTCCCTTCCCTTCCCTTCCCTTCCCTTCCCCTTCCCTCCCCTTCCCTCCCCTTCCCTCCCCTACCCTCCCCTTCCCTTCCCTCCCTTCCCTCCCCTTCCCTTCCCTTCCCTTCCCTTCCTCCCTTCCCTCCCTCTTCCCTCCCCTCCCTTCCCTCCCTCCCTCCCCTCCCCTTCCCTCCCCTCCCCTCCCCTCCCCTCCCCTCCCCTCCCCTCCCCTCCCCTCCCTTCCCTCCCTTCCCTCCCTTCCCTTCCCTTCCCTTCCCTTCCCTTCCCTTCCTTCCCTTCTCCCTTCTCCCTTCTCCCTTCTCCCTTCCCTTCTCCCTTCTCCCTTCTCCCTTCTCCCTTCTCCCTTCTCCCTTCTACCTTCTCCCTTCCCTTCCCTTTCCTCATTCCGCTTCCCCTTTCCTCAAAGTCTCCCCCTGCACCTTGTTCCCAGCATGGGTGCAAAGAGTCCTCTTGGACTTGTGTCCTGACCCAAGTGGAGTTTTAAAGACCCCTGCCTCTTCCCTGAGACCTAAGAATGTGTGGGGTAAAGTAAATCTGGTCCTGAGGGTTCTGCGAGATCCCTTCATTCACACAGGGAAACCGAGGCTGCAGGAAAGCAGCAAGTGAGCAGAGGCTAGAATTTGCACCTAGTTCCATTAGACCCTTTGCATTTCTGCCTCTGAGCATGGCGGCACATGCTCAGGAATGAATATCTGCAAATCTGGCAACCCAACCCCACATAATATCCCCAGCCCTTCTAGAGAAGTGGATTTTTACCTTTCCCCCAGACATTAATGAATGGCTAATGCTGATGGGGAGGAATGGAAGATGCTTTCCTCAGTTTCCTCAATGACCAGTGGGGTCATCCATGTGAAAAGACTTGAAAGTAGGAGGGAGTCTGGCAGGGGAGAAGAAGGACTGTCATGGGAAGAGGAGAGGGGTTGGGATTTAGGATTAAGGTGTGAAAATACATATTTACTATATTCACTATAAAACACTGAAAGAACTTTTAAAAAATCCCTTTTCAATATGGGGTCTCTTCACCCTCCTAGAAGCTGTCGACTTGACTAGACCGGCTGGCCAGTGTCTCCGGGATCCACCTGTCTCTGTCCCCCCTGAGCTGGTATCACCAAGGATGCACCACACACTGTCCCAACTGGCACTTCTGTGGATTCTGGAGCTTGAACTCAGATTCTCATGCTTGCCGACTGAGTCACATCCCCAGCCTTCTTTAAAACTTTTCTCTGGACTGGAGACATGGCTCAGGGGTTAAAGCCTCTGCCTTGCAAGCAGAAGGACTCGAGTTCAGATCCCAGATCCCACATAAAATATAACTTTCCTGAAACAATCTCCCCCTACTACGTTCTAATTAGTTTGAGCACCGCACATTCCTCCTCTCTAGAAAGAAGCAACACATCAACTTCGATGTTTTGCAATGTAAGTGGATGATAAATGAGTCCCAAGTCATCTGATTTAGACAGAACCAAACCTACTCATGGTCTTGGAATAACTGAGCCTAATTAGATAATTTCACTTCTCGTGTTCAGCTGAAATTAGATTCTGGGCTCTTGGGGATAATCAGAACCCTCTTTTTCTAATTTCACAGCACACCTTTAGTTTGTTAACCTACCTTACTTGAAAAACTCATTAACAAATGCTTTGGCAAAACTGAGGACAAAGGCCTATTTTATGAGACTAGGGTAACTATAGCTCCCAAACTGGATAGATTTGGCTAAATCTGCTTTGCATTAATCTCTTATGTGGACAGAGGGCTCAGTAATGCCTCATGTATCTGTCTCACCTGCTCTGATTTGTTCTCATTCCATCTAAAGAGTGGGAGGTGAACTACTGATGACATGAAATTGTTAGTGTGTGCGTGTATGTGCGTGCATGTATGTGCGTGCATGCGTGTGTGTGTATGTGTGTGTGTATGTGTGTGTGTGTGCTCATTCACATGTCATGCACCCATGCCTGTGTGAGAATAGTCGCCAATCTCTGATGTTGGTCCTCAGATACTGGTCTCCTTGTGTTTTTGAGACAGCTTCTTTCACTGGGAGCTCACTGATTAAGCCAGGCTGGCTGGTCAGCAAAACCCAGGGATCTGCCCATTTCTGCCTCACAGTGTTGGAGTTGCAAACATGTATCAATACGACCAACAAAGGATCACACTCACATCTTTTTTTTTTAATTTTTTTATTATTATTATTATTTATTCAACTGTGTGCATATGCGTGTGTATGTGTGCGTGCGCGTGTCTGTGTGTGTGCGTCTGTGTATGTGTAGAACCACGGACGAATTCGCGAACCACCATGGACGCCTCCACCTCTTTCTGCCCTGGGATTCACAGGCTCCGCCCTACCAGGACCAGAAGCGCAGGCCGCCCCCGCTTCCGCCTGGCATCTATACGTGGGATCTGGGATCCGAACTCAGGACCTTCCGCCTGCAAGGCAGAGGCTTAACCCCTGAGCCACCTCTCCAGCCCCACACTCACCTCTTCATGTGACATGACACACACTTGACCCTCTGAGCTCCTCCATCTCATCAGACCTTCCATGAGATCATCTAATCCTCTATAAGTGCTAACATGAGGAGTAGCAGCAAACAACAGGGGAAAGGAGAAAGCTCTGGTCACCAACTTCACAGAGGTCCCTTGACTGTCCCAAAGCTGCCCAGGAAAAAATGGAAGGCTGGTGTTCAAATTGGGATTCTTTTTATTGTAAAGCGCATACAACAGAAGCAGGGCCAAGAGCAACAAATGTCTAATGGATGCGTCACATGCCAGGTGTTTTTGCTCCAGGTTGCCTGAATACCCCCAACAGTGGATCATCACAGTCCTGTGACTCAGTCCTCTTATCTGAATCCAGAGATGCTGAAACATTTGCCCATTTGCTCTGAGCTCCATGGGTACCACTGGGATAAGATTCAGTGTGGAATCACCACTCACCATGTGTCGTCTGCTGCTCATCCTTCTGTCTTACACCTCCCCACATCATATAGCTTGCACAACTCCAGGTTTCCATGGATGGTGAACTGTTCAGTGGGTGCAGGTGTCTCTACAACTTTGGAAGTTCTCTCAGATGCTCTGACAGTCTCAGGTTTTGGCCAGAACAGCTAGAAGAAGTTCTTAGTCCACCCGAGTACCCTGCAGATGGATTTGGATGTTCCTGAGAATCCATCCTGGAGCTGAGAGGCAGGAGACATGGGAGCAGAAACTAGAAAGATGACTTGCCAGCTGGTCCCATGGTGAAAGACTTTAGATAAGCTAAGAGGTTGGTTGAAATATATATGTGAATGAAATCAGCTCAACTAGGCCTGGTAGTACCATCTTGGAATTCCAGCTAACTTTGGGGCTGAGGTCAAGCAAAGCTTGCCTATGTTCCAGGGTGAGGCCAAAACCAGCCTAACCCCCCCCCCCAAAAAAAAAAACCAAACACAGGGCCGGGGCCATAGCTCAGTGTTGGAATGCCTGTCTAGTATGCATGAGCTCTAGGTTGAGTTACTATCAAAATAGAAACCAGCTGCATGTATAAAACAGCAAAGAGAGTATTAGCCACACATTGTAAGTTTGTAATTTTAGTCTTTGTACAGAAAGTAGCAAACAATATTAATGCTTGTCTTTCCTGTATGAAAGCTTGGGAATGTTGGTCTATATTAGTGTAAGTCAGACAGAAAGATATTGAACAAAGTGAGCTGAAGTTCCAGGGAAAAGACACACCTGTATGAAAAACTCTGTAAGACCCACTGATGGGGATTTCCAGATGGCAGGGAGGGTGGGGCTTTGGCAGATCTGGAGCCAAGTTTACCTTGGGTTATTTTTAGTGTCCTCTCTTGCCACTCATTACTCACTCTTTGCCTGACCTAGTATCTGTGAGACTCCTAGATGCAACCTTTTGGATGTGTTATCTTAGGTGATCTCTAGCTTCCAGCACCTCAAAGTCAAAGTTCATCAGGCAGCTCCTGCTTGATATCCCACCTGATTGTTGTCTTACCTGATTGGTCTCACCTGCCCGATGGCCCACCTGCCAGTTGACATCTCACTTGCAGTTGACAATGACTTAGTTTGCAGTGTTATTTATAACCGCAACTGCAAAACCTTTGGGGAACCCAGTTCTACCTTGGAACACCTTATTTGGGACAATCAGAATCTGTTTCATGGGCCACAGTTACTTATAGTTGTTGCAAGAATAAGCTGTCTTTTATTCCTGAGTGGTGAAAGTTGTGTTCTGGGTTATCAACTAACTAGTCTTCCAATGGCAGTTAGATCACAAAAACCCTGGCTTTACATACTTGAGATTTTAACCTTCTCTCTCTCTCTCTCTCTCTCTCTCTCTCTCTGAGTTCTTTTAAAAACAACTGGAAATTTTCCTTACGACTTTTTTTAAATATCATTTTATAGAGAGATAAATGTACAGATTTCATGTAGCATGCCAAATATGAAGAGATTTAAAAATTTTAATGATGCAACACACAACTTTATAAAAGTCAATGCACAGGTTACAACTGCCAGCCACAGAAGGCAATTAAACGACATCTCAATTTATTGTGTTTAAAAAAAGATGCAGTGAGAACTGACGACAGAGAAGATTATCAGAAGATAAACATGTGGACCTCAGCATCTTGCAGTAGCCTGCCTTCATCTCCCTTACAGTTTTCACATCAACTCCAAGTTCAGGTACCATATGGAAATTAGCTTCACCTGTGCTTTGGTTTCTGTTTTTCATCTGATCACATGTCTGGACGCATGCCATCCTACTGGTTTTCTATGACACCTATAAGAGTCCACTTCTGTCAAGAGGTAACATTTGGAAAAGTTCCAGCTCCAATATGGCTTCAAAGCATCTGTAGTTTTTTAAATATAATGAGACACAACACCATCAAACTCATTTCTAATATTAATTTTCATTGCTTTTCTCTTTCAGAAGTGACCATGGTGGCAATCTGCAAAGAAAGTGACCACCATGATTGTTAGTCGCAACTGTCAACTCCATACACTGTAGACTCCCGAAAAGATGTTTCTGCTGACCCTTCACTCTGGAAGACTAGGTGTTTGCCTGGTCTTCTTGTCCTCCGACTATGTAGTTGAAATCATTAATGCACTCTGATGCATCATTACAGTGTGTGAAAAAATGAGATAGAACATACCCCAAGTGAATGTTAGAAGAACGACTATCCTCTGTAAGGGGACTGCCCGCTGCTTACTTGTGTTTCAACTACCTTTTCTAATGGCCATATATTAGACTCTAATGAACAGGTGATTTGAAACAAGATTAAGAGGCTTCTCTCATGATCCCACACGGTGAGGACAATCAAGCTGCCTCTGTAGGCACAGCCCTGTCACTGCTGGGCTCTGAAATGCTCACCCTCTGCAGCCTCTACCAGTGTCGGAATGCCTGGTCCCTAGCTCGGGGCACTGCTTTGAGATGTCTGGTGGACGGGTGTAGGTCTTGAAGGAGATTTCTCCTTCTGCCAAGCTTCTTCTCCACACTTGGAGCCACTTCAGCCAACGATGGTCCTTACTTCCAGGGTCCCAGATACACTTGTTCACCTTAAGGTGCTTCTGTGAGGTATTCTGTCCCAGGACTAAGAAAATCGAGTAATTTACCCTTTCCAGTCTCTCCACGTTTCTTGCCATTGGAAGTCATTCCTGCTGATGTCGTCATACATGTATTACTTTGGGGAAGACATGGCTGCACAGACAGACAAACAGCTCAAGCCAGAGAGAATAACCAAGTGCTCCCTGGTGCGTTTTCAATGGGATACTTCCCCTACATACCCTGCAGACAAGTCAGACTCCTTATAAATACCTATGGAGGGCAGAGAACTTGAATATGGGCAAGGAAGAGTCAAAGGCTGAGAAGGTAGGAGATGAGAGATCCTCCAGATGCTGTCCTAAGAGACCCTAGGCTGCGAGGCGCCACTCCAAGACACAGCAGGATCTAGGGTGGGGCTGTACAGTGGTTGTCTTGGTTTCTTCCATGTTCCTGTGATCAATCACCTGATGAAGGCAACTAACTAACTAGGTGGGACAAAGGGTTAAGTAAGACCATAGATAAGGGCTCCCTTGCATGCAGTGAGTGGTGGCATGGAAGTGGCAGCATTGGGAGCTAGAGAGAACTGGTCCCCTGGCATCCACAGGCAAGAGTCCAAAATAAAGCATGCATGCATGATGCAAGCCTGCTAGCACTTGGCTTGTTTCTCCTTCATCCAGCCCTGCTCACTGCCCCAGTGAGTGGTCCTGCTCCACGGATTAATGTGATCCAGAGCGGCTTTCACAGGTTGGATCACACACTTCCCCTAGGGGATTGTACCAGCTTGTGTCAGGTTGACGATCAGCAACACTGGTGAGATAGCTCAGCAGGTAAAGAGCTGCTCATAAACCTGGAGACCCAGGTTCAATCCCCAGAAGCCCACATGATGGAAGGAGAGATTTGACTTCAGAAAATTGTCTTCTGACTTCCATCCATGAATCTCTCTCTGTTTCTCTGTCTCTCTGTCTCTCTGTCTCTCTCTCTCTCTTTCTCTCTCTCTGTCTCTGTCTGTCTCTCTCTCTTTACAGAGGTCATCTCACTTACAGATTGTCACTAACATGTCACTGCCATGTGAGGAGATTACTCTCAGAACTCTGGCATACATACTGTATTTCATATAATTATGCTTCTTTTAAAAAGGGTATGAATGCTGTCAAAGTTCTAGTTTTTCCTAAAGTGTCATCATCTTGACAAAATTAACCTGTCCTGGCGTTGTAGAGTCTGCGGGACATGTGCTTGGTCACATGGTCACAATGACAGGGCTCTGAATGGACAAAACCTGCAGATCCCATGAGAGGCACAGGCACTCAAGTAAAACACAGAGGTGCTGGGTGGTTTAAATAGCTCTCTTCTCCATCCTCCTCCTGACGGGATTAGTCCGAAAAGTGAACAAGAAGTTGTACACCATGAATGTCCCCAAGGGGCATCCATGCCAACATCTGTTTGACACATGCCAACACAATCTTGTCTGCCCAGGTGGTGTTTCCTGAGGGCAGACAGGGCAAACGGCCTCAGAACAGACTGGGGCAAGGGAGTCCTGTCCGCTCCAGTGCAGGAGAAAGTAGCCCGACTACTCAGACTGGAAGCGAATCTGCTCTTGAGTCTGTATAAGAATGCTGCCCAAGTTCACAGACTGTGGAATACTGTAAAAAAGAAACTTACCAGTCTGAAAAGGGAATTCTGAATATGGCACTGCAACACCCCCTCCCTGCCCCCCTCCACACACAAAAATGATCATTTTAGGATTTTAAAAAATCTGATGACATTATTTAAAAATCTGCACTTTCAAATACCACATTTTGAAAGGCAACCTTGACATTCTTCAATACACTCTAGGAAAGCTAATGAGCTTATGAAACTCTATTTAGCTAAAGTCCTAACCTCTTAAATATTTGGAAAGGTCACTTCCAGTGTGATGAATTGTCATTCTGGCAATTCCCATTGTCCAGCTGTTCTCAGGAAATCTAATCCCCGGGTGATGGAAATGCATATTCCATCAGATTCCCCTGAGTGCTTCTTGCTAAATATCTCTCAGAAAACCTTCGCATGTCTGAGGTAGTGGAGTGTGTTCCCGCTGTCTGATGCAACACTTTTGATTAGTAAATGGTTAACACATACTGCTGAAAACCAGCAGGCACAAAAACAGTCTGGATCTCCACAGCCAATAATATACAGAACGAGGTATTCCTTGAGAGCTTTTCTCAGCTAGAAAGACTTAAAGTTGCATAACGAGATATTGTCTATATTATATCAAATCAAAAATGCCCAAGGCAGCCTAGCTCTAGAGTATGTTAACCAGCACCTCATCTTCTAAGGAAATGTAACCATGCAAAATAAAACCAAGTGCTGGGGAAGCGGCTCAGAGGTTAAATCCTTTGCCTTGAAAGCAAAAGAACCTTGGGGTTTAGATCCCCAGATCCCACATGAAGATGCCACATAGAAATGGTGGCAGTCTGTAACTGTGGCCTGGGAAGATGGATCCTGGAACACCCTAAAGCAAAACAATAAGGAGGAAAAGCAATTCAGGATGATTCCAGATACCGCCCTTGGATTCCACAGGCACACACATTCAAGAGCCCTTTTGCCCGTTCACACGTGCAAAAAAGAAAAAAGAAAAAAAATCTCACTATTACTCTAGGATGAAGGGAGGTGTGTATTAGTTATTATCACTGTTGTAAATGATGAAAGAAAACTGAATTCTGGAAAAAGGAGATATTATTTCCCCTGGCTACCCCAGTGAGTAAAGTAGTCTTGGCAGGATTCAAAGCAAGGTGGCCCTGCTCTGTGGATGCAGCCAGTAAGATTGTCCTCAGAGAATGTATCCCCACCATGGAAGCACAGGTGAGCTCCCACAGGAATCCAGGGGTCTCTGGGCAATGGGATGGGGAAATCCCCATGAAGAATCAACTAGAAATCAATGATTTGTGAGATCGTGTCTTCTGGTGCCTGCAGAGAGAGCTTTCATGTGTAAGAATTCAGCTGTCTGCCGGTTCCCTCTGAGTTTGATGCTTTCTCCTTTCCTGTTTGGAGAGAGCATGCCATTTAAAAACAGAAGGAAAACAGGTTCTCACTCAAAGGGACAGTTTCAGATCTAAAGAGGACTTTTTGAAATGCAGAAAAATGTCCAGCTACCCTTACTCGATAAGAAGGGGGAAATTTACTAAGTTACAGTTACCTGGTAACTTCTGAGGTCATCCAAAGGAGCTTAAGCCAGAGCAGCCTCATCAGACCTGATGGATGTGTTCAAGTACAAATTAAACATCTGGCATGTGTCACCAAAGAACCTTCTACCTCCCGTAGCATCAGGAGCTGCGATTTTCCTTGGGTGATGGGTGAGAGTGGAATACACTGGGGGCTCCTGTTGTGGGGAATCTTTAGGCAGAAGGAGGAAGTATTTGCAGGACTTATGAGGAGACCCAGAGGAAGAGTAGCTCAGCAAGCCACAGGGCATCCATCCTTTGGGTTCACAAGGATAACCCACTTATTCAAGAATCCTGCATAAAATGCTGAGAGTTACTGAAACACAGTGGAATAGCTCTTCAACCCCCAATCACAACCTGCCTAAATGCGACCCGTTGGGATCATGTGCTCTGTGGATGCATCTGAGTGGGATGCAGTGTGTCACCCTGCCCATGGTCCCCATCAATGTTACTCAATACTTCTCATGGATCAGAGAGAGCTGACTCAACTTAAGTCTTCTCTCGGATGCCCACAAAGTGATGAGCACTTGCCAGCTTGGGTGTGACCATGATCCACGCATCCCTTCACACAGAACCCGGATTGAGTGAGTCAGCAGAGAGCGTGTCGCATTTAGACAACACGGTGGATAAGAACTCAGTTTATAATCAGCAGGTGCTTTTGCCTTAATTTCATTGTTTTTACACTGCTCATTCATTTTGGCAATCCCTTTGCTAGGAGAGCAAAATAAAGATTGAACTCAGTTTCATTTGTTTCATTTCCACAAGAGTTCATGTGTGTGTGGAGGGGGCATTAAAACGTGATTCACAATTTGCTAAGGGAAAAAAAGATTGTCCAGAGATTTCGGTTTCCTCCTTAAGAAACCATCTGAGTATTTTCCAGAAGTACCAGGAGATGTGGGAGGGGGGAGGGAGAAGGTGGCAGGTGGTCCTGAAGGTGCCTCCTCTGCTGCTGCTGCAGAACGTGAGTCAAAGTCTGTTTCTTTGTGCCCCGGTTTAATTATTTTTAAATAGGTTTATTGTTGAGTGTGGTGGTGCTGTGTGTAATCCCAGCATTTGGAGACTGAGGAGGGAGTGTGAAGCCAGTTTACATTATATAGCAAGACTCTTCTCTCTCTCTCTCTCTCTCTCTCTCTCTCTCTCTCTCTCTCTCTCTGCACACACACACACACACACACACACACACACACACACACACCAGTAAATAGGATCATGATGCATACCAATTGTGAGAACTGAGTTAGCAAGTTATTTCCTCTATGCGAAGGATCTAAAACAATGTGTGGACATAAAAAGCTCTTTATTTCTAGCTGTTATCTTATCTATATCACTTTATATTGCTTCACAAATATGACAATACCAACTGTCCTGAGGCTGGCAAGATAGCTGGGCAGGTAAAGGTGCTTGCGGCCAAGTCTGACAACCTGAGTTCAAGTCCCAGAACCCACATGACGGAAGGAGAGAACCAATTCCTTTAAGTTGTCCTCTGATCTCCAAATGCAATCTTTGGCAAGCATGCCCAGCCCACAGCACCCATAGGCACAGTCATAGTACATGTATGCACATACAAATGCACACAGATGCAGACACATACACAGGTGCATGCGCGCGACACACACACACACACACACACACACACACACACACACACACACACACACGATATGATCAGCTGTGAACTGAAGAGAAATCCGTGGAACTGTACAAAGTTCTGCTCAACAGTGGGCTTTCCAGCAGGTTTGGAGGGACAGAAGGAGGACGGAAACACCCAGTCATGTGCCAGGGGGTCTACCATGCTCCAAGAGAAGGTCCCAGGTCAGAATCACTCAGGTGTCCTGGATGAACCCAAAGGACACAAAACAAAGCAAAAAGACTTGAATATGAAAGAAGACTTGAAACTGGGGTGGAGGATGGGGGGTGGGGGAGATGGGGTGTGAGGAAACAGAAAGCTTATCATGCACGTGCATGAGATTGCCAAGTATATATAAACAACACCCAAATCCAGAACCCTTTGTCCTACTGAAGTCTGTCACATTTCCCCCATAGTTAAGCAATGGGATTCCTAAGGTATGCTCAAAGACATGTAATATTCTAGCACACAGAACTCCCAGGCCTTTTCATTGTTTCTGGTGAATCTAACTTCAGCTCTTCCTCACATGTATAAGTATCCGTTCTGCTTATTTTAGGACATTAAAAATCAATTAAATAACATGGAGCTATCTAGACAGAACATGCTTGGGAACAAAAATTCATCCGGAGCAGCACTTTATAGAGACACTAACTTATTAAAGCCTATGAGTCTGTTTAGATGGTAAGTACAGGCATGTATGATCCCCAGGTTGGGGAGCACGTGTGTAGCTGGTACACTGGGTCTCAGATGGCTCAGCACTTGAACTGGATACCTATGCATAGCAAGCATGCTGAGAAACTCGATCTGTGAGAAAGGAATGTGGTTTACTCTCAGCTAAATGGCTTACAAATTCAATTAGATGGAAGCTTTAATTTTTCCTTGACCAGAATATATCATATGGGCCAGGAGTTACTCTGTTTATTAGAATTCAACATGGGTCTCATAAAAATGAAGACACATGAATCCTATAGAGTTGTGAACATATTTAGTCAATATGTGAGAATTTTTTTTCCGATGAAAAGTGACTTTTCTTTTTAATCTACATATGCTTGATCCAGGCGTGTGTTGGAATCCAGGATCAGGGAGGCAGATCAGAAACTCAAGTTCAGTCTTAGCTTCATAAGGAAATCAGGTCAGTCAGGCTATGTGAAACCGGACTCAAAGCAACTGAGCTGTAAACTAGAAAGCTTAAAAAGAAATGGGAGCTGCCTGATGAACGTGTCCCTTAATTCTGCATCCAAATTAAATAGCACAGGCTTATATCTTAATGATAGAGCAGCAAATGGAACACAGTATAATCCAAAACACTTTCTAACATTACAAACAGAATAAAAAGAGCTATGTGCACATAGCACATAGCTGTCTCTCCTTGTATCTTTGGGGGATGTATCCTGAGAATTCTTTTGTGTGCCTACAAATACTAGCAATAGTAAGCCCTATGTTATCTGTATTTCTCCCCAACGTATGCTGCCTGTGGTGGGATTTCATGGACCCGTTATGTGCCTTAGGAGATTAACAGCGTAACTGATAGTAAACCTTTATAACATCGCACTGTAATGGTTACCATGGGGATGTGGCGCCTCTTACTGGGTTCATCCCAGTAAGTGATACAGGCTGTGCAAGCAGCTGACGTAAGCAGTGATGGGGAGCCACAGGCTTCCTCATGAGCCCTGCAGGGACACAGGGGTGTATGGTTAACTGAGATGCACCGCACCCCGAGTCTCACTAGCACGGCAGGCAGTGCCGGTGTATGAATGTATCAGACAAGGTGTGATACTCCTGCTACTCAAAGCAGGGTGCCATTTGAAATGGGAATTGGGGATTTCTGGGCTTTTCTAGGCAACTTTTCAGAATGGGATTAAGCAGCAGCAAATGAAACTATTGCAAACAAACCTCGAAATGTAAATAAAAGTATTTGAATATTTATTTACTTGAGAGAGGGAGGGAGAGAGAAAGGAAAGGGAGGGGAGAGGGAAAGGGAGAGAGAGGGGAAAAAGGGAGCAAGAGGGAGAGAGAAGGAGAGAAGGGGCAACGAGGGGGAAGAGGAGGAGAGGGAGGGGGGAGAATATGTAGAGGTGCACAAGGGTAGAGGTGAGAGTACAATTTTTAGAAGTCATTTTTCTCTTTTGACCAAGCAGGCCCTGGGGATTGAACTCGGGTTGCCAGGTTTGCATGCAGCCATCTTTACTCGCTGAGCCACCTCTCCTACCTGGGACAACTGTACAAAAGAAATCGGGATAAACACTCTATTATTGCTTCTGACTTGTTCCAGTCCAACACCCCATCTTCCTGTAATTCCTTCCTTCCATCCGTCCGTCTGTCCGTCCGTCCATCCCTCCCTCCCTCCCTTTGTTCCCTTTTCACTGTCTACCTTCTCCAAATTCACAGGACATTTGTGGCCCTGCGACTATCAGTATCCATCCCATTTTACATCTCTTTCCCTGAGACACGCTTTGCTCCTACACTCTTGCGATGATAACAAATGCCTTGGGAGGGACACGTGCTGCACAAGCCACACAGCTTCTCTGAGTTTTCATTCCTTCAAAGGGGAAAAACAAAACCAGCATTTTCTTCCCAGTGTTACTGTGAGAAACAAAAACACAAAAACATCTATACTCTTAAAATGATTGATATCCCTCCAGCCTCTACTTATCAACCTATTTATTCATCTGTCTTTATTTTGCAGGGCTGAGTATAGAAACTCGAGAGCTGGGCATTTTACAGCCAAGCTCTAGATCGCCCAGCTTTCCCTCCCACCCTCCCACCCTCCCTTCCTCAATCCTTCTGTTTACATAGACTGAACCTATATCTCTTCACTGCATTAGGAATTAAAATCAGAACTTTGAGAAACTCTGTAAGCCACTAATGAAAAATAATAAACCCATAATGAGATCCACATAATGCAACAATAATACCTTTTATGAAAAATAACTACTTTTCCAAATAGAAGTGCTGTGATTTACATTTCTTGCAACTCTTTCCCATGGTGGGCTTCGTAGGAGACAGCTGGGTTTTCTTTTCTATTTTGCTTGTTCAACTTTAATTACACCTTTTGACAATTAACACATCACTTGAAGTAATGATATAACCATGTTCTTAGACAGACTGATGGCAGTTAAATTTCACTATATTTGCTAAATCTTTTTCATTCAGTAGAATCTGTTAACACCTCAACCTTTCCTCCTACTTCAGAGAGCAATGAGCCTTGTTCTAAACCTGGCATTTATTCATGCTTTCAAGACCCTTGCTGATACTCTTCCATTGTTGTGATAAAACACTCTGGCCCAAGCACCTCAAGGAAGAAAAGGTTTCTCATTTGGCTTACAGTTCCAGTGGGGGTGTGAGGGGGTGGGGAGGAGAGGGGGTGGGGGTGGGGGGTGGGGGGTGGGGGTGGCTGGAGTCCACTGTTGGGGGGGGCTATATAGAGGCAGATATGGAGGCAGGAGCCTGGGTCACCTTACGGCCTCCAACTGTTGGGTTTCTCTGTCTAATTCTGAGGTCAGTCCTTTGCAGCATCACAGTTCACACAACTCTTGGGAAGGCACAATGCACAGTTTGAGAGAGGAAGGGTGACCCGAGCAGACGGGCTTCAGCAATGTCATGACAATAGTTCTGCCCATGTGAAACCTTGGAAGGCTCTGGGGATCCTCAGCATGCCAAGTGCATGCACACTTTGGAAGCTGGTCCTAGGATGGCTAGATCCTCTAAAGCACTCTAAACAGGGGTTCGAGTGTTTCTTACGTTTCTAGACAAACTGAGCTTATCAATGCTTCAAGCCTCATGTGATCGTAACTATTTAATGGGGAACATAAACAGGGGGAAATCTCTGCTACAAACTCTAATTTCAAATGTGTGAAATGATTGCTATTTTATTTATTTATTGTGTGTGTGTATGTAGGAGTGTGTGTGGTGTGTGTATGTGTCAGAGGGCACTGTGTGCTCCTGTGGAGGAGCAAGGGTGCCTTTGGGAATCATCCTGGATTGCTTCTACCTCCTTTTTGCTTCACTCTGGGATTTCCCAGTCTGCCCACCGTGGCTGAAGTTCAGGTCTTTGCCTTTTCCACCTAGTGTTTTCATGTGGGACCTAGAATTCAAACTCAGGACCTTCTGTTTTAGTGGAAATGTCTTAACTCCTGAGCCATCTCTCCAGGCCACGATTACTACTTTAAACATTGGGTTACTCAGACTCTCTTTACTGTGATATACTTTATAAAGTTATATCTATAAATGATCAAATCCATACAGGTTCCTTACAATCTAAAGAGATGGCCTTAGACAGGTTGAAACTTAATTCTACATTTTCTGAGGGTTGGCAGGTGCTTGTTTTCGAGATAAGATGGATGATCGATTGATTTGTTGGTTTCATAGAATTTTTTGGAGGCCTGTTCTTTCGGCAGAGATCTCATGGGATTTTGGACAGTGCTCTGATCATCTGATGACAAAGAGAGAGAGAGAGAGAGAAAGAAAGAAAGCATGCCATGTCATGACAGACAGGTGGAGATCTGTTGGAAGTCAGTTCTCTCCATGTGGGCTCTAAGGGATTAGCAGTCAGGTGGTCAAGTTTGTGAGCAGACCACTCACCAGCTGAGGATCCCCAGAGCCTTCCAAGGTTTCACATGGGCAGAACTATTGTCGTGACATTGCTGAAGCCTGTCTGCTCGGGTCACCTTTCCTCTCTCAAACTGTGCATTGTGCCTTCCCAAGAGTTGTGTGAACTGTGATGCTGCAAAGGACTGACTTTAGAATTAGACAGAGAAACCCAACAGTTGGAGGCCATAAGGTGACCCAGGCTCCTGCCTCCATATCTGCCTCCATATAGCCCCCCCAACAGTGGAGTCTAGCCACTACCCACCCCCCACCCACCATCCCCCACACCCTCACCTCCCCCCCACCCCCCCGCTGGAACTGTAAGCCAAATGAGAAACCTTTTCTTCCTTCTCACTGGTCTCATGGGGGTAGTTTCCATGGAACATTAAGGATGTGTTCTCTGGTAAAACAGAGACTGGTATGTGGATTCAGATATGAAAAACCAATGAACACAGAACAATCTAGAAACATGTGTATTTGGTTCTAGAGCAAACTCTCTCCCTAAATCCAAGAAGCACAAAATGACACCCCCATTGGAGAACAAGAGGATGTCTAGCCAACTACAAGCATGCATTTCTGTGGCCAGGCAACAGAAAACCCAGGGGACCAAAAAACCTGCCTATCAAGGATGGTATTTATAATAGCACCTGTTCAGAAGGAATGTACAGATAGACATTTCCGAAAGTAACTTTTTCATTCATCTTGCTTTATCTTTCTAGTCTTTACTTGTAAGGATGTCTTAGAAAAATTTAAGATGACAAAGGGGCTGGTTAAGACTCTGCCTCTCAAGCAGAAGATCCTAAATTTGGATTCCAGGTCCCACTCAGCCCTGGTGGGCGGACCCTGGGAAATCCAAAGAGCGAAGCAGAAAGGAGGTAGAAGCAATCCAGGATGATTCTCAAAGTCACCCTTGGTCCTCCACAGGGACACACAGTGCCCTCTGATACACACACACACACACACACACACATACACACACACACTCACACACATACACACAAAATAAATAAATAAATTTTTAAAAGAGAGAAGCATTGCCCTGAAAAAATGTTATCCTGTTTACCCATCTCAAAAGAACAGCTGTACACTGGCATTCAAAGGAAAAGGAGAACTGTGATTTCCAAGGCTGATGGGAGGAGGAATGGAGATGTGCAAAGAGTTCATTATATGTGTGTGTATGTGTGGGGAACCCCCTGAGTCTAACTTCATGAGAAAGGACTTGACGCATCTGGAATGGATGTGTACACACGTAGAAGTGGTTAAGGTGGGGGTCTCCAAGATAGATCACTTGCTGTGCAAGTCTCATGTCCTGAGTTTGATCCTTGGCACTCACCTAAAGGTAGAAGATGATGTCACACCGTTGCCCTCAGAATATAAATGTCTATTGTTTTCCTTTAAAATGTACATTTAGAATGTAAAATTTTAATGTACTCTAAGCCTAAATGGCTAATCTCAGCCATTTCTAGTTTTATTTTTTTATTCATTTTTATTATCATGTGGCGTTATGCATGCCATAGTATAAATATGGAAGTCAGAGGGCGACGGTGTGACATCATAAAGAGTTGCTCACACACTGAACTACATTCCCCAAGTTTCCAGTGAGCTCACCACCTTTAAAATGATACATTATGCCCAACTGTAGGTGTGCGTGGGTGCACACATGCATGTAGAGGTCAGAGATCAGCCTTGGCTGACTTCCTCAGTCATCATTCACTTTGCTTATGGAGGCAGGGTCGCCCTGGGACCCTTGAGCTCACTGATTCAGCCGGACTGGCAGCCCAGCAAACCCAAGGGGGCTCAGCCCCCTTGTACTGACTTTTGGATGTGGGGGATTTGGGGTTGAAATGAGGTCCTTGTGTCTGTGTGGCAAGCACTTTATTGAGCCCCATAAGATGACACATTTTACTGGTGTTTCTGTGTCCTTTGCTGACCTCAGGATGAACTTTTCAGATGGCTCGTGAGTCTCTTTCCTCCTACTTGATCACCTGACTGGAGAGAAGCCCATAGGTGAGCACAAGTCCTCGCTTCCCGGAGTCTACTTCCTTTTCACATACAAATTCATGATCTCTGATGGATGCGTGACTTTAGTTGAATGCCCATCACAACCTTGCACCTGCTCAGGCTGGTCATGGGGGGGATCTGCATCATTAAATGCCAGTCATGAAGTCAGACATGGCTCCTTTCGCTCCACACCGAATTAAACGACTAGAGCCATCTGTTGTCAAGACGGACGTAAGGAAGCCGCAGGTCAAAGAGAGAAAGGAGCAGGCAGGCGGATGCTTTTCCCCAAGCCCGACATGGTGTGGATACCTCTGCCACATACACATGGAAGAAAGAGGAGGGGCTCAAATGAGCTTCAGAGTGCAAAATCAAATCACCTAGAAGTCCAACAAGATTCACATAACCACTTAGGAGGCTTCGCGGGAAGAGCAAATGGGTGTACTGTGGTTCTCTGAGAACACATGATGTCATACTGGATTGCCACAGCGAGACCATGTGGTAAGGGGCCGGGAACATGGGTTGGCGGGTAGAACACTTCCCTCAAGATATGAGGACATGAGTCTGGATCCTGGGAACCTACAGGAAAGCCAATGTGGATGTGGAAGTGCACATCTGTCATCTCAGCGCTTCTATAGTGAGCTGGGAGGGGAGACAAAGAATCTCCCGAGTTCGTGGGCAGCCAGCCTAGTGCACACAGCACTGAACAAGGGGCATCTGAAAGAAGGCTGAAGGTCGAGGACTAACAGCTGAGACCTCTGACCTCCGCATGCATGCTGTGGAGCTGTGGATGTGTTCTCTCTCTCTCTCTCTCTCTCTCTCTCCCTCACCCTCTCCCCCCTCGCTCTTTCTCACATACACACACAGTGAGAGAGAGAACACATACACACATATAGAGAAAGAGGGGAGAGAGAGAAAGAGAGGCACACATACAAAGAGGGAGGAGAGAAAACACTATGTACAGAAAGAGAGAACAGAGAGAGAGAGATGAAAGAGAACCACATACAAAGAGGCAGGAGAAAGAGAACACACACAGAGGAGAGAGAGAACACACAAACACACACACACATAGAAAGAGGGAGATGAAGGAGAACACATATGCAAAGAAAGCAAGGAGAGAGCGGCACACAAACAAAGAGAGAGGGGGCATTGGACGTCTCCTCACAGTTTCAAAATCCTCAGACTGAAGCTCAGGGCTCAGGCGATCTGTGTCATGTCTCTCAGATGACTGCTTTTACTCTAGTCCGCCCTGCAACTGTCCGCCCGCGACAGGCCCAGACTTCTCTCTGAGTGTCTTTCCTTCATGTGGCACTAGCCCTACCCCACTCCCTGTCCACTCAATCCATCCAGCTCCATCAGCTTCCTATTAATACTGATATTTCCTTTAAGAAAATGGAGTTTAAAACCACTTCCACCACAGTGGACTCAGGAGGTCACTGGAAATGATTTGCTTGTTTAGTGGATCCGGAAGAACCAGCTTTGCCTCTGCTCCTATTCCCATGGGCCACGTGACCGGTGTCTCTAAGCCTGACCCCCATGAGTCCACGCAGAGACCTCAGCAGGGAGCTGGGGAAGTAAGACAAGGCAGAAAAGTGGGGTGCCGCTCAGTGCTAGGGTGCTCAATCTGGATGGGGGTGGGAGTGGGAGTGGTAGAAGGATGGGTGGGAGAGGGTCAGTCCATGTTGCAGTTAATCTTGCAACAGACAGTGCCTAAGCGAGAGGAGTGAGACTTGCTTGGCGTACGGTACTAGAGGTTTACAGTACTGCAGGTACTAGGAGTGATACAGCCCACTACGGCGGGGATGGAACAGCAGAAGGCATGACTGGCGGCAGAAGCAGGAGGCTGGGTCAGGTTACTGCCACCAACAGGAGAAAGAGAGAGAGAGAGAGAGAGAGAGAGGAATCAATGTTGGATTACCAGGCCTCTAGGCCCCCATGCCCTTGGGACGTGCCTTTCTCCAACTAGGCTCCACTTCTTAAAGGTGCCACAACTGTCCCAAACATTAATACCATCTAAAGATACTGTAGCAGGTAGCCTGCATGGTTGCTAATAAATCACCATCGAACGACTTAAGGGAACAAGGGGTTTATTTTCTTATGATAGTCCAGTTCCAGTTACTGGACTAGCTTGATGGGAGAGCTCACATGGACACCAGGGCCGAGGGAACTGACCACACTATCTCTATACAACAGCTGAGAGATGGACGATCCTTACTTGCCAGACCAGCATGTCTGGCCAAGTGTACACAAGGATGCCAACTTCCTCAACCAGTTCTCTGTGTTTTATTCCAAGGCCTAGTCCTACCCACCATGGGCTGGACCTTCCTCATCAGCTAAACAATCTCCTGCTCCAGGCTTAACTCAACCATTAATTCTCTACAAATGTGCCTAGAGCTCAAACCCTCAACTGTTAAGTTGACACCTGTGCCTAACTATAACAGATACAAACACATGAACCTGGTGTGGTGTGGTGGTGTGTGTGTGTGTGTGTGTGTGTGTGTGTGTGTGTGTGTGTGTCTGTGCGCGCATGCATGCTCCCATTCAAACCATAACATTCCCTTCAGTGCAATGAGACATCATCATCCCCTCCATTCTACTTACACATGATATTTCAAGTCACAAAAGGGAACTCTTGCAGAGGGTTTTCAGTTCACTTTCTCACCTCACATAATTAAAGCAATGAAGTTTTAAAGAAAGTCCAGGCTTGCCAGGCATGCATGAAGCACATACCTGTGTCTCACACATTCCGGAAGTGGAGGCAGGAGGACTGGAAACCAAGGCCACATAGATGTGGAGGAAGAGAGAAACATTTACAAGTGACCTAGAGCATCTACGTTTTGGATGTGGTGGCCATTCATGATGAGGGGGGTGCATGTTAGAACATGGGTCTGAGGGGAGATAGGCTTCTGGGGTTCGTATTATACCTAGACAGGTGACACACTGAGTGGGCTCCGAGGTGAAGCAGCCAAATGTGGGTCTTGGGATTCCTCCATCAGAGGAATGCACAGAAAGTAGATTCTAAGCTTCTTCAACAGAAAGACGGAAACTGGAGCTAAGGGAACAATGGAATTTCCTCAGAGGTCATCTCAGAAAAGCACCAAGGAGGGGGAGAGGTAGCCCCAGAACATCCCTGCTTCAGGACCACAGACTGGGAAGAGATCTCATGACAGGGAGCTGCGGAGAGCAAGAAGTAGCTGGGACAGCAGAAGGGAGCGTGGTCCGCCATGTGTGTGGCAGAGAGCCAAGCAGGGCAAGGGTGGAGAAGGGCATGAGGTCACTGCTCACTTGGGAACAGGCAGCTTCTTTGGGTGATGAACTCAGGAGAGAATGAGAGATGGCTGGAGATGTGGTTCAGGGATTAAAAGGTCCTGAGTTCAGATCCCAGGTCCCTTGTAAAAATGCCAGGTGGAAAGATCTGCAGCCTGCACTTCCGGGCCTTGGTGGGTGCAGCCTGAGAAATCACAGAGCAAAGCAAAAAGGAGGTAGAAGCAATCCAGGATAATTCCTGGAGTCACCCTTGGTCCTCCACAGGGACACACAGGGCCGTATGACACACATACACATGCAAAATAAATAAAGATTTTTTATAAAAGAGAATAAGAGTGAGAGAACCAGCTATTAAGAGTCAGTCAGTGCAGAAAGTGAAAGTCTTGGAACTTGTGGGATACACCGATATGTACAGGGGTAGGAGACAAGAACCCTACCAGGTCTGTGGTCATGGCCACAGTGTGATCCCACGGAGGCATCATAACAGGAAGGGGCACCCTGGAGGCAGGAGGGAGGGCCAGACAGAGAGCTGATGTGCACCTGTGGATGCTCAGAAGGAGCTCAGCTTCCAGAGGATGCAGGTCCAAGGTCTCAGCCTGCCAACCCTCCTCCCACCTGTCACAACGCACTGTGGAAAACTAAAAGAGAAAGAGAAAAGGAGAGGAGAAGGAAGGGGAAAAGATAACAAAAGGGAGGGGAAGAGAAGGAAATGGGCAGGCAGGGGAGGGGAGAGGAGGGAAGGGAAGGGAGAAAAGAGAGAGAGAGAAAGGAGAAGGGGAGGGAAGAGTCACTTTGTTTTATTTTGCACATCTGGGGTTGAAACTTAGAGCCTAGCGCAAGCTAGACAAGCGCTTTGCCACTTAGCCCGAGTCCTAGCCAAAGCAAACTTATTTCCAAGTTGCTTGGGCACAGGGAAGTCAGTGTGCCATGGAAAGCTCGAACCCTCAACCCTTCTTCGATGCCTCCCTAAGTAAGTCAGGGGTTCAGGGGGTGCTGTGTGTCCTGAGTTCTGTATGCGACTATTTTTGAGCCATATCTGGGCCTTACTTTTCATCAGAACCTGAAATCTACTGCCCCTTCTCCCCCAAGATGGGATGAAGCAGGCTTACTCTCATGCCCATGGAAACACAAGTCTAGAAGCTTTTAGGGCCCCAATATGTGAAGATGAAGTTGCCAACTCAGGCTGAGTAGCAGAGTTCTTAGGACCATGGCCCAGCACATCCTCATCCCACCAGCATTACAGGAGGCTGACACTGCATCCCACTAGTGTTACAGGAGACTGACCACCACATCCCATCAGTGTTACAGGAGGTTGACCACTGCATCCCATCAGCATTACAGGAGGCTGAACACCCCAGGTCTGAACTATCTCAGGGCACATGGCGATGCAGGAAGCCAAGGAAAGCACACTGTTGTGTTCTCTGACCAAGTTCAGATCCAACTTTAAGCCCTTGGGCTGGGGCCGGCAGAAAAATCTGAGTTATGGTAACATACCAATGACAATAGCAATTTCATCAGGGATGGAGGTTTTCCTCAGGTTCTGGTACCAACTATGGGGTAGGAGTGGGGGTAGAAGTGCCTCATCTACTTAGTGCTCACTTGCCAGATGTTCTCATTGACTGGCAACCAAGTCATTGGCTCTGTCCTGCACCTACATATCTTATAATAGGATGTATGGACCAGGTAAGTGTGTTGGAATTTCTTTGCTGGTTAGCTTTCTCAAGTACTGCTAATAAGCTGTGAGGGACCTTGGATCTCAGATGCCCATGTTGCTAAGGGGAGGGAGAGGAGGGCCTATTTCCTCTTTTCTTACTAAGCCCAAAGGCAATGTTCTATCTAGAAATACAGATATTTTATGGGTGGACCAGATAGCTCAGCAGGTAAAGGGTCTTGACAATCTGAATTCAATTCCCAAAATCCACATGGTAGGAAGAGAAAATCAACTGCCAAAAGTTATTTTCTGATCTTAACACAAGATAAATAATTAAAAGTAAAAAGAAATTAAAAAAAGACTTAGATGTTCATAGACATAAGACATGCTGGCTATTGAAAAACTATAAATAAAGACATATGAGTCAGAAAGAAGTAAGAGGAAATTAAGGGATTCAAAGGATTTAGATGTTTAGTTTTATTTTATGAGGAAAGTGGGGGACAGGGTGACTTGGGAGAAAATAATACAAGTTAATACACAGTCACATGACCAAAGTAGGGGAGATCAGTAGAGCAAGTCAGGCAAGGTGCTTAGAAGCAGGCCATAGCAAGATGCTAAGGAATTCTTTCAAAGGAATCCTACTGGAACAGAAACTTCAGAGTTGTGAAACCTGCACTGTATTTTTGCTTCGTACATTGACAATGGCAACTCCGTGTCCCCTAGCATTTAGCAATGCATGATGGCATTGTGACCTACTGTGCTGGCATTCAGAAAGACCCCTCTTGCTAAAGTCACTTGCCACATTTATCAATAGAGGAGGAATGTTGGCTGTGATGCAGAACACAGGAAGCCGTAACAATTGGGATTGGGATAGAGCAGGGAACTCTTCCTGGTCATGGGGAACAGACCCATTATACATTTAGATGTTAGTGTGGCAAGGAAGGATACTATACAGATGTCACTTGTCTTCTAAGCATAAGTTGAAGTGAATGTTAAGAGCTGGGAAGAGAGCTCAGTGGATAAAGTGTTTCCTGTGGAAGCATGTGGACCCGGGTTTGGAACCCCGGAACCCATGTAAAGGCTGAGTGTGATCACCGAAATTGAAGCATGTAAGATGGAGACAGGGATAAGAATAAGCAGACTAGCTAGAGTAGCTATTGTAAGCTGAGTCCAAGTGACAGCCCTGCCTCAATATAGAAAATGGAGAGTGAATGAGAGAGACATTCAACAGTATGCTCTGGCTTCCTGTGGATGCATGCACACATGCGTGCCCAGACACATGTGAGTACACACACGCATGCCACACACAGTACGAAAAAAGATTTCATTTATAAAATCCATTTTTTCATTATTTGCTTATGTCATTTTATCTTCTGATAAAACTATTTAGGAGAAAACACAACTCAAAGTTATTTTCTGTTCCCCCTTGGCCCTTGATCCTTCTCTATAGACATCATAGGAACATGAAGCTTACTTGGCTTTCAGTGTCCTGAATTGTCCTGAAAAATTTGGGTCACTTGTGCAGAAGTCTACATGTCTGCATGGCATTTATGTTCAGATGCATTCAGAAAAAATGTTGCCCCTCCCCCCTGCCTTCAATCCTCTAAAAATTGACACTTACAAATCCCAGAGAGGACAGCTGCTTCCTGGAGCCTTGTGGGGACATTCTCCTCCCCCTACACACAGAGGGAAGGAAACACTCTGGGACGTTATAGTACCTGAGCATTCCTTCACACACTGCCCCTTCTCAAGGTGGGATGGGTGGAACTTGTTAAACACTAACCTGTTAATGCATTAATTAAAATTAAAATGCATCTGGTGATATACTTGTCATTGATAGTACATTTTGACTCATCTAAAAAGAACAGGCTGAGGGGATGACTCAGGAGCGTTTGCTAAGCAAGTCTGATGAAGTCTGAGGACCAGAATCCACCTTTTAAAAGTCAGACACAGGGCCAGAGAGATGGCTCAGGGGTTAAGCCTCTTCCCCTCAAGCAGAAGGTCCCGAGTTTGGATCCTGGATCCCGTGTAAAAATGCCAGGAAGAAGTGGAGGTGGTCTGTACTTTGAGTCCTGGAAGGCAGAGCCCTGGAAACTCCAGAGCAAAGCAAATAGGAGGTAGAAGCAATCCAGGGTGATTTCCAAAGTCATCCTTGAGCCTCCACAGGCACTTACAGTGTCCTTTAATACACACACACCACATACACCACACACACACACCACACACATACCACACACACGCACACCACACACACGCACACAGAGATGCAAAAAAAAAAAAAGTTAGACACAGTGGTGCAAGCTTCTACAATTCCAGTGTCCAGGTGGCAGAGACAGGAAACTTTTCAGAAGGGCTCTTAGAAGGTCAAGGCAGCCTGGCTTCTCCATGGGAGACGGGACCTTTTGAACAAAGTGGAAAGTGGAGGACCAACCCCTGAAGGTTGTCCTCTGACCTCCACATGCATACACCTGCATGTGTATGCACATCTGCAGACATGTGTGTGCACACACACTCACACACCATAGACACACAAATGGTATAGTTAAATAGCTGTTTTTTTAAGACACATATTTTTCAAATATTAAAGCTATGGTTTGCTAAGATTTTTTTTGAAATAGAAGCTGTATTCAGTTCTCTCCAATGGCTCTCCTCAATGCACAAGCCGCTTACCCTCTCTGCTTTGTATTTGTGGCTCTCCTTTCATTTAAAAAAATGAAATAAAACTTTTAGGGACATATGGTGTTTCTCCCACCTCCATGTTTCAAATTTACTTCACAACGCCTACACAGAGCTGGAGTTTTCCAAAGTGTCAACAGCTGAAATATCCCAAGAGCCTCACAACCATCTCACATTAAGAGTTGGAGATGGAAAATTACTAGATCTAAGGAATGAAGAGGAGGGTACCATAGGGGAACATCAGCTTACTCCATGAAGCCTCAAAGGCTCTCATGAAAATAGAAACAGAAGAAATGTTAGCTATCCTATGGTTTAAACTTTAAAGCTCATCATAATGGATCCATGTCAAGTTCAATTCTATAATGGACTTTGTTGGTATCATTGAAAAATAAGGGTTGGAGACTTAGTTCAATAGTGTGGATTATAATTACTTTGAATGCATAAAGACCTGGGCTCAATTCCCAGTACTGCTAAATAACTACACAAATAAATACTTAAAAATAGGAAGTAAAAAATAAATTCAAACTAACTTTTGTCTATTAAAAATATTTTTTCAAACATAGGTAACGCTATTCAAAGTTATAAGATACCAAGTAAAGTTAAGGAAATAAAGAATAAGATGGGAAGCTGGGAGTAAACTTTGGCCTTGGTGTTTAAATTAGAATGATTTTCTCTAGTGTACAATGAAATTTCAAATGATAGGTGGACAAATTTATCATTTTACAGCGAATGATTGAGATAGGTTTGATTTGTAAGAAAAAATTTCTAATCTCTCCCATTGAATTAAATATATAGTGAATACAGTTTTAAGACGTATGGGTGTATATGAAATGTGTGTGTGTGTGTGTGTGTGTGTGTGTGTGTGTGTGTCCAAATATCCAAATGTGAGAGTGTGAGTCCTTGTATGAGAAGCCTGTGTGGGGCAATCAGAAGACAACTCATGTTTGTCACCTTTCCACCTGTTTGAGACCAGGTGTCTTCACGGTTGCTGCCTAAACTGAGTGACTCATGAGTTTTGGGAGAATCTTGGGGCCCCCATAGATACTTTGGGGTTCCAGATGTTTATGCCACTGTATCTAGTTATTTTTGAGGAACTTGGAGGTGCCACTCAGGCTGTCAGGCTTGTGAGGCAAGCTGAGTGCTCTCCGTAACCCTCTCCTCTTCCCAGCCTGAGCCATCTTAGTTTCGGGACCGCATCTCTCACTAAACCTCCCTAAACCTCATTGATTTGGCTGCCTGGCCAGAAAGCCTCAGAGAGCTCCCTGTTTCTATTGCCCAGGGCTGGGATTATCAGCTCAGGCCACCATGCCTGGCTTTCTGCAAGGGTGCAGAGGATCGAGCTAAGGACTAAGCTTGTTTGCCAAGTGCTTTAGCCACTCAGCCACATCCACTGTCCCAAACAATGGCTCTAGTAAACACAAACATCTCCTGACCAATGCATCTCACAGTGTTTAATACATAGAAGAAACCCAGCCATGTGGGAAAAGATTTTGTACCTAACAGAAGTTGAGAAACTCTCAAGACTTCAGAACTGCTTTGTCCCTCTGCTGGTAAAACAAATGAGACACCCAGACGGTGTCTCAGTCATGAGCTCTCAGCAGCTGTGATTGATTACACCAGGCCTGCAGGGGATCAGGATCCTCAATGCTCTGTCATGGGGGTGGGAAGACCCACAAGACTCTGCTTCTCTCTGAGGAGCTATAGGCAGTTAATACTTGCTGTGGAGAAAGAGACATTTTCCTTTGTGGTGTAGCCACTGGTAAGTTCTTTATATGATGTAAGTAACTCTTTACCCTCACTGCTTAAGCAATCCTAGAAAAATTCACTGTGACATGCACACACGTGCACACACACACACACACACACACACACACACAGAAAGAGAAAGAGAGAGAGAGAGAGAGAGAACTAGTTGTGAGAGGCAAGAGAGGGTAATGTGTTGAGTATAATAAAAATAAATTATATTCCTTCTTGAAAATTAACATTTACAATTAAAGCATCTAATACAATTTGGTATAGAAGGCTTCATTTCCAATCTCTCCACCTTAAACCCAAGTGTCAGGTTGTCTAAGATGAAGAATACAGAGGTCATGGTGAAACACTGCAGACATGGAAATGCAGTGAATGGTTATAAGATGATGTCAGTAATGTGGATGGTAGCTGAGGGGCAATTTCATTGGTTGTATGAACAGCAGATCACGACTTGCCAATCAGTGATTTGAGTATCAGGGGACAATGACAGCTTTGAAGCTTCTTTATGACTCCATAGCAGTTGATTGTGTGAGTATTAGGTACTAAACAGGATTGCTCTTGAACAAGCTTGTACTCAACTGTGGTGTGTCAATCCAAAGCTCAGTCCATCCTCAGCCCTGAAGGAGGATCAGGAGTCAGGGTGATCTTTGTAGCCTGGCCGCTCTCTGAGAGCCTGACATCGTGTCCTCCAGCTGAGGGACATGGCCTCACTATACCACCTACTCCTGACATTCCCTGGAGTTCATCTTTTGTATGTGTCTATGTGTGCATATATGTATATGTGTGCGTGTGTATGTGTGTTTTCATGTGGCATGTGTGTGTGCATGTATGTGTATATGCCTGTGTGTATGTGTGTGTACTCAGACAGTGTGTGCATGTATGTATGTGTGTGTACGTGCGTAATCCAGAGGGCAACCTTGGGTGTTGCTCTTCATGCAGCATCTACCTGGACAGAGTCTCTCACTGGTCTGGAAATAACTGGTCAGTTAAGCTATGCTGGTCAGCCTGAGAGACCCAGGAATCTGCCTGCTTCCACGTCCCTCCTGCTGAGATTACAAGCACACATCAAAGGACTTCTGTCTTTGTGGTTATTATTTTCAATGTGGGTTCTGGGAATCAAACTAGGATCCTCACGCTTGCACAGGAAGCATTTTACTGGATGAGTTATCTCCCCGCTCCATAGTTCATTTTTTAGCTCAAGTCTCTCTAAGCTGTGCTCTGGATCTCATTGGAAAAATGTCCATTTCTCTGGAATGGAGTACAAATAGGCACCAGTAGGAAATTACTTCTGGGTGCATGTTGATCTGTAGGCATATAATTTTGGGCAGAGTTAAAAGGAGAGAGAAAATGAAAGAAAACCTCAACCACTTTGTGTTCGGAAACTGAGAAAGGAGAAGTCTGGGGCTGCAGCTCACATTAGCACACCTACTCTAGCTTTATGGATAGTTAATAAAGTAATTCCCCAGTGGCATAAGCTCAAACAGATCAGGCAGGAGAGCTCAGCCAATTGAGATAATTGAGGGTTTTATTTATTTATTTTTGATTTTGTTTTTTAGGCGTGATCTAAAGGAAGAAATAAATTGGGCCAATATAATTATTGCTTTGGTCCAACATCCAAACAATGAAACCTTTTGGAGAAATCAGGACTTGAGGCATGGGAGGGAGCACTGATCCTTAAGCAGAGCAGCCAAGCAGAACAACAACAAAGTCGTCCCTGATGGGGTCTGAGGAAGGCAGAACAACAATGGAGCAAATACACACAGATACATACAGACATGCAGATGTAAACATAGCACATGCACTCACATGCACACTCATGCATGCACACCCAAAGCATGCATACCAGCAATACATATGCGCACACACAAGTATGCATGTACACAGTTATATGCATGCATGCACACGTGTATGAACATGCACACGCACACGCACACACACACACACACACACAAGAAATCCTGCAAGGTTGCTACAGATGAGGAACAGCTTTTGGCCCCAAGGCAAATCATGATTAGTCCATGCTCAAAATATAGTAAGAAAGTTTCTAGATTATTTGGATTTTTGAGAGGCAAAACTATATTTTCCTGACTGCAGTGAAGTTTTCTGAGAGTAAAATCTATTTTTTGTTTGCATGTGCATGCACATGTGTGCATGAATGCACGTGTATGTGTGCATACATGTGTCTATATGCACACATGCTCACCTGGGCAGAAGTATGTGAAGGTGAATTTTATATCACGATATCTTGGATGTGGAGTCAGCCAGCCCTTGGGATCTCCATTCCCAGGTCAGTGGTCCCAGGCACATGCCACCATGACCAACTTTTATGTGGGTTCCGGGGATCTTATTCAAGGAAATATCTCTGGAGCCTGTACAATTCATATTTCAAACATCCTCTGATATCCAGGATGCTAAGGAAACATACTGATGTCATGTAGCAGGGACCCCATCTAGTTTAAATGGAAGAGTAGTGAGAAAACTTCACTCAACTGAGGATGTGCCACTTCAGAAAACAGGCATTTCAGTCCAGAGAAAATTGGGAACCATGGGGTCATTTTCTTTGCCAGTTCAGAGCTCTTGAGGAGGGACCTAGGCTTAAGAGTGACCCAGAATGAAAGGCCCGTCAATCAAGGCCACTGAACTCTTGCTCTTTGGCCCAAGTGTAGACCACTCTGCTTCCTCTCCCCAGGACATCTTCGTTGCACAAAGGGAACCATTTTCAAGACACAAGACTCAAAGATTTCACCACCTGATATGTCTTCAACAGTCTTAGATTCAAGGGCCCAGTGATGTGTCTGGCAGGAAGTCAGTTACTCTAAGCATTCACAGATAGCCCATACATTCACTTAAGTAGTTCAGAATGTTAGTTCAGAGTGACTTCATTTCATTTCTCCCCCTATAGAGGCTTTACAATGGAAACAAAGAGCTTTTCCTGTGTCATTGGTTTCTGATATTGTTTCCCTTGGTAAGATGGTGTGACTAAATTATTTTCTCTAAGCTGCAGGCTGAATAAAGGAGGACTCAAAATATAGATAACATCTGCAGGCAAGAAAACCAATGATAGAAGTCCAGCCTCTCATACCAAAAATGTCAGAAAACCAGAGGTGATGGAGGAGACATTATAAAAACCCAGCTTTCCAAGGGGGTGGGTGCTAACACAGCAGTGCTCATTCCAGAGTGTGCCTTATAAGGATGGGGGGTGGTCCTGGGAAAGAGGAAAGACAATGGTCTTAAAGGTAGGGAACTGCCACCAAATCTAAGTTGATGCAAGATGAGAAAGAGTCTTAGTTAGCTTTTCACTGTGGTGACAAAATACCTGGAAAGATCAACCTCATTTATGTTTGTTCGTGGTTGCTGAGGTCTTACTCCATGCTTGGCTGGATCTATTGTGGTTGGACAGAAGCATTAAAGAGGAGGAGGAAAAGGAGAAAAGAGGAGAGGAGGAGGAGCAGAAAAAAGGAGGAGAGGAGGAAGAAAGAAGGAGGGGAAGAGAAGAGGAGGAAAGGAGGAAGGAGGAAAGAAAAGGGGAGAGGAGAGGAAGAGAAGAAGAGAGGAGGAGGAAGAGAAGGACTGGGTCGGATCAAAGCATGGCAGGGAGAACAGAGTAGCTGAGAGGAGAGGAGGAAGGGAAGGGAGGAGAAAATGGAAAGGGATGGGAGGAGAGGGTAGAGGAGGAGGAGAGGGGAAGAAGGTGAATGGGGAGAGGAAGAGAGAGAGTAGAGGGGGAAAGGAGGGAATCAGAGGGTCTCCGGGAGAAGATAGACTCTTCCAGATAGACCATTAGAGATCTACTTCCTTCAGCTTGAGCCCAACTCGTAGTTGTTTCCACCAGCTCCTAATAGTGTCCTCAAGTTATAATCCATCAATGGGTTAACCCAATGACCCAGTCAAAGCCCTTATTAATCCCTTTCCCCCAAACCCATTGGTTGATCCCCAATCCTTCAACCCTCAAGCCATGTATGTGTGGAACCCTTTCTCTCCTGAGTAAAAGATGCTCAATCCTCGGACAGCCATGACCTTCTAGAGAGAGATGAGCTCTAGGCTAGTGGTACAGGATTGAGGGTATTCAGTGAGATTTGGGGATTTTTCATCATTTTTAATGTGACACAGAATCTTTCACATACATTCTGACCAATGCCCAGAAGAATAAAACTCATATTTCCTGGGATGTAGAGAAACCAACTGAGATCAGAAGAACCAATTAGGGCTTCAGCTGCCCGCTTCTGCGATGGCCTGGTAGTAGAATTCATGTTTCTCTACATCCGCAAACCTTTATTATTTCTTAGTGTAAATCAGTGCTTCTCTTCTATCTGTGCGATAACATTTTAAATTTAAATATAGGATCTTATATTTATTCCTGTTCTATTTCATCTTTTTGGTTTAGATCCAGCAATTCTGCCTGCCAAAAATTCAGACAGCTAAATAAAGGCTACCAATTAGTGACTTTTTTCCCCACAGAAATGAAGGAACTTCAAGATTAAAAGGCATCAGGAAGAGTTTAAGGAAAACACGAAGAATTTCCTAAAGGGAAAGTCAGAGAAGTCAGAAGAAATTAATATGGGGGTGGGGGGGCTTTTAAAAAATTAGAAAGATTTCTTAAATTATAAGGTTTCAGTTTATTAAAAATGATCAACATAATCTTTTTAAGAAACATTTATCATTACCTTATAAACTCTGGCTATTGTTTTATTGTATCCTTGAAGTCCTTTGTGTTATTGCTGTGGGATACACTATACCCTTTGTTCATGGGCCTTTCCTTCTACTAAACAGTGAAGTTATTGAAGACAGGAATCTCTCTCTCTCTCTCTCTTTCTCTCTCTCTGTATGTTAATGATCAAATATAGGGCCTCATACATGCTAGAAAAAGACTCTGATACTGAACTGTTATATCACCAACACTGTCTTAATCATTCTTCATGCTCCACATTTATAAAATGGAAGCCTAATAAATGTTCAGTGGTTGATAATAGGAAACTGAGTGATGTCGGGGACACTACGAATTTGTTGATAAACAAACAAAAACACTCTTCACCTATGGGGCACCAGGCAGCACTGAGCAGCTACTGAGCACAGACGCTGCCATCTTAGTCTGGAGACCAGGGGAGAAAGAGAGACATTCAGCCAGCAGAGGACCATGAGGGTGACCTTGAATCAGCTCCACTCATCCGTGGTTTTCAGAAAAAGTCCATGTACATTCAAACATTATTTATGCCTCAGAGAGAAATCCAAAATAATAGATGTTTAAAATTACCAACGTGCATTTTTAATTTTTAAAAAAGATATTGCAAGTGCTTCTTTTATATTTATCACCATGGCATTTCATAGCATTTGAATATGAATGGTCTTGTTTCCAAAGTCAGTCTCTCTGGAGGACTTCCATTGTGCCTCGTATGGAAAGTCAGAAGTAGCTTGATGTGATTTCCATGCACTAATATGTAATTACGTTCAGGAAGAGTGGCTGCAATTAGCACCTGACACCCCGTGTGGCAGAAAGGAGGCGACATTGGCAGAGGCTCTCATCGCTGAGTGATTGGGGGCTTGTTAAACCTGGGTCCTCTCTGTGGTCAGGACAGTGAATATTCATGAGAATTAATATTCTGCTGTCTGTAACATTCGCAGGCCGAAGATGGGTTTGCAGATTGTGTTCTTTTCCTTCAAAATGGCCCAGCACTTGAGAAACATTACATGGGTGTGCACAGATACATTCTGGTGCCCTGTATACAGATTTAAAAACACATGATAGTGTTCCACGAAATGTGGCCAACACTTTTTTTTCCTGAGCTTGTATACTTAGTTCAGTCATTATTGGTATTTTGTCACAGAGAAGAATATCAGGCACAGATTCTTCATAAAAAATACTTTTCTGGACTGGGAAAGTAGCTCAATCTGTAAAGTGTGTATCTTCTGTTTTAATTTCATTGCATGGTGTTGCAACAAAATACCTGAACCATGCAAGTTAGGGAGAAGGAAGGTTTATTCCAGTTCAGAGATATAGTGACAGTACATCATGGCAGAGGAGTCACAGCAGCAGGAACTGAAGGAGCTGGTCATGTCACAGCTACAGCAAGAGCAGAGGTCAAGGGTCAATGCATGCCTGCTTCCTAAGCTCAGCTGACTCTCTCATATAGTATAGAAGTATATATTATATAGCCTCAGACCACCTGCCTAGGGAATGGCTGCACCCACAGTGCACTGAGACTTCCCACATCAATTACACAATCAGGACAATCCCTTGAAGGCATACCCAGAGGCCCATCTACATCTGGAGAGCCCCTCTCAGAAGGGGCTGGAGACCTGTCTCCTAGGGTCAGGTGTTTTCATGAGCACTGACTATCAAACCTGCCAAGCACCAAGGACCCAGGATTGATCTCCATATTCCACAGGAAGGAAGAAAGGAAGGAAGGAAGAAAGAAAGAAAGAAAGAAAGAAAGACAGGAAGAAAGAAAGAAAGAAAGAAAGAAAGAAAGAAAGAAAGAAAGAAAGAAAGAAAGAAAGAAAGAGAAAGAAAGAGAAAGAAAGAGAGAAAAAAAAGAGAAGAGAGAAAAGAAAGAAAGAAAGAGAAAAGAAAGAGAGAGAAAAAGAGAGAAAGAGAGAGAGAAGAGAGAGAGAAAGAAGAAAGAGAGAGAGAGGAGTAGAGAGAGAGAGAAGAAAAGAGAGAGAGAAAGAGAGAGAGAAAAAGAGAGAAAGGAGAGAAGAAAGAAGAGAGAAGAAGAGAAGAGAGAAGAGACCCGAGCCCGAACGATAGAATATATCGAAAAAGCGATCTACTCGCTCCTGCGCCATCTCTCCCCTCTATCAAATCGATGAAGCCTCTCTACAGCCAACTAGCTCCACCTCTCCATCCTCTCCACTCCCATAAACCAGAACCGAACTACCTCTCTACCTCTCATCTCGCGTCCCTCTCTCCCGTCACCCCTCCCTCCCTCCCTACTCTCTCCCATCCATCCTTCCCTCCTCTCCCTCCCGTACCTCCCTCTGCTCTCCCTCCCCCCTCTCCCTCGCCCTCTCCATCTCCCTCTCTCGTCTCATTCCCTCTCCCTCCTTCCTCTCCCTCCCGAGCCCTCTCCCTCCCTCTCCCTCTCCCTCCCTCTCCTCTCTTTCCATTGCCCTGCCTCTCCGTCCCTCCCCCTCTCCCCCGCGCCCTACCGCTCTCCCTCGCTCTTTCCTTCCACGCTCGCCGTCCCTCCCACTACCTACCTCTCTCCCGCTCCTTTCCTCACCCGCGCTCCTTCCCCCGTAGCCAGCCCCGCACGCCATCCCTCCCCCCCTCCCTCCAATCCTTCCCTGCAGTCCTCCCGCCCGCCCTTCGCACCCCACACCCGCTGTGGTCTGAGGTGATCCATCTCCTTGGGTTCCCCGCTCTTGTATGCAGCTCCCCCCGCTCCCCAGGGCTTGCTGTCCAGCCAGCCTAGCCTAGCCTATTTGTGAATGCCAGTCCAGTGAGACACCTGTCAGAAAGGAGAACCCACACCAACATCAAGGGCCAAGGGAAATGGCAACACCATTTCCACATAACAACTGAGAGAAGATGATCCTTACTTGCCAGACTATCATGTCTGGCCAAGTGTACGTAAGGATGTCAACTTCCTCAACCAGCTGTCTGTATTTTATTCACCTGTCCAGGGCCTAGTCCCACCCACTATGAGCTGGGCCTTCCCCATCAACTATACAATCTCCTGCAGGTTTTCTCTGAGCTTAACTCAACTAGTAATTATCTACAAATGTGTCCAGAGCTTGAACCCTTAATCATCAAGTTGATACCTATATCTAACTATATGTGTGTGCATCTTCATGTGTGGGTAGGGGTGCACACACACAGACATATATATGTGTACATATATGCACATATATGTATAAATATATACATAATTATTTTCCTATACACATATATATGTATGAATTATATATATTTTTCTATATACACATATATGAATGTATATATAGCTATTTTTCTATGCACATATATGCGTGAATGTGTAATTATTTTCTATATACATATATGTATGAATGTATATATAATTATTTTTCTAATTCCTTCTTTACTCTTTCTTCTACTTTTCCAAATCATGCTTAGCTCACAGGAGCTGGATGGCTATTCACTGAGAAGCTGAGTTTCTGAATCTCTAAACTGACAAGGACAACTGAAAGCTGCCATGGGTAGGTGTTTGGTTACAGCTCCACAATGAATAAATGAACCATTCATTGGGCCCCATGTATGGTGCTGTGTGCTGGAGATCCACAAATTCTTTGTCCACGAAATTAAGATATCTCAATACAGAAGAGAAGTCTTTTTAGGCACATGACCCCATCTTTAGCAGAACAACAGGAGAGGGTGAGGGCCCATCAATATTCCAAATGATAGCTTCACAAATCCTGTCCCCAAACTCTGCTCCTTCCTGGGAGCAAAGACAGGCAGCCTCACCAGCAAACGAAACCACCTGCACACACAGTTAAATCAAGTTTGCTTAAAATGAGGAGCTGGCAGAGTGCGTTCCCGAGTCTTCATGGAGTGCTCACATGGGAATTAAGAAGTACAGTCCATGCTTTGGATTAAGGAGCTGAATAAGGCATCGCTCATCAGCTTAGCCCTATTCATCATAGCCCAGTCATTTGGTGAAAAATACAAGCACCGAAGCCTTTGTACTTAGATGACTTCAAGGGAAAATAAAAACGGAACACAGAAGCTTGTTCATAGTCTAATAAAAGAGTATCATATCGTGAGAACAAGATTGGTTAACTAAGATCTTTAGCATTTAAGTAAATAGCAAGCTGCTTTTATTGCTTAGCCTGTGAGATCATTTCTTTAGATCCAATTCCACAAGAGTTTTTTCCTTTACAAGGACACATTTTTACAGTGGTGGGTATAATTCCTGTTATGGGTGTTGTACAGATCACCCTGTTGCTGATTAGGAGTTAAGAAAAACTGAGAAAGCTAGACACACTGGACAGAGAAACAGATCTACTGCAAAACAAAACAAAACAATAAAATAAAATAAAATAATAAAATAAAATAAAATACTTCTAAGGACTTGTGGATAATTCTGACAGTGGCATGCATTAAACTGCTCAGTGGGTTTAGCATTTGCTCCAGCCTGCACAGGCAGCCTGACTTTCTTATTTCTAGCCTTGGCTTTAGAAACAGATGCATGTCTCATTGGGAAGAAAAGTATTTTCTGGCACACGGGTGGGAGAGGAAGGAGGAAGGAGAGGGGCTATTATTTTGCCTTGTTTGGTTCTGTACACGTTTCCTCAAAAGGTCAGGGATTTTTATTCAGCATGTGGGGGTGAGGCCCATGGATAACTGCATGGGGCGTCCAGGAGACAGATTCGGATCTGTGCGTATGAGGCTGAGATCACCTGTCTGCAGCTGGGGAAGAGACTGAGCCATTGTTTGCCTTCTGTAAGAACAGGGCTTGAGAATTCTTGAGAGACTGAGATTGAGTTCCCAACCAGCCAGGTTTTCTGAGCCAACTTTATTGCAGACACCTGCGTTAGGGGCAATGGCAACTTCCCAAAGAAGCAGAGCGAAAGTGTCTTCCATCTTGCTCTCGGCAGACAGCCTAGGGAGAAGATGGAAGGAACTGTCACCCTGAACTTCCCCTGTCAACCTTTGCTCTGGCTACACCTCAGGAGATATCCAACCAAGTGCAGACAACGATCCTAACATATTCAAAAATGTTCAAAGCATCTCCAAGCACCTTCTTTTTCCCGAGTGACAAAATTATAGTTTTCCCGCAGGAATAAGAACGAAGAGTGAAGCTTGTACTTTAGAACAACTCAAAACATAAAACATGAAGAATTGAAGTATTTATTTAAAGAAATTCCATGAGTCTCCTTGCAAATAAATTAAGTGAATAAAAGAATAATTTTGAGACATTGAAGAAATGAGAAAGGGATCATTTTTTGGTTTTGTGTTTTGATTCCAAGGAAGCATCTAGAATTTTATTTTTGTCGATGTTTAGATCCGTGAGTGTTCAAAGTCCTGACTATTTGCTTTGAAAAACTTCCACGCTTAGGGGGAAAAAAACAGGCTGTCATCCAAGTTCACCTCCACAACTTTTTAACATGGAGAGTTGTTTAGCTGTGTGGACCTCAATCATACGTAGACTTTGGTGCAATCCCAGAGCTAAAATCCACAAAAAGACAGCAACAAAACCTCCTGTACAGAACCTTTGGCTGGGTGCAACTCAGCCTGGCCCCAGATACTCATAGAGAAGCTAAACATCCTCAATGCACTGGAGCAAGGACAGAAGGGGACTCCCAGGCTTCCCTGAGAGTCCCTTTCCAGGCTCTCGGAGAGAAAGGGGGAAGGAGGGAGAGGCAGATGGACCACCAGGCTAGACTGCCAGGTCAAGATTCGCCCCAGGGCTTACAGTTGAGCTCCACTGGCCCAGGGACATCTCTCTATATCTCTATCTTTCCTTCTTTTCTTTCTTTTTTCTTTCTCCTTATTTTATTTTTTCTCCTTCTCTCTTCCTTCCTTCCTTCCTTCCCTGCCTCCTGCCCTCCCTCCCTCCCCTCCCTTCCTTTCTTCTCTCTTCTGTCCTTCTCTTCTCTCCCTCCCCTTCTCTCCTTTCTTCCCTCCTTTCCTCCCTCCCTTCCTTCCTTCTTCCCTCTGTCCCTCCCTCTCTTCCTTCTTTCCTTCTTCCCTCTGTCCCTCCTTCCTTCCTTCCTTCCCTTTCTTCCTTCTTTTCTTCTGTTTTCCCTTCCCATACTAAAGACTAACCCACAGGCCCTCATGTGTGCTAGAAAATGCTCTATTACTAAGCTCCACCCAAGACCCTCCTTTTACTTTTTCTTTTGAGACAGCATCTCTTTAAACGTCCCAGGAGGGCCTTGAATGGCCCCTGGGGTCAGGCTGGCTTTGAATCTGTGATCCCGCCCCAGTGTCCCTATAGCTGGGATAACTGGCCTATGCTATCAGGCCGAAGAAAGTCTTCAGCAGGAACATGGTCCTTGGGAAACAGCACTAGTCAACATTACATTCTTTCTTTCGCTCCTTACACATTTTGCAAAATATGCTAGAAGATGGTGACTGCCATTGGGCAAAGCAAGTTCATCCTGATGTGGCCATGAGTATCCTTGCTTTATCTAAGATTCAGACTTATGGAAACAGGTGTCCACTGCCGTGCGTAACATTTCTTATGAGGGACCCAGTAGCAACATGTCTGCCCAGCCTCTCTGCCCAGCCCAAAATTGTAAGTCATCAGCTGTGCAAGGCTGGCTTTCTCTAGCTCAGCATACTGTGTGGGAGGACAGTGACCAGAGAGCAGGGCTCCTCCTGAGAATCTCTACCTGCCAGGGACAGCAGAAGGCTGTGTTCCACCAAGGTGCCACCCTTTGCTTCCTTTCATAATAAAACTCATTTCCGTTTACCTCAGATGCAGCTGCCTGCTGTCTCTGTCTGCCAACCTGGGCTTCAGCAGTGTTCTGTGCACACCTGTGTGACATACATTCCCTCTCATTAGCTGAAGCCCACCAAGGAAAATGAATATTTTCTCCATGTCAGCTCGTAGAAGAGTTTAGCACTGCATGAGGAACGCAGGCCAGCCACCTGCTTCTCAAACGGAATGTTCTGATGATCATTTTCGTATCCAAAGTTCCTGCTTGCCTCTCTTGTGAATATGCAATTAAAAGTTTGCTTGGTCTACACTTAAGTATTTTAATCTTCATGTAATTCTTTATCTATCATCTATCTATATCTATCATCTCTTATCTATCATCTATATGTCTATAGTCTATTTATCTATCATCCATCTATCATCTATATATCTGTCATCTATCATTTCTATCTATCTATCTATCTATCTATCTATCTATCTATCATCTGTCTGTCTGTCTGTCTGTCTATAATTTCAAATTTTAATTGGCTTGCATGAAGACCTCTTGGTACTTACAGCTCTTAATCACATTTCCATGAAGTCTCTCTGATCAGAACCTTACTCCAAAAGCTCATGAAGGTAATTTGGCTTCAGAATAATAATACTGATGCCTCAGTGCATATAAATTTAAACCAGGACCTATGATGTACATAGTGATGGCACAGTGCATGTTCACAAGAACGACACAGGCAAGGAGAAACACATTGGGGGCTCAGGGCAACAGAAGACCTCCCAGTGCCAGGCAACAGGAACCTCTGGAATGTTCAGCCTTCAGCTGTCGTTCTAGCATAACCTTTGTGCATTCCCCTCAGCTCTGGGAGGAGTCACCTGCCGTATCACAGCCTTTCTTTAATATTTCACTTTTTCCTAACTCTCTTCTAACCCATGCTTAAATTAATGAAACCACCTAGTCATGTGTATTTTTAAATTATCTTGAATGTCTCAAGAGTTTGAAATCGGTGCACACCATATGCGCCTTCATTTTCTGCCTCAACCTCTCAGAATTGTGATTCCAATCAAATGAGAAAAGTACAGTTGTAGTCTTCCATTCCTGGGCACATGAAACAGAAGAAGCAAGTTCTAGAAGGGGCATGTTCTAGAAGTGGAGTGTTCTAGAAGGAACACATTTTAGATGAAGTGTGTTCTAGAAGGAGCATGTTCTAGAAGGAGCATGTTTTAGAAGGAGCATGGTCTAGAAGGATCATGGTCTAGAAGGGGCATGGTCTAGAAGGAGCATGTTCTAGGTGGAGGTACTTGGACCCGGGGTTTGACAGACAAAAGGGAGAACTTTCTTTTTATTAAAAAGCTTCTTCTGACAGAGCCCCAAGGTTTAAAGCTGTGGTGTCCTCACTGGCTGGCAGGATAGGACCGAGACCATAACTTAAAGCATTTCTTTCTAAATAGTCACAGGATTTTTGCAGAATTTCCCTGGGTAGTGTAAATAAAAATGAATGATTAGTAACCATTCTCACAATAAAAATGTTTCGAGCAATAAAAAATAAAACAAAGTCCTCCTATAGCGATTACCTTGGTGACTTTATATTGTCACAATGCCAAGCAAAGGAATTTAAATAAATCTTGTGTTTCTGCTCTGAAAAAGAAGAGTGTATGTGAGGGGTGGAGAAAAGGGAAGGGGATGCAAGCCAGGATGAGTTACATTTACTTTCAATATAGTGCTTAACCAAGAAGCTACTCTGAGAGAAGAGAACATCATCAGGTCTAGCATCCAGGTATGGAGTTAACTTCAACATAGCTTCCTGAGTCATGGGCTACACACTCAGCTGAACTGTCCAGAACATTGAAGGTGTGGATTATGCTTGATAGTTCTTTTATTTAAGATAGGGTCAGGTCAGGAGACACAGTTCCTTAGTACTTGTGCAATTGTTTTTAAATCTAGCTTTGCTCAAGCACTTGACAAATATGTTTTTTGAGAGCAATAGCAGAAACATGGTCATAAACATGCAGGTTATGTATTGATTAAAAGTGTTCAACCTAATCTGAAAGACAAGAGATAGAACAACAGAGCCTGGTATGTGTATGCCAGGACCAATGCATGTCACACAGCATGCATGTGGAGGTCAGGGGACAATTTTCAGGAGTTGGTTCTCTCTTTGCACCATGTGGTCTCTGGGGATCAAACTCGGGTCCAAGTTCTCACACCAGCACCTTTACTCTAAGTCATCTCGCAGGTTCCTTCAGCTCTCAAGGATGATGTGACTCTCCTGTCGTGATGATGAACTATAAGCTAGAAACACGAGCCTGTATAAAAATAGCCTCGTTCCCCTAAACTGATCACGTTGTGTATTAATCCCAGCAGCAAAATATGAGGTTAAGCAGGTTCCATGAGAAACATTCAGCTGTATAGTTCATTTTGATAAATTCTAGATGACCATGAATCACGTAACAGTTTTCCTTCTCCACCTCCTGCCCCCCCCAACAGTGACTTTCCAGCAGGCAAAACTGTTTGCCAAAATAGAATATTATATAAATAGTTGAAAAGTGTGAACAGAAGGGAGGAGTTTTTGTTCCCTTCCTTGTTAGACAATAGCATAGTCACCATTTGATTAAGAAGCACTGGTCAGACTGGGCTCTGTGTGAACACACACACACACACACACACACACACACACACACACACACACACACACACGGGGAATACAGTGACGGAAAAGAATGCCATCTCTGTGTTCATAATATCTTTATGACAGAGCAGCAGGAGGTAACTAACAGGATCATGTGGCTCTATCATGCTCTCTTCAATTAGCTCAAGTCCTATTATGAGATGCATGTATGACACATACATGAAGACAGTGAAGCACCCAGGCGACAGCCACAGTGGCTAGCAATAGTGGAGTCAGATTTCCTTAATGCAAGTCTAGCTCAGACATCTGTGACCTGCAGGACCTTGGATAAGTACTTCATTTCTCAGGCTTTCCTGCTCTGTACATTAGTGGCAATCAGAGCTATTCCTAGGGTTTTGAGACAGCCTGAGGCAGAGTGCTTTATGGCTATGGGCTTCTAATAAGTTAACATGCATGTAGGAAATACGACCACTCTGGCTGCACATTGAGTACTAAGTAAGTGGCAACCTTTACACAGACTGAGTGCAGTAGAAAAATATAAAATACCAAATAATGTTCAGTGCAAAACATGTATTAAAAGCCAAAGAATCTCTCTCAGGGATAAAAATGCCTACACTGATCATTTTTGAAGTGGGGGTTTATGGGACTGACTGGGCGGACAAGGGAAAATGTTCCAGCTGTCTTTGCCAAGAAGGATGAATTTCTCAGTGAAGGTTAGGATTGCTAGAGTGGCCTCTAAGCTCCAGGCTGATGAGCAGAGGGAGCCTAATGCCTCAAGTGACCCCAGCATTTTTACTTCTAGTGGGTCACCTCTCACTGGTGCTAAAGAACCGGCAAGTACATATGCCAAGCAATAGCTGGTGACGCTGTAAGCAAACTGGAGACCTTCAGAAGCTCTGTCATTCTGAAAAATAAAGCATTCTGCTCCAATTTCTGTAAGGCCAGGCCATTCCCCAATATGGAGACAGTGTGCTTGACAGTCCAGAAATAATCTGTAATGGGTTAGCCCAGCGACATGAAGAAGGACCCGGAATGATAAGGAAATGGTACTGGCTCATAGAATCAGCATATGTCAAACTGGCTTCATTGTTTGCTTTGGTGGAGTTGGAAAGTTGGTAACCTGGGGACGCAGGAAGAAAGGCAGCAGTCCAGCAAAACACTTAACAGGTTCCTTCACACATCCTCCGGCCACTCAACAAATATTTGTGGATGCTGAATGATGCTGCAGTGTGTTCTTAGGTGCAACAGCCTTTCATGCCCAGACTACACTGACTATCACAGAGGGGGAAGCCTCATGTGGCACTATCCCTCCCTGAGGGCTGACTTTTGGATTTGGGGAACATTCAGTCATTCAAAGCAAAGCAGGATCTATAAGGTAAACTATTTTTTTTTTCTAAGCACAAGAGTACCACTGAAATACACACACACATACACACACACACACACACACATAAACACACACACACACAGAATCTATGCATCTATGAAGTCTATTTTTATAAGATGCAGGAGGCAGCAGGTAGTCCTGGTGAGTGTAAACATATGGGATATTTGATATAGAATACTGAAATCACACAGACATTTCTTGGAAAAGAAACTGAAAAGCCACAAGACACCAATCTGAGCCTTTGTGTAATATAATCACATACACAGATGGAGGAGAAACATCACTGCAGTGAGCCAAAGTCCTAGCTGTCCTTCTACAGAAAAAGCTATAGGTGCAATAGGAGCCTGCGCTTTCCTAAGTCTATGTGTCTCCTTGCTTCAATGCAAATTCTGCAAATGAAACCATTACTGCTTCATTCTTCAGGCTTACCATATCAGCCATCACAAATGCACACACACGCCCATGGGAGGCCTGACATCATAGACCTTCTTATTTATTAATGCCACCACATTGAGATAGCTCTCACTTCTGTCTTCAACAGATTTTGCTAAAAGGGTCATGGATCTTTAGAGGGTTCAGGGGTCTAAAAGTGACACTTACGTCACACCAATAATAAGCCATCTTGATGATGTTCCAGGCATCATCATTGCTTCATTAAGATAACTGATAACTTAGGGGTATTTGGAATGGAAATGAATGCAAAATAAGGCAAGAGGAAAGGAATGAGAAAATGTTTAGGATGTTATATTCTATCTAGTCTGACATTTTTCATGCCACATTCTAGAACAGAACAGGGACTAATGCAAAATTTGTCAGAGGCGGAGCTCTGGTGCAGCCATGATACAGAAGTCCAGGCGCATGCTGTTAAGCTGTAGGAATGGACCCAGTCCTTGTAGGTCATTGGAGAGGAGGGCCCAGAGGAGAGTCTGGCATGCACATTAAAGGATGCTCCGGGGATTGGGGGGGAGGCACTGGGGGATAGGGAGGGAGGGGGGAAGGGAGAGGGAACAGGAGGGGTTGGGGGGAGGAGGGAGGGAGGGACCCGGTGTACCTATTAAGTTTGTATGAGCCGAAATAATAATAATAATAAAAAAGAATGGACCCACATCAGTAAAGAAAAGGCTGTATATCTACACCTGATAGAGTTTGGCCAGCCATAAAGAGGAATGACATGATATCACTTCTTGGAAATGGAGCTCATCCTATCAAGTGAAATCAGCCAGGCTCAGAAAGACAAGTATCAGATTTTCTTTCATTTCTAGATTTGCCACGTCTAATCCAGAGAAAGGTAAATATGACATGAAAGGAGAAAGAAGACTTTTTTGGGGGAGAGGAAGGAGACCATGTGAAGCAAGGGGTTAGCAGGGCCAGGTAGCAGGGGTGAGTGTGGTAACGGGCACGACATACTTATGGGAAAAAGTCACAGTGAAATCCTCATCGCCTATAGTGAGCATAGCTTTGCACATGTAGAAAGTAAAATTATACATTTCAGGAAATAAAAACTAAACTCTAGGCAGGACGCATGTGATTATAGCCAAGCAAGGACTCCATGCAAAGATGTTCAGTTTTTCAGCTTTGATTTTTCTGACATTTATTTATCTTGTGTGTGTGAGCTCATATACCATGTGCACCCTGTGGAGGTCAGAGGCCGACTTGCAGGAGTTGGTTCTCTTTTTCTACCATGTGAGTTCCAAGGGTCCCACTCAGGCTGTCAGGCTGGCAGCAAGTGCCATATCAGCTGAGCCATTCCTGGTTCTGTTTGTGGAATCTTTAATAATGTGGACAGCATTTTTCTCTGAAATGAAAGTTGCCACAAGAACTATTAGTGTATCATATGAATTCTAGATCACTTCCAGCAAAAACTGGCATTTACTGTCACTATTAAGCATTTTGACACGGGAACATGATGATGTAAAAATGACACATTGAAAAATGAATTCATTAATCCTTGGGGACGAGGATGTGTTACAATCAGAATCCAAGGAAAGCAGCAGCTATCACAGGTGTAAACTGGCGGAAAGCAGCACTGGAGACAAATGCATGACTTTTTTCACGCTGACCATTAATTACTGACAGACTATCTGGAAAGCATTCATCTGTCTTATCCTGATGCCAGCCTAAGCTGAACGAGGAAATTGTCAACCTGACCTTGGTCAATATCACACTCCAAGCACAAATTAACTGACATTCAGCCCAGAAGTCATGATTCAAGCTGTTCAGCTTCAGGAAGGAAACTGAATCTGTCATCCTCCTAACAGACGGAAGAAAGGACGCAGTGTGAAGTCTTTCATGGGGAATCTCTTTTCCTTTTTACTGCAAGGGCTAAAAGGGCTTTCCATCCATCACCATGCCAATCCCGCAGTGCTTAGAGCCATCCTGGGTGAAGGATGCTTTCTCCTGGCAACTGAATCTGGATTCCCTGGCATATTTGCGAGTTTGGCTTGTGATAAGTTTTTCTGAGGTAAGATGGTTAAAACCATAGCTCTAGGCTGCAGCCAAGTTAAAGCAGGAAGCATTATAACTTTGCAATGAAATTGGATGCTTGCAAAGGCTATTTAGATGGATGCAAATTTCTTAGTACAAGGCTGAGAAGATGCCTCAGGAGTTAAAACCTTTGCCTTACAAACAAAAGGACCTGAGTTTGGTTCCTAGACCCCATGTAAAAATGCCAGGCAAATATTGCACTGGTCTGAAATACTGAACTTGGAAGCTGGAGCCTGGAAAACCCCAGAGCCAAGCCATCTAGGATAATTTCTGATGTCATCCGTGGGCCTTCACAGACACACACAAAAGGCCCTCTTGTGTACGTGCACACACACACGCACATGCACACGCACACACACAATTTCTTAGCATAGCATCTGGCACATAGCAAATTCATAACTCACTAGTAGGTGCCAAAGGTGTTTATCTAATTCCACTGCACTGACCAGTATGGAACAGGTCAACTTTGGTAAAAAGAGAGAAGCCAATGCCACTTAGGACTTGCATTTATGAAGAAGTATAAAGGGGAAAGAATGTTTTAGAAAAAAGGAAGTGGAACTCTCATGGATTCTGTCTAGAGCTGGGCGCCCCAGGACTTCTCCAGTGGGCTGTGATTTTGAGGATTTGGCAGCAGATAGCAAGAAAGGGCAGAGGACAGGACTCGCTGAGAGAACAAGAGTAACCCAGAGCAGGAGATCTTCTCAGGGGACCCCAGAGAAATCTCTCTGGGAACAAAAGACAGCTGGTGGCAACTCTTGTCCTGCCTAACCCACCCACCCTAAGCCAGACAGATGCTCATGAGGCCTCCCCAAGGGGGTGCATCTATGTATGTCCACATCTGCTCTACCTCACATGACCTATGCTTCAGGGTCCTCTGCAGTTTCTCAGCCTGTGGATCTTAACCCATGTCAGGCTGTGGACCGTCAATGGGCCTTTTCTTTCTTATGTTTTTTTCATGTGTGCACACATGGTGCACTCTCCAAAGTGGACACATGAAGAGGCCAGAGGTTAATAGAGGATATCACCCTCGATTGCTTTTCTACTTCGTTTTTGTTGGGACAGTCTCTCGCTAAGCCTAGATCTTGCCATTCCAGCTAGACTGGCTAGCTAGGAAGTCCTCATGTTCTTCCATTCTCTTCCCCTCTGTGGCTGGGGTGCTGGAGATGTGAACTGCAATCATCATTTTTACATAGACAGCTCCCCCTCAGTGGACCTTTCAACCTTCAGTCTCCACTCTATCCTTCATGTTGGAGTAAGAATTTTGCAATTTCCTTGCTAAAGCACCACTAACTCCCAAGAGTGCTAAGCCAGCCATTTTCCTCGTGTGGTAGGTATCCCTTGACTGTCTGCTCTTACGTGCATGGAAGGTCCTAGCAGCTAGTGGGAAGGTCTGGTGCCTGGGCTGAGCCTGTCTGCTTGGTGGCCTGGAGCTCGTGGTCCCTCGGCTATTCTTTCTGCTTGTGTTCCCTCTTCTGCATGATTCTAGATCATTTGTTCACCGAGAGAACACTGCCAGCTTTGGTCATGGGGTGCTTGCTGGGGAAGGAGGCTGCACACAGGTCTTCTGAAGAGACCCTGGTTCCTTTCTCTTGAAAGAAGGGACTAAGAGAAATTGGAACTTCCTCGAGGAAGCTCATGCTGAGAGAAGGAAAAGGTTCAAGCCTGGTGCTGGCCAGAGGAGGAAACTATCTCCATGAAGATGTTCCACGCCGTTCTGCCGACTCATCAGCCTGTCTTGCAAGAGAAAATGAAGCTGAGACAATAACGTCAGCAAAGGGCGGGACCACTCCTCACCGGGACTGCTGAGCTATGCAGGCCTCTGGCCCTCTCTTTAAGTCTCAACCTCCCACCAGGACCCCAAAGATGGACTTGAAGGGGGGGCGTCACTGGATTTCCTTGTTTCTTTCCCCAATGTGACCGTGTTGACTAAATCTCGTTTATCTACATTTCACTACCCTTTCTCTTCAGTTGTCTCTTGGAGAATGGCCGAGTCTAGCTTGCCAGGATAGCCAGACCCCAGGCTCTAACGACTGCAACCCCAGGCTCTACAACTGCAGCAGCAAGTTCACGCTGCAGACTTTCATGCACACTCTCTCTGTTTAACCCAGCGCCTGTCCCCCCCCCCCATCTGACCAGTACCTGTCCCCCACCCTCTCCTCCCTTGGTCTGACCAGCAGCCCCCAGTGTAAAAGAAGATGGAATCTGAGCTCACTTCTAGTTCTTTCTGCTCACAGGTGATTTTCCAAAGCAGAGAACAGAAAGGGAACATCTCTCCTTGACCTTAAGGTCAGCAGCTCAGACTTCTTAATGAATGTCTCCCATTCACTTGGATGACCTTTAACTTTTAAGTCGCTAACGTCCTTCAGTTGCTTATTTTATGTTGAGCTGCTGCATGTATTTTGAAGGGAATGTGAAAACTTCAGCGGACATCCTGTACCCTCTCATCCGTTCTATTTGGAAAGCACCTTCCACTGTCAATTATTTGAAACAAATGGCCAAGTGCTCAGCAGCAAGCAAACACAACTGACCTGCAGCACCAGAAGAGATCAGAGTCCAACAAGTGCCAGCACACATGCTGCTCGGTGGGTACTGAACATGAAAGAAAAGAGAGGGGACAGGGGAGAGGGGAAAGGAGAGAGGGAGGAGAGGGGAGAGGGGAGAAAGGAGAGGGAGAGGGGAGAGGGGAGAAAGGAGAGGGGAGAGGGGAGAGGGGAGAGGGGAAAGGGGAGAGGGGAGAGGGGTTCTCTCCAGGGGGAATATAAGTTCTCATCTCTTCATGCTAGAATAATCTCCTTGATCTTTGTGTTTTGCATGGATACATATGTGTGTGCATGTTCATATGTGCGTACAGGTGCATGTGTACAGACATGTGTGCATGTGTGTGGAGGGTAGAGGGCAATTCTGGGTGTTGTTCCTTAGGTCCTTTCTGCCTTTTGTTGAGACAAGGCCTTCTCGTTGGCCCACAGATCACCAAGTAGGCCAGGCTGACTGACCAGTGAGCCCCTGGGAGAATCTGACCCCCTTTCCCCCTGCAGAGATTATAAGGGCACACCACTGCATCAGGCTTTTATATATGGGTTTCGGGGGCTTGAATTCAGGTCCTCATGCTGTCATGTCAAGCACTTAACTGATATCACTAAGATTCCTGATACCAGCCTTGCACCCCCACAGGTACACACACTCATGTGCATATATTACATACCCCTGCAACATATACACCCACTGACATTCAAACACATACACACATGTGAAAAAGAAAAAAGAGAACTCACTAGGCAAGGTGTGTGGAGCACAGAGTTCTCCAGCAAGGGAGACCTTGCTTCAGATGTCTCTCTGGGGACCCATTATCAGGTTCATATCCAGAGGAGTCTATAATCTGGAAATCTATAATGTTGCCCTGTGTGGGTCATGGGCAGTGAGTAATAGAAGAGAGGGAGCTGAGAACTGAGAAGAGACAAGAGTAAGAGGTCCATGTCATAATGTTTCTGTCTAGCCTCCCTGTCCAAGGGATCAAAGGACAGGTGGAGAAGAGACGATGTTAGGCAGACAAAGCTACTTTGTCCCTGTAGCAATTCACCTGCATTGTTGCTGATAAATCATCAAACAGCTTAAGGGAACAAGGGGCTTATTCTTTTATGATAGTCTGATTACAGTTCTTAGTCCATTTGGCAGGAGAGCATGCACCATCACCAAAGAGCCGAGGGGACTGGCCACACCATCTCCACATAACAGTTGAGAGAGGGATGATCCTTACTTGCCAGACCCACATGTCTGGCCAAGTGTACACAAGGATGTCTACTTTCTCAACAGTTCCCTTCATTTCATTCACCTGCCCAGGGACTAGTTCCACCCACCACGGGCTAGACTTTTCCCATCCACAAAACAATCTCTTGTAGGTTCACTCTGGGTTTAACTTAACTACTAATTCTCTACAAATATGTCCACGGCTCAAACCCTCAACCATCAAGTTGACACCTGTATCTAATTATAGCAGTCCCATCTCTCCACTTAGGACCTCCAACACGTGCTCTTCATATCAGGCCTGAGAACAACCTCATTCAAGGTGAATTTGCCTTTGGAGTGTCAGGGTTAGAGTTGTTTACATGATGTGTCCATTCCTGAGAGGTGAAGACAGGTACTGAGGTGACTGGAGGACTTCCTGGTGGTCAGAACAGAAGAGGGAGGGGCAGCAGAGAGAGGCCCCACTGCACGAAAAATCAGGAGACCTGTAGAGAACCTACCTATGGGCACGTGAGAAGAGAGATTGACTCAGGCACTTCTCAGAGAATAAGACCTGGATTTAAGATTATTAACATGTTGGTGCTTCAGGGTAAACTCTCTGGAATAGTTCTCACCAAAACCCAGTATGTTGCAGTCAAAATAAAGGAAAGGGAGATCATCTGTATGTTTGCAGCACTGTACTGATGAATGCAAGCATTTGAAGCTTCGAAAGCAAATTACTAAGTGCATCCCTTGAGATTTTATCAATTTGCCTTTTGAAATAAGAAAGCAAATGCCTAAAGATATTACTATGCTCAAAGTTTTAATGAGGTTGTTGATAATTCATGACAGGGCAGGTCCAAATTTTCCAGAGAAAGCAATCATAAAGGTATAGAAAAGGTTAATTTTATGTTCTTGAAAGACTTACTGACAATTAGATGACTCTACCACTGAATAGGATAATTAGTTTCTTACTGTGAACACCTTTGGTCACAATGGAACAAAAACCCTGTCTAGCTAACTTAGTTTCAGACTAACAAAATGGATTTCTGTAGAGAAGTTGCAAATTTCTCATTAAGTCCGTCACTGGACTTTTCTGTGGGGCTATCATCACATTTATCATCAACTTTTTTCAGACAGTCTCCGGGTTTATCCTTGTGGGTTTATGGTTGACTTTGTGGGTTTATCATTGGCACCCAGACACGTCCTATGCATTTGTGATCAATGAAGTGAACCAGTATGGTCGCCAGGAAAAAGCCATATGTAAGTTTTCCACAAAGCTGTGAGAGTCAGATAGCATGAAGCACTGCAGAGTCTAAGCCTCAATGTTGAAGCTGAAACATTACTTGGAAAAACCAGGTCAAGATGTCCTCTTTAAAGTTAGCCTATGCTGCTGCGTCCCCCTGGATATTAGAAAGCCACTGCATTTGACAGCAATGTTGGATGATAAATAAATAGATAAATAAATAACCTGGGTATAAGCAATTTTTGAAAAAAAATACACTCAGGAGAGCCCAAATCAAAAAGAGTAGACATAAGTCATCAAAATGAAGACCAGCAACTCTGACACAGGGGAGCAGATGTGTGTCAATAGCTGTAGCTTCCTTCCTGTTAGTAGGTTCAAAGGCAGCCACTTCAGGAACTAATATGTCATGTGCACGCTAATGGTATGATAAATGACCAGAGAGATGTACTCTGGCCAGTATTCGTAATGTCTGGTGGACATTAGTAATTCCCTTGACCTCATTAGCATAACAACAGATCCTGGAACCAATTCTCAGGAACAACAGGAACATCTACACTTTAGTCTGCTCTTCTAGAAGTTTCTAAAGGGAAGTTCAAGACGCTTGGCATGAAAATGTGTTTTGGCTACTCGGTTACTCATTTGGAGGTGACCCAAAATGAAACTAGATTAGAGATGCTATTTTTAACTTCTTAATTTCTCTTCCATGTTAGCAAACTTTCTCCATACAAAGAGAGTGATCACTACAGAACAAAATGAAAACACACTCATTTGCCCCAAATGTGAATGTCTGAAAAAGTCTGAGTCTGACCAATGAAGTTTTTGCTTTTTGATCAACAAAGTTTGTGTAATAAATTTCTTAATCACTTTTGATTGAAATACTTAAAAATGGATTTCTACCATGTTCAGTTAGCATGGAACAACGGAGCTTCATAAATATGATCTCAGTAGCTGAGGTCAGATGGCAGGTTTCTTTTAATCTTAGTTCCTTGGTATCCAATGCTGCTGTAGTTAAGACAACTTTGATTAGCTCTATCTCTTGCTAACACATACATTGCAGCTCATTCTACAAAATGCATTTGCTTTAAAATTGCTTGAGAATGGTGCACTGCATATTGCATCCTAGAATGAGAATCATAAAGGTTCTGATTATTAGGGCTGCCCTGGGGTAAAGCTCTCTGAGACCCGAAAAGGTTGCCTTATTTGAAAAGAGGGTGTGTCCAGAGGGAATTAAGTTAAGGATGACCAGGTGGGGAGATTACCCTGGGTCACCTAGGGTTAGGCACTACGACCATCTCATGTGTGCTCTAACCAGGGAGAACTGATCTGTACAGAAGAGAGGATGCTTGGATGGAGACAGGTATCAGAGAGATGCAGCTGGAAGTCCAGGAGTCCTGCAAGACAAGGAAGTGAGTCTTTTTTTTTTTTTACCACTTCCAGGGCCTATGTACCCTTCTTAGCCAGTTGTTAGTGAATTTGGGTCCTGTAGAACTCTGAGGACCATTTGATGTCATCAGTCCTTGTGGCACTTTCTTAGGGTAGTGTTAGAAAATGAATACACACTATATTTTTTTCTTCAAATTAAAATACAATTTAAAATCTATGTGAATGTAAGTACACTCCTTAGGTATAAAGTATTCTTGAAACCTGTTTTTAAAAACCTAGCTGACTCTTTAATAACTGCAGAGTAAGACAAATGTAAGACTTTTCACTGAAAATGCATTTTGTTATGATGAAGAGAGAAAGCTCTATCAGCATCCTTGAGATTGGAGAGCAGCCTTAATGCTTTGGTGACATATTGAGTGGAACAACCAAGCTCTCAGCATATTCAGGACAATGTAAATCCTTTGATCAAAGGATTTACACATCTTTTGGTATGATAGAACAAAAGTTTAGGTCTCTTGCCTACAGGTAATGAGCTTCTTTGCAATATTTTTCTAGAGCGAGGGAGATGGTTACAAAGGTAAAGTTCTTGCTGGTCAGTGTGAGGACCAAAGTTCAGATCCCAGAACCCAAGTGAAGGCCAGATGGTCACAGAGCATGAGGTAGAAGGAGGAGACATGAGAATGCCTATAAACTCCAGGGCCAATTGTCCTGGAATGTGTAGCAGTGAGCGACCAGAGATCCTGCCTCAAGTAGGAAAGCCAGGGCCAAGAGCTGTATTCTTCTGATGACCACATGCATGCCAGTGCTCGTACTCACATGTACACACACATCATATACACATACACTGTCTATATATATATACATACACTGTCCACACACACGCACATGTCACATATACATATACCATCCACATACACACTCACACACATATCATATACACATACACTGTCCACACTCACACACATTATATACACATACATTGTCTATATATACACATACACTGTCCACACTCACGCACATGTCACATATACGTATACCATCCACACACACATATCATATACACATAAACTGTCCACACTCACATCATATATATACATATATATACCATCCACACACACACTCATATACATATCATATACACATATACTGTTCATACACTCACACACAATATATATAATGCATTGTCCACAGACACTCTCTTATATACCCACATCATATATACATACACCATCTACATATACATTCACACATATATCACATACACATATACTGTCCATACACACACATCACATACACAAATATCTTCCACACACACATTCACACATACTCACATATCATATACACATACACCATCCACACACACACTTACACACACACCATGTACATATACAACATCTACATATACACTCAAATATACAGACACCATACACACATAGACCATCCATAAATATACTCACACTTACACACATCATATGCACATACACCATCCATCCATGCACTCACATACCATACACCATATGCACATACAGCACGCACACACACACACACACACACACACACACACACACACACACACACATTCTAAAAAGAAAAAAGCATCCAGGTTCTCTCTGGACATCTTTCTGAGCTATGCAGTATTATCCCTTCTAGCTCTTGAATCTCTCAGGATTTCTAGCTCCCATCAACACACAGTCTTACCATTTCCTAACTTGAGTTTGAAATAGACAAGATTTCAGAGATTTTTCTTTTTGGAATGACTTGGTCTTCCTTCTCTGATTTCTACCCATCAATGGATAGGAAGAAAAACTAAAACTTTTGGATGGGTATCATATGAAATGTCCATAATTCCTTTGTGCTGTGCTTAAATCACCTTAAAACATAAGTGTGATACTCAAAGCCACAGGATGCATCAGGCACAAGCATCCTCCCACACCCCTGTTTCTTCCCCACCTCTCTGTCCTCTACCTCCTCCCATATGCACATTCTTGTAAAATGCAATGTACACCTGATTTTACCTTAGATTTCTGGGTTATTCTTTCAATGTTTCGCTGGGATTTTTTTATTTTGTGAAACTAATTTTAAACACTGATTTCCACACCTTCTGTGGACAACACAGGCAGAAATATGCTTCTTCTTACTGTGTTTGGAATTGTTCACTCCAGGGTAACCTCTAGGTACCTAGAATTAGAATTATTCTCCTCTGAAATGGCTGCGAACGGAGCTTCTAAATCCTTGAAATGACTGAGAATAGAGCTTCTAAATCTTGCTTTTCCTCACTATTAATTTGTGTAACAGATCAGGGCTACAGGAAGCTCAGCTTTTGAACTGTTTCCTGTCTTACTTCCGGCAAAAGAGGACCGTCAGCTCACACAGCTGGTGGATATCCCAGAATAGTAACTCACTCCAACTGTCTTGTCTGATGGAATCCCACGGCGCCTTTGTTGGGCAAATCTCCTCATTTCTCACCACTATCTGTTTCCATGCTGTCTTCCGACAAACCCTCTTGGCAGATGCCCACCACACGTGAATAGAGCCTCGGGTTGATTCGTCCTGCTTCTGTGAGCTTCAAGGTTCCAAGCACAATATTCATGGAAACTTTCCTACTTGCTTTGAAGTAGACCACTGTATATAGTGACCCCACCCAAAAATTCAAGAAGCTGAAAATCCTTTGGATGGTTTCATGATTACCTAAGGACTTCATCAAATGTTTTGGGTTTAACGGTATCAATGACCAAAAGTGAGAAGCTCACTCATATCTTCGGCTAAGGCTAGATAAATATTTCAATTGTCTAAGCTCAGCTATTTTTGCCTTCTGTCTTCTTCCCAAATATTTGCCATTTTAGTAACACTCTGATCAATCTTCTATGGAGTTCATAACTGAGACTTGTGAGCCATGCAGTGTACTTTGAAAGCTGAGCTTGCCCTCCTCATATGGTAAATCACTTCTGCCATGATAGGTTTATTTTTAGGGAAATAAAAGTCCCTAAGTTATACAAATCAAAAGGGAATTTGCATTTGAACGTATGTCTGGCTGGCTCTCATCACTGCCTCACATTCCATTTTGGAGTACAGAAGAGCCCTTCTGGAGAGAGTCGGCATGTGTGCAAGGCTCAGTAGTGCCTTTCTTCGAGACATGAGAGGCTGCATCACGGATGGCGACAGTGTGAAGTTTTGGCGAAATCTCCAACCTCAGTTGGCTGCTTCTTTGTTGGTCTATATGATGAACTCTAGCATCTTCCATTTCACAGAGGAAGAGGCTTTTAATTACAGAGTAAAACAAGTCCCTGAGTCTCTGGGAATGTGCCTAGTGACAACAGGCAGCAGGTGCTTTTACCTAGTGAGCCATCTACTTTGTCAGCCCTATGTGCACCCTTTAAAAATCAAAACATGGTAAAAGATTCATTTTGGATTATGATCAATGAATGAAATTTCAGTGAGTAAAAATGTCAGATTTATTGTAGCCCATATGAATGATTCTAAGAAAGCTGAGTAAGGGAATTCTTTTGTCTATATGAAGAACAGCATTGCTTTCAAAGCAAATGAGTTGGGTTGGAAGCGAGTTTCAGCAGCTTAGCAGTTGCTTAGTTTGGGTGAGGTTCTGAATGGCTGCCAGCATTCAGAATGTCAGTGTATTAGTGTTTGTGATTAAGTACATATATTTAATATTTCCTCTCCATGAATGCACACATGTGCGTGCACACACGCACACATACATGCATGTACACACACTCACACATATGCATGCACATACATGCATACACACATGTGCACACATATACATGCACGAGCATGCACACACTCACACACACAGATAACATACACAAACACACTCACACGCATGCCTACATACATTCTCTTTCTGTTCTACTTTACTTGTTACCATAGCATCCCTGACTTATGCTACTCTGGGGAGGAAGGGGTTTCCTCCAGCACACAAGTCCAGGTCATGGTTTGTCACACTGCAGGGGCATCACTGTGGCTGGGGGAGCCAGTCATGTCACATCCACAGCAAGAACAGAGAGTTCCAGATGAATGCGCAAGGGCTAGTCTGCTCTCTCCCTCTTTATGGAATCTGGGATCACCTGCATAGGGCACAGGCTTACGCACAATGAGCTGGGTCTTTTCATATCAATTACACAATAGAGACGATCCCTCACAAGCATGCTCAGAGGCTGCCCTTGATCTAGACAGTCCCTCATGGGTGTGCCTCAAGTGTGCCTCTTGGGGGTGAGGTTGACAAACAGCATGGCTATAGTTCTCTTAATTTCCACAAACCTTTCCCCAACTCACCCCAGTAGTCACCAACACAGTCTTCTCCACACTGCATCCTTAGAAAAAGAGGACAGTGCTGCTAGTGGAGCAGCATTGTGGGGAGTCCAGGGATGATGTGCTGGAAAGTTCACTGCACAGACTCAGCAGATAGCACTGTGATCGGCAAATGACAACACTCAACCCTAAGTCCTATAGTCAAAAGGGATGTGACAGAATGGTTCTGTCCTCAAACACATCAAATACAGATGTGACAAACTATGAGAAACAACCCAGAACTTTGTCAAGTGTCACCTTTGGGTTGGAGAGGTACTCAGAGGTTGAAACTCTGCCTCTCAAGCAGAAGGTCCTGAGTTCAGATAGCAGGTCCCATGTTAAAAATGCCAGGAAGAAACAGCAGCAGCCTGAATTTCTGGCCCTGGTGGGCAGAGCCCAAAATCCCAGAGGAAAACAAAAAGGAGATAGAAACAACTAGGGATGATCTCCAAAATCACAGGGACATACAGTGCCCTCCAATACACACACACACACACACACCACATGCATGCACAAAGTAAATAAATAAAAAAAACAGAACATATCAATCATTTTTTCAAGAATGGATTCTTCTACTACAGCATGGGATCTACCTGGGCACAAGCTTCAGGGATACGATAGTGCCCACCTGCCTCCACTACATTTCTGTTTACACCACTGGGCAAATACTCTTGCCACATAATTCATTCAAAGACTACTTCTTTCTCCTTGATGCAGGTCAGTCTAAAATAGCTCATGCACTGAAACCAGACTATACTGTCAGCCCATTTTCCTCTCATAAAGTGTCTTTGCCAGCTTAATGCATTCTCTTACTGATCTACAGGCATGTATGACGGTTTAGATGCTGGGGATAATCGTAAACCTACATCTCGGCAGCTGGACGGGCCTGAACAACATTCATGTACTCTAAGTAGCTGGGAGGAAGGTGGAGCCCCCAAACATCATTTTAATAAATTAATCAGTCTTTCTCCTTAAATTGGGCAGAGACACGAAGTCAATGGTTTGCATCAACAGAACTGTTTTTTACCAGCTCCTCGGTGAGATATTCTGCTACCCGTTTGCTGTTGTGAGGACTTCTCTCTTGTTGCTGTGGTGGCTCATGGTATTTTCAGACAAGAAGTTCAAAGGAAGGAGAATGCTAAATTGTACTTGATTTATGCATTGTATTCTTTTAATAATACGAGTCTTCCTGATACACATGAAATACACATGTGAAGTATTTACATCAAGCATGGACACACTTCCAAAGTAGTATCTGGGTACATATATGCAAACACTTGCTTCATATATGTATTGTGGAAGCATTATATGATAATCTCAGGCCCGGAATGTGAATGATAGCAATTGAAGTATATGTGAAGCACTGTTTCCTATAAACTTATATAGAGGAAGTTATTCTACTCAGCAACCATGAGGGTGGAAATTTTCTTACCATTATTTAAACTTGTTTCTAAAACTCACATGCTTAGTGATTAATAAGGTAGTAGGGTCAAGTTTTACATTTTTCTTCTCCCCTCCTTCATCTTTCCTCTCTTATCTCTTTTTCTATCTCTCTCCCTTCCCTTTCCTCCCCTTCCCTTCTCTTCCCTTCCCCTTTTCCTCCTTTCCTTTCCCTCTCTCTTTTTTCATTCTTTCCTCTCTCCCTTCCTCTCTCTATTTCTTTCTTTCTTTTTTCTTTCTTTCTCTCTCTCTTTCTCCCTGTCTCTGTTTTTCTTTCCCTCCCTTCCTTCCTTCTTTCCTTACTTCTTCTTTCCTTTTTTTTGAGAGTCAAAATTTCATGAAGTCCAGTCTTGTCTCGAGTTCTTGATCCACTTGCCTACCCCTTCTATGTGCTGGAATAAGGGACGTTCAACATTAAATCTGCTTTAGTTACATATTTTCAAGACTCTTGTTATCTGGCGTTCAGTGTTTAACAGGATATAAACATCAGATCAGATGAAAAGGGCCTACTGTTCAACCTTAGGGCTATTTTTAAAATTTTATATTAATAATAATTTAACATAATATCCATATTAAAGACATTGAGTGGAAACCTTTGAATTATAGCAAATGCAATTATGTCCTATTCAATCTAAGGTCACAGAGCACTTGTTTGAATGTAATTCGTAAATATATTCCAAGTGATACACCCTGGGAGAGAAGAATGAGTAAAACAGGGATGGCCTTCAGTAGACCAAGAGTGTGACAGGATGGATGAATGAACCAATCACTGCAGAATAATTGTCACTGGTTTTCAGCACAAGTGTGCACACAGTGCAGAAGTATACAACACAACTAGAGAGAAGACACGGTTTGAAGAGCAAAACAAAGGACACAGATAACAAAGCAAGTAACCTGGGTCTGGAGAAGGAACAGGAGTTTGACAGATTCAATGTGCAGTCAGGGCATTCAGGCTCAGCATTTCTACTGGTGGCAGCGTCTAGTGGCCCACCTCAAGCTTGATATGTACCTGAGAATGACCCTCAACCTCTGATCTGGCTGCTTCCACTCTTGAATGCAGGAAACAGAGGGGTGTGTGTGTGTGTGTGTGTGTGTGTGTGTGTGTGTGTGTGTGTGTACCTTGACTGGTACTCCTAGAGCCTTTCTCTGCAAGATGTTCTTCTACTATCACTACCTCCCACTATGAAAAACTCTCCTGAGACTCAAACTACTACAAAGTAAACAGGAACATGGAATTATGTACGAGAGGCCCAGATAATACCATGACCAAATCATAGAGAAGTCAGATGAAATTTATGTATGAACACTCTCTGGCTGCTAATGCCTGTGGATCCAGCGATAGACGGCCAAACGACTGGTGCCTGTTTTGGATGGTTTTTAGTTTACGGAACTAGACACAGCTTTCTGGTCCCAGTGTAAGACATCAAGCAGGCAAAGGCTGAACTATAGAGTTGGCCACAAAGTCAGTGCCGGTGCCTGCGCGCTTGGCTCTCTTACCACACTGCTTATCAGTGCTTCCCACCTTGGAAACAAATCATGACTCACTTGGCAAATGGCATCCATTATTAGCTACTGAAAGGTGGTCTGACAGAAGCCCAAAGGGCACTGCTGGACGTTGGTTCACAACACCTCAACACAGCACAGAATCTGATGCTGAGTGCACAGCTGTGAAAGGGAAAGTTCAAGTCTTTTCTCTCCTCTGTTTTGTGCTATTTCTGTGTCCTTTCTTGTTTGTTTCCTTTTTTACCTAAAAAATGATCAGTTGAAATGTAACAACAGCCTGAACTTCACAATAAATGAAAATCATCAGGGCCCTGGTCACACAGTAGGATGCGATTTCAATCACGCAAATAAAAAACAGAGACTTGGGGCTGGAGAGGTGGCTCAGGGGTTAAGCCTCCGCCTTGCAGGCGGAAGGTCCTGAGTTCGGATCCCAGATCCCACGTATAGACGCCAGGCGGAAGCGGGGGCGGCCTGCGCTTCTGGTCCTGGTAGAGCGGAGCCTGTGAATCCTGGGGCAGAAGGAGGCGGAGGCGTCCATGGTGGTTCGCGAGTTCGTCCGTGGTTCTACACATACACAGACACACACACACACACACACACACACACACATGCACATGCACATGTGCACAGTTGAATAAATAATAATAATAATAAAAATTAAAAAAAAACAGAGACCTGACATTCCCTGATAGAATTTAAAAAGCCAAGTGGGAGCTTGTCTTTTTATTTATCATTTTTTTAAAGATAGTCTTGCTATGCAGTCCAGGTTTGAACTCATGACAATCCTCCCACCTCAGCTTCCTGAGTGTTGGGATCATGGTATGTATCATTGCATTCCTTTAATTTCTAATTTTTAACTGATTGTGTTTACATTTTGTAATTTCATTTGAATTACTTGATCCTCTTTAAAAAGAAAATCTTGGTGGTTGACAACAGAAATCTTGTAATTAGTAATTGGGCACACTTCTTTTTAAATTTTATGTATTATTTATTTACATATGAGAGAAAATTACGCCTTCATCACGTCTCTGATCACCCCACTGATGAAAATTTTATTTATCTTCTCTCTCCAAATTACATCTGAGTTCAGGTTTGAATTCTGAGTTTCTCTCTAAGTGGAAGGAAAGAAGGCAGAGAGAGAGAGAGAGAGAGAGAGAGAGAGAGAGAGAGAGAGAGAGAACATGTATGCTATGGTGCACAGGTAGAAGTCAGAGGACAGTTTTATCCTCCTTCCACTGTGTAAGCTTCCAGGGATTGAACTCAGGTTGCCAGGTTTGTAAGCCTTATCCACTAAGCTATCTTGTTGGCTTTGGACACACTTTTAAGACCTCCTAAATAGGCTACATGGCAAGAGTAGTGTCCAAGCCAGACCTCTGACTTACAGTTCTAAAACACAATACTGTTTGATAGTGTATGATTCAATCTTTATAATCCCTGTGAAAGTGACAGACAACTATCAGATCAGCCATTCCAGAGACTGGGTTGTATTTAGTGTACTGTAATTATTTCCATTTTATTTCTCCACAGTGGAGTCTTCGGAAGATTAAAATAATGACTCTGGGTTCTGCGATGAGCTGATGAATGACTTTTAACCCCAAGCTGTCTGATATGGTCACTGTGACAACCCCACCAGGGAAGTCCTGAGTGAAGGTAAGGGTAGCACACACCTGGCCATACCAATACACCAAGAGTCTGTGCTGTGTGGCCTGCCTCACTTTCTATATGAAAAACAAAACAAAACAAAAACAAACAAACAAAAAAACCCAAAACCCTAAGACGCAGAGAGTTTCAATGACCATTCCAAGTTAAAAACTGGGAAAAATAAGAGCCCCATACAGGATTCAGCCTATCAACATTTCACCATGGAAGGGGAAGATGCCAAGAGGCTTCTGCATTTCTGAGAGACTATTGAAGGTTAATCCCGGTTGAAGGGAGGAAACCGGGGGAAATGGAGCCATGGAGCCTCTTTCTCCAATGGTTCACTTATAGACATGTGATCCATGTTCTAGCAAGTGCTCAGCCACATGCTAATGCAGGCATCCTGGATGAAGCTCAATGGACTACATGCACACACACACACACACACACACACACACACACACACACACACACAGAGGACTTTAAAGAAATAAAAGACATGAAAGTAGGAGAGACTGGCTGGGGAGAAGAAGGTTTGTAATGGGAAAAGAAAAGAGATGGGATTGGGTAATAAAGAGTGAAATGTCAAGTTCATTGCATTCATGCATGGAACACTGAAAGAATAAAATGTGTGTTTAGAAAGCTGTGAAGAGATAGAACTGAGTGACCTCAGGCAGGTTGTATATGGATTACCATAGTGATGTGACTTTACTAGCAAGTGGACACATGTCATTAGCTATGAAGATTTTTGTTTTAATACTATGTAAATATCTTTCCATGAAATATACCATTATTCCTGGAATAAAGATCATAATAAACATAGACCCAGTTGTTTCTTTAGAGTACTATGGACAGAATCCAGGATTTGGTACACATAGGACAAATGAACTACCACCATCTGCATGGCCAATCCATGCCTGGCTAGTTAATAAATCTAGAAAATTTCACAGAAAAGTCTTCCTTGGGAATAGAGAGATGGATCAGTGGTTAAGACTCTGCCTCCCAAGCAGAAGGTCCCAAGTTCAGATCCCAGGTCTCAAATAAAAAAGATGCCAGGGAGGAATGGTGGATAGCCCACACTTCTGGCACTAGTAGGTGGAGCCTGGGAAATCTCAGAGGGAAACAAAAAGGAGGTCAAAGCAATTCAGGATGATGCCTGAATTCACCTATGGGCCTATAAGAAACATATAGTACCCTCTGATATACACACACACACACACACACACACACACACACACACACACACTAAAATGAAAAATGAAAAATCTTTGTCAACATTACTGAGCATTGGTAAGGTAATATTTTCAAGGTTTTTTTAATTTAAAATATACTACCCATTTTATTTTATACAAAGGGTCTGCTAGCTAAAGAAAATAGTCATATATGACATCAAAGAGATTTCATCCAACTGGAATTACATCATACATTTTAGTGCCTAACGTCTGACGGAATTTCTATACTGTTTGGTTGGCATTGTAAGTATTAAACCACACTTTAGAAGGTGCTCTGGTGTTATGGATGCAAAGTGTAGCCGGGAATATCATGGGCTGGAGACTCTACCATCAAAGTGATGCTCAGCAGTGGGTCTCTCTTGGAAAATGATTGGCCAGGAGGCCTCTGACTTTGTCCATGTAGTTCATTGATGAACTCAAAATTCACAAGTGATCACTACCAGAAGCTGCAGTCTGATGGGAGGAAGTGCTTTGCCTATGCAATGTGCCTGTGAAAGATGTGGCTTATCTATGCCTTCTTCTCTCTATCTCCCTCTCCTTCCTGGGTACCATATATGAGCAACTTCTTCTATCATATGATCCAGCTGCCATGATGTTCTGCCTCACCAGCAGCCCACCGCTATGAAGTCAGCGAAACAAAACTATGAGGCAAACCAAAGGTTTCAGACTTTAATTCACTCAGCTTCTTTGTCAGTAATAAGTGGCTAGCATAAGGCTATATGACTCTTTCTCCTTCAAATGTAAATATGTAAATAAATAAAATCTGGTGAGAGAGACCAGAGGCAGAAATTTTTCCTAGTTGGTCAAGATTTGTGTGTGTGCATGTATGTATTTGAGAAGTAAAGACCAGTGTGCTTGTGTGGAGTGTGTCTGTACTTCGGAAGCAGAGAGTGGTGTATATGTGTGTGTACTTGAGAAGTGAAGATTGGTGTGTTTGTGTGCATGTATATGTGTACTTTAGAAATAGAGACTGGAGTGCATATACGTGTGTGTGTGTGTGTGAGTGTGCTTAAGAGGTAGATATGTGTGTGTGTGTGTGTGCATGAGAAATGTGTGTGTGGAGTGGTTTAGAATATAAAATGACTGAAAGTTGAAGGCATGATCATCAGCTAACAGTGCCATTGAGAGGTGAAGTGGTGTGGTGGGGTGAAGTGGAGCATGTGCTAAATCATAAATGGACTGAACACATATTAAGAACTACAAGAGCTAGTTGGAGGTGGGAGCCTGATAGAGGCCTGGTTGCCATGGATATCATTACCGGCTACCATGAGCTGTCCTTCCAACTCCCCAGCATGACGCTGGGCAGCACCACAAGGTCGGGTCAAGTCACCATGCATAGAAACCTTTGGAACCAAGAGCAAAAATGAAACCTTCCTTCTCTAAGTTGTTTCTCTCAGATATTTTTGTCATAGCATTGACAAACTGACCGATACAGTGTGTTCACTCAAATATCAAAGAAATGTTTTCTAAAATCTGTTGAATTAATATGAACTATAAATTAAAAATAAAATGATTTTGAAATCTACCTCTTAGATCTCAATATACAAATATGCAAAATACTAGCTGCATTAACCAATAATGAGAAAACATTCGCCCCAATTTTTTTCTTCTTCCTATCTGCAATTTGAGTCAAGTTGTTGCTTTGTTTTGTATTTGATACAGCATCTCCTGTAGCCCAGGATAGATCTGCTATGTAGCTGAGGATAACCTCAAATTTCCCGTCTTCCAGCTTCTAATTCCCAAGAGGTACGTTACAGGTGTGCTCCACCCAGCTGGTTCAATGCTGGGGACTGAGACCAGCACCTTAGCATACTAGGTGAGCACTCTATCAGTTGAACTATATCCCTAATCCTAAGGCTTGGGCTTTACAACTAGTTGAATACTCTACATCTTTTCCTTCATTTGACCTTCAGAGCAGCCTCATAAATCTAGGTGGAGAAGAAACGCTTCTCATTTTTCAGATGAGCATCTTGAAGCTTGGAGACACGGGAGACCAATCCAATGATAAATGGTGAAGCTGCAGAAAATTACCATCTTCTGAGTACAATTCCCATTCCACGACACTGTAAATATCACCCATCAATTATCAGTGCGGGCCATGTACAGTTGAATCACGAGAATACCTTGCCAGGCAGGATTACAATAAAGTCAAATTGTTCCAAACACTTCACGAGCTGAGCATGCATGCTGACATCAGTGAGCTATGTACACAAGGTGTTTTAATCCAGTCAAAACAGGCATAATATTCTAAATTCTGTCTGAATAGATACACATATACCACCATCCTGATATCTGTTTATTTTTAATAGAGCTTCATGTGAATATACTTCTTCACTTTATAATTGATTGGCTCTAAGAGACTAGGACCAGACACACCTCCCACCAGCAATATGAACACACATATATTGCCCAATGTTTGTTGTAAAAGCATGATGCTTTGGGCTAGGGTGATGGCTCCATTAACAGTACTTTATACACCTCCCACCAGCAATATGAACACACATATATTGCCCAATGTTTGTTGTAAAAGCATGATGCTTTGGGGCTAGGGTGATGGCTCCAGTTAACAGTACTTTCCACACAAACACAAGAAGTGGAATTTGGATCCCCAGAACCCAGCTAGGTGCCAGGTGAGTATAGCGATACACTGATAAATCCAGCCTCAGAAAACAGAGATGGGAGATCCTCATACTAAGATGGCTAGTGAGACTTGCTGGATTGGCGAACCCTGCATTTGATTGGGAGACACTGATTCAAACTCTGAAATGGAACAGCAAATGAGGAAGACTCCTGGGTGGTCCCCCAGGGGCACACACACATGCGCAAGTGTACATAAGTACACCCACACTCATGTGGGTACACTTGGATACATGAAAATGAACAAAGTATATTTTTTTCAAACATTTCGACCTATAACCACATAAACAAAGCTGAGTAAAAAAGTACCTACAAACAGAGAGCTCTTGTGTTGGACATCGTGATGGGGAAAGATGGGTTCATTCAATCCGCAGTCCACTGAGCAACTCAGAGCCGAAACACATGCGGTTACTGTCCATATCTAAAGGGACACACAAAAACAATGAGAAATTAGTCAACAAGCACATTTGCTAGTGTTTCACAAGAATGTCTTTGCAAAGAGCTTCATTTACATACCTCAGTTTTGCCTAAAATATGAAGTAGAGCCTTCGGAATACAAGCATTGACTGAGAAACAAATTTAGTGGTCACACATGCAGTGCTTTTAGAGTCATAGATGTATCAAGGAGAAATAAACCAAACAATAAATAAAGCAAATGCCTTCTGTAATATGAGTGTGGGGGATCTGTGTTCTGAGTGTTATATTATGTCTGAAGATGGGATTTTATTTAGTCTTGGCAACTATGGTTCAACATACAACATTCATTTTACAAATTCCCATGATCTTAGTAGAAAAGCAATCTTCCCGGAGTTTTGCATACTGCAGAGTGGGTCTTTTTTGCCCCGTACCATGTGGGGCACTCAGAATACGCTTCTTTCCATAGTGACTTGGGCTGCTATGTCTTACAACATGAGTGACAGATGTCACAGTCTATCTCATGGCTTCTCTTCTTCTTCATGGTTCTTTAAAAGACAAGACAATATTTAACTTCTTATTGTTTTACAAGATTGATATAAACCAAGATCTCGTTTTAGGATATAGTCTCTGGTACACATACACACACACACACACACACACACATGCATATATGTATATGTGTGTGTGAGTACTGAGTAAACAAAAATACTGACCAGCACTTGTGAGAGTAGGTATTAGCACACTTTGTTTTGTTCTTAATTTACAGTCCCATCGACCATATGTTTCATTATGAATAATTTGTCAGTGCATTCTTCCTGTTTCCAATACACTCTCAAGATGAAAAAGTCATGCAGAGTATTTGAAAAATTATTGGAATGAAGTTCTAATATGTTCATTCAAAAATTGCATGCTAATTGTTTGAAACAGTCCAATTAGAAAGCTTCCTCAAAACAGAAAAACAGCTTCATCAGTCATGAAGCTACTCAGCCCATGGATGTGGAAGCCATGGTATAGAAGTTCTGGTGGATTCCCCCTGGTACTTCCTACAAACTTTTCCTGATTTCTGATCTGGAAAATGATTAGTGTTTGATTTGTAGGAGTTTTAATGGAGGAAGTGAGGCAGGTGGTCCTTAGGGTAGACCAGAGAATGAAGGAGGAATCTTCTTCCTGGCAGAGCATCAAGAGTCCCAGAGACAAGACACAGGGCATGGTGCTTCTTTAGTGGTGGTGACTCACTCCATGGGAGAGGAGGACAGACTCAGCCCATTGCATGTCTGGTACTTAGGAGATGTAGGGAGGCAGGGGGATCAGTGCAGATGGATGAGGAAGCCAATCTGCAGGGCTCTGATTAACCTAACTCCCCACAAAGACTGACCTCCAGAATGACAGACGGCCAACCAGTTCTAGCTGAAGAACTGACAAAGCTGATGCTAAGAACGAACCAACCAAATAATGCTAAACAAGTAGAAAGAGATTCAATTCATCTCCTCTTAAGGACAAAGAGTGGGTCATTCCAGGTTTGTGCTCATGGACAAAGAACCACAGCAAAGCAAAGCCTGAGGCAGGAACCCAGGAGAGGATCTGTGGTGTAACATAAAGACAGCCCTCCATAGAGCCGAGACCTTGGTGCAGTTGAAACGCATCAGAAAAGTCTACGAGACTTGTGTCACAGCATCTGTTTTTAGGCTCTCAATAAAATTTGAAACAACCCAGAACAAAATGCCAAGGAGTTATCTTCCAGGGCGGAAGTTAATTATGCCCAGATACTTGAGAGGACTCCTAAGCATTTCCCATCTGATTGCATCTTGGAGTGAAGGAAAGGTGGCCTGGACCTAGAAGGTTCAGCTTCCAGCATCTTCTTGCCAGTGGGATCTTGCACACCTGACTGGATTGCTGAATCCTCATGCTACCAATTCTAAAATAAGACTGCTCTAGAAGTTGTAAGAACTAGTATGGCTCAGATGTCCAGCATGCTGCCTGACAAGGGACCTGTCATCCTCTGCTCTTCTCTTGGGTCTGACTCCAGCTCTCTCTCTCTCTCTCTCTCTCTCTCTTTCTCTGTGTTTTGCTGATACCAGCCCATCTTCCCCAACTATCTTAGCTACAGGAAAGCTATTTGTCAGTTAGACATGCACATCTCTCTGCTATTGATTTTGTACCTGGTACTTGCTCTGGGTAGACTATAATTCTAGTTTTGGGTTTTTCCCATATAATTGGAAGATTAGAAATACTTCGAAAAAATAACTCAGAGTTGTGGACCACCCTTCACCTAATAGCTACAAATATTCTGAAAATACTTTGTGCCTATGTGGTTATAACCTCATTTATAATTTGTTTGCCCAGGGTTGGGGGGATTGCTCAGTTGGTAGCGGAATGTCTTATAAGCACAAAGAACTGAGGTCTATACCAGAACATATGTACAAAGTTGGACAAGGTGGTATGGATTTATACTCCCCGTAGTAGGGAGGTGGAGATAAGAGGATCCCTAGTGATCTCTGGCCAGCCACCCTAGCATACTGGGCAAGCTCCAGGCTAGTGAGAGACAGTGTCCCCCCAAAATATATGCAGATCACTTGAGGAATGACACCTGAAGAAGGCCTCTAACTTTTCCATGCCACACACACACACATGTGCACGCATGTACATGCCTGGAAATAATTTGACAATGTATTTTTTATAATACCAAGGTGACAAGTTGTAGTCTCAGGGTGAAGACATACACAAACACACTTCTGCCCGTTGATTAGCCTTATAGTGAAGAATCCACGGGGTCCTATGAAGCATCACTAGACAGCTGATATATCCTTTGTGCCAGTTACCATCTGGGACAGAGTGGTGACCTTAGCCATTTTAGAAATGCATCAGTTTCCACTATTGAAAGAAACAAATCAGCATGATGGAAAGTCAGCAGTGATCAGGTCAGTAAGGAACTGATATATGAAGAATGAACAGGGGCAGGTTCTACTTCAGTGGTAGAGTATGTGCTTAACGTGTTAAGTGCTGAGTTCATGCTGTGCTTTAAGTGCATTCACATGAATACTTTGTCTGTTTCTGGTAGTGCTGACATGGAGATCCATCTGGAAATACGCACAAAACATAAACTGCTCTATTTTATGCATGCAGATAAATTAACATAGAGAATCCAGTAACCATCTTCTCTCTTCATGCAAGTATCTTCTATTTACAGACTCAGCAGCAGACATAACTCCTGAGCCAGCTCTTAGCATTCTTGTATGCATCCAGATGAGGATGCTGAAGGCAAAGGAAAGAATAGGAGCTTTTTATTGACTACAGTCAGACAGTGGAAATCTAAGGCCATGGAAGTCTACTCTGAAGTCTAGGCTTTGTCAGATTACAATTCATCTGGCCCTCTCCTTTGTTAAAAGTGCTTTGAACAAGTGATATATTAAGGTAAGTTGTAGATAAACAGTGGTTGTTGCTATTGAACCATTGACAACACAGTCTAGAAAAAGAGAAACGGCAACACTATGTAATTTGAACTGTGAAACTTATACACTGGTTTACTGCCACACTAAACATAGAAGCTACATTGACATGTATGAATGCAGAATATATTGGGTGCAGGTGTGGCTTGAGTGCAAATTGTCCCCCTTGGGCTCAAGTGTCTGAATACTTGAACTGCCCAGGAAGTCAAAGAGAAAGGGACTGAGGGCCACTGTACCATTCAGGTGTTCAAGGGTGCACCAGTAGTGACCTGACAGCCTCCCACTAGGCTGCTTCTTCTACCAGGTCCTAGCAGTGCAGGCTCAGAACAAAGCCTTTTAGCAATATGGTTCAAGCTTCATATTATATTGATTATTGGTGTATGTGTGTGTGTGTGTTTCTGCAAGCGTGTGGGTGCATGTATATGCAGGTGTATACCCACACATAAGTATGTGGAAGCTGGCAGCTGACTACAGGTATCTTTCTTAATTGCTCTCCACTTCCACCTTTGAGGCAGGGTCTCTCTGTGAATCTGGAGCTCACAGTCCTGGCTCGTCTAGCTGCCCAGCCTGCTCTAGGGACTCACTGTCTCTGTTTCCTGCTGGCTGGCATGACAGCTGCCACATCCATCTGGCTTTGGTGCAAGTTTCAGGGCTCTGAACTCTGGTCCTCATGGTCCTCACATTAATGTCTTCTAGCTCCTCAGAAAACTGAGAAGAATTGATGCATTCACAAGCACGCTGTCACACAGAAAGACCTGATAGTGGCCTTTGGCAGGCATCGGCAAAGATGGATCATCAGCGGCCGAGAAACAACCCCTCTTGTCCAGGACTCTGCACCCAGGGTCTGACAACTGATAAATCCCAAGCTCAAGCCCATGTGGGGTGATGCTAAACCACCTTGCTGCTGGGTTTTCTTTCATGGATGGGAGTTATCTGAAGAAACATCTTCCCTTGCTAAGGTTTTAAAGTCACGCTTCATTTGAAGGAATTGCTTTAGTACTTTGGCTGGATGGCCACAGTCAAAAGACTCGGGTGTATAAAACAGGAGTGTTTCCAAGAGCGCTTAGAATCGCTCCTGGGCAGGTTTCTGTGAGTGTTTACATTTGTAATGAGACAACTGTCACCTTATGTTTGTGTTTATTGGCTATTAAACTTTAATGAACAGTGGTACAGAAAATTAACTTCTATGTTTTATTTTGCTGTATGGAGGTTGCAAAGGCTTTTTCCTGTTGAAAGGTAAGGATGGTTAAATTAACTACACAAAAATCAGTTGCATTTTTTTCATATATAATTTACAAAACCAAGCAGCTCTGGAGTCTATTTAAATTTTACATCCAGCCCCAACATTATCTAATTGGTTTGAAGCATCCATTTGGCAGGTGGAAGACAAAGAGCTCTCTTCCTTCATCACAGCTATTGAGAGGGACAGAAGTGGTCCAGCCCTTCTGTGCAGGGGGGAGGAGGAATTCAGCTATTGCAGACAGGAGGTCAGATGGCTGAGCCAAGGGGCAACGTGGAAAAGGCAGGAAGTGACTGTTACCGCATCTTCTTGGGGTGAAGCAGACAGATTCTTATCATTGTAATTGTATAGAAATGAGATCTAGGTAAATTTAAGGCAAGGATACAGTGGAACCTTCCAGAAAGGCTCATTATTTTCATTAATGCTTTCTTTCTGATTTTTTTTTCTCTCTCTCTCTTCTGCCTCTCCTCATTTTTACTCTTCTTCCTTTTACTCTTCTAACTCTCGTTCTTTCCAGCAGGTGAGGTGTTATAGCTGATGCTACTCAGATATTGACCCACACACCAGGCACTTACATGAATGTTTTGCATAAATGTATATGCATTTCATTTTCATAATTGTCTGGAACTGCTACTACTATCAGTACTTCACAGAAGCTGAAGTTCATGCGGACTAGATTCCAAAGCCACACAGCTGGTGCATAAATCTAGGTAGGAATAGATCTGATTCTTTTCTTAATAAAATAGAACTGATGTCTGATTCTTTTATCTAACTCTGACGTATACATATATATAAGAGTGCTCTATAACCACAACATAGCTGCCATTATTGTATGGCAAATTGTTCTGCCTACTGGAGTTAACTTTATAACCACTGCATTCTGAATCACTTCCTTTCATTACAAAGCCAGGTGCATAGTTAAGACTTTCATAACCACCCATGATCACCTTCATAAACACCCAAGTTTGTCATGGGGGAAAAAAAAAGAGTGTTTTCTGAACTTCGTGCCATATCTTTCTCTGCTCTAAGTCCAGGGAAAGACCGAGATCCTTTAACCAGGGGTGGAAACAGGGTCTTACTATATGCTCCAGGCTGGTCTTGAAATCATGATCCTCCTGCTTCAACCTCTCTCCCAAACACAGGCATTGAGATGAGAAGCGTTTTTCACAAGGCAAAGTCCATACACAACTGAGTCTGGGAAGCTTACAGGTAGGGTTCAAATGGAAGAACGAGAAACGGAGGTGACCTTGAATATGAGTTAGGAAGTAAAGGAAGTAAAGGTGAAGCCCTCTTCGTGGGAAGGTCATACCCTCACAGCACATCTTTACTGAAGGTCAGTAGCTACACCCAGAACTGTTCCTTTTATTTCATGATGGCCATACTGCAGCCAAGATCACTTAGAAGTATTGCAACACTTCACTCAGAGGTACATGAAATACTAAATGTTCCAAACATGGGCTGTAATGGTATCATCACCACTGCGAACACAGATCCAGCCTAAACACAAACGGGGTGCTTCAAAATTTGTTATTTTCATCAGAGTTTTACATTGTGATATCATAGAACATTTAACCCATAGCAATTGCTTTTTTGTTTGTGGTGGTTTCATGTATGTAGGTGACTCTGTATGAGTGTGTATGTAGGTTTATCTGAGTGGAGAAGAGGGCCCTGAGTGTGCATGTGGAGGCCTAAGTGAGACTTCAGGAACCCAGAACATACCGTTAGTGCTAGTCTGGCCAGCCGGTTTGCACTGGGGGTTCCTAGACATCTGTCTTCCAGGGTTAGAATGACAGGCAGGTTGCCACACTTGCCTGGCGTTTTCATGTGGGATCTGGGCATCCAAATTCAGGTTCTTTTGCTTGGGAGGCAAGTGCTTTAACCACTGAGCCATCTCCCCCAGCAGTTAATACTGAAATTTTTAAATCTTAACTTTTTTCTTGAAAGGCATCTTTTGCCAAACCAGCCCCATCAGACACTAGAAAAAGACACCAATGAGTTCAGAAGCAAATAGGAGGTGGTGAGGAGGCAGCTAGTGCAGAAGGTTTCTTTAAGCCTGAATCAGAGGAGGAATAGCTAAGGCAGGTTCCTGGATTCTTCCAGAAAAATAAAACATGTTTTTGTCTCCACCCAAAATTCACTTTTCCTTCTTTTATTTCTGTCTCTCACTTCCGCTGTGCTGGGAACTGAAGACTCTGTCTGGGAGAGTTCTAGGTGCATTATCAGCGATACTTTAGCAGCTGCTGTGGTTGGATCACTGGAATATGGGGAGGGGGTCTTATTTGCTCTACCAATGCCCTACCCTGAGCCTTCAAACAAATGGCCAGTCAAGATCTAGTAGAGACAGAAGCAATGCAAGGGAAGCATCTAGCCTCCTGACAAGGAATCACGGTGGCAAGATTTGCCAGGGCCACCCCCAGATCCTGCCAATCACCAGTTCAGATGGCAACTCAAGGCCTGCCAATGCCAGTCATAGAGGGGCAACCTGTGACCCAACAGTTTAGACTTTCTCTTATCTCAGAGTAAGAAAACATGGGGGATGTGCAAATTTTATTAGCTCCAAAATGCAGCTACCAAATTACTCAAGCTCATTTAATAATGACAGAGAATGATATGTATTCGATATGTCCATGCTAACCACTTTAAAAAATATTTTCTCTCTAGCCTTACTTCTGCCTCACGAGATACTGAGTTTAGAGATGGAAGAAGCGCTAAGCAGCTTTCACAAGCTCCCGGGCTTGCTTTCTGCACAGAGCACTTTGCAAAACTGAGAAATGCACACAGCATACAGCAAACCATGTGACTATATATGGAAAAATAATTCTGAAGAACTGTCTTGGCAGGTTGTAATTCTTCTTGCCATGATCTCCATCAATACTCCTGTTTGCCGAGAAGCTAAACTGAGGCCCACTGAGGTTAATGAAGTCAGCAGGAGTCATTAGCTAGTAAACACGGGGTGATGTGATAGAGACATCTACCACGATCGGTGAGAAAAGATCCATGCACAGTCGCAGAAACTCATTGCAAGCTTCATAGGGAATCGTTTGACATTTGAGCTGAGTTTGAAAATTCTGAGTGGGAGTTCACCTTGAATTACAGAGCAAGCGTCCTGGATGTCAGGAGTGACATTTTGCAAGGCACTTAGCAGCCACAGATCCAATCAATCCGGGGGTCTGGGGCAGTTGGGGAAAAAGTTGATAAAGGTACCATGAGTGGGAACATTGGGGGCATATATGGAATTTGAAAGTGGATTTTTTTAGAGGCATTGCTTTGTGTTTTTATTTTTGAGAAATTCAGCCTTCGCCACACTTGCTCCGCAGCTCCGGTTTTCCAAATTCAACAAGTCTAGGTTTGAATCCACCAGCTCTGATATTTATTAACTATGTTACCTTGGTGAACAAACTTTATCCAACACGACTGCTTCTTCATCTGAACCACCAGAATAAATACAGTACATATTTTGTTAGTGTTTTTTTTTTTAATCATAGAATGAAAAAGTGCCTGTAAAGGATTTAACTGTGGCTCATAGATGCAAAAGGAATGCAGAGGAAGCTATAATCATTGTGGTTAATGCAAGCTGCACTGTGGATGAGATGGACAGTTTGCGGCTGGTGGAAAAGAAAACCCAATGAAGAAAAAAGTCTAATAAGTATCAAGGGCTTTCTCCTTGGGCCAGGAATAGTCCTGGACAATAATACATCAGTGCCTTGAGGAAGGCCTACTAACACCAACCCTCACCCTGACCAAGCAGTCATATGGGTCGGGGAGGATAAAGGTTTCATGGTTTAAATGTGAGTTGCCCCTACAAGCTTAGCATCTTTAGTTGGTGTAATGTTTGGGAAGACTGAGGCACCTTTAAGAGGTAGAGCCTTGCTAGAGGAAGGTAGGTCACAAAGGGAGGTTTGGTAGCCTGGCCCTGCTTCACCCTGATCTCTCTACCTCTGGATATCTGTGATGACCTCTTGATTCTGCCCATAGCTGTGCCTTCTGCTATGTGTTCCTGCCATAAATAAACTACAACTGCTCTCGAGCCATAGGCCAAATAAATACCTCTTCTTCCCCTAAGCTGGTTGTGTCAGAGTAGTGTCCAACAGCAAAAGACAAGCACCTGCAACATAGGTCATTCTGTCACTTGCTCTAAGAACAATATGAGGATGTGCCACAGTTTGTGTTACTCAACTTCATGGGAACCTCAAGCAGATAGTCTAATGGGTGCATAAGTGTTCACCCAATCCACGACTTACAGCGGGCAGACAACTCTGAAAGAGAAAGATAATAGTTCAGCATGCGGGCTAGACAGCAACTGCTAATTATAGTGATACACAGCACCACAAGAGCACGTGCCAGGAAAGCGAAACTTAGTAAGACCTGAAACACAACGAGGGTCACAGTTAAGGCTCTGCAAAGGTTGTGCCCATAGACTACAAAGCTCCAACTCATTCTTTGCTCCTGGGTGCTTTACAAAAACTCAGTGTTTTTGTAAGTTTTTTATTTACCTAGGTATTAAAATCAGAGACGGGGGCTGGAAAGGTGACTTAGGGGTTAAAGTCTTGGCCTTGCAAACAAAAGTACCTGAGTTTGGAATTCCAGATTCCACATAAAAACACTGGGTGGAAATGGCAGCAGTCTACATCTCTGACCCTGGAAGGTAGAAAAGCAAGTTTCTTTATTTTTGTTATGTTTTGTGAAAGGAAACTAAAATAAAAACATCTCAAATCTATTATAAGTTCTTCTACTTTGCCAGTCTCTACCAGCCTGTCTTTAGCTGACTTGATCCTTGACTAGTTGGTAATGTGCTCAGAATCACAGAATCTGCAAGAAGGTTCTGCTGCTTCAGGGGGCAAGAAGCCCATTCCTCAAGAACTTTGCATTGAGCACCTATTTTATGAGAATTACCCTTACTAGTTTTCATTTCTTTCAATGTCTTTAAGATTTGTTCAATGTCTTGCTAAAAATCTCGTGGATGTGATAGAACTAGAAATAATGTGTCGTGTATAGACATCCAGACTTTCTAAGGAAAAGGATTACTTTCCCTCTTTTTATGGTTTTAGAAAACATAGATACAATTTATCATTTGTTCTCACAACTACTCTATTTTGTTTTACTATAATACTTAGCATTACTGGGTGACATTTATTTATTGTGTTTTAGTATCTTGCACCCTTCATCTAGAGTGCATGTTCAATGAAGACAAGGATTTTTATGTTTTTTAATCAATGCAAAGTAGTCCTACCATATGTATAGTGTCTGGCATATATTAAGGGCTTGGTCAATACTTGTTGAATAAATACATCTTTAATGGTTAAAAATAAGGCAAAGCAGTAAGGAAGCAGAGAAAGTAAGATGATTCTTAGAGTCAACCTTGGGCCTCTCCAGGCACACACACTCGAGTGAGTGCCCTCTTCTATATACATTCACGCACACACAGAGCCACACAGCATGCATAGACACACACACACACACACACACACACAGAAAGAGAGAGAGAGAACTGGAGACAAACCATATTTTAATGATTTAATTTTGTTTTTCCATTTTTTAAGGAAAGGCATGAGAAACTCACATTAAAATACTACTTTGGAATCTGTTTCTTAATTTCAGGTTATAAATTTGCCCTGTAGAATTCACCTATTCTACTTAACAGAAGCCTTGACAATAACAGTTTTCTTAATCACATTGCTTTACTCTCACAGCAATATTCCACTTTCTCTAGGCCAAATTACTTTCATATTCCACTTCTGAATAAATACCTAAACCAAACTTCTCAGAAGAGCAAGAGGTTTTTGCTCCACTTACAAATCCAAGTTATAGACTCATCACAAGCATAATTCGAGCCAGCAACAGGAGCCAAGGATACATCCAAATGAAGAGGAGAGGGCGAAGGTCAGTGCTATAGTCTTGCTTGCTGTCTGGCCTGCCAGTCTGCCAAATGCTCAGTTAGTTCTGTCTTTATCTGTCTGCCTTGGGAATGCTTTGCCCACTGAGGCTGAGTTTTCCTACCTCAAGCAGGCAATCAAGACAATCTACAGGCTAGCTCAGAGGTGTGCCTTAATTAGACAATCACTCCGAGGTTCACTCTGAGGTATAAAGAGAAGCCCACTTTTCAGTTTGGCTTTTGAGACCACCCACTACACATATTTATCCAGCTTTTAGGCTCCAGCTAAGCATCTTTGAGAATGGACTTGGCCATAAGTAATTGAGTTGGTCTGTCTGTTTTTGCAAACAATTTCCCAGGCTGAGAAATTGCTCCAGGGTAACCGTGCCCTCAGGACATCTCATGCACTACAGTGAGGAGGGCAGGTTCCATGCATCGGTCGCCAGATTGCTGGGAGAAGTGGTGGCAGGGATCTGTCTTCCAAAGGAGATAAAAATATAGCTTGTCAGTTAAATTTGTGCTTAGTTTGAAAACCACAGAAGGCTTGTGTCTAAAAACAGAGGGTTGAAGAATAATGGGAAAACAGTCTCCATTACATGTCTACTCGTTACATCTTCAGGGCTCTAAAATGAAGAGAGAGGGGTGGGGCCATTGAATTTCAAAAGTGACACTGTGTTAAAGTGCAGGCTCAGTGTGCTGACGGACTTACATGAATACTGCTGCAGCATTGTAATATATGCAAACATTACTTACATAGCTAAGCTATTGATCCAACTAGGGTGTCCAACCCCACAAGGACTCATCACGAAAATGTGGTAGAAAGGCTGAAGAGACTGGTCAGGGGTTAGTTAAGTCTTTGTCTCAAAAAGCAAAAGAACGTGAGTTCAGATTCCAGATCTGTGTAAAAACTCCAGGTGGAAATAGCAGTGGCCTCTACTTCCAGCCCTGTAAGGCAGAAGCTGGAACAAAGCAATAAGGAGGTAGAATGATCCAGGATGATTCCCAACAACACCATTGGATATCCACAGACAAACTTGGTGCTCTTTTCTACTCTCACACCCACATCTATTCATTCAAAAACAAAGGAAATGTGGTAGACATATACAATGGAAACTTTTCAGTTATGAAGAAGTGACATCATTTGTCAAAAATGGATGCAACTGTAGGCAAGCACTAAGTAAATTATGTCGACTTCAGAAAGACAAGTATCACATATTCTCTCTCATCCATAGCTCCTGAATTTTATGGAAATGTATAGTATTATGTATGAATATATGAGATGAAAGTAGAAACAAAAATGTCTAGGACTGAGCCAGAGAGATTAAAGTACTGGCTGTTCACACAAAAGGAGGAGAGTTCAGATCCCATATAAAATGCAGAACAGATATGGTGGTCCTCCTGTGATTTCTGCCCTAAAAATACAGACTAGAAGTCTCCAGAGCAAACTGACTAGCCAGAATAGCCCTTATGGCATGTTCTGGGTTTAATTAGAGACTCAGGCTCACGCTAAGGCAGAAGAGTGACTGAAGATGATTCCCATTATCAACCTGAAGCTGCCACACCCACACCCACACCCACACATGTGTGCTCACACACATATGCAAAACTCATACATTCATATATACACCCTGTATACATGGGCAAAGAAAAAAAAATCTGGGGTCACTAATGGGAGAGGGAAGAGGGGAAAAAAGATGCTAGGACAGCATATAGACAGGAAATGCTCCTTACATTCTTAAACAAAAATGTCTTCACATAACACAGCACCATACACACAATAATAATTTTGTCAACCCACCCTATAGATCTTACTTTCTAAGCAGACTAGCTGACGGCAGGTTCTGAGCAGTTTCTCTGTCATGAACAGCCCACTTAATAATTTTTTTTTAAATTCAATTTCCTGATCTGCTGGCTGGTTTTCTGATTGTAAGCTCTAAGTCCACATCATCCACTCGCTGCCATCATGTTGTCTCCCATGTCTGCGTCTGTTGTCTCTGATCCCATCTGCAAAACCTAGGCTCCGTGCAGCGAATACTGTCTGCCCCTCTTGGCTCCCAGATGCCTTGGTGATGCATTACTTTCAGTACCTGGTTTTGCTCCAATCATGGAAATAGAGCAGAAGACATTCAGAGTTACAATGGGACAGTAACAGAGAGTCACAGAACAAGAATAAAAAACATCTGAATGTGCTCAAACACTGGGAACAATGGATTCTCTCTCTCTTTCTTTGCCTTAAGTTACATCTGTCACTCCAGGTGTTTGCATCATCACCTTATCTGAGGTTTACAAGTGGCCACTACATTTGGAACACATCGCTGTGGGGAAATCTATTTCCTGTTGCCATGGGATAGGTATGATAGTGGTCCATGGATCAGGGGGCTTGTTTACCATCTGCTGTCATTGGGCGTCTCCTGGCAGTCTGTTCCTCTCTAGACATCAGTGACCTCAATTGCACACTGTTAAAAAAATAGCATTTAAGGGGTCATAGGCCACCCATGTAACCCAGAGGCCAGGACTCAAATATTTGTGCTGTGGCCTTCTTTGGTGAGCAAGAACTGGCCCACAGAGAGCACACACAATTGGTTTACTGCAGAACATGGCAAGGTAATTAGTCAGTACAGTGAGGGACACATTCAAGCCAGATCCTCTTTAATTCATCAAATATTGTGGTATGTAGCAACGGCTAGGTTTGGAGCTAGGACTCACTCAACATGAGTCTCTATGGCTGAGCTGACCAGCTGATTGGAAGACAGACAACAGTTCAGCAAACACATGTGGCAACACATGGTTGGACTGTGACAGCTGCTAAGAATGAAAGCCAGGGATATCCGCTAAACAATGGGTTGGGGATGACTTTGGTCAGAAAGCTCAGAGAGATTCTCTAAGGAGGCTGTGGGCTGGAATGTGAGGAGGGGGTGGTGGGAGGACTCTCCAGGGATCCAGCTTGTGAACAGGTGCACAGACTCGTGTCTCCAAGGCTCAACGTTCCCTCTGCCAGCATCCAACTGGCAAGTCTCAGAAAAGGTCCCCCGACTGAAAAGTTCAGAAGCGCAGGCGGTAAAGACAGACAACAGCACCAGAAGCCCCGCGCACAGCTTCAGCGAAGTTGGCTGATCTCGCTTTCGCAGCTCATGCTGGTAGACAGTAAGATGCTCCAAATGGAAGTGTCATTTGCAGCTCTTGACTTTTCTAAAAGTTACTTGCAACACATCTGTGGAAGGCAAAGTGGGAGAGTGCCCAAGGCAGCTGACACTGTGCTGGAAGCCAGCAAGGGTGGCTTGCACAGGAAAAAACAGTGTGACATTTCCTTGTCACAGAATCCTGCTCCTCCATGACAGAATTCATGGTAGATCTATGGACTGTGTTTGAATAGTACTGTGCAGATATTCTCTCTCTCTCTCTCTCTCTCTCTCTCTCTCCTTCCCTCCCTCTCTCTCTCTCTCCCTCTCTCCTCCCCCTCTCTTTTTCTTTCTTTTTCTTTCTCTCTCTCTGCTTGTGTGAATGCTGCATTGGTTGTGTTTTGCATGCACATGCGTGTAGGTGCATGTGCACACATGGGCATGTGTGTGGAGGTCAGAGGTCAACATCACAAGTCATTCTTCAGAACCAGCCATCTTTTCTTTTGGAACTGGGTCTTTCGCTGGGTCCTTGGGTTCACTCATTAGGCTAGGTTTGTCAGCCGGCAAGCCACAGGGACCTGCCTCTCCATCACAGGGGTCACAAGCAGGCCCCATTAAGTCACCAGGGACCCAAACGTGGGTCCTCATGCTTGCATGGAAAACACTTTAATGACTGAGCTATCTTCTCAGCCAACTGTTACCTAAAATTTAACATTTTAACTCCTATTTTGAGCCATTAGAACATAAGATATTTTCAATCAGATCATTCGTTAATACAAGTTCATGCATGTAGATGGCTGTTTGGGTTTCTTATCATTTATAAACCTCTGACATACAAAACGGGAGAAGTAAATAACATAAATGCTTTGGCTCTGAAATGCATGTAACCACCAGCAATCATGTCCACTTATGTAATGGGCTGACCAGAGAATCTGTGCTGCCTGTGACTGATGTTTTTGAAAGCTAATCTAACAGATGTCTTCATGGGTAAAGTGCTTGTCTCATGAGTGTGAGGACCTGAGATCCCACTGAAACTGGACATGATAGTAGGTGACTGCATTCTCAGTGATAAGATGCAAGACAGCGACAGGGCAATCCCCAAACCCTTGTGGATCAGCTGCTGCAGCATATGCAGCAGTAAGCAAGAGATCCTGTCTTGAACTAGGCAGAAGGTGAGGGCTGACACCCAAATCTCTATACATGTGCCATAGCATGTTCCAACCACTGCCACACATGCAAAGCCAACCCTAGTCTTCAGTATATGTGAGGGTTACCAAGACTTCAACAGTAGGAAAACTAGTTCCTGACAGACCATCTGATACCTTGTATTTTCAGTAGCTGAGCTGTGAAGTTTCATTTTTTCCCTTAAACTAGCTATCTTTTCCTTCCTTTCCTCCTCCCTTACTACTTCTTCTTCTTCTTCTTCTTCTTCTTCTTCTTCTTCTTCTTCTTCTTCTTCTTCTTCTTCTTCTCTCTCTCTCTCTCTCTCTCTCTCTCTCTCTCTCTCTCTCTCTCTCTCTCACGCACACACACATACACTCACACACAGCTAAACCTAGGTTTTAGAGTGACTTGAGTATGAAGGTTTTCCTACCATGTCTGGTCCTTTGACAGCCCTTCTTCACCTGCCTGTTGGATGTCAAGCAAGCTTCAGTCACCCAGAGTTATTAAGCAGACTAGCAAGTGTAATTGTCTCTTGATGCCATGCAATTCATATTCCTATGACAAAGCCAGAAGATGCAGAAGACAGATTTGCTTCCACTGGATGCTCTCATACCTATTAGTTGTGACATGGTTCAGGGCAAATTAGTTCTTTAGCTTCTGTTTCTTAATTTCTAAAGTATTCACACTGTAGTTCTGAAGATTGCTGAGATAACTGAGTGAGGCAGCATGGCAATCTCCGGCTGAACCTATGGATGGTGATGGTATCTTGTACCATGAAAGTGTCAATACATAAGCCACATAAATGCACATGCATAATACACATGCTCTATTTGCTTGTGCAGATAATGCATAGTCTCCATAAATAATTTCTCTGATTATGCCTATTCTTGTTTTGTAGTACTGTTCTTCAGGTGGTGCAGACAGCAGGAAGAATGTACATCTTCCACTAGGCTGGATTAATTCTTCACTCTGCTGCCGAAGGACTCTGATCTCAGAAGGACATGACTGGAGTGACATAGTCTCAGTCACCTTCCCTGGGCCAAGAGGATGGGATTCATAAGGGGTCGTCATAAGAGTAGTGACAGTACATGTGATAGCATCTTATCAGGCCCAGAGCTTCCGAGTTTTACTGAACCACTACCTTTTCTGATGGATGGTCTTCCTAGCAGGACTTACACAAACAGTTCATGAATTTCTGTTGGGGAATGTTCGTGACTATTCACAGCTTGGCTTGGCTTTCAAGCCAAATTAAGCATCAGTGATACATAAGATCACGTATTTCTTTATAGAAGGAGGCAGATTCAAAGACTAGAGGCATCTGCATGATCAGCACCTTTATCTTTGACTTTCAGCAGCCAGAAAACCCATTTCTCTATGTACATTAGAGCAGAATGGGTAATGGCCTGATATGGCCCATCAAATCAGTGCCTTTTACCTATTGTTGTGGGAATTGATCAGCCTGACATGGCAGCCAATGCAGTAATGGTTCTTGATATGCCCTCAAAGTTTCATTCACATGGGACTTAGAAAGCTCTGGGTGTTTTCTTCACAATTAAGGACATGAGACAGCATGAACTCGAAGGAATGAGGAGTGGGAGGTGAGTGTGAAAATAGACAAATGCAGAAAATCCTTCAGAATGCAAAAAGCAGGTGTAGACACATACTGTCTAGACATGATGGCCTTGGTGTGGCTGGGCACCAGCTGTCCAGGGCTCACTTACATTGCTGACAGCATGGTAAGGTTACTTTGAGTGTAATGTGACAGGGTACTTCAGAACAAGCAATCTAGGAATGTCAGATGAATGCCGCAAAGGCTTCTGGGACATGATGACTTGGAAGTCATGTGCTATCCACAGAGATAACCATGACAGTCAGCTCGTGTTGGAGTAACAAAAATAATAGGCCCATCTTTTTATGTTTCTAAAGCAGAATGAATGGAGGTGTATTCATGAAAAGGGAGAAAAGACTCCCCCTCTAGTTTTGGGAGGAGTTCAAGCAAGGAACAGCCCAGGCTGTCTCTCTGTAAGAAGAAAATCATGGCCAAGACAGAAGTAGACATCCTTCCTACCTGGACCTGCATCTATCAGTGCAATGAAATGTCATACCATTCATTCTTTTCTGTCTTCATGTGCATGTGGGTGTGTTTGCACATATGTAGGTGTGTGTGTGGTACATTCATATGTGTACATATGTTTGCATATATGAACATGTGTATATTTATGTGTATATGTGTATTTGCACATGTACGGGTGCATGTGAATAGGTGGCACATTTGTGTGAATATGCATGCTTGCATATATGTGAGCATGTTTGTGTGTGAGGAGGCCCAAAGCTGACACTGGAATCATCCTCAAGCGCTCTTGCATCTTATTGTTCTTGTGCCAGGGTCTCTAATCAAACCCAAAGCTTGTGATATGACTAGTCTGGCTGGCCGGCTTGCCAGGGGCTCTCAAGCTCTGCTTTCCAAGTCTGGAGACATAGATCATCTGACACGCCCCTCTGGCATATTACATGGTCTCTGGGGATTTTAGTTCTGGTCTTTTTCTTAACTGTTGAGCCATTTCCCCAGCCCGAAATTTCAGACTTTTCTTTAAGAAATAAATTGAAGAAATCTTTTAAACAATTTTAGCAGAATTCATATGGAAGAGTATTTCAGTATCAGAACTCATTTCAAACACTTAGTGAATAACAAGGAGGCATATTTATATTTGCTCTATTTATGGGAAACTATTATTATCCCATCAACAATGGAGGATTACAGAGAATCCAGTGGGGTAGAGATTTTCAGTGAATAATTCCTGAAAGAAGCTGATGCCCAGGAGGCCAGAGAAGACCTACTGCCTGCATGTGTGTGTATGCTCACATGTATGTGATCTATGCATGTGTACATGTTTGTGTGTCATTGTGTGTATGTGTATGTGTACACGCATGTGTGGCATATGTACGCATCTGTGTGTCATTGTATGTGTGTATGTGTGTGGGGAAGGGATGTATGCCACAGGTCAAGATTAGGTGGCTCCCTCTAAACTTTGTGCTTTTGAGACAGAATCTCTCCCTGAACCTGGAACTTGCCTACTCAGCTCTGCCAGGCTAGTGATCTCCAAGGATCCTCCAGTCCCTTCCTTCCCAGCACTGAGACTATAGACATGCACCACCCAACCCAGTTTTCTGTATTGGCTGCTGGGATGCTGAACGTGGGTCCTTATGCTTGGATGGCAAGCTCTTTACCAAATGAGCCGCCATTACCTCCACGCTTTGCCTTTAAGAAGTCTCTGCAGATCTCACTTCACTGGTCTACAACCCTAAGGCAGAATGAGCAGGCAAGGAGCAATAGGAACAGGGCGGGGCTAGTCTGGTGGCTACCATAGGCTCATACTACAGAGCCCAAGATCTGTCCCTGCTGGTGATAGCTGTGAAGAAGGATCTCTAGCCATTGGCTGAGAGGTGGAGTCTGGATTGCTTCTGAGGCTGGAGGTGAAATAAGAGACTTCCGGATGCTGCTATAGATAAGTGGGAGGACCAGCTAATCCAATTCATTTCAGAACAAACCTGAATAATAAGACACTTTCCAAGGCATTTCCTGCACACATCTATTTTTGCATTCCTTGTGCCTGCAAGTTCATACTGGGTCAAATGCCTGTTTTCCCCTCTCTGTGCTTCATAATTACATAACACTGAAGAGATAGGATTTTTACCACAGTACATTTAAAATCCTCTCTAAGTGGCTACCAACAATATGTCATATATGAACAAAATGACTTGAGTTGATATGCCTTTTCCAAACCAACAGATGCCTCTGTGAAGTATCAACGTCTCCCCCAAACAGGGTCAATATTGGATCTGCTCAAGGGAGCTTCCTGCTGCAAAGGTTAGAAGAAACTGGTATATTTGCTATATTTGAGCTACTGGCATGACTTCAATTATGACACACCTGCTATAACTGTCAAATACTGGCTTACTTGCTGTTCATGAATAGCTTCCCTCCCCAGCTCTTCCTGATCTCAATTTAGAGTTTCATATGCATTTCTTGGTCACCAAAGTGACAGTAAGTGATGGAAATTGAAGCAGGGTTTCCACAGCAATCAGTGAATATACTGAGTTAAATAATGTGGCTTTTTACATAGGAGACTTCATATTCTGAGCCCTAAGAAACAAGGAAAACAAAATAAGTGTGATTTTCTTCCCAGTGCTGTGGGTGGAAGCCAGGAACTTGCATATGCTGGGCAACTGTTCCTTTCCACTGAGCTATACCCCAGTTCTGAGAGGAAGTCTTGGAGTACATATAAATGACAGTGATTTCACTGGTCAGGAACCTTAGGGAGTGATTCTCTTGATGATAATGCTGAGGAAAGTGAAAATAAGCTTGATCAACGTTATATACTCTCTGTTAAAAATCAGTGTTAACAGTTGTTTAGAGTCTTTCAAGATAAGTCCTATTTTGTTGATAAAGGTGTATCAGTGCTTGACTTAACTGGACTAATGCACTCTCTGACATATGAATCACTGCAGTGCAAATGCCAAATCCAGAAAACCATATGCCAACTGTCAAATAAAGAAGGAGAATCCTGCAAGCTCATTTTGCTGTGACTTACTACATATTAAGACAGCCTCACACAGGATGCTTTAGCCCAACTGCAATATCTAACCCCCAAATTTTCATGGACATTTGGAATTTTAGTTGAGTTTCTTATAGAGAAAAGTCCACATACAGTTTCATTTAATGAGAAAATCATGCACAACACACTGGATTTTTACGGCATTTATACGGAAGAAGTTACATTTAAGGTTTCTACCCTTAAACTGAATTATGTGAGATGATGGTATGTTCAGTACCTGTTCCTGAGTACAGAGTGAGAAAAATATACTAGTGCTAATATTTACTATTAATAGCTATGACATAAAAATTCAAAAAGGCAACACTGAGAAAGAACAGTGCTTATCTTGTAAATAAGGGTTTAGGAAATGGAAATGAAATGCTCGCTCCTCTCTGATCCTGACAGCAGATGGTTTGCAAAACTTCAAGCATAAATCCAGACCAAAAGTTAAAGTGTATGTGATATAAAAACCATGCATTGATTTGTCTATAGTCACAGCAATCTCTGTAGTAAAGGACTGAGCTGGAATCAGGGCAACTAACAGGGTGATGTAGGCACCTAGCCCATAAATATCCTACCAGTGGCCCTCTGCTTTTGGAGCAAGCAGGTCCACTTGGAGCTATTGTAGATCAGTTCCCCTCATGAGCACTATGTTTAGGCTTCCCCACCATGGCTCTAAATCATGTGATTATCCCAGCTGTAGTAACAGTTTGTTTTCTTTCATTATATTCAAAAGAGAAACGAGCAAGAACTTCTGCTGGCTTGTCCCCAAACTTTTGATTTAGATGTCCATGCTTGTAAGACCAGCACTCAAGAGGGAATTTGATGGAGATCCATGTTGTGCAGCAAATTCTAGGCCAGCCTGGACAAAAAGTGTGAGACCTGCCCAAGAGAAAGAAAGAAAGGAAGAAAGAAAGAAAGAAAGAAAGAAAGAAAGAAAGAAAGAAAGAAAGGAAGGAAGGAAGGAAGGAAGGAAGGAAGGAAGGAAGGAAGGAAGGAAGGGAAAGGAGAAAGAGAAAAAAGGAGAAGGAGGAAGGGAGGGAAGGAGGGAGGGAGGGAGGGAGGGAAAGAAGGGAGGGAGGGAAGGAAAGGAGGGAGGGAGAGAGAGAAAGAAGGAAGGAAGGAAGGATGCAAGTAAGCAGAGAGGAGGGGAAAGAATTAGGAAAAAAAAAAAGAAAACTTAAAGTTTCAAATGTATAGTGAATTGGAGTTACTTTATCAGGTTGACCAGTTATCTACATTCAGCTACATTTCTATTTTCTGTTTCCTGTCATCTGCTGGGGCAAATCTTGATGGGCCTCCAGTAGGTAGAGGTTGAAACATTACTGAAACGGATCCAACTAGTCTCATTCTAATGCCCTGTACAATATCTATCAGAAGTTGAGAGAGGCCTGGGGCAAGGCAGCAGTAGGAATGAGTGTATATTGCACTTCAGTCCAAACATACATCCACCTGACCATCTCTCATGAATGGCTGAGAGCTTTCAGTTGTGTTTGCTATTCTCATGCAGTGTTTAATGGGATAATTACTTTTGCTTATTATAGATAGCTTCCAAACTCAGACTCATTATTCTTCCCTCGTGTACATTCAAAAGCAATTAAATTGAAACATTTGGAAATTGTCTTTCTCTCATTAAATGCTCTGATTATTTAAGCCCAGATTGCCATACTAGATTTTGCAAAACACAATCGTACAAGACAAAGAGAATTCATATTTCAGGTGCTAACACTTTCTCTACTCTGTGACTCCTTTGCAAAGTCTTAAAGCTGACTTTGGCTTGGCTTCTTTAATATTAGCTGGGATCCAAACACCTCCTGTATTATGCACCCTTTATTAAGCTCTGGATCAACTTTGTGAACTATATTATGTTGATGATTAATTCATATTGTTAATGCATTTAACTCTGGATGAAAACCACGGTAATGATAGTTAATATGAAATAAATGGGAAAGCTCTATTTTGGGTCCAGATAAATTTGAACACTTGCTTAGTGAATTATCAATTGAGCAAACCTGGGAAACTATTTAACTTGTCTTTCTCTCCCCTCTCATTGATATAAAGTGAGGAAAATAGCCAATCACAACACACAAAGGTTGTATGGAGAGAAGGATGCCAGTGCTTTTAAAAATATGGAAGAGGGATCAGTAAGAATGTGAGAGCCTGAGGATGGGGAGGGGATCTGCCAGACAGTGTCATCTGGCCATGACAGGGCTGTTGCACTCAAGAACTCATTGTAGCAATGTCTGTTTCCACAAGACCTGCACAATAGTTAATAGTTGGCCTGTCAATATTTCCCCCTGGAAGAGGGAAGATCTCAAGAGACATTATGCCTCCCTGAGAGACTATTGAAATTTATTGCCAGGCAGGACAAGGGAAGTGTACTGGTTATACTTCTCTGTTGCTGTAAGACAATACCCAAAGTCAAGCAGCTTAATGAGAGAAATGAGATTTATTTAGCTTACTGTTCCAGAGGGTTGATGCAGTCTTTCACAGTGGAGACAGCCGAAGTCTCACCCATCATGGAGACTGAGAGCTGAAAAGCTGCTAGCTGCAAGAGCAGACCTCTCCTGGAAGTAGGGTGGGACTAATCAACCCCAAGGCCCACCTCCTGTAACTGCCTTCCTCCAGCAAGACTCCACCTTTTAAGTATCATGACCTTCCCAAACAACTAAAGATTCAAACACAGGAACCTGTGGGGGACAACCTGCATTTCAAACCATGACAGGGAGATTTTTTACTCAATGATTTACCTACTGAGAAGTCATCCATGCAAATACTCAGGCAACCGTCAGTCAAGATGTTCCAGAAGACATGAAATAGGAGGAGACCAATTGCAATGAAGGTATGAAGTAGAACAACAAGAAGGGGATGGGATTGGGCAATAAGGGTGAAGACAAACATTCATCACATTCCTGTGTTGAAGTATCAAACAATAAGAAAATAAAAATACAAAACCCCCACAAATTTCTGAGTTCTTATTTATGACAAGAAGATCCATGTTCCTTCCTTTAATTCTTGCATAGGATTTGCTGCTCAGACACAAAGGTTTACTTCATTGCAGAGGTAAGTAGACAGAGTTTCAAGAAGGCACAGAACCTCGACCGTTTCCCACTGTAAAAACAACTACAGCTGCACTAGACTCCGTCACAGTCTCAAGAAATGCACAAGTATCAGAACCAATGATGCTAGCTCTGACAGAAGATATCATAAATGCACCTTCACATGCAATAATCCTCCAATTTCCATAGTGGTCTTGGGAAGTAAGTACATGTCCATTTTACAGACAAAGTTCGGCAGGGCTTCACACATCCCAGGCCAGCCTTGAGTTTGTTATGTAATGAGGGCGACTTTGAACTTCTGTTTGTGCTGGTCCTACCTGCACCTCCTGAATGCTGGGATTAGAGGTTCATGTTACCATACTCACATTACCATTGTGTTGGGTTCAAATCCAGGACTTGGTGCATGTGAGGCAAGCCTAGTCACATATGTAGCCCCTCAAATGACATTTTCAATTTTTCAAACACTGCTTGCACATCTTTTTATATGCTCAGCCTACACATGGTTATTGCAAATAAGCACAAAAATGAGCTCAATGTTTTGGCAAAGTAAACCAAAAGGGGGCGAAAGGCAGTGAATTATCTAGATCTTGAAAGCTATTAAAAGGGAGACTAACAAGGGATGGTATCAGTGTCTCAGATTCATAGCTTCTGTTCCTTAGAAATTCAGAAGTCTTTATTTAGGTTTTTGAAGTAATAAACAGAAAATGTAGTAATATTTAGCAGTTTATTACAGATAGTGTAATTTTATTTACCGTGAAATGATTAGATCACATTAATTTGCTCCATATTCCATCTAATTTCATTCATTTAAGATGGAGATATGGAAGTGTGAGGAAAAGAATTAAAGAGCTGTTATTCCTATTTCTTATGGTAATTTTTTTTGGCTGGGATGATCTGAGGCCATAAAGCACACTTTAGAAAAATAAATAAGCTGAAGCCAGAGAAATAATTCCCCCTTTGTTATGGCAGAAAGACAAGTCTCTGCTTAAAGTTTGAACATTGTAAAAGTTCTTCAGCTAAGATAAAACATTCTCCTGATTCCTGATAAAACACCATCCTGATTCCAGAATGTTCAAAGACCCATGAACAATGAATTTTTTTCTAGAAACCCCATTAATGTAAAAGAGATATGTGGTCTATTTTACTATTATTTTTGAAATTTCCTTAATTACTACTTATAAAGTATCAAAATAGTATTTACAAGCCATGCTACATAGATTCTTTCTCAATTTTACATAAATTTTTATCAATCATTTTACTAAACATTTTAAATAACTTGAGAGTTGCATAATTAGTTTATTTCCAGGGAAAGATATACTTATATAAATACACAGTAGTCAAACAAGATATTTTAATAAAAGTGTAACTTGTGAACACATATATGGGCAGAGAACATCCAGATATTTTAATGTATGATTCAGTAGTATACTTATTTATTTTTATGTGCATATACTGACTTCTATTTTTACATGTACAAATACATGTCTATTTTGAGTAAGTAAAATATTTGAGTCCACAAATAATCCAATGTATGATTTTCCTCTTCATTTGGGGAGGGGCAATGTGTGGGTTTTGAGAAAATGTTATGAGGGACTAAGCCCTTCACATTTTAAAGTTTCCTTTCTGCTCTGGTAATGACTAAATAATGAAGTATTTCTTAAGAGGTTTCTTTCAGACCAAATTTGTCAGTCAGTAGTTAGAAGTGAAGGACTGAATCAAGTGATACCATCGAAATGCATGGAGAATACTAGAAGCCTGTGAGCCATGACAAGAAAAAGGCAGTTGAGGAAAAATGGATTCACCACTAAGATCAGGAACATGGCTCATCATTTCACCATTCCTTTTCGATTCCTAGTTAATGCGATAGACAAGGAAAGACATACAAGGCATCCAGATTGAGAAGCAAGACATGAAACTCTGTTCAAACAGGGCACCATTATGTTGATAACTCCACAAACATGACTATCAAATTCTTAAAACTTGAGCAAAGCTGAACATAAGGTAAACATATAAGAGTTAGTCACTTTTTCCTATACACCAATACTGACCAAGTAGAATTTGATATCTAAATCACAAGACCACTTGTAATATAGCCTTTAAAAATAGAAGACTTAGGGTTTGAGAGATCGTTCAGGAGTTAAGCTTCTGTCTCAATAACAGAAGGTCCTGAGTTTGGATCCCAGATCCCATGTAAAAATGCCAGGCAGAAATAGTGGCGACCTACACTTTCAGCCCTGGAAGGCAGAGCCTGGGAACGCCAGAGCAAAGGTAAGAGGAGGTAACACATTCCAGAGTGATTTCTGAAGTCACCGTTGGTCCTCCACAGGCATACACAAACACAGATACAGAAGCAGATACATACACACATGCAAAAAAATTAGAAGACTTAGGTCTAAAGTTAGAAAATACATAAATAATGAAATGGCGAGATCATCCACAGTCATGTTTAAGATTTAATTAACACAGTATGTTTTTCTTAACTTGATATATGTGCCCAATTAAATTTTGGTGGAAGTCTCAATTGCTTTCTTTATGATAATGAAAACTTGATTCCATTATGTGGAGTAGTCAAAGACCACAAATATCTTGAATATTCAAGAGGAAAGTTTGAAGATAGACAACCTCATTTCATAACTTACTACAAACCACATTTGACCAAGGTGATGTTGTGTCATGGAAAGAACAGAGACACATGTATGGAGATCAGAAGACAAATTCCAGAAGTTATTGCTTTCCACAATGTATATTCTGAGGATAGAACTCAGGTTGCCTAGTATGTCCACAGGTGTCTTTGACTGCAGAACAATCTTCTGACCCAGCGGCAAAATGTTTGCCAAAAAGACAAATCTATGTACTTTGGGGTATCTGCTTGTCAGCTTATTCAACAGTCTCAATTCCAAATTTTCATGGAAAGAACCTATTCTCTTTCTTTATCTATCTATCTATCATCTATCTATCTATCTATCTATCTATCTATCTATCTATCTATCTATCTCTCTCTCTCTCTCTCTCTCTCTCTCTCTCTGTCTCTCTCTCTCGCTCTCTCTCGCTTTCTCTCTCTCTCTCTGACTGACATGGGTATTAAGAATAGAGGCCTGTGCACCCAGCCATGGATCTGAGTTTATATTTTCAGGAAAACAGGACACTGGGAGAAGAATGCCCACCAGAAGAAGGTAGGAAGAGAAGCGGGAGAAAGGAGAAAGGAGCCAGGGAATTTCACAGGCATTCAGACTCCTGACGAGGGCAAAGACTCATAGGGTTCTTGGCAAACAGAGGTGGAGTCAGCAGAGGCAGGAGAAAGAACAAGAGCGATGCTTCTGCTGAGCTGTGGCTGACTCAGTGACCTGAGGTCCCACTGAAACAGGCTGCTTCTAGACCACACCCCTCTACTGAACCTGCCCCCTGCACCTCTCCTTCTACAGCCTCACAACCCACTTCTCCTGCCACTCAGACTCCTCACCTCCAGCAGCCCACATCCCACCTGGACTCCCCCCCTCCTCTGAAGGCCTCATCTCTCCATCCTTGTCTGATCCTAACCATTTCATGTTCCTACAGCATCTCTCTAAGTGAGGGATCAGAGTGCAACGCGTACTTGCAATAAAACCCAAAGTGCTCATCCGTTATGATTTCAATTACTTTACGAAAAGCTTATTTTTTTTCTTTTTTGGATCTCTTCATTTGGCAATGGTTAAGATTTTTTTTTTTTTTGCACTTTTCCTCTTAGTTTCCCATGAAACATGTTTCATTTCTATCCAGAAGTGTATCTGAAAGTCTGAGGCTGTACTTCACGGAATTAAACTTAATCAAAATAAAGATTAAATTTGTACATGCCAGGCAAAACATCTCTAAGCTTTTCAGCTTGTACTTTGCGATCTCATTTTTTAAGCGTTAATTGAGCCTGATCCATTTATTAAACATTCCCAAATTGAAATCATTTTGCAATGTAATGACAAAAACGGACTAGACATATTCAATCTTTTTGGAAATTTGTTTTTGCTAGGAGAAGAATAACCACAACAATTAGACTTGACACTTGCATTTTTCAACACTTTGAAAGAAGTGCACCAACGGAAGAGAAGACCTGCTTTCAGTTGCATAGGAAAACCATGCAGCAGGTGACCTCAGGTTTCTAGTGGCTTGATTTTTAAAGCAGAACTAAGCTATAAATCCAGAAACAGTGGCTTAAAGAGGTGTAGATGATGTGGCACCCCTGCATGTAGTCGAGGTTTCAACCCTCCCCCATCTCCCTCCTTCCCTTGTAGAAAGCTCTCCTGCCTAGAATTCTCCCTCTCTACTTCCCTCTGAGTATGTTCTGTTATACTCTGATCTCTGAAGGGTCTCCTCCCCCACATCTCATGACTTCCTTCCACAAGATGCTTTGACTTAAACACATAATATTAAAGAATCAAGGCTGGGACTGCAGATGTGGCTCAGAGGTCAAGATTCTGTCTCACAAGCAGAGTTCTTCCAGGTCTGGAAGGCAGAGCTTGAGAAATCCCAGAGCGGAGCAATAAGGAGGCAGAAGCAATCCAAGATGATTCTTCAAGCTATACTTGGACCTCCACAGATACACAAAGCACCCTCTGATACACACATGCACACACACCCCACAAATAAAGTTTGTAAAGAATCAAGGCTAAAATTCATATATGAGAGACAATATGCCTGGGTTACCTTGCACGGCATAATTTCTTTCCTGGTCTATTCATTTCTCTGTACATTTCATAATTTCACTTTTCTCTGCAGTCGAATAAAATTCCATTGTGTATGTGCACCACTTTTACATTATCTATTTGTCAGTTGATGACCATCAAGGTTGACTCCACTTCCTCACTGTTGTGAATACAGCAACATTAAGCGTGGAGGTATAAGCATCTCTCTGTAGGGAATAGGGTCCTCTGGGGATACCTTCAGGGATGGTGGAGCTGGGTAATGTGGTCACACGATCATGTAGATTTATTTCTGGCTTCTTGAGAAAACTCCAGACAGATTTATATAATAAATCACTAGTTTGCACTCCTCTAGTAGTGAATAAGGGTTTCCATTTCCCCACATCCACACATCCATCTTCTTGAATGAAGATAATCATGCTGACTAGGCTAAGATTGAATATGTAGCATTTTCCTAATGGTTAAGGGTGTCAAACACTTTTTTAAAGTGTTTACTTGCCATTAGTGTTTCTTCTTTTAGGAACTCTGCTTAGTTCTGTGGCTCACTGTTCAACTGAATCGCTTGCTTTCTTAATGTCTAGGGGTGTTTTGTTTTGTTTTGTTTTGTTTTGTTTTGTTTTAGTTCTCAGTGTTGCATGCAGTTAGTCTTAAATGATATTGTGGGAAGCCTTTGGATGGTATATCTATGGTTAGAGATGGTTTTCATGTGTCCCAGAATGGCCTTCATGTGTCCTAGAATGGCCTTCATCTCAGTCTATCACTAATGATAACCTTCAACTTCTGAAGTTGCTGGGCTGGCAAGTATGTGCCGCCATAACCAGTATATGCAATGCTGGAGATCAGATCCAAGGGTTTGTGTATGCTAGGCACTCCACTGACACAGCCGCTTCCCCAGCCCCCAAACTTTTCCACAGTTGTTGAAATAAATGACAATGATCATAAATAATCAATTTGATTAAGCACCCCTTTCCGTACTACACTGCAATAGGTATCATGCCAAGGTCCATATTGGTGAAGTCTTGGTTGTCCTTTGCTTTTTTTTTTTTTTTTTTTTTTAGCTTTTCTTCAGCCTGGGGCATTTTGTTCTAATTCTCTTGTAAAGATGCTTTTCTCTCCTTTGATACTGTTTTCTTGGAACCTTCACTTTGTGCTTTTAGGTTGCTCCATTGCATCCCTATAGTTTCATTAGCTATCTAGACATGTCCAAACGATTTCAGCTACAGGTAAGGATGAAACAGAGGACCTGAAATGTATTAGTCACATCATATTAGAGGTGAGAGTATTTGGGGTTTAGGGCACAATTCCATCCAATGATGCCCTTAAAATCCCAGGATCTCTGGGTTCCTTAGCTGTGCTGGTCCCAAGTTGGTGGTCGTATGTTCAGGGCCCAACACCAAGAGGAAGAACAATGTCTACCCATTTTTCCTTCTAGAACCCTCCAGCTGATCCCTCTCCTGTCTGCAGGCCTGGGACTGTATATATGTTCATTACTAGACCAGTATTTAGGGGAATTGAAATTGCTGTTGACTTACAGGAATAATCTAGCAGTAACTAGATTCTGGGGAAGTCACACTCGGAGATGGTTCTGATACTCCGAATGGTTACACAGCTTTACTTCTTGAAACTTTTCAGTATTCCGCAAAGGAACTAAGAAAGACCCAACACATGCATTGCTTGGGTAAAATTAATACTTAGGCACATATAAATATTTAATGCTCTGAGTTTAGTCCAAAACATATGCAGCATGCTTCCTGTTTTTCTCATAGACCCTGTATCAGTATACATGAATAAATCACCGAACCGCACGCCTTTCTTAAAACCTGTTCCTATCTGTCACCTATACCATAAACATTTCTATGTTACCAGAGATACTTCCAGAAGCCTGTGAGTTTCTTGGCTAGAGGAAGCACATGAGAAGAAACTCCAGCTGCACCCTAAGGAAAACATTTGCGAGTATTTTATATACGGATTTTCCCAGAATTCCAGGCAAAATGCTATTGGAGGGAAACTCAAGGTTGATTTGTTCTTGGTAAAACGGTATTCATTGGTGGACTTCGTTAAAAATCATTTCAAGAAAATAGCTATCTGTAGTCACTTGATGGAATAAAAGAATCTTTCTCAGTTGATAGCGTGAATCTAGGGATTTCAGAGATGGCTCAGTCGCCACAGTGCTTGTCATGGGAACCTGAGGATCTGAGTTTGGATCCCAAGCATGAAAAACCAGGCATGGCGGTGCCTGCGGGGTTCACTCTCAGCACTGCGGGGATGCTGACAAGAGGGCCCTAGGGGCTTGCTGGCCAGCTAATCCAGACAAAGTGGTTCCGTCTATGACTCTTTCTCCAAAAGTAAAGTAGAAAATACCTGATGCCAACCTCTGTCCATGCACACTCTCCCCCACATCAGCACAAATACAAACAAGGTTTGTCATCTTTTCCCTGCTCATTTTGGAGCCTGGGGCTCAGGTTGTTGTGGCTGGAGGCAAGGTGACAAATTCCTCACCACTGTACTAACTGGCTCAGATGGCTAATGCTTATTGGATAGAAACCTGTACACCGCATGAAGGGGGGAAGTGACCTTTTCATTGTTTATTTTTTCAAATCCTGCTTTCTCCGGTCTCCCCACCCTCTTCCTTATATCTCTTGCAAAACTGATTTGTATTTATTGTTTTTTCAGGCCACTATATAATCCCTGATGTTGGATGGAGTGAGCTACATGCTTACAGAGTTGATGGCCCAACAGATGAAAATACCAAAGTGGAGAGTGACTGGCTTTTTCAGAATCCCACCAGGAAAAGGACCAGAGAGAGGTGGAATTGATCAGAGCTCCCTTGGTGTCTGATCCATGACTCGATTAATCCATAATTACATGGCAAACACTCACCTTGTCAAAAAGAACACACTTTGTCAGGAGAAGGGTTGATCTCACAAGAATATATCCAGGGAAAATATAAACAGGAAGTTGGTTGGTGATGATGATGCTGGGAACAGAATCTCGGTGCAAAATCCAGACTTCTCCACGTTAAGGAATTGAACAGAGGTAGAAGAGGGATTATTCCTGCCTACACTAAGTCTTAGAACAAAACAGTTTAGGGCAAGTATTAAATAGCTAACAAAGTAAAACCAGTTAATTAATCACATAATTATATAATTTAATTATGTAATTAGTAATTTAATCATTAAAACATGATTAAAATAGATCTTGCATGGCTCAAAAGGCAAGAGATCCCTTTATGTTTATATTTGGTGCATAGAGATATTATTTGTATTTTATTTAGAGCTTCTCCCATTCATCATCATTCACCTAGTTTTCAGAAAATGCTAGAGTGTTCTTGGTACACTTTTTGGATCCTATTGTTTTACACGGGATTACCCAACAGCTTCTCTGTCAGATGACTAATTTCTCTCAATAGAAAAGTGAGTTTGGCTTCCATTCTCTCCTCACCCCCACTATTGACAGACACTTCCAGAGGCTGTGGGATTTGAAGACTATGCCCCTTCCTTACTTTCTCTGTGAACTTCCCCCTGTCTCCAAGGGCAGCAGTGGTATTTCCTGCCTTGGGCCCTACTACATTCTTACAAGCCATGGCATCTTACAACACTCCCTTCCCATGTGTGTAGAGCTCACATGTTTCCAGAGACTTTTTTTTGGTAAATTTTTGGTAAATCACCAGGATATTCCACTCACATTTCAAGCCCCCAGAAGTCCAAAATGGAACTTATCTTTTTTATACTAAAACCTGTCCAACAGCCCGGTAAGCCCAACTGTGCTTGATGTATGAAATAAATAATACCAGTTCCCTGAATTTTCTGGGTTTTCTTCTCTGCAAGTAAATAGTACCATACACATCATGAAAACAGCATGCTAAGTATGTGGCACCATGTTAAGGTGATCTCTATTTTTGGCTCTATTATAGCTGGTATCTAGACCACCATCACCATTGTCAACATCACTCACCACCAGAGCTCGGGAGTACTTGCCATGTCTCCTTACAGGTTAATTCCCTTCTTTTTCAGGCCACTAAGGAACTAAATACCAGCACAATCACAATTTGAAAATAAAGGCCAACCCTTTCACCCCACCCCGCTCCGCCGGTCGGGACGCCCGCGCGCGATCCAGCCGGGCCTCACCCCGGGACTCTAGGTAAGCCCTGCCCGCGCCCGCCCACCAGAACCCCAGGTCAGCCCAAAGGGACCCGGCTCCGACTCCCACCATCCAGCCGGAGCCGCGCGCAGAGGCCGAGGGACAAGGAGGTACTCCCCCTGCGCCCGGGCCCCACCCCAGCTGCCCTCGGGTTAAATAGCTCCAAGCCGACGCGCCCATCCTCCCTTTCACCCCACCCCACTCCACTGGTCAGGACGCACGCATGGTCCAGCCGGGCCTCACCCCACGACTCTAGGTAAGCTCTGTCCCTGCCCACCAGGACCCCAGGCCAAATAATTCAGTTTAGTGAAATTGAAAGATCTTAAGAGTTAAAACGACAATGCCAAAGTCAAAGTGCAAATCCATGAGAAGCAACACTCAAGTAAACAAATTTCCCACTGAAGAAATTAATCCGATAATGTTAGACTCCAACCAGAACAAACCCACGGAAAAAGGCCAAGAAAGCCTGACCCAGGATAACGACTTTCAGAATATGATCATTACCATGTTCAATACTATGAAAGAGGAAATCAGGGAGGAATTACATAATCGAATCAATCGCTTTGAAGAGGAACACAACAGACATTTGGAGGAGTTGAGAAAAACAGTGCAAGAAACAAAAACTGGCATAGAGTAGTTAAAACAGACTCAAGCAGAGTTAAAACTGAGTTACAAGACAAGTTATCTTCAACCCAGAATTCTACAAAGAGCCTTATCAACAGAACTAATGAAGCAGAAAACAGAATTTCAGACCTTGAAGATAAAGTGGGAGTACTAACCAGCTCAATGGAAGAGGTTGTTAAAGCCAAAAAGATACTTGAGAGAAATATTCAAGAGATATGGGACACCCTGAAGAAGCCTAACATGCGTATTCATGGAATACCAGAGCAAGAATCTCAAAATACCACCCCTGAGGAAATTTTTCAAACGATCATCAAGGAAAACTTTACTCATATAAAAAAAGAGAGGCCCATCTATATACAAGAGGCATTCCGCACCCCAAACAGATACGACCAAAACAGAAGCTCGCCACAGCAAATAATAGTCAAACCACTCCACATTCAAGATAAAGAACTGGTGCTGAGAGCTTCAAGGGAGAAAAAACAAGTCACTTTTAAAGGTAAACCTATTAAAATAACAAATGACTTCTCAGTCGAAACAGTAAAAGCAAGAAGAGCTTGGAGAGACATACTTCAAGTATTGAATGAGCAAAAATGTCAACCCAGGCTGATTTACCCTGCAAAAATATCAGTCATGATCGAGGGAGAAAGAAAAACTTTCCAGCACAAAGACAACTTGAAGGGATACATGTCCACCAAACCAGGCCTTCAAAAAAATGCTAGAAATGATACTCAAATGTGAAGAAAAAAGAGACAGAAGGCAAATATAATACCATTAAAAGCGAAGCAATATACTTTTAAAAACTACTAAACATAATAAATGTCTGGAATTAAAAATAGTTTCTCCATTATAACACTAAATGTTAATGGAATTAATTCGCCGATCAAGAGACACAGATTACAAACTTGGATTAAAAATCACAATCCATCAATCTGCTGCCTGCAGGAAACCCATCTCACCACAAAAGATAGGCACGCTCTAAAAATAAAAGGCTGGTCAACAATTCTACAAGCAAATGGAAGCAGAAAACAGGCAGGGGTAGCCATTATGATATCAGACAAAGTGGACTTCAAACCAAAGAAAATTATAAGAGAAACGAATGGATACTACATTTTAGTCACAGGTACAATTCACCAGGAAGACTTCACAGTACTGAACATATATGCACCCAATACGGGCCCCTCCACATTCATTAAGAAAACCCTACAGCATCTAAAGCAAGAAATCAACCCCCAAACGATATTCTTGGGGACTTCAACACCGCCCTCTCAACATGGGATAGATCAACAGGTCAAAAGCTTAACAGAGACACTTTGGAACTTAATCAAATCTTGAAAGAAATGGACCTTACAGATCTCTATCGAACTTTTCACCCACGTACCAAAGAATACACATTTTTCTCAGCAGCACACGGAACTTTCTCCAAAATAGATCACATATTAGGCCACAAAACGAATCTACACATATACAAAAAGTTGAAATTCTAACCTGTGCCCTATCAGACCACCATTGCCTAAAGCTGGAAATCCACAGAGAATCTTTGCATCTGTGTTCATCAGAGAGATTGGCCTATAGTTTTCTTTTTTAAGTGAGTCTTTATTAGGTTTTGGGATTAAAACGATATTAGTTTCATAGAAGGAATTTGGTAGTGTTCCTTCCTTTGCTATTTGATGGAACAGTTTAAGGAGTATTGGTATTATTAACTGCTTAAATGTCTGGTAGAACTCTGTGCTGAATCCATCTGGTCCAGGACATTTTTTGGTGGGAAGATTCAAGATTACTTCCTCAATTTCCTTATATGTTATAGGACTATTTAAATAATTCACAACTTCCTGATTCAATTTAGGTAAGTTGTGTTTACTTAAAAATTCATTCATCTCTTTTGTGTTGTCAAACTTCACAGAGTATAAGAGAGTGTAAGAGCAAAAGGATGGGAGGAGCAATGATTTACAAGATACTCCACACAAGTTAGGGCCGAAGCAATCATAATTGGACATTGTATGCCCAGCGCAATGTCCAATACACTATTGACCTCACAAAGTCTAGCATCTGCTAAAGGCACCAAGATCCTTGGAGGCAAGGGATTGACAGCCACAGTAGTGTTCCAATGCTTAAGGGGAACACAGGAAGGGGTTCAGGGAAATGCCACTGGTTCCTTGTACGTCATCAGAGAGGAAGGCCCAGAGGAGAGTCAGGCATGCACAAGAAAGGACTCTGGGATGGGGTGGGAGGGGTGAGGGGAGGGGGAGCAGGGGTTTCGGGGGGGAGGAGGAGGGCGGGAGGGAACTGGTGTACCTATTAAGTTTGTATGAGCTGAAATAATTATAATAAAAAAAGTATTATATTAAAAAAAAAAAGAAAATAAAGGCCAAGAAAGTCAGGAATATAACATGGAGTTTGACTTTGAGTCAATAATTTTCTCAAAATGTAGAGAAGATAAATGGTAAATTGCTAGCTCTTTTCAAAAAAGTATTTATTGAGAGAGAGAGAGAGAGAGGGAGAGAGAGAAAGAGAGAGAGAGAGAGAATATGACTCTCCTTGGCTTGAGAAATAAATCAGGTTTGCAAGCAGTTGCCTTTACCATTGAAACATCTCACTGGTCCCAAATTTTCCTTTGGTATTAAATTAGTATTTATAAATTTATATTTTTATATATTTATAAATGTATTTATAAATTACATTAAGCATGTCAATTACAGTGGAGCATAGTAAACATGAAGTTATCATATTATGACAGAAATTGTATGCAAATTTCTGGAAAGACTGTAAGTAGTTATTTACATTAATTAGTTAAGAGCCAAACAAGAAGCAATGCATTTGTCATTGAACCCCATTAAAACGCAGAGTTATTCCAGAGTAGCCATTCCCTGTTTTCACAGCTCTGTAGACAAGGCAGGGATGCTGGAAGGGACTCACTCTGTCTGTTAGGAGTGTCTGGTTAGCTCTGCTGGAGACAGGAAGGCCACCTTTGAGGACCACACGCCCGTAAGCTACTAGCCGGGAGCTCAGCTGGGGCAGCTTGCAGGAGGCTTAGGTTCTTGTCTGTGGGAGGATCTGCTTTGAGTGTTGGGGACCTCATGATGGCATGGCAGCCATCTTCCTGGAGTGAGCATTGTAACATGATCTGCTGATTTTATTTCTCCTGTGTGATGTCAGCAGCCACTTGCAATGTATCCACTAGTCAAAGGCATAGGCAAACCTCCCCAGGTTGAAGGCAAGGAGACTCTAGAACATGAGACAGGGAAGCCATTGCCAAGTCTCTTTCCAAATTCCAGTTTTTAATTGATTTATTTTTTCCTAGTTTTACAAGCATATTGAGTAGCTATTCTTGCATCCTTGCTTCTCCCTTCCTTCCCATGACCCCTCCTTCCCTTCATCAGTCTATCTCATTCCCTCCCATCCTCCTATCTGTCCACTTCTATGGGTCCCAGAGACCCCTCTGGCTTGTCTACTCTTGTAGGGGTTCAAACCTTTGTGGCATACCAAGTTGCCCCTCCTCGGGCCTTTCCACTGATAGGGACATTTCCCTTCACTCATCCAGCTCTAGTCCCCAAGGTTTCCACTGTATGTTCTTACCTCTCTGGAGTCCTCAAATGGGGGCATGTTGGTATGGAGACCTACGTAATTAAATTCCCAACTGCTTTTCTACAGTCCAACCCCCCAAGCCATTCAAACCCCTGTGTATCCATGTAGATCTCAATCTCTCCTTTGCCCAACAGAAGTTCAAGATATGTTAACTAGTGATTCACTTTGAGAATTACTCTTCCCACTGCCTGAAATATCATTTAAAAAAATACCGTTTCAGGTACTATTCCCTGGGAGAGCCAATTCTGAACCTGTAAGTGGGAGGAGCTGTCCCAGACTGACTTATAGAAGTCCTGTGTACTTTCATAAAGACAACGGAATTCCTAAATCCAGAGGTCAAATCCCTTCTTAATTCCAGAGTCAGTAGAGGAGTCTGGCTGCACAGGAGCACCTGGTTGGTTCCCTGTCTCTCTCCCAGGTGCTCTTCCTTCTGTCAAAGGCCTGAGATCCTAGACATACCAAGAGCTCCCTCCAACCAGTGAGAGTCTACATTGCTTAATATGGGAGAAGTTATCAAAATAAAAGTCCCTAGCTGCAAATACCTTTCTGCTGACTGACTGAGGAAAGACCGTCTCCAAGAAAGCATACCAGGGACGAGTGAGGATCAAGTAAACTGTGCCAAAGGTGTAGCGGTGGAGAAGTCTGTAAATGTCTGCAACCTGAAACTATCCATTAAACTTTGAATAGCTACCTGTGCCCCAGAAGGACAAGAGGGGAGAAGATTATGTTCACGGGAAATTCTTGGAAATTAGTTTGCATAATAAATTCCATCAGGCATTTGCACTCACGACATTAAGGTGACATCCATTATGCACTAATAATTTATTACACAGAAAATGTCTTCATATGCAATCAGAAAACCTTTACTTATGGCTTACATTCCCTTATTTGATTTATTTATTAGCACAGACAGGCAGAGGACCTAGGTGTTCCACAGTCTAGATTGCCCCTGGGAAAGAGGTGGGATCACGAGGTGTAAATTTAATATTCCATGAAATTAAATTTGTTTGGAGTAAGATACACCTCATGATTTACTTTCAAAACTACCTTATTTTAAAAAACTACAATGATTATGAATTCAAGGATACAGGTGACTAATACATAATTTGCCCATCTAACTCACGGCTGTGTTTTCAAATTGAATTTTTATTAGTTATAGGGGGAAAACTGGGTGCTGGCAGGATTATCTTACTTCTGCTAGTGAAATGCTTTGATGGAATCTTGAATACAATTAACAAAAATAGGAGAAGTAAACTTACAAGTTGCCAAATCAATGCTCTTCCGTCTTCAAATTTAACCCCTACTTCTCAGGGCTGGGCATGGCACTCGGCTGTAAACTACAGACCGGCCAGGGGCACCTCAGTGAATGGCTGCCCACTTGAGCAGCATTGAGACTTCCAGGCTGCCCCCCTGACCCCCCTGTGATCCCCATGGGCTCTCCTAGCTGAACGCAGCAGATTTTCTGAGGTAGGCAGGATTCCTACTCCAGCGCCAGGCCACACTGACTTGGACTGGCTGCTGCCTGCACCAGCGTAATTGCTTTGGATGATTTATGCATCACTCAAACTCGTTTTCTCCTCCTGATCTTAATGCTCTTGGATTTTTTTTTTCCATTGCCTGGACTCATCCCCATTCCTGTAGCCTTGGCTTCAACTCCCATTCACCTCTCTCCCCTCTCAGTGAAAAAGGAGGCAGGGGAGGAAAAAATGCAAAAAAAAAAAAAAAGTCTGTCTATAAATTCCACAACCTTTCATTATTCTTTCAAGACATCATTCTTTCTAAAGAAGGCAAGGAAGGCCTCAGAATAGATGCTGTGCTGTTCTTCTTCCAAGCGAAGTGTTAGGGAAGGAGCTCATGCACGAGCAGGAGAGGGAGAAAGCAAGACACACCAACAGGCATGAAGCCATATTGTCAGTGAGCGATGGCATTCAGTGACATCTGGTCTCGGGACTGAGCTGCCCCATCATACCTGCCACTATTACTCCCTAGAAGAAGTTGCTTGCTAATGGATTCGTTGATTTATCTGTGTTCCAAAAATTAGTTGGGTCTGGAGACGCAGAAAGCCAGTCTTTTGAGAATCTCCCGATTGCAACTGTTAAAATGAAGACAAATTGCAAAATCAAGAGTAATTGCCAATCCTCCTCCTCACCACTAAGAACCTTCCAGAAATATCCTTCTTCCTCGGCACTCCTATAGATACATTTATATCTAAATATACTCTCCCCAAACATTACTCCAGTTTCTGTTTTTCAATACGCCATATTTGGGGACTTCAATGCAACCATATTTTCTGCTCTTTCTAGTCATTTCAACACACAGCCTAGCCTAAAATACCCCTTCCCATAATCTGGTGTCTATGCAATGCATGTAGATACAGATAGCGGGCCTGGTTTGGAAAGCCAGATTTCTTTTTTCCAGAGTTAGTGCAGCTAAAAGCTTCAAGAGCAGAGAAATCAGCAAGGATGAGGAAGAAGCTTCCGAAGGGGAAAGGCTAACTTTTTTCACTCTACATGACAGTATACAGATAAATGTGCAAAGTTATGATAAAACACAGAGAATTGGAAATATGAGTGGGAAGAATTGAACTAAAGGAATTTTAGCATTATCTTTATATAAGACAAGAATTGTTACTGAAGAGGAACCATCGTACTCATACATTGATTTATACATAAACTATATATATACATGCATATATATTACATTACATATAATATAAAGCAGATATGTGTTATATATTATATGTATTAAGCATATTAAACACACTATATATATTTCTTACAATACCAGTTATATCGATATTAACTTCTTTGATATCTAATATAATGTACAAGGCAGGTATTATGTTAGTTTAAACAACTGAGGAAATGAAGATGAGTGAAGTTTAAATAAGCTTTTAGAACTGACATGTGGAGGGGTGGAATCTTGACATAGGAAATTGGCTTAGCCTCTCTCCATTCCTGCATTCTTACATGTAAAATACTGACACCCATGCTGTAACCAGGCTCTGCCAGCCAGCCCTCAGATGATACCCATGCCATTTCCATTGGTGTGCCCCTTTCGTGACGCCTATATCTGTATTCCCAGGTAAAAGAGAAATGGAGAATCCAGCTTACAAACAGCAGAGATGGAATTATTTCAAGGAATGCGGTAAAGGAAGAGGAACACCCTAGGATTCCTCTGCAATGCAGACCTATGTGTAAGTGATTAGGAACAAAGAGGTCTACTCTAGAATCCCTGCTCTCTCAGTCACCCAACAAGAAAAAACAGACTCTCACCTTCCTTCCTCAGAACTCTAGTGACTTCATAGGTTGCCAAAGTAGGGAGGACTGGATGTGAAATGAGGCCCACAAGACAGTGTGCTAGCTTAGGAACAGAAGAAGGGAAATCCAAGATGGGTGTGCTGGAAATAATAACAATAATTAGTAACAATGGATAACATCCACTGGGCATTTGCTGTGGGCTGGGAACTTAAGACTGGGGGCTATTCATTTTTTCCTCTAGATTCATTCCACAGGCTTGTGTATGTGAACACTCAATGCCCCCAACTGGTGGTACTGCTTTGGGAGAGCACAGAAACCTATGTTCTAGCTAGCAGAGTAGGAGACATGGGGTGGGCCTTGAAGCTAATAACCCCTTTGAACTCTCTGATTCCTGCCCATGGACATGTGAACAGCTCTTGCGACCATGGACTGAGATGGTTCAGTCGCCATGCTTTTCCCTCTGCTGCATTTTTCTCTTCACGTTGCTGATAACTCCACAACCAAACGACCTTAGGGGAACCAGAGGTTTACTCTTGCTGATGATGCTGAGCACAGTTCACAGCCCAGCTTAGCAGGAGAGTTTGTACCAACATTAGGGACCAAGGGAACTAGCTGTACCATATCCACATAAATGGCCAAGAGAAGGATGAGCTTCTTTTCTTCCCAGAAAGCCCATATGCCTCAATATGCCAGAGTATGTCAACCTATTGAACTAGTTCGCTCCATCTTAACCAGGGAATCGTCCCACCTATTCACCATGGGTAAGATATTCCCTCATCAATCAGGCAATCTCCCACAGGTTTGCTTAGAGCTCCACTTCACTACCAATTTTTTGCAGATGTGCCCAGAGCTCAGCCTTCTATTGCCAAGTTGACTCCTATCATCTAACTGGCACATGATACTAATGGGTGAGCACCCTAAAACTGTGAGCTGGGATGAAGCTTTCTTCCTCCTTCAAGTTGCTTCTGTCACAGAGGTGAGAAAGTGACTTGCATGGTACAATCCAAATTCATGCCCAGTGATGAGGGAACTCCAGTGAGCTGTCTCTCAGACAGGAGCACAGCCCTTTCGAGGGAAGGTTGGGCTAGCACTCTAGGGGAATCTGCTTATTGTAGGGTAGGCACCCCAGAATCTCAGAGATAGTAAGGAAGCGCCAACAGCTGTTCTGGTCTTGGGAACCTTTTAGGCCTTGCATTAACAACAGACAGCTGGAGCCCCACATTCAGGTATGATGGAGGGGTGGCAAGCTGATAGGAAGTGACTAGAGGGACTAGATTCAGCCTGCATGATCCAAACTGGCCTTTTCCTCTTGGTACTAGCATTTGCCAAGTGTTGGTGAATCAAAGGGAATACCCCTCGAATGCCTACATTGATTTCAATAAGCTCAATTCCAAGCTTGTATGGGAGTAGGTAGGTGGTGTTGGTAAAACTCTTCTGAGTTTTAAAACTCACCGATGGCCTGACAGCACACTATGAAGCAACAGGATACTCAAACAAACCTGAACCTGACCATGAGAATTTTAAAATACCGCAAACAACAAGCCCCAAAGTTTTGCTGTCTGTTAACAGGAGTGCTGTGGTAGATAGATGTGACTGTGCCCCTTGGGTAGACAGAGCAATGGGCAGGGCTTTGAAGCTGTTTCACAATCACAGTGTGACTGCCCTGTACAAGAACAAGAACACCTAGAGGAGCCAGGACCAACGGTCAATCTGTGAAGAAGGGGGTCCTCGAGGAACAGGGACATGGGGCAGAAATAGGAATAAAAGAGCATGACTGGAAAGTAGTTTCAGTGTTATATATACATGAACACACATACTCATGCACACACACACACACACACACACACGCACACTCTCATAGATTCCATATTAAGTTACCCCTCTTCAGAAGTGCACACGGAACTCAATGGGCTAATATACTGGATTTATTAAAACACAGTGTTTCTTAGAACTGTATTGTGGATGTTAATAAAAAAATCACATGTAGACGCTGGGGAATAGTTCAGTCAATAAAGTACTTGCCTCGCTAGGAGTTCAATCCCTAGAACCCATGTTTAAGAAAAAGCCAAGTGTGGTGCACACACCACTTGTGGTAGCACCATGGGGCTGCAGGGTAGTCACTGGGGCCTGTTGGCCAGTCAGCCTAGTCTCCTTAGTGAGTCCTGGTCAGTGTCTCTAAGAAAAACATGTAGGACCCTGAACGGAGGACAACCCCTGGACTCCATGTGCATGCACACACGAGCACATACACCCACGAATATACAGAGCCATGTGTGGACTCACGGATTCATCTTAAGCAACACCCAACATCAAACCACATTCTGAGAAGAGAGTTTCAATATTTTCCTCAGCAAAAGCCAATTTCAAAATTATTAGCATATATGAATTATACAAGATAGTAGACTTAACAAGGACATATTCAAATGAACACATAATACACTTTCATCTGCAAAACTTACTTATATCAAACTTGCTGTACGTGCTTGGTAGTTTGTCAAGCTGTGTGTGTGTGTGTGTGTGTGTGTGTGTGTGTGTGTGTGTGTGTGTGTGGTGTATATGAGTACATCCCCACGGACTGCATCAATCACTCTTCACCTTATCTTTTGAGACAGGTCTCTCGCTGACCTGGTGCTCACTGATTGGCTAAGCTGGTCAGCCAGTCTTCTCTGAGGATCTATTTCTGTCTCCACTTATGGACAAACAACCACACTAGGATTTTTCGCTTGGCACTGGGGATCTGAACTCAGGTCCCTATGTTTGCGCAGAAGACACTTTGCCAACAAGCCATCTCCCTCACCCCATGTTTATTTTCAAGAAACTTTAACTATAAATAAATGTCCATCTTATAAATAAGTGATAAGAGCAACTTCCCACAGACTAATTTAGCTTGGATATTTTCAGACGGGATGGATAAGATTTTAAAAAGGCCCAACAACCAACATAGCTGATAGAGTTGTGATAAAAGGCAGCAAATTGCCAAGCTGTAGGTCATTTAAGTGACAAAACACTGGCCATCCACATGGCGACGGGAATCTTCCAGATGGACTCTGTAGATCTGACTTTAAGATGGCATTGACCTGCTTGTGTGAATCTATATGAAAGCTACTGATAAATCAGCAATGGATACTGCACATCTCCGGAGCCTTTTCGTGAGAAAGGATCTTTAAGCCCAGACTGACTTCAAACTTGTTTTGAAGCTGATGACACACTCTGTCCTATTGACCTGGGACACTGGCATTTCAATGGGTGCTTTCTATTGGGGTGAGGGGCCTCAGTGTCTCACAGTCCCCACCATTCCCTGATGTCATCTCAGATCAGAGATCTCAGATCTCAGATCTCAGATCAGATCAGTGATTTTACAATTTATCATTGTGCTGGATTCAGACTTTTTCTTACTCTTACGGAAAGAGAATGAAAAAGACCAATTGCTACATATTTTTAAAAGGTTATTGTCAGCTTGTACTCTCCAGACTGGGGACAGGAGTCCCAGTTAGATGCCAACAGAATTTCAAGCCACCAGACTCCTGTGAGCAGCTACTGTCTCTACTGTCTCCATTCCAAACCTAGGAATGCCACACCCAGCAAAGGAGTACACGAATGCTAGTTCCCAGCAAACTATATTTGTCTAGGAAATTAGGTTCCCATTGGTTGATGAAGCATATGCATGTGGTAAATAAAAATTGACAAGTACGTTATCTTTCAGGACATTAAGAAAATACTGTACCAGTTGGTAAGGTGATAATTCAGAACTAATCCGTTAGACACACCTATGAAGAATTCTTTAATTATAGCATGTCTGAAAAAGCTCGTGGGAAATGAATTGATACGGCAAGACACATACACAGTGGCTGGGACCATACCCTGAGCAAACGGATAAGATGGAGAGAGCTGGCTCAGTATTTTGACAGATTAGCAAGTCAAGAAGATATATCTCTCTCGGCTCTTCGTGTGGACATGGTATGTACAGCTCCCTCAGTTCCTGATGTTGGTGCGGCCTCTTCTGCTGTTGCAATGGACTGTAATCAGGAACTGGGAACATAAGTAACAAACCCCTTGCTCCTCTAAATTGTTTGGGCCATGCATTTATTCATCAGTCAGAGGATAAAACTAATGCAAATACCAAGAGCTATCTGACACCTGGATAATGGACAAGAGTAATGTTCTGCAGAAATCAGCTTGAGGGGTTGTGGAGGCGGCTAAATAGGCAAAGCTCCTTATGTGTGAGTGTGAAGACCCATGTTCAAATATTCAGCACTCATGGAAAAACTATGCATGTTAGTGCACATCTGAAACCCAGGCTGGGGGAGTCAGAGACAAGTGATTAATGGACAATGGGTGTTGGTTATCAAGATGGGTGCTGAGTTTCCTTGAGAAATCCTGTCTCAAAAAAATAAATTTGGACTGAAGAGATGACTCAGGGGTTAAGACTCTGCCTTGAAAGCAGAAGGTCCTGAGTTTGGATCCCAGGTTCCATGGAAAAACACCAGGCAGCCTGTACTTCGGGCTCTGGTGGGCAGAGCCTGGGAAATCCCAGAACAAAGCAAAAAGGAGGTAGAAGCAATCCAGGATGATTCCTGAAGTTAACCCTTGATCCTCCACAGAGACACACAGTGCCCTCTGATACACACACACACACACACACACACACACACACACACACACAAATAATAAATAAAAGTTTTTAAAAAAAATAAAATCAAGCATAGAGGAAAACACGTGGTATTGACCTCTGACTTCCACAAACACGTATATGCACACATGTGTACATGCTATGGTCTCATATATATACCAAATACATACACACACACACACAAAGCTTCATGCATGTACATGTATATATACCAGCATGAACACACACACACATATATATGTGTTTTATATATATATATATATATATATATATATATATATATATACTTCACATACATGTACACAATCAAGGATATGTGCACAAACACATGTATATGCTCAACATGAATGTATACATATATCATACATACACAACCAACTTGATTTCCATATAGTCATAAATATAGGTATGTACTGTCTTCAATATTCAAAAATATGGATAGGTGAAAGGAAAATTTATAAAGATGCTTAGATTAGAGTGTAATATCTGTCGGGGGAAGTCTTTGGGACAAGAGCCCTTCCAATTTAACCTCGACTTCCCCAGAGTACACAGCCCATGGAAACGCACCTCACCTCCCCCTGCCTCTGTCCAGTAGGAAGCGGGACCCTGCAGCAGCCACTCCCAGCCCATCCTAAGCCTGGCTTCCTTCCAATGTAGTAATTACCTTGTACAACTTGAACCTACATTCTAGAAACTTCTGTAAAACACAAGGGTAGTTCTGGACTCTAGAGGAGCCTGTTTCAATGTTGAGACATACACAATAATTTGGGTCATAGCATTACATGCCAACTAAGTCCATTATGGCTTAATTGCTGTTTTCCTTCCTGAACAACATATCCAGGAAAGGGGGTTCAGTCAGTAACCTTGTTAAGAAGCAATGGCAGCTTGGCTATACGTAATCCATGCTTGTTACGGTAGCAAATGATCAGCCGAGTCCCACACAAATAGCACAGGTTGACCTGAAGCTGGGTGAACAGGCAGGGAGGGCCACGCCGTGTCTCAAGATGACAGGTAACTTCTGTTCACTTAAACTCTGCACAAGGCACTCAGACAATTTTTCAATTAATCTCTTGCTATATTGGTGGCAGCATTTCAGATTGAATTCCCTCCCAGTCACTTCCTCATTAGAAGAAGCAAGAAGAGACATGAAGAGACAAAGCATTTTGTCAAAACGATGTCATGGCAGCAGAAGCTTCTGGAAGGGAAGTCATGCCTTCGTTCCTTCAAACCCACTCCTCTGAAGGACAATGCTCTCGGGTCTCTCATTCAATGGGCACCATGTTTTGGGGATGCCATTACACTTCCAGGCCTAGTGAACTCAAACCAGGAACCTAGCAGAGAGGATTAGATTAGCTAATTTAAAGGAGAAGCAGAAGAGCCCTTGGGAATTGCAAAAGCGCTTCAAGGCTCCGGATGTCGCTTGTCCTGGGATGCCATGAAAGGTCCACTGGCTCCCAGCCGCCCTTTTCTCAGGGTATTATATCACAGGACAGAAGTGGAAGCCTCGTCCTAGGGCAAGGGGGGCAGGACTCTGGGGGAAAGGGAGATAATCTGAGGCTTTGTAGTGTGAAGAGAGGTTGGGCATGTGAACTGTGGGTGGTGTGGAGGGCAGAGGAGAGCTTTGCTCTAAACGAGAAGGTGAACTTGGTTTGGCTGATAGAAGGAGGGATTGCCAGGAAGAGTTTGTGTGCTCTAAGCTCAGTCTGGTGCCTTTAAGGAGAAGAGGCTTGGAAAGCGTCAGGCATGGACAGCATCCAACCTGTGGGCAGTTTTTTCTCTTCCAAGCAAAAACCCAGAGGTGTTTGCCTCACAGTTGCAAGATGGTGTGGACAGAGTTTTAAAAAAAAGTCACAGGAGGACAGAAACAATACATTCAGCAGTAAGGGGGTGACATGCTTGTTTTGTGAGTGAACCCAGCAGTTTAGCAGGCAGGCAGGTGTCGCTGGGCAGGGACTACCTCACCCAGTTTTGGACAAAAATATAGCATCAGACATGGTGACCTTCGTGATTCTGAGTAAGACCCAAGCGGAGGCTGGCAGAGTAAGAAAGAAGAAATAAAAAATGGAAACCGATGGTTTGCAAACGGGAAGCACACTGCCTTCAACGCTTGCTGCCCAGAAGGACTTGGCCAACGTGTCTTTTCGGCTTTCCTTCCTCACATGCAGGAGACTGAGCCCAGGGCCTTGGCAGATCAGACAAGTGTTTGGCCTCTGAGCTAATATTCTCAATCTTGTACTTTCATTGCACTAAAGGGTCTTAGTCAACATGCCAACTGGATACATCTAACTGTCCTGGGAAGACTCACCTGGTGGTGGGTAGTACCATTGTCTGGGCAGGTGGAGGAGAGGAAAGGAGCTGGTTCAGTAGTTTGGCTGATACAAAGTATGTCATCCCCTCAGCAACACCCATGGAGATGGTATGTCCAGATGCCCAGAAGGCTGGCATCAGTGTGGATTCTCCTTACATGCTGATGAATTGTGACCAGGATTGTAAGCGGACATCAACCCTTGGCTCCCCTAAGTTGCTTTGGACCTTATAATTATCCAGCCAAGAAAAGATGAAACTGATAAGCCTATATCTCTTTCATTCATCCCTGTTTGTGTTTGATTGATGACCTTGAGATCTGAGTAATGGGTAAGTTACAGGGTTCCTCCCTCCACAGACCACAAACAGAAGCTGACGATTCTCTCATTAGACTGGCTCATGGGTTTGGGGGGTGGGAGACCTCAGAGGTAACATGCCAAGTCTTACATTTGCCTGCAGCAATAAAATCTATGAGTGAACCAAGACCAAGGCTAATACAGTGATTCGTTTTTAAATTAAATTTTCAAATTCTACCTTGATAACCCAACTCTTGCTTTCTCAGTTCCTAATCTTGCTTGTCTATGCCCTGCACCGAAACAAAGGGTAGAAGGCTTTGTTCTTACAGCACTACCCTTCCACCAGACTGCATGATTCGGTCAACTTAATTTTACTTAGGAATTAAATCATCTCTTTCTCTTAATTGTTTTGTTGTTCTTCACAGAGCTTCCTCTTAATTGTATGTAACTGTCTGGGACTTTGTTGCCCCAAGACAAATACAGACATACAAATGCAGCCCACGCTTTTACTGGTGAGTAGATGGTGTACTAGGCTCCCCTTTATGGACCCCAATAGCACAGGATGTTGCAAGATTCTTTGGTGCAAATACAAACTAACATTGTAAAGTTATATAGCTTATGTAGTCTAGAAAAGTTAATATGGTCCAAGGAAGATGGCTGAAGATAATCTTCAAATTTGTTTGTGTTAACCAGGTTTGTTGTATATTGTATCTTACCTTTGTCTAACAGCCACCAAACAGTTGGCATTGTTTATTTCAATATCTTTGGAAGTCATTTACTTAAAGGTATTGATTTTTGTTACCCAAATTGATAGCATTTTTTGCAGCTTCATTTATTTTTTAAATTATTTGATTTTTATTGGTATTTCTGTAATATATCATTCTAAAATCAACAGGGGATGGCCAGGAAAGGAGTAATCAGAAGTAGGGAGACTCCTCACAAGTGATTTTCCTCTGTATGCAGGTCTCACAGGTTGCAATGATTTTGTAACCAGATACTTACAGCATGATATTCACCAGAGCATCATCGATGCATGGAAATCCAAGGATCTCTGGGCTAAATATATGAGGATAGTAATGGGGTAACCCTCTTACCTGGGAACATACCAGACATTTCAAAGAGTCCAACTCCTGGTTAGAAGCCTACATGTGATGTCTCACATCCAACCACAACGCTGCCAGAGAAAGCTGCATGGTCACCAGGTTGTAGTTTAGCCAATGTACACAGCAGTCTCTGAAGAGGGGTATGGGCTAGGTCTCTGCCTGAGTCATTCACAAGTACTTCTCTCTCCCAGTACTTTCGACCTAAGGACTGTTCACATGAGCTTTCCATACAGGTCTTCTCTATGGGAGCAACAGGAAGCCTTGAAGACGCTTTCCTTTGTCATCAGAGGGCCATCTCAGATTTTGATTATTCTGTTGCTCATACCATCATAAACAGGAGACCTTCATAGAGATGGGAGAAACCAGGGCAGAAACACCGCAGACATCAGTTTTGGGTGGAAGCACTCAGGGAAGTGTGAAACATTTTAGCATACATTGCCTGATGTTCTGTGACAATCTTATAAATTTGATGAGCTTTATGGGAAGAAACTTTGAGAACCACATTAAAGCAATGATCTAGATCTTGTGGATATATAAGTTGCATACAGGCTAAACCCAAGACTTCTGACTTTTGGTATAGTTTATAGGACCCTTTGTCACTAACCTTTTAGATGAATTGATGACCTTTGGTCTTCTCTTGCAGATTTTTTTAAAGCTTTTTTTTTTAAATTTTTTTATTAATTCAACTGTGCGCATGTGCGTGTGTATGTGTGCGCGCGTGTGTGTCTGTGTGTCTGTGTGTCTGTGTGTGTGTGTGTGTGTCTGTGTAGAACCACGGACGAATTCGCGAACTACCATGGACACCCCCACCTCCTTCTGCCCCCGGGATTCACAGGCTCCGCCCTCCCAGGACCGGAAACGCAGCCCCCCCCCTCCCGCTTCCGCCTGGCGTCTATACGTGGGATCTGGGATCCAAACTCAGGACCTTCAGCCTGCAAGGCGGAAGCTTAACCCCTGAGCCACCTCTCCAGCCCCTCTTGCAGATTTTATAGGAATGAATGAATGAATGACTATTAGTTTCCCTTGTGACTTTTATATAAATATAAATATATGGTACCCAACCTTCCCTTGTGCCTTTTAGCTAATGATTACCTCTGATTTTCCCATGTGAATTCTGGCCATTTTCATGCCAGTATAACTTTTAACTTCTATAGGAGATTAATGTATTGATCTTATCTGACTCATAAGTATTTACAGATGACCTTGTCAGACAGAGTTGAATGTTCTTTGGGCTTCTCATTCATACCTTCCTACTCCTACAGATTAGGATGAAGGACCCACAGGAAGATACTGGAGTTGCACAGTTGGCACTTTGTGGGAGATAGCACAGTCAAAGCAAAGGGCTCCAATCAATTTCCTCTGTAGCAGTTAGCCTGCATGGTTGCTGATAAAGTCATGACCAAACTGCTTAAGGGAATAAGGGGGTTATTCTCTTTCACTAGTCCATTTACAGTTCTTAGTCCAGCTTGACAGGAGAAGGTCACACTAATACCAAGGCCAAGGGAACTGGCCATACCATCTTCACATAATATCCACATAACAGCTGAGAGAGGGACAATCCTTACTTGCCAGACCAGCATGTCTGGCCAAGTATACACAAGGATGCCAACTTCCTCAATCAGCCCTCTGTATTTTATTTACCTGTCCAGGGCCTAGTCCTATGCACCATGGATTGTGCCTTTCCCATCCACTTCAGGTTTGCTCTGAGCTTATCTCAACTATTAATTATCCACAAATGTACATAGAGCTTGAACCCTCAACCATCAGGTTGACACCTGTACCTAACTATGATGCCCTCCACAGCCTTAGATGAGAAGATCAAAAGCTGCCCATACTTAATCCCATGAATCTCACCATGACACTGAAATCTACCAGAGAAAGTCCCCACAGTGGTAGCCAATCTTTATACTATTTTAACAAGTGGTAGGCTTCCAAACACTGAAATGGTCCCTTCCAAAAAACAAACTTGAAGACCCAGCTGCTGTTTCTCAGTGCTCACAAAGCTACTCCTGAACAAACTTTATTCATGTAGGGCTGTTAACCCTCGCCCTCATTTTGCCTAAAACATGAAACCAAATCCCTGCTGATTTCAATTCCCAAAGGAGAAAAACCAGTTTAAGATGTATGCTGACTGGGCCACGATTCATGGTTATTTTCAGTACACAGGTTTACCTTTGTAATTGAGTTCCAAGAACGGAGGCAGATAAAGACTTCTCTTTATTTTTTCAGACACCTGCAAAGAATGGCTTTGATCACCTTACACCTTGATGTGGCCTATCTCCCTCATCAGTGAAACTAGGAACCCCGTCTCCTTCCTCCGAAGTGGCAATGCTCCTGCCTTGAACATCTTGAAACTGAAATGGGCAGCTATAGCATAGCAAAAGGAAAGGAAAGGAGCTGGGCTTTCTTCATTCCCTTTGCAGGAATATCAGAGCTTTTTAAAGAAAATCTTCAAAGGGGCCGTGTGCACTGAGCAAGATTCCATCTGTTTTACCACCCAGGGCTGTTGAACACCCTCAGACTCTGAGAAGACAAATGATTACATTTGCTGTGTCTTTTTCCCTTGGGGAAAAGGGGGGGAAGGGAGGCAGGAGGGGAGAGAAATTCTTAGAGAAATGATGAGCTTTATTGTAAGGATGACTCCAGGGAATATAGAAAATAAAAGGGATCCTAATTCTGAAGAGCATGATGCTAATTATGGCCTCTTTAACCCAAGACTCAAGTTATCTTATCAAGAATATGTCTGTGTGACCCTGCATTGACATAGTAACTGTGCTCTTCATATATGAACTGGGATGTATGATATGGCCTCAGGGTCACACACACACACACACAATTTTTGTCTACGCATGTGTAACTATTACTCAAGAAGTAAAGGTACTGTAGACTCAACACCTAGCACCTTGTCATCCGCAACAGGAGCCTGCTCTGAATAAAGAAATTAGAATAAATATGGTATCAAAAAACGTCAACCCTTCATTCTTAAGGTTTGTGTCTGCCTTTGAAATTCCCAGGGAAGATGTTCTTAATGCAACTAGGTCATTTTCCTGATTTCTCAGTGACTTGAGAAAAAGTCACCATATTCAGTCACCCACTTGAAGAGGACTAAAGCAAAATGCTATGAATTTTAAGTATGATACATGTTTTCTATCATATGTATAATCTAGATTTAACTAAATGCATACATGCATGTGGTGTGTGTGTGTGTGTGTGTGTGTGTGTGTGTGTGTGTGTGTAATAGGAAGAAGAAAGGGGGCAAAAAACAAATTGTAAGCAAGATGTTCTAGCCCCAGCTTGGCACCTGTTGTGAAAGAATCAGAGCAGACCTAGGGAGATGGAGAGGAATGAGCAGGAGGGGCGAGTCACAGTGAAAATCCCATGGAATTCTTCCATATGGTTGGACTATGAAAGGTCCCTCACTCATGGCCCCCCAGCTATGGCTTTATTTTGGAAGATTCTGGAAGCTTCAGTTGAGGCCTATTTGAAGGAATTAGGTCACTGAGGGCATGATTTATCCACACATTCTCTCTCATCTTCTGATTCCTGACCAGGAAGTAAAAACATGCCTTGGCCCTGTGCTCCTGCCACCATTTTATTCTGTCCAACTGCAGGAGGCCACATGATGACAGGCTATTCCCCTGAGACCATAAGCAAAGTACACTTCTTCCCATGAGTGTTTAGCAGTTAACCTGGCCTTTCTGAGTGGTCTCTTTCAGACTTCACCCCAATAGTTAAGTATTAGATTATATATAGAAAAGGGAATCTGATGTTAGATGAAAATAACACTTGTAACATGAATGATTAATTATTGTTCTTTTAGTTCTGATTCACTAGCAGTTCTTATTGTGGGCCAGACTCTGCAGTAGCTGCTTCCATATTACTTCATGCTACAGGAATGTGTGAATATTCCTCATTTGGTTTTCCATGATATTCAATTAGTAGACAATGTGGTTCTATGCAATCAAGTCATTTATTTTAGTTTCCTAAGGTAAACTTCTCAGAATAAGGACTCAGAATTTTTCTAACATCACAGTTGCTGACTGGTTGCTACAAAATGAGTCTCCTCAGACTGAATGGAGAGAAATGTCCCAAATTGATTTCCTAAAAATGCCTGAAAACAGAATATACTTATATCATACTCTGGGATTTAAGAACTCAGTACTGAGATAAAGTATCCACAGATGATAGCTGTAACTGTTAAGTACATTGAAAACATGAACCTTAAAATCTTGAAAATTATTGTCTTCAAGCTGGAGAAGTGGCTCAGTGGTTAAGACTCTGTTTTCAAAGCATAAGATCCTACATAAAAATGCCAGGGGGAAATGCAGCAGCCTGTACTTCCAGGAAATCTTACCGTTGAAACAAAAAAGGAGGACCAAGCAATCTGGGATGATTCCTGAAATCACCCTCGGGTATCCATAGGCACACTTAGTTTCCTCTGATAAACACACACATAAATAAAAAAATTACCTTCAAGAGAAGGGATGGGAGGGTATCAGAAGATATATATAACACCAAGTAGATATGGATATCAACTTGACAATTGAAGGTTGAGGCTTTGGGAACATCTGTGAAGAACTGGTATTTAATTAAGGCAAGCAGTGTCCTATAGGAGAGTGATTAATGTAGGAAGACACAGTCCATGGTGAATGGGACATTCCCTGGATATGTTGATAAGATGGAGGGAGCTGGTTCGATACTTGGACATACTTTGACAGACACCATGTTGGCAAGTAAGAAAGCTTGCCAATCCCTGTGGATATGATATATCCAGTTCCAGATTTTCTGGTATTGGTATGAACTCTCCAGAGTTCATAAAAATAAAGAATAAAACCCCTTGTCCCCCCTAGGTTGTTTGGTTGTGAATTGATCAGCAACATGAAGAGGAACAGTGACATGTGAAAATGAAAGTAGAGAGGGGCATTCTGGGAGTGGAACAGTAGGTGTGTGTGTGGGGGAGGGAGATAGACAAGACAAGGGAGTGTGTGGGGGTAGGGCATTCCAAAGAACTACCTACATTCAGGGTGGGACTTCTATCTGCAGCCAAACTTTTCTGCACACACATTCTCAGACACCCAGGGATGTGTCTCCTAAGTGAATGCAAATCTAATCATGTTACCTATGAAGATCAACAATCATGGGTGCTTTGAACATAGTTTTAAAATAATGTTTCTGCTAAGCTAAGAAAAGTATTGGTACTGCTTTAAGGTCAGGCACCAGGAGACAGATTAGCAGAGACGTAGATGGAATAGGTGTTGACCAGAAAATTCTGCTGTCTCCTTTATGCCTTCCATTCTTTTTCTTCCCCACAAGCATGAGACCTGGAACTTAGGTTTAAGGCTCTCTCTATCAGCTTGTATTCTCAACCCCACATTTTTCCTTCAAGACATCTCCCCCCACACACACATCCTGTCATGGTTTGAAATATGCCTCCCATAGTCTCATGTGTTTGGGAAGGTCATGACACCTTTAGGAGGTAGAGTTTTGCTGGAGGAAGGCAGTCATAGGAGGTGGGCCTTGAGGTAGATTAGTCCCACCCTACCTCCTGGAGAAGTCTGCCTTTGCAGCAAACAGTCTTGTATCTCTCAGTCTGTAAGATGTCTGCAGTGACATAGGCTTCCTCCAGCATTTGCCAGCCAACCATGCCACATCCACCATGAAAGACTATTTCTGTCCTCTGGAACTGTAATCTGAATATATTTCCCTTTCTCCTATTAAGTTGTTTGACTTTGAGTGTCACAGCAACACACAAGAGTAATGAGTACAAATATTGGTATTAAGAAGTGGAGTATTGCTGTGAGATTAGGAGCATTTGCTACCACAAGGTGAACTATGTTGAAGTTGAGAGAAATTAATACCAGAGAAGTAGGGTGTTGCTGTGTGATACTAAGATAATCCAGTACTAAAAAATGAAATTTTTTGTGAAGCTGAGAGAAGTTGGTATTCAGCATTATGGACAATTTTGTAATGTGGTTAGTGTACCTTTGAAACTGTTTGTTGAGAGAAATATGGAAAACTTTGGGACTTTGTGTTGGGAAAACCTTTGTGTCTTGGCAATGGGAGTCAAATGGACCACCTTTTCTTGTGAGAGTGCAGAAGACAACAATGCTCTGAGAGATGCAGGCAGTGAAAGTCCAGCTTATGATGGTTCGAGAGGAACAAAGACTGTGTTTGGAACTGGACAAATGACAAATGAAGCCATGTGTTGCTGGAGAGTTTAGTGAAGTTTTGCCCTTGTCCTGAAAGCTTGCCTGAAGTTAAACTGGAGTGCTTGTTGAAGGAAATTTCAACTCTTCTTCAGAGTTATTAAAAAGAGTAAGGAATCAGGCACAATGAAGCAAATTTTTTTATCTTTTTATCTTTATAAAATATGCAATGACAAACTTAGAGCTTAACCAGGAAGAGGCAGAGAACAAAATTTTGGCTGTTATAAAGATTAGCCATTAGTAACTCAAAGCCTGCTCTCAATTTGGATAATAGGAGAGGACCTACCTGGAAGGCAAGATTCTCAGAGGAAGCTCCCATCCATAAGAATGCAAATCCTTTTTGAGAGAATGAGCTAAAGGGCTGAGTTCCAAAGCAAGGGTCTCTTTCTCCCCTAAAGCAACCACCCAAGAGAAAAACAATTTTCCTACAGTCAACACAGAGCTGAATCAGCTGTGAATCGAGGGGACCAATCTCTAACTCAAGGCAACAGCAAAACTTGGCAAAGTCATCCACATGTTTCTGGCTTCAGAGGAATCAAAGATACAAGAGGAAGAAGGTTGTGGATCTCTTTCCAAGGTTTCAGAGAAGGGTGGAATCCGGGCAGCATGTGGCAGAAAGCCTGCAGTTCAGAAGTCCAAGAAGGGCAGTTTATGTTGTGGAGTTAAAGCCTTGTTTAGCATTGAGAAGTAAAGATATTAGAGATACCAGAAACAATGTGGGACATCTGTCAAAGATATCTGTATACCTGCAAAGAGCCAGCCCAAGAGAGTGATATGTTCTACAGGCAGCTGTGTGAGAGGGGTGAAACCAAAGCCCCTTAGAATTGAGATGACTTCAATTGAGAGGCTCACCTGTTGGATATGGAGCTATAGGATTTAGAGTTTGTCTGGATGGTTCTTTGTCTTATTATAGACTGATCTTTCCTGGATATGCCCCCATTCTTTCCTTTTGGAATGGGAATGTTTATTCTATGTGTGATAGTTAAGCCTGGGTGTCAACTTGACACACCTGGTATTAACTAACTAAGATGGGCTGAGACCATATATGGAAGGATCAACTTAGACCACTGAAAGGATTATATGCACCCTAAATCCTATCAGAACCTCCAAGGACCTCATAGGATCCTCCCAATAATGGACCATATAAAGGCCACAGAATATAGGCGGAGAGACATTCTAGGAATTCTGGAACTATGTGGAGGTCTGCTGTGACTTAGTCTGCCAGCCAGCCAGCCAGCCATATCATTGCTGCAGTGAAAGATCTATTTCCCCTCTGGAGCTCTAAGTTGAATAAATCTTTCTCCCGTAAGTTGTTTGACTTTAGGTGTTCCCTCACAACAATAGTAAAGAGTAACCTCTACACTGTGCGATTATATGTTGGAAGTATGTAACTTGTGTTTTGATTTTACAGGAAGCTTTGATTTTGGACTTTGGGATTGTGTTGGGACTACTGACGCAGTCTATGAAGACTTTTAAAGTCGGACTGAGTATGGTTCAGATAATGAGATGGCATTGAACCTGTGGGGATGAGAGGTAGAGTGTCATGGTTTGAAATGTGTCCTCCATGGTCTCATGTGTTTGGGAAGGATCATGGCATCTTTGAGAGATGGAGTTTTGCTAGAGGGAGGCAGTCACAGGAGGTGGGCCTTGAGGTGGGTTAATCCTACCCTACCTCCTGGAGAAGTCTGTTTTTACAGCAGCAGTCTTATAGCTCTCAGCCTCCAAGATGTCTGCAGTGACCTAGGCTTTCTCCAACTTCTGCCAGTCAGCCATGCTGCATCTGCCACAAAAGACTCTATCTCCTCTCTGGAACCATAAGAGGAATAAATCTCTCTTTTCCCCATTAAGTTGTTTGAGTCTCAGTGTTGTCTAACCGTAACAGAAAAGAGTAACCATTACACTGCCTATGAAAATCCAAGTCCAACCCAGGGCGAAATCAGAATAGCCATTGTCAGATTGTGCAAGAGAACACTAACACTTTGAAAAACTTTGGAGTATCTGAGATTGTCTAAAAGACTGCACGATTAATGCATTCTCTGGCAGGATGCATGATTAATTTCCACATGCACCCCACTATTGTTAACATAGAGGCTTTTCACTCATTTTGGAAAATGTTCCCATTCGTCAGACAGAAATGTGAGAGGGTCTGTATTATTACAGCATGCTATACGATGCATGCACCCAAAAGTTTCACTCACTGTAAGAAGAATGTGGCTCCGCTGTTTAAGATAATGGCAAAGATGATCCTGCAGGTGTTGATATATGTTTAGAAGGAAATGCATGAAAGAGTTCTAACCATTTCTAAAAATAGGCACTTTCAGCTTAGCTTGCCCTACCACCACACTGGAGACAGCACCAAAGCTGTTCCATGTGCAATTGTGACTCAGCTATAATTTCACATTTGATGAGCATCGTCAAGGAAGGCTAACAGTAAATTTCTGATCTTTCGGAAGTTACTCTGTCACAGGGCAAAACTATCTTCCCAATAGCCTAAACCTGAGTTTTAAAGGGATGGAGTCAACTCCCTGTGCTGGTCTCCAATCATCACTCGATATTTAATTAAAAACAAGGCAGGATCCCCAAAGAAGACATTTCAGCTTGCTAGCTGTCATTCTCTTCTGGTGTAGGGGTGACTTTCGTTTCCAATATGACCACAGATATCAATCCAGAAGTCTACTACCATTTCCATTCCCTTGGAAGGGTGGGTTTGAGTACCTTCCTACTTCTTTGCAGACATCAGCAATAGACTCTACTCAATCCTACCTTGTGATGATCAGCTTACACTTAGGTGAAACAAGATAGTAACTGTGGAAATCAGAACTGGAAATTATTTGCCCATCCTTTGGGGTCAATTATTCTTTGGTGTGGTGTGGTGTGGTGTGTGTGTGTGTGTGTGTGTGTGTGTGTGTGTGTGTGTGTATAGAAGAGAGTACTGTGTATACCTTGGAGGTCCAAACATGATCTTGGGAATCATCTTGGATTGCTCTGTCTCTTTTTTTTCCCCTTTGGGGTCTTCCAGACTCTGCTTTCCAGGGCCAGAGTATAGACAGCTCTCATTTCTGTCCAGGGCTTTTATGCAGGATCTGAGATCTTAACTCAAGTCTTTTTGCTCCAAAGGCAGAGGCTTAACTTTTGAGCGATATCTCCATCCCCAGGAAGGAGTTTTTACTTTTATTTTTTATTTTAGGTTTTTTTTGTGTGTGTGTATCATAGCATACTGTGTGTCCCTGTGGAGGACCAAGGGTGACTTTTGGAGTCATCCTGGATTGTACCTCCTTTTTGTTTCACTCTGGGATTTACTAGATTCTATCTACCAGGGTTGGAAGTGTAGACCTCTGCCATTTCTATCCAGTAGTTTTTTTTTTTTTTTTTTTTTTATGTGGGACTGTGATTTGAACTTGGGTCCTTCTTCTTGTGAGGTAGAGTCTTAACTCTTGAGCCATCCCTCCTATCACCCTCCCCCAGGAGGAATTTTTAAAGCATCCACCTTTATTTAAAATGTGAGACTAAAAGTGTTATTAACTTCTAGAATTCAAGATTTCTTTTAGCCTGAAGTCCCATAACTTTTCTCAGCCATTTTTCTGTGTACATATTCAAGGCCAGGACACATGAATAATTGTTAACTGCTCCGCAATAAGCAATATAAACATTTAAAAGAAACAAGGGATAATTAGCTCTATATATGATTAATGATTTCTGCTATAAACCAATGTTAAACATCCCACATATTCACAGTGAGTTTAACATGGATTTTCTTTCCTTTATGTGTTCTAACAGAGCATAGAGTATGTGAGTTACAATGACTGGGTGTCTTTTATATGATATACATTTATGAGAAAAGATTAAGCCTCTTTGAGGAGCACATATATTTTTCTGAAGTCCATTTTATTCAACAATGCCGTGTCAGGAGTAATAGAGATGCAGTAGTATATTAAGTTGCTTTTTTTATTTATTAAATTTGTTCTTTGACAATTTCACATGTGGACATAATGTGCACTGGTCACTCTCTCTCTCTTACTGCATATTTAATCGAATAAAAATGATCCCTATGGAAAATCATAATGAAATATTGATAGAGCATCCAATTTAAAGATGCAAGAGCAGATAGAAAAAGATCAATCGTGCAGTACACAGTTTGAATTCATTAGTAATAAATTTACATATTGCATAACACTACACTAGTGAAATGTTCAATTTTCCTTTGATTTTTTTTATTCAATTGTGTATGTATGGTGTGTGCATGTGTGTATGTATGTGTATGTGTGCGTAGAACCACGGACGAATTCAGGAAACACCATGGACCGCCTCCACCTCCTCCCTGTTTACTCTGCCCGGGGATTCACAGGCTCCGCCCTACCAGGACCAGAAACGCAGGCCGCCCCCGCTTCCGCCTGGCATCTATACGTGGGGTTTAGGATCCGAACTCAGGACCTTCCGCCTGCAAGGCGGAGGCTTAACCCCTGAGCCACCTCTCCAGCCCCATCTGGATAATTTTTATATTGATGACCAATGCAGATATATCCACATTGGGGTTTGAAATCTTTGTTGAGCAGAATACCGCTTTAAAAAAAAAGATTGCTAAGACTCTGTCTCAAATGCTTTCTCTGCATAGTCACATTACTCTGAGGAACACCCATGAGATGCAGACGGCCATGTAGCAAAGCAATAGCCACGGCAGGGAAACTGAGGCATGGAACCACTGGTGGTTCTGCCATACATTGAGCCAGGTTTTTTTTTTTTTTTTGCCAACTGGTTAGTGATGTATTTATTGAGTTATTTATTATTCCATTAAAATAAATATACATTTAATGTTCACCATGCTCTGGGGCACCATGACAGCATAAGTAACACTTTAGAAATCAGCCTTAACTGTTCTCAAGAAAGCTATCTTATTAATTAGTGATGATTAGCAACCACTTCCTCTTTTTCCCACTCCCCTTCCTCCTTCACACAAAAGAATTATGTTTTTTGATGACATCTTAGAGAATGATAAGTAATGTTGATGTCAGATTGTGATTCCATTCTGTTGCCTCTGAATTTTAAACTCTTTTATGCATTCGCTTTCTATAATCCAGGAATCCCTGAGACAATGTTCCTTGCATCTTAGGTGTCACTTGCCAGAATCAATTTTTGTCCCTGAAATCAATTCTCCTACATCTAAACTTGAGTCTCTTTCTCCTTCTACACCAACCTTAAGTCTCTACTCTTCATTTTTTTTTGTTTTTTAAAGTATAGTTTTTTTCCCTTTTTTTTTATTAAAAATTTAATTATACATTTTAAAATTTTTTACCAGTTCCCTCCCTCCCCCCTCCTCCCCCCGAACCCCCTCCTCCCCCTCCCCTTCCCCCAGTGCCTCCCCCCCAATTCCCAGAGAGTCCTTTATTGTGTACGCCTAACTCTCCACTGGGTCCTCCTCTTGAGCCAGGTTTTTATCAACTTCACTAATTAGCTTTTCCCCCCACACCAGCTCTCCGCTGGCAAGCTTGAGCCTGAATTTTGCGGAGTTAGAGGAGGCGAGCTGGTTTATGCCACAAATGTGACTGTCCTCTCTTTGATCTGCTCCACACTTCTATTCTTCTTGTGACACAGCAGGCTAAAACTTAAAACCAATACTGTAATTCATCACTAACTTGAGGGTTACACCAAAATATTGTAGCTTTTTTTAAGAATCTGATTCACAAATGTGTTCTATTTCATAAACTTCAGAGGAATGTCTACTGACTGGCGATCTGCTGGAAACCAAAAAATTCTGGAAGAATCAGAACTAAGTATCCAGCTGTGAATGCACTTGGATGGCCCACCAGGCCCCAATGGATACCGCCAAGACCCATGATCACACAGGGGATGCTGCTTAAACTCAGTGGGACACAAAACAGGACAGAAGTCATGAATATGGAAAAGAGATTTGAAGGTGGAAAGGAAGGAGATAAGAGAAGGTGTGTGGTGAAGGGAGAATAATTAGCATGCATCAAGTGCATGCATGAAATAGTCAAAGAACAAAAATCATTAATAAAAAATGAAAAGAAGATCGGGCAATGGGAGGAGAATGTGATTGAAATGCATTATGTACATTATGAAAAGTCATTCTGAAACCCATTATTACATATAATTAGTATATACTAATGAGAGATTTAAAAAGAACTGTCTTGGTACTGAAAGACAATCAGAACCCTAGGGTTCTAACTGACCTAAGGCTACAAGGGCAAGGTATCAGTTAGTTACAGATACCACTTGACAATTGAACACTGGACCTTAGTGTCTATCCGTGAAGAGTTTAATTGAGGTAAGCATGGATTATCTTACTGATGTGGAAAGACCCAGCCCCTGGATAGTGAGACCATTTCCTGAGCAAGTGGATAAGATGGAGAAATTTGGGCTGGAGAGACAGCTCAGGAGTTAAACCTGTGCCTCGAAAACAGAAGGACCTGAGTTTGAATCCCAGATTCCACATAAAAATGCTGGGCAGAAATGGAGGAGACCTGCACTTCCAGCCATGGAAGGCAGAGCCTGGGAAACGCCAGAGCCAAGCAATAAGGAGTAGAGCAATCCAGGATGATTCCCAGCATCATCTTTGGGTATCCACAGGCACAAACAGTGCCTTCTTTTACACCTAGATGCACCTACACACACCTCCATACACGTATGCACTGGCACCTACACATATGCAAGAAAAAGATGAAGAGAGTTGTTCTGCACTTTGGCAGACTGGCAAGGGAGAAAGTTTGTCCTTCTTCGGCAATTCCTGTGGACACAGTATGTCCAAGTTCCCCCAGTTCCTGATGTTGGCTTGAATTTTCCTACCGTGTCTATGAATATAATTGAGAACTACAAGCTGGAATAAACCTTGGTTTCCTTAAGTTGATTGGGTCCTGCATTCATTCAGCGACAGGAAGGTGAAGCCGACATAGACATTTACCAGATGAGCCTGCATTAACCTGAGAAACCTGTACTGCTTACTTGGGTGGGGGCCTCCCTAAACAGCCCAGAAAGGGCATAGCCGATCCTTATGAAGTTGTCTGCCCATCTAGCCGAAGAACTTTTTTTGTTTTTCTTATGAAACGGATCACCACCAACAGTGGAATTGATATCCCTACTTTGGGTAGTCAGACTTACTCTGTTCAGAGCTACCAATGAACGAGGAGTCCTGTCAAGGCTAGATCAAAGGCAGTCCTACAAGCCACAAGTTGAAATCGCAGCATTTTGCAGCATGATGGCCAAGAGGCAGAATGCCATGTTCTTAACACAGCCAATAATATATACGAACAGAAAGGGCTTCAGGCCAGAGTCCTGCAATTCATTCCATGAAGTTTATCCTGGCTTTGCTTTTCCATGGAAGGTTTGGTCCTAGACCCTAGGGTTCAAAATGACAAAAGTCATGGCTTCTGCTGACCAGACGGTTGGGTGAAAGAGACAAGGAATGAGTCATTACAACTCAGCCTGCGAGCCCTGCCCAAGCAGGCCAAGCAGAGACAGAAAAGCTGTCTAGGTCTGGCACTGCAGCCAGATGATGCCACCTCCCCAGGGACCCGCTTGGCAGTATATTCCCTAAACATTAAAAATGCACACACCCAGGAATTCTTCTAGGAATTCATCCTGCTGCATTAGGCCTGGATGTGCATGAGAATTATTTATAAGGCTGTCTTCCTGCTTTGCTTATAAAAGCAAAGTATTTTAAACAGTCTCGACGGCCAACAGGAGAGGAACTGCAGTATTAATTATGTTTCCCATCTGGGAGGGGCTACCACGGAAATCTGAAGACCACGTTTTCTACCAATATTTAAAGCTTTGTTAAAAAAAAAGAAAAAGAAAAGAAATATTCTCATGGCTTTATCTCAGTGGAGAAGATGCCTGTCAGTTTCTATGATGGTTTGGTTGCTATCACAGCTTCTGCTTGCTTTCTGCGGGGGTCATGAAAGTCTCCAATAAACAGCATTTAAAGGAAGCACAAATGACAGTCATTCTTACTTGTGGAGATATGCTGCTACTCATCATCCCCTCTGGATCTGTGTGTTGTCTACATTATTGGCCACAAGCAGACAATGCCTTATAAAAGCAAAGGATAGTCAAATTGTTTGGGAGAAAGAGTCTAGAATAACAGGAAGGGAAAGTTTTCTGGACCAGTAAGGATGCACAAAGCCAGAGTCAGGTTGCAGGCTGCAGAATTCTGGCTTGAAAGACACAGGACATAGCTAATAACCACTGTGGGGAGCAACATCCATCTCCAGAGGACTCTGAGCTGATAGAATAGAAACTGAGACACACTCCCCCCCCCACTATGCACATTGTGTGAGCAGCCACCCACCTAACACAGGACCATGAAGGACATGAGTTTACTGCCCTTTTTCTAATCCCGTGCCTCCTTCTGCTCTTCTCTGCCATCCTGCTTCTCTGCCTAGGATATTTCACATGCTTCAGAAAGTGGTCACAGGCATGATGATTCAGTGAGTTAAAGGTATCTGCGCACATAGACAGGTGACCTGAGTGGGGACCCTGGAGTCTATGTGGCACAAGAAGCCTATACAATGTAAAGAATTCACATGGGAAAGCAAAAGCCTAATCTCAGAAGTTGTCCTCTGGATCCATATGCCTGTCTGCTCTCTCTCTCTCTCGCTCTCTTTCTCTCTCTCTCTAAATCACTCTCTTCCACTCTTTCTCTCCCTCCCTCTCAAGTAAATAAATATTTTTCAAACAAAACTGGCAATGCATTATAAATAGAAAGCCAAGAACAGTAAGTCTGGTTTAACAAATAATGTCATTAGCTAAATGTCTTGTCTTGCTGCCATAAATTCTATTCAATAAAAAAAGAATTCAGAACTACTTGCAAATTCCAAGCCCTTCCCCCACACTTTCTTTTCATCTACACTAGAGTTGCCTGTGTAGATCAGTGTGCAAAGTGGGATGTGAGAAGTGAATTGTGATTTGATCCTTCAGTATCCTTCCACGTCTGATGTTTTGTGTTCATACTTAACATGACATTTATGTTTGCACCCTCCATGAGCTGGATGCATGTTAGGGTGTGGTATTCAAGATTTCATCCAGTACTCTTCTTCTGTACTTTTTCTAAATAAGCAGCCAAAACACGTTCTCTTTTTTTAAAATGACTTCGTTGATCATTATATCACTGCATACCAAGAGTTCAGTATGCTAAAATTATAGCAATAATGTCTGAGGCTTGACTAGATAAACTAAATGGTACTGTCATAGGTGCACGTAATTTATTTGCACAGCACAATTGTAACTGCAGCAGAAAACAGCTTACAGTAATGTAAACAGAGATTTCTACGTTCTACTCACGGGACAAGTTTATTTAACATAATATATTACATTCGCCCATCATTGCTGCCTTTGGGTTTATACTTTTATGGTAACAAACGGTTATAATAAACAGAACCGTAGTGTTAAAATCAAATAGAAGACTAGGTGTTCACCCTCCAGTGCAAAAGCCCTCCGCTCTAGACTTCGTGACCCGTAGGACTCTCAACCCATAGACTTGGAAAATAAGAAAGATGGTAAAGTCCCAGTTGACCTTGGAAGAGTTTTGCCCTCAACTTTTGCATCTGGCTACACCCCTCAGTATATCCTTTCTTAGTTTCTATGATTTTTTAAAATTAGAATATGGGCAATTTCCCTAGAACAAAAATTCTAGGTTGCTTTGCATTAATGACCATTACTCACACTTCCATCTTTTTTTAAAAAAATTATCTATTAATGACAGCTGTATGTAAATCACAAAGGGAGGGATATGCTAGTATACCACTCTTAATGTGCAGCAACAGCTACTTAATCAACTCAATGCTTATAAAAACTATGCATTTGGACTTGTTGGTAACCCTTTTTCATAGGAGTTAAAAATTGGATTGCTCTCTGTTGAGACTTGCGGAAAGTATTTCTTTTTAAAAAAATAAGTGAAAATATGAAGGATATTATTTGGGAAGAGGAAGGAAGTTGGTAGGAGTAGAAGGGGCCAGGAGAAGGTTGTAGGGTAATATGATCACCATATATTGTGCACAAGTAGGTAATTATCAAAAATTAAAGAAACTAATATAAATAAACTATCATTACCAAACCCCAAGAATATAATACATGTTATTCCTCAATCACTTGACAGAACGACTCACTAAATTTCAGTAGCTGTATAATGAAATACATTCTAGATACCCACATGGTGTATTAGTTTTACCAACCACTGGCTATGCATTGTGTAAAGATCCTTTCCATTGCTGTGTGTTCACAGTACCTGGTACTGTGTTATCTAAGGGCATTTTGTTCAAGTGTGTGATGTGCTTTGAGCACATTTACCCTTTGTATTCCCCTACATACCTGTCTACCCTTTATTCACTCCCATTCCTCCATCTTGTTTCTTCAGACAGCTTCACGTCTGCTTTCATGGCATGTAGACACATTAGTAATTGAGACAAGTCCTGAGCAAGTCTATGGAAGACTGATGAGTGAGTACCCGTCCATGGCGGTTGGGATCATATCCTGGCAGGTGATAAAATGGAGGGAGCTGGTTCAACAGTTTGGCGTACTTTGGCATACTCTGGCAGACTTCGGCAGTCTCACAGACAGGAAAGTGAGGTATGCCCCTCTCTCAGTATCTCTGTGGATATGATGCGGTCAGTTCCCTAGGCTCTGGTGTTGGTCTGACCTCTGAAATAAAACCCTTGTTTTCCTAAGCTGTTTGGTTGTGTGTTTATCAGCAATATGAAGAGAAGTTGGGATGGTGCTTCAGTAAACACAGATGTGCAAGCAACTCTGGAATGCTGACTTGGAATCTCTTTAGGTGTTTTAGGTTAGTCACATTCAAGGTCTATTCTTTTGTTTATTCAATGGCCTACTCAATCTAATGAAATGGACACATTTCAAAAGACATACAAATATTCAACATCCTTAGCCAACAGAAAAATTCAAATTAAGACCACATTGAAATTCCTTCTCACCCTGATCAGGATGACATATCAAGAAAACAAATGACAATGGCTTCCAGCGAGGATTCAGACTCCAGGGAACACCTAGACTTATGATTCATGGGAGAGCAAGAGGCGTGGTCAAAGGGGAAAGAGATGGAAGAAAATAAGGGAGGGGAATATTACCAAAGTACAAAATATATATATTCTGTGTGTATATATATATATATGTATATATATATAAACATATATATATTTCATATATACTCATAAATTTATATACTACATATATATTAATATATTTATATGCTACATATATTTATATACTTATACACTACATATATGTAGTAAAGTTTGACAGAATACACGTTTTTAAAAGAAGTTCATTTGGAAAAGAGGAATAAATGAGTAGAATTTCTATGTAATTATAATAAAAATTGGATCTTTATGTAGTGCTGGAAGTAATATAAACTAGTTAGCCACTATGCAAATCAACAGGGAGGAACCTCAAAAATGTACATATGACATTTTAAGTGTATAATATAAACAGATCTAGCTTCCAAGTATTTTAAGGGAAAAATACAAAAATGTGTAGATTTTTTTTCTCCAAGAACAATCCCTTCTGTCATTCTTTCTCTCTCTAGAATTTTTAGGGGTACAATAAAAATTTACAGAAACTCACAGAGGAAAGCTACTTTGATTTAATCCTCTTTCTATGTCTTGATCTTTATCAATATTTTATGACTTTTTCTAAGAAAAAAATTAAGACTGGTTGCAGATGTGACTTCTTGTCTCATGGTCTCAAAACAAAAATATCCAATGTCATCCTAATTGACCCTAGAAATTATTCTGAAAAAAGATCAAAGCGATGTAATTTAATGAATAGTTTTAAAGACTAATCCCATAATTTGGTGATGAAGTTGTTTGCATACATACATGGTCATGAATTAGATTCCTATTAAATAGCATTTGTAAAATCCAAAATGACTGAAATGGAAAACGTTAAAGAGCTGCCCCCATGGATACCACAACAGAAATATTATATACATAATTGTGCACTCTCTGATTTCTTCACTGTTAAAAGTGTCTCCATCTCTTAAAGCTACTAGCATCCTTCTAGATGCCCCTTAACCACCGTTTTCTTAGTTGCTCCCCATTTCTGAATGGAGATTCTGATGGCTGCAATTTCCCCTTTTTTAAAAAAAAATTTGTGTGTGTGTGTGTGTGTGTTTGTATGTGTGTCTGAGAGAGAGAGAGAGAGAGAGAGAGAGAGAGAGAGAGAGAGAGAGAGAGCGAGAAAGAAAGAAAGAAAGAAAGAAGTGTGTCATCGTGGAAGACCAAGGTAACTTCAGGAATTATCTTGGACTTTGCCCACCAAGACCAGAAGTACAAATGCATCAGCAAGTTCATAGCTATGATTAGAAAAGTGCTGAATAAGTCAAATACAATTAGCTATTATTATTATTAACATAATCATACATCTACCCACCCATCCACACATCCATCCCTACATCTACCCAACCACCCATTCATCTATTCATTAATCAATTCACACCTCCACATCCATTCATTCATCCATCTAACATACATGCATCCACCCACCTATATATCCACACATCCATCGAACCACCCACTTACACACCCATCTACCCACACACACATATGTATCTATACATACATCTATCCAACAATCTATGAACCCATCAAACTAGTCACCAATCCATTTGTACATCTACACAATCACCCATTCATCTATTCATCAGTACATCCACACTCCACACCACTTTCACTCTTATACCAACCCATTCATTAGTCCATCTAACTCAGCCCCTTTCTTTTGAAATGGACCCCATCTATTGTAGTTGGCTGCTTTCCCATCCTTTCTCACTGAATTATCCTTTCTTGGCATACTCTATTGATACCCTTTAAGAAGTCCCCACTCCATAAAAGTTGTGGTTTCCACTTGCCATTTTTATGTGGGACCTGGAATCCAAACTCAGGACTTTCTGTTTGCAAGGCAGAGTCTTAATCCCTGAGCCATCTCTTCACTCCTGAAATTTCCCTTTTTTATCATAATGCTGGAATGAAACTATATGTGGCCTTCATCATCTTCAGTATCACTTCAGTAAAAGAGGCCCTCGTTCATGATAGATTTACATGTAGTCAAGTTGTTTTCCAAAGAATTTCTTCCTATATAAAGACTTTGATACATTTCTTTGTATTTTTACCTTCACTGAAAATGTCAAAAATTCCTGTGTTATTTACTGTAATGACTTCAATTATTTCTCTGGTATCTTCTCAAGTTGCAGTGTCTGGTTTTTGTTTAGACACGTTCCCTACAATGTAGGAAACGACTGATCACACATATCTATCATTCATGTCATGGTTTGAAATGGGTCCCCCACAGTCTCATGTGTTTGGAAATTTCATGGCACCTTTAGTAGGTGGGGTCTTGCTGGAAAAAGGTAGTCATAGGGATTGGGCTTGAGGTGGATTAGTCTCACCCTACCTCCTGGAGAAGTCTACTTTTGAAGCAAGCAGCTCGTAGTTCTCAGCCTCCAAGATGTCTGCAGTGACCTATACCTCTTCCAGGTTCTGCAGGCCAACATGCCATTTCTGCTATAAAAGACTGTTATCTCTCCTCTGGAGCCATAGGCTGAATAAATCTCCTTTTCTCCCTTAAGTTGTTTGACTTTAGTTTTCTTCTTATAGCAACACAAAAAAGAGTAACCAATGCAATTCATCTATGAGGTTCTGGCCTATTCCATTTTCTTTGATTCTAATTGTACTTGGGTTATTCAGCTCCTCACATTTGACTCATTTTTGCATAATATTCAACTTTGTATTCACCTTCTTGTTTCTTCTGTCTTCGTAGTTTCTTAGAAAATTACCCTCCTTCAAAAATCATGGTAATTAACTCAGCCCCTTTCTTTTGAAATGGACCCCATTTATTGTAGCTGGCTGCTTTCCCATCCTTTCTCACTGAATTATCCCTTCATTGCAGACTATTGATACCCTTTAAGAAGTTCTATAAATGAATGGTCATTTGGATGGATAAATGAATGGGTTACAGATGGGTGGACAGATACATGTATATATAGATACATGTATGTATGTTGTGTGGGTGGATGGAGGTATGAGTGGTTAGTTGGATGGGTGAATGAGTGAATGCATATATAGTTAGATGAACTAATGAATAGGTTGGTATAAGAGTGAAAGTGGTGTGGAATGTGGATGTACTGATGAATAGATGAATGGGTGGTTGTGTTGATTTACAAATGGATTGGTGGCTAGTTTGATGGGTTCATAGATTGTTGGATAGATGTATGTATAGATATGTATGTGTGTGTGGGTAGATGGGTGTGTAAGTGGGTGGTTCGATGGATGTGTGGATATATAGGTGGGTGGATGCATGTATGGTTAGATGGATGAATGAATGGATGTGGAGGTGTGAATTGATTAATGAATAGATGAATGGGTGGTTGGGTAGATGTAGGGATGGATATATATGTGTGGATGGGTGGGTAGATATATGATTATGTTAATAATAATAATAGCTAATTGTATTTGACTTATTCAGCACTTTTCTAATCATAGCTATGAACTTGCTGATGCATTACAGTTTCTATTCTTAAGCAAATTTATATAACAATCTTGGAAAGAGTCAAGAAGCCACCTTATCAAGCCTGCTTTTCCAGTGAGGAGATATAGAAGGAGACTTGTTGGCTTCCCACCTGCACTCACATCTTGAAGAGAGCTACACTGCCCCCCCATCCCTTAGAAGAGGTCTGCGTGAAGTACCTACTTCCTATACCTACCCAGCGCCTGTGGAAATCCTTTCTCAAACTCCAACCTGAGTCTGAAAACATTTGCCTTACAGCTGATTGTGGGCTGCTGGTCAGTTCCCTAACCTGCTTCCCTTTAGCAAATGGCATATAAATAAAACAAAAGCTAGTTCCCAAGAGTGTTGTAAAAGGCAAACAGGAAAGCAAGCAGGGCAAACCCTCACTATCACCAGAACAGCCGGCGTTCATTGCCCAGGTATTCAGTGTTTTTCCTCTGCTGAATTACAAACGTTTTTGAAAACAATTTATTTGAAATCTACACAGTTCCATTTCCTTAACACTCATGCATTTGTCTACTTCATACTAGGTTATCAGTCACAAAGAGGAGCCCTCCAAAATCAACCATTCAAGGCCTGTCACACAAAAGACAAACATCCCTGATTCTCCCATGTCTGGAAATCCTCCATCTCCCCCGTCACTACATCCAGGGGCTGTGGAACCAAGCCTCCACATGCTTCTTCTCACCACTCTCTACACTAGCGGCAAACGATCCACAGCCCACCTCTTCTTCCCATGGAGACTTTGCTTATTTTCTTCTCTAGCTCTCTTATCTCAGAGAACCTTGGCATCCTCTGGTCTTTATTTCTTATCCTGTGTATTTTATATCTTCACCAGCCAATCACTTTCATCCTTTAACTCCCATTCCAGGCTTCTGTTCTTCCATACCCTCTTTCTATTTGTCATCTGTGACCTTTCTCCTACCCGCCTTTCAAACCTCCCTTCCTCTGGCAAGGCCGAAGACAGTCTTTCCTGTTACCTCCAGCACAAATTAATTGCTTCCTCTTTTATAAATCCCCAGTATTTTATATACTCCTCAATTTATTCAAAACATTCTTTCTACTACAGCTGTGTATGAAATATCTGTCTCTCCTAATGTCGTGTTTATCTTGGTGTGACCCATCGTACCTAGCAGAAAGTATGTGTTCTCGTTTAACTATTTTAGACTTTGTGTTCCTTCTTAAAAGAGAAAGCAAACTCAAAACACAGATTTAAAATATCACAAGGGTTCCAGGCACGTCTGGTGCTGCAGGTCCACTGGCTCAGCTAATCTGGGGGCTGAGGCAGGTGACCTCGACTTTCAGGTACTCTGGAGGCACAGTGAAAAAAAGAAGATCTGCCTGGGCTCTCAGAGTGAGGTCAAGGCCAGCTTGGAAATTCATTCAGATCCTGTCTCAAAATAAAAAGTAAAAAGTAGGCTAGAGATTTGGCCCAGTGACAGAGTGCTTGCTTAACACGCATAAGGTTTTGAGTTCAATCTTCAGTTGTCAACGAACAATAAAAAAGGAAAGAAGCAAGAAAGAACACCTCTCCCATTTCTGGCAGGATACACTCTTGGTATGACACTTCAGGAAAGATCTATGAGCAGCGTGAGATGCTTCACTTTGCAGCAAAGAAGGTTAGCAGGCACCAAAGTGAGGAGTGTGGAAAAAAAGCTGATGGTGACCGTTCTGGCCTGGTCATGGCTATCCCTACCTGGAAATACTGAGGACAGTTACTCAAAGCCAGTAACCCCCACCACCTACTTGGGGGGAAGGTCTGCATGAGGTAGTTGATGCAGAAGGCATGCATGAGTCAATGCAGAAGGTTTTTGAATGTTGACAAGCAGGACATACACATCTCTCTCAAAGGACTCAAAGCCGTTTATGTTGGGGAAGAAGAGAGATCTTCACAGATGCTTACTGAATCCTCCTGCACCACCCCATGCTCAAGTCTTTAATCAACTAATCCTGGATCTTGCTGAACTCTGAGGAGTTAAAATATCAGACTGATGGATGGTGAAATAAAAGATATTTCCCTTTGTGTCTTTGTTTCGCAAACATTGCTTCAAGTTCTTAAGGCAAGAACTTTCCAACAAAAGGTTATGGATTTATTATATTCAGATTTCAGCTAATTTCCTTGTTGGCTAGGAAAACCCCTCCTAGCACTTTTCCTTTAGATATCCAGATATGGTTTTCACAGTCACAACCCTGTTGGTGCTCATACAAATGTCATTTGTTGGCGGTTTTCTCCAGACCTGTTGACTTTATTCATTTAGAGAAATCCATGTTCATATCACATTTATAACATTACTTCCTTATTTATTACATTGCTTTCTTAGCAAACTGCAGAGAATGCCAATAAACTTCTCATTTTAATACAATATCAAGAGGTAATGTGACAAGGCACAGTGATAGAAGCTTTGGGTCATTGTGTCAACACACCTGCATCCCATAAAGGACTTATGATCCTCTATAAAGAGCAAAACTTACAATCACGTATAAAAGGAGAAACTACTATAAAATCACTTCGATATTTTTATGTGAGAACAGTTACCTCACGCTTTTGTAATTTGCCATTAAATACAAAGAAATGGGCTTTGTCATCTCACAGTGAATTAAATGCATAAAACCATCAAGCATAAGATGATACTCAACTAAATAAAGATACGAAGGCTGGGGGGTGGGGAAGATCTACTAAATTTAGTACAGCATCCTGATGTGTAAATATATGCAGCAAAATCTGAGGCTTGACTGTGCTGCAGGCATCAGCCTTTCTACCAGCACAGTGCCGGGCCTCATGCAGAGCAGTGAGACTCTCTCCACTGCCAGAAAGGGAAAGACCAATGCTGAGACCAATGCTGAGAATTCACTAGAAGGGGGCATGCTGAGGCTCTAGGTAGGAAATAAACCTGCTTCACCTCCATGTCTGTAGACTAAGGAAAGGCCTTGAAAGAACTTTCTCCCAACAAAGAGATCTGGCAAACTCAAAAGGAAGACCTGAGGCATTCTTTAATTCAAGCATGGAAAATTTTGCTATTTTTTTTCTTTTCCAAAAAAAAAGAAAAAAGAAAAAAGAAAAAATAGGGGGAGTCTGATCTCTTGGAACACCCAAGTCATCTTCCATTGACAATGGCAGCTTACTGTAGCCATCAAGAACCAACACATAATCTAGGCATGATGGCTGGTGCCTAGCATCCTAGCATTCAGGAGGCTGAGGCAGGAGGACTGTCAGTTGCTCAAGACCAGTTTAGACTAGATAGTGGTGTCCAGCTTCAGAAAACAAAAATGACCTGGTGGGATGGGTCGTGACACAGGCTTATATCTGAGATAAACAAATGTTAAAAAAAGAAAAACATAACAAATGAAAATAAAAACCACCGAACTGCATCTCCCCTCTGGGGCATGGGGCATCTAGTTTGGTTTCACACCTTGGTTAATACGTATCACCATGTCTGATTCTTTCTGCGCACAAACCAAAAGCTCTGATAACTTTTTCAAATGATACAGGTGTCGCCACATTTTTTCCATTTCAGATCTATTCATCAGGAATTAATGAAGATGACTAGAAAGAAGCATGAAACCCCTCCAAGTCCTCTTGATAGCTGCTGCTGCTTTCGGCGACATTGTCTGGAGCTGCTTTCCTACCTTGCAGTCAGCTGGCTTGGGAATTTAACTGACTCCTCAGGAGTCAAGAAAGAGTCATGCAAATCCCCATCTAGAGTAGGTCTCCCTTATGAGCAAAAAGTGGACAAATCCTATCACTTCAGAGTGTGTCATGGCCATGCAGGTATCTACATGAATGCACTGTAAAGATGCTGAAACACATTTCAGGCTTTTAAGCATAGGAGTTTAAAATATTGGATTCGGTACAATTGGGGGGGGTGTACGACTTCCCTCTGTGATGAAGAATGTATTTACTTATGCTACTGAAAAACAGCACGGTGCTGAGACCTGTTCTCTGACAAAATGCAGTTTATTCAACAAATAATGAGCAGATATTATGAGACAGTAATTCCCTCGACTAAGAGAACAAAGCGATGTCATCTTAATGGTTCTTGAGCTTGTGACTTACTGACTACTAAACTGGAGCAATTGAATTAGCTGGAGATGATTTTCAGTCTTGGCCTGAGTTCCAGAATTTTCCCAAAGCAAGGTATATGCTTTTTGGGAATTAGGTCTCCTACTTCTTGGGACCTGGTGAAATAGCTCATCAGGTAAGATTCAGCTTTTCCATCCTGGAGTTTTAACTCTGGTGACAAGAGAGTGAAGATTTTTCACTTATCAAGAAAACATTCCCAGATAGAACTACGTGTAAATATATTGAACATGGAAGGCAAAGAGACCTCACTTAAGCGAGAATTAAACACACGGGTTTAATTATGTTTTAAAATGCAATGGAACTATGGCTAAAAGGAGTGGCTCACTGGTGAGCTGTAAGATCTGTCACTATAGCAGCTATTCCTGGTTCATGCAGTGTTATTATGGGATTTATCTGTTCCCTGTGACACTAGTAGCCACTAGAGCTGTCCAGGAGGCAAAATATTAGGGGCACAATAAGGACTGACTCATAAACTCTTAGCTCCAGACAAGAAGGACTGAATTCTGAACAGATAGATTCAAAAGTGGAGACAGGCAGATAAATCATTATATAGATAAATGATAGATAAATGGATAGAAAGAAATAAAATTACGATTAAATAGGTGATGACGATAGATAGATAAAGAGGTGGTAGATAAATGGATAAATGGATGATAGAGGATGGGTATTGTAACAGTTACTCTTACTATTGCTGTGAGAGAGCACCCAAAGTCAAGCAACTTAAGGGAGAAAGGGAGATTTATTTAGCTTATGGTTCCAGAGGGGAGATACAGTCTTTCATGGATAAGGCAGCATGGCTGGCTGGCTGGCCGAAGCTGGAAACAGGCTAAGTCACTTCCATACTGAGGCTGAGAACAAGAAGACTGTTTGCTGCAAAGGCAGACTTCTCCAGAAGGTAGGGTGAGACTAATGCACCTCAAGGCCCACCCCCTGTGACCACCTTCCTCCAGCAAGGCTCCACCTCTCATGACCTTCCCAAACGCATGAGACTGTAGGGGACATATTTCAAAGCATGACAGGTATAGATAAAAAATGCTGTATTGATTACAGATTAAACAATAAATGGTAAATAAATGGTGGATATAGATAGAAGTTAGTGAGGAATAAAGAACAGGAGAGAGTTCAATAAATGTTGAGATAATGAGAAGATCCAGAACATCATCCTGGGAAATCCCAGTATTTTTAAATGGAGGTAGCCATATTTACATACCATCTTTGTCTACAAAATACACTTAGTTGAATCTGACAATCTATTTCTCTTTTTGTCTTGATGTAACTAATACATATGAATTTCTCTCAAAATTATGAATTAAATGATTCCATAATAGATATTCACCAATTCCTTTATCCTGTTTTTTCCCAATGTTTTCCTATAAAACATGAGCTCAGTGTAGTGACAGAGTAACTACATGTTTGGCATTCATAGGTCCTGGGTTCAACCTCCCAGGCCTGGAACCCACCACTGCTCCCAGCAGATTGCCAGCTTAGAGGAAAACAGATGACATTGCTGCCATATCTTGGGTCTGCACTGATCCCACAGTCTTATCCCCTTTGCCGAAGGCTCGCTGGTGACGACTCACATATGGAGACCTCTCCTTGTGCACGCTTCATGTGACAAAGGAGTAGCAGCTCACCGGCATCTGATCCAGCTCGATGCAACACTAACGAGGAGGATCAATATGTCTCAAAATCAATTCTGAATATGAATTAATTTAAAAATCCATCATGGCAAATCAGCAGGGGCACAGACTGGCTTACTTACTATCCCCAAAAGACCCTGACAAACATGATACACCCAAGGATTTTATGGAAAATGAAAAAATTCGCTGCAGAGGTTAGCAAGATGGCTCAGTGGGTAAGGCACCTGCTTGCAGGCTTGGTGACCTGAGTTAAATATAGTGGAGGGAGAAAACTGACTTCTAAAAGTTATCCTCTGACTCTAAAGGTACACAACACATACATCTGTGTTCTCTCTCTCTCTCTCTCGTCTTTCAAATAGACAGCTAGATTATAAATACAAACATACATACATACACACATACATACATTCATACATACATACATACATACATACATACATACAGTGTTTTTAAAAATTGGTTATGGAATGACTGACCAGGACTTTGTTACTTCTAGATGGGATTTTCTTCTTGGTTCCTTGGTCTCATTCTCTCTGTCTAGTTCCCCACAGAGAGTCAGCATCTATAAGGTCCCTCAGAGTGGCATGCTGGCCGTCTGTATGTGCTCTCATCTGGATACCAAGTCTTGCAAGATGAGAGAGCCCTCGCACAGAGGAGAGTATGCTCAGCCAGGATCTCCTGGGGAGGGTCTGCTCTCCTGGCTCCTAGCAGGACTGGCTGAGTTTTTTATAACCAGTTACGACCACTCTCTTCCTGTGCAGAAATATTAAATAACAAAACAAAACAAAACTTCACCCTAAGTGTAAGATTCCTGAATCTATAGAGGGAATTTACCAGAATGTGATGATATCGAAATTGGATTGGGATTAGCCTACAGCTAGTTAGGGAACATTTCAACATCTCTAAAATAGGACAAAAGATCCCTCATCCACTTTTTCAACAAGTACCAAATGCTATTCTCTACCTCTGAATCTTGTAGCACACTATCATAATTAGATGTCAGCTCAACGGTTGAGGGCTTGAGCTCTGGGCACATTTTTTGAGAATTAGTAGTTAAGTCAAGCCCAGAGTGAACCTGTAGGAGACTAATTAATGGTGAATACCCAACCCATGGTGGATGGGACTAGTCCCTGGGCAGGTGAGTGAGATGGAGGGAACTGGTTGAGAAGGTCAGCATCCTTCTGTATACTTGACCAGACATGCTGGTCTGTGAGGACCATCCCTCTTTCATCAGCCCTGTGGATATGGTATGGCCAGTTCCTTCAGCCCCTGGTATTGGTATGAGCTCTCCTGAGGATTTGGACAAAGGACCGTAACCACATTATTGAAAACCAAAATTGACCCCTATTCCTTATTAGCTGCCTGGTCATGGATTTATTAGCAACAACAGAGATTAAGTGCAGTCATGGTAAAAGCATGAAGTACTGAATGCACTTGTTGCCCCAGGGCTAATTCAGTCTCTCTGTCTCTCGCTCTGTCTCTCTGTCTGTCTGTCTCTCTCTCTTTCTCTGAACCTGGAAAGGTAAGGACTTATAAGGTCCTCTTCAGAAAGCAGCGCCTAAATTTAAGTGGCGGTTTAGTTTCCCTTTGAATCAAGTCCACACACACTATCATTTTGAGAGACAGTCTTATTTCCTTGTTAGGCAGTCAGCCACTCACCTCCACTGAACCTCACTAATTTCATTATTCAGCATGCCTGGTTATATCCACGGACATTTTAATTGCTATTTTATAGCCTTCAAAAATCCTTTTTTACCTGAAAATGAAAAATCGATTTAGCATGTTTGATCCTTGGAGGATGGTTTGATAGAAGAGAAAACGACACAGTGACCTTTATTGACCTTAGAAATTTAGTTTATGGAGAAAATAAAGTGGACTGCAAAGACTCATTCGATAAATTAATTTCACTCCCAATGTATACCAGAGTGCTGTGAATGCATAGTAAGTGCCTATAAATATTTCATAAGCAAGTGGGTAAATGGATGGATTTCATTAGACTTTCCTCATGTGAGAATGACAGGGGTCTTACCCCATGGTCCTCAGTGAAAAGTCTGGTGTCCCCACAGACCATCCTGTGGGTCAGAGGTGGGACTGCTTTAGGAGAAACTCAGGGGTGGTGAGAGGTAATATTTTCAGTGTCTCATCAGTGTGTTGAATGTATTTTTATATCATGAACCTAATATCAAAAGTAGCCGCAATCTCCCCAGGTAAGGATATCTCCTGTTCTGAACATGCAGATTTTAAACAAAAATTGCGCACTGTAGAAAAACCAGTGGCCAGGCAACACGCCCATGCAAAAAGGAAAGATAGCATTGTAAAGAAACTTCAACCAAATTTTCACAAAAAAGCAGAAAGCAATTAAAAGAAAATCAAATGAAACTTCCATAAAACTTTTGTATAAATATGGTACACATACACACATGGACAGGTCTTGGGAAGTCTTCAAGCATGGACATTTCTTTTATAAAACTAGATCTACCAAAATGGATGGCTTAGACATTCATTTATCTCTATCATTGTTTTCTTACCATCACCTTGGACAGTGATTGCCTGAAAATCAGGCATGGGGCCATGTCAGGTATGTTTGCTATTACTGATTCTAAGTTTGCCTCTGAGTGGACAGAATTCTGTTTTTTTTAAGGCATGTCCAATCTTTTATTTACATAAACCTAAGGGTTTTAATCCTTAAGCCTGCCCAGTGCAGCCTTTGGAAGCAAATTTAAACTTTCCTTGGACAGACGCACAAAGTAGCTTAAAACAGATGCAACTGAGCATCTATATACTTAATCTGTTATTGAATGTGAAAGTTTTAATAAATGCAGCTACAAATTCCACCCATTTACATAGCAACAAAAATACTTAAATGACTGTTTAAGTCTTTGATTCCGTTGAGTCAAATAGTTTCATACAACTTGAGTATTTGTTTCATTTAATTTTAATCTATGGTTTGCTAAGTATAAGAAGAGATGGTGGAACCCATGTGTAGGAATTTGGAGAAAACTTCCAGGACTATGGGTTCCTTACTGAGGTGTTAGTGAGGAGAATCCCCAACAAGGAAGACAGCTGAGCTACATTCTGACGGAAGGAAGAAAATAAGTGAATAGTTATTCATGCAACTAAACTAACCAAATAAACATCCAAGATAATAGAAATCAACACACAGCTATCAGTGCAAAAGACCAAACAGCAGGCAACATGCACCTCACACATGAGTTCTGCCATCTTAATTTCCAGGCAGGAGCAAAGCACATTGGGCATGTGCAGCTACAAATTCAATAGCAACCAAGTTTCACTACCTGTGTTATAACGTGTAATGACTAGCAGATTGCAGCTCACCTTTTTCAACTGGTTTGTAGAATAAATCACATATAATGGTCTCTCAATCAAATATTCAAGTCTCATTTAGTACAACTGATGTCACTGAATAGGCATCTTTCATCTTCAAACTTTGTGCTCCAGGATATTGGTATGCTCCTTCTATCCATAGGTACCACTGTACTTGGGTGGAGTTAATGGTGAAAAATCCTTAGGTTTGCTCATGTAAAGGTTTAGGAAATAAATGATAAGGGAAAGACAAGGAAAACGAGAGTTATGCTCACCAAAGGAATTGACAGTGTCAAATGCATTCATGTACATTTCACCTTCTATATTGAATATAGAATTTAAATATAAGAAACTTAAATGTTTCTTCCTATAGGAAATCATTCCAGACTCAGAGTGGGAAGATAAAATTATGGTACAAAGAATTCATAGGTCTATGTGTAAGAGTAATAACAATAATACGAAACCAAGATAAATATCTAGTAGTCACAGAGCAACCATGAAGACTGTCTTTCTTATTCTAGATGGACAATTATTTATCCACTAAAAACGGATAAGTAGAAGGTACCAGGAAGAGGGCTGGGGAGGAAGCTCAGGGGTTAAAAATCTTTGCCTAATAAGCAAGAGGACTTAAGTTCAGATCCCAAGATCCCATATAAAAATTCCAGGCAGACATGGTGGCAACCTGTAATTAGTACCCTGGAAGGTGGAACCTGGGAAACCCCAGAGCAGACCAATAAGGAGGTAGAAAAATCCAGAATGATTCCCAATGTCACCCTTGGGCTTCCACAGGCACACACACTCAAGTGCTTTAATGTGTACACATTAATATACAAACTCACACACACACAGAAAATAAAAATGTACTAGGAAGAACTGCTACTACAGTAGCAAAGGAAACCACACATCTTACACACACAAAAAAATGTGAGGCAAACTGTATGAAAATAGGAATGTCTATCAAAACATTATCATGCTGACATACTGAAAGTTTTGTTGCAGTTTGATTGCCGAAGCTGTTTGGTTGACAGAGAAATAGGGAAACTTCCTTTTCCTAATCCATCTGCAAAATGTCTAACTCACAAGAAGACCACGTCTGTTCCCTCAGGCATCCTTGCGACTAACTCCCCTGGCATCTATACTTCATTTCGTTGTAATTCATCAGACATGCATGGAATGCTTGCTGGGCATTCTTCCTGCCCCTTGTGTGCATTGCTCATGCTCAAAGTGCCGCTCTCCTGAGGTCCTGTTTTCAGAATACAAAGCTGACAACCGCTGCCAAAACAGTCCTTATATAATAACCTACCTCTCTCCCTCTCTCCCTTTTCCCCTCTCTCCCTCTCTGTCAATGGACATTCAGGCCATGTTTTCTTCAGGAATACCTGCTTCAGGACACCAGGCTCCTGCTAACTGTTTCCTGCTAGCTGCTCATGCAGAATAAACCACTATGACTTCCAAAATGAAAACTACTGAACTTACTCGCTTCTGTGTGTGACAGTCAGACCCCAAGAGGCTTTGGAAGACAGAGTCTGTCCACTCCCTGCCTCCCACAGGCCTGACTCAGTGGAGAAAAGCTTACACTGACTCATGTTCTCTCATGCACCAGTTTACAAAGATGAGGAAGGAGATGTGGGGGGGGGGGTTCACACCCAGCTGAGGGTGGCAAGCTACTCACTTTGCCCATAACTTGAACTAATTTAATAAACATGCATGTATAAACCACAAAATGACATTGGGAATATTTCCTGGGGATTTTGGTCACTTTGGTTACGATTTAGTTATTTATTTACTGTTCTATTAGGATCAAATCTAGGCTTCGCGCATATTAAGCAAGCCCTTCACTACTGAGTTATAGCCCCAGTTGCTAATTACTTATTTGCGATGTGTGTGTTTACCTTTCAGGAGAACCACTCCCTTATATGACCCCCCAATCCCTCAAGGTGCTGGTTATTAGGCTCTCTGGTGACGCTCATCTGCTTTGTCTATAAAGTGCGGTTCCGAATCTGCTGAAATCAGTTCTTCCTTTTCTAAACTTAACACCCACCTGCTTGTCTTCCAAGCTCTGCTGACTCTGCTTCTGTCTTGCCTCAGCGTCTTCCACCATTTCCCTGGTTATTTCCCACCCACCACTCCAAATCCATCCCTCTCTCCATCTTTCTCTTCCTCACCCTGAAATTCTCCAACTTGCTAGTAAAGTGTTTGAGGAATGTACTGCTGCCGCTCAGGGAAAAGGAAAGAAGATGACCAAAGGTTGCCAGTTGGTTTCTGGAAGATTTATGAAGCGTCTTGTGAGAAGAAACATTGAACTGTGCTTTGTTTTCACAAGAGAAAGAAAGAAGGGAGGGAAGGAGGGAAGCAAGGAAGGAGGGAGGGAGAGAGGGATGAAAAAGAAAAGAAAGGAAGGGGAAGGGAAGGGAGGGAGGGAAGGGAAGGAAGGAATTAGAGCACCTCATACATTAGCACTCAGAATTTCTGGTCTTTGAAGCCCAGCTTCTCCAATAACACTTGAATCCCGTCCACTAAAAATCCATTCTAAATCCCCTTAGTACAAGATATAGTGTGAATGGCCCCCACAGGATCATATGCTTCAACCCCAGGTCTCAGCTCTCAATGCTGTTCTGGGAAGGCGAGAAACCTTTGGGACTGCGTCCTAGGGAACAGAAGCAGTTCTCTGGGAGACAGTCTTGAAGGTGACACTGACATCTATTCCACTGGCACTAGCTCAATTTCTGATCTGCAAAGATACGAACAAGCCACACTGCAAGCTCCCACTGCCCCGGCCTTCTCCACCACAATGCACTGTCTCTCTTGAGACCCCGAGTCAAGATAATTCCTCCTTTTAAGTTGCTCCCCTTTAAGTTGGCTATTTAGACACAATGATGAGAAAAGTTATATAGGTGTGTGGGTGTGTTCAAAATAAAAGGAATATATATTAAGGAATATATCCACATATTAAGGTGGGCCCGGTTGACTGTTCTTTGGGGTCCCTGCTTTCATGTGTTACATCAGTTTTATTCTTATCAAAGTGCTTCATAAAAGGTCGTGGTCATTCTAAAAATGTTATCCTTGCAACTGCAGGAAACAGAATGAACTTGTGAGTCCAGGGACATGGTGAAAGTGCCAGCCATGGTTTTCAAACACTGTTCTAAGAACCAAAGCGAGATGGGGTAAAAGAAAAATAATGGGAAAAAAACCATAACTTGCTATGTACGTTCCAGAGTCCTTCCAAATACTAAAGCCACTAAAGCCACTGTCTCAGGTCTCATGTCCCACAGCACTACAGGCTGGTTCACCTCAGGTGACACCAGAACTGAAGTCAGATGGATAGTGGAAGCTTTAATATTGTCTCCTCAGAGTCTTTACGACCATACTGCACTTCTTCTTTTGATCATATATATGTGTGTGTATGTATGTGTGTGTGTGTGTGTGTGTGTGTGTGTGTGTGTATGTGTGTGTGTGTGTGTGTGTGTGTGTGTGTATTTGAGACAGGATCTTACTATATTTTCCCTAGCTGGCCTGGTAGTCACTGTGAAGACCAAGCTAGCCTTGAACTCTTGCCTCAGAGTTAGAATTATAGATATGACCCACCACCTCTTGCTTAGTCTTGTATTACACAAAATATTAAAAATACATGAGGTCTGACATGATAGTTCAGAATAAAGCACCTGCTTGCAAACCTGGTGACCTGAGTTGAATCCCACATGGTGCATGTATTCTCTCTCTCTCTCTCTCTGTCTCTCTCTTTCTCTCTCTCTCTCTTTCTCTCTTTCTGAATGTCTCTGCCTCTGTCTCTCTCTTCCTCTCTCTTTCTGAATGTAAATTTTTTTAATTAAAAAGTAGAAACAGATAAACCTTCCCCCTTGCCATAACAGGAAATTGACTTTTTCCATTATTCTTCATCTCTCAGCAAAGGCGCACCTCATCGGTCATTTTTCTCTTCCTGCCTTGCAACTTCGTGGTGACATCATGAAAGAGCATCATTACAGCTAACAATTCCTGGGTTTCTCACAACCCCTAGTGTAATATACATTATAACTGCATTCTCAACACATTAAAGGAAGGAGTGAAGCATGTTCTTTAGCTCAACAAATCATGTCTGGCATGAGTATTGAATGGTTTGGCAGTGACAGCCAAGACTATCTACCTAGCCTGAACCTGTCAATCTAGAGAAATGTGGAGATAAAAGAGTGGCCTCCAGAGAAGACTGGAATTTCCCAATAAAAGGCTAAGAACATATATAATCTATGTGAAACTATATTAAGGACATCACAACACAATGTTTCATGCCTTTAGAGAACAAAGCTTATTCATACACAGTAACTCACAGATGAAGAACATATAGGTTAATAACAGTGGTACAGGCATGGCAGAGCCATTTCCAGAGATTTCGAAGGAGAACTCAATATTCCATTGTGATGACATGACAAATATTTATTAGAAAAACACAATTAATTTCCTAAAACTGAATGCAAGCGTATACCTGCAAGTCCTTCATCTAACGGAAAGGTCGATATCCTCAAAATAAGAAAGAACACATGTGTACAAAACCCAGAAAATAAAATGGACCAAATAGGCTGCAATTTATCATTAATGACACCATGCTTTCAAGATAGCTGCTCACGAGGTCTAAGAATAAAAATAAAGCAGACTGAAGTCAGGAGGCATTCCTTCTATCTTGCATTCTAAGCTGACAGAACACTCATACTGCCTCACAACCTCCCAACACTCATGAAAACTTGGAAATAACCAATAACTATCTGTTGAATAATTAAAGAAACATTGGCTCAGTCTAAATATTGACAATCTCAGATCCATTACTAACTTCCTCTTGGAAAAACCACCTAGCATGTCATCTATTTATTCTACCCTCTCTTTGTCTTGTTTCCATTAAAAACAAAAATTATTAAATGAACTAAGATAACATGAAAGAGGTTAAAGTTTTGAAATGACCATCAGGCCTGTAAATCAAATATGAGAAGGGAAAACTGTGTCTACTGGGAGCCAGTGTTTCATCGAAGGGAGAACCATATGCACTGAAGTACCCAGGGTTTCATCCTCTTAATTTATTATCATGAATTTATAAAAAAAAACCTCCATTTTCTTTTATTTTCCTAAAAATATGAGGTTGGAGAAAAGACTCATTAAGCAAGAGTTCTTCTGTGCAAGCCTGAGGACATGATCCCAGATAGGTGTGGCTGCCTGGCCTGAAATTCTAGCCCTGGAAAGGAAAGACTGGGAATCCCCAGAGCAACATAGCTAACCAGACTAGACCTATTGACAAACCCTGAGTTTAATAAGATAATCGGCCTCAAAAGAATAAGGTGGAAGAAGGACCAAGGGTGATTTCTGATATCAACCTCTGTATTACTTACTCTTTTCTGTTGCTATGAAAGAAATCAAGCAGATTAAAGGGAGATTTATTCAACTTATAGGGAGAAACAGTCTTTCATGGTAGAAAAGACATGGCTGGGTGGCAGAAGCTAGAGATGGGCTAAGTCACATCCTTCATGGAGACAGAGAGATGCAAGATTACCAGCTGCAACATCAGACCTCTCCAGGAAGCAGGTAGGACTAATCTACTTCAAGGCCTACCCCCTGTAATTGCCTTCCTCCAGCAAGGTTCCACCTCCTAAAGGTGCCATGACCTTCCCAAACAACTAAAGATTCAAATGCATGAATCTGTACAGGACAATCACATTTCAAACCATGACAGCCTCTAGCTTTCAAACACAAGCACACATATGCTCCCTCCACACACACAGATGTACACTGCATGAAAGTGTACGCATGCATACACACACACAGGAAAATGGAAAGAGAAAAAAATAACTAAAAGAAACAATTTGGCAGCCTGACATAGATGCCCCACGGGACTTGTACTGAGCCCAGTAATGCCCGTCAGTCTTGAAACGAAGGGTCTGTGTACCCACCATGTGCTCCCTGGGGCTGCTTACATTTCCCCTCCCCTCCCATTCCATAGTCCTGCATCCCTCCTCCCCCAGTCCACACTGCCTGCATCCCCAACTTCTATAGACCATGCTGCCTGAAGCACCCCAGGTCAACCCTCTCTGCAGTCCTCCTGGACCAGCACAAAGGCCCAGAAGAGCAAGCATGCAGAACATTTCACAGGCTTATCTTTACTAAGGATACACAGTTGGGGGCAATAAAGCATTAATGTGCTAGCAAAAGACAAGTAAACAGAGTGCTTTGGGCTCATAGGGAAGAAGCCCGAAGCCAGGGAGAAACTTCCCATCTTCATAACAGACAAGCAGCCTCACTCTGAGTCTTGGCTCACAACATTCTCTGTACTTGTCTGGGCCGGAGAGAAGACCAGACTTCACATCCCATTAGAGCTGACCAACATCTCACCAGCATCTGTGTGGACCACCACAGGTGAGCATGCACACTGGGCTGCTGAGCTTGCAGGTGGGCAGATTGCTACTCTGTCTGGCATAGAGGCAATAGAAAGTGGCCATTTGAGAAAGACATATGCAAAATGGATACCATGCTGCTTGGTGCTTTTTTGGTTTGTTGATTCTCAAGAGAAGAAATTATAGAAAAAAAACACAGAAAATTATGCATTGTTGGGGGCGGGAGGAAATGTTGAAGGTATTTTTAATGAGGACCCTCAGGTATGTGCTAAATTGTCCCACTCTCACATTTTGATGGGGACAAGTGACATGCAATCTGCTATGGGATACTAGGAAAACAGGAATACATTCCAATCACACCCAATCTCTTCCCACTTCTTTCAATTATCCCTCTAAATATACATCCCTTTGTGAATTCGTGACACTGAGTCTTAGGTTCTAGCATATTCATTGTCACGAAGGGAAAGAAAAGGTGTATTTTCAAATGGTTAAATTATGGAAAGATGCTAGGCAGATATGGCAGCAGCCTGCAATCATAGTCCTAGAAGGCAGAGCCTGGATGTTACAGTTAGCCTGTATGATTGCTGATAAAAATTACCATCAAGCAGCTTAAGGGAACAAGGGGTTTATTTTCTTACAATAGTCTAGTTACAGTTCTTAGTCCAGCTTCACAGGAGAAGGGTTGAGGGACTAACCACATCATCTTCACATAACGGTTGAGAGAGGGACGATCCTTATTTTCCAGACCAGCATGTCTGGCCAAATATACACAAAGATGCCAACTTCTTCAACTAGCTTTCTGTATTTTATTCAACTGTCCAGGACCTGGTTCCATCCACCATGAGGTGGGACTTCCTCATCAACTAGGCAATCTCCTGCAGGTTCACTAGGTGTAACGCAACTACTAATTCTCTATAAATGTGCTGAGAGCTCAAACCCTCAACAATCAAGTTGATGTCTGTGCCCAACTATGACACTGGAAAAACCTCAGAGCAAAACAATTAGGAGGTAGAACAAGCACACTCAAATGCACTCTTGCGCGAGCACACATACATAAACATATGTGCATAATAAAATAAAATAAGCATATGGAAGGCACACCACTCCCAACTTGATCCTGAGGAGAATCTGTAGAAATGATGGCATTGGAGCTCTAGATACAGGAATAACCATAATAACAGACCCCACCTAAAGATCTCCTCACAGCTGGACAGTTAGAGTCAACCACAGAGCACTAGGGGTAGCAGAAAGTAGCAAGAGATGGATGCGACTCCCTGAAGAAGCTCCACAGCAGGGATCGGGGAGAGGGCTCAGTAAAGCATGAGGACCCGCATTTGCACCCCACACCCATGTCAAAGCCAGACGTGGCAACATCCACCTGTAGTTCCAGTGTCAGGGTACTTGAGACAAAAGATCTCAGCAGTGCACTGGCCCGGCAGTCTATTCTACTCCTTAAGTTCTCCCTTTTTGAGACACCCTGTCTCAAAAAATAAAGTAAGGGGGTGGAGGGTTAAATGGCCCAGTAAATAAGATATGTGCTCACAAAAGCTGAGGACCTGAGTTTGATCCCCAGAAGCCACCATGGTGAAAGGTGAGAACTGACTTCCAACAAACTAAAGCGGAGCACAACTGAGGAAGATAGTCAGTGTTGACCTGTTCACATGTAGGCGCACACATGCACATACTCACAAAGAGGCACCTTACTCAGAGGCAAACCACACAGGCCTCTTAGATTGGAGGGTGGCTTCAGTCTTGCTCCCCCTCCCCCTTGCTCCCCTCCTGATGTGTTGGCAACTGCACACAGGTCAGCTCCTCTGCTCTGAAACCCCCTTCCTCCTTACAGTCTGCAGTGAACATCTGCACGTGCCCTGCTTTGTACCCTACCTTCCAATGAGACCAGAGCGTGAAATAGACGGGGATCATGAGAGGTGTCTGGCCCCAAAATTAGCATCTAGAAAGCAACCACTCAAATGACAGAGGTGGGCCACGTGTTCCACTTCATCCCAGTGAAACCCCCAACAGCTCCTGGAGCTTTCCCCAAAATATGGTTTGAGGGCAAAAACAATACACGGCATATGTGAGTTTGTTTTCACTAGAAACAAGCAGATGTTAAGGAGTTTTAAGCTTTAAATGCTTTAAAAAATGCTTCAAAGTTTGTAAGAGATTACAGAGACAATCATAAAAATAGCCCTACAAATTTGGGGGCTGGGGAAATGGCTCAGTGGGTAAGATTGCTTGCTATGCAGGCAGGAAGACCTGAGATGGTATTCCAGCCCTCACATATGAGGCAAATCATAGCCCTGTGCACGTGTAACCCCAGCATTCAAGGGGGCCAGGGCCAGCAGACGGACAGCTGGGGCTCTTGGGACTTGTTGGATGGGGAGGGCTTTTTAAGTGAGCACATTGTTTCAAGGAAATCAGGATAGAGCAGGATATCTCACATTGTCCTCTGGCCTGCCTACACACACACACACACACACACACACACACACACACACACACACACACGCATACACACACAAATGGTGAACTTAAAACCATGAGCTGCTTCTAAGTCATGGAGACTATCCAAGTACGACAACTCTGTGTGCACACATCAGGGATCAAATGGGGCATGCTAATTTTCGAACAAGACCTTGATAATGCTCTCCATGAAAGGACTGACCCTCAGCCATCTCTTATTGCCCACGTGACATTTCAAAATTATTTCTATATATGGCTAAGTGACCACATACACATAATGACATCTCACTGGTAAAAGTTACATTAAACACGTTAAATGCTGTTGTAAAATCCCCCCCCCCCAGGAAAAACATGCACAGTGTCCAGCCCTTTCATAAGCACTCAAGGGCAAAACAAAGCACAATTTCAGGTAAGGTTAATGGGGGAACCAATGAGTTTATGGGGCTTTCTTACAGAGCATGGGTGAGGGATTACTTACAGGAAGATGGGTGACCCAAGAACAGGCAGCTGCAAAGTCTCTGCCTATCCTGGATAATGGCTTCTCCAAGACTACAAAGGTAGAGTACACTCCCTTCCCTGAGCCCTTCTTTAACCTATATTATCTAGCCCCTTTTAAGAACCAGACGCAGCGTGTAGTCAGGACAGAACCGCCTACACATGGTTGGGGGATGTCGGGAGGGCAAGACGAATCTGGTGGTTCTCTCCATCTGTGAGGGAAGATCAACAGGCCCCAGCAGGTCAACAGACCCCAGGCCACCGGCCTGATTATGAGGCTGTCTTGCAAGCAGGTGCAATTGATCGAGCCAAGATGGCGGCTGGCCTGTTCAAACAGACACATCCTACCGCCAACACCTCTTAAAACAAGGACGCTCAGCAGTGGAGAATTTGAGTTCTTTCTTGTATTTTAACAGCAGACTAATAAATAGTGATAAGTGGCCAGGGCAGACGGGAACACGGGGTGCGAATGACGAGTTAACATGTACCAAGTTTCATCCTGAGAAGATGAGGCTCTAGTTTTTTGCTCCACAGAAGACTGATCACAGGCATTAAAATGACATCATCTGAAGATTCTAGAAGAGAGGGTTTTGAATGGTTTTATCACAAAGGAACATGGACTATATCTTAAAGGATCACATCACTAACCATCCTGAAATTGTTATAATAGCATACAAATGTACTGAAGTTTGGAAACACACACTCTTTTTAGACTCTGTGTTCATTGGGGAAAACATTCTCAATTATGGTCTCTTAGGTATTGCATCTTTAAAATAGATTGTGAAATTCAAAGCAAATTGGATTTCTTCGTAACACTCAGTACTATTCCTGAGTGGCCTCTTTTCAGTCTCCCAGCGACTGATCAGTAAAGAAGCTGGCACGAGACGCCTTCACACTAGTACCTGACACAGGCTATGCTGAACCAGATTGCTCTTCCCTTCCTTTGTATCTGCTTGGAAAATCTGTGCCAAAGACAAATGGAAGACTTCTCATCTGCCCTTTTAAACCAGCAATGCATTATTTAAGTAAAACTACTGAATGTTGCATAATGAACATTATTCTCAAAACAAAAACATTTTTCTGAAGGCACCATATTTTTTTTAAGGCACCATATTTTAAATAGAGAAATGCAATGACATATTATGAAAATCTTACTGTAAGTGTAACCTTTAAAATATGTTTTCCCATTTAATGGGATACGCACATGTGCACACACACACACACACACACACACACACACATACACACACACACATGCACCACAAGACATGAATGTAGGTGGAAGATTAGCTGGGAAGAAGAAGGTTTCAATGAGAGCAGAGCAAGGGATGGAATCCAGTAATATGGGTGAAAATGTTGTCAAATAATAAAAAAATGAAAAGACATTTTCTTCCAGTTGCTTTTACTTTTATGTTTTTGACATTTTAATGCTGGCTTTAAATTTTCTTAATTTAATATGTTCTTAGAGTGAAATAAGGAAGAGAATGTTTTAAAATATTTCTATTAAAATATGATTTTCCACCTTTGTACCAACCCATGAGATGTATCTGTTAATTTAGACACTGAGAACACTGGAAATTAAATCAAATGCCTACGGATTTGAAGAAATGATCCTATCCATTTGTGATTCATGGTGCTCTCCTAGTAAAAATGACAATCTTCAGACCTGTGTGCTAAATCTTATAACATGGAATGCCATTGGAAGGATTTAAATAAACTTTTTCAAGGGAAGTACTGAGAAAATTCAGATGCAGAATTCCTCCACATTTTATAAAGACTTGCAAATATTTCTGATGTATGTACCTGTTATTTCTTCAGGTAAATGAGCTGAACAGTGCTTTTCTACGAACTAGTATGTTTTCACCCTCCAGCCCCCTGTTCTTGAATCAGGGGATCTCCAAAACCAACCAGCTTGCTTTCCATAGAATATATAATTCAGTTCCTACTCTGTACTTTGAATGGCTCCTTCATCTCAGCTGGATTTTGCCAAGGCCATATGTGAAATCAGGCATGCTGGCTCTGGCAGACCAGCTTTTCTAAGTTTATGTTATCTGATCTAAAATATTTTGCTCACTTCCAGACTTCCTAGTACCTGCCTTGGAACCAACAGAAGGGTGAGGTTGATGTTTGTTTAATATCACACAGCACAGACAAATTGGGGAGGTTGCAATGGCTGGTTGGAAACGACATCCAACTGTTATAAACACTTGCCTGAGGCAGAAGCACAACCTACACACATATTTAGACTTCCATAGGTTTACTGAAATCACACTGAGGACGGGATTAACACCTTTTCTAAAATTCAGGCTACTTGTATGATTCAGTGTAGAATTATTCTTTTCATTCACACCACAGAAGAGCATTGAACTGCCGCCACTGAACAAGGGAAATTCATTGGGGATGCAGAGGAAACGAGAGAGGCCATGAGACAAAGATCAGAGACCAAATGAGGAGGGTCAGCACTCTAGAACTGTCACAAGCACACTCAGAGTTTAGTGGGAGTCCCCAGTTTCTGAGCACGCAATAGGGTTGCTTGTAATGCCACCTAAGAGCTCCAAGAATGATGGGGCCTGCATAGCAAGTTCCTTCTATGCTGTTCTGACATTGCTAATGAGCTATTTTCCTGTTTCAGAGTTAAGGCTCCACGTGGATTCTGACCTGGGGCTCACTGTGCAGCCGGGATGACCTAAATCTTCTCAACCTCCCAGGTAGCTGCGATGACAGCTGTTGCTACTGCGCCCTGTTTATGGTGTGCTGGGATGGAACCTGGGTGAGGCAGAGCTCCTCCGCCGTGTCATGCTTAAGAATTACATCATCATCGTGATTCCCCATCCTGAAGCTCAGGGACATTTGCGGAAGAGGGGGCAGTAAGAGTATAAGAGCAAAAGGATGGGAGGAGCAATGATTTGCAAGATACTCCACACAAGTTAGGGCTGAAGCAATCATAATTGGGCTTTGCATGCCCTGCGCAATGTCCAACACACTATTGACCTCACAAAGTCTAGCATCTGCTAAAGGCACCAGATCCTTGGAGGCAAGGGATTGGCAGCCACAGCAGTGTTCCTATGCTTAAGGGGAACACGGGAAAGGGTTCAGGGAAACACCACTGGTTCCTTGTACGTCATCGGAGAGGAGGGCCCAGAGGAGAGTCAGGCATGCACCAGAAAGGACTGTCTGGGAATTGGGGCGGGAGGCACTGGGGGATGGGGAGGGAGGGGTGAGGGGGGGTGCAGGGGGTTCAGGGGGAGGAGGAGGGAGGGAGGGAACTGGTGTACCTATTAAGTTTGTATGAGCTGAAATAATAATAAAAAATGTATTTAAAAATAAAAAAATACAATGAATGTAAAGAAATGATAGAAAACAATCTTTAAAGTGTATACATGGATGTGTTTTGTATTTTATCTGCGGGAGCTTTGCATCTCTTCATAGAGGGTTCTGTATTTTGAAATGGGGTTCTCGACTTCACTGCAGCATTCTCTATTTAATAGCAGGGTTCTCTATTTCATCATCAGGCTCTCTGCTTCATTGTGGGGTTCTCCACCTCATCATGGGCTCTCTGCTTCATCATAGCGTTCTCTATTTCATCACAGGCTTCTGTATCTCATCAGAGTCACTCACTATTGGGTATCTTTTAATTGTGCTTGGATCACCATCAAGGAGTTCACTGCAGCCCAAGTAAATATAGGTCATCATGAGAGGAGCTGAGATCCACTTGTCACTCTTCAGGGAAAATGAAGTTGTCAAGGCTGGAACAGTGACCCAGAGAGTAAACCACTCACTGCACAAGCATGAAGACCTGAGGAGAAGATTCCCAATACCCATGGAAATACCAGGATTGACAGCAGAATGATCTAATCCCAGCACTGGGGAGACAGGCTCAGGAAGAAACCTGCTCTAGCCAAACTGGTAAGTTGAAGGATCATGGAAAAACTTTGCCAAATTAAAAGAAAAAAAGCTAGAACAAGTGAGGAAGACCCTTAACAGTGACCCCTGACATCCACAGACAGAAAGTGCGCATGAACATGCAAATACATATAAACATACACATAAAGAAAATAGGATTGTAGAGAGAAGACATTGCATGGGAAGAGGCAGCAATGAACCAGCAAGCACAGCTGGACTGCCAACAGTTACCCTTCCCCTGTGAGCAACGGACGGCTTCATTCATGTTTCCGAGGTAACTTATGGGCTCCCAAACATGGGCACATCACTTGTGCCAGCCACCAATGGGCAAAGAGCTTTCCTTTCATATGCCCCTTGCTGCAGTAACTGCATGTTGCTAATAAGTTCTTGATCTGATGTCTTAGGGAGGCACAACGGAGTTTTATTCTGGTTTATGGCTGTCCAGTTACGATTCTCAATCCAGCTTGGCAGGAGAGTCCACACCAACACCTAAGGCCAAAAGAGGGGCAAACTCACTTGCCAGATAGTGTGCTGTCCAAGTATGCTGGAGAATACCTACTTACTTAACTAGTTCCCTCCATTTTATCCACCTGTCCAGGGAGTGGTCTCATTCACTAGGTCTGGGTCTTCCCTCACCTATTAGACAATTTCCTACAAGCTTGCTCAGGGCTTAACACAATTACTAATTCTTTACAAATATGCCCAGAGCCAAAGCCTTCAATTGCCAAATTGACACTAATAACTCTTATCATGCCCCTTACAATGGTACAGAGACCCAGAAAATATAAACACAGGGAAAATATACATTCAATCCAATGAAAGTGAGTTCAATACATGAAGATGAGAAACTTCCCAGGATAAAATTAGATTCTCTCCAAATGACCATCAAACTTTTTATAATTACTATTTGAGAAGATGACTTTCTTTTAACATAGAATGCTAAAATAATTCACGTTCCCTATGCCTGGGTTCTTTCTGAAATCTCTGGCATTTAGCTGTGATACACATCTTTCTGGAAAGCCTGATGCACCAACAGCTCGCTCCAGCTCAGCACAACAAGGGTGCCCTTTGCTCCCAGCTCTGAAGCCTAAGTGTGACTTTGGAAGCCCAACATTAGCAAAGATGGGGCATTTTCACCATGGTCATTGGCAAAAACTCCAAGACAGAACTCTGGAGTCTTCCTCTAAAAAGCCAGAAAACAATTGTATTCTTTCAAATCACTCCTTTAAATCTACCTACTTTTCCCCCAAAATGAAGAGTAATAGGTTAAATCAACTTGCGCATGCATGTGTTGAAGTGATCTAGAGTAAGATCTACAGAAAAAAGTAACATTCTCATCTTGTTGGCATGTTATCCATTCAGTCACTCATGTGCCAATGAACTTGTTGGTACGCAGGGAATGCAAACTGGAAGTCTGCGGAATGAAGGGCAAGAACTAATACATCTTCTAATGATGATGACAAAATCATCTTAGGAGTTTCCTCTCACTCTATACTAATCTACCATTCTGCTATTATGCCTCGAAAGCATTGTGATGAGGTATGTGAAATAACAAAAGCAATAAAACAGTATATATAGGAATGATTATAATAATTGTGTCTACTGTGTGCTTAGTCATGTACTAATTTATGAGACTAGCAGAGATAGGAATGGTTATTTTCCAACTTCCTCTGCAAGAAGCCTCATCAAGAAACTATGAGGAAAGAGAAAATGGCATTGAGGGTCTGATATCCCCAAGACTGGAGCCATATGGCAGGCCTGGGTGGTAACCAGTTCTGGCTAGAACAGGAGGGGAGAAGTCCTGGCAGGAAGGAAAGGGTGAGAGGAGAAAGGAGAAGAGGGGAGGAGAAGGGTTGGTAGACCCTAACAGACATGTTAGCTCCAAGGCAAAATGAGAAAGATAATATATCACAGTTCACTATGGAGTTAAACAACATTTGTTTCATCAAAGCATGTTAATAGCAAGACTAGTATAGCCACAAAATGTAGTATGATTCTCTTAGGAGTATAAAAGAAGAGATTTATAACACAGTTAAAGTGTTTGAGAATAGGAAATAAATTATAAAAGCCAAAAAGCAAAAACCATAGCCATCCAAGCTTGCTGTTCAGAAATATAGAAGTAAATAACAAAAAACAGCCAAAAGCATTTAAAATCCATGCCTTTAGGGACTCCAAAGAAAGGGAATGAGGACGGAACATGTGTGCCCAGAATTTTATCATGAGCCTCAGGAATTTCAATGCTTTCCGGATGGCATGCATTTGGTGCCTTTATAAATTTAAGATTACATATAAACAAATCTTCAATGAACAGAAGAGACTCTGAAAATAGCTAAGACAAAGTAGCAACTCGTTTCTTGCTGTTTTCCTTTGGCCAAGGTCTGCTTAGAGACTGCACCTGGAATCCTGAGTTCGCTGTCTGAGGGCATGCTAAGCACAGCAAATACTGTTGAGAGAATACGCAACATCATAGAGCTGTGCCCAGGTACCCTACAAGAGTGGGGACCAAGCCGAGGCCTGATGCCCTGCGCGGTCATAACATGATGTGTGCATGTGTGTGCATCATGAATATGTATGTGGTGTGTGTGTGTTTGTGTGTGTGTGTGCTGTGCACTATTTGTGCATTGTGTGTATTGTGTATGTGTGTTGTGTTATGAATGTGCTGTGTGTACGTATGTGCCTGTGTGTTGTGTGTATGTATGCTGTGTGTATTCACACACATGTTTGGTGTGGGGAAGCATATGTGTGTCATGTGTGTACATGTATGTGGGCATATGTTTCCATGCTTGTGTGTACATGTATACATGGTCATATGTGTACATGTATGTGAGTTTCATGTGTTTGTGCATACATGTGTGTGCATGCATGTGCATGCATATGTGTTATGTGTTTGTGTGTACCTGTGGAAGGCATATTGTGCGTGCATGTGTGTGTCATCTGTGTGTGCATGTGTGTGGGGATATGTGTGCATGTATATGTGTCAGTGCTTATTTGTACATATGTGTGGGACATATGTGTGCATATATGGGTATGCTGTGTTTGTGTATGCATGTGTGTGTCATATGCACATGTACCTGCCTCTGTACACGTGTACATAGGTGAGTAAGTGTTCAGGCATTCTCAGGCACTTGTACGTGGAGACTAGAGGTTGCTACCAGGTATTTCTGTGGATCGCCATCTTAACATTTTGAAACAGTCTCTCATCCCACCTAGAGCCGGCCAGTCAGCAAGCTCCAGGAATCTGCAATCTGCCTGTCATCATCTTGCTGGCACTGCAGTACTGTGCAGGCGCAGGCAAGCCAGACCCAGGTCCTCATACTAGCAGGCCAGTGCTCAGTCCACCTGGCCATCTCCCCTGCCCAAGAGTCATTCTTCAGTCTCTTAGGAATGAAGTCACCAAGCATGATGCCTGGCTCACAGGGAAACTCAATACATTTGACTTCTTTCTCTTCCTTTTTTTCCAAACTCAGCAATGAGTTGCTACGAAGATATAAAAGCTCATTGGTAATACGGAAGCATGAAAATCACTAAATCTTAATTTAAAAACTGGTGGTGGGCTGAGGAGAAAGGTCCGTGCCTAAAGCCCTTGTGTGCCAGTGGAAAGATCTGAGCTTAATCCTCAGATCTCAGTAAAATGCCAGGCAGATGTGACAGCTTACCTGTAATTCCAGTCCTTGAAGGCAGAACCTAGCAATACCCAGAGAGCAGGCAGACCAGCCCAAATGGCATACTCTGAGTTTAAGTAGAGGCTCAGCTTAAAAGAATAAGGTGGATGAGTGATTCCTGATATCACCTTTGGGCATCAGTGTGCATGTGCACACATGTGCAAACATACATGCTCACGCTTCATATGCACATGAAGAAGAGAATAAAACAGAAAAGAGAAAAAAATGAAGTGTGGACTTATCTGGGCAAGATTTCATGTGGTGTGCGTGTGCCTTGGAGGTGGAAACAGGCAGACTTCCCAATGGGAGCAGAGTAAGTGAGGACACCCACGGCAGAGGCAGAAAAATACAGTTGCAAAGCCGAGAGGCAAATGAAATTGTACTTCCGTTTCTTCTTTTGCTACAGAAAAAAATATACAGATCTTTTCCTCTGCCCAGAAACCTGATATTAAAGGACAGCAGGGTCAAAGTTTTCATGAAAATTCTTTAGGGACAGCAGGTGCACCAATGCAGGGGCCTAGCCCAGGACAGTTGATCTCAACAGAGATGGGGATACAGGAATAGCAGGGCGAAGGGACACCATGCATCTGGGTAGATAGAGGATGCATGGGAAGAAGGAGGCTTTATGAGGTGTGAGGGGCTTGGGGTAGCTGCTTTCTCCCTAAAGCCAGACCCCCCCCACCAGAAGCAGAAATATCTTCTGCCGTAGGAATTGACTGATGCATACGGCCGGCTCATGGGAATGAAGTGAGTTCCCAGGAGAAAAAAAGGCAGCTTGTGTAATGCAGTGGTTTCCCACCCTGCAAGTGGCCACATGACACGGGCAGCTACACCGTGTCCCTGTGGTATTCGCATTGCACAGAATGGCGCACTCATTGGGAGACCAAAGCCAAAGTGGGTGAATGATGAGAAAAATCCAGCTGGGAAACAGAGGATTTGAGGGTAAGAAGAAAATCATAATTGGAGAACCGAGGGACGTAGATGGTAAAGTCCTCACGGTGCCAAGAGCAAAGAACATTTTGTCATTGGGAACCGATTTTAAAATTAAGATCAGGCATCTCAGTATCATACACCAGAATGTTCTTTGAAGCGATAGCAAAGAACACTTGTATTCACATCAAAATTGCTGTGGTGCTGATTTCGCTTAGCAAGAGATAGTATTCTTAGTGAAGTACTCAATGCCAACGCTGGCGCTCGTGGAGATCAGGAAACAAAGCTCATGATGACCCGGGGTAATACTCGACAATGAACTCCATGTTCCAGGCTAAATCTCTTCCTCTTTTCTGAACATATGCTTTGAAGCTATGTCCATACAAGGGATGTCATCTGTTTCAACACAGAGCACAAAGGTTTCACAGTAGATAGGAAAGAGGAGAATAACTCCTGTCCAACTGAAGGCTCTTGCCTGGTGCACATGACTCACATACTTCTGTGTGCTTGGGATTTGCTGACTCCCAGCTTCCAAAGAAACAGCAGCTCCTAGAGCGTCTTCTTCCCCGTCCATTTAGAACAAAAGAGACACTGACCTGCTCACCACTGAGCCATCCTAGCGTCTTTCAAACATTTAGCGTCTTTTAATTATAGCTCACATTGAAAGCTAGTTCTCCTTAGTACAAAAATTGATTGTTCCTGTAAGCCCCCGAAACATTGTGTTCCACAAGGCAAGGTCTTGGAAGCACACCAATGTCTCGCCAGCAACTGCCTCCTTAGAAAACATTTGATGAACACAAAAGTAAAATGCATTACTGTCTGGCATGTGTAGAAATATTCCAAAGCATAAGATTTTAATGTGAACAACCTATTAGGTTTTATGACTAACCTTTATTATATTAGAGTGCTTCGCTGTAACTGAAATTCTGTAAATCCTATTAGCCAAGGTTCTACATTGGGTTCTCCAGAGAAACAGAACCAATGCTGGGGGGTTGTGATTATTGAAAGGGGATTGATTGGTGAGATTGGCTTCCACCTCCCTGGGTGGTCTTCAGGATGGAAAGCTGGGCAAAGCAGTAACCGCTCATTCTGCCCAAGAAGCTGGAAGCCATGGATCCCAGCCACAGGCCCAAGATCTGGTGCAAGTACAGATTCCATAAAATCTGTCTTCACTGGCAATGGCCTCAGCAAAAGGCACAGCACATCAGCCAGGTGTGAGGTGAACACCTGCATGCTCGGGGACTCGGCAGTAGGGCTGCAAGTTCCAGGCAGGCCTGGGCTACACAGCAAGGCAAGAAAGAAGGAAAGAAGGAAAGAAGGGAGGAAGGGAGGGAGGAAGAGAGAAAGGAAGAAGGAGGAAGGAAGGAAGGAAGGAAGGAAGGAAAAAGAGGAAGAAAGAAGGAAAGAAAGGGTGGGTGGGAGAAAGGAAGGAGGGAAGAGAGAGAGGAAAGAAGGAAGGAAAAAAGGAGAGTAGAAAGGGAGGGAGGAGAGTAGGGAGGTGAGGATAGAGGAGGAAGGAGAAGAGAGGAGAAAGAGAGAGAAAGAAGAGAAGAAAGAAAGAAAAGAAAAAAGAAAGAAAGAAAAGAAAGAAAAAGAAAGGAAGAAGAGAAGAAGAGAGAAAGAATTGTGAGAGAGAAAGAAGGAAAGAGAATGGGTGGGAAAAAGAAAGGAAGAGAGAGATGAAGGAAGGAAGGAAGGAAGGAAGGAAGGAAAAGAAGAAGGAAGGAAGGAGAGGAGAGCGGGAAGGGAAAGGAAGGGAGGGGCGGGAAGGGAAGGAGGGGGGAGGGAGGGGAGGGGAGGGAAGGGGAGGGGGGGGGAGGGAGGGAAGGGGAGGGGAGGGGAGGGAAGGGGAGGAAGGAAGGGGAGGAGAGGGGCGGACAGGCGGGGCGGGGCGGGGAGGGGAGGGAAACGGAACGGCGAGGGGCCGGCAGGGGCGGGGAGGGGAGTGCAGGAAGGGGCGGGGAGGGGAGGAAGGCAGGGTGCGGGCCGGGGCGGGACGGGCAGCTAAGGCAGGGAGGGAGGGGAGAAAGGGAAGGGGAGGGAGGAACTGATTGAGGGGCGAGGGAATGGGGGAGGGGGAGGAAGAGGGGAAGGAAGGGGAGGGGAGGGAAGGGAAGGGGAGCGTAAGGGAGGGGAGGGGAGGGAAAGAAAAGAAAAAAGAAGAGAAAAAACCCAGAACCTCTGCTTTGACAAGGAATGAGTTAGGGTGAGCTGCTGCCTATTTCCTCCTGCTTCCGCTATTGGCCCCACACAGGCCCCAGCCTGTCACATTCAGGATGGATCTGTCCATCTTCAGCTCACTGCCCCACACGTATGGTCTGTGGTCCTCACCAATCAGACCAGAAATGAGCTTCGACCATTCTTTAGATGTCTCTCAATTCGGTCAAATTCACAACCAAAACGAACCATCACTCCCACAAAGTAAATAAATAAATACACAAAAAATAAAATTGTTAGGCATCTTGTGACATATTCCTGGGGAAGCTTGTCCAGCTATTATATTTTTCCCCAATGACACACAGTAGCCACTCACCTGTCACACAGTAGGCACTCAACTGTTGATTCCTATGTGCACTGGAGTTCCAAGCACAGAGAGGTTCTTCTTTGTCTTTCATTTCCATTTTCTGACCTAAACATCTTTTTGTTTCCTTTTTAATAGCTATACTCCTAGTGATATAAATTAGCATTTCTTTTTTTATTGGCTTATTTGTTTGTTTGATACTAGGGATGCATACATATGAAGCAAGTGAGGTACCTCTGAGTTGTATCCTTAGATCGCTCAAATTCTTTTATTCTGAGATAGAATCTCTTTAAGGTGACCAAGCTGGCCTTGTATTCCTTCCGCCTCGGCCCCCCAAACAGCTGGATGACAGACCCATGCCACTAAACAGGGATGAAATAAGCACCTGCAAAAGAGCTTAGTGGGTGAGATGCTCACAAACGTGGCAATCTGAACCCCGGAAACCCACAGAATGGGAGGACAGAACTGATTTCTGGAAGCTGTTCTCTGGTCCAGAAACCATGGAAAGCATATACTCTTCTTGCTCTCTCATATAGTTTTTTAAAAAATTATCATGTATTGTGAAAATAGGGAGTCTGACCAGGGAGAAAAGGTGTAAGGGAAAGAGGAGGGAAATGTAATTGGAAATTAAGGGGTGAAAATATCCCAAATTCACTATATTAATGTGTGAAACACAAAAAAAATTTTAAAAAGGTAGAAAAAATGATGCCGTATGGAAAATGACTTGGTTTTCTGATACTTATTTCTAGTAGAAAAATAACATTATTGGAGATTGAGACAGAAATTTACTTGCTTACCTAGCAATATGGAAAGTTTCCCAGGTTCAACCCATTCTACTAAAGAGAGAGAGAGAGAGAGAGAGAGAGAGAGAGAGAGAGAGAGAGAGAGAGAGAGAGAGAGAGAGAGAGAGAGAGAGAAGAGGGGAAGAGAAGAAAGGAGGGAAGGAAAGAAAGATAAAAGAGGGAGGGAGAAGGAAGAAAGGGAGGGACAGAGAGAGAGAAGGAGGGAGGATAGGAAAAAGATTGATTATCCATTTATTCCTTCAAATCAGAACTTGTTGAAGTTTCCCAAGCCAGACAATGTTCTAGGATCTGCAGATTTAATAATTAAAAATCAAGAGATCGTTACGTTCTAGTCTCCTTAGACCTACGTCTCATCTCCTGTTAACAGAATAAACAGAAACACTCACTGTGTCAGGAGAGGGAGAAGGGTGGGAGATACGCACACTGTTATCTAAATAACAGTGACATCTGAGAACAGCTCCAAAGGCCTGAGAGAAGAGGCTCTCTTGTCAGAAAAAAAGAAATGTTCCAAACAGTAACAAGGCAGAATGCCCCGAGGCGGATGGTTCTCAGGCGAGGCACAAACCAGCAAGGAGTTTTCTCTTATAAGGCAAGTGATGTGGGAATCATCTATCTACCCTGGTTCTCCATCTATTTAAACCTCACTGGTCCTTTTAAATATCTGTCTGTTGAAGTCCCTCAGAGGAAGACATTCCTGGCACTCCTCCAGAAAAGATTTGGCTTCTTCCTCCCTGAAGCCAAAGAACAACTTGGCTCTGATAATTCCATTTTACAAGTTAGCATATTTGTGCATTATAAACACACATGTAGGGTCAAGACTCTGTCACAAATTGCTGCAGACCCCTTCTGAAGAAGCTGCTTTTAGACTATCTTCTCGAAGCTGCTCTAGGTAGCCAAAACAGCTGCATCTGTAATTAGTATGGGTTTTCCAGAAACTTCCATTCAGTATGCACTACTTTGTTACAGATTAATTTAGCTGAGACTTTAGAAAAAGCATTTGACAGAGAACCCTCCTGACTGAAAAATACTAGTGACAGGCATGATTTCTTTAGTGACCCATTTGGTTCCCAAAAGGGGATCCCTGGTGGGTTTGGGGCTCTGCAGTTAGGAATGTTAAGCTGGCTTGGTACACATGCCTGGCGGGGTATAGCCTAGGGCAGACTTCATTGTCTGAAGTCTCCTGAAGCTAGGGAGAGTTTAAGGGAAGATTCTGGCTGAAAGGATGTGGTTTTCCTGTCCTGGCTAGAGAATGAGATATTTGTTCTTCTGAAGCAGCGGCTGACTTGCTAAAGCCACACTGCTCCTGACTCCATTGACCTTGTTTTTGAAAATCTCTTTTCCTCTTTCTCCAAGATGCAGAAAGTGGAAGTAACAGGAGATCCAGCAGCTTGAGAATGCCTTGGGATTTAGATGAAATTAATAGCATCCTCCAAAGGAGAACGGAACAGAGCAGAGGCCCAAAATGCAAACCAAATGCGAGAGAGGAGAGAATGAGGGCACACACACACACACACACACACACACACACACACACACACACACACACACACACACAGAACCCACGGGGCATGACAGAGGACCACAACTGTAACCTGCCACTCATTTGAAACGCACTTTGCCTCATAACACCTGATTCATTTTGAACCTGTCCCAAGACAGGCTGATAGGACACACAAATACAGGTGTCCGCCATCTAGTGGCAGGCATTTGTATGGACTGTCCATACACTACGAGAAAAATGCAATCCAAGTCCCATATTTAAGTGATGAAAAGTAGAAGCTAAGAATGGTCACACTTTTAAGTGGCCACTGTCCTAAGATGCCCACGTCTCCTCTGGTCTTTACACCAATATAAAGTCTGTTTGGGAATCTCTTTGGAAAATGCCAGCACACCCTGCGTAGTATCCCCACGAGGATATAATCCCACGAAGGCAGTGTCTTCCCTGCCTATTCATCTTTTCATCTCTAGAACATCGGCTGCCTGACCTAGTTCAGGAATTTAATGAGTTTAATGAACCAATGCATGTGCAGAAGAAACGCTGAAAATACACCAGACTGGAGATAGCTTGTGTTCAGGGCTTGCTGCCCTGGAAATCTCAAACAAATGTTAGAGCAGGGGCTGGAGAGATGGAGCAGGAGAGATGGCAGAAGACTGTGCCAAAAGGCAGAAGGATCTGAGTTCAGATCCTGGATCCCACTCACATGAAAACATCAGGCAGAAATAGCTGCAGCCTGTACTTTTGGCTCTGGAAGGCAAAGCCTGAGTAAACCCAAATCAAGGCAGAAGCAATAGAGGATGATTCCTGAAGTCACCCTGTGCCTCAACAGGCACACACACACACACACACACCACACACACACAGAGAGAGAGAGAGAGAGAGAGAGAGAGAGAGAGAGATAAAAAGTATGACCAGAATAATTGTTTTTTAAAGGGAAAGTTAATGTGCTTATTTCTATTAAATTTGTGAAAGGCAGGGATTGCATGTAACTATTAATTTTTAATTTTTTAAATAGAAGTCATGCAAAATGTCCTGGAATACATGGAAAAAACCAGCCTAAGTTGATTCCTTTAAAAGGATTCATGTAAATCATGTTAATTTGCATGTAAGGCAACAATTATAGACTCTCTGATCATTTTTTTTTTTTTGCATTCTGCCATTCTCATCACGGTAAGGGGATGATTGTTCAGAAGCATGGCCCTCAGCTATAGTGCGATATGCCTGCAAAGACATGTTTTGTTTTGTTGGGTTTGGAACAGAGCTCAGATGTGGAGCAGTTATCTAGCTCATGTGAGGCCTCAGGTACTTGCTTAGCATGTGTGAGGTACTAGGTACAACCCCTGGCATCATACAAGAAAATATTCTGTTTATGATCATTCTGTGACATAACATGAAAAGCAGAAATGCTAAAAACTGCCTATATTGGAGATAACTTCTGTCTTATTATGTCTTATGAATATTGCTAGGCACACTTTTCAAAGATACATATATTATTTAAGTACAGTGGGGTACACTTGAGGGGAAAAGTCTCATCTTGATTTTCCACCTGGGATCCATCTTTCTTTGATCAAGCTAGCATTCACTGTGAGCCAAAACCTACCTTTCATAGACCTCAGGGAGCTTCCTAAATGAAATACCTCATTTTTTTTCCCCGGAGAGAACAGGAAAGATAACATATCCCTTGCCAGTGGTGCTATTAATCTACTCACGAAAATAAAACAAAGTTTCTCCCTCTTCAGTTCATAAGTCTTAGTGAAGGGAAGTTGTATGCTACTTACAAGGCAAGCTGGTAGACCCTGCAGATTGGCAGACCCTGCAGGCTGGCAGACCCTGCCTTTGCTGTCATTCAACTGCTTGGCCTTTGCTCTTAAGACTCAGTGACTGCCCAGAATGAATCTGGTGCCTTTGACAACCTGGGACGTAGTTCTGGAACCATTGCTCCATGACGATGAACCCTGATTGAAAGCCTGACAGGATCTGGAATCATCCAGGAGGTGGATCTCTACACACGTGTATGAAGAAGCTTCTAGACTAGGTTATCTGAGGAGAGAAGCCTCACCTTAAATGTGGGAGGCACCATCCCATGGGCTGGGCTCCTGGATGGCACACAAAGGAGAAGGCAAGCTGAGCACCAGCATTCATCTCTGTCTGCTCCACACTCCCACAGCCAAACTTGTTTTATCGTGATGTACTGTACCCTAGAACTATGAGCTCAAATAAACCTGTCTTTCCTTAAATCGCTTTGGTCAAGCGTTGTGTGACGGCGGTGTTAAAAGTAACTAATAGCAGCCCACGTGTCTGTGGTGGAAGGCTCTTCAGGGGTAACTAAGAACCTTCAGGAAAGCTCTCTACTTGTGACAGCCGATGACTAACGAACGTGACTACTTGAAAAGTACCAGCTATTATAACAGGTTGGCAAGAGGAGTCATTAGGGGATGCTATCAGAAAGACTCATCCCTGCACACAGGCTACCAGGGATAACTATCTCTTCACAGTCACACTCCACACTGGAGCAGCTGGGAATCTGTTGGGAAATGCCGTGATGCTCTTTCAAATGGCTGTGTTTATTTTTATTTTCATATGTACTATGTGGGGAGGTGTTTCCATGTGTGCATGTGTGTATGTGAGTGTAGCATTTACTCTGCATGTTGTCTATAAATTCATGACCAAATGGCTTATATGGGAGCAAGGGATTTTATTTTGACTCGTGATCGTTTGGTTACAGTTCTTAATCCAGCTTGGCAGAAGAGTCCGCACCAACACTAGGAGCTGAGGGAGCTGGCCACACCATATCACAGGACTGCAAATAATCCTTATTTGCCATATTAGCATGCCTGGCCAAGTATATCAAAGAATACCAACTTCCTTAACCAGTTCCTTCCATCTTATCCACTTGCCCTGGGACTAAATGAGCTCTTGTAGGCTTGCTTGTGGTCCTAACTCAATCACTAATTCTTTACAAATGTGCCAGAGCTCAAACCCTCAACAATCAAATTGCCATCTGTATCTAACTATGACAATGGGTGTACATGCCCATGAGTACACGTGTGTATGGAGGCCCTGAGATTGACATTGGGAATCATTCAATGTGACTGCTCTTCTACTTGTTGTTTTGAAGCTGGGTCTTTATAAGCACTGCTCACCTATAGAGCTAGTCTGTCTAACCAGCTGGCTCTAGAGATTCTCGGACTCCACCTTCCTGGGCCAGAAGTACAGTCAGGCCACTATATCTGCTTGTTATTTAGTATGGGTTTAGGGGTCCAGAAAACCAGACCATTGTGCCAGCCCCCATGTTTTATTTGTTTATCTATGGTACTCACTCGCCACGGCAGGCATATAGCAGCCAGAGGATAACTCTCAGGAGCCAGTTCCCTCTCTCCACCATGTGGGCTTCCAGAGACTGAACTCAGGTCCCCATGTTTGCACTTCAGTACTTGAACTCACAAAGCCATTCTTCTCAAAAGGACTGGTAACGGGGAGTCAGTTTGCATGTGTCAGGCACTGCATTAGGTCGTTGGACTGTGTCAATGGGAACAAGACAAATCTCTACTTTTACAGGCACCTAAAGCATCCTTGATTAGTGAAATGTTCCTGAGAGATGCACGGCTTTGCTTACAGGAAAGCAATGGGTGGCTGGTGAGATGGTCTGATCATTGTGCCAAGACCTGCCCTTTGTACATGGCATCATTCCCTCTATTAGTAAGCAATCTGGACACGGGCACACTAGCAGATGAGCAACTGGGCACCACTGGTCTTTGCCCTCAGTCTTTGGTGTGGCCGGTTCTCTCAGTTCCCAATGATGCTGTGACTCCCCTGGCTGGAGGGACTATGTAACAGTTACTCTGAACTGTTGCTGTGAGAGATCGCCCAAAGTCCAGCAATGTAAGGGAGAAAGGGAGATTTATTCAGCTTATGGTTCTGGAAAGGAAATCGATCTTTCATGCCGGAAGCAGCATAGCTGGCTGGCTGAAGCTGGAGACAGGCTACGTCACTGCAGACATCTTGGAGGCTCTAAAAGGCAGATGTCTCCTGGAGGTAGGGTGGGACTCATCCACATCAAGGCCCACCCCTTGTGACTGCTTTCCTCCAGCAAGGCTCCACCTCTCAAAGGTACCATGACTTTCCCAGACACATAGACTGCAGAAGACACATTTCAAACCATGATAGACTGCAATCTGGACCAGTGAGCTGAAGGGAACCCTTTTGTCCCTTAAGGCATTTGGATCAATTGTTTTGTGACAACAAGGAGTCATGAAAGTGCAACAGACTTTTAGAAGGAAACATCAAGAATATGACCTTTGGGCTGTGACCCCAAGAGCATAGGCCAGAGAGGCAACAATGACAGATGGGATTAAATCAGAACAAAGAACTTCTGCACAGTAGCAGACTTGAAAATACCAGTGGTGGAAGTATCTTCTTGTATCCATCGTCTGTAAGTTCTTAAAACAGGCAAGGGACTCAAACGACCCAAGAAGCAAGCACCTGAACATTTCCTGAAGAATAACTACATTTGGCCAACGGTATACAAAACATACTGTTCATAATGAATTACCACAGGAAAACAGATTGAAACCACAACAAGGGGCTAGAAAGGTTTTAGCGAGTAAAACTACTGGCTGCCAAGCCTGAGGATCTGAGTTTTCCCAATTCCCAGGAAAAAATGTTGTATGTGGTGGGCCCAGTCTGAAATCCCAGCAATCCTGTAGAGAGATGGGAGATAGACACAGGACAGTCAACTGGGGATGCTTGCAGACAACTTGGCCTGGAATATGTTGCAGAAATAAGAGAAACGCTGCCTCAAAATAATGTGGATGGTGAGAGCTGACTTCTGAAAACTGTCCTCAGACCTCCATATGTATACTATAATACATGCCTACATTCACACATACATATACACACACATACACACATACATTAAACCAAATACAAATTTAAAAATTCACAGTGAGAGATCACCACATGGCTATTAGAATGCTGCTATTATAGAGACAAAGGAAAGTTAAATGTGGGCAAAGACACGGAGAAAAGGAATTTGTGCATACTGTTGGTGGGAGTGTAAACTGGGGCAGACGTTGTAGAAACACAGTGTGACAGTGTCTTGGGAATTGAAAAGCAGCATCATTGCATGATCTCATCCCACACTTGGATTTCTGCTCACAGGAAGTAGTTCTGGGGTGTCAAGGAAATGTCTGCACATCATAGTCATTACGGAGTTCTTGCAATAGCCAAGATCAGTAAGCAACCCAAGATCTTGCAGAAGAGTGGGAAGGAAGGAAGGAAGGAAAGAAGGAAGGAAGGAAGGAAGGAAGGAAGGAAGGAAGGAAGGAAGGAAGGAAGAGAAGGAAGGAAGGAAGGAAGGAAGGAAGGAAGGAGGGAGGGAGGGAGGGAAGGAAGGAAGGAAGGAAGGAAGGAGGGAGGGAGGGAGGAAAGGAGGGAAGGAGGGAAGGAGGGAAGGAAGGAAGGAAGGAAAGAAGGAAGGAAGGGAAGGAAGGAAGGAAGGAAGGAAAGAAGGAAGGAAGGGAAGGAAGGAAGGAAGGACAGAAGGAGGAAGGGGGAAGAGAGGGAGGGGGAGGGAAGGAGGGAGGGAGAGAGGGAGTCAACCTGGGCTGGCAAGATGACTCAGCAGATTAAGGCTCCAGCTTGATAACCTGGTGAACTCAGTTGGATCCCTGGAAGCCCAAGTAGTAGAAGAAAAGTGACTCTTGGTGACAGCTGTCCTCTGGCCTCTGTCCATAAATAATAACATGCATACATGAATGTTCTCTCTTTCCCTCAAATAAATAAATACTTTTTAAAAAGAAAAGAAAAAACCCCATAAAACCATCCTCTTGCAGCCCCCTGGATGGGCTGGAAGACATTAAGTTAAATGAAATTTGAAGAAAGACAAATCCACAAGATCAAATTTATATATGGAATCTAAAAAGTCAAATTCACTGAGTAGAACAGTGGTTATCAGACATTGTGACAGTGTATGTGTGTGTGAATCTCAGTGAAAGGGCACCAGATTTTTTTTTATTAATACATTTTTTATTATTATTTCAGCTCATACAAACTTAATAGGTACATCAGTTCCCTCCCTCCCTCCTCCTCCCCCGTACCCCCTGCTCCCCCTCCCCACACCCCTCCCTCCCCATCCCCCAGTGCCTCCCGCCCCAATTCCCAGAGAGTCCTTTCTTGAAGGGCACCAGATGTTTAGAGTAAGAGTCAGAAATCCATTATATAACACAATGGTTAATGATCATGTGTAATTCATCATGTTTGGAAACTGCAGGAAAAACATATTGAGTGTTCTTACTAAAATGTTAAGCATGTCAGGTGATTCATTTGTTGATAATCTTGATAATCTTGGGTCTACAAAGCCATCATGAACACAAATTTTAATTGCCAAGTTCAGAAAAAGAAAGTTGTTGATCCAGTGAGATGCTGCCTGAATATCACAAATTCTAAATTATGTTCTACCTAGTCCCAAGCATCTTCTAAGAGTGCCTATTGGAAAACACAAAAGTAAAAAGAAATAGAAAAAGGAAGCAATACACTGAAAAATTGGCATAATCGGCCTCTGTGATTGTGTGTTATATTTACGGCTGAATTTCTCAGCTGTTGATGCAATGCCTAAACAAAGATGGCTTAATTTTATTTTCAGGTAATGGCTTGCATGATTCCAAAAGATATTCAGTCTTTCCTGGTGCTGAATTCTAAGGGAAACCAATGATATCGTAAAGAAGAGCGACTCAGTAAGTCCAAGAACAAAGCGTGCAGGAGTTAGAGAGAAGACACAGACCTCGTTTCTAGGATTTGCTCAGCCAGACAGCAGGAATCTCATGCCATTTCAAAGCTATACGTCCCTATTATTGCTCTCATGCCCTACATTTACAGTTCTCCATCAGACACAGCTAGCTTCACTGACACCTTTAGATGCCACAAACATACTTGAAGTTATTCTGCATTATTGCTGCTAAATTCACGACCAAACGGCTTATAGGGGAACAAGAGGTTTTATTCTGGCTTATGATTGTCCAGTTACAGTTCTTAGTCCAGCTTGGCCGGAGAGCTTGCACCAACACCAGGGGCTGAGGGAACTGCCTACACCGTATCTGTAGGACTCCTGAGAGAGGGACAATCTTCACTTGCCAGACCAGCATGTCTGGCCAAGAACACCAAAAGATGCCAACTTCCTTAACTAGCTCCCTGCATCTTATTCACCTGCCCAGGGCCTAGTCACACCCACTAGAGCTGGGTCTCCCCATCAACTGGACTACCTCCTGCAGACTTGTTGGGGCTTAAATCAACAACTGATTCTTTACAAATGTGCCAACAGCTTCAACTATCAGTTTGACATCTATATCTAACTGTAACAACACTTCTGGACCCTCTACCCATCCAAGAAGATGATCTTTCAGAGATCTAACCTACAACTGATTTTTTTCCTTTGAGACAAGTTCTTCCTGTGTTACCCAAGTGGGTCTTAATTAAACTCCTGGGCTCAAGTGATCCTCCTGTCTAAAGCTCCCTCGATTAGGGCTTCAAGCTGATGCTACCGCAGCTAAATTTAATTTGTGTTGAAGGAAGCAAAGCAAACATTCATCATGATTAAGAGATATTCTTGCAAAATTCTCAAAGGAACATTTATTTTCAACTTTTATAAAAATTTTTCCTTCCCACCGATGACTTATTTTGTTCTTTACTTAGCATTCTAACACATAGTTCACTTGGAATTTTATTTGTCTTTTTTTTCAATTTCCTACTGCTTCTCTCTAAATTACATAATTTTGTTAAATATGTTAAATCTTTGTTAAATGATTGCTAATTTTTTGTTTTTATTCAAAGTTTACGGTCGGTTCTGAAATAAAAGTTAATATGAGTAACTCTGTATGTTAAGCAGTTGAGTATGTATGTACACAGAAATTTATGACATCTTACCTGTTTTTTGTAGATCTGAAAAATATGAACATTTGTATGGCAACATACAATCCAGCAATATGAAAATGCATATCACCAAACTGTGCTTCCACTGTGGTATTATAATGATTACCACCTCTCTAGCAACCCACTACTCAACTTAACATTACCAATGGCATGAGACCAGCTCGGTTCTTCCAACATGGTATTTGTGACTTCTTACAAATCCAAAGTGTGTTACACAATCCTAGGAGCAGATAAACTGCTGAAAAAAGACATGCTTAACTGATAAGAAATTCAGAGCAAACATATTCTATATTGCAAGCCCATTCTAAGTGGATTGATTTTTATGCAGTTAAATCAGCAATGTTTTGGAATGAATTGCAGATTTTAAAAATAGGGAGGTAGATTTACATTTCAAGTCAAGTTGCCAACTCTTGTTATTATCCCAAGTTTGTGAGAATGAATGTTACAATGTATTCATGTGAGTCAACATTTTTTCCATTACTATTTCAAATACCTGAGACACACCAACTTAGGGAGAGGTTTATTACAGAGGTTTAAGTGCATGGCTGATTGACCTTGTTCCTTGCAGTGTACACGGAGACGAAGCATTGTGGTAGAAGCATGCGGAAGAATAAGACCTCTTAGGTTATGACCAGAGTTCGAGGAGAGACAGGAAAACTCTAGGGTCTCACAAGGACACATCTCATTACCTAGCTGCTCTCATCTTACCAGATTCCATCTTCTAAAAGTTTTAGCACATGGGCCACGGAGGGTGTAGTCATACCAAAAAAAAAAAAAAAAAAAAAAAAAAGTACCAGAAGATAATGCACCAGACTCTTAAACATGGTCACCTTTGGGGATGGAGATTCATGATTACTTTCACGAGCAAAAGGATGGTATTCAGATTTATATGCTATATTTTATTTATATACTGAGACAATCAGCAAAAGCACTCTACTTGCATATTTTATATTCCAATGCACATATCAATCATCTAAGAGAAAGATTGTACTCAGGGCGGGTAAAGATAAGTGCCATGTGGCATCTACCTAAGGATTTTGCAGTCTGATATTTGAAATAATTTATGGACATGGATGTACAAATCAAGAACAAAATAAGCTCCTGATAAATCCAATATTCTGATAAAACAGCAGGAGATGAATTCCCAGGGAGAAGTGTCCTTTGGAACAGTCCTTGATAAATTGCTGAAATCTGGATCCCCAGGGACAAAGAAGGGAGGGCATTCTACCCAGCACAAGGACAGAGCAGAAGGTACAGGGAGTGCTAAGGGTGCAGGGAAAGACAGCCTGGAGATTTGAGACTGAACTTAAAATGTAAATCAAGCCAGGGAGTAAGATGAAGCTGATACCAGACAGTCATTAGGCCCTGAATAAAGGAAGGCAGTGGGGAGGGGGGGTGGTCAGAGCAGACGTTGAAGACAGGAAAAATGATAAGATTTCAATTCAAGCAGAGAAATCACTACAAATAGATTGGAAAGCATAAAGGGAGTCAGAGAGAGATCTTTGGAAGACCTTAGAGATGGGAAGGAAGTGATGAAGGTATAAATAATGTCATCGTCTTTTTTTATTGTGATCTAAGCTCAGAGTATGTGCTCAGTGGGAGCCTGTTAGACATGCAGTTTCTAGGATTTGGGGAGATGGCTCAGAGTTAAAGCCTTTGCCTCACAAGCAAAAGGACCCGAGTTCAGATCCCCAGATCCCACATAAAAATTGCTAGGTAGATATGGTGGTAGCCTGGAAGGCAGAACCTGGAAAACTCCAGAGCAAAGCAACGAGAAGGTAGAGCAATTCAGTATGATTCCCAGTGTCATCCTTGGACCTTCACAGGCAAGTACACTTATGTATCCTTTTGTACAAACATGCAAAAGAAATGCAGATTCTAAGCCCTGCAGTGGTGGTTCAGCTGGTAAAGAGCTTTTTGTGCAGGCATGGGGGACCTAAATTTGATCCCCAGAATCCAAGTGGAAGTCTGGGTCTGGTAGATCACCCCTGCAATGCTAATGCCAGGGAAGTAGAAGCAGGGAGGGAGGGAGGAGCTCATAGGCCAGTCAGTCTAGCCAAATGGTGAGCTCCAGATTCAGGAAACATCTTGTCTCAGAAAATAAGGTGGAGAGTGATTTAAGGAAGATGCCTGAGATTGACCTCTGCCCAACACATGTGTGTGCATGCATATGTGCACACATGAGCACATGCATGAAAATGTACACATACTTGTACATAAAGAAATGCATATTCTCAGCCTCTGCCCAAATATCATGTATCCAAGTCTGCATCAAGACGTTTGCCTAAGGTCCTTACGTAGATGACTGTACATTACAGTTGGAGAGGCAATGAATTAAGGTGGCCCTAGCAGGAAGGGAAGGAAGCCAAGATGCTTGAGTTATGACTTGCCTAAGTATTCGAATCCGGTGTCTGGCACACTGTGGAAAGCAAGGGAAGAGAATAAATCATTATTATTCAGAGAAGTGGGATGCTCATGACATTCACAGAGACGGGAGTCTTCAGGGAAGAAGCAGGAGAGGGAGAAAAAGTCACATGGCGATGGCAGTCCTTTGTGTCATTAGCATGGGGAGGGAGAGATGACAGGGACCTACAGTGAATGGCTGTTGGAAATTAGGAAGATGGATAAAGCCTGGCGGAATACAAAAGAGGACATGTGGAGTCCACTAACAAGGACATGCTGGAAAGCCCAGCACTAGTCAAGGGAGGAGAGTGGAAAGCTGGGGGAGGGGGGAGAAAATGTGGCAGGAGTCCAAGAGACAGTGTCATCTGACAAGTAGGGGACTTTGGAGATGTCCACATGATGCTGAAGGAATGGCCAGGAAAGGCTGCTGGCTCTGCGATTTGGAGGTTGCAGGTGACTTTGGAGATGTCTGTGGTCCTTGTGAGGATGGGAAGTAGAAGTCGAAGGTTTTGTGCTACATCTTGGTGAGTTTCAGGGAGGCGCAAATGCTATTCACTGAATACCGGGAAGATTAAGAATGAGGACTGGCAAGGTGGCTCAGTATGGTGAGATGCCTGTTTCCAAACCTGGGGATCTGAGTTTGATCCCTGGGAGCCAGCATGGTGGAAGAGGAGAGAACTGACTTCTGAACTCCACTAAGATACCATGGCATGCATTTGCTCTTTCTTCTCTCTCTCTCAAATGAATAAGCAAATAAAAATGCTTATTAAAAAGAATGAAGAGGGAAGATTTGAAGTGGAAGATAAGACCAATTGAAGAATGTTAAACTCTTAGTTACTCTTCTGTTGCTGTCAGAAAATACTCTGACTGAAGCAGTTCATAAAGAGGCTTATCTTGGCTGACAGAGGGCTAGAGTTCTGTCATGTGGGGAGCCAGGAAACGCATGGCAGCTGGCTCCCATGGATTAAGCCTCAGGCCCACCCCAAGTGACCCATTTCCTCCAGCAAGTCCCCACCTGCCAAAGATTCCACAACTTCCCCAAACAGCATCACAAGTGTTCCAGTGGATGAGCTGGCAGGGGACATTTCACACTCTAATCCAGCACTTGGGTATCAAAGAAATTCCATAGGGGTTCTCATCTGAATTCCCAACATGGCTAAGAGAGCAAACAGGCACAGACAGCAGGAATCATAATTTTGGCTCAACTCAGGGAGGATTAGCTCTTGTTCCCTGAATATAGAAGGAGCTGCATGAGGAACATTGGTTTCTCAAAGTACACAGAATTCCCGGTCAATAGAATGCAGAGATAATCATAAGGCAGAAGTTATTTGCTAATGAAGTTCCATCAGTTCTTGATGGTGTTCTCTTAAAGATAGGGTCACTTCCTGATGCCGAGCTGGTGGTCCCCTCACCTGGCGGAAGATATGCTCAAAGGAAGGATCTTTGGAGGTCAAACTCATCATTGATTCTGTGGGTTGTTTTTGGTGTGATAGTAGGTATGCTTAAAGCAGAGATGCACAGAGCAGGACATACATGCAGAGAGGAGCCAATGGACCTACAGAGGCAGAGATCAGGGTGAGGTGGTCTCAAGTGGGCGACTGCTGTCATTCCTAGAAGCTGGAGGGAACAAGCCACAAATTCCTCCTCTTCTGAAGGCTTTGGAAAGAATGTGGTCCAGCTGGCACTTGACTGCTGGTGTCCAAACAGAAGGGAATGAGTTGCTGTTGCTTGAAGCCCTAGTATATAAGAACATTATCTAACATCGCCTTCCTCTCTGAGCTGATAGACTCTCACTTTGTGTAGACCACATCCTCCTGTAAAGGAAGACTCTTAACCCACTCCATGCATGTGTCTAAAGTAACTTCAGACACAACAGCATCAAAATTAAAATAGTGAGTTGCTTCAATGTGCACAGGTATATTAGACAGACATGGATGGATGGTTGTAGATATCAATAGTAATCAGGTATTGTTGATAGAAGATAGCTAGATGGTGAATAGCTAGAAGATTGATAGATATTAATGATACATAGATGATAGGTAGATATTGATAACAGAAGATAAATGACTGGTAGAGATCCCCAATAGGTTATAGATAAATCATAGGTAGATACTGATGAAAGATGTTAATTAGATGGTAGATACATAGATGAATGGTAGCTATAAATGATAAATAGGTAGATGGTAGATTGATAAATATCAGTCATAGATAACAGATGGCTATTGTTGACAAGCTAGATAGTAGATAGATAATTGATAGCTATCAGTGATAGGTAAGATGGATGACAGATTGATGATAGGTACAAATTATTGATAGGAGATAGGTAGAAGGTAGAGAGATGATTGATATATATCATTCATAGATGAGAGGTAAATATTATTGACATATGATAGATGGTAAATAGACAATGGATAGACATCAATGACAGATTTTAGGTGATAAATCATCACAATGATAGATGATATGCAGATATTGTTGATAGACAATATATGGAAGATAGATGATTCATATGTATACTAATGACAGATGCATTATGCTGTTGATAGAAGATAGATAACAGATAGATGGTATAGATAGATAATAGATGGTAAATATTAATGAAGACATGACAGCAAAGATAGAAATTACACATAGATGATGGATTGATTTACTCATTTACTCAAACAGATATTTATTAAAATCTACTTACATATTCTCATCAAGTTAATTCTAGAGAAAGTCAACATAAGTATCCCTTGGGTCACTTTCTAGTATCAGTGCAATATTCCAGACAAGAATTCTCAGAAGAGACATGGCACGTAGCTGCCTTAGTCAGACAGGTTTACTGTTTATCTACCTTTTTGACCAATCAAGCCATCAATAATAATTCATCACAAGAATGACAAAGTGACGGGCGCACTGGTAAGAAGCTGGTGTGGTAGTCCTGTGCAGTAGGAGGGAACTGTTGCTGGGAACTGAAAGGTGATCCTGTGTGGTGGGAAGGAGACGCTACAGCCCTGGGAGAGGAGGCAAGAGAAGGCTAGACAAAAAACTATCAGTCTTTCCATTTTTCCTTTAGCACTTCGTTCTCATAAGGTGTGGCATGTGATTGGCACTACCCCTCATTCAAAAAAAAATCACAGCTCTGACAGTCAGGCCACCATCTCTAAGAACTCCTTCCCCATGCCAGTCATTTGATGGCTCGCCACATAACAGGTGTTTTCCTTTCAGACAGCCTCAGTCTGAGACCTCACAAAAGTGACTACACTTGATAGCACTTCAATGAACATGCACACATACACAAAAGTCAACAGGGCTGCTGAAACGAAGAAGCCAGCCATACTTGGAATTTATCGAATTATTGGTCGGTGAGCTATGGATGTGAGATGGCCTAGTGGAGGTGGGTGCTGGCTTGATGGAACTTCAAATGGCTGTGGGTTAAGAACAGACCCACATTGAGCAGCAGCCCCTGGGAGCACGTGTGGAGACCCCTGGAATCAGACTACAGCTCATCTGACATGTGTATGTACGTACAGTGCTTAAGCTGGAGCACCTGCGCTCTCTCCATACCCAGTGGCCTGGTGACCAAAGCCAGAGGACGTCACAGCTCAGTCGTTGTGCCAGAGTTCAAGGGAACAGTGGGAACAGGAAGTGGGGTGAGACTGGGCCAGAACAAATGACCTCATGAAGGATTAATCCGGCAGCCAGCGGATAGTCAGCAGCTCAGGTGGCACTGGCCAGCCTTGAGCACTGAGATTTGATCCTGCCCACAATGACAGGCAAGGAGATTTTATGTGTCAGGTGAATTGACCAGCACCGGTCTGCAGGCAGAAGTCTGGGCTACGCTGCTCAGCATGGGGCCATGTCTTCGGCCCCTTCGGCCTTCGGGGTTCGTTCACACTGGGCTGCAATTGGAGACTGGGAACAAAATGCAGACTTGCTCCTGGAGAGTTCTTGGCAAGAGCCTGGCTGATAGTCAAGGTCACTGCTAAGGTTATTCTAGGCCCAAACATTGAGCCCCATTCTGAAAGCTCAAGAGAAATGACAAACAGACCGGAGTTGGTGAAACAGGGCTGAGAGGGTACTAGTGGGGTGATAGCAAGCAAACATGGAACCCAGACATGCTTCCTCCGTGGCTGGAAGTATCTCTAAGATCAATGAAAGCTGACTAGGACCTGGAAGAATCCCAGGCAGGGACTCTGAGACCTGCAAGCACCTCACAGCTTCTGCTTGTCAACCTGTGTGCTGCTCCACCACTGGTTTCCCCAAAGTTGTTATACTCCAGATGAGCTGACACAATGGGGAAGAAGATAACCCCACCCCAGCCTATGCTGTCTGCTGCCCTAGAGGGAGGGTGCAGGTCTGTGTGAGCGAGCGTGTCCCCAGGCCTAGGAGGTGGGGACAGTAAGCTCCAACAGGTGGAAGGACGCCAATTGCCAACCTGCAAAGTGACAGTTTGCCAGAAGTCTGAGGGTAGAGAAGCTGCCAAAAACCTTCTGGGCAAAAGGCAAACCGTAGCCAAAGGCCGGAGCAGCAGACATGCCACAGAGGCACCCCCCCCTACCTCCTGTCTCTCTCAGTACTGAGGAGGGGACACAGGTTCTAACTGTGCTTGACACATAACATTTCTGATGACAAATGACACATTTTGATCTGGTGTGATGGCTCAGTCTTTAAGGTGTTTACACACAGACACACACACACACACACTTCTGAATGAGTCCCCTTACTCACACCACTGTAAGATGGGCTACAGCAACCACCAGTATCTCTCCACCTACACACTGGTGAAGGACAAGCTTCAGGTAGGTGCTTTCATATTTAAAGCATGTGTGGATTGTTCCATGTTTTCTTTTGCTTCGCTGCAACAAAAACATGTGTATTTCTGGGTTCGAAGACGATGGCACTAATATAGGTCTCTGTTAACCGTAGCCCCAGCCATGTGACAGGCTCTGCAGAACCCAGATGACTCCCTGAAAGGGATAACTTCATCCCTCATGGGCTTTCTGAGAGAAGCAGCTGGAGGGATCGGCAAGAGACAGCTTTGTGCTTGATCTGAGGCCAGGGCAGCCTCCTTAACAGAGAACAGAGGCCTTCAGACACCAGAAACCAACTTCCCATTTGATTGGTGTTGTGTCCCCTCAAACTCATTAGCTGCTGATATCTTCAATAAAACCCAAACTTTCCTTTGAATTCAAAAGTCTAGCCCAAAGTTATGCAAGGTTAAAAAACCGGGAACAGTACTTCCACCAGATTCAAAGAGCTCTAGTTCTTTGACAAAGCTGTCCAAGCACTTTACAGACATCCACTTTTAGGAAATGACAGATACTGTGTGTTCACCAATGAAACACTGGGCATATTTCCTCATGAAAAGATAAAAATGAATAAAGTAATTTGATTAACTCTTTATCAGAGAAGTATTTGGCTTTTTAAGTCTTCCGTAAGGAAAAAAATATTTCCAGTTTTTCTGCTTCAAAACCACACAGGGAAGAGGATGGTTTGAGTCATAGTATTTCATGACAGAAAGCTAGGTTTCATGCATGATGGGAGATGCAAGTCTGACTCTCCAGCAAATGCTCATTCTTGTGTAGTTCACATTCATCTCCTGTCCAAAAGGCCACCACAGAGGCTTTCCGTATAAGCCTTCCCAAACTGCAGACCAGACCCAGTGTCTTCTTGGTTACAGTGACAATGTCCAGGCTACCTTGGGGTAAGCAGCCACGTCTGCCATGGTTGACAACATTATTAGCAGGCAGGAACGCTTTATTAGCTGGAGACATGAGATGATATTTTAGGTGAAAGTCTCAAAAAAATTACTTCCTAAGGGGCAAAAATACACAAATCAATTTTTCTTTGAATCATAACCATTTAATTTCTATTCAATTTATTAATTTGGATCTAAGACTTCTTAGCTATGCCCACCCGCCCTCACTCCCAGGCAAATGTTCAAGAGGTTGTCTACCATTAAAAACTGAAATATGATTAAAAGAAGCACATAGCCTAGCTTAGAACAAGAAAACCATTTGTCTTCATAAGGAAAAATGAAAAGGCATGCTGTAAAGGATGTTTATTCCGGCCGGTGAGCTGCCTCAGCGGCTAAAGGCACTTGCTGCCAAGCCTGATGACCTCAGTTCGATCCTTAGAGCTACATGGTGGAAGAAGAGAACCCAACCTACTTTCAAAGTCCTCTGACTTCCTCACAGGGCCATGCAAATACAAGAGAAATACATGTAAAAAATATTTTTAAAAGAATGTTTACCCATGCTTCAGCAATCGGAGGAAACAAATGCTTTCGAAGTGATACTGTTCTAACAATCCCCCTCCAAAAGAAGGCAGTGTGATGAATATTCATAGCTTTCTCTAAGCTTTAAAAGTGCTCTGAATCATTTGTACTATGGGTTTAAGACAAATCTAATTTTATTTTAATACTTGCTCTTTATACAAATTTCAGCCAATTCTACTTTCTCTTTTGCCCAAATCATACTTTTCCCTGATAATAATTTCCCATGACACACATTCACACTCTAAAGTATTTCAAAGTCTACTTTTTAATCTTTTTCCTTACATTATTGCGGTCCTTTAAGTAATCCATCATTATTTTAACATTATTTTAAGTTAATCCAACTTCAAAACACCCCTCCCATCAGAAAGAGCCTAAATCAGACCCTTAATATAATTATTTCAAATTAATACTTGAAGTTTCAAGTTGTATTCCCATATGGACACCACTTCAGAACTAACATGCCTCTCTGGCTCCACAATAGCTAATTGTACATTAAGCTAATTGAGACGAACCATATAAACAGTGTATCTGAAGACAGAGCTATTCAGTAGCACCAATTGTATGTCAACTACATTGCTGTGGCCTTCCGGAGCAGACACCCAAAGTGACCATCAGAATCCTTGCTCATGTGGACCCAGCAACACTAGCTCCCCAGCATCAGCAAACATCATAGTAGCTAAAACAGAGACTGCAAACCTGTGTATATGCATATGTACATTCAGCCTCCACTCTCCCTTTTGTAATGCAGACCCTTCCCCCAAGAGCTCTCAATCAAGCAAGTCCGCTGACATTGTTTGAAACAGGAAATAGTGATAAATGGACTGTGCGATCTAAACGCGCACACAATATTAAATCATCCGGAAGGCATAATTGTTAAGCCCGCTTTAAGAATGGGTTTTCTTTGCAAATAGTAACCCAGAGAGAACCTAAAGTGTGTGGTGTGTGTGTGTGTGTGTGTGTGTGTGTGTGTGTATGTGTGTGTGTGTGTGTGTGTGTGTGTGTGTGTTGGGGGCAGGGGATTTGCTTATCTGTCTCCTTGGAAGAAATCCAGACAGAAAATATCTGTGCAGAGCTTATGGTGAAATAACGCGTGTCCCTAACCACACCACGGCTGTGCCTAACGCTTTTGCCAGGCCAAGAGAGTCACCTTTTAAAAACCCTATCAGAAAGATCCTCCGGGTGAGGTGGTTGGGGCTGGGGTTACATGCGTGCAGACTTTGGCCAGTTTCAAACGACACTTGTCCTCAAAGGAAGGTTTTTGCATTATTGAAATTCGTCCATATGGTGCGAGTTCACAACATTCGCTTCCACCCTGCGTGTAAAAAGAGTCGCACACACGCACAAGCACGCAGAACCGGATTTCAGTGCCAACACGCACTTCGCGGAGTAGACAAGTGAATTCGGTCGATCGGATCCCCTGGCTCCTGGCCCCCACGGGTTAAAAACACGCAGCAAGGAACATTGTTGGGAGGAGGCTGTGCTGGAAGCGACAGGGCTCGGGAGAGGATAGCCCTTGGAGTTGAGCGGCCGCCCTGAGCGAGTGTAGACTCTCCCAGGGTCCGTAGAGACGCGCACCCTGAGTGTATCTTAGCCCCTGTCACTCTACGAGCAAAATATATATATTTCGCTTTCTCGCTCCCTACAATACGATCCGAACAAGTGGCCCCGTTGCGAGGTTGGCGGGTGTCTGTTTCAGCTTTTTAAAAAAACCATCGGGCATGGCACCCACGCGCGTATACAGACACACGCTGCGCCTCTCGGGTTTGGATCCGACGGAGAGACGGTGGAAGCGAAAGAGCCCTGAGTGCGGCGACACGGCCATCTCTTGAGCGCTCTCCGGGTTCGTTTTCCCCATGCGCTCTGGTGCCACCGCGGCTATCCCCACCCTGGGTCGCCGCGCTCCACGTTCACACCAGATAGCCCTCCACCACCCCACCCTCCAAACCTACAGAGCCACCTCTGTTGTTCCTCCGGAGTCCCCAGCCCTTGGGTGAAACTCCAACCGTCACATGCATTTCCTACCGGTGCCGAAAACTTTTCCCCTCTGTTCTTCACCCTGAAAGGCAAAAAAGCAGGTCGGCTTCACCGCCACCCGCTCTGCTCGGCGTCACCCGCGGGCCACCGCGCGTCCTCACCTGGCCACCGCGCTCCAGGTGACTGTCCCGCGACGATCCCCGTGGCTCCTGGCAACTCCCAGGGCGTCCCCTCCGGATCGGGTCGGCTCCACCCGACCTAGGTCTCCCGCCGCTCAGGGTGCCCAGATAGCAGCCGTCCTTAGACTCGCGCGTCCCTGCCCGGAGCCGCCCTTCGGTGCATGGCTCGTTGTCCTCCTCCGAAGCACTGGCTGTGACCCCGGCCAGGGGCACCGGGATCCCGGTTGGCACCTACTTGCCCCGCGGTGTGCGCTCCGGGTCCGAGCGCGCTCCGCCCGCGGGCAGCTGCGGCCGCAGGTCACATGCCGCCGCGGGGCAGCGGCCGAGGCACCTGCCCAGGCGACCGTGCCGGGGTTCGCCTGGTCCGCCCCCGCACCCCCAGGATCCCCTCTTGCCCTGGTCCTCTCGGCTCACGCCTTTTGATTTTTAGTAATTTTTTTTTCTTTTCCTCCGTTTGCCTCTCACTTTTCTCCCCTCCCCGTTCTTTCTCGCTCCTTCTTTCTCCCCTATCCTTTGCTCCAAAAGCAGACGGCAGTCTCTCCAAGTGGGAGGAGGAGAAGGAGATCTAGCCCTCCCCTCGAACTCCTCCCCGGCCTGGTGGTGGCGATCGCGGCCACGGCTGGCCCTCTCCTCCCCTTCCTCCTCTTCTTCCTCCTCCTCCTCCTTCTCCAGGCGCTGGCAGCGCTGGTGTAACGCGCCAGCAGGCTGGTGGAGACCCAAACCTGCCCGGCTTCTGAGCATGCCCAGTTGCCGGGCTGGCTCCCCGCTCCGCGTGCGGGCTTTTTGGCTGCGTTCTCCGCCTGGCAGCCGAGAGAGGGAAGCCAGCTGCGGGGAATCTCAGGGTCCTTTCGGGTGGGGTCGCTGGAAGCTGACCCGGAGTCCCAGAGGAGAGCATCGCCTCACGCGTGACCAAACTGCGCCCCCAGGGCTTCAAGGGCGCGCGCTGCTGGTCAGTTTTCCTTGTTAGATCAGTTTTCTGGGATTGCTCAGAAGGGCGCAATTTATCAATGAATGAACGCGGCGCAATAAAATAAACAACTCGGTTGGAAACCCTGCTCTGGGGGATCAGCCCGGTGCATCTGCTTTCAGAGGGTTTGGAAGAGAACGACTTAGCTTTTCCTTTCTAGAAGTTTACGCCACACGAGAATTAAGCCACGCACCTGTGAAAAAGACACACGTTTGCAGACATGAACATGGATACAAAACGCTTTTTTTTTTAAATCGGAAGAATGAGAATAGGGGTCTCGCTAGCCAGACTTTTAATTATTTTACTTATTACACTTTTTTGGAGGTGCCAAATCCCCTGTAGCTCAATGTTGGCCTTGAACTCTTGGTCCTCCTATCTGGACCCCCAAAGTACTTGGACTCCTGGCTTTGCACCGCCATGCAGGACCTACCAGGCTTCCAGGCTCTTATATGACTCAAGAAGAAAGTAAGTTTTCTGCTTACTGTATACCCTTGTCACCTAATTAAGGAAAAGAAGGAGAGATACCAAGGTTTTAGATAACCAGGACTCTGCTCCACAGTGCTCTGCAGGGAATGATTCAAGTGCCTGTTATCTCAGTACCTTGGTGGTTAAAACAGGAGGATCATGAGTTCAAGTTCAGCTTGAATCACCTAAAGTCAATCTTATTAAAATAATTATAATAAAAATGGCACAAAGAACATTAACCCAAGAGGTGGCTCAGCAGGTAAAGATGTCTGTGTGGAACTGTGGTTATCAGAGTCCCATCACCTAGGCCACCTGGTTGAATGAGAGGATTTCTGAACATTGACTTCTGACCTTCACATGGGCAGTGTTGTGTAGATATCTCTCTCTCCTCTATCCCTCTCTTGCTCTCTTTGTCTCAAATAAATAGATACATTTTTAAAAATAAAAAAGGAAGGACCAGTATATAAGGTCACTATGTCACCCTGGGAAGAAGACACAAGAAAGGAAAGAAAGCAGGAAGAGAATGAGAATACGGTAAGAAATGAACGTCTTGACAACACTACAGAAGGCAAAAATGATTGAATTCTATTTTGAGCAAGAAGGCAAACAGGAAAGGTCAGACTCCAATTTGGAAGAAATAAATAATGTCAAGTGATTAGAGAATTGTAAGTATACAAATTCCTTTCCAAGACTCTATTCTCTAGAAGGGACAAACTTTAGGAGAGAAATTGCTAAACATTGCTTGGTAAAACAGAGATTATAAGGGGAAGGAAGTCAGTGGGAAAGCATGTAGCTGCTGAAATGAGACAAAATACCCAACTCAGGTAAGAAGCATGTGGACCCCTGGGAGAATTCTGATAGTGTTTCAACAACAGAATCCTGCTTCCTCACTTATCACATGGAAGTGTAATTGTTGCCTTCACAGATTTCCCCAAATTTATAAAAACTAACATTCAAAGAGCATAATTGGTCGTCCCATATGCTTGAGTTCCACATTCTTAAAGTCAATCAACTGAACATTGAAAAAAATTATTTTTTAATAGCATTATGGGCTATGGAGCTCAGGTGGCAGAGTGTTTGTCTAGCACGCACAATGTCCTGGGTTCCATCTCCCCAGCACCACATAAAGGTGGACATTATTTTTAACCCATAATCCCAGTGTGCCAGAGAAATAAGAAGGTACATTGTCCTTGACTACAGGGGGATTTGTGTGTGTGTGTGTGTGTGTGTGTGTGTGTGTGTGTGTGTGTGTAACAACTGCCCTAAGCATGCACCAGACTTTTACTTTTAGTTATTCTTAAAATAATGTTGTTTCATGTTTGTTGGGTAGTTATCAGTTATCTAGGAGGTTTTGTATTTGCAGGAGGCTGCAAGCATGCCACATGCAAACCTATTACCGTTTTATGTAAGGGCCTAGACATCCTGGGAAAAAAAGATTTCAAGTCTGGTGACCTGAGCTTGATCCAGATAGCCACTGGTAGAAAGAGAAGTGACTTCTGACTGCTATCCATTTGCTTATTGTATACATGCATGTACTCCTCCCTCAAATCGGTTTTTCTTTTATAAAAAATAATAAATTTTTAAGCAGCTGTGTGAATTCAACTCTGTAATCCCCAGCACTTGGAGGTGGTGAACAAAGAATCAGAATATCAAGTTCATCATCCTTAGCTAGCCATTGGAGTTGGTAGACTCAGCCTTGGCTACATGGACCCTGTCGCAGACCACCACACACTCCGATTTGTAAAACACATTCTTCTAGACAATTTTTGTTCCACTTCATCGTACATGAGCATCTTATGTGTATCTCTGCCTCATTCTCCCTCACAAAAAAGCCACTTCTCTAGTAGGATTTTTTTAGCCTAAAACACACACACACATGAAGTAACATAAGTTATAGTCCCTAGCAGGGGGAGTTTGAAGGGTGCCAGTGCCCCAGGTGACTGGGTCCCGTTGCGGAGCCAGCGGCCTGTGACACCTAATTACAGAAAGGAGAGATTAAGGGGCACTCTAGGGACCCTGGCTCCAGCTTACCACTTCTTTGCCTCCTAAGTTTTGCCACCCAGCCTGGAGTTCCAGACAGCAATGTTAGGATATACCACAGCCGGTCTTCCTGGCCATGACCCGAGGAGAAACAGAAGCCACAAGATAGGAGGGCGCCGGGCCTCTAACCAGGGTGTTAAGCTCTCATCAGATCTAGAGGAATACTAGGGGAAGGAGGTGACATTGAATAGGATAGTCCACAGGTGAAAAGCACCAAAAATCATCCCCGCTTGAATGAAATCTTCTACCTCAAAGCACCCAAATTGTGAAAATTAAAGCCCAGCCGTCAAGGATTTGCTCCAGACCTGGTGACCTGAAATTCCTGGTTCGACGTCCGTGACGCCCACAGGTGGAAGGAGAGAGTTTGACTATATACCTCCATGTAGGTGCCATGCATGCCTTCAGGGGTTTGTTCCTTCTCTAATATTTTGCACATGAGTGCGGTGGTCCAGATGGCTCTTCAGTGTTTGCGCCATATGGAAGTCAATAGGTGACATCAACAAGATCAAACCCTGCTATGCTGCCTCCACCTTACTGCTTTTGCTCTGGGATTCCACGTGTCATCCTTTCAACCCAGCATTACAGGCCACTCCCTGTTCTCCCGAGCATTTATGGGGATC